>OX438794.1:932576-2237998 GCA_949316475.1 Hypomecis punctinalis | reverse complement strand
TTAACAACAACGGTTTATCAATGGCCTAATAAGCAAGAACAGCTAATTTAGAGCACCTTGTTCTTAACCTTGACCTGTACCAAAAATAAACGAAATAAGTAGTCAAGAGGAATAATAACAGTATTTATGGTAAGTGGGTATCCGATTTAACATCACGAATCCCACACAACGACGTCGGGGAAAAATAAATATTGCCCAAAACAATGTTCCCACGTGTTTTTGCGATATTTACTCGTAATGTAAACAATAGGTCGTTGTCATAATCGTGTTAGCTTTCATCTTAACACAACAATGGACACCAACTGTGTTACTTTAGCATATTATCATTTTGTATTGGCTTTAGCACTCGGCTTCGTCGGCATGGATATTGTTTATCTACTTAAATCTTCATATATATTTTCATAGCTTTAAAAGCTTGTAAAGCGAAGGAGTATCTTGAAAATACTATAAGGATAATGCAAACTTTTGTTAGATTTTTCTGTCGAAATACGAAAAATGTTCTATGGGATGAAATATTGATCCCAAGCACTTTACTACACCTAAACAAGTAAAATTCAAATATTTTAAAATTATTATTTTTATACGTTTCAGTAAGTGAAAGATTTTATTTGACAACCATTGAGCTTTAACTTCTACATTCGGGTGTCAAATTTTCTGATACACCTATACTCTACCTATGAGAGCAGACCACAAACATGATCACTCATGTGCACAATGCTCGCGGTACCCGATTATAAATAAACTAAACTAATTGTTCCTCTAGACGTGGGAATATACGTTCTTATCTGTTACCTATCAAACTTCAGCATTACCAATATTCATGTTGTAAGTTCTTAGGTATAGTTTTATAAGTAACTGTACTGTGAGGAATCTCACAAGCGTTAAACTGTGAAATTTTAATAAGCATAGAGTTGTACAGTACCTACAATATTTTGTACACTGCTATAATAACTCTCGTTGTGTAATAGATTTCGCTATTAACAAGTACACCGAATACCTATAAATGTAAAACTAAAGATAAATGTTTATATTTTCTAGTTATTTTTTGGCAAGAGTAATAAGTATAATTCATTCTAAGTGATTAGTTTTTGTGGAAATCTGGCATGCTACGGATACCGATTAAATGGAAATAGAATAAGTATCAAGTACAAAATTACTTATCAACCCACTTGATATTTCCTTAATTTTTTTTAAAATGTATTTCTGTAACTGATATCCTTTCATTGATAGGCTCAGTCATTTTGCTAAAACGTTGTTTGGTCGACTACACAACTGATTATAGACGCTGAACTGATAGACGCTTATATCCTAAAAGATTTTCTCTGAGCATAGCAATCCACATCGCTGTAAGATTCTGCAATAAAACTTGCAACGAAGATCTTCAAAAAAATAAATTCTAAGCACCTACCTATCATTGATCATTTTAAAAAGTGCAGATGAGTGTGTATATTATATGTGAACAGCGCAGAATTTATCGGAATTCATCGCAGTACAATATATGTGTACCTGCAACGGCCTGCTGCTCACGCGCGTGCTTCGCGAAATACGCGAGGAACTGGTTCCAAAGCTATTTCAGAACGTCATTGGTACACAACCAACATTAGAAGCAACCCTTGCACTCTCCCGGCAAGCGAAACAAGCTAGCGCGGCTCCCATACCTCCATAGCCGCCCGAGCTCCGATGAAGCCGTCCGCGCCGGTTGCTCGACGCCGACGCGCAATCAACCGTGTTGTAGTCATTTTATGTGTTTCATTTCAATTAATGCATGTGCTTCATCGAGTACGTAATGAGCGCAAAAAACGGCAAGTTTATCTCTGATTTTTTGTTGATATAACTCGTGTACACGCCCGCGGACTTTTTCTTTTCGAATGTTATTGTCCGACCGAATAGGATTTATTTTTCGTTTCGCGTCGCACCTCGCCGCTCACGCAACGTTCTAATTTCAAATTTGAGAAGGAATTCTCGTGAGGTCACATCGCTCCGCGCCGATGGAACCAGCGCTGCCGGTCAGATAAACGGACTGGTTTCGATATCTCGAAAAAGTATTTTAAAAAACGTACACGGGAAGTCGCCGCTGATAATCTGGCGAAGGTAAGTGCAGTTTTGACTTTAATGTGTTAATAAAATTGTACAAGCGTTTTGTCGGCGAAACGGAGGAAGGGATCTGTGTCAATATTATTTGAACAAAATGGCGGCACGCAGCGCTGTACCAGCATCGAACGTATCGCTGCCCATATCGATGGATACTTTGTATTTAGTAAGAACGCGATGAGTGTCGACATGTGTGTTAAAATTAAAATAATACGAGGCACAAAAAGGTTTAATTTCGCAGTGGCTTGTAACTGTTAAATACTATGACTCACCGAGATTCGCCGTCATGAGATCTTGGTCTTTGGGTTTCTTTTTTCTGGGTCGTCCTTTTTGTCGGGGCGGTGGTGCTGCGGCCCCGTTGAAATAGGGGCCTTTAGGAACTTCGGTGTCGATCCGGGCGAACTCGGGCGACGGGTAGGGGGGATAGTGGGGCCCCGGAGGGGGGCCTGCGTAGGGGCCCGGGCACATCTGCGGGGGCCCCGGTATCGGCATGTTAGAGCCGTACTCCGGCATAGTTTCGTAATGTAGCCTGAAACAAATGGATGACTGAATTGTTGTTTTAGTAGTAATAAAAATGTTCCTTGCCACACCAACAACCTTCAAACAGTTTTAAATCGGGCTGTCCGGTAGCAAGGTGTGTAACGGTATAACAAGTAGATCCAAGGGGAGGGCGAAGATTTTGTGCTCATTACATAGTATTAATTTCGGCATGCGGGCTACCTCGACTACCACCTTCATGTTTATTCTGAGGAATTCGTATGAGTTTACACGGCAACTACAGAGTTTCTGTTTAGCTCCATACATATTTAAAGAGCGGTCCCTGGCGGTGTAAATGTTTAAAGCCACGCGAATACGATAATCGTTTTCGATTACTATATAAGCTCATAAATACGAAAGCCTCTATTCCGTGAAAAGAAATAAACTTTCTAGACAAGAAAGCATGGAATTTTTGATAGACCCCTTTGCAGCTGCGTATTGTTTATTTTTATTTACGTTATTTTTTGCAAGTTTTTATTTAGTTTCGTACCTGTCGAAATGTTTGTCATCAAATCTTTTAAATTAAATATGATCTACTTCTCGGTTACCGATTGAGCTGAAAATTATTTGCATACATGTGCAAATCGCGTGACAATGCAATAGGCATTATGATGACATGGTGCTGATCTGATGATTGATAGAGCTGGAAGATGGCCAAAGGAACTTCGCAATGAAACGACACAACCCCATCGAGTTTGGGCTCATTTGAATCGTCTTGACGTACTTTGATGGTAGATGGTAACCAGGGTTTGATGATGGAGCTAAAAGAAGGCCATAGGAGCTCAGTAATTAAACGACATAACCCCATCGAGTATGGGCTCGTTTGATTTGACTTCACGATTACTTTGGTGCTAGATGGTAACCAGGTTCTAATGATGGAGCTAGAAGGTGGCCATAAGACTCAGTAATTAATCGACACAATCGCGTCAGGATGATTCGTCTCAATAGGTCGATCGTTTTTGATAGGTGGTGGTTTGGCGGACGTGAATATGCGATCTTTGGGAAATAAAAACTTGTTTTAAAAAACATTTTTTAAAGTAATAGCTTGTTTTCCTATATTCCTATTTTGTGTGTGTACGTATGAAAATAATGTTAATAAGTATGAGAAGCTGACCTGCAGTAAACAGCCGAGTCGCGAATGCCGAAGGTGTCGCCCTTGTTGAGCGGCGTGCTACAGAGCGCACAGGAGAAGCAGTGCACGTGGAACACCAGGTCCCGCGCGCGCATCACCAGCTCCGACGCCGATATGGGCGTGCTGCACCGCGCGCACCGCTTTGATCCGTACAATCTGTTTAACAAACGTTTCAACATTCAACATTTGTAATAATATAGTTACAATAATTTTAGAGGACATCATACTCGTGGTTTATGATCCCAAACTAAGCAAAGCTTGTGATATGGCTGCCAGAGACTAATAAGAGTATGACATACACTTAAGTACATATTTTAAATACATACTTATGTAGACAATAATATCTAGACATAAAGCAAATACCTTAACTCAAAATGCTTGCCCTGGGTGGAAATCGAACCCACACCTCTTTGACCCAGGAATCAGGGTCACTAACCACTAGGCCACTGAGGTAGTCAATTTGTAGCGCCCATAGCGTTGTTTGACTAAGACCTCGTTAACGGTCTTCGAAGTTAAGCAATGTTCAGCACATTCAGTCTTCAGATGGGTTAACGCTGCTGAGCGCTACCATGGCTCGGAAGATACATTAAATTGTAGGTCCCGGTTGCTTTAACCGTTTTCTCATATCAGAGGCCTTCAGGCGGCTTAAAAACTCTGACATCAGGGCTACCCACCCGGCCAATAGGAACTTACTTATCAAACATTCAGTTTCAAAGTTCTTTGTCTTGTAATGAATAATTTTTTGTAACGACAATTTAGGATCGAGGTTTATTCCCTACAGTAGAAGAACTTACCCATACCTACTATTACTACGCGACCCATTTTTCACAACATTTGTATATACTCTGATATCAAAACTAAAAGTTGTTTTGGAAAATTCTGATGAGATGAGTATCGGAGACGACGAGAATGTAGCATTATGGTAACTCCTTAAAACTGTTTTCAAAGTAGCATAAATAAAGTACTAATCACAGGTAGTAGTAGTAGCATAAATTGTCTATATTTTGATCGAGGTCGTTAAACTGCAACAAATTCATACTTAGAATAGTCTAGAGCAAGCCCTTTCTTTACTTAGCAGTGGCACGCAATCGTCCAAAATTAAAAAATAATATAAATATCAAGGTCACGTGGGAAACACTCGACCTTTCAACTACATCTGTCGTTAAGAAAGTGTATAGAGTATCACAAATAGCAATTTAATTTTAAAGGATATAAAAAATTCGACACGTCCAATTAAAAAAAAATAGCAAAGATATACGTAGGTAAAGAATAAAAGAAAATGTGAAAATAAGTCAGAATGCAGACGGATGCAGATTCAGCTGCAATGTGTCACAAAAATGAAAAGAGCAAAATAAATAT
Organism: Hypomecis punctinalis; assembly: GCA_949316475.1. NCBI lineage: Eukaryota > Metazoa > Arthropoda > Insecta > Lepidoptera > Geometridae > Hypomecis > Hypomecis punctinalis. The sequence goes on along the minus strand of OX438794.1, from coordinate 2,232,879 downwards.
TATTAACTAGCATTAATTTCGCTAGTGCAGTACTATATAGGTATATATTATTTATTTAATGTGCTGTACGCGCAGTTTTCGTGACGACTTGTAGCGTTCACCATTTTACATATAAGTAATTGCACAAAAAGATACAAACTTTTTAGTTTGTGTTTTTTGCTGCAGAAATAGACGTGGATTCATTATTGACCGACGAACCTCCGGAGGAGGTATACAATTTGACACGTATATATTTTTGACCGAAGAACCACCGGAGGAGGTATACAATTCGACACGTATATATTTTTTTATGTATAACCACGCTAGGTAAGTATAATTATCTAGCAATTTAAGTTAGATTTATATTACTCATTAGCCAATGGCTAGCATGTAATATTTTAAGGAATGCACATCGGCATTCCTTAAACAAAAAAAATGTATAACCACGCATAACTTTTTTCATAGCATTATTATTATATGCTACGGGACTAATCGCGCACTAAAATTACGAGATAAATAAATACCTCCTCATCACCTTGAGTCTACCCGTGACCACGGTCGCTGCAACTCGGCCGAAACGTCGGGATGAGGAGGTATTTATTTATCTCGTAATTTTAGTGCGCGATTAGTCCCGTAGTATATACACATAATAATAATGTGTTCAAATCGCGAAAGTTTAACAACATTTTTTCATAGTAGTCCGATTTCAATACTTAATAATTTTTTTATTGGAAAGAATATACTTCGAAATTGGTCCCATTTAAATTTTATCGAAATCTGAGCCATTTTTGATAAATCAACAATAATGTGAAAAATGCTACATCGATCCATGCGAAATATTCGCGAATTCTGTACACGGGTGAAGTCAGTAATGCTAAATTTGCAAAAAATAATCTTGTTTTGAAAAATCAAATCCGTCAAAAGATTGTCCTTGATCCGAGACAAAAAGAACGATCGATTGTTTGTTGTATTATTTATAATTATTTTTCGCAAAAACTCGCAACACCGACTTACACACACACTTTACAAAATTCGAATAATTTGCACGAATCGATGTGACAACCATGTAGATTTTAATTGATTTATCAAAAACGGCTCAACGAATCTCGATAAAATTATAAAATTTAAATAGGTAGCATACCCTTCGGAAGTATACTGTATACTGTACTGTACTATCAGCCTTTTTAATAGTCCACTGCAGGACGTAGGCCTACCCACGAAGGGTGTTTTTGGGCCATATCCACCACGCTGGCCCAGTGCGGGTTGGTGGATTCACATACGGCATCGAATTTCTTCTACTGACATATGCAGGTTGCTTCACGATGTTTTCCTTCACCGAAAAGCCAGCGGTGTTAAATTCCGTACATCAATTCTCATTGGTACGGGACCGGGATTTGAACCCACGACCTCACGATTGTAAGGCGGGTGTCACTACCACTAGACCACCACGGCTTCGGAAGTATACCCTTTGGAAATAGAAAAAAAATTTAAATCGGTTTCCAATTGGCGAAAATATCGATGCGCATACACAAAAAAATACATACAGACGAACATAGTACCTCCTCCTTTTTCGAAATCGGTAAATACAATAGTTTTAGTATATATCCACTGCATTATTAAACAGAAAAACATAGCACTTTGATTGGGACTTACAGTAAAATGTATTAGCGTAGCTTCGAAGTAAACTCTGAAGTGCTAATAAAATACCCAGAATGCTGGACGAATTTTGTCTGTCAATGACTTTGATATTTTTTTATATTTATGTTCCACGTAACTTCTAAAACATATTTCACTAACTGATTACTATTTGATTGATACATTATTTATTGTAAATATAAAAACGATTATTCGACCTGACCGTATTTTTTTAAAGCAGGTGCTATAAGCCAAGTGGTGTGAAATTCCGTACATAAACTCCAAAGAACTCATTGGTACGGGACCGGGGATTTGAACCCACGACCTCACGATTGTAAGGCGGGTGTCACTATCTCTAGACCACCACGGCTTTTCGGTGAAGGAAAACATCGTGAGGCAACCTACATGCGTCCGTAGCAGATATTCAATGGCGTATGTGAATCCACCAACCCGCACTGGTCCAGCGTGGTGGATATGGCCCAATCACCCTTCGCGGGTAGGCCTACGTCCTGCAGTGGACTATTAAAAAGGCTGGTACAGTACAGTACAGGTGCTAAAAACAAAGCATCAAAGAGGTACATATATGAGATTATACCTACGATACCTATATTAATATAAATCAATAGAGACAGTTTAAATTTTAATGTTTTAATTAATAGCATTCGTATTAGACATAATATAATATTAAGAATTAAATACTTTTCTTATAGCCACTGGTCATGGAATATTCTAAAATATTTGTCCTGAGCCAAATAAACTTCATTCACATCCAAAGTGTAAATTACATTCGCATATCTATCTCCCAAATGCTATTTTATTTGGGAACGATATGAATTGTTCGCAACCAATCAAATATAGGTATAATCTGTGATTTGCAAAATAACTAATGTGTAAAGTGGATTAGTATGATAGCTAAAAATATCTGAACGACTGTGCTTCACCAACGTGACGGTAACTGCTCAAGAATTAGAGAATGGTAGGTTGTGTTCTTTCTTCAGGCGGGCCAGAAACTTTCCGTTGACAAAAAAATTGGTTGTCTGTAATTTTTTTTTTTGGACATTTTGCACACGATCTCTGACCCCAAACTAAGCAAAGCTTGTGTTATGGCTGCCAGAGACTGATATACTACATATACATATTTTTAAATACATACTTATATAGATAGTACCTAAATAACACCCAGACACAGAGCAAATACCTATGTTCATCACATAAATATTTGCCCTGGGTGGGGATCGAACCCACGCCTCTGTGATCCAGAAGTCAGGGTCACTAACCACTGAGCCACCGAGTCAGTCAAGTCAGTTTACGAACAATATTTTTCCGTGGTAATATCATCAGAAAACATTGTTGAATCAGCAACTGAATCAAGTCGAAAGTTATGCCGATCATGCCTCTCTATCGCTTGTTTCGCGCTGTCGCTTGCACGCTCGACTCAGGTGGAACGTGACACTTTTTAGTGCGTGCAGCCGGTGTTCATCGATTTGTAAGACGTTATCACTTATCACGTCAAAAAAATTAGAATCTGGTAAGAGCAATCTTACTGATCATTACAATCTGTCTTGTGACTTACTGAGACTTACAGACCAATCAAATATTTTCTGATAAGTTTCACATTTTTGGGTAGCCAAAAAAATAAAACTGATCACTTCGATAACAAAAAAAAATGCACTCATGAAATAAAATAGTGGTTTATACCCAGCAATGGGTTATTAATAAAAAAAGTGTAATGAAAAAGTGTGGGTGAAATTGTGTGAAAGATGACATGCGAGAGAAAGGAGTCGTGATGAGATGGCGAATCGTAAAGTGAAGTGGACGGAAACGTACTGTGCCAACCCCACCTAGTGAGATAATAACAAGAAGATGATGATGATGGGGATATAATTATTTTATGGACATATACTTGCTGACCGTTCAAACAGCACCCATTTTATGCCAGGTGACCCGGCAACGGTTACTGCCCGCCGACAGTGGGTGATAAACGTAATAATCACCTTCTTCAAACAAAACGCCAAAACTATTCCAAAGAATTTATATTTCTAATTGATGGTCCCGTAAAGATAACAAATTAGCACACCTTTGTTTTGTCTAGATGCCAATATTTGAAATTGTTTGGATAAATGAAATTTTATTCTGTTTTTTTATTGAAAAGAAGAATGGTCAGAGGCAATGTCCAAAGTATTTAGTTGGTGTTGATTTTAGGTCACCTATTTTCACTCGCATAAATTCGCACTAATAAAGATATAAAATCACAACATGCTAATTTCGATAAACTATACGTAGCTTTTACTATCATAAAATTAAATTCGGTCATTCTCCTTTATCTTGTCATATCAGTACCCAGAACAACTATTCTACTAAGTAAATGCCTATCTAATAATTTGAAAATATATAATTATGTAATTTGAATTTTTAATTTTAAATAAAAGCAATTAGCTGTTTCAAACATTTTGTCGATCATCATTGTCAGCCGTAGGACGTCCACTGCTGGACATAGGCCTCCATTTTGTCGATGCCGAGTTGCAATATAGTATGGGACAGCTGTTTTTTTTTCTAAATTCCGAGTTAGCCCCAAAGTAAATGTTGTACATGTGCTGAATCATGCTCTTTGGGCTTAGTAAGGATATCCACGTTATCCCTGTAGAGAAATTCTGACATAATCAAATCTTCCGTCTCACCACTTCTAGATTAAAATCAAAAATACGTATCAACAAGAATAATTATGAGGTGCACGGCTTAAAAACAACACATTTTTTCAGAGCATCACCTTAAACGAGATATGCTAAAGTAAACCGTATTACCTACTTTAAGTGAAGGAAATTAAATCTTTATTTTACAATCTCAGCACTTGAATAATTAACCAAATAAAAAAGTTATAGGTACTCTAAAATATTGTCCCGGGCACAAACGTCTGATGTTTTTAGTATAGTAATTAAAAGAGAGGACAGAGTTCCGAGATGCGAGATATGGGAGTGAGCCATGCCGTGTGGTCCGGCTGGGCCCGGGCTGCGGCGACTGCCGGCTGCCACGACTGCGTCTATCGAGATCTCAAACGGAATAAATAAAGACGTTTCGGAAATTCCTGCGGGAATCTCAGCTTTTGGTTCGAATAGATAGACAAGGTAAGAAAGATAAGGAAGCCGTGGTGGTCTAGTGGTAGTACCCGCCTTACAATCGTGAGGTCGTGGGTTCAAATTCCGGTCCCTCACCAATGAGTGCGAATTTCTACACCACTGGCTACAGCAGGATAACATCGTGAGGCAATTTGCATATATCTGTAAAAGATATTCGATGGTGTATGTGAATCCACATCCACATACACGCACTGAGCCGGCGCCGGCGCCGTGTCAAGCTCAATAACGCTTCTTGGGTATTCTTATGCCATGGCCCACAAACATCGAAGATACCTATTACGTAACTTCGCAAACAAGAAAATAATATAATTCAGAATCATCTCCTTTTTCAAAGGCGGTTCAAAACAATAAAATTATTTAGTAGAAAAATCATTCTACGTATCTGGAACTAGAGACAAAAGTAATAAGCCAAATTTAGTTAAATTTGAATAAGACTTCTATTGCGAATATCTTGTGTAGGATAATAAATGTGTAAATCAGTTCACGAATGGCGGAGATATGGTCAAAAAACAACCATAAGTATACGGTCGTATTGAATATTTCCTTTTTAGAAAAAAGTCGAAAAGAAATGTCTGCACATAAAAAGCAATTGATTACAACAGAAACGTACAAAACAGTTAAAATAAAAATCGTTTATTTTTAAGACGTAAACAGAGATTTAGAGAGAGGTCTTATCTTTACCGCGTGTGAGGTACATACTCGTATATGTAGCAAATACTCACACGTCGCTAAATGAACGTTTACGAAACATATGCATGTACACAACATTGTTTTTTACAATGCTGTAAAAAACAATGTTGTGCACGCACATTCAAATCAGTTTTTAATTTTGCAATGTGAGTAATTAATTCGATTTATTGGTTTTACGCGTAATTTTGAAATTGTTTAAAACTAGGACCCTTATACTATTCAAACAACGACCCTTCCTATTAAAACAACGTAGGTATATGCAAACGAGCCCGAAGTGGATCTGTTTATACTAATATCACAGATTTGATTGAACTTTGTTTTCATTCTTTTTATTTCATTAATTTTATTTCATTTTTAGTGATTCAGTCACGTTTTGGTGTAATGCATAGAATAAAAACAGTAAATCTTCTGAGGTGTAAATTGTGTTTGAATATTTGATAAAAAAAAATGAAATCAAATATCATGCGACGTAGTCTGAATCTTCTGACTGTAGATAGAAGGTTGAGTTTCGGATCACGTCGCAAAAAAAAAAAAAAATATACGTTATTTTTCACAAGAATTAATCTAGACAGGGATATAGAGAATAAATCGATGACATGTCCCATCCTCCGAGATTTGTGGACTAGAAGATCCGTGCCTAAATCTAATATAATTGGCGACCGGAACGAAAACTGGCGCCAACTCGGACAAAAACTTTATTTATATTGCTATACAGCTCCGCTGTTGTGCTGCAATCTGACCACTTAAAATTATCCCTTTACCAAGAGTCTGTAACTTTGTAAATATGTAAGTTTGATTTGTATATTTTTATTCAAACGTGTGAAAAACGAATATAATTTCTAAGTTTCTAAGTTCCTCTTTCATGCGTTATTTAAAGTAAATGCTAAGTTTTTTTTTTTATTAGGTCCTTTATTACATCTAATTTTATAATTATTAACAGCAAGAATACGCAAATAAATGAGTAAACTTTATCTTAGCGTAAGTTATTACAAATTACTAATCTAGCCTTTAAGACTACTTTGATAATCTAATAAATAAATATTTAGTTCAAAATGAAAAGCCTCGGCAGATTTTAAGATTACAGCAGCTTTCATACGGCTGACTATTAATATAGATACAAGTATAATATATAGGCACATGCTTACATGGTCTTAAACACTAGCAATTCTAGCACGCTTACTTAGGAGGCACTTGATTTTGGAATAAAATTTATCGTACCTACATTTTATGAAACACTGACTTAAACTCATACTTTCAAGTTTGTGTAAGACGAAATACCTATTTTACTATGGAAATTTACGTGGTTTTCACACATTTTATACTATATATAACGGAACTAAACTCACGTGTAGGGATAGTCGTAACGACTATAGACCAGTGCATTGCGAGACGGCTCCGCGTGCTAGCACTCGCCAACTTGAGAAAGGTCGCCGAATGCGATCGAAACTATAGTCGTTACGACTATCCCTACACGTGAGTTTAGTCCCGTTATATATAGTATAAAACGAAATACCTACTTTGTTATTTAGTAGTCAGTATAACTAAGTAAGTAGAGATCGCTCTCAGCGATAAGACCGTCTTTTGTACCTTTCTTCTGTTATTTTGAGTGAGTGTTAATAAAGTGTTATCGTATTATAATGTACTTTACATTTCCCCTTAAATCGATTAAACAGCTCTAAGAAACGCGTACGTTGATAAAAAAGCTTAAAGTTATTTAACTTTGAATAATGTTAAATTTCTATGTCTCTGTAAAATATACCAAATTTTTTTTTGCAATAAGTTATAACTTGCTAAGGAATTATTTGTAGTATTTTTTTCGTCGATTTTAATTAAAATTGCATTAGTAATGGATTTTTTTTTATTGAACTTTTCTGCGTGAAGAGTGAAAAGGTTTTTTTTTATTTTTATTTAGGGCAGATTTTCATTTGACTACATAACATTGAACCTATTACTAAGCAGATATTCGGTCTAGGGTGTAGCACGCTTACGTAGAAGATGTCTATTTCTTCAGATTTGAAGTTACCTACGTTTCATCTACCTTAGTGGAAAGGGACTCAGTTTTCTTCTCATAATTATATCCCTTTACATGCCACAGCTAAGTTCTGAAGTTGCTACCTTATACCTACCTACTTTAGACGCTGACATGCTTAATTTTATTTGATAGCCTAGATTCATAATGGATGTCGATAAAGGATGTAAAAATCAATATAAATAATGAATCACTTCGAGCTAGAAAAGCATACTCGTGAAATCCTGCCTGCGGTGATCGTGCGGTAGGTAGGGGAAAGTGGGAGAGGGGGATATCGTTGAAAAATGGGTCGTTCCTGTAAGTTCTAAGTCAGCTGTATATATAACCTTAACAAAGGCACACCTACATAGGCTAACTGACTAATGATGGTTGTCTGGAAGCAATTGCTCTTAGTGATAAGACCGCCTCCTTTACCTTTCTTCTGCTTTTGTTACTTACGTTCCTTTTGCGGTTTCAATAACGCAGTCGTGCTCGTTTTAGTGCCAATCACCACGGAAGCAATTATAAAAACGTGAAAAAATCTTAAGTTAAACTTTTTGTTTGGTAGAAGGTTTATTAATGTTTAGTATGAAAACACGTGTTTACTCGTAAGTATGTCGTTGCCAAAAAACTCGAACCTTTAACAAGCATTAACACTGTATTTGTTAAAGGTGAATTAATGTACCCATTTCGTCGTTTGGTGTACATACGAGAATGTACCTATATATTCGTATTTCGATGAAATCTAATGCTCATTTAATTAGATTCGCTTTACTTATTCCTAATTCCAAATTGTTTTTTTTCTAAAGCATACATAGTATATAGGTACTTAAAAATAGTAGGATGTTGGCTCTACAATTAAAATTAACTGCACATTTTATGAATATCTCGGCGAACGTTCTCAGTTTCACAGCAACGTGCCAGGCGCGCGGTGCCAGTGCTAGCGGCGCGGAATCCAACAAAATAAATATTTATTTCTGAACGAACGGAATTCATTTCAAAATATGTGCATGCTCATACACATGCAGGAATGAATAAGAAACATGCTCCGCAGCGCAGGATTAATTCCTGTCCAACGATTCCGTCATTATCGCGATCTACATTATTTCAGACTTAAGAAAATATTTTACTTGTTATTTCCTACTTTATTGTTTTAGCGAGGAATTTTTATAGACGAGTGCTTTATAAAATCACCTGAATTTGTGTGCTGTAAGTTTTCGCTGATTTATCATATCTTTAAGATTGGGGTGAATTGGATTTTTAAACACATTTTGAACTTGAAAAATGATACTTGATAATGCCTGAATCGTTCAAAAGCAGCCTGAAACTTTGTTTGTTGATTTTGAAACTTCAATTATAATTGAAAATGTGAATAAAAATATGTAAATTGCCGTTGAGAAAATTTTTGTTGAGCAACGGATAAGGATCCGGATTGGACTAAATTTAATTGTTTTAATCAATTATACTAAATTTTAATGATTTGTCATGAAAGTGTATTGCGAGATGGGTTTGGTCGAATCTAGGTATAGGTTTCTATAGCGTCTATAGTCGTACCGATGTACAGACTAAAACAATACGTGATTAATTTCCCGTTTATATGTTTAAACTAAAACGCACGAAAACCATAGTTTCCATTTTGTAAATAAGATACAACGAATATATTATTCGTAATTGATTGTTAGAAGCTGTATGCAAATACGCTATACGCGGTGAGTGCGGCACCGATCGCACCCAGGATGGCTCTATCGAAGTTCGTGGGCCCCGGTCACGCGCGATGCTATCGGCGGCCACACAGTCCGGCTCTGGCCTCGGCAGGACTGCTACAAACCTCTCTGTAGCTCTCCATCCTCGACTAGCTAATTAACTTACGACAGTGCTTGCATGTGTCGATAGCTGGACTTTCGGAGATATTACGACAAAAAGTTCTACCAGTTCCGTTGGGTGAAACCTGGGTAAGATTGACACAGCACCGAGATGTACAAGAGTTCAAGAAAGGAGGCCCATGCTCTGATCTTTGCATCATCTGCAAAGATGATGTTGGAATTCATTTTGTTCTGCCCTGGAGTCAATAATTTCATCAGCAACGTTACCGCTCAGTTGTAAATGCCTCCTGCGGTCACCCATCCGAAGACTGACCTACCAAATTGAAAACTATTTATTGAATTCTTAACTTTTTTTAAACTATTCCTATGTGCTGGAATTAATAATAAAATACTTATAATGTACTTGTTCTGTATCTCATACACACACACACACAAATATTTACTTTAAATAATTTTGGTAATCTTAATTATTTTAGTGTTTAAAAAATTGTATATCAGTCACAGGAACATACGAATATATCAAACTACAATAGTTTGCAAATACCATAAATTACAAATTAAAGTATATCGAGCGCATATTTGCTTAAAAAAAACTAAGAATGGGTCTAACGCAACTTTTTCCACAGAAAAAATAGCATCTTTTTATTAGTAAGCCTTATTTACGTACCTACTCACTTAGGTATCGTGCATCGCAACCATAACCTATCACCACAACGAGCACCTACAAGTTACAATTATCTAGTTGACATGTCCAAGCGCTTAATAATTAAGCTTTCGCAAAAGCAAATAGTAAATTAGAGTAATTACTTTCACCATGGCTTTAAAAGAGGATCTTAAAGCGCCGCCGACGCAGGTTTTACGACAAAGCGCCCATAAAGGCGATTGCACACTTCACGGTACCAAGCCGATCGCGATAACCGTTCCGGTGCGGCTCGCAACGCTAGCTTACTCGTACACACAAACCACAATTAGCATTCATTCATTAATTCATCAAATTATTCCGCCATTATATTGTGGAGATAACTGCTTTTAAGAAATTAGTATTTTCTCATTCGGCGTGAGCACTTTTGTGTACTTACACCTAATTTGATGTGTGAGGTTGATATTTAATTTTCATTACGGAGATCGCCGATGTGGTGATAAGTGGGGAACAATTTGCAGCTATTTAAAACGGTACCTATCGTTGTTATCGTACATTATAAAATACGAACGTAAACTTAGTTTGGTACTGTTTTAAAAGTTTATTTTAGATTTTGTGTTATGTTACTATTTATCTTATTATACGTCAAATACGCATATTGACTACTTACGCATTAACATAGATTTAAATTATGAAGCAGATTACGAAATATAATTTAATTTTGCAATACGGAAAAATAACATTGAAGCATAGACTAACTTAAGTAGCTTAGTTTATGATAGTAGGTAAATTTCCGCTGTCGCGCCTAATTCCAAGTAAAACGTAACCCCTCTTCTTAAATAGGAATCCAAAAACAAATTTTGACACGTTGAACATCAATGACAAATCATCCATCCACCATCAGCCAAAGGACTTCCACTGCTGGACATAAGCCTCCCCTATGGATCTCCAATAAGAGCGGTTGGAAACGGCTTGCATCCAGCGCGACCCTGCGGTCTTAATGAGGTCATCCGTCCACCTTGTGGGTGGACGTCCTACGCTGCGCTTGCCGGTACGTGGTCTTCACTCGAGAACTTTTCGACTCCACCGGACATCAGTCCTCCGCGCTATGTGCCCTGCCCATTGCCGTTTCAACTTGCTAATCCGTTGGGCTAGGTCAGTAACTTAGGTTCTTCTACGGATCTCCTCATTCCTGATTCGATCCCTGACAAATACCTGTGCAAAAATACACTGAAGGATATTAATGTAGCCATTGAGAAAACACTGGGATTGTGTTAAAATGCTAAGTATAAAAAACTGAAAAGACTACAAAGCTACAAATTAAATAAACGCTACTCGGTGACCCGCGCCCACGTTAGCTTAACGAGCATCGAATTAAAGTTTCGGCATCCGAAACCGAATCCTTCGGGCTGACGGGGCCGAGCGTGCCACGCTTCACGCGACGTGCCGGCCGATTCGTCGCGGCTCCCACAACAATACCAGCTGAGCGGCAAGCTTTATTTGTTAATAATATGTCACGCCAAACGAATACTGCACGCCAATTCATCCGAGGTAATAACGATACCGAATATTGCTGGTTCGGTTTCGGTATGCGCCCTTTGCATTGTGAAGGGCATGTTAGGTGAGCGATTTTTTAGGTTGGCCCAGTTAATACTGGTAGAACGCTGTTTGCAGAAGGTTTTTAAAAATGTATGTAAAGCGTGGCTTCCCACCAAATCCTGTATAAACTAAAGATATGTAAACATTTTTATGGTACAGAATTTTATCTAATTTCTTTCTCTTAATTTGTTAATAAAAACACCGATTTAGTACTAACAGTTATTAGTGCTGGTATAGAAGAGTTATATTTGTTTTTTTAACTAGTATTACTGGCATTTGCGTATTTCTCTATATCGTGATTTTAGTTTGTAGTATTAAAGTCTACCTCGATACCAAAACGACCTTTGTGACTTGACATTTACAGACAAGATATTATGAGCACTTTATTTCTTTAAGACAGGTGTTGCGAGTATGGACATGCTTTATTGGAGCCTAAAATTAAATGCATGAAATAATTTTATTATAATTATTAAATTGCTTAAGGATAGCCGTTGCCTCTATGATTAATCGAAGTCGCTTATGTTATTGTTTTTTGCACGAGTTATTTATTTTTGTGTACTGAAATTTTCGCAGTTTGCTCTACTAAATATTTTTATGCGATATCTAAAAAAAATGTATTATCTGTTGATTCTACAACTCATAGATTATAATATTATATTTGCTTGTGTTTATACCTAACTCCTGCTCAATATTATAATATACATTGTTTGCCATTATGTCGAGCATTCTATTATAATATGTGTCGGGATTTCGTTTTGTACCGGTTTTATTTTTATAAGTCTACAAAATATTTTTAAATTAATGACAATACTACACTACTACTACATAGAAAGCAATTGGATCATCCACAGACCCTTGAAGGTCTAAAGATAATCCAAGTGCTCAAGCCCACTGCCAGTTGGCAGCGTGCCCAGCATGCTGGCAGCATTGCCACGCTGAATGGCAATGCTTATACGTTGAGCCAAATAAACACCAGCATTTTGGTCACGCGTCGCGTCCACCAGACGCTCAGAAAGACTATTTGTACCGGCTCAGAGATGCATTATGGGCTGTCCCGTTCGTGCCGTCATGATTTGAGCAAAAATTCCCATCGTATTTATAGCACTTAATATTTTATAAGCGTTAGTTGTTTTCTGGAACAACGATTTTTATAGTTTTAGTTACCTACTGCCAGGGTTTCACCTTTCCTATAGTGCCAATTTCATTCATACAGCTACTCTGTTCGGATTTCTCGTTGACGAATGAGATTGGGCAATTTCCGTAGACTAGTATCGATTGAAGCCGCAACGTTATCGATTTTGCTAATTGGTTTGCCCTTTTGGTTCTCTATAGCCTCGCGTATGCATGGGGTTGGTGGGAAGAGTTATTCGACACTATTTTGAAAGCGAACCTGTACCTTATCACGGTAACTGTTGCAAATCATGTTGTCCAATTTTAGTGTTTGAATGTTTTTCGGTAGATACAGCTAAAGCCAGTAATTATGCCTGGCAGACGGAACAACAGTTTGACAATTTCAATATTCAAGTCTCTTGTGGTGGTAAAGAGAGCTCGTTATTGTAATGCAGGTCCGTTTCCCACGCATGTGAATTTCAACTCATTTTTTACGCGGGATGTGATTTCGACAAATACGGCACCAACCTCTCTATCTATTGGTATATTATTACTCATTGGAAAGGATTTTATAAAGTGTGGAAGCTTCTTGGACTGTGATGTCCATGGGAAATAGTCCAGCAAGTAGGTAATAGCGCCGTGAAGAGAAACTGTCCGGTACGATATTTTGTGCAAAACCGCGTTACTGCTAAAATCCATCCATGTTTGAATCCATCCCTATTTTTTTAGTAGGAGCTGTCCCAGGCACTTTTAGCGGATAGGTTCGACCACGGTTTTACATATTATGGATTTTTAATATACTATTTCCAACTTATTACCTGCCTAAGAATTCCATTTATAGACCAAATTAAAGAAAAAGCAGATGTCATGTCGTACAGGGAGGTGAAAACAGTAGCAGAAGACCGCGAGACGTAGAAGTTGCTCCACTGACAAGATTCTTGCTCTTAAGTAATGATGATGAGTACATCAAAGTTGGCTGTAACTTCCGATATCGTTCTCTAAACGAATATTTGCATCGTTCCCAAGCTTTCCTCCCCTTCGGGCGGAATCTCGCAGCAAGCCCGGCTGAACATTCGGGCGCGACAAATGGGCGACAAAACCGTCTGCGGGTGATTGATAGGGCGTCACCGATAGATCGCGTTGCCGCCATTAATTATCGCAGCCGTTTGAGGTTACGCCGGGCCCGGGCGTCACGCCGCCGGTCGCCAATCGGCCGGAGACGGCGGCGCTACCACGTGTCACATCGTGCTTATTAATACTAGTCTAAAGGCTTTTCTTGTACTAAGTCGAAGAGGACGTTGTACTCATTATGAACAACTTTTACTAAATTCTTGAGCAGTTATGCCACAAGCTCAGAGCTACGTTCCGCTACTTGAAGAAGCTGGAATGCATCGGGTAGACGCTAGTAGAGGAGGGGGAATGCACTAATGACTAAACACTATCTTTCATGCTGACGTTATATATAAAATAAATCACATCGCAAACACAATATAACGGATAAAAATAAGCAATGTTTTACTAACTTTGCTCCACACTTACGAAGTGTCCCACGATTTGCAGTTCAATAGTTACCTACATACTTATTTTATTTTTATTTTCTGGTCGCCGCGTCGTAGTGTTCATACGCGTATAGCAAAAGTCACGAGCAGGTACGGAGTATACATAATATTTTGAAAATCATTTTTAGTATTTAACACTTATATTTTAAAAAATATTTCAAAAAATGACAAAATAAATATTAAAAATGTATAGATCTTATCATGTTTCTGTAGATAGCAAGCAGGCAGGTAGCAGGCTATATAAATAATTCAACATTTCGATGAATAAGTTTATTTAAAATCTTATTAGAATCTAACTAGAATCATAGAATCATAGAGTGCATACTCGCACTTCAAAATGAACGTTCAGTTGTGAGTTCCAATCGAGAAACCACAGTAGCAAGTTTGCTTTGCTCTCAGGACGCATCGACTGATTTATTCTTAGGATCAGAAGTTAGAGTTCGGGCCCCGCATAACTAAATTACAATAAATTGGCTCACACCTTCACCTGAAACAAATTGTTTCTCAGTGATAATGTATGACTTAATGAAGTAATTTCTGAACGAGTCTAAGAAAGTAAGAACCTATACACTGTATTACCTTATACTTTCCTTTGTATTATTAAGTTTCATTACTATACTTTTCGATTTCTAAATATCAAATAATATCTAATATCAAACTGATCTACATCATTTTCTACTATTTAATTACTTAACTTACAGTATTCGAAACGTTTTATAAAATGTAAACAGATCATTTTCGTTCTAACGCCGTGCGTTCCAATTCCGTCCTTTATCATTCTATTTTATTAAACTAATTTACACATAAATGTCTTAACCCCAAGTAGTTTTCTCTACTATCGTAACTCAAATGGAATAAGACATCAGCTATTGTGTGTATAAGTAATATAATCTGTATAATAGCAAACGATATAGTATTTATTTTCCGAGCCATTTGCACCGAGCGCGGGAAAAAGCGGCCACGTGTGGATAAAAACCGAGGCACATTACAATGGTACGGCTATTAGACTGGCCACAGAAAACTATGAAGAGGCTTTCATTCCATCGAGCGCGCGAGACGGCTTACATGTAACAAACACGCATATACCATGTAATGTATTGTTTACGAATACATTGGAGAAGCTGCACTACTGATATTATATTTTATATGAGATATGAATCGAAATATTACCTTAAACAGAGTTTCATCTGAAAGAGTCGACTTGTTTCGTTGTTTTCGTCGGTTTTGATAGCGACGACATGTACCATCTCGCAATATCTGTGATGCTGACCGTCAGTGTGTGTAAATGCTTTATGGTGAAATTGAAATACTCGAACAGTTTTCTTTGTCGTATTTCATGAAATAGATAGGTAATGGGGTGTTTTTTGTAGATGTGTATAATACTCGGAGTAAACATTTTCATACAAAATGTTTCCAAGACGAGACTAGGTACCTACAGCTCGCACTATCAAACGTAGGTAATTAGATCTCATGTAGAGCCAAAGTTCTAACTCTACACGCCCCAACTCTACAAACTTTACATCTCAGTTAAAATGTGGCTTAACCATGTTTATGCGAGCGGTTTTCAAAAGAATCGAAATCTGGAATCTTTCCGGCCGTAAATACGAAACATAATAATAATAAAGACTACAGGTCATTATAGGTAGGTATATAAACTGCAATAAGGTTTAAATAAATTAAAGAAGTTTTCATAGTGCCAAAAAATACAAAACATAAAATGCCAAGCTCCACCTCCACAGGTGGACTCCAAACTTCTTAAAATGTGCGCTGGGTGACAGATCTCAATCTCAAAGTCGTACGTGTGAGATAAAACGCGAGGAGACTGTGGGGAGTTCGAAACCCGCACAATTTGGCGGCATTATGCATCGTTTGTATGCATATTGAGAGTTTTGACCGCATTCACGTGTTCTCAACGTTCTGAACCGTTCGTACCTGACCCCTGCCACGAGCCTCTTGTTAGTATGGAGAAAGATCTCGCTCTACGTTTCGCAGATTTGTACGCGATAGAGATATCACTTTATGTGTGCGTATTTTATATGAATGAAAATGGGCAGATGTTGAGTCTGGTGAATCATAGACGTGGTTGATGAAATCTGACTTGTATTATTCTGAAAAAGTGCTCTTAAAGTCTGACTTCTGAGTGAATCTGTCTGTATTTGGGGTTCCCGCGAAGATTTTTATATTAAGAGCGGAAATATTCCTGATTTTAGGCTACAAATGTACAGTTATACACCAATCTCGTGTGATTTAGAGTTATTTCATACGTTGAGCTTATCTTTTCTAATTCATTTTAGTAGGTACTTCATAACATTTTTTTTTTAATCAGAAGAAAGAAGCTTGCTTCTATTGAGTGCTGCGATGTTGATCTTTGTTGTCCGCCTTTTAATTAGACGTCTTACGCTAAGCCTGATGGCACGCGGTTGCTATTCGAGAAGTTTACGACGCCATGGCTATCAGTTCTTTAGCCACCGCCACTTAACTAGCAAAGACTCCCATTAAGTTTCGTAATCTCTTCCAAATACCTACAAACATCGATACAGACTTTTATGTTTACAACCATTTATGGATCTCAAACTGGACACATTAAACACCGTGTGTCATTTATATTAGTGTTAATTGAAGCCATATTGAAAGCCTCCAAGAATTTTTACGCCGCTATAACAAAATACTTATTGCCTCTACCAAACCTTCACTTTATTCTGATGGATGAAACTAAAACATGTCCATCGTAACCAGAAATGTTCCACCGTACCCACATCATCACAGTCATAGGAAGTTCTTTGCAAAATTTTCAGACATAACTGTTTGGAAACTATTTCCAGCGAGATCCTGCGATTTACGCCAAATACTTAGTCTAAAGACGTCTTATGCTGCGCTTGCTGTGGCGTGGTCTTTATTTATTCCTAACACAATCAAACGTTTGTTCGATCTGGGTATATTATTACCTTCGTTTGGACCTGGAGGTTTTTATGCCTGGGACTTAAAAACGACAAGTTTTAGGCCTATCTATGAGGACAATAAACGGATAGCACATTTACATGAGGTATTTAACTTGAAATCAAATTTCATAATGAAAAAAACTGTATAAATTTTTCTAGAAGTTCAGAAACACAATATAAGCTTAATATGCAAATCGCAAAAATTCTACACGTGACGAAAAACAAACAAAAATCTCAAGACCCGATATTAATCTTATTTCAATAGAATTTTCTCACAAAACTATTTAGAAATTAGCCATCGAGATGTTAATCTTTAGAGATGGTGAACCGAGGCCAGCTTCAATTTACGAATATTATTGTAATATTGGGTTACTAGCTTATGCCCGCGGCTTTGCACAAGTGCTCTGCTTCTGCTTTCTCATAGGGACCTGTTATTTGTCCATGATAAAAAGTCATCTATGACTTCTTTTAAGCTATACTTACCCATGCAAAATATCGAGTCGATTGTCGATTTTTTTTTGTGTATGCTGTGTCGAGTTTAGGCCCGAGAAATTGTAAAAATTGTGTTTGGGTCAGCATACGGATGCTTATCTAGTCGTTCTTTTCTAGTGATAGTCCTACGAGTGTTTGTTTACCCGTTTCTAGCCTAGGTGGTATGTCACTAAACACATACACATGAGTATAATCAGCAAAGCAAGCGTTGCGTACCGATTTCCACGGTGCATTGAATCGCTTTATAACAAAATAAATATTCGTATTTATTTTATTTGTCGGAGCAAATAGCCGCATCGATAAGGGCACAGGCCACTAGCTCGCCGACTTATTGAAGGACATAAAACATATTAAGGTGTATACTCGTTTTATTTGTTTTAAGTAAGTACCTACTTGAATTCATATTTGTTTTAGCCGTTAAGGCTAAGATTCTAAAAATGGTATTGCTTTGTAACACAATTGTTTTCTCGAGAACGAATGAATGCAATGAAGAGCAAAGTAGCAAAATATTCGCATAAATGTAAAGTAGATAGCCTATACAGGGTTATTTCTAATCAATCAGCATCCTTTTAGGGGCTTATTCTGTGCATCAAAACTAACAACTATTGTTCTGCGACTTTAGTCAAAACTCGAAAAAAAAATCAGCTTTTCCATACATTTTGTCGCGAGTGAACGATATTTTTATATGGAAAATCAAACTTTATTTTGAGTTTCGACAAAATTCGCGGAACAAAAGTTGTTAGTTTTGATGTACCTACAGAATAAGCCCCTAAGAGGATGCTAATTGATTAGAAATAGCCCTGTATAGGGTATATTATGCAAATGATACACTCAAAATAAAGTCAGAAAGTGCAATATTTTTTCCATACTTATTTTTATCTTTTCTATCGTATCTTACAATTTGTAGGTAGCACGTATTGCACAAATAAGTAAATTTGAATTAACCGTCGCCGCACGACTACTGCATAAATCTCATGAGAACCAGCAAAGTTGTTTGAGTCTGAAATCTGTCATAAAACAGAACAAAAGTGTTATCTGTACTTGTACGTGTATTTACAACACTCATCAACTTATACCATAGCCAATGTACCGACATTTTATTTTGTTTCGAGCCGAACCGAATCCATATTTAAGCAGAAGGTGATTCGACAAAATAAAAGAACTTTACCATGTGTTATTTAAGAATATTTATTAGTTATATCATTTTATACTATATATGACGGAACTGAACTCACGTGTAGGGATAGTCGTTACGACTATCACAATGCACTGCAATGCAGTGCATTGCGAGACGGCTCCGCGTGCTAGCACTCGCCAACTTGAGAAAGGTCGCCGTATGCGACCGAAACTATAGTCGTTACGACTATCCCTACACGTGAGTTCAGTCCCGTTATATATACGAGTATGTGTAGTATAAAATGTGTGAAAACCACGTAAATTTCCATAGTAAAATAGTTATATTATATTCAATTCTATTTTAAAAATAAAAAATGGAATAACATGTGCCGATGCGTTTTCTGAAAAATAAACAATGAAATCTTCAATCCAAAAAATGCAAGGAAGTAATGCCGTTGGACAAAAATCATTCCTCGCAACCAAAGTTTTGTTCCAACCTGACGAAAAAAAAGACGTCACACTGTTCAACAGAATAAAACGTGAAACTAGCAAAATAATGCGATTTTTCGCATGGCATCCCCCGACTCTACTCGTACCTTTTACAATCGAGCGCCCACCGAAGCGGACACGCTGCGGTCCCATAACTACAACATTACATTCCACATTTTATCATCATATCATAAGGTTCAAAATTAATAAAAAATTAGTTGTCACTTCATTTTTATAGACATTATAAAAGGGTAGAAAGCCCTTGACTGTTGTAAATAAATGATTATATTTTGAGTGCGCGAGAGCTGTTGTTATAGTCGAGTGATGTTTTGTTGATCGAGTGGTTGTTGGTTGTTATTGTTGTGTTTGTTTTTATTCGATGATTTTCTATTGTCCCTATTTTTTGAGTTATTTATCGCCCTGTGTTAATTATTATTGACAGACTTACATTTGAACAAGCTTTTGTGGAGGTAGGTATTTAATTGTCTTCTCGTAGCTATTGTTTTTGATTGCTTAGCTTAGTTATTGTTCAAAATTCGTCAGAACACAAGTACATTTGCAAACATTAAATATTTACCTACCTACCTATTTATCATTGTAGAAAGAAGTCACCACTCACCATGATTGTCATAATGTCAGTAATTCTGGATTGCGATCTCCTCTAGTAACAGTTCTCATTCTTTAATATTAAAAAAAGCTAAATATGTAATTAACATTGACGAAGTAAGTACTAAGCATTGAACTAAACTAAAAGTGGCAAAGTGCGTTATTAAAGTTCTATTTCAATTATCGACACTTACTATTTATACAATTCGTCATACACAATACACACATTATTATAATCTTCAACTCTTTTGGTCACACAGTAAATATGTTCCATTTTAGACACCATACGTATAAACAGTGACATGAAATACCAAGAAGTATTATGATTTCTTCAGAGCCAGCTAATCGTCATCATATCAGCCAATGGACATCTAATAATGAACATAACCTCTGTACCAGATCTCCAGTAAGATCGGGTGGTAGCAGGTTGCAACTGCTTACGTCTTCATCAAACCACCTATAGATACTAATAACATTTACACGCCACTTTGTATAGCAATGAGTGGAACTCTTTGCTTGAGACTATCTCTCGGTCCAAGGACAAATCTGTTTCTAGGAGTCTTTAAATCGATAGTAAACAGGTAAGTAAGTTATACACTATGTTGTTTTTAAACTTTTGCGATTTGAACACATAATTATTATATACTACGGGACTAATCGCGCACTAAAATTACGAGATAAATAAATACCTCCTCATCCCGACGTTTCGGCTGAGTTGCATCGACCGTGGTCACGGGTAGACCCGACCACAAGGGGCACAATCTTTTATTTTTCGGGATTAAAAAGTTGTCTATGACTCTCCAACTAAACTAAAAATATGCAAAAATAACAACTCAATCCCTCGCTCTGTTACCGCCTGATAGAGTGACAAACACACCAGCAAACACACTTTCGGATTTATAATATTAGTAAGGAATTAGGAATTCCATAGATGCGGTGCAGCCCTTTGAAAAGTATCAACCGTTGGCATACACGGAAGTAGGAAAGTATCGCATGCCGCAGAGATCCGCGGCTCGTATTACCGGTCGTTAGTTGCTACAAATCTCGAGGGGACGTCGCAGCGGGCGGCCGCGCGCACTGTTTGCAAATAAACACCCGGCGAGGCGCGCGCTCGTGAGCTGCTTTACGTGCTGCCGTGCTCCACTAAACTGCAGATACTGCTCGAACTCGATATTTGAGAAAATTACATTAATTTTTCAAAGATTTTGAGAACCTCTGAGATAACAGCAACGTTAAATAAAGCAAAAATTCAAAAGCGTGTAATTAATAGGTAGTATTTTAACCAAAATTAAAAAATGGGTAATATTTTTATTTTTATTGTTCTTTTAACTTAAGTGAAATTATGAAACGCTAAAAGATGGAATCAATTAGAAAATATATATTACGCATCTTAACTAGGTACATGCTTACATATTTTAAAACTAGTTTCTAGCCCGCGACTTCGTTAGCGTAATATTAGCTGATAACACTCTTCGACTTGTAAAGTATACAATAAATAAACAAGAATTATTTTCATGCAGAAAATCAAATAAAAGTAAGTAAGTTCGTATAGGCCGGGTGGCTAGCCCTGGTGTCAGAGTTTTTAGGCCGCCTGAAGGCCTCTGACATGGCTAAACGGTTAAAACAACCGGGACCTACAATTTAAAGTGTCATCCGAGCCACGGTAGCGCTCTGTTGGAAAATGCCACCCGCGGTCACCCATCCAAATACTGACCGTGCGGAACGTTGCTTAATTTCGGTGATCGCTGAAAATCACCTAGTCAAACTACGCTACGAGCGCTACTATCGAATCGAGATAAAATCAAATCAATCCATCGCTCTGTTGCCGCGTTGCTGCACGAAACAAATCAAACACACATTTCAGATTCATAATATTAGAAAGCTTTTTGGAAAATGTCCCTCACTGCACTTTTAAAGGGCACGGCAATGTATTTTAGTGTATTTTGGTGAATGAATCTGTGGTGCCCCGGGGTAGTTCCTGGCGAGTAACAAAGCCCGCTGGAGGTCGCCTTGCACAATGCTTGCCAGCGTGGCGTCAGAGCGCGCCGGTGACGACCATTCTCACGTGAAATAGGAAATACAAGTATGGGAATCGAACGACTGGTTATACTATAGGTTAGATGAGGGTGTGGTGCTGTGGTACAAACCACGTTTAGAGCCATGTCAGAGGCCTTCAGGCGGCTTAAAAACTCTGACACAAGGGCTTGCCACCCGACCTATACGAACTTAAGTACGAATGAACCACGTTTGCCGTTAAAAACTAAAAATAACTTTACACCCTGAGTATAGGATTTTAACAATGGTCGTCAATAGGTAGAAAATTATGAAAAGCTAAATTTGAAAATAGTTTGTACCTACTAAAGTACAAATTTTCAAACTGGGACTGTGATCTACCATCATTGATACCAATCTTTTAAATTTTACATCTGCAAAAATTATCTAGTTTCACAGAAAAATTTTGTTTATTTATTTGAAACACTTTATTTGTACCAAAATACGCAGCGATATTGTTTTACCCGCCGCCGGCAAAGCTTAGGCTCGAGGTGTTATTCTTATTTAAGTAATCAATGCGTATTTCTTTATTATAGACAGGTGTACGAGTACATTAGAAAAATGCTAAAAGATTTTCAATGAAAAAATTGTTCAAGGAATAAATATGATGCAAATAATATACACAAAATATTGTGTCTAAATTCCCACTCCTTTAGTAGCGAAGAATCACAAACATTGTGGCGATAGGTATATATTAGCATAAAATTAAATAACGATACGAATATATCAACCGATAAATTTAATTTTACGTTTATTTATTGTTTTTTGTTCGTCGCTCAATTTCGCATATTTTATTTTGATTTAATGCTTTATGTACACATATCTTTATTTCTGAACTCATAAATAAAATCCTGGACCCATTAGTTAGGTCTTAAAATATTGTAATCAAACGCTTTAAGGTCGACATTTCGTTGGTTCGATAAAAAAAAAACACTTCCCACGAAAAGCTTTCAATGTTTTGTCATTAACAATGCAATAAAATAAAACGGTAGGCAAATGGAGACAAATAAAATATACATTTAGATAACGTTAATAGACATTGTAAAATCTGAATGACAAATCTCTTTGGTTTACAACGCTGTAATTCGTCAGACTTTATGATGTCCCATGCCTGCAGAATGAAGTATTGGTAAATTCCTAATTGAATACGTATCTAAAGGATTTTAATGTTATTTTTAATCTCTTTAATCTGAGATAATCCTTTCAGAGAAGAAAAAAGGTGATGCCCACATAATCCTTTCAAGTGGTGGTTTCAGATAAATATTGATATTTTTTTGTAATTAGGGAAAGACAGAGACAGATAGCGTCCTGCTTTTCTCTAAGAAGTACTGGCATAGTCACGGTACATACTAATCCATACCTACCTATATCGAATCATATTTAATACTTTATTTGCATTTGAATGTAACAAAATTAACATGGAAAATGCAAAAAGTGTGCAAATACACATATTGAGTATTGTGACTCTCTCTAGATCTAGAAGAAATTTTAGTTTATTTTCGTGGTAAAAATAACACGTTGTTACCTACCTACCCACCGCTAGTGTACCTCAAAACTACAATATATTCCGGTCCAATGCCCCATAGAAAATAAAGTCGTCACATACAATGGCACGCCACAGACCCGAAACCACAAAATAAAATTGTCAATATACATTTGTCAACACTCACAAAAGAACACAAACCCTTATTACAATAGCATAAGAGCTTGACTTTTAACAGAAAAAAGCTTCCGCTGGTGCATCTGCTCTCGTTTTATAGGTCAAATGTTTTTGTAAACAGCTTTGTTGAGCTAACATTATGGAGTTTGAATAATATCTTCGACGTTGCGCATTGCCCACATTTCACGGTATGTGATCAACGCCATAGTTTTGTTATTTTTCTAGAAGTTCCCTTTTAATAATTGAATGTCATCAACGCCAATTTTTGTTTATTTTTAACCGACTTCCAAAAAAGAGGAGGTTTTATGTTTGTCTGTATGTATTTTTTTATCTTCGAGCAAATATCTACAGAGCCACAATCCCCAAGTGAAAGTAGTAAAAAAATGTCCGAGCGCCGTCACACATACAGACTTAGATATTTACATTAAATAATTTTATTCTCTCGAATCTCGACGTTATGTCACTTAATTAGTGCTTGTAACCAGGACTTGAACGCGCGGCGTTGTAGTTGGTTTGCAATCGCCTTACAACTAACTAAAAAGCCTGCCCACTACGTAGCGTGGGCAGAATTTTGGCTCGGACACTTTTCTTGCACGATTGTAACTCTATACATATTTGCTCGAAGAAGTTCATGGATATTTTCGCCAATTGTAAACCTAATCAAAAAATTAGTTATTAATTGGAAAGGAATTTAAATTTATCAAAATCGGCTAAGCCGTTTTTGAAAAATCAACAATAATGTAAAAATTGTATACTTACATCGAATTTGAGCGAACTATTCGCATTTTGTACACAATGGAAGTCGGTTTGCCAGTTTTACGAAAAAATATTATTATATTCATTTTATTATGATTTTAGCACAGAACTCCAATAAGTACATATAGATACGTTTTATTTTCAAGCCCGCTTCCAGCTTTCATTTTAGCATCTCATTTTTAAAAATTATTTGAGACCAAAGTTATAGCTACTTAACATTTTGTAGATACTTCATTAGATAAAAGATAATTTTCAAAAGATCAAAAAAACGAAAACAATTTAGACATTGCCATCTTGATTTTTTTAAAGAATTCTTTGCATTATTATAATGAAATTTATTTTGATGGTATTGGACGCTTTGTGCTACTGTAGGTATACTTCTACATTTCATTTCTCAGAAACTACTTAGTCTGTGGAAAAACTTGAAAGAGATTATACTAGAAGATAATAAAGAAAGCCATAAAGCTACAGTAGATATAATAAAATTAAAATACTATAGTTGTATCGGTGGTGCTTTGCTAAGCAATTCACACTAGACTGTTGAATAATCTCCGCGGTGTTACGGAGGCCCCTCGACGTCACGTGAACGGTTCAAGAGGTTATCGACTGTTTTACTATCTTTATTTACTTATTGTACTTCGCTAAACACAAAACTATACGGGATGTACCAAATTTAGCTGATAAATGTTGGTAAGTTATGAGAACAACTAATCAGATACTACATAACAAGCAATTGGATCATCTATATACCTTTGAAGGTCTAAAGATAATCAAAATGCTATGTAGCCGTAGTTTATGTAGTTTTAGATTATTCAAGTCTTGTATTTAGTGGTAGTTAAAGTGGTGGCAAGCCGTGGTGGTCTAGAGGTAATGACACCCGCCTTACAATCGTGAGGTTTGAGTTATTTGGGATTTATTTACGGAATTTTAGACCACTGGCGTTTCGGTGAAGGAAAACATCGTGAGGCAACCTGCATATGTCCGGAGAAGAATTTCAATGGCGTATGTGAATCCATCAACCCGCACTGGGCCAGCGTGGTGGATATGGCCCAATCACCCTTCGTGGGTAGGCGTACGTCCTGCAGTGGACTATTATAAGGCTGATACAGTACAGTACTGGTTCGCGGTCGCAGGGAAGTAGCCTGGTGTCCGCGTTAATTACAGGATCATAATAGAAAAAGTACTAAAATCTAACCAGGTGTTACGAATTATACATAGATAAAAAAATATTTGTAAAGTTTATTTAGATCTGATAAATTGTTTCCACATAAGCGAACAGACCTAAAGACGAGCGACTCGAGCTTTGTAATAATATGCAAGGCTTGCAAGGGTGAGAAAATCAAAATGCGTATTACTGGAACAAAATAGAAAACACAATATCAAAGAAGATTCGTTTGAGTTTCAAATGGGAAAATAATAACTGATAAACTAGTTTATACTGTTATTACTTGAAATTAAATTTTGTGAAAGCTAACAACATATTTTTCTCTTAGCCCTTTGTTGAAAAAAAACTCAATATCACTCAAAGCAAAAAGTCTAATAGTACAAGGTAACTCTGTAACTTGTCTCAGTCCATCCTTGTGTCAATTAAACGGCAAAATCGACCTTGAAGAATTGAGGACGATCATAAAGTTATTTTATAGCAAATTTGCGAGAATACGAAAAATAGTGGGCAACACAGCGTGCTTATCTGAACCATGGCTGAGCCAATGATTAATAAATGTATTTTTAATGTGTTACTTTACTACCGAATCGATAACACCATGGGCGATAACCTCGCGCCCCCTGCTTCTCAAAAACTAACCGCGACTAGTTTGCTACTAGCGAAGCCGGCGGAACAATGGGTTAACAGAGTAACTACTCTGAAAGTTTTTACCTACTTCCAAAAAGGAAGAGGTACTATGTTCGTCTAGTGTACTCGTATGTATTTTTTTGTGTTAGTTCATCTCATCAATATTTTTGGCAATTGTGAACCGATTAAAAAAATAAATTCTTTTTTTTTATATCGAAAGAATATATTTCGGTGGTGCCATTTTTGGAAAAAAATAACACTATATACGGTTACAAATTGTTGTAAACTACTCGCCGTTAACAATAAATGACTGAATACGAAATAATATTTTTTTTATGATTATTCCACACTAGGTAGAATTTTTAAGATATTAATCACCTGTTAGATGATTTTAATTAGTTTTTATTGAACATTTGCGTGGATGACATCTTTATTTAGGTAAATCGATAGTTTTGGTTAAGATTAAAATTTCAATTGGATTTTTATCTGGCTATGCTGAACGATATATCACAACTTTTTAGGGTTCCTTACCTCAAAAGGAAAAAACGGAATCCTTATAGGATCACTTTGTAGTCCGTCTGTCCCTCTGTGTGTATGTCAAGGCCCTTTATCTCGGGTATGCGTAAAGATATCGAGTTGAAATTTAAACTGTATACGTTTATCTATGGTTTTTTGTAGTTGCGTAAATGAAAAACTACTCAGTTATTGTTTATAAAAGTTAGAGCCGTTTATGTATAAAAGACCGCATATTTCGACACTCACAAAAATTAAAATCTACAGGGTACTTCCCGTCGACATAGAACTATGAAATTTGGCGAGAAGCATTGTTTCAGAGTACACATATAGGAATAAATCTGAAAATTGTACATTTTTATTTCAATCACAAAAAATAGGGCCTCAAAATTCACAAAATATGGATTCAAAATTCAAAGTGAATAAATCGTATCATGTAAGGTATCATATAAAAGAACTTCCTTAGCACATGCTAAAACAGGTTTTTAATTATTTTAACAATGTGTAATTTTCGATGTATGACGAGAAAAGTGAAAAAAAAAACTTTTTGGTCGATGGTTATAGTATAGATATTTTAACAACTTCCCAATTTTGTGAAATTTTCTTCTGACTCGCACTTGTCCGCGGTGTAGCTGTCGGCGTCCAAACTTACGGGGTGCATCGTGCCCGCGGCCACCCTAGCCATGCTGGCCATGCGGCGTAGCTGACAAGGCAGCCTGATCCTGATCGGGCGGGCGCCGGGCGGATATAGACATCGACAGAACCAAATGGCACACGCGGCAGTAGAGCCTTGTAATAAACATGATGACTAAAAAAATATAATTAGTGAGTAGTATATTGGTTGCCTGGAAGAAATCGCTTAAAGCGATAAGGCCGCCAGTTAGAAACCTATAAATTGTACTGTTTTGTCCCTGTAATTTGTTTTTTCATGTAATGTGGTTGTCTAATAAAGTGTTATTGTTTGTTTGTTTGTTTGTATATAAAAATATTAGACACTATTTTTTCTTTTATCAATTAAAATAAAATTGATGAAGTTATAGTCCGTTAAAGTTCCACGTGACGTCACAAGTCACATACAAATGTATAGACTCTGTCCAGTAAAATGACGTCACGACCCCTATGCCCAAACAGTAACGAGGTTTATAGTTGGCATATGTTGTTTGATTGACAAAAGAAAAAATACATATATGTCCAATATTTTTGATAGTCTAGCTCACAAATTAGTTTTTATAATGATTTTTTTACCCGGTCATCATGTCTATTGTCTGTGTAAAATATAAAATCCTGAATGAATATTTTCATGAATATGATGGTCAGTATAGCAAGTCCGCAGCAGCGTGGCGCGCGCGGCCGCCTGACCCGGACGCGCGCGATAACGCCCGCGCCGTCTGCGCGGCGCGTGCAACTCCGCTTGTTTACACAACTACCCGCGTGTTTTCGAGCGCGCGCCGCTCTGCAGTATCGCCAGCACGAGCTGATGCTTGATAAAATGGCTTCTTGTCACCTACTTCACAATATTTCCCTACACATGCAAGTAAGTATATTTTATTTACTCATCATCATCACCAAGCGTACGATGTCCACTGCTGGACATAGGCATACCCAACAGACGTATAATAAAAACGGGTGAAGCTTGTATCCAGAACGTTCGTGCGGTTTAAACTTTTAATTGTCTTCTTAAGGGTTCGCGTTTAACCAACTTTCGGTTTTGCTTATGTCAAAAATTAAAAAAATATATTACAAACAAATGCGTGGAAAAATTTGAGCTTTAAAAGTTGAGTTTTAATTTTAAAAACAATAAGCAGGAGATCCTACTCCAGATTTACATAAAATTGCTATAGGTATGCTCGAAAGTCGTAAACAAAGTAGAACAAAATTTCTTTCTACTCTAATGTTAGAATTCCACGACCTTTAGGACAATTAAATGATATACCTACCTGTTAAGTATCGCGGACAGAATTAATGCGAGCACGCTCGAGTACAAGGTACAAGCGTTATCAATAATGTGCTGATAACAGCGAATTCTGCCTCAGAAGCCGCCGGTGGCGGTTTGACCCTTTACATCATTTGTTTACATAAATTAAAAGAAATACATCGAGTTCTTTTTTGATAAAATTGATAAAAATCAAGTAGTGAAGTCTGCACAGACTGTGTTCTGTCAACTGAGCGAGAGGAACGTTAATCTTTGTGCAGAAGGTGAGCTTCATCAGAAAGCCTATGATTTTACTTTTATATGGATCGGAAAGTTCTCGAATGGAGAACACGTACCGACAAGCGCAGCGTAAAATAACCACGAACAAGGCGACTACGAATGCATGACCTGATTAAAATGGTGGATACAAGCCGCTACAGGCCATGCTTAATATATATCTAGGAAAAGTATCCTGTTCGAGGTTTATCAAAAAAAAATTACTCAGAAACTTGTCATCAACCAAAATTACATTACCATTTGTTATAACCAATATACAAATCTAAATAAAATATATATTTTTTCTAAACTCGCCTCATATTAGCTTCTAACAAAACTTCGGACGCGAAAAATCGGTAATATAAGTCTCTTATTTCTCACTCTTCGGTTTACGTTTTCAGACCGATTCTCTTATAGCTCGACTTCTTGGAAGAATTAAAGATAATGAAGTTTAAAGCGTTAATTCCAATTTAATATTGTACGTAACTTAGTATTTAAAGAAAAGTTGTAGTATATCAAAAATTGTAGTATATCACGTCAATCTACGATCAAAAAATGAATTTTTTTCAACAAATCCTGGAAAGCGGTCATATCTCCCGGTGCAGGTATCTTAACGGCACATTTATTTCGTCAGGTGTGTCATACGAATCTTGCCTCCGCCTTCCAGAAACCCATTCGTTAACCAAATGCTTCTCGAAACTGAAACAATCTGTTCCGATTGAAGTTCAATATTATTTCCACTTTAAAATCATAGAATTAGTTATTATGTGAATATTACCTGTATAATAAATCCAAATATATTTAACTAACAGTTTGGTGTTGCTGACACCTACATACTCGTATAATAGTTTTTATGATTACATATTATTTTTACTGATTACAAATTACTTACTCCAAAAAGATGAGATAGTCAATTACATTTTAATATTTTAAGGTGCCTTTAAATAACGAGATAACTCCGTCCACGTACCAATTTATTACTTATTTATTTTTTTATTACTTTATAAAGATTATGTAGATTGTATCAATATCAACAACGTCAGTTCAATAGGCTGTCAGTTAAGCTCAGGTTTGGCGCAGTCAATAACTTAGAAAATGTAATCTGGCATTTACAGGTCACGATTGTAACAGTTATCATATCTTTGTAAAAATAAAATTCCAGATCGTCATTGTTTTAAAACGCTCTTAAAATTTTGCCAGCAGGCGACTCTCGCCAAAAATATCTTTACATAAATTAAGGACCCTAAAATTTTTACGCTCCAGTTCCGCACTTGGCCTTTGCTAAGTTTAAAATAAACCGAAGAAAATATCGCATCAACTTATGCAAATTGCAAATGAATTGCTGGCACACTGGAATTTATTATAAGGTGAAGGTGGTCCCATAAAACCTGCGACCTCGGCGCTCGCCGCGGCGCGCGGCGTACGGACGGGCGCCCGCGCCGGCCGGCGGGGAATCTTGATATCGGCGGGTCGCGGCCGCGGGTGTCATATGTTCAGCGCTCATACTGCGGGAGCACTGATGATCAATGGGGACGAAAAGTTCTCGAGTGGAGATCACGTCCGGCGAGGGAAGCGTATATACAACTTGCAGCCGAAAGGTGGACTGGCGCCCTCGTTTTAAGACCGCAGGATCACGCTAGATGCAAGCCGCTTGTAACCAGCTTTATTGGAAATCCTTGTCGGAGACCTATGGATCAGTCCAACAGTAGACGATCTACGGCTGAAAACTGTATGGATGGATAGCGCTTACATCAGCTTAGATTCTAACTAGTGTTTCTAAACGGTTAGCGACGGTTGACAGTACGTCAGCTGCGATTGCGCTTAGGTCAAAAGTCAAAAGTCAAAATTTCTTTATTCCATAGACACAATACAGGCACTTGGAATCGTCTTGGAACAATTTTTAAAAGTTTCACCTAGTTACATTTTTAGTATAAATAAGGACACTTTTTAGATTACACAAGATCTAAAAAGCAAGCTATGAGAAAGTAGTTTCAAAACTATTTAATACTCGACGGCTAAATAACAGTCAGTAGATAGCTATGACAATCTCGTTGGTCGCGGATATCAGTCATTTGTATGTGTAATTTAAAATTTCGGTATCTTACGTTTTATTTCAGTAGAGTAAAAGTAATAGTGATGTATTAATTTCTTCGTATCAGTATCACAAAAACCTGATATCAAAATGCATTGGCTCAAGTCACCTCGGGACATACGACGCGGTCTACATTCGGTAGGTACGTGTCGATGCTTGAGATTATTTTAATGGTTACTGCTCTATAGCAGAGATTAGATCAAATACTTAACCAACGAACGTACAACTCGTACCTTATAATACGTTCTGATTTAGAATTTTTTAACTACCTACTACTGCACTATTTATACTACTAAAAGTACTTAATTAGAGTGATTCTCGGATCTTTACTTTTTAAACATTTCTTATACACATTGGTTAAGTTAGTCCGGAGTCAAAAACACTTTATAATGTGACTATACGAGAAGATGAGTAGGATACTTTATGGCACAACTAATTAACGAATTCAGCAAGTGACAAACACGGAAGGTGATGTAGAGGCAGAGCACAAGCCCCATCCACCACCCACCACAGCTTGTAGGACGTCCTTTGCTGGACATTGCCACTTGGGAGCGGCTTGCTTCAACTGCGTTCCTGCGATCTGAATTATATCGTCTAATCATCGACACATAATTTAAACCGCTACGCTACGCTTACCGGCACATGGTATCCATTCAACAATAGTACAGACCTATCGGCCATACGTTATTCGAACTATATGCCCTGCCCGCCGCTATTTCAACTTGCATATTGTCATATTGGAAAACAATTGATAATAACTGTTCAGGGCCGGGAGTTGTAGCGCTCGTAGCGTAGTTTGACTAGGTGATTTTCAGCGATCACCGAAATTAAGCAACGTTCCGCACGGTCAGTATTTGGATGGGTGACCGCGGGTGGCATTTTCCAACAGAGCGCTACCGTGGCTCGGATGACACGTTAAATTGTAGGTCCCGGTTGTTTTAACCGTTTAGCCATGTCAGAGGCCTTCAGGCGGCCTAAAAACTCTGACACCAGGGCTAGCCACCCGGCCTATACGAACTTACTTACTTAGGGCCGGGAAAAGTAGTCGAGTAGCGTGAGATCAGGACGCAACCCAGTAGTGAATGAACATAGATGATGTAAAGCCGATTAAGTTGCATTCTATATCTAAACCTTTAATAAGATAAACGGTACAGCAAGTTTTACATATATTTAAATATCGATTTAATACAAAAATTATTTCTGATTTTATGAGCCCTGGCCCTAGAACAAAAATAGTTCGTAAGTTGTGTTTGATATTATTTCCTCGTATCTACAGTCTAAAATGCTGATAAGATTTTAGTAACGATCCCCATACTCATGATGCAATCATTGAAATTGATTGTGTCGTCAAAGATTTATTACTTCTATTTTAATTACAATTTTGGGCGGTACTGACCAATCTTGCGCACGCGTGACGAATTGTCCGTCTGACAAACTGTGTTACTAAATCTTTAATTTTTTTGCATTTTATTCATAGATTGTATTGTACCACAACATAAAGTCGCGTAATTATCAACTTAGCATATATTCAGGGTCATAAATTTCAGGGTCGAATTGGCCATCGCTCTCGCGCTGTCGACAGTATGAAGTATCTTACTAAGTAGGTACATAACAGTAAGTAGGTACGTTCAATGTTCGTACTAGTTCCAAGGCAAGTACAGAACAATGTTCTCCCACAGATGATACACATCGTTTATGAATGAACGAGAAACGATCGCAGCACAGATAACAAAGAAATGGATTACTGCTCTGGGGTTACCACGTGATAAAATAATAACCGTTTCAAGATCTTAGCATGCAACTCTGATGTCTTAATCGCAGTAATCTTGCTTTGTTAAAGCAGTTTTTGCGTTTAACTAAGCGTTTAGTGAATGGAATTAATTTTTAAAAATTAATAGAAGAGTGCATCGTGTTTTGCTAACAATGGCAAGGACGTAATAACACATTTTTTAGTTTTTACTATCAATAACAACTAAAACTATTACAATTTATGCTTGTATTTATGTACTCGTATATTTCTTTACAAATAGAGGTAGAAGATAATGACAAGTTTTTGAAGATAGTGTATTTGTCAAGTCGTAACTGGCCAGCGTGGTGGAATTTTGCCCAACCCTTCTCAAAATGGGAAGGAGTCTGTGCGCGACAGTGGAGCACAGTCAGTACAAGGAATACAGTTAATACAGTAGAATACAAGGCCGGTAATGAAGGCCACTGTTAACGTTTATTATGCTAGTTTTTCTAATCTAAGCAATGCATATTACTGCCTCGTAGGCTTAGTGGTTAGTGACCCTGACTTCTGGATCAGAGAGGCGTGGGTTCGATTCCCACCAGGGCAAGCATTTTTGTGATGAACATAGGTGTTTGCTCTGTGTCTGGGTGTTATTTAGGTACTATCTATATAAATATGTATTTAAAATATGTATATGTAGTATATCAGTATATGGCAGCCATATCACAAGCTTTGCTTAGTTTGGGGTCAGAGACCGTGTGTGAGATGTCCCCCAATATTTATTTATTTACTGCTGTTTTTGCTATCTTACGATTCCCACCGGAACGTTTTAAACTCGCATGACTTATTGTATCAAACCAATAAAAAATGGATATGTTTGACCACGCAAAGCCGCAATGGATCACTAGGTCCCGTTTAAAGGAATGCAGAAATAAGTATATTACGTTAAAGTCTTCGAGCAAATATCTTCAGAGCCACAGTCCCTATGTGAAAGTAGTAAAAAATGCCCGAGCGCCGTCATATACGTCATCACGCAGCGTTGTAGTCTGCTTGCAATTGCCTTACAACTGACTAAAAAGGCTGCTACAAAAAGTAACTACGTAGCTTGGCTCGGACACTTTTTTGCACGATTGTGAATCTTTACTTAGATATTTGCTCGAAGCGTAAAGTATAAGTAAGTTATGTAGAGTAGAGGTGATCCGGGGTCTTGTATACGATTGAGTCATCACGCCTGGACTGTATGGCACCGTATCAGTTACTTGCTATCACACTGTTTACAATTGTAAGATACTAGCTGCTATAATAATTACAATTAAGAGACATCAAGTTTAATTGAAATTGCTTTTACATCACTTTACATTTTATGTTTTATCGACACTTCGCATTTGGTGTGAAACTTTGTTTTTCAAAGTGTATCGTAATAGTTGTTTAATGCTTGTTAATACTAATAGGTTATTTGTTTTAAAAATAATACTTTATGCGAAGGCAAAAAAAAATATTTTTGGTTCTACTCAACAGTAAAATTTAAAATCGATATTATTCCACGAAATCGTATAATGAAAGTTGGATTTTAGATTATTTTTTAGAATGTCAGGGTATCAATATAAATCTAACGTTTTATTGGTTACTCTTACTTATCGAAAAAGATTCTACCGCAGTATTTGCACAGCGGCAATTTAAATATTTTATATACACTATTAAAACTATGGAGGCTATGTGGCTATTAAGGCAAGTGTGAGGCACCAACTTGTCCATACAAAAACAGTAAGCTGTTATTTACCTCTAAATATTATATTATCCGATTTGAGTGATTTTTTTCTTGTGATCAGCACTTCAATCTTAAGGTATTTTTAAATTACCTTTAAGTTATAAGCTTCTAAAAAGTCATATTTTTTAGCAAAATTTTGGCTGAAAAGTAAACATAAACTAAAAACTATTCAGAAAAATAAGCCGTATGAGCATGCAATATTTCTTTCTCGAGCGATGGACACCAATGGACACCATTATGTTACAATTTAAGGGGTAAAAAGAGTTATCTCCTGGAACGTATTTTTTATCAAAAATGTACCGCGAATTTTCTCGATTCTCTACAGAACACGCTGAACACACCGAAAACACGTATACTTACTGGTCGATTCAGAATTCTCTTAACGCTCACGGTTAAGTATTTGAAACATTTGAAAACATCATCGTCCAGTTTAAACATGTAGTTTCATTACAACTATGCCATTTTAATTATCATGACTGCTTGACCCGCTGTGTCATCGAAAAAAAGGCAAAGTTATCGGTCGCGTGATCCGAAGGAGTTTGGTCGGCTAATCCAAGAGGCGCGCGCGCATCATCCGTGACGTCACGCGAGCTTCCGCCGGGAAAATCATTTTTATATCATGCCATATTCAGATTTAGATAAGCCATTCTCAACTCTAGTCTAAGGCAACAAGGGCACACGTCTGCAGGAGCAGTTTGTTGAACGAGCATGTTTTATGAAGACACGGTCTGCTGAGAAACTTATGATGGACTTCAGCAAAGAGTTACGATTGTCAGTTCGTCTACTTGTTTCCATTTTTCGCGGTATCAACATGTTTTTGAAGCGGAATGCGCTATAAATTCGTGTTTACGACTGGTGAGGTCTGTAAGCACCGAATTACCTAATTAAATTATCGGTGCAAGAAGCCTCCGGGGTGCGCTTCAGACTTACGGCCGATGAGCGTTGTTTATTATACTTACGAATACTTATTCTTGTGAACAAATAGTCGTCTGTTATAATTTGAAATTATGATTAAAGCATTATAAGAGAGTATACAATAAAGCATATTTTTTACATACGTTTTTTGTGCTTATAATTGCATTTTCATTACACATTTGCCCAAAAAAGAAATGATTTGCATATAATCTTTTCATAAAGTAAAACACAGAAGCAAAACTTTCTCTTTTCTATGGATTCAAACATGCCTTTGACAGAAACAAATATAAAATATAGACAAGTATTATAATACTTGTCTATATTTTATAGACAAGTATTATAATACTTGTCTATATTTTAAAATCAATATCTAAAAAATCTTTAGAATTCTTAAATTACAAATATGTAGTGCTATTGAAAAGCTCTTTACAATCACTATGAATATTATTTTTGTTGAGTAGAGTTGCAAGAAATTCGTATTATTTGCTATAGTCCTATAATATGTCTACTCTGTTTCGCGGAACATTCTTGTTTCCTTATCAACATTTGCACAGTTGTACTAAACTTTTCTCACCTGTGAGCATTTTAATTCATTAACAACTCATAAGAGCCTATCAGATGGCGCAGATAAGCGTACATCGTGACTTAATTAACCCCTTACTGAATAATTGAACAGCCAGTTATTGTAAAAAGTAAACATTTTATTTCACGGTTTTATGTTAGGCCGTGTTAACAGATACTTATCTGCATTTGTCTACTTACTTGTATAAGCGTTTTTCTTTACAACGCGGTGTTGTATTCGCTAAATATTTTCAATTAAAACTAACCTACAACTAATATTGATAATGTAAGTATACATTATCAATATTAGTTGTAGGTTAGTTTTAATAATTATATTCTATTGTGTTTGACACGGATCACTAAGATAAATATACTTCTATGAGATATTTATCAAATATAATTCAAAAGAATCATGGTGATCGTAGGTACTCCAGATTTTTTAATACAAAATATCTATACTATATTATCTCCGAGACACCCGAAATATAAATATTCCTTTCGAAATATTTAAAAAGTCAAATATAATATTAAATGTGAATTATTATAATATTAAATAAATTAATTTGTATTAAAATTATTTTGTTTCATGTACCTAACGTAAAATTCAATGGCATTAATATATTACAAGGATATTTGGTAAGTGGTAAATCACACGTAAAAGTTTAATTTCACTTCTGGCTGATTCCGTGTGATTAATATAATTATTATTACAAGTTTTTATGAATACTTGTCTTATAAATACAATAAGTATGCATTTTGTTGCTAAACATCGATAAAGTAAATACCAATAAACCTAACAGCTGTGCTCTTGGTCACTTATGTAGTTGTGAATTATTAACAATTTTATTTATTGCAAAACAAGCTGAGCTTATTTGTTAGGTGAGAAATAACGCCTTCAAGAGTTTTGTAACTGATTATTTCTTAAAAGTTCGTTCACTTTCGTGTGCTACGAGTACATAAGATTATTGATACCATTTGAGTAAGCCGCTTGAAACTTAGACTCCCGTATTTTTATTATGATAATTCATAAGGAAACTGGCTTGACTATGCATTTTTTGCCAAATTGTAACAGTAAATATAACACAGCATCGTTTTTTAGCTTTCAGCAAACGGTAAATAAAATAATCATAAGCCACCAGATCTGTTTTCATGTTAGACAGCGAGAGTCGTAGTAGCTTTTTACACAGACTTAGTTAATAGTATCAGATAATTTTGCACCTCCACAGGAAAATGTTTGCCGAGCACAGCTGTGTCGACGCCGCGGCGTGCTGTGCTGTGTGACCGGCGCGCCGGTCGGCCATGAGCTGCGTCATGCAAGTCGGCAGCGTCACTTACAGGCAACGGGGACGTGGTGACCAGCGCTACGGGCTGTGGAGAATACGTTGCGCCGTGACGTGTGTCAAAAGCATAGCGTTGCCATCCATCCGGGTTTCCTCGGATTTGTCCCAGCTTAGAGGGCATCCGGGGAGCGTCCGAACGAAGCTTCATTTGTAGTCCGGGCTTAAAAATTCAGCCCCCGCAGTTGTTGTTCGGGTTTCGGGGTCTGAAATCCGGGGTTTTCACTCGTCTTCTTCTGGTTTCCGAATTTTAGAGGTCAAGCAGCGTATCCTACGTTATGGTAAGGGCAATGCAAACAATAGATAGTTAGCACATATCATTCTACGAGTCCTCTCCTCACACGACGAAACTAGTTATTTACACAACGGAACTTATCATAATACGTATGAGGGAAAAAATCGCAGCGATCAATCGAGCGACGCAGCGCGACATGCGGCGAGTAGAGAGCGACGCAGCGCAACATGCAGCGAGTAGAGAACGTCGTAGCGCAACATGCGGCGAGCAGAGAGCAACGCAGCGCAACATGCGGCGAGTGGAGAGCGACGCAGCGTGACATGCGGCGAGTGGAGAGCGACGCAGCGCGACATGCGGCGAGCAGAGAGCGACGCAGCGCAACGTTGAAGCGCGACGTACTCGTACCGCGAACGGGGCAACGCTCGGCAAGCGACGACGTGGGCGCATAATTAATGCAGCTAATTCTGATAAAGCCACTGTCCATTCCCATGGCCATCTCACACAGTGGGAACACTAATAAAAAATATATTCTATATTATCTAAATTTCATAAACACACCCGAGAAACTGAGATCGGTTGATAACACGCCACGGGAGCCGACCGAATGTTGTAAAAGATGCTCACTGTAATAATTATTACATGTTATGCATCGGATGTGACATAAGGTTGATGGTTTAATTGATTTTTTAATGTCTTGTTCAATATCTGAGAGCGCAGCGTTGCGTGTGTAATAATACTTGTACTTATCTTAATTAATAAACAACCAATAACAGCATCTACTTATACCTTAGTCTATATTTATAAGTTCTGCCCAGAGTTTCACCCAATCTAACCAGATTTTAAATTTTAAATCACAGCATACATAATAATCATAACTAAAATAGCTGACTATTTTACACATTTCACACAATAAGATAAAAATAAGCACATTTTGCAGAGAATTGACGATAATAAATCACGTATTATTATTTATAAGCCAAACGTAATTCAAAAACAAACATAAATTGTTTCATCTGTCGTCGCCGAGGTCACAGTGGGCGTGTTCACAACTTTACGACGCGAAATATCATAAATACAAGACTGGTTTCTTTTTTTGTTGTAATTACTTTTAGATATTTAGATAACGTGTATTCAATATCCACTATAAACCGAAATACATAAGTAATGTCTCTATGAATTGACTTCACCGTGGGACTCGTGACTTTTGACCTAGAGATAGTAAAATTAACATACACTATTACTTATACCTACATTTATTCCGAAGAAGAAGTATGTCAAACCGAATGAATGAATTATGATGAACGA
This sequence comes from Hypomecis punctinalis, assembly GCA_949316475.1. Taxonomy (NCBI): domain Eukaryota; kingdom Metazoa; phylum Arthropoda; class Insecta; order Lepidoptera; family Geometridae; genus Hypomecis; species Hypomecis punctinalis. The sequence continues at coordinate 2,194,157 of OX438794.1, read as the reverse complement.
ACAAAAGCATACTTCATCACCTGAGTCTCGAATCCAAATTAAGTCATTTTTGGGGTACCGTACCTTACTTAATAGGAAAACAAATCCTTAGTGGGTCACTCTATGTCCGTCTGTCAGTCAAGACGTTATTCTTAGATACGCCCATGAAATGAGTATCTATTGAATACTCAGGTCCATGATCTGTTCAAGTTGAGAAAAAAAATTAAGCTTAAATCTAAATTTTGTAAGGTTAAGTAATATTTGAATTTGTAATTTTGTTGTATTATTTTTGACATGTATTTGATGACTTAACAAAATACACTATTCAAAAATTATTAAACAACGTTAGGTAGGTGTAAATAAAACTTAAAAGATGGTTTTTAAATGCTCTTGTTGTATGGAAAAGCTTATTAAACCATAGACTAACCTCCTCAAGTAGCTGAGTTTATGGTAAAACTGATCATAGTAACATAAGATAAGAACTTAGAAAATGTCTGTCATATGCAGATACTTTTCGTTTATATGTAAGTTTGTAGGTACTTGCAAGAATTTGCATTTACTACACTGCCTACTAACTTAAACGTTGTTGTCTTGACGCCGACGAATATGACTGAGGAGTTATCCACTTGGAACTTTTAAACGGGAATGAACATAATTATTTTTGATAATAACGATACTACGCCTACGAGAAAAAAAAATACTACGAGATTCGAGGTTTTTAGCCATAATTAGTTGAGAAACGCCAGATCCAAGGCCAGAAAGCAGTTGAGTATGATTAATATTTTTCTTACTTTGCTTACTATAAATTGAAAATAATGTTTAATAAAATAATTGTAATGTTAAGTGTATTATTTCGGAATGAAAACAACTATGTAAACCTTGTATATATTTTTTACACACTTTTTTTACAATAGTATTAATATTTTTCGTTCATTATTATTTTCTGCCTATATTGAAAATTATTTTACACTTTTTAGTTTGGTATGCTATGAAAACGTGTTTTTTAGTTTTTTAAACTATAATATATATTTTTCACTTTTTAGTAATCGAATGCATTGTCATCGGTCTTTGATAGGTGTACAAAGTTTAAAGAAAATCTGATCAATCAATCATTTATTTCACAAAAATTACATTACATCAAACCTACATAAACATTTCTATCTTAATTTTAAATTAGAATTATTATAAAAACGGTAAAACGGTACAACAGCTGTACTACAGCTGTTTACGAGACGCTGTAACCTACTAAACAGCTACTACTACTAAACAGCTGTAGTACAGCTTTACGAGATGCTGTAACCTACCGTTTTTACCGTTTTTATAACAATTCTAATTTAAAATTAAGAGAGAAATGTTTGAGACGATCGCTCAAAGTAGGGCAAAATCGAGCTCAAATGGGTTGGTTACAAGCAAGCAAACATACAGGTGAAACTAATAAAAGCGTGTTAAAATACGTAGAGACGAATAGTATAACACCTTCTTTTTGGAAGTCGGTAAAAATATGTTCTTTAATATCCACATCCATAGGTGACGAGGATAAAATGCTGTTGTTTACATCGGTGACGTGTAATAATTCGGAGCCGTTCTACGCGAGAGTAATAATCATTATCATCCGTAGTGAGTCTTAGATATCGTGTTACACGATATTACACGTGATATGTAAATATCACTGATTACAATCACGTCACGAGCTTTTAGTGACAGCCATTTTAAACATAACGTACAGACCAAATCTTCGCTTCGCTGCTTACAACTTCATCATTTTTTTAGTTTTTATTTAAATACGCTAACATGTTAACTCAATCTGGTGTGGATAATATTAAAATATTCTTTCATTGGATTATACACGCAGTTGTTTTGAATACTTGCAATATTTACAGACAAATTTATCTACTCATCGTTATGAACAGCAACGGGATCTATCTTCTCTAAACTTGCAAATAAGTCGAAGTCCCAAATCATTCCATATTTTTCCATATTAATAATAATCGTAAATAAATTATTATAAAGATATAACTTTTTAAACACGAGATTTCAAAAATCTTGGTATTCTGTCGATTCTGATATCATGTAGCAGCAGAGTTCTAGCCAAGACAAGTAAAACGAACTCAACCACGACGGGTCTATCTTGTTTAGTTCAAGAGTTCCTATGGCCACCTTTCGACTCCAACAGATCAGCTCCATGGTACCATATTATTACATTGTCACGCGATATACATATGCGTGCAAAATTTCAGCTCAATCGGAAACCGGGAAGTTGGTCAAATTTAACTTGCAAGATTCCACCCATACATACATACATACATAAGTACATACATACATAGGTACATCCATTATTACAAGTTACATAAAATATAAACTTGTAAAATAAACTATATCAGTTGCAACCCAGAATTAAACTACAGTAATAATGTTTGCTATATTTACAAAATAACATGAAATAGGTAATTTAGTTTTTAAAGCTAGATATGGTGACAAGGAAAAGCGATTAAAAGAAATAAAAAAATGCTTATTTTAGTTGCCGATTACAAACTGCGTTATAAACGTGTTTCCAGTATTTAAATATTAATACAAGCAGAGGTTAATGACTACATAAATAACTATTACTAAAGTTGGCGCCGCCCCGGAAATTAATTTCAAACTATGAATATTGATATTGTAGAAAATTTTCTTGACAAAAGCCATACCTCCTATTCATAAAAGCAAAATATGCTGACAAATACTATAAATAGATAAGTACCTACGTACTTCAATATTAAGAAATATTTTTGCCTTTTATAAAGCTGGAAACATACTATCGGATGCGGCTTACGGACGCGACTGACAGCCGCGACCTAGACTATGAAAGTACACTGAGCCGTGCACACTATCGGACATAAACTGATGCATTACAGATATAAATTGATGCATTACAGTGACATAACACATTCAATAATATGCAACTTGCAGTGTACGGGTTATGTTAGTGTTAGTGTATGCGTCACTTTTTTAGTAAAAAACAAGACACCTACAGGAACACATAATTTGCATTATATTAGACATTATTGTAGACCTCAAATAGTGTCTCACATTAAGGAGCGGTCGTGTATAAAATGTCTAACCAGAATCAAAATTTTAGTACCAAAAACAGTTGTTTTTGGAATATAATATTTGTAATTCAAATCTCCTGTTGGCAAACCATATCTGATAGGTACAAGGAATACAACTTCGCTCGATTGAAAAAAAATCCAGTCACCTCTGTTTTGAACAAAGATCTTATTTCTCGACGAGTTTTTATAAGTAGTATTTTTTTCAACTATGTTTAATGCATTAAGTAGTAGCTAAAGTATTGGCAAATCACATAAAATAATTTAAAAGTCGACTTGATAATTTTATATGAATTTTTATTGTTTATTTCACCTGAATTGATTATGATCTCCGTCTCACTTTGTTTGCAGAGCGCGTCTACGATACGCTCTTAAATAATAATAAAAATGTCTTTTAATTTCACAATCATACTTATTTACAAAATAAGATTTTTAGAAGTGTTTATATAATTATGCTCATCATCATGATATTTACTATGGGACCGATAGCAAAAAAGTGTGTTCCGTTTAAAAAGTTCATTGACTCTCGACAAAATATATATATATAGAGGTGATTTTATTTCGCGATTTCTCAGTTGGTCTCATAGTTTAAGTTGTTCATGATGATAAGCATATACAGTTATACACCTGGGAACATTCCTGTACTTTGCAAAACAGTATCTACCGTACAAGCTGCGCAAATCCCCACTCCTCATTACCGCTGACATAAGAATTTTCAAATGCGCAACGACTCAAATAGTGTTCACTTCACAGAAGCCATTAAGTTTGTTTCGGCTTAGGTATTAGACGAGTGATGTTGTGTAGCGCCAAACGGACAGAGCTGCCTCCAACAATGGCGCGGGCGATCCGTTCCCACAAGCAACACCCTAGATTATGCCAACATTATACGGTTTATTATAAAACCGTTCAAAAGCCGTAATCTAGTTTAGATTGTTAACTGTTCTAGCTTTATTATTAACGGTACGTAGGCGTAAATGTGGAAATAAACAAAGCCAATAATTGTTTTGCCGCTTGCTTAGCAATGCGGACTATACTTTGTTAGTTGTATTTGTAGAACAGATCGTAGAACAAGTAAAGAAACGATCTTATTTGTGATATATTTGGCTCAAAGCTACATTGAGCTGGAATCACATGTTATATTTGATTTTGTAATATCTACGGTTGAACACAGGCCTATTCTTGCTGCCATTGGACCATATCGACCACTGGTTCTGTTGGCGGGTTTGTGGAGTCACTCATACTGATACGCCATCAATTTTGTTCTCGTAGACATGCAAATTTACAGTGGTAAGAAAAATTTTTCATACGAGAAGGTACCTACATTCCAAAGTATTAATTTTTACGGCACTGGGTTTCCATCTAACTACCACAAGCGTTCTTTCACTAGTACCACGACCCTGACCTATATGTATCATCATCACATCAGCCATACGACCGCCACTGCTGGACACAGACGATTTCAATGGATTTCCATCATGACCGGTTGGTGTTTCTGGGGTTTATCAATTAAGTACCTATCAGCAAAATAAAAAAAGAATTACGTAAATATATAAAACAGTCTTCTTGACTGTAAACTAGATGTAGGTAACTAACAAGTCCTTCCTTTCCAAGCATTTCTTTAGATCGTCTAGATAAGTCAAGGTGCATCAGACCCGGCGCGGGCGGTGCATCTCAAAACTAATGATATAATATAATATACGCGTGCGTCGCGTCGCGACTTTTATCACTAATATAACAAGTGTCTCGAGGAGACTTTGTTTGATTTACGCGGACATAAGGCGCATTTACGATGGAACTTTATTGGGTTACGTTCGGATGGCCAGCGATACAACTTGAGGAAATTTCTCCCTAAATTCAGGGAAAATCACAAATAAAGAAATACTGAAGTAGTTTTGGTTTCGTTTCGGATTGGTTTTTAAAGAACTTCAATTTTAATTATCATCATTATGCCTACAATCATGAATGTAAGCGGGAAAAACCTGTCATGACAACACATAGGTTTTATAGGATCCCTGTTTTACTTGTACATACATTACAAGTGAAACAGGGATCCTATAAAAACTTATTTGAAATTTAAAAACATCTGTATTATATGTTGTTTTTAAACTTTCGCGATTTGAACACAAACGTCGGGATGAGGAGGTATTTATTTATGTCGTAATTTTGGTGCGCGATTAGTCCCGTAGTATATAATAATAATCTGTATTGTAGGTACTTAACGGCGAAAAGAGACATTGGTAAGGAATTGATGCTTATTTTTTATTTACTTAAGTACTAATTTTTGCACGCGGCCTCGCCCGCATGATATTTTGATTTTTGTGCTATCCCATAGGAACTTTTACATTTTTTCGTTAAAAAGTAGCTTCTGTCACTTTCCGTCTTTTAAACAATGTCCATGCCAAAAATCAAGTCAATCCGTTGCTCCGTTGCTGCGTGACAGAGGAATAAACCAACAAATACACTTATGGGTTTATAATACTTATATTAGTAAGGAAGGATAGAATAATTTAGAACAAATTTAAGGGGGATTCTTCATACGGATTGGCATCACTGTTGACGAGCCGGTCAGCAGCTGATAGTGCTATTTGGGTTGGCGTTGGCGAGGTAAGGGACGGCGATAAAGATGGTCGACGACCCACGCCCGTACTTGGCTAATTACGCACTTGTTTATCACTATCAGAAGAACGCGAGTAGCTCGATCAGATTCGTCGTTTGATAAACGCTCGCATTGAGACGAACTCTTCGACTCTTGATAAACTCGAGTCGAGTTGGACTCTCGTACCAAAGAATCCGTAATAGTTCTTTTTTCTTTTTAGCACAAGCGTGACTAACACTTCGTCAAGTTTTAGGGAAATGTTTGTTACATTTTGCCCTATAATGATACCAAGTCTGACGCTTTTGTGTTACAATGATGTTACGATTAAAAGTTCGAATGTTTTCTGCGCCGGTACGAGGAACCTACAAATTATAAAAAACGATTCTCGCTACAAGCAAATTTATAGTCAGCTATTCTTAAAGGTTTTTTTTATGTCACTAATATTTACAAAAACGCCACTCCAGACTGATTGCGGCAAGCGACAAGGCCATTTATATTTTTTACACGCGTACAAAACTAAATATCGGATGCTTTTTTGTCGAACGCTAAAGACAATTTTTCTTGACATCGTACCGGAATGAAAACATGTCAGTGGACGCGTCAAATTTAATATATCGACTCATCGAACGATGTCGTCGATGATAATAATCGACTGGGTGCACACGCCTCACGATTCATTCGATACAATTTTTATTCGATATTCGAGTACGTGTTTGTAAGCTTGCCATCATCGCGTCGATGATCTTGCGCTCATTTTATAAGCCCACATCATTATTCGGATAAGTTAATTTTGTATTTATGTGTAGATCCACGTGGATGTGGTCAATTCTCTGAGCCGAAGGGGCCGTTGAGAAAGAATGTGGTTAGTTCAGGCTATGCCGGGTGGGCACTGTAGTAGATGGGTAGATGTGACGATCTATACAGAAATGCAGCATCTACTCCGCTCCTCCAATGCTTTAATCCCTGGTAGTGTGTTTTATCTCTAAAAGTATTCTCTCGCAGAACCACCTAAAACTGAGATAACCCCAACTAGTAACCTCGTAACTAGTAAGCGACCGATATTAGCTCGGTGCAAATAAAATTCCTCTTTCTTAGGAATAACTCTCCTAAGAACTTATACAGAATTTCTAAGAAATAAATTATTATACTTAATTGTTATTGGGAGCCTACACTGTCTCAACGTTGAGCAAAGGGCCCTTTCCATTTATTTCTATCCTGAGCTAAAGAAAGCCAGTCCTTTCTAAGAAGTAAAACTTTTCTTATTAAAATACTACTTTTACTACATATCGCTAGAGCTACTTCTAAAATCCAAAATATTTTGAGTGTAGTTTTAATATTTCTCATTAAGTACATGTATCTATTTTTGTCGAATTATGCACAGGGCTGTTTTATGATAGAAAGTATATTAATTCGTACACATCATTTAAAAAATCTAAATTACCTCGAAACGATCTTGAGACAAGAGTATTATAAATATTTCTTATCACGGACTGTCTCAAAAAGAGACATCATTCACATGATTTTATCTAGATCGACACTTTACGTATCTGGTAAATAAAGTCCAAAGTCTTATGCTTGACTTACGGTGTAAGTCGGAAGATTTGCTTCGTATCCACATTTTGTATAACATGTAATTTTGAAAAATTCGAATTTAAAAACGTTAGGTCACAGTACTAAGCTTTGTAGACGGTACATTAGGTAGGTAGGTAGATGCTATAAATTTATTCCATACAGGAGCCTTACCAAAAAGACGCGAGTATAATAGTACATTGAAATAATACATTGAATTGTTTTCTTTTTTAAAAGCATTTTCCATATTGCCATGTCAATGACCCGACGCTACCCTTAGGCTAGATACATAACGGTAGAGCGGCGCAGGGCGTCGAGTCGTCACGTCCGCCGACGCCCCGTCGAGATGTCGGCGATGGGACGTGTCCTCCCTGGCCGCGATAACTGCGAGCGTCCAACTGGCACGTAAATCTTACATCAGATACGCGAGCTGGGTGACGGCCCGGTGACAGTTCGTCCACGGTACGCTACCGGACCCGCTTTCTCAATGCAAACTTGGAGCTTGCTTGTTCTATAGATTTACATTTACCGTCAAGAGATTCAAGAACCAATTAAGAAACCTTATAACGATTTTGACTTAACTACCTTATCATTGTGATTTTAGATAACAAAAAAAGTCTGTAAAGTCGATTTAAGGACGATAATATAATTTTATAACGAGAAACCATTGTTAAATTAACAACTGAGAAAGCTAAACGCTTAGGCTGAACGAGCCTCTATATCGCTTGTTATGCGCTCTCGCTTGCACACTCGGCTCAAGTGGAACGTGACCGTTTTTCGTGCGTGTAGACGGCGATCATTGATTTATAAAACGTAATCACGTCAAAAATAAACAACCGTTGAAATATTGTTGTTTCGATGTAGTGAAATCAAAAAACTAAATGATTGGGCTCATAATTAATCTGACCATTATCTTTAGCTCAATACTCATTTCACGTGGACAGCTATGTTGTGGAGCATTAAATTATTAATATTACGATCGAGGTATGCAAATTATTTGCATAACGATTAAATTTTATTCACGCAACACATATCGTCATATAAAATCGAAGTAGGTTTTAAATAATAAGTTTCCTACATAAAACTATAAGCAGTACAGGTATCGGCTCCGGACAAAAGGCGCATAATAACTCAAATATGCGTATAAACTATAAAACACGTCCGGGCATCTTGCAAGTGTGAATTGGCATGCCAGGGCATTGGCAACCCCATAACTCTCGCTTCGCCGGCCGGCGGACGCCTCGCGGTGTGGTCGCACCTCAACATCGACATTATGCCGTGCCATTACTATATGATTATGAATAATATTTAGTTCGTAAAATCAGGATTTCAATGTTCCACATTTAGGTGTATATTTTAAATCATTGTAGCTTTGCCCATAATCATGTACTCTCCGTCTCCATGCGTATGCGTACAGTTGGGAGTGGTTGAGAAAACCTCAAAGCACTTCTTCTCTTCATTACTATCATCATTCACAGACATATTTAGAGAACTTCACTCATGCTATCTATAATTTTTTTAAAGTCTACAAAGTCTACAATGGGGTAGCTGACGAGTGTTGAATATTAAGACTAGTGAATTTTGAAATTAATTATGATTCTTAAACTGTAAACTAAAATTGGCTAATCCAGTTCAGAGATATAAGCTTATAAAGATTTTGGTAGGGATTAAGAGGGGATGCTTTGTCCCTTTCCCACAGATGACGAATGTATGACACTTACGGGCCGTGACGTCATATTCTGCTATAGTGCGCTCTTTGTCTAGCAAGAATATAAAATGCTTGCAATATCTTTATGTTTGGTTTTGATCGGCTCTTTTTATGGTTAGCTATTACAAGAAGACATCAAAAAAATTGTCAACTAGCCTGTTGTATTTATTACTCTTAATTACTTTAACACCCACACTAGGCATAAAGTATCATTATTTATCTTTATAGATCATATATGAACATTGCATTTTTAATGTATAATTTAAAGCTCAATTTGCTTGGAGAAGGATGCTATACAATTCGTTAGTTTTCTTCGCATTCGCGATTTACTAAAATCCACACTCCTATATAAACCTACTAGTTTTTGCCCGCGGCTCCGCCCGCGTGGAATTTGACTTTTGTGCTATCCCACAGGAACCTTTTATTTTTTCAGGATAAAAAGCCTATGTCGCTTTCCGGCCCTTGAACTATATCCATGCCAAAAATCAAGTCAATCCGTTGCTCCGTTGCAGCGTGAAAGGGGAACAAACCAACAAACTTTTCGGATTTATAATATTAAGTATGATGCATTCTCGGATATTATAATATTAAAATTTCAAGTTAGTTTAATTTGCGATTTTAATATTACTCTAGGAACCCCGTTTCTTTTCATATTTCAATAATAATTTTAGATATCTTGAATGGCTGATCTGTGTTGCAGCTAGATTTACTTAGCGCGAAAAAATCGCGTATTATATTATTTGGCATTAAAACCTAAATTTAATTTAATCAATTAAATTATTGGGTAAGACGAAGGTCATGTGACTCAAATTTAATGCCCATGTTGTACCCACCCCAATATCTGTAGCGAGCTCACTTCTTTGAAGTTGTTGACTCGTAGGTACGTCTACCTTCAATTTCAACTTCAAGAAAGAGGTCAATCGCCGAATCTAACTCGGCTGGGCAGCGCTCAGAAAACTGCGTAACGTCTATTCGTCCGAGATCCTTAATGCCTCAAGTCGAGAGTTTTTGACAGATGTGTGTGGCCAGTGATGAAATAATTATGGAACTGAAACGTGGTCCTTTACAGTAGGCCTTATGAAAAAGATATGTAAACGTGATACGGAGAGAGCTATACTCGGAGTAGCTCTGCGAGTCCGAATCTGTAATGGCCTCATTTCTGATTCTGATCCGTAGACCGAAGTTACCGACATAGCCCAACGGATTAACAAGTTAAAATGGCAGTGTGGAGGGCACATAGATCGAAGATTGAATGGCCGTAAAGTTCTCGAATGGAGACCATGTACCTAACATACTAACAAGCGCAGCGTAGGACGTCCACCGTCTAGATGGACTGATGGACTAACGATATAATTAAGACGGCAAGAACACGCTGGATGCGGGCCGCTTCCAACGAGCCAGCGCCCTGGTTGTAAATCCATAGGGGAAGTCTATGTTCAGCAGTGGACGTCTTACGGTTGATCGATAGAAACCTAAATTTCTTGTACGAATATATATTAGATGTAAAATATGATAGTCCGTCCATTTGCAAATAATATAAGTCCGCTACCGTATTGAATTTTAAGATTTTTATACCATTTTTGAGTATCATTAGCCTTATAATTATTTTTCGCAAAAAATAGCATGACCGACTTCACCCGTCTACAGAATTCGCGAATATTTCGTACAGATCGATGTAGCATTTTTCACATTACTGTTGATTTATCAAAAATAGCTGAGCCGATTTCGATAAAATTTAAATGGGACCAATTTCAAAGTATACTCCTTCCATTTAAAAAATAATCATTGAAATCGGACAACTATGAAAAAATATACGCGTCGAATTGAGTACCTCCTACGGTGGTTCGTCGGTCAATAAGTGTATCATTACAGAACTTAAAAAGCTTAAACTTTATAATCACCAAATACGCAGAATCTAAATTTGTGTTAAAAAAAAACGATCGAAAAACGATTAACACCTTTAAGTGCATGTTTAGAACATAAGTTGATATGTATTACATTTTTAAACCAGAATTGTGTGGATGTAGATACACAATATTAGGTAGCCAAATTGCTGCTACCAAAAAACTAATATTTTTCTAGTAATGCTGCTAAACAGACCTTTTCGCTTGCTATGAAGTGAATATGATATTGATAGAAACAACAAATGTTAGATATTGATAGCTATTAAAGCTACGGATTCTTACTATCTCTCTCCTTTGAATTTTTATTTTAAACTAGCTGACCCGGCGAACTTCGTTCCCCCTAACAGTCGATTAACGTAGCCTAAGTTACTCATTATTACATCAGCTACCTGCCAATAAAAGTCCCGTCAAAATCGGTCAGACAAACAGACAAAATTATATAATAATATGCATGTAGTAAAAAACGGTTATTTCAATATTACTGTTACATGTTAATTTTTATTATTACAATATTGACTCTGACTGCCTCGGTGGCTCAGTGGTTAGTGAACCTGACTTCTGGATCAAAGAGGTGTGGGTTCGATCCCCACCCAGGGCAAGCATATTAAATCATTAATGCCTTTTTTCATAACAAATTACAATTTTATTCAGTTAACGCTAAGCCACATGATTTTATTTTATAGCTTTTAGTACATTTTCTTATATTTTTTAATATTTCTTTTCAGTAAAAAGGTTTAAGTAACTTAATGTTTTATCTACGTTATTATATTGAACTCGCATTAAGCGACTGATTTATGTCATGTACCTACCATACCAACATTATACAAATAAGTCTTCTCGTAAATAAGAAAAAAATCCAAAAGCAATCTAGAGTTCACACAGACATACGTATGCGATAAACTAAAAAGGGATTTTAAAACACTTCAAACGCGTAATTAAAAGGCGTAAAATAAAAAATAATATTAAAAACCTTCAAGAACAGTCCTATCATAATAATTGCACAGTAAAACTGTGAGATACCGCCGTTGACACGCTGTAAAGAGTTTTAGGTGATTACAATAATTAATTCACATATTACTTACAGGTTTTATTTCAAGCTGATCAATTTAACAAACGTAGTTTTCTGGTCAAATAACAAGTAGTAAAGTGCTCTTTATTTTTAAATAAGTCTCGTCAAACTAAATTGATCTGGAATTTGGACCGTAACTATTAGCTTATATCATAGCTTATTTAGTTTTATTAATGACAATACTACACTACTACTACATAGAAAGCAATTGGATCATCCACAGACCCTTGAAGGTCTAAAGATAATCCAAGTGCTCAAGCCCACTGCTTATTTAGTTAGTTATTTAGTTCTATGGTTCAATGTTCATTTAATATTTTGATAAATGATCTGAAAAATCGAGACAATATTTTAAATTGAAAAATCGATCTTAGTAAATATTATTTCATGAGGCATTTGTTCTAAGATTAGGTAACCATAAACATTAAAGTGAATGACATATTTAACAGTTATGTTTCTCAGTAACTCGTTAGAAGCCCCGCGGTGCGGTCCAATAATAAATAATTAATTAAATAATATCAAAGTAAATGTGCCGGTTTCTCTATTCAAATAAAATTCAAGCGTGAAAACATATGAATAAAAATCTTGTGATAACAAACTTCTCTCTCGGATATTCACTTAACATAGGGTTGCCATCCGTCAGGGTTTTGTTTCCCCGGATTTGTCCTAGTTTTTACTAAGTCCGGAGAGCGTCCGGGCAAACAAATTTATTCCTCATCGACCAAGGAGCCGTGTGTGCTTCGAACGAATTCATTACAACCTAATTATTAGCTATGTGGAGAATTATACAAGTCAGCGGATGTGAAGTTAGCTACAAGCTGCGCAACATCCAATTCTGACTAAAGCTCACATAAAGCTTCAAGTTGATAGGATATTGCGCAACTTGTATCTACTCGTAACTTCACTTATGCGGACTTGTACGATTCGGCCTATAAACGTAATGGTCTTGATACTTCGTTTCATCAAAATCGAGTTGGAGTGAGAAGACCATCGTTTCCCAGGGTTCACAAATCCTAATGTATCACAAAAACCTGTTAAAATAAGTAGGTATGCCAACGACCTGGTCCCCTATAATCCTGAATGAATTGTTTCGCTCATAATCTCAATACCTATGTACAATTCTCTGTTTTGACTTTAGTATAACAGTCTCAACGGATTACTCACACACGCCATCCATATTTTTCTACAGACGACAGATTTCCTTATGATGTTTTCAAAAGGCCTTTGTACAAGTTTATAAAATTGTACAATGGTGTGAGCTTCAAAATTAGAGAGTGACTGGTACAATAATGATAAAATTCGGCACTAACCTGAAATAGTCATTTTTGCAGAGTATATTGGCGTCGCGGGCGTAACACCGCTGCTCCGAGTCGAGCGGCATCTTGCACTCGCAGCAGCGCAGGCAGGGCGTGTGCCAGCGCCGCTCGAGCGCCAGCAGGTAGTAGCGGTCGGTGATGCGCGCTCCGCAGCCGGCGCAGGGCTCGTCGGCGGGCGGCTGCGGCGCCTCGTCCGGCGGCTCGCGCTTGCGGCACGAGGTGCAGTCCCGTGGCGAGCCCGGGGACGCCGCCGGCGCCGCAGGCGACAGCTCCCCGCTACCCTCGTACGCTGACGATATGTACCGCTCGCTTTGTTGCTGCAACAATCAACACCTTCAATACGATTTGACGAATGGTACAGTGCCTGCATACGTGAAAGGTAATTCATATGGTATAGCGACTTCACCAAACTGCAATTGTACCCAGTGCAGGGTTTACGCATACGCCGTGTTTAACCTACTCGTAGTGTACTTACACTGTGAGTAGGTATATGTAAGCACAGATCAGAAAAACAAGGTAGATAGATAGATAGATAAACTCTTTATTGATTCACATTCACACACACATAAAACAGAAAATAGAGGAAAAATAGATGCTAAAACATGTGAGGCAACCGGCGACCTTATCACTCAACTCACTCATGGAGAGAGATAGGTACAAAAGAAAATATGATGGCACAAGGGAGAGGGGGACTATACACAGCAGTGGGTCGATACAGGCTGATGATGATGATCATTTTTCGATAGGCAAGCTATCATAGGTCTATTTGTATGCAAATAACATTTCACAAAAAGTATGTCTCATCTGGTTATCAGATGGGTGAAGGTCGTATTTCCACGTCTCTCCTCCTATAAATAACTCGACGGTGACAACTCTGACTTGGCACTTTGACACATAGATATGAATATCTATTTATAACAAATCGATAATGCTGTTGTCGCTGGAGGCAATTCTTAACCACAAAATGCAAAGAAAATCTTCCAAGCTGCTGTCAATACTCAGTGCTTTGACATTTACTTATATTATGCTAATTTTTCACCATACTTGAAATGTGCGAGGATATGGAAGGCGCTATAAAATACTAGGAAGTGAGCAGATTCTATTTGTGAATATTTTCTTCGCACAGCGCTACACATATTTATATTTATTATCTCAGGTGGATAGAAAACCCACGGCCGAGACTTCTTCACGAGTAGCTTTAGTCTCTAAGCGTACTTAACTACAACCTACTACAGCTTAACAAGTCTCAAGTATCCATCAAAGAAACATTACCTTCGTATGAAATAATTTGCTAGCTATACCTTTACTTTAAAATGTTTTATTATTATATCAACCTGCAACTTTTTATTTATTCACTATAACAAAAATTTGTTGTAGTACTTATGTTTAATTAGCAATCGGTACGCAAATTGTTATAGAATAACGTATAAATACAGCAAACATAAATATAAAACAAAGATAAATACAAAAATAGCTATAAAGTCCAATAACGGAAACAATAAATATCTCCCGAGTATTTGAATTTATTCTTATTTTTCCTGTGTATTGCTTCAAGTACCCTTTTCTCTTATACTTTAACCGACTACAAAACAGGAGGTTCTCAATTCGTGTGCGTGTTATTGTTATACGGTGATTACTCCGCCAATTGGGAATCGTTTCATTTTTGTTTGGTATACCACACTTCAAAGTAGTAATTTTCACATCATTTTTGATTTTTCAACCATGTAACCATGTTCAATCTTCTTCTTATTATAGTTCCACTTCTATCGGAGGTTGGACAACATTAGGTCAATTCTAATTTTTGAAGCTGCTGCTCTAAATAATGAGGCGGTACTGCAGCCGAACCAGTCCCGCAGGTTCTTTAACCATGAGTGCCGCCTTCTGCCAGCACTTCTCTTTCCGGCAATCTTCGGCATCGGCAAAAACCCACTACGTTCAATGGGTGGTAAAATATAAACTTTATCGAAATCGGCTGTTTTTTTTTTTTGATAAATCAACAATAATGTGAAAATTACTACGTCGATAATACATTGATCCGTGCGAACTATTTGAATTCTGTGCACGGTTGAAGGCGGTCGTGCCATTTTTGGCGAACAATAATTATTTACGATGAAAGCTGACACTTATAGTACCCTCAGAATAAGTGCTTTTATACCTATCGTAAAACTATATTGTCAATTAACGCCTCCGTGATGCTCATTGACAATTAATGGGAAAAATTAATTATTTATTTAACAATTATTACGATCCACCTAATTTTTCTATTGTTTACAAAACTTGCTGTGATAAATAAAGTTACGACACGCTCGCTTGAATTGCCATTGTTTTTTTACGCCACTTCACAAACAAAGAGCGTAATGATGTTTATATAATTCAGTGAAATATCTTTTACAGTCAGACTTGCCCAAAACAGATCACGATCATCAATATCAGGCATAAGGTGTCCGCTGCTGAGATATCCCTCTCCTATGGATTTTTGATAAGACTAGTTGAAAGCAGCTTGCATCCATCATATTCATCATCTGCCTATGTTTTAACTGAGCTCATCAAATTTTTCGAAGTTCCTCCATTCAAACTTGATCACAAGCGTTTCGAATCCTCATTCCTCATACGAACAGCCGGAATGTGGAATACTTTGCCTGGGTCTGTCTTCCCGTTAAAGTACAACGTGAGTGTCTTCAAATCCCAAGTAAATAGGTATCTTCTAGGTAAGCGTGCTACACCCTAGACCGCACATCTGCTTAACATCAGGTAGTGTGTGGTCAAACGCAAACCTATTCGAAATAAATAAAAAAAAAAAAAAAACATTAAACCGAAGTTAAATCCCTTCTCTCTTCTACTTTAACAAACCTTCTTAAAACCCACTAACAATTTTTGTTTTTTTTTTGTTTTATTTTTCATGATACTGATACAATTTTATTTTTGGTTTGTATTCTAATATTTTATTTTTTTGTGTACGTACCTAATGATACTGATCTTGTAAAATTTAAAAAGTGTGCTTATTTATTTATAGTAAAAATTTAATTAAGTAGAACTTTTAAAAATTGTAACTAGACGATTCCAAGTGCCTGTATTGTGTCTACGGAATAAAGAAATTTTGACTTTGACTTAGTATTTCATGAAACTTAAATAAACTAAGGTGGATATGGCCGAAAAAGACTAGGAGAACATCAGCATAACTACAGTCAACGGGTTGAGAAGGCGAAGTTTCTTGCTTTCTCTGATAGTAAAAACAAAAACAGTGCTACTCTATTTACCGCTACGGAGGTTATATTAGTCTATGCCGCTACAAAACGTTCTAGGCGCAATAACAGACGCGAGACGCAATATAGATCTCTATTCTAAACAGATTGCATTAGGAATATTTGCGTCTAGGCCCGAGACAGCGTGACCTAGATATCTGCGATAAGGACATCCTCAGCCTATTAACCTATGATTCCTCAACCTTATTACACTCATATATCATAATTATCTCGATTATGTAACAAACACTAGTCAGCCTAGAATATTGGAAATTGACTTCAAATTGTGCTTGTAGTGTGAAAGAACGAGAAAGGAGGAGTTACAAAGGAACATCTCGTAAAAACCCAAGTGCCCCTTAGTCATAGCCAAGATTGAGTCTTCGCGGGTGCAATGTATCGGTGAGCTCCACCGTGTCTCGGATGACGCATTCAATAGTAGGCCCCGGTTGTTTTATTTAACCATGTCAGACTCATTAATGCAGCAAAAGAATGGTTCTCTCAGTGAAGTCGGTTTACGGAGAATTATTTTAAATGATAAAACATTTGAAACAAGCCGAACGCCTAGGCCGAGCGTGCCTCTCTATCGCTTCTTCCGCGCTCTCGCTTGCACGCTCAACTCAGGCTATACGTGACACTTTTCCGTGGGTACAGCCGGCGTTTGTCAATTTATAAGACGTTATCAGGTCAAAAACTCCAACACCAACCCGGCTAACCAAACTTTCATTTTTCATTCAAGTGTATTCGAAGTCTAGAATTCAATTTATCTTTTTAGATCAAAGCTATTCTAAACACTTAAATATAGACCAATTAGAGAATCAAACAAAAAAAAAGTTTATAGACAACACACAGCCTAGACCGGTCTAAAGGCTAAAAGCGAATAATAAATTGTAGGTGCTAAAAGCATATTTTTACACGGTATATCATTCCTTGTACATGCAAATAGCGAGATTGTGGAACTCTATAATGGAATAGAATAAACAGAATATTTTAGTAAATGGTTCCCAAAGTGGAACTATGACGCACCTTACAAAAGATGCTATTATGAATAAGAATAGGTATATTAATTTTATTTTTGTTTGCTTTCATCCCACTTTTCAGAGCTCTTATTATGTTCGCATATCGGCTCGCTCCCAAGCAGACTCATTTATATACAAGATAGCATTTGTTGATGTTCGCGATCTATAGTTTAAGAAATGTTAATTTTACTCTTCTCTGTACATGGCCTACATGGAAATAGCCGAAAAGTATACGAGAAATCATAAGGAAGAATCAAAAAGATATTACAGACAATTTTATTGTAGGTACCTTCTCGTTTAAAGCTCAGTTGCAGATGTTCAATTCATCAGTAGATGTATAAAATTGCCGTTATAATAAATAACCTAAGAGGGTGCTGGCATACTAGTACCACTAATTAGTAGTACCACTAAATAAGCTATATTTCGTAAATTTGACCAGTATAACCGTAGAATAAAGATCCGCACGAGGAAAAAAATCTATAATAGTTAAAATACGTACCTACTTTGGAAATTATTAATTTTTTGGGACATACTTAACTGTGAAAACAGGATAATAAATTATTGTTTTCACTTCCACCATCATAGTTTGACGGACAATTTAAGGAAAACTATTAAATAAACACTACAACTTTGACTACCGTCACGACCAGTAACATATTACCCTTCACAGCTTGGAATCCCAACTCATAATATTTGAGGATAGTCAATAGAATAAATAAATAATAATTTAACAAAAACAATTAGTAAATATTAATTCATTTAATTACAATATCAACACAATAACCGTGTGTGTACGCAACACCAAGTTTTATATTATCCCTGAAAACCTCTGTGGCAGGACCGTTAATTTGAACACTTCGACAGATTTGCGGCCAATAATAGAGCTAAAGAATTACAATTTTACTGATAACATTTGGAACATAGTGTATATACACACTTTAGAGTGATAGGACTTTCAGTGTGGGGTTAGATCACATATAAATATAAAATTATAAAAGACAAGCGACCTAGTGGCGCCCAAAGAACCCTGAGGAAAAAGCTTTTATTCATTTCGTCACACAGTTGTAAAAAAACTTCAATCAATCCATTACTCAAAGGACTCGAAGCAACGAAATAAAATGTATCACAGAAATGAAAAAAAAACATACTGATAGTAGTGATGGTATAATATACAAAAGTTGCTCCTTGAAAGATACAGAATAAACAGACATTTTATCTAAACGGGTACCTACATTTAAATACGTATTTTTTTTAAATATAAACCGATATTTCAATATTTTCAATTCTAGCAAATTCTTATAAGAATTCTTATAACATTTTTTAACGCTAAATACGTAAACACTGATTGGGTTAATTAAAGTGCTAGGTAAATAGAGATCAAATGTAAGCGCCATTATAGCAATATTCTACATTACAATTGAAAAAGAGAAGCAAATACTGAAAAGCAAAGTTTTTTTTTACATTGTACTAAAAGCAATTTCCCTTTTTGCAGCGATTTCAGAGAAGCGATCGGGGATTTCGAGGAATTTGAGCCTAGAGCGGGCTCTACCGCCGACGGACGAGGGAGATTACGACCCGTACTCTATGGGAATTCTAGATACAAAACATTTTTGGATAATTATATAAAATATATTCGGCTCTAATTCTGGAAATTGGCCAATACAAAAAAAAAGATCACACGCTGTTATCACGCTGATTAGATTTTTAGGCTTCTGTGAGTATAAATAAAAACTAATTTGTAAATGTAAAATGTATTGTTTTAGTATTGAGCTTATTTTTAATAGTATTAAAAGTCGCGTAGAATAAACGTAATTAAATATGTTTTACCTACATATTTTGGTGTTACAATTTTATTAATATTGAAAAACTTGCAGATAATAGAGATACATATAAAACCAACATATTATGTCGATTTAATTTGAAAAGAAGGCAGATAAATTTAAAGAAAATAGAACACGCGGGAAAAGTTTCCCAATAAGCTTATTTTAATTTATTTAATTTTCTTTTATTGGACTATTTTCTGAATTTTATTTATATTTATTTTTCGTTTCCCTAAACTCTGTAATTTCAATGTTCGGACATAGAGAAATATTTTTCATTTAGGTAAGTACTTTCTTTCTTAATTCGTTAGGTATATTTGAATAAGAGTTCAAAAAAATCAACAAATTATTATTTGGGTAATTAAATTTAAATAAAAAAATACACATTTCAACACAAAAACACCTGCGAAAAACTGAAATTATACTTACTTTACTTATTGTAATAAAATTCATCGAACAACGTTTATAACAACTTAATAATATTTATGAAATGGCACAATAATAAGATGTCCTTTTAATTTGTAGGTACTAGGTACTTACGTAATATAATACTGACCACATAAACAAAATTTAATTTTACAGACTTCTTAAAACAAATTAAGTATATATATAGGTACACAGGTGCGTCAAATTTTCTTTTTATTTAATTAAGTACGTACTTACTGTGTTTTAAATATTATAAATTGCTTTAAAGATGAACTCAAACCTCAAACCTATAGTAACATATCGAATATGACAACATATCGGTACAAAGATAGGTATTTTTAGTGATAAGATAAAAATAATAACTGTAGGTAATTAAGACCCCTGATCTTGTTAGGGATATTTCGAGATACAATAAAAAAAAAAGATAGGCATACCTATCTTACACTTAGGATTTTTATCGCGGAAAACGAACGATTCCCGTTAATTGTTTACGGGTGTAGGCATAGAACTAAACCGCAGCCGCAGGCGCCTAATATAGGTAGGTACCTATACCTATCATTTTATATAAAACCATTCTATAGTCTAATATAGGTACCTACATATTTTTATATAACTACTAGCTGACCCGGTGAACTTCATCTCACCATCTGTTAACTATCAATGACAACGTTTACATGAAGGAGCATTTTGTATGGGAAAATTTAATTCGTGTTTTTAATATTTTACTCACTACATTTTTATATTTTCTCACCGTTTAAATCTTCCCTTAGCTTTCACGGATATTTCAAGACTAGAATTAGCCCAATCGGTTCAGCCGTTTTCTAGTTTTAGCGAGACTAACAACCACGATTCATTTTTATATAATAGAAGATAGATAGTTGTACCTACAATTACAATATGCAGTTGGTCCACGGGGAACATCATGAAACTGGTTTATTTTTCTTTATTTATTCATCAAAAGATACAATAAGTTTTAATTTAAAGATGTACAGAAATCCAGTTGGAAATATAATATATTTTAGTATAAGCTACCGGCACTAAATAGGTAGGTAGGTACTCACAAAACACGCATTGCTTGATAAAATAACAATAGGTATAGCTAGAGACTTATAATAAGCTAACTTAAAGTTCTGGATACTTATTGAAAATATAACAATTTTTCACAAAAAAATAGCAAATCCCACTTCCTTCGTACCTAGGTACCTGTACAAAATTTGAACAGTTCGCTCGAATTGATGTCTAATTTTTTTACATTATTGTTGATTATTTATAATCTGCTTGGCAGATTTCGATCAAATTTAAATGGGAACCTAAAAAGTATACCTTTTCTAATTAAAAAGTTTTTTTTTTCGTTTTGGTTCACAATTGGTGAAAATATCGATGAACATACAAAAATACCTACAGACGAACGTAGAGCCTCCTTTTTGGAAGTCGGTTAAAATATCCCTTCATCGTTTTTTTTATTAAGAACTTGCAACTACATATCTCCAATAAGACGAGAACACTTTATTAAAGTGATCTTTACAGATACCTACTATGTAATAATTAGTAAGTTGAACTATTTCGTAGGTACAAATTCTAAATATCTATGTGCCTAAACAAAAGTAAAATATTAACCTATTATCATTTCAAGCAATTTACTGGAACAATAGATACCTATACCTATAGCGACAGACAATACCTATATATCACCAACGCTCATCTGATTTCTAGGTAGGTAGGTATAAATAATTAAAATCATAGGTAATTATGTTATTTCTATGAGAGCTTTTTGTGCATCCTATCCCTTAGCTAAATGGGTGTAAATCTTAGATTTTATAATTTTTTAGGAGCATTATATCACTAAATGTTTAGAGTCAACTCCAGGTTAAGTACTCGTACCTACCTATAAGAAATAAAAATAAGTTTCGTTTGCTATTGTAAAACCTGTTTAATCTCTTTATATCAAATTTGGTACTTACCTGAACGTAACTTTTTGTATCTACCGACCTGCCACACTACTTCACTTATACCTATAAAGAACTATAAATCGTGAGTGAATTGTTAAAGAAATTAGGTACAAATTATTCCTATCCTAGGTAACAAAAATATCAAATATACCTAGTAAACTTTAAAGTTCTGTCCTATTGTGTATACCTATTATATTGGGTGTAACTAAAATTTATTTAGTCCTAAATATTGAAATGTAAGTAAATAGGCAGAGCTAAAATATTTAGCTTGAAAGCATCATTTATAAAACCATTTATAGATTACAAGGAAAAGTATACCTAGTTAAGTACGGATATACAGGGTGGATAACTGACGCCGACATTAATTTCACAAGTAGTAGGTACTAATAACCAGTAATCATAGAAGCAATAAAAAAGTTCTTCAATTTAAAAAAAACAAACCATCCAAAAAATATAATAGGAAATAATTAGGCACCATACCTACTTTTTAAGCAATTAATTCATACAATTTTGACATTAGACTAATCAAACTATTCCCGCTATTTCGACGTTAGTCAAAATAGCTCGAAACGCTATTTAGATACAAGTTGCTCCAAAAATTTTTTTTAGAAAATTGTACATAACTAAGTAAATAGCTTTATTTGTTAAATTCTAAATATGCCGTAGGCTTTAAAACGGAAAGCCATTGATTCCATTTAAAGTCGGCGTCAACTCTCCACCCTGTATAGGTCTAGGTACTAAATATATCCTTACTAAAGTAAATATAATTTTGTAAGGTCAGAGCTGTCATACCTTAGTTTTAAAATTTGACCCATAGGCATTCGATTCAAGATTTCAAATAATTAAAAAAAATTGAAGTAAATAATATTTTTGTGAATTTAGATCTGTCAGCTAAGGCTTTAAAAGTCGAGCCTACTTGTTTTAGTAAAATCAATGACATATGTAGTAGAGTCAGAAGCAAAATGAACTGTAGTAATAGAAAAATATAGGTATTTATCAGACAAAAATTACTATTAGTTTAGAGCTGTCACTTAAGGCCTCGAAAATGAAGCCTGATGCACACTCTGGATAAAAAAATTAATGGTACTAGAATAAAACATAAAAAGTTGAAGCAATTGAAACAAATTTAAGTTTTAGGTATTATCTAAGTACTGAACGTAAACAAACATAAAATCATCAAATGTGAATAAAAAACTTACCCAATGCATCGCTCCCCTCTCTTCGTAAACTCCCATTGGGGGGTTAATTTTTTCGTTTTCTATTTTCGAATGTTTGGGCGTGTGCCCCACACACTGCGACACTGACACTAGGACATGAGAGGCGCGCGATGGTCGCCGCGACCGGCGGGCTACTGAGCGCGGCGCGGCGGAGGAGTGGTGCCGCCGGCGGCCGCCCCGGCACGCCCCTCGCCCACTGCCACGAACCACGAACCACGGTCACAACCATTTTTTTACTAAAATACAAAGTTTCGGCGCGACCGACTACCGACGCGTTTTCACGGGAAAAATATGACGAATATGCGCGGTTGTATTTGGTGCATTTTGGATTCGTAATCGATGGCACTATTTGTTTTTTTGAAGACTAGTACTCGTAGTAGATAAAACACGTTATCTACCTACTGTTGTCTACCACTTCAAAAAATCTTAAGTACAGATGCATTTTTTAAAATCAATATTAAATTTATTATAGTAGGTAGTTAATTTATTAATTAGCCATTACTAATAATTTTCTATCAACTAAGTAGATCCTACGACAATGCTTCATCTTATGGTACGTAAAATTCATAAGTCATGATTTTTGTCCTAAATGATGTGAAATTACGCAAACAAGTTGGAATTAAAACTCTTAAAAATAAAGTAGGTGTGCTAAATTTAGTGCATTTTTTTTTTGTATATCTAACATACATTTTATCCTGAATAATAAAACTCCGAATACTAACTATTATATAACTAGTTTAGAAAATCAATTCATTAGTTAAATATTCTTGACTCTTGGCTTGTCTAGAATATAAATGTACCTAGTTGTAAGTATCTACCTAATACTTAAAGAGAAAAAAAATCATAAAAACTGAAGTAGCCAAAACGGTTTAATACGCATTATTCTCAAATTGAAAATTTACTTGCATAATACCATCAATATATTATACTAGCTGCGCCCCGCGGTTTCACCCGCGCACGATTGTGTTGGGTACAATACTGAGTAAAAAGTACAGTGGGACAGTAGGTACACGTTAAATAAAAAAAAACGATAATCTTTCTAAGACGACTGATGAACTGATGGTTCCATTCAGTTCCACCAAACACAAGAAACCACAACATTATTTAGGCATGTAATTCGTTTATTCTTGATTTCTAAAAAACTAAAAAACTACCTCTGAAGTAGGTACCTATGATGTAGCAAACAAAAAAAAACAACAAAATCGATTCATAATTGTCCAAATAATCGCGTAACTTAGATACAATAAAAAACATACCGCTGAATTGAAAAACTTCTTTTTTGAAGTCGGTTAAAAGCATTGGTATGCATCATGTACTCATGCATAAGGACAATGTAATTTCCGCACTTTCTTAGGTAAATAAATAAAATAATGAACGCAGTACGTAATAAGTATTATAATTTACCAAAGAAATATGGGAACATATAATAACGAAAGTGAGAGTGGAAAAGTAACAAAAATAAACCGGACAAGTGCGAGTCAGGCTCGCACACCTAGGATTCCGTACAAATCCAGAAAAAAACACAAAATTGGGAAGTACGTTGTTAAAATCTCTATACTTATCATCATCATCATCGACAAAAGTTTTATTTTTTACTTTTCTCGTCATTCATCGAAAATTATTAAATTAATTAAAAATCTGTTTTAGCATGTGCTGATGAAGCTCTTTTATATGATACCTTACATGACACGATTTACACACTTTGAATTTTGAACCCATATTTTGTGAATTTTGAGGCCCTATTTTTTGTGATTTAAATAAAAATGTACGGTTTTCAGATTTATTCCTATATGTATACTCTGAGACAATGCTTCTCGCCAAATTTCATAGTTCTATGTCAACGGGTAGTACCCTGTAGGTTTTGATTTTTGTGAGTGTCGAAATATGCGGTTTTTTACGACATAAGCGGCTCCAACTTCTTTATATGATAACTGAGAAGTTTTTCCTTTACACAACTGTAAGATATCATAGATATACGTATACAATTTAAATTTCAACTCGATATCTTTACGCGTTCCCGAGATAGAGTCTTGACATACACATAGACGGACAGACGGACAACAAAGTGATCCTATAAGTGTTCCGTTTTTTCCTTTTGAGGTACGAAACCCTAAAATAGCCGTGGTGGTCAAGAGGTAGTGACACCCGGCTTACAATCGTGAGGTCGTGGGTTCAAATCCCCAGTCCCGTACCAATGAGTTCTTTGGAATTTATGTACGGAATTTCACACCACTGGCTTTTCCGTGAAGGAAAACATCGTGAGGCAACCTGCATACGTCCGTAGAAGAAATTCGATAGCGTTTGTGAATCCACCAACCCGCACTGGGCCAGCGTGGTGGATATGGCCCTACCCCTTCGTGGGTAGGCCTACGTCCTGCAGTGGACTATTAAAAAGGCTGGTACAGTACAGTACCCTAAAATATGGTGGTCGCCTCCTCTGTTTTCTTAAATCATTGGTTTCAATCATTGAGGAAGGGTTTCAATAAATCTGGAATTCATCATGTCAACATGTCATTTTGTCAAAATAATTATTTTGTCAAAATTTTAATTCATCAATCAAATACACGAAAAAGTTTCAATTCCGACGTCGAAATCATTCGTCACCCCGAAAATAGCTTTTTTCCCCTTTTTAAGCCAGATAGGCGATACGATTCGAAAAAATACAAAACACGTGTTCAATCAATTTTATTTAAAAACATCTCTGCCAAATTTCAAGTCAGTTGGTCCAAGGAACCGCGCTCTCCCACACAAAGTTTGCCACGCAATTTCACCCACTTAGGGCTTGAATTTCGCAAAATCCGTTCTTAGTGAGCACCTATATCCTCAAAGGATCCCCCATGTAAAATTTGAGACTCCTAGCACGTGTAGTTTTTAAGATTTCGTGATAGGTGAGTCAGTGAATCACGATTTTATATATATAGATATACCTACATACACAAACTTCCCAGACAGAACCTCGCCGAACACTCATGTAACGCCAAGTTCAGTAATACTAAACGCTCGAGTAATACGTTTCCGCTATCAGTTCGCTTCCAAGCAACAGCCGGGTCGTACGCCTTTTTTTTTATGGAAATCTGTGCCTACATAATATTACCCAAATTTTTTGCTGACGGTGCTCCAAATTGGTTCTAATTATAGGAAAATAGTTCAAGTAAGAAGGTAGTACATGGTAGTACCTACAGGATTTATATATATATATTTAGAATATTTTAAACGGTCAGAAACGTGTTGGGATCTATATTATTCTTGACTGAAACTTTACAAACTCTAGCTTGTAGCTAAGTCAAAAATACGCTACAAAATGGAACCTTACTGGTACTGCAATAGATAATATTTGAACTCTGACTGTGCTAAGTACCCATGCTATCCTGATCACTAAAATAGATGCTTGATACTAATTCTATTTACATGGAATAATTAAATACGTTTCCAAATAATCTAAAATGTATCGCAAAAAATTGGTTCATACAACAATAAAAAAGTATTTTAGTTATCAAATTACACATTAGACAATTTTTTTATAATATTTTTGTTGTGATATTTTTTTTGATACAGAACATACAGCCGCTTGTAAATGTGTATTACGTTGTAAGTATGTAGTACCTATACCTACCATTGATATTGTGATTGAATATTGTACTTATATTATATTAATTTTACTGGCGAGAAGTTGCGTGGAAGCAAAAGGTGGAGACCTTTACCCAGGAGTGATACAGTACAGATTTAAAAAAAATGAGTGTTGGTTTGTATATGTTTAAGTACCTGTCTACTAAGATGCGAAAGCCATATGCATGTCGTCTGCATTCAAATGCTGAATTAAACCTTAAATGCTTGCGATAGAGTATTTATTTGTTTGATATGTTATACGAAAGCTAAGTAGGGAACCGAAGGCAAAACCCACCACTTAATCATAAATATGTACCTACAGCAAAAAAAACTATTAATTTTATTACACTTCTTTAAAGCTTAAAATGGTCCACATTGTTTTTTTTTTACCTATATCACATACAAATTAGATTTCAAATTAGACTTTTGCATCATGCCATCTTGCAGTTACCCAGCAGGCTGCTGGTGTGGGAGAGAAAGCGGCTGCCAGGAGCAAGCGTCTCAAGTACGGCAGCCTGGAACCCGCGGACGAGTTCGTCCCGTTTGCCGTCGAGACGGCGGGCTCATGGGGTGCAGATGCTATAAAGTTTGTAAGGGAGCTGGGAAGCCGCCTGAGGAAGAGAGGTCGCGACCTTAGGTCGGGAAATTTTGTCACCCAGCACATCTCCCTGGCGATCCAGCTAGGTAATGCAGCGAGTTTGATGGGCACGTTTGGGCGAAGGGCCGCACGCGAACGACTGTCAAATGGGAAATTTATTTAAATCTCTTCGGACAATATGTACATTGTACGTGCTATAGCTATACTCGTAAGTTAATTAGTGAGCATTTAATTTTCAGTTTATGATTTTATCATTTTATATTATCTTTGACATTATTTGAAATAAAATATATAATAATTAATAAGTCCATCCAATCTATCAGCCAAAGGACGTCCACTGCTGGACATAGGCCTCCCCTATGGATCTCCAATAAGGCCGGTTGGAAGCGGCTTGCATCCAGCGCGATCCTGCGGTCCTAATGAGGTCATGTAGGTGGACGTCCTACGCTGCGCCTGCCGGTGCGTATAATAAGTATATAATTAGATTTTTAATAAAGTTACAGACGATGAAGTTTTAGTCTACTTTTACTCTCCTCCTTCCTGATATTATTTTTTGTTTTTCCTTCAGCTCCTACCGGTCCGTTTAACCTAGGTACGTTTTGCTTTTTTGCCATAACAAAAAATTTATAAGTTGTAACTTGAGATACAGGGAGCATACTTGGTTATTAGCTTAATATGTCAGTTTACATACAGTTGTCATCAGAATACATAATCACTAACCAAACCAAACTGAAGGCTAATAATAATTGAAATATGCTTATATCAAATCCAACAAAAAGTACCTAACTTATCTTACTAAAACAGTGCATCGGTGGAATTAAGTACACTGACACGAGAGCAAAAATATGAGCGTCTACATTTTGACGTTATAAACTCATAGCTAGTTAAATAATAATAATAATTTCTTTATTATGCAAAATAACTTATTTCTAAAAACTTACACCTATTTTACAATTTAAGTATTATGGAGAATTTTTTTTTTTTTTTTTATTTAAACAGTAGGTGTACACTGGAACCCACACTAGGGTGGCCTGTGTCGTGGGCTCCAGGCTCTTCCACAAATGTATTATTTACACAAGTTAATACAGATAAAGAATCTTGCAAATAGCTTATTCCTACAAAATAATACTAATTAGTGTATCCTCAAAGTCCACGTTAATGCAGCGAACCAACTCATGTACTCGTATCAACACCTTTTTTGAGCTTTCTAAGTGACAGTGCCTATCGACTCAGGTATAAATAACTGCGCGTGTGTTTGTTTTAATTTGTGGCAATAGGAATGCAGCAACGAAACGCACTACGAGGTGTCTGCGTGTGAGTGAGGTAATGTACATGATAATAACTGGTAGAATTATACTTATAGTAATAGTTACACGGCTTAAAATAAACAAAGTGATACGTTTTGGGCACAGGGTCCGTTTTACCTTCCTTTCCCCTGTAGACCGAATCACAAAACTTGGCGCAGTGATGTTAGCTACAAGCGCGAATAACCCATTCCTCGGGCAGTGAGTCAGTCAGGATTGGGCTATCCGCAGCTTGAAGCTAACGTCACAGCCGCCAACTTGTGTGATTCGACGTAAGTATACGGTAGAGTGCTACCGAGTACAGTCGTCTTTAAATATTCGATTGAAATTAAAGCAACTTTAGTATAATTTATTTTAGGTATGATATACCCAATCTTTAATAGCTTAACTTAGGTAATGTAATTAAACAAATGTATTGATAGTTGGGTACTCGGTTTATGCTATAAATAATAATTGGCGTACGTACGTATCTACTTTGTGTAATGTTATGTACCCCAATTTCCAAATCCAACTTGATTGTGCAGCGTTTGGAAAATTGCGTAACGTCTTCTCGTCCGAAATATCTCAGTGCCTCAAGTCAAAAGTGTTCGACCAGCGTGTGTTGCCAGTGATGACTTATGGCACTGATACGTGGTCTGTAACTATGGGCCTTATTAATAAGCTCCAAGTAGCACAACGAGCTATGCTCGGAGTCTCTCTGCGAGATCGAATGAGGAATGAATAGAAGAACCAAAGTTACCGACATAGCCCAGCGGATTGGCAAGTTGAAGTGGCAATGGGCAGGACACATTGCGCGGAGGACTGATGACCGATGGACTCGAAGAGTTCTCGAGTGGAGACCACGCCCCGGCAAGCTCAGCGTAGGACGCCCATCCACAAGGTGGACAGATGACCTCATTAAGACCGCAGGATCGCGCTGAATGCAAGCCGCTACCAACCGGTCTTATTGGAGATCTATAGGGGAGGCCTATGTCCAGCAGTGGACATCCTTTGGCTGATGGATGGATGGATGTATGTACGTAAGTACTAAGTCACTATATGTATACCTACTAAGTAAGATAATTAAACGCTAAATATTTGTTAATTTATAAATAAAAGGCTCTATTAGGTAAATAAGTATTATATTAGTCAAGAATTCATATCTAAAAAACAAATTTGAAACACTATAAATATAATTATGGATTTCTCAGACTAAGTATCTAAGTAAGTATCCAGGTACCTACTTATATTCAAAATTAAATCGTGTATTATGTAACTTATTAATTGTTACTTAGCGTATAAGTAAGTTGAAGTGGCAATGAGCAGGGTATAAATAGATCGTAAAATGGATGGGGCCGAAAAATAGTGACCACGAACTGGCTAGTGTAGCGCAAGACCAGCAAGGTGAACGGTTTGGTCAAGAACACAGGAAGACGCTGGAAGCACACCCGTTGTTGAAAATCCATAAAAGACCTTAGACAATGGTACCTATCTATCTTAGGTACCTCATAGTATCTAACAATATTCCGTTTTCATACAAAATAAACGGTCGGAACGCGAATCATACCTCCTTGCACAACGGTCGCAGGCGCGCGCGCTGTGACGAACTAACGTGTGAGTTTGTATCAATGAGCGTGCAATTTGCCTACCAGGCGGGCAGCCCTAGCGTGTGATACATTAAGTACCTAACCAAAAGGAGTCGACACTCCAAAGTGTACCCCTCTGCCAAAAGTACGCGACCGGCGGTCATGCTCTTTTTATAAATATATCAGTCTGGTTGCGGTTGTGTTGCGTTAATTTTCGGCTAGTGTTAGCTTATTATATTTGTGTGCGTGCAAACTTGCTTATATTTTGGTTTGTATGCGTTTCTTCATCCCCCACTGACTTGGCAGACTTCGGTGCTTAGGCGTGTCGACTTCCTTTGGTTAGGCACTTAATGGTGTGATACGTTCTGCGTGGCACGCGGGGATGAAGGTATTTATTTCAAGGACAGGGCAGAGTCAAAATACTGTTAGATACCATTAGAGTAAGTGCGCCATATATGGACCACCATAAGGATTTTCTCAAATAAAACTCAGAATTATAAAGTGTCATCAGCGCTATTTTGTTTAATCGGTTCTATAATTATTTTAACACAATCATATTAATCAACAAAAGTATCATAAAATATTAGCACAATAGAAATAATCAACTTCTAATAACATTGAATGAATGATGATGATGATCCAATTGCTTTCTATGTAGTAGTAGTGTAGTATTGTAATTATATTTATAACATTGGTAACTTTTAATAACAGTGGTAACTTTTTATAACATTGGTAACTTTAATAACATTTGGTAACTTTTAATAACATTGGTAAATTTAAATAACATTGGTAACTTTTAATAACATTGGTAACTTTTAATAACATTGGTACTTTTTGGAACTGTCAAAAAGTGAACACAATATGGACCATGTTCTATTTGTTTCAAAATAATCAAAGTTTTACAATATTACTTGAACTATAATTGGAAGCAATCAGTTCTAGTCATAAATACAATATTCACACACAAAAATGTTGCCTCTTAGGCCAGTACATTATTTGTGAGCCCATTACTGCATATGCCTTCACGGCATACATTGGTCTGTCTTCATTTTGGTCTGTCATGTCTCTCCATGGACATCATCAGAAAAAAGGTTGTTACAATAGAACCATTAATCATTTTTATTATGGAAACAATCAACCAAGGCTTTTGTCTGTGCTATGACTCAATTATAACTCACACCAGAACTACCAAGCAATTATTTATCTTTCTTTTCATCTGAGCAATATTCTTTGGTTTATTCATTCATTTATTCAGAGATTTCTTAATCAAATCAAATGTTTTTTTATTCAGATATTATAATCCATGATGTGATATATATTAGTACTTAAATTATATTGCAGTGACATCGGAATTAACTTAAATCTATTATAATTATGTAGAGACATTGAGAGGCATTCTATGCAGCCACGGTGAGTTATTATTTAGCTGTTCTATTTTTTTTTGGCTTTGCTTGTCTGCTTTTTTCTTTTGAAGTAGGTGCGACACTGAAAATAAAACATTTTCATGCAACTGTTCGTAATATGGACCTCTAGTCCATATTTCAAACATGCCAGTGGTCCATTTTGCAATACTCAAATGTTTCAAGGTAATATTTGCATTGAATAAATAACATCAACTATATAATTAACGACTTAATTTGAATAATTGTTTAATTACTTATCTCTCCTCTGGCTTCATCCAATTAAACGCCAAGAAATATTTGTTGAAGTGATGGTCTTATGTAGTAAGGTAAAAAAAAAATATCGCTAGTTGCCAAAAACGAAAAATGTCTCCCGTAAACACAATGCCATAACACCTCACGGCAAGTGACGAGCGAGTTGCGGGCGGAGAGTGGCTAAAGTGTGCGTTGACTGAGGAGTCGATGGATGTAAGGAGTGAGTTATGGTGGTAGTCCATATTGTGAGATCAGTCCATATTTGGCGCACTTACTCTACTGTACCTTAGATCCATGTGTAAGTATCAGTGGATATCATAGATTGATCCAGAAGTTGATATGATGTTGATGCCGAATCTTAACGATCCATATTATTGGAAACTCGTAGGAGAGCTATTTAGGTCTATGTCATTAATGGTCGTCCTAAAATTTGATGTGATGATGATGACGTAACTTGATGATCTATTGCTTGTCCTGGATGCAAATAGGTATGTTGTGTAGTCCTTCTACAGCACGGGTAAACAAGGCCGATTGCAGACTGAACGACCTGAAAAAAAAACAGTAGGTAACTTCCATAGATTCTTACGAAGCTACTACTGTCTTAGGTAGTAGGTTATATACATTAATATATAGGGTTATTTCTAATCAATTAGCATCCTTCCAGGGGCTTATTCTGTACATCAAAACTAACAACTTTTGTTCTGCAACATTTGTCAAAACTCAAAAAAAAAATCAGCTGTTCCATACTTTTGGTCGCGGGTAAACGATATTTTTCTATGGAAAACCTTTTTTTTTTAGTTTTGACAAAAGCCGCAGAACAAAAGTTATTAGTTTTTATGTATAGAATAAGCCCCTAAAAGGATGCTAATTGATTAGAAATAACCCTGTATATTTCATGCCTACAGTATACCAAATTAGAAACATCGTTAAAATAAATATTTTATCCAGCTTATTTCATAATTTTTACCAAACTAATATTTTTAACGATTGACTTGGGTAGGTACTCGTGATAAGTAAGTATGTTTCTAGGATCTTGGCTTCATCGGCAAAAATCAGAGGATATTTGCGCTCATAAACTGAATTTTCAAACACTACTGTCTCTTTCAAAGCGGAGCTAAGGGTATGTCGATGTCAAATTTGTACAGTGTCTTTTATTCAAATGTAGATTTCGAGAGGTTTTGTTCTGGTTTCTTCCTTGTTCGAGTTCCTGTTTCCTGTCCTTGTTGGGTACAGTCTAGAGCAATATATGAACCTCTCTATTGGTTACGTACCTACTCGTATTTGAACCATTTTTTGGTGTTGAGTTGAGTTTTGGTGTTTGATCATCTTGTTTTCAAAGCTCTTTCTCTGATGGTTCAGAGCGGGCAGTCTTTGGATGGGTGACCGCGGGTGGCATTTACAACTGAGCGCTACCGTGCCTCGGATGACACAATAAATTGTAGGCTCCGGTTGTTTTAACTGTTTAGCCATGTCACCTCTGACATGGCTTCAGGCTGCTTTAAAATTCTGACACCAGGGCTAGCCATCCGGCCTATAACTACGAACTTACTTCCTTTATGGATGTGATCCCATTGCTTTTATGTGGTAGCTTAAGTATGTAGTTTTAACTTAAGTATGTTTTTGTATTGCATTTTGTTGTAAGTTATCAATAAAGATAAAGCCCAAAAAAGAGTAGGGTAAGCTGGGTAAGAAACAACACGTACCATCCCAGACGTAGAGCTTGGCGCGCGTGGTGGAGTAGGGCACGTAGGCCTGCGGCGTGCCGGAGAGGTTCTCCTCGGGTGGCAGCAGCCACGCCTGCGCCCACGGGCTGCACGTCAAGCAGTACTTGGCCCAGTCCTCGCTCGGCAGCCGGTCCGTCTTGTAGTGCAGCCAGCCGTACCACTCGGGCGACACCTGCCCGCACCGTTCACACCACATTTACATGGCCGTAGATAGGGCACGAACGGACCCTGTCTACCCTGAAAACTACTTTGCCCACCCCAGAAAACTTGAAGGTCAATATACCTTGCGGGGTGAGGGTGAGCAAAACCGCCCCGGAAAAAATCGAATCCCCCCGCAGCTGCCCAAGCGACAAAATTTCTAGCTACACCATTACGTATTTAGTATTGTGCTAAGCTTGAAACTATATTATCACGGTAAATTTCTGTGATTTTATTTAGGTATTTATAATAAAGACTCAAAGAGATGTGTGGCGATACACAATTCAAAAATGTTTCGTGGCCGGCGGATTTGAACCTGCATAACTGGCTGTCGAGTGTCTGTCCCGGACGCCCGATGGTTTACCAATGCTAGGCTCACTCTGTATCGCGGTGCGCGGCACACGGCAGCCCGCTGGATCGCGCGAGGGGACAGTGAGATGATAACTATAGCGTCTATAGATAATAAATGTAATTAGCTTATGATGCTAATGACAGTACGAAAATATACTAACGAAGGGAGGTCGAATAACCATTCTATTCGCATACCTTCTTATTACACATACTTGGTATAAAAATAGTCGTTAATATAATATTCAATACAAACCATTGAAGCGTCATATTCGAATCTGACGTTGGGGGCGTACTCTACCCAGCGGCTGCGGCCAATCATGTAGTTCTTGTTCTCGTAATATCTGTTGTGCATGTAGTCTCTCCCCATGTATTTACCTTCCTGTAATATTTGAGAGAGACAAATGCAATTATTTGTCACATGAAAAAAATTATTAGCCAAATTGGTCCAGCAGTTCACGCGTGATACCGTGACCAAGGGAAAAAAAACCGGACAAGTGCGAGTCAGGCTCGCAGATCGACAGGTTGCGTACAAACATATTGTTAAAATAATTTAAAACCTGTTAAAGCATGGGTTATTTTATATGATACCTTACACGATACGATTTACTCACTTTGAATTTTGAATCCATATATTGTGAATTTTGAGGCCCTATTTTTTTGTGATTTAAATGAAAATGTACAGTTTTCAGATTTATTCCTACATATGTACTTGAGACAATGCTCTTCGCCAAATTTCAAAGTTCTATGTCAACGGGAAGTACCCGGTAGGCTTTGATTTTTGTGAGCGTTGAAATATGCGTTTTTTACAACATAAACGGCTCTAACTTTTTTATACGGTAACAGAGAAGCTTTTCTTTTACACAACTGCAAGAATTCATAGGTTTACGTATATAGTTTAAATTTCAACTCGATATCTTTACGCGTTCCCGAGATAAAGAGTCTTGACATACACACAGACGAACAGACGGACAGACGGACAACAAAGCGATCCTATAAGGGTACCGTTTTTTCCTTTTGAGGTACGGAACCCTAAGAAGGATTCATTTTTAAATCATCATCATCATCAGTCTGTAATCGAAAACTACCTGTGTACCTATCACCAAAGGTGATGTCCACAAGTGGTATATTATTCAGAGAAAAATCGAACCAAGTTGATATATACATCATTTGAAAGCTTGTTTTATAGGCTTTCAAAATATATTTAATAAAGATTTTTTTCACCCCTCCAATTTTTTTTTAAATGCGAAATATAAATTGTATGAAAAATAACAATACAGCTTATTACTTTTTCTAGTTTAGCAATGATAAAGTGCTTCTATCGTTATTTTACTTGCATTTGTAGCTGATTCTTCCACATTCATCGCTTAATTTGCTAAAATTAAAAATTATAACCTACCAGTGTGACCAGTTAGTAGGTACAATGTGACAAACAAACACTTTAAAAGTGTGTCTAATTGGTAAAAATGCTTTTAATTAACAATTTGGAGGTTATTTAATCAGGGTTGATAGAGATAAACTACTTATTGAGCCAAATATATTTATTTATCCTAATAAATACAAAATAAATTTTTTAAAAATCGGAGGGCTCTTTTTTGTTTTTGACTGTTGTAATAGACTCAGAAAAATATGAACTTTCTCGAAATTTAACGAGTATTGTGGTTAGATTTTTTTATTATTATTATACCAGCCTCCATACATTTTGTGGACATGTCCTTTAAGTACCTAGATATAGTTTTATATACAGTAGAGCCTCGATTAACCGGAATAATTCGTGTCGTAGAGCATTCGGATAGTCGAAAATCCGGATAATCGAATTAATGAAAATGGTGAATTACCTTAATAAATTACACTTACCTACCAATCGCTTATGTTAAGACATTTTTGAGTTCAGATATCGCGCGGCGACACAGCACAGCTGAGTACCTACTCTTAGTAACAAAACAATAACAATTCGCGAAGAGCAGAGAAAGAGCGGGGCGCGGCGCGGCCGGGTTATGAAATTTCGGCATGTCCTTGTCCGACCTTGAATAGATTCAATTTGAGAATAAATTTTGTTGATCGCGAATAGTAGTCCGGATAATCGCGAATCCGTATAACTGAGGGCCAGATAATCGAGCTTTCACATTACTTAGTATTTTAGTTACTCTTTACTGGTGTGCAATAAAATTGTACTGTACCTATTGTCCTACTTGTACCTATTTATTTATTTTGTACTTGTTGTTCGTGGTAGCCGTGGTGGGCAAGAGGTAGTGACAGTGGCGTAACTATAGGATGGCAGGGCTGGCAAAATGCCACCCCCGACCCGAGAGGCCCCGGCTCAAGAGGCCATACCCAACATTTTGAACAAAATTTCTAAATTTTACTACTTTAAAGAAAAAAAACCATGAACAATTTTCGCGCTCGTTGCGCTCGCGCTGTGTACAAATTGAAATATTTGTTTTAGTAGCATCTCATCTCAAATTTTCCGTTTATACTATATAAAACATCCAAATAATTTCGCGCTCACAGTGCTCGCGTTTAATATTAATTGTTTTTTGTTTTTGTCTGTTCTTCTCTTTATCTGATGTTTATATCAAATTAAAACCTGTAGTTTATAAAAAAATCACAAAAAATGTACTCGTTGCGCTCGCGTGAAAGATTATATATGGCTAGATTTTGTAATTAATTCCAAAAGTAATATTCAAAAGTCTTTGTGTCCCCAGCTTGCTGCTTTAGAAAATAAGATTTACTAGGTATTGAACTAAAATACACATAATATTATTAGTGGATTAAGTGGTTTATTAAATTACATTAAATTACAACGCAACAATTTTTATTGGGAGGGGGCCCATCTAAAGAATTTGCTACGGGCCTCAGATGATATAGCTACGCCACTGGGTAGTGACACCCGCCTTACAATCGTGAGGTCGTGGGTTCAAATCCCAGGTCCCGTACCAATGAGTTCTTTGGAATTTATGTACGGAATTTCACACCACTGGCGTTTCGGTGAAGGAAAACATCGCGAGGCAACCTGCATATGTCCGATAAATTCGATGGCGTATGTGAATTCACCAACCCGCACTGGGCCAGCGTAGAGGATATGGCCCAATCACCCTTAGTGGGTAGGCCTGCGTCCTGCAGTGGACTATAAAAAAGGCTAGTACAGTACAGTACCTATTGTACTCGCATGGATTACGCTAAGTAATTATTATCTATATTAATAATTTCGTCAAGGGGTACGGTAGACTCCATCGAAACTTTATCTGAATGATAAAACATAAAAAAATAATGATTTCGAGTCGACAACATATATCCGGAAAATTCGGATTATCGAGTATTTTAATAAATTATAACGGTGTTGACAAATAAAAACGGTCTCCATAATGCAAGGAAGATAATGACACCGGATGACATATCTTGAGCAGTGTTGCCAATAGCACAAATAAAGACTATGCTAAAATGGTGTTAAAATTGTGGCAAAATAAATATACTAAAAATTGTGATAACATTTTTCAATATCAAATGAAACGGAACAAAAATAGTAAAATTATTGTTAATTAACAAAATATGTGTTTTAATCGACTATGAACTAATTATATGCTATTGAATAAAATGTAAGTATCTTGGTCTTCATCGACAATTAAAGTGATTGAAGACGAGCTAGCGTCACTGCTCATACTGTATAGATCTCCTTGGTACCTACAGAGCGCAGTGCATTATCTGGAACTGCGTAAAGCTGGAAACATACTATCGGACGCGGCTCACCGACGCGACTGTCAGCCGCGACTGATAGGTATATAGACTATGAAAGTACACTGAGCCGTGTACACTATCGGACATAAGTCGCAGACGTCACCTTCGGATGACCTTGAGCGTTCGGATGTCCTGACAGTGATCTGGCGAGCCGGATGTTTTAAGACTGTGCACATTGCTAAGTCTCGGCTGTCAGTCACGTCCGTCAGCCGCGTCCGATAGTATGTTTCCGGCTTAAGAGTAGCAGTTTTTCTTTGCCCTTTTTAAATCGAATCTTATAGGTATAAAATAACATTTTAATTTTTTTACCGACAAATAATTGCGTAGCTTAGTTTTTAATACATTCATTTGACTAAAAGAAACCCGTTCGATTTCGGCATTTGAATGTGGTAGCGTTAAAAACGATATTGCTGAAATAAATTTTCATGGTAATAAACTTTTATTGTATAATTATTTTACATGCCAAAAATATGGTGTATGCTAAATTGCAAATAAATATGCTAAGCAAGATCAAAATGTGCTAAATTGGCATCACTGATCTTGATACTCAAATGACATGATAATTGACTACTGTCAATTATCTTCTTTTATGTTTTGGCGTCGCATTGTTGTGCATTTGCCAGTGTCAAGTATTAAGTTATAATATTTTTTGATAATATTTTATCAACATAGACACTGTCGTAGTCACGTTAAAGTCCATAAAAGTCACGGTCAAGTCCAAACATAGTTCAAGTCATACCTCAGTAAAGCAGCGGAGACTTTACTAGAGACGTCTATGGAGTTTTGGCAACAACACATGATACGTCACATTATATCATTTGCCTACACTTATGCACGTAAAAAAGCTCATAATCAACGAAATATCAAAGTATTTCACTATTCATTACTAATAAAAACACAAGATTAACAAAATAGTAGTACAATGAGGCGACATGATTTTTCCGCGTTCCCGCCAAAAAATAGTTTTGAGCAATTTTAATTTTGAGCAATTACTTTGGGATGTTGTTTACACCCATCATGCCGAAAGTATTTCATCATTGTTTTGCTTTATGATACCTACATCATTTTGTTATCAGCTTAAACTCCTTGCTTTGCTTCGCTCGGAGCGAAGACCTATCCTTCATCTATGCTCCTTGCATTTGGTAATCATTGTCATAATTGTGAAAAATTGATGCAGCGAAGGGCTTTTCGTAAAGGTGGTGATCGAGTAACAGTAAAATTATGATGTGTGTGTGTATTATGAGTCACATTTCACCCGAGCGAAGCCGGGTTCTCATCTAGTAAGTAGATATTTTTGATGTCTCGGAAGTTAGGCAAGATTCAAGAGCTGAGCAGGGCGTAGGCCTGACATATTATTACATGATATAATAATATGTCAGGCCTGCGTCCTCATTTATATCTACTAAAACAGCCTTGTTTTATAGCGTTTATTTTGGCCTTTATAAACATTGTCTTGTGACTTCCTTACGATAAACATCATTGGAGTTGTAGCTACACGTTTGCTATACTGTTTATATCAGGCGCTACGGGATTGCTAACTATGTATATGCAAAGGTTGTGGCTCATTTACTTGTTTTATCCGTCTATTCCCCGTGGCTCTACTGCTTGGTTCAACTAGTAGTGTCAAAGGAAATTTCTCATTGTAGCAAAACTGCTAAAAATAAATTAATAGTTACTGATAAACATCAGTAACTATTAATTTATTTTTTATTTATATATAATTTACACACACTTTCAACGCTACGATTTACATTACTAGCGACATATCAGCATTATGGTTAAAATATAGCCGCTGCAGTGTAGGGCAGAAATACGTTAAGCACGTAGATTGGTAGTTATACCTACTTATATTAGACTTTTATCTACCATTCTACTAAATTCATCTACCTATTTTTTTCATTTTCGAGAATGACAAGGACTCTTTAAAGCATGAAATAATATATATTATTATAGGCCGGGTGGGTGGCTAAAGTCGAAGGCATCTGACACGGCTAAACGATTTAAACAACCGGGTCCTACAATTTAACGTGTCATCCGAGCCGCGGTAGCGCTCAGTTGTAAATGCCACCGCGGTCACCCATCCGAAGATTGACCGTGCTGAACGATGCTTAACTTCGATTATCACCACGACCAATCTAATCAAGCTACGCTGGACGCACAGAATAGGCCCTATTACACAGGGCACAGAAGGAGCCTCTTCATACAAACCTAGACTTAAAAATGTGAAAAATACAATTTGTATTATAAACAATTTTTGAGTGAACTTGCCACTTGAAATTGGGATTTCAAAATACATGATGAAAAGAATCGATTCCTAAATTGATTTTAGTCTAGGATGACGTCATGTCTTATCACATGATAAGTCCGACTGGTTGAAATTTCGATTAATCTATTCACATCTTGACTCTTTTTAATAGGTGGACTTATGTAATTATAAATATGTTTTTATCGTTTATTCCAGAAGTTATAAACAAAAGTCAATAACACTATTAAATAATAGCTGGCAGCCTTAAGTACCGCTAAATTCGATCTTTTCTCTTCCAGAAATAAAATAGAAATAAAAAAAAACATTATTTGATTCGTAAACCTAAAAAAAATACATACAGACGAACACAGAACCTCTTCCTTTTTTTAAATCGGTTAAAAATGTGAACACATCACGTGATGCTGCTCCATATTGTTAAATCGATCTAACACTAGTAGTTCGACCCACATTGACCTCGCGACCTTATTCCTTTACATGACCGGCCGCCCGAGTCAAAATCAATTTTGACCTTAAAGTTAATCGATTTGACGAGTCAATATTCGATCTCATACATTATCCGACATTCCTAACTGAACATAGAGAATTTTTCCACTCTGTTTACATTGTCAAATGATTTCATTTTCAATATTTTGCTTTTGCTTGTAAAGCACATAGAAAGATATTTATTACTTACCGGTGGTATGTGACAATGCCTTTCGTTATTTCTTTTAAAACCGAGTAATTTCGGCAAGATGGAATGACGCAGTTCAACATATTTACCTCGTTGCTTTGAGACGCGACCGCAACGCCAGTCGAATGAAGACTAGTTATTGGATTGGTGTATTTATATATGATTGGTTGATATTGGTCGGCGACATTTCATTTTGTACGATTAGGTGTCTTCTTGAAGGTCGCTGGCTGGACGCTACAGGTAGGTGGTAGAT
The DNA here is from genome assembly GCA_949316475.1 of Hypomecis punctinalis. Taxonomy (NCBI): domain Eukaryota; kingdom Metazoa; phylum Arthropoda; class Insecta; order Lepidoptera; family Geometridae; genus Hypomecis; species Hypomecis punctinalis. The sequence goes on along the minus strand of OX438794.1, from coordinate 2,153,341 downwards.
ACATACATTTGATTGAAATGCATAGTGTCCAAAATTTACATCGACAACATCCTTCACTCGATTTCAAAAATAAAGAGAACGCGCATCTAATGGCAACAAACTACAATACCTATTTAGAGTATTTTTAAGGCTTCACTATTTGAACGTAAAGTACTGGTTGGTTTCCCAAGATTAAAGATTGGACTATATACCTCTACGATATAGTCTAAAATCACCTGCATATACCTATAGTAGTTGTAGCAAACGGGGTCAAGACTCACTTTCAAGGTATCAATTTTCCATACTTTCAGCATAGATGAGACAATGCCCCCGTTTTGTCTGATAATTCTGAACAATCGGGCCCATTTATCCAACGCTAGCAACGACATTATGTTCTTATTTAGATAAAGTTGAGTTTTTTTCGAACCGAAATGTTGATTTGTAATTTTGTGTTTATTACATTGAAACTTTTCAATGGTTTATTAAGACATTATTTTGATTGAAAACTATGGCAACCGATCATAGATAATCAAAGACAATGTTTGGACCATAGAATTTAGAACTTACTTTAGTTCTAAAGCTGGAAACGTACTATCGGAAGCGGCTTACGGACGCGACTGACAGGTATCTAGATAATGAATGTACACTGATCCGTGCACACTATCGGACATAAGTCGAGGACGTTACCTTGGGCTGACCTTGAGCGTTCGGACGTCCGAGAGCGATCTGTCGCGCTGGATGTTTTAAGACGTGCACACTGCTAAGTCGCGGCTGTCAGCTGCGTCCGTCAGCCGCGTCCGATAGTATGTTTCCAGCTTAATTCTATGGTTTTGACAATATAATGGTTATTGGTGCGTTTCCACGCTTGCCAAGGCTTGACCAGCTTCCACAATCACCAAGCGTCCACAAATTTCGCTTGGCATTTGGAAGCCGTTTACTGTTTGTGAGTGCGCCACTATGCTACGTACCTACTCACGAAGTTCTAGGCTTCTAGGCTAAAGGAACCTTTACCTAGAACTTCGTGTACGTACATACATGCAAGCATTGCGGACGCCATAGAGGAAGTTTACTATTAGGGGAGGACGCTTTAATGAATGCTTTATTTTTACAGATTAACAATAGATAGAGAGATAGATGTTTCAATATGGTAATATTCCAAAAACGATAAACTCTCTTCATTCGACCAGTCACTCATATCTGACTATTAAAAAAGAGGAGGTTCTATGTTCTTTTGTTTATGTTCTTTTTTTGTGTATGTTTATCGATATTTTCGCCAATGGTGAACCGAATCAAAAAAATATTTTTAGTTCGATAGGTGGTCCCATTTCAATATTATTGGAATCGGCTGAGCCATTTTTAAAAAGTCAGTCACATAATTTAAAAATTGTATACCTACATCAATTCGAGCGAACTATTCGAATTTTGTACAAGATGGAAGTCGGTTTTGACAGTTTTTGCGAAAAGATTATATTTCTTACTAGATGACAACCCGGCTTCGCTCGGGTGAAATGTGACTCATAATACACACACACACACTCATCATAATTTAACTTGATCACCATATTTACGAAGAGCCATTCGCTGCATCAATTTTTCACAATCATGACAATAAATGATTACCAAATGCAAGGAGTATAGATGAAGGATAGGTCTTTGCTTCGCTCGGAGCGAAAACCTATCCTTCATCTATGGTAAGGAGATTACGCTGATAACAAAATGATGTAGGTCAAGCAAAACAATGAAAGACCAATGAAAGACATTCATGTTAAGAAATAGGTACTTTCGGCATGATGGGTGTAAACAATATCCCAAAGTAATTGCTCAAAATTAAAACTGCTCAAAACTAAATGAATAAGTACTGTAAATGTATCTATACATTCTGATAAAACGAAAAGAAAGTCGACTTCAACTTTAAAAAAATAGGTATGGCAAGTATTATATTTTCTATAATTATCTATCTATTAGCCGTAGGACGTCCACTGCTGGACATAAGCCTCCCCCATAGATTTCCAATAAGGCCGGTTTGTGTTATAATATGATGTACTTTATGTAGCCTGTATACTTTGCTTCTCCATTGGAGTCTCATTACTACATACACAAAATTAATAGCCTGCACTCCTGTCCTATTTTATATTTCGGATCATTGAATACATTAAGTAGGTAGCTAATCTTCGGTTAGGTACTAACCAAAGGTTGGACTTTAACGTAACTAACGTAACTTTAACGTACTGTCGTACAGTGACTATTTTGATACATTATTATCAAAAATTATTATAATACTTGACACTGGCAAATGCACAACAATGCGACGCCAAAACATAAAAGAAGAAGATTGACTGCTCAAGATCAGTGATGCCAATTTAGAATTTTTTATGCTAAATTTAGCATATTTTCATCTTGTTTAGCATATTTATTTGCAATTTAGCATACACCAGATTTTTTCCATTAAAATTACATGTAGAATTGCAGATTTATCTCAGCAATATAGTTTTTAACGCAACCACATTCGAATGACGAAATTGAATGGGTTTATTTTGGTCAAATGAATGTATTTAAAACTAAGCTACGCAATTATTTGTCGGTAAAAACTTTAAATGTTATTATATACTTATAAGATTCGACTTAAAAAGGTCAAGGAAATGCTGCTAGTCTCACGCAGTTCCAGATAACGCACTGCGCTCTGTAGGTACCAAGGAAAGTTACACAGTCTGAGCAAAGACGCAACTTCGTCTTCAAGCTCATTAGTGGTCGATGAAGACCAAGATACTTACATTTTATTTGATAACATAAATCGGTCATAAATAGGTCATAGTCGATTAAAACACATATTTTGTTAATTAATACTAATTTTATAATTACGTTACGTTTCATTTGATATTATAAATTGTTATCACAATTTTAGCATATTTATATAGCATTATTATGTCACAATTTCAAAACCATTTTAGCAGATTCTTTATTTGTGGTGTTGTCAACACTGCTCAAGTTATATCATCCGTCATCTTATCCGTCATGCGGTGTCAATATGGAGACCGTGTTTTTGTTTGTCAGCACCGTTATAATTTATTAAAATACTCGATAATCCGAATTTTCCGGATATATGTTGTCGACTCGAAATCATTATTTTTTTATGTTTTATCATTCAGATAAAGTTTCAATCGAGTCTACCGTACCCCTTGACGAAATTATTAATATAGATTTTGAACACACAACTAGACGTAGGTACCTTCGTTGCGAGATCACAGCGGCACATTAGATATCTTAGACTTTAGTTATTTATACTCTAAGGTAAGATGTCATTACCGTGACAGCGGCCACTGAGCGCGCGTCAACGCGTCGCATACGAGTACCCTTGCCGCAAGCGCCCTTCGATATGTGTTCAAAAACCGACACTCGACCGGATCGGCAAGCGTCCACCAACAAATTAGTGGACACGCACCATAATAATATCATAGAGTCACTTATAATATATACATTAATAATGAGTACTTCCAAACCACAGACCAAGAACATATCTGTCTACGCTACAAACTAAGGAGATAGGTAGGTACTAGAATAGTCTCTGCATAGTACGACTAGATGATATTTCCAGAGTTTAGACCAGTTTCAGAAAGATAAGCTGATTGTTTACAAAGTCAGAGTCTATTTATATTCTCTTTGGTCAGAGTGAACAGGTAATTTCTAAGTCTGCGTGCTTCATCATCTTCTTCAGTACGTAATTATTCGCGATAAAAAAAAAGTTTCCTGCTATACAAGGTCACTTGTAAAACACCGGCAACCTCGCAGCACTAGACAGCTAAAATCGTAAGCAACAATGTTTGTTCTACGACTTTTAGTAGGTAATTACGAATTAATTTAATTTTCTGTCTTAGTGTTCTTAACTCTATGCGCGCCGCATGCTACTCTCGGGCGGGGCTCGGGCCGCCGCCGTTAAGAGCCCGCGTCGCTGAAAGATTGCTCGATTCTGAGTGCGAAAGTTGAAAGCCGCTGCCGCCAGGGGCGCGGTGAGTGCGGCGCTCACACGTTTTGCGAATAAATACAATCCGGCTTCGAGGTGATCGAAACTTCATACAGGTGTTACACTCTTTAAACTTGATCTCTGCGACAGTGACTTTGATATAGAAGATTGACATTTTTAGAGTTGAGATAGTGGTGGAAGAATCGATTTTCAAACAATGTTGTAAGTAATGAAATCGAATGAGTAGTTGAAGGTGAGAAATTGAATTTTATTTACTTACTATTATTTAAGATCAAGTATGTACACATGTAAATAATGTTATCATATTAATTAAATACTCATAATAATGTAACGATAGTATTTATCGACGTTTTTCACTATTATCGATGCTAATGTAACATATAATTGGGTTTAATTTAATTACCCATGTAAAAAAATGTTATGATATTAAAATATACAATAAAACTAGCTGCCCGGCCACGCGTTGCTGTGGCTAAATAAATTAAAATTGCGACTATAATTTGAGATTTAAACTATCCTATCTCTCAAGTTGGATCGAACTGCACATGGTGTGCGAATTTTATTATAATCGGTTAAGTGGTTTAGGAGTCCATTGAGGACAAACATTGTGACACGAGATTTATATATATTAAGATTAATGATAAATTAAGTTTTATTTAAAATATCGTTAGTGTAAACTATCGATATTTTAAATAAAACTCTGTGGTCACGATCATTCGTCGCCCATCACTAATCGGCACGCCCATAAAGTATGACATTGACAGGTACTGTCTGTACTATTAAGGAATTCAGGACTTCATAGGCGTGATTTTTCTGACAGCTGTTGCAGAGATCAAGTTAAATGTTATAGAGTACTAGTTTTTACCCGCGGCTTTGCCCGCATACGCAATATATCATTATAATTTATAGCTTATGTGTTATTCTGATATATAAGCTATACTATTGCAAAGTTTCATCTCAGTCCGTTCAGTAGTTTTTGCGTGAAAGAGTGACAAACATCCATCCATTCATCCATCCATCCTCACAAACTTTCGCGCTTATAATATTAGTAGGACTAGTTTTTACCCGCGGCTTCGCCCGCATACGCAATATATCATTATAATTTATAGCTTATGTGTTATTCTGATATATAAGCTATACTATTGCAAAGTTTCATCTCAGTCCGTTCAGTAGTTTTTGCGTGAAAGAATAACAAACATCCATCCATCCATCCTCACAAACTTTCATGTTTATAATATTAGTAGGATAGGTATAGGCCAAATCAAACAAGTTGGCGGCTATGCTGTTAGTTACAAGGATAACTCAATCCTCGCGTAGCTGATATTATAAGCGAGCTTCAGTCATGATCGGGCTATCCCCAGCTTGTAGCTAACGTCACAGCGGGCAAGTTGTTTCATTCGGCCTACACAGAATTAGGAATATGCATAACATTTACAACGGAGATATTCTTTATCTTCGTCTGTATTTCTTAGTGGAATGGGTCAGCCGGCTATTAAAACACATGATAAGTACAACAGTAACTTATATTATTTAATTTTCAAAATGTGTCCGTTTGCAAATCACAAATTAAGTAGGTTTCCAGTTACCAGAACTTATTTTCGTAAACAGGAATGAACTAATAAAGGAAATATTACTTAGGAATATTACCATACATATAAATGGAATACAACATCGGAACATTACCATATATATTTATACAGAGTCACATGTAAAACACCCACAACCTCGCCGGATAGATAACTAGCATCATAAACGTTTGTTCTGCAACTTACTTAACAGCGATAGTGTGTTTGATTTTACTTTCACATTAGTACAGATAAAAAATAATTTCCCGCTTGAATGTTATTGCGAATCGTAAGCTCAGGGATGCGTTTACGCACTCCAGTATAAGATAAAATTTAACCAGGCTAAAAGCCCGATTATAGAGGCGCCATCGTAATTATATTAGCTAAATGGCATAGTTCTGTTTCCTTTTCACTTTAGGCATGCGATAGAGAGAACGCTTTTTACGTTGCTATTAACTTTATGCTGGCGCCTCTGTAATTGGGCTTTAAGTCTACGTCACCCGTCAGGCGAAAAATTGTCCCTACTAAAAATTAATCTGCCCCGTTCACGCACTCCAGCTGGTATATTTTTGTATATTTTTTCTCCTAACTAGGTTACATTTTATCAAGGTTTTTAGGTAGATAAATTTTATCTTGTCTCTGATTGGTCAGCTAGTTGTCATCGAATCGAATTTGACAGATCGTTCAAGAGTTTGACAGATGTGATTAGTTTGTTGTAGATTTAAGGGCTATGATTGGTCTAGACCTAAGACTCCGTTTACGGACGCCTCTCAGAATAATTTTTATCCAGCATAAAAATTATCTGGAGTGCGTAAACGTACCCCAGAGGTGCGCGGAGCTGTCGCAGTAAAAACATAGACCGACAAAAGTCACGACGACAGCACAAAAAAATAAAAAAAATAATTTAAATTTTATGTATAGAGCATATATAGAGAGAGCATATAGAGCATATAGAGTTAATATGTCAGCTCTCGTAGAACAAATGTTGTTGTTTATGATGTTAGCTATCTAGCCCTGCGAGGTTGCAGGTGTTTTAAAAATGACATTACATTAACTGAAATGGGACTAATTGTCTATTTCCAGTATTTCTAAATAAATACACAATCGGTATGGATACATCATTTGACCGTGCTTTAATAACGAACAAATTACATCAATGCATATATTCTAAATCGGCAGGTAAATGGTATTCATTTATTTTAACAACAGTTAATACAAAAATCACACTTCTCATAACAAAGGCAAAATAAACGTGGTATTCGTAAACAGTAGACGAATAAATAATGGACATATTTCTTTACATAAGTCGATATATTTAGCTATTTTTGGTTTCGCAGAATATTATCTGTCTCATGAACCAATATTGAAAAAAGCGACAAACATCACACCTGACGTTAATGCTGGTAATATTTATTTATCCAATGGTGGTCCGTGAGAAAGAGATAACGCTCTATAAAGCTGAACAAAGCCGTAACCAACCAATTATCTCATTCTGAAGGTCAATGTCCATTCTTTATTCGCTATTACTGTAGGTAGGTAACGACTGCCTCATTTTACAATACAACAAAAGTCTAAAAGCAATAGTAGAATTAACAAGGTAATTAAAATTATGGAAGAAAAATGAGAACACTTGCCGTCATACCACAAAAGTTTCACGCACGCTTTAGACAACGTTTAACAGTACAAATTGCACGGTTAAACAGCGTTTAAAGCAAAAAAAGCGTGTTTACAACTTGTGTGGTAACGCGGTTGGAGATCATACTACAAAACGATTAATTAAGCGACATTTTCTAATCTTTTTGTTTTCAAAAATATGGCAGAAAGAAAACGATATGTTTATTAACATGTTTATAAAAATAAACATGTCGTTTTCTTTCTGTACAGTGTACACCACACTTGTTGATTTTTTTAACATCAAGAGTCCGCGCTTGACCACCATCTCGCCTGATGGTAAGCGACGTCGTGGTCGAAAATGAAACACGTAGACTTAGAAGATACCTATTCACTCTGATCTTGAAAAGCTTTAAATTATATCTCTTAAGAAACAGGAAAAACTGGAAGACTGTTCCATTCCTTAGCTGTACGAATTAGAAATGTCGAGTAAAACCACTTCGCTTCGCATGAAGTAGAGGACCTGACAAAAGTGAAATCAGAAAATGAAGAGAATTTACTTTTATGCAATTTTCTTTTATTCGTTTTCAAATAAAGGCACGTTTTAGAAACAACTAACAAAGAATAATATAGAATGTAACGGTATCTTAATTATATGGTGAGAAAACGAAAGAAACTAAGTACTTACGTACTTACTTACCGGGTAAACTGTATAATTTTTAGTTGGTTTATTATTCGGATAAACCTTACGTAAAAAAAAATTCGTTGCAATATACATAATTATATTGTATGGCACTTATTACAAAAAGAAAAGTAAACAAAAAATATTGATAAATAAATAATAAAGCGCGTAATAAGTAATATAGTGCGTTGCGTGATTTTCTTAGCGAATGTATGCACATCGCTCCACATTTTTGAATTGCTTTGAAAAGTGCGCACACAAATATTTAAATTATATTACGTACTATTTCATATTTAAAAAATAACTCATTGTGGTATGTGTTCTGTTTAACATCCCGTTTTCTATCCCTTGCATTATTTTTTTTAATTCAGACATAAAAAGGTCATTAACAATACAAAAATTTATTCGATTGCGTTAATTCAAAGTTCCAGAAATATATAGAAATAGTAAATGCACAGAGATGTAAAATAATAGAATAGAGAAGTCATTTATAGCCACTATTAGCCACCTGGTAAAGCGTAATAGTGAAAAAATAAAAATAGTTATTGTCGATGATTTTCTACGATTCCACTATATTTTTTAAATATTGATATTCCCTGTTGTACACTCTCGCCTCAACATCCGTCCTAAAACTCTTAAGTACAGACTTTATGTTTAAGTTACAAAAGCTTCAAAGAAGTTAAATATATACCTAGTATAAACCAATTATATAAAAAAAACAGAATGCTCATACTCTTTACTCTTTATAATCTTTACAGTACTTTAATATACCATGGTATTCAATTCAGTGAGCAATGCGCTCGATGACTAAAAAATATAATTAATCCGTCAGAAAGATTTTTTGCAAAAAATGGCATGACTGACTTCACAATGATCGATGTAGCATTTTTCACACTATTGTTGATTTATCAAAAATGGCTCAGCAGATTTCGATAAAATTTAAATGGGACCAATTTCGAAGTATACTCTTTCTAAAAAAAAGAATTATCGAAATCAGACCAATACGTAATAAGATGACAAAAATGTATAAATTGAGAAATAATATATAAATGATTTGGTTTCGATACTTCTCCCAGGCATTATTTATAATTATAATTATTCAATAAACTTACAATAATAATGATAAATAATTTACAGAGATTACATATTTTAAGATCCGGTTATACGTTTCTTTTTAAGTACTCACTAAAGCATACATTAAAATCTATAGTGATTCGCGTCATTACATTTCTACCCTTACACGATACTGAATTATTAAAAAATACAACAACCAAAAAATAACAGAACGTATAAACAGCGATTGCCAGATAAATAAACTAAATACATAATGTACTAGTTTCTTTTTATTATAAATACGTACCTAATTACATAATTATATGTAATGATATAAATGATTAATTATAATAAAGTTGATGACATCTGTCGAGCCTTAAGAAATATTTAATAGGCTCTAACTATACCTTAATTTTTTTCTACAAAATATCTACATTAAGGTGTTCAATAGGTAACTACAAAAATACTTTTAGACGATTAGATCAGTACTATGTATAGTATAGCTATTTCCCATAATTGTGCTTCGGCTACAATGTACCGGGTTATTTAGAAAATCTGGACTAAAATGAAAGAGTGACATTGCATTCTTTATTACGATCGACGTCTATGAATGGAATTTTACAATCGCAAAATTAAATTAGCCGTTCCTAAATTTTTCTTCATTATTCATAGAGAGATTTGATTTATCCCCCGACGGAAGTATATGTTTAGATCTTTGTCTTGAAGTTATACATACGTGTTACCAGTTATCACATCATATCAAATATTTTAGTAGTAATCATTCGTGGTAATCAGTACTTTCTCAACAAACGCAGTTACATTAGATACAAACGTTGAACGATTTGTTTAAATATAGTATTTAAGTGAATACTATATGCAAAAATAAGTATTTTAGATTATCGTATGGCAAAAATTGTAAATAAAGGCAAGGACCTCCTTCCGACTCAGCGCGGTCTTCTCTGTAACCCTTTACAGGTTATGCTTATAATACAGGAACGAATATTATTAAAAATAGTAAGTAAATAATATGTCTACTTATAAATAACAATATTATATCGTATATAACTCTTTTAAGCCTCAAAATAGTACTATTTCATTATTTCTGTAATACTTTCAATTTGGCACAGTCCACAGATTCGCATTATTATATTTGGATTAATAGATTTCTTGCATAATTTTTCATACCAAAACTTAGTAATCATCTTTATTATAATACTATACGAAATTTTAACAAAGCACTCAAAAATAAAGAAACATTAATGCTGCGCAACAAATATTTAAATGCAATATTCACTACGAATAAATGTGCTAAAGTTCCATCAACATGGTTTTTCTTTTACATTATTTATTATCCAATACTAGAGCTTTATAAGCCATTTTCTTTATTTGGTGGGGTATAGATTTCAGTTTATCCGTGGTTTTGGCGTAATTTACAAGGCTATTTAAAAAAGGCACACTAAACCAAAAGGGCATAAGTCAGAACAGGAACCAAACCAATAATTAAGTCGAGAAAAAAATCAGCTCTATCATACACATTACACAGTCACAAATCGAAATCGATAAGATGTAAGAGACATCTGTTTTTTTTTTCAGAAATCCGAGTTGGCCTATAAGCGATGTTCATAATGACTATGTATTTGTATAACCTTTTTACTTAGTACACCATTTCTTAAAAGCCCTGTATTGTATTTATACATTTTTGAAAGTAAGCGCGTGTCATACGCTACGTAAATATTACTACTTTAAATATATTATGCTTTTTCCGAATACGTTATGTTTTAAATATATTATGCTTTTTCCAAATATATTATGTTTTAGTTATATTATGCTTTTTCCGAATTTTGCATCGTTTTTTTATGTTTATTATTTTTATATTATGTTTCATCTAAATCAAACTTCTTTTTATATTTTAGTAGTAATGGCACATCGAGAATTCAGTCACTTTTCTATACTTTTTCAATACGCCAAATATGCTAAATATCGAGGTATAGCAGGTGCCCCGGTTGAGGCCATTGTGTGTCAATAATTATTGCATAATTAGTAATTATAAACAATGTAAACATAAATTTTGTTTGTGTGAATTTCAAATTATAATTAGATTTTTTAATATTATTTAAACATTTAATTGTCTAATTAATCGTCAAGATTCAAAGTGACCACAAATGATACTAAGGTGGCCACAACCAGGGCACCTGTCCTACTCAAGTAAAATTAAAGAATGGGAATGTTTAACAAATCTTACCATTACTCGAAATATTGTATGTGTATAAGTTTTTGGCATCTACATTGGAAGAAATTGGTCTATATTTTTACTTTATTATAATATTTAGTTATCATTAAGTACTTTTAGAGATGGGTTTTCGCGTAGTAGTAATGTATTATAATTAAGTAATTAGTGTTTAATATACTTTATTGGAATAGGACAGTTGACCGGTGGGGGAGTGTTGTGAAAAATAAATATATTATACATATAACGTATATATTTATAACGTATTATGAAATAGTTACAATTAGAATATATATGGCAATAAAATGATAAAATGTTTGCCTTTCACGCGTTGACTGGATGCTGTCACTTTCTCAAAAAATAAATTTTAACATAAAATAGGTATACGTTTATTGACATTATAGTTGTTTAATTTGATATTTCACTGACATGATTACTGATCATTGATTGATTTTTTTTATTTGGGCTTTTATTGCCTGAAATAAATAAAAACCACCGTCAACTAACCTATTATGATTTTTTATAATGTGTACACATACGCAAGTTAATAATTATAATATTAATGATAAGTATTATATTTTACGAACATCGTACGAGGTGCATTCAAAAAGTGATGTGGATATATTTACAAATACGAATTATTATCAGATTAGGGTCGGTTCAGACCAAAGAGTCAGCGCGCACTTTTTAGAATACGAGATAGAATTTTACTACATACACAATAAGGTACATATTACAGGGAAAAAAACCGTCATATTTCACCTTATTTAAACTAAAATACGTCTACTTTTAACAAATCGCACGAAATAAAATACGATATTTTTTATATTTTATCTGTGACGTAAACGCTCTAAGAAAGGCGGTAACTCTGGTGATGTCACATGATAGTTGTTTGTGTAATTTGTGTTTTGTGATTTCGGAGTAATATTATTGGATCTGTAAGTTATTTTTAAAGTATTTTTTGTCAATTTTTAGATGTGAACTAGCGTATTAACTAGTAATATCTAACGTTATTTACTAGTGTGTGACGTCAAAGACCAGCGCCACTACAGAATGTCGTTTTTGGCGGGATCATGAATATATATTCTTTAACACTGATTTTCATTGTTAAATGTCAAACTCATAAACAAAATTTGTGAAAGGGACCTTAAAATTATCTTAATTTCGAGTGTCTCACACTAAATTTGACCTGTAAGTACTTTAAAGTTTTTTGGTCCGAGACCATTAGGCGTCCGACAGACAGCTACGCAGCTGCTGCCCGCGGTCGAGGCCTAGTGTTCGACCAATCACAAATCCTGATTTAAATATATTGCCCTCTGTGATTGGTCGAAACACTAAGCCGTAACTGTTTGCAGGACGCTTTAAGCAAAAGCAACGACTTCTTATCTTATAGACATCTTTATTTAAATTTTTCAGACCGTACATTATTACTGTACCAATCAATAAGACCAATCATAACTTGTACATAATATTTAATTACTATGTATTATGTAGGAACCGTTTGTTGCCCGTGAACTTATGTACATGAATACTTTCTTTAAAGTTGGCCAATATTGTATTTAAGTATTTTTAGTATAATATGAATTCATCATCATATGTGATTTAGTTGATCCATTACCACTTGCACACGTCACTATAATACGATTCATTGCTAGCTACAATACATTATGAAGCATGATTTAGTCATGTCTATAGGATAAAGAGTCGTTGATAAATGGGAACATTTACCTTAATCATATTGAATTTAAGTACAATGTAGTAACCATTTTACTTCCTCGTGTGTTGCGAGGTTTTATTTAGAAATCACTTTTTACTTACGTTTTTAACACGGCTTTTCAATCAGCCACAGCTGATAGATAATTTCGAATTTCTAAAAAAACGTATTATGCATTTATCAGTCATAAAGTTTAATGTATTAAGAGAAATTTGAGTTTGATCGTTCTGATTTAACAACAATAGAAAAACTGTTGTGATTTATTTTACCTAGTTTGTCAAACTATGAGATTTAAACGAAAAGTGATACAGAACGCTTGCAATTATATGATAAACAAAAGTTTCATACAGTTACTAGAAAATTCATGTATTTTTTATCTTTATCGACGAGGGATTGCGCGTGCGAGTGTGGAACATGCTGCAGAATGGGATTTATTCTGCCTTATTAACAAACGCAGCGTAACTTTGGAGTATGTAGTAAGATTTTTTTTGTCTTTTACAAGTGAATCAAAATTATCAAAGAAAGAAAAAGACAAGACAGACTAGCTGCTCCAAAATGATTATGTTGATTGAAGGCAGATTAAATAGAGATTTAAGTTTGCGATGTCCCGTAGGTCCCGGGCGGCGGCCGGTAGTCCTCTGGTAACGACATTATTTGTTTCTTCGTGAACGCGTATTTTTTCACTCCGATGTTTTTGAGCGTGTTCTGGCGGCGGCAACCCTCGCTGTAAGTGAGTACAGTCAATTACAAACACACTTTTACACATTACACATTGCTATTGATTCATAAACACAAACACAAATCGGGGAACTTGTCAAAACGATCTTAGTTTTTAAATGTTTTCGTTGTTATTAAGTTGAATTTTACTTTACAGTCTCCAATTCTTGTAGACATTACCCAGAAATCGCCAATGGTGAGATTGCCGTTAGTTAGGTTTTTGATCGTCATCTATTTGTATTGTGGAGTGTCTCCATCGTCTAGTTACAATGTATTTTAAGGCACATAACGCACACATTTACCTACAGAATTACTCTGTAGATTGTACCCGAGATTTTCTAAATATCGTCGACTGACCTATTTCTAATATATCGACACGCGGTAGGCGCGCGGTTTTTTACACCTAAGCGCAATAGTAACTATGCCTGGTTTTGTGACGGTTGCTCTTTGTTCCCGGTCTTTTATGTTCGGTGTTCAAGGTGTTTTTTTTTTTGTATCGAAGTACAATAGGATCTTCTCAAACTTTCAACCTATTTACTTTATTAACACAACGTCCTATCAATTCGAGTAATATCGCGTATGAATTGGAAAATTTCGTTGGTTATATCGAGTGTAGATAGACCAGTCGATCCTTAGCGGACTGAGTTATTTCCGCGATAACCGTTGAAGCGAAAGCATATCGTGTACAGTGAAGTGTGTGTAAATGTCAGTGCCAGTGTGAAGTGTTTTATGCGAACCAGTTGTATCGTGTGTTTTGTGATTTTGTAAAGTGATTGTGTGCAATAAAATGCAAAAGTAAATAAGGGGCCATTCAAGTATTACGTAAGCACTATAGGGGGGTGGAGGGGTTTATCATTTGCTTATTTTCGATGACATGGGGGATGGGGAGGTCTAAAAGGTGATTACGTTAGCAATAGTTATTTATTTCTATTTGCATGTGTGTGTTAAAGTCCTATATGCTAAATCTATTTTCCTATTTCTAGAATTAAATCTGATGCTCATGAATCCATAAAAAGAAAAATGTATACTGGTACCAATGTTTACGTAAGAATGGGGGGAGGGGTAAGAACTTTGCTTACTTTTGCTGACAAGGGGGGAGGGGGGTGGTATATAATTGTAATAAATCTGTTTACGTAATACTTGAAAGGCCCCTAATCGGTGTTTTAACTATTTATCCAAGAACCTATTTCGTAACAATATCTTACCTTCTCATAATATTCAAGGCTTTCTTCTGCTCGTGTTCGGCGAGGTGGTACTCGGCGGCGAGGATGGAGCACTGCTCCAGCGTCACCGCCATGCCCGTGCGGTCCTTGGCGCTCTTACACGACGTGAACCTGATGCCTGCAATATTACGTTATTTGTAACTAGTCATCATCACTATCACGCCTCCCGACCGACTTCGGCCTCGGCGACCTGTACTGTACTGTACCAGCCTTTTTAATAGTCCACTACAGGACGTAGGCCTACCCACGAAGGGTGATTGGGCCATATCCACCACGCTGGCCCAGTGCGGGTTGGTGGATTCACATACGCCATCGAATTTCTTCTACGGACGTATGCAGGTTGCCTCACGATGTTTTCCTTCACCGAAAAGCCAGTGGTGTGAAATTCCGTACATAAATTCCAAAGAACTCATAGGTACGGGACCGGGGATCGGGGCGGGGGAGTCGGCGACCTACTTCTGTTTAATACATAAGTGCATATCGAGGTGAGCTTAGGTGTCGCGCTCTTTTATTATTTTATTTACTAGCTGCCCATCGCGGCTTCGCCCCGGTACGAACTTTACAAGTATAATAAACAAATGCAATTATAAATTAAGATATAAACTGTGTTTTTTTTTTATTTCAATTAGGTTTGCGTTTGACTACACAAGATGACTTTACAAGTATAATAAACAAATGCAATTATAAATTAAGATATAAACTGTGATTTTTTTTTTATTTCAATTAGGTTTGCGTTTTACTACACAAGATGACTTTACAAGTATAATAAACAAATGCAATTATAAATTAAGATATAAACTGTGATTTTTTTATTTCAAATAGGTTTGCGTTTGACTACACATGATGTATTTTGTGATGTATGTAGGGTAGATAGAAATGTTGAATGTATCTACCACCTGTTTATGAAATATACATCAGTCTTGATGTTACCGCACACCTTGTTTCATTAAATATTAAGTGGCGCCGCAGACTGAAGTTGTTTTAAATTGAAATGATTAAAAACGCGTCATGGAAACTGCACGTGTTCGATATGCATGGCAAGACTCGTATGTAAGACTCGTAGAACAATTTATTTTGTTGATCATTCCAGCTCCCGTAGCTCCGGTTTGATCTCATGATGTCATTTTTCACATTATTGTTGAATTATCAAAAATGGCTCAGCCGATTTCGATAAAATTTAAATGGGACTTATTTTGATGTATACTCTTTCCAACAAAAAACAATATCTAAATCGGACAACTATGAGAAAAATTATGCGTGGGTTACATATAAAAAAATATTTACGAGTCGAACTGAGTACCTCCTCTGCTTCGTCGGTAAAAAATGTTTAATCAGATCTAAGCATTAATTAATGTAAGCTTACATCTGAATCAACAGTTTCAATTACATGTATATACATATACCAAAATATATGAAATCTTCATAAGCCTATATCTCTACTCGCTAAAATAATAATTGTTTAGTAAAACAATTCTGTTTTTTTTTAATGTATTTCAACTTTAAATTACAAATTTTTTGAACAATGATAATTATAAATGTATTTCTGATAATTTTAAATGTATTTCAATTTTAAATTACAAATTTTTTGAACAATGATAATTATAACTGTATTTCTGATAATTTTAAATGTATTTCAATTTTAAATTACAATTTTTTTGAACAATTAGTTGTTAGTCGATAGATATTTGTATATTTTCGTATAAGTTTTAACATCTTTTGTATACTATCATGCCAATAAATACCTACTTTGACTTTGGCTTTAGTTAGGATTTAGATATTAAACGACCTTGCTAAGTAAATATTATCGAAATCGGTTGAATAATATTATTACAGTAGATTTCCTCTCTTTTTGAGAATAATACATCCACTGTAAAGGTTAAGACAAAATGTGGTAAAACTCGTACCGTTCATGAGGCGAGTGGCCAGCGCCGCCAAATGTAAAACTTCCGTATTCTTTGGTACTTTCTTATGTACAGCTATCTTTAGGTTTTCCATCACTTCTTCTAGCGGTTTCGTTCTTGACGAAGCTGTAATAAAATTACAATCTCTTTTAGCAGAAGAAAAAAAAACGCAATAAGGAGGTTGCGTAAATATAGAAATATTTATTGCAGAAAACTGGTAAAGTACATAATGAAAAAAAAAACAGTAAAGGAGCCAATTTCTGAATTTACCTCTCGCCAATCTAATAGTTGAAAACGATTTGCACCTCTGAATTCAACAGTAGATTGAATCATAAGGGAGCAAAATAATATTTTACGGCGAGGGCGCTTTTTGAATCCAGAGCGAAGAGAGGGATTCTAGAGTAGAATCCTGAACGTAGCGAGGGATTCAAAGGACGTCGCCCGAGCCAAAAATATATTTTGCGCCCGAGTGGTACACTCTACTTTTCATCACCACTATGAGAAAATAAAAGGCGCCTCATATTTAATTATAACAATATTATTTAATAAAACGTAGAGTAACAACTAAATTGAAATTAAATGGTATCTAATAATAAAACATATGAAAACTTATATATTTCACATTCTTTTCATTCATTCTCTTGGCGCTGAACACTAACATTACAAATACTTCCAAATTCAAAAAGTGCGCAGCAAAGATGATTCCGGCGCACTTATTAGTTCCAAATTCAAAAAGTGCGCGGCAAAGATAATTCCGGCGCACTTATAAAATTCCTTATAGAAAACACCACCTTTGGGCGCACTTAAAGGCGAACCAAGCAGTCTTTTTCGAATAGATGGGATGAAAAGAATAATGTATCATGGACATCTGACCCCTATAAGGTTGCTACAGCCTGATATAAGACATACGCTAACCACTGGGCCACGTGGAAACAAAAATATGGTATTCATTATCGGAATCGTTAAATTCGCGTCAGGACAGACGCGTAAACTGATCGAAAATTCGTAGGACGGAGCGAGTAGACCGACGCCGCGGCGTACTCTTTCTACCGCGCGGCGAAAATGTATGCTGCTGCTGTTTCGTTTAAGCGGCGCAGGGTGATATTGATACTGTATTTTACCCCATATAAGTGATAAATCTTATTTATATCAACTGATAAATAAAGCAAATGAACGGCCAATTTGATTGCCTCATGCAGTTTTGTGTGAGCATAAATATGACATGCGTATATAATTATAAATATGTTACACAGTAGAATAGGTACATATAATATGTTACAAGAAATAATAACTTACGTTAGTAAACTAATCAAATTAAGTTTTTAAGCACTAAGCCTAAAGTTAAACACTTACTATTATTACCACTATTAATTATACCTAGCATACAATATCTCTACAAATTTTTATTCGATTTTTTTTTCTTTTTTTTTCCTTTTTTTTTCTTTTTCTTTGTTTCTTTAAAAAAAAATCAGTTCTGCCGGCACTCGCAGAGCGCAACCCTTTTCTAAAAGTTCGGGTAATGAATCCGAGTGTCAATACGTACCTCTGGCCGGCTCCATGGGGTCGGCGGGGAAGGCCTTGGAGTACTTGTGGTAGTACTTGTTGAGGCGGTCGAAGTTGTCTCCGTTCGAGTGGTGCTGCGGCGTGGTCTCGCCGAGCGCCTCGGCCAGTGTCGCCTTCTCGTTCACGCCGATGTTGAAGAACACCGCCGTTATCGTGAACGACAGGTGCTCATGCTGGAAACAACCTCTTTGTAACTTGGATCCCTGACAAAGTAACTAGTAGCTCATTGTAATGAATCATCATCGTCATTTCGTGGCAATGGCTAAGAAGAAATCGTAATGAATATATTTTACGAATAAATCGAATAGCCCTGTTATAATAATAATCAAAATTAATAAATAATCATCTTTGCAACCGCAGTAAAATCTGTTGTCATATTTTATATTTCGACAAAAAACATACGTAACATCAATAATTATCTCTGACGCGATAGAACTATGCAGGATCGCGTTGGATGCAGACGAATAATGGTTTGGTCTAATTGAAAATCTACATGGGTAGGGCTACCCATGTTCAGCAGTGTACGTCCTACGGCTGATATAAGGAGAGTGATGAAATATTTATGTACTACCCTTACTAATAATATTATAAATCCGAAAGTGTGCTTGTTGGTTTGTTCCTCTGTCAGGCGGCAACAGAGAAAACAGATTGACTTATAATTTTCCGGATGGATATAGTTCGAAGGTCGGGAACTGATTGAAACAGACTACTTTTTAACTCGGAAAAATAAAAGGTTCTTATGGGATAGCACAAAAACAAAATAGTTGCTCTCAAAAGCTAGTATTAAAATATACCCTTGGCCTTACAAGGGGTATTTTAAAGGTGTATAATGTTGGCAAGAAAAGGCAAACGTTTAAAGAACTTACATCTTGTGACGCGAACCTCGCGTAGAGCGAGTCCGAGACGGGCAGCTGCACGCAGAGCGCGCCGCGCGACCCCGACACCTGCGGCGTCGCCGACTTACTGGAAACATTGTTAGTGATATTATTAATCACAACATCATTGACGTAGCTAAAGATTTTCTTTAAAGGGGAAGTTAGCTGTCCTTATCCCCCAAAAATAAGCTAGACGACTAAAAAATATAATAATTCCGTCAGATTATTATTGAAAAATATTAGACACGTATTTTTCCTTTTTGACAATTAAACAAAAATTGATGAAGTAACGTCCGCGTAACGTCACTAGTAAGCTAGAAAAGTATATAGGCACTATACTCTATAAAATTTAACTTGATCTCTGCGACAGCTGTCAGAAAAATCACGCCTATTAAGTCCTGAATTTCTTAATAGTACAGACAGTACTGTCAATGTCATACTTTATGGGCATGCCGATTAGTGATGGGTGACGAATGATCGTGACCACAAAGTTTTAGATAGAGTTTTAATTAAAATATCGATAGTTTATACTGACGATATTTTAAATAAAACTTAATTTATCATTATTTTATTGTATATTTTAATATCATAACATTTTTTACATGTGTACATAAATTAAACCCAATTATATATTACATTAGCATCGATTATAGTGAAAAACGTTGATAAATACTATCGTTACATTATTATGAGTATTTAATTAATATCATAACATTATTTACATGTGTACATACTTGAACTAAAATAATAGTAAGTAAATAAAATCCAATTTCTCACCTTCAACTACTCATTCGATTTCATTACTACATTGTTTGAAAATCGATTTTTTCCACCACTATCTCAACACTAAATATGTCAATATGTAACTGTCGCAGAGATCAAGTTAAAGGATATGGAAAAGATGCGGTTTTTGAAATCTTGCAGAAACAAAATATATACCAATGGAAAGCTTATATAATTATCTTTTCAAACACATATTTTTTAGAATTTTTTTCATCGCCATTTAATTTTTAAATGGGTTCTAAAAACATTAGAAAAATGAACTATGTGCTACACCAAATAACTGCATTAAGCCTAAATTGAAAAAAAACCTGACAGTGACATTATGAAACAGCAAAAGGAAATGACATTGTCAATATTGAACAACCAATAGAGGGCTGGTCGCCATGTTTTAAAAAATAAATAAATGTCAAACTCTAAAATACCAGCCCGCTATTGGTTGTTTGAAGATTCCTGTCTGATACGTAGACTACGTAGACCTCCTCTTAGTATTACCAGTTCAGTCTAAATATTTTCTACTTAGTGAAATAAAAAAGAGATATTATAATGAAACGGCGATACACAAAAATATGTTTTTGCGTGAAATAATATTCTTAAATATGGCACTAAACATTAATACAGCTCGCATCGCTGCCGGTTTTCAAGGACCGCTTCCCATATAAAAAGTTTACCAACTCCTTTTATAGAGTATAGAGACTTTTGACAGAGAAGTGACGTCGCGAGCCTCCATTCCCGAACTTAGACAAGGATTATCTTCGTCGTTTATTATTCAATAATTTAACTAATGGACTAATGATTATATTTTTACTCAGTTAGTCCGTCAGTCAGACTATTTTTCCGAGGTTAATTTAGTAATAGGTATGACTATTATTACATTAACCCCGAAAAAATATAATATTTAGACAAGTTTATTTGAGGTGGGTAAAAAATCCCTCTTCCAGAGCTACGCTTATGCACAACACTTCTTGGTGGTAGTATTATTGTACTGGGTTTAAAAT
This sequence comes from Hypomecis punctinalis, assembly GCA_949316475.1. Lineage (NCBI taxonomy): Eukaryota > Metazoa > Arthropoda > Insecta > Lepidoptera > Geometridae > Hypomecis > Hypomecis punctinalis. Next base: position 2,132,474 of record OX438794.1, on the reverse strand, counting down.
CAATGTTTTTGTTATAAAATATCTTTTGCCTCTTCTTGTGCATCGTGTCGATGATACAAATGTGAGTATTATATAGGGCCTGTTGTATAGCTAGCGGTGGTTATCTCCCCACGTGGCCTTCTCGGCCCAGTAGACGTTTACTGGAGCGCCAGCAGTAGGAGCGTACACAGCACGGTGTGGAGATCCTCTACAGCCACCACCATGTCGCCCCACATGGCCTTCTCAGCCCAATAGAGGCTTACTGTACTAGTAGTAGCCTATGTATCTAACAATAGTTACCTGTATAGCGAGCAGTAGTTAATTGACCACTATAATACCTAAGCGTAAACATCACGGTGTAAAGATCCTCAACTGGGACCATTATGTGGGGAGACATATGGCCTTCTCGGCCCAGTAGAGGCTCACTGGAGCGCCAGCAGTAGTTACCTGTGTAGCTTGCAGTGTTTAGCTAACAACGGTGTAGGGAGTAGTAGTTATATGTATAGCGAACAGAAGTTACCTGTGTCCCACTTTAGTGAGCGTAAACAGCACAGTGTGCAGATCCTCGACGGCGACCACCATGTCTCCCCACATGGCTTTCTCGGCGGAGTAGAGGCTGAGCAGCCCCTCGAACCCGCAGAGCGGGCCGAGGCCGCGCGCCAGCAGTCGCGCCGCCACCTCGCCGCTCACCGAGCTCAGCCAGCACACTAGCCCGCTCGATACCGTCGTCAGCTGGGGAGAGGTACTAGGCGTTCATAACATGTCGAACAAAGATACTAGGCTTCCATGACCGCTCGACACCGTCGTCAGAGAGGTTCTAGGCGCTCATGACTACAAGAGTGACGACTGGATCCATTCATCAGATGGATGGATTGATGTTTGAATCCGTCCATCAGACAAAACATGACTAATATAAAGTATATAGAAGTGCGAAACTGGAGGCTAGTGACGCCACAACTTAGTAAAAAAAATGAACTAGGCGTGACGTCACATAAATGACGTCAGATATAGTTAACGTAATAAAAGATATTGAGAAATGTACATTCGGATTTAATATTCGCTTATTTTCATTTTACCCCATTCGCTTATTCGCTGTGAATGGTATGTTGTAAATGTATGTTGCAATTACTAAGGTTTAATCGTCACAATCGTCCATGAAGTACAATAAAATTTTGACTTAAATGATACGAAACTTCATGAGCGTGAGCTGTGAAAAGATAATTCTTATCGCGGGTAAGACATCGTCACAAAAACAATTGTGAACAAAGTTAAAGCACTCACAGCCTGAGCGAAGCAAATGTCCCTCCCAGCGCAGACGGAGCGCGGCGTGCGACAACCGCAGCCAGCGCGCCGCCTCGTCTGCACTCGCCTTTACCCTCTCCGACAGAGCCTGCACTTAGGTAAACTCTTCTAGTCACAGGAACAAAGTAAAGCACTCACAGCCTGCGCGAAGCAAATGTCCCGCCTAGTCTGCAGGTTGACGTGCTCCCACGACCACACGGGCGACTCCCAACGCAGACGGAGCGCAGCGTGCGACAGCCGCAGCCAGCGCGCCGCCTCTTCTGCGCTCGCCTTTACCCTCTCCGACAGAGCCTGCGCCTCGGAGAACTCGTCTTCTGTGTATTCACCTGTTCAATAAATTAAACCTTGAAAACAAAAGTATGTATGAAAAAAAAATATCTGTTCTTTACGAAAAGTTCAATTCCTCTTGACAGCGATGACCTTGTAGTAAAAAGTGACTGACAAACTTCTAACCCAATAAACCAGTCTCGTCTTAGCAAGGTTGTATAATTTTGGCCAGCTGCACAATCCTAGAGCGCATCCTAACATAGTTTTCTTCGTTACTTGTATTTATAAGATATCTAAAGGGATAACAGCTATGCAATGAGCACTTTAGAAAGTTTTAGCCCACACCAGAAAACTAGAAACATTATAATTTTCTGAGGTAGCCACAACTCCGCAGAGTTATTCCTCCTAAAGAATATTTCCAGCTACGCAAATGGGACCCTCACTGTGGACAGTCACAGTAAGGGTCCCCGTTGGTGTAGCAATCCATCAGATTTGCAATAATGCCGATTGGGAGCGGCGTGCATCCAGTGCGTTAATGCGGTCTTAATTAATTATATCGTTGTTCCATTTAGTCGGTGGATGTCCTACGCTTTCCTGACCTTTCTGCACGATGCGATGCAGAGCGTCGGAGACGGCGGCGCCGGCGTCCTCCATGGCCGCGCCGACCGAGCGCAGCAGCGCCAGGTTGGTCGCGCGCGCCGCCTGCTCCGCCGGCTCCCCGGCCAGGGACGCGAACTTCTGCCGCACTTCTGCACTCTACGCATCAAATACAGACAAGCTAGACATTTTCAATTTCGTTTTTCTGCAACATTTTGACACGAGAAAAATAATCAAATTATTTTCCACTTCCTTTGTGTATATTCTGCAATATAACTTCGACAAAATTGGAAGAAAAGTAAAAATTCAATATTTGATGATTTATGTCAATACGACGTTCAAGAAAATATCGAAGTACTGAATAAATCACAGGAATAAATAGAATGCCATTGAAGTATCATATATAAAACAACATTGTAGAATGCTAACAAGATCTAAGACGAAATTAACAGCGGATTCGAGAGGCGCACGACCATCACCATCGCCCGCCTCGTCGTCAGCTCCGAGCGCATCGTCGGGTGACGATTTCTACACCACCCGCGAGACGAGCGGCTCGTCGAGCGACACGAGCGGGCCACGGACGCCGCCGCCGCCACCACCACCAGCGCGACGACGAGGCCGTCCACCGCTGCCGGCACGCTTGGGGCCTGTGGGGCATTCTGCCCCGCCATCCGCTCCCGCTACCGGTGGCATAGTGCGTCGCATGCGATGGACTCAAACCATTAATGAGAATTGCATGCGCTCGTACTTTGGGGCTACAGAGGGGGGAACCAACATGACAGCGTACTGTGCCAGAATGCTGCCTTTGTTTCAGGCCCTTGAACCGACCGTGGCCGTGACTGCTCAACGGCTATCGGACCAAGTGCGGGCTATCCACTGGTGCAAACTGCTGGATCAGTCGGTAATTGATCGGCTCCGCCTGGAGGCGCTGCCTGCTCGCCCCACTGCTTTCTCGACGCGGGACTCGCCCGTACCTGTCGCGTCGTCAGCCCCGACAACCCACCCATACGCTCAGAATGGATGTAGGGTTGGGTCCCGTGGTACTAGGGAGCTCCTCCTCATAGACATGGTCATTAGCCAACAAGTCCGGCGGAACAAGGGAGCCCTCTCTGCCGCCTGGATTGACTATAAGAAGGCCTATGACTCAGTGCCTCATTCGTGGCTCAAGAGGATTTTAAAGTTGTACAAAATTGATACAACTCTAAAATCATTCTTGGTGTCATGTATGGGGGCAATGTCCACAGTCCTTCGTCAACCAGGTGGTGGAGACGGCTCCGTTGGTTCGCAAGACTTAATAAGGATTGAGCGGGGAATATTCCAGGGTGGAGTCTGAGTCCACTGTGGTTCTGCCTGGCACTGAACCCTCTCAGCACTTTGCTGAGGAGTTCAGAACTAGGCTATCGGCTTAAACATACAATCGAATTGAGAACCTCCTGGCACATGCGTCAAACTTATGACCGGTGGCAAAAAAATAGGCACCCGAAAATCAGGACAAATAAATAATTGGATAAATAAATAAATACAGAGTCAAAAACTAAAGATAGTAAAGATTTTGCCAAGAACCTGATCCACAGTCACATATTGCTGGCTATACACCACCAATAATATTTAGTTACGGTTAACAAGTGACGTCGCGCACGGCACTGCTAGTGCAGAGCTGTGCAGGTTTCACGAATCCATAAAATTTTCAATTTACGAGATTGTAAAGCCAATTCAGTTATTGAGAAACATTGGTAAATAGTTTATAGATTGTAACAATATATACCGAAAAAAACTAAAAATGTAAACATGTTATTTGTAACTGTTTTAGCAATAAGAAATAAGGTAATGTTGTCTACGTTTCATTTTGTCCTACACAGAAATTAAAAAGTTAGTTTCAATGTGTCTAAATTCTTTGCAGATATCGTAAATACTTTTATATTGTCGTTTCATTCATAAAACGGTTCACAAGAATTCTTTTTAAAGTTTCTAAATTATAGCAAAATAAACTAATTCGCGACCAAAAAAACAGTATTCAAAAGATGTTATTAACTTCGCAGGAAATTATTTTTAATTTGATTTTTATACAGTATTATATTATACGAGCAATGTCATAATAATCAATCCGAAAATATTTCCCTCCCTAAGTTTTACGTCTTAACTATATTTTGCTCGCGTGGTTTTTTTTGGGCAATCCTATGGGGCATTTTATTTTTCTGGGATAAAAAGTAGCCTATGTCACTTTCCGTCGTTCAAACTATGTGCTTGACAAAATTATGTCATTCCGTGGCTGCGTTGCTGCGTGAAAGAGGAACAAACCAACAAACACACTCTCGGATTTATAATATCAGTAAGGATTATGCCTAAAAGTTATCACATATTGGCTGGAGGTAGAAGTTTCATTTTTGTAATATGTCTTTTCATCGTTCCAGCATTGAAAGCAAAAGAAAAATGTTCTCAAAGTGTTTATTTTTCGTAATGTGCTACTGTATAAACAGCAACTTTGGGAACGATTGGTGTGGCACCTTTGAAGAAGCTCGCCACTGCCCCGTACACAATGAATGGTACCATGCCGTTGTCAAGGACCCTGTCAAACTACTTTTTCGATTTGATTGGTGGCTGGCCGCGGCCGCGAGTAACGCCGCCGACGCGCCGCCGCCCTCCGGCTCCTGCGTCAAAGTAACGGTCACCGACACCAGAAGAAAAGCTGAATGTATATACACTATGATTAATCATGTACCATTTAAGGCGAAGGTAGTCAGAATCGTTGGCAAAGATGCAGACAACAAGACAGTAATAGACTCGGTAGGGCCGTTACAACCCTATCCAAGAGAACAGTACAGAAACCTAAGTTCTTCATTCTTCATGACCCAACATACTGCCATCGGGTCTACGACATGCTGGAACCCCAAAACACACAGATTACTCCGATATCATTTTATAGTAATGAATCCTTTTCGGCCCTGGAAAACTAAGAATATATATAACTATAAAGTACAGTATTTATTTATAATAGGAGTGAATGCAAGGATGCCGACCCCGGAAATTCATTTAGGTCTTTTAAGTAAAGAAAAAGATGATCATCACAATGTTCATTACACAATGAATCAATTAGAAAAAACATTTCATAATGATCCTGATTCAAACTCACATATGCGTTTTGGAGGATTACGTTACTTACCCAAGCTAGCAATGAAGTGTAAACGGTAACATTTTAGTAAAAATATGTTGAGTATATTTATTTTAAATCCCCAATAAAAAAATGCTTACCATACAAAGCTTAAACTTATACCTTTTTAACGAGCAATTCTTGTAATTATTTGTTTAATTTATTTATTTTACAAGATTCTATCTGTTTTCTCGATGAGCGAATTTCGTAATATTTAGGATTTAAATCGAACTTTTCTTTGGAAGTAGGTATATTTGTAAAGACAGTATTGAATTCCCGATAAAACCCGAATGTCGATGGTCAACCATTGTTCAAGCGAAGCTCAGTCTTGAAACTCTCGGAGCGAACGGACATAATGAAATGATAACGTTACCGTTTTACTATACACGTGAAAACTTGATTAAAACGTGAGATAATGAAATCATGCAGATTAAAGTGTACAAGTTTTGTGTGTGAGTATGTGGTTTGAGAGAGAGAGAGACAGTAACACATCGAGCAACAGTAAACAATAGTAGCAGGTGATTAAACTTACCTTTACATCATTCCTGGTCAAATTGTCAACGAGGCTTCTATACGAGACTTGTTCCAAGGAAGCCGAGCTTTTGAAGTCGTACCGCAAACTGCCGTGTCTTCTCGTATCGAACGACTGCGACTGCGCGTCGGTCAACTTCGGTTTCGCGGGCGAGCGAACCGAGCGAAACGAGTGATTCCAACTTCGCTCGCTTCGCTCCTCGCGCTCGCTTTTGAAGTAATCGTTGTGAAAGGTCAATTCTCCTTCTGAGATTTTGTACTTGATGTCGGGCACGCTGGACGAGAAAGTGGGGTGATCAGCGATCGGCGAGGTTTCCTTGGAGCTAGAGCTCGAAGACGCGTCGAAAGTGTCGCAGTCCGAGCTGAACGTGTCTGACACTCGGAACTCTTCCGTCAGCCGCGTTATTGACGACATCGTCTACAAACATAACATGGTATTATACTAGATTTAGAGGAAATATTAGGATTAGTGAATAATAATTGTGTAATTTAATTGAACAGGGTTCGAGAACTGAAAATATAATTTAAATTAGCTACTCAAATTGCCGTGGTGGCGTAGAGGTAGTGACACCGGCCTTGCAATCTTGAGCTCGTGGGTTCAAATCCCGGTCCCGTACCAATGAGTTCTTTGGAATTTATGTCCGGAATTTCACACCATTGGCTTTTCGGTGAAGGAAAACATCGTGTGGCAACCTGCATACTTCCGTAGAAGAAATTCGATGGCGTATGCGAATCCACCAACCCGCACTGGGCCAGCGTGGTGGATATGACCCAATCACCCTTCGTGGGTAGGCTTACGTCCTGTAGTGGACTATTAAAAAGGCTGATACAGTACAGTACAGTACTCAAATTGAGAGATATTTGTATATAGTTGAGATGGAGAGTAATTGCAAAGACCGCATGAGGTGTTTAATGGAAGCCGCTTCCAACCAATTCCAATTGGAAATCTTTAAGGGAGGCTTATATCCAGCAGTGGAAATCGTGATGATGACAATATGGTAATATTTACCTGTAAGTAGGTTTCGTCGTTGCAGTTATTTTTTGGCCAGCCGATGTATGATAATGACTCCTCCACTACTAACGGGTCCCATAACGCCAGAATACTTTTTATTTTGATTTTGATGCCTGGAACAGTAAACATTTTTATAGACATGTCGTATATTACATTGCTTAAGGCTATAATAGTCTCAATTTTGAAGACTGCTTTGAAATATAGATGCTATTTTTATTGCAATTATTAGACGATCGAAACAACATTTTACAACCATTTTATTGCTGCCAAATAACCTTTCATCAAAATTGAATCCCGTGTCTAAAAGAGTAAAATTATATTCTGAAAACCCCAACACCAGATTTCTTAAATTATATCTTAGAACCATCGGAATCACTTCAACTTGACGCTGATGATACAGTGTTGCTAATTGATGGCAAAAACTGGCAAGAAGTCCGCGAACACTGTGGAAATGCGCTCTGTGCTGTTACATCTTGGTTAAGGCTAAATTTACTTACGCTCAATGTAGCTAAAAAAGGTCATAGCTTTTGCTCCCAATATATCAATGCAACCAACGACTTCGTTTGCTATCTGTGCTCACACTTACCCTAGGAACTCAATTAGTTGCGACTGCAACACTTTAACCCAAACGACATCAAACAAGTATTTGGGAGTCATTCTAGACTATGCAATGTCCTGGAAATCACATATTGATTCGATGGTGTCCCGGGTTCGTAAACTAATTTACGTTTTTAAAAGTCTAAGATCAGTGGTAGACTTACGATACCTCAAATGTGTCTATTACGCTTTAGCCCAATCAGTCTTATCATATTGCATCACCTCCTGGGGTGGATCAGCTAAAACTTACATGTTAAGACTAGAGAGAGCACAGAGAGCTGTACTTAAAGTCCTTACAAAGAAACCTATCCGCTTCCCCACTTCTGACTTGTACTTTTTATGTAAAGTTCTTACTGTAAGACAACTTTTTGTATTACAAACTATTCTTCGGAAACATACTCAATTGTTATTTTTGTGATAAACAATTCAAAATTATTCACGGATGCAGGACTCGAACCTTGCGTCTTCGGAACACTAGCCCGACGCTCTGCCCAACTGAGCTAATCCGTAATACTGCATACGCGTCGAATTTTGAAGTGTTTATCATTTAACCAACTTATAGCGTTGGCGGCGCCACCTGTGATACCCGTATTAGACAGGTTATCACTCAATTGAAGTTATAAAAACTTATAGCGGGCTATAGCAACCCGTCATTATCAAGCTATTAGCTCGTTATTGTATAATAGGTTAAATAAAGAACTTAGTATTTATCCACTCCCCTCCTATAAATGTAAAATAAAATGTGTTGAATGGCTGTTATCACTATCTTATCAGAATACCGAGGACTTAATTACAGTTATAACTTGATTGCAATCACACACACACACACACACACACACACACACGCGCGCACACACATACACACACACACAATACACACACGCGTGCACACACAATATTCTAACTGTTATTGTTGTCTAAATTATGCAGTTTTGATTATAATTTTGTCTTTTATTTGTACTCAAGTTTGTTGTTAAAATTCTTTTGCCGGAGGTTGGCGATGCTGCCCGCGACACACTCTTTCTGACTACTGCAGGTAGTATCGTTCAATTGTTTGGAACTAAGTTTTTGTGCCGAATAAAGAATTTATTTATTTATAACTTTTGAACAAAACAAACGCAACAAAAGGGCCCTTTTTTGTAGCTACGATGCCATTACACAATACACCATTATTTATATTATACTGTAACGCGATGGGTTCTTGGATAATCAGTTAAATCGCCGATTAATCACTTTGCACTTTATTGCACACAATCACTTCACAAAAACACCCGACTCAACTGATTCGCACAAACACTTCACACTGGCACTGATATTCACACAAACTAGTCACTTCACAATCACTGGTATCGCACTAGAACACGAGATGTTTTCGCTTCGACGGTAAATGAAAAACTGAGTCCCCAAGGGTCGGCCGGCGAATTTATATCCGTTATTACAGTCTGGAATTCACTAGATAATTCGTGACATTACTAGATCTAATAAACGCTACTGTGTTGAAAAGTAAACAACTTGAAAGTTCGAGACTTATTGTTTCTCCAAAACGAAAACACCAAAATAACTAAACAACGACGGCAGACAAAGGCCGACCCCGCTCGAGTCATAAAACCATAAAACCGAATACAAAAGCAAAGAAGATATAATAATACTACGTATAGAACGGCCACTCGTTACCCCCCACCCGTTTGAGTCTTCCTCACTTCCACCCCGCGTCAGGACTCGTAAAATTCACTCTGCGCGCGGGTTGTACAGGCCGGTGATTTCGACTACAAAAAATACAGACTTACAATGGGGAAGACGTGTGCTGTTTATGGCTGTTCTACAACAATTCGCGACAAGATATCATTTCATTATTTCCCTAAAGATAAAATAAGGTACCTTATTTACTTTTAGTAGGTAGATAATATTGTTATAAAAATTATGTCATTCAAATTTAGTTCCTTTCTCTTGATAATTTGTTTCAAATAAAATAAATCGCTTACTTTTAGTTACAGTGCTGTCAAATTATTATGAATTGATTATACTTTATAAGCACTAGAATGATATTCATTTTTGCATCTAGCTCACTTCCGCATGAAAGTATGGCGGATCGGTCGTAGAGTACGCCAAGATAATTCTGCGCGCGGCCAAAATTGGGAACTAATTCAATGCTGATAGAGAATTCGTAATGCTACCAACATAACGTACGTAGCGCCGCTACTCGCGCGCATAATCTCGTTCGCTCGTCGTGCTGATCACAGATAGAGTTGCCATGGGCGTGAAAATACTAGTTATCATCGTAACGCAACTGTTACAGAATATCGGTATCGATATGCAATGTATTGTTTCGCGTTAACACATACATACCTAGTAGATAAGTGCTAATTTGTATTTGTATATTTTCTGTAAATAAACGAACATGTATATAACATTGAGTTAATATGTACAGTCCTATAATTTGTAGTTATTTTTTCTACATAAATACTAATACTAAATAATTTTTCATACATAAAGAATTAAATTTTGTTAATCTCACAATAAATGACAAAGATAAACCTTGTCAAAGTTCGGGAGTAGGGAGTTATACTTTTCTTTTTTATTTTTGCTTTTCGCGGAGATGATTTACATAAGACAAAATGTTTGGAACGTGCGTTGTACGGGCCCACGTCCGCGCCCGTCCTGAGCGCGCCCTGTCCTTAATCATACCTCAACGAGATATATCATTAACAATTTTTAAATCATTGTTTTGAATAAATATTTAGTGCTACTTACGAGTAATTGACATCAGAAAAAAATCGTGTCAAATATTATTTAATAATTATCTATCTAACGGACTAATTATATTTTTTTGTCATCAAGCCAATTATACCTTTTACAAAAAAATCTTCTAGACATTCTCAAAAAATCTTTTTACTAAGATTTTTCCCAAAATATCAATATTTATTGAAAAAAACGACCTCTGCAAATATGCCTAAAATTCTGATATTATATTCTAAAAAGTCGACAGAGACAACGAAAAAATACCGTTTAAAATTCTGGATTCTCATCACACTGGCACAAGACATGTACTGTACGTAGTATTATTATATCTTCTTTGATACATGTTAAGCTACTAAGAATATTGTGATAAACTTTTAGAACCTCCTTTTTTGCGTCAAGGGTTAAAAATATTTTTTTGCAATTATTCGGAAACATTGCCAGAAACAGTTATAAAAACCAGCAACGATCCCGCAACCGCTATTTAACCAGTGAGGGGCCTCACTAGCGTAGGTGTATGAAATATGAAATTAGGGACTTCCCTCAGTTGGCCATCGGTCGGTGCGTTTCGCGCGTGATTTACTTAATCGTTAATTACTAGGTATATCTTTTGTTTAAATTATGGGATGATTTTACAAATATACATAATCGTGCGTGTTCATATTACTGGATACTTCAACAATATGTGAGAAAATTAAGGGAATTTCGTAACAGTGCCGTGTTTTGGTTATGTTCTACGTAGGTAAATGAGTGATTTCATCGAAATAAGTGTATGTACGATTGTATGTGAAACCTGCAGCGGCTAGTACATCGTATCAGTACTCACAAAACTTCTTGGTAAGTCAGAATTACAATTCATACGGTCGACATGGGTCGTTGACAACCATAGGCGTTCTACACACAAATACCCGTGTAGCGTTCGTGCGTATGTGTAGTGTCTGTGAGTAAAATGTACTGTTGTGTGCGTAAGACAGCAGATTTTGTATGAAGAATCGCGGAGTGTCCGGGCTGTGACAAAAGACACCAAAAAACGCAAAACAATAGAGCACCCCAGAAGCGTGTTCACGTAAACATCGCAGATTACATCATAGTTACTTCATACCTACAACGGGCGTGCGCCTACTGCGTTACAATACATTATACCCAGAGAGACACTTAATACTCAATAGTTTTAGTCAGGATTACATACCTTGTAGACACGAGAGCGCGTCGCTGTGCTGGCCAGCCTGCAGCCGCATCAGAGCCCTCTCCAGTTCCTCCGCCAACTGTTCTCGCTGCCGTGTAACTGTCACGATGTTGTCGTACTCCGCGGCCAGCTTGTTCGTCATGGAGTTCAGCTCCGCCTTGCTGCTGTTTATGTCTTTCATTTGCTGGACTAGCCTGGAAATGTTTAATTTTTTATTAGCGACAGGTTCGCAAGTGGACAAATATTGATATTTTATGAAAAAAAATATCGAAAACAAAGTTGAAATTCTGGTCAAATCCCAATACATATATTTGACAGTTGACAACTAGTGATAATGATTGTCCATACATTTTTGCCGTTGAGAATTGCCTCAAGCGACAACAGCGCTATCACTCTTGTTGTAATAGCTCTGTGATGGCAGCCGTTAAACTCAAAAACATGACAGCTATCAAACTTAACACTTTTAAGTAATCTGTATCTTAACTTCGTAACTGTCCATTTTAGATCTTTTTTTACCGTTTTATCTTCGTAACTGTCAATTTTAGATCTTTGCTGTCTGTACAAAAGAATCAACGAGCTTTACATTTTCGATGACAGCTGTCAAATTTAGAACTGGTTTATCTCCGTAACTGTCAATTTATAAATTACTAGCTTTGGCCCGCGGCTTTGCCCGCGCTTACTTTGTAGCCTATGATACTCACAAATAATATGGCTTTCTATTGGTAAAAGAATTTTCCAAATCGGTTTAGTAGATCCACAACCTCACGAACTTTACCTTTTTATTATATTAGTATAGATAAATAAGTTTACCTGATGAGTCCGCCGGTGCGTGCCGACTTGTGCGAGTGCGCGGCGAAGGCGCCGACGGTGATGACGTCATGGAAGCCCGTCTTGTTGAGTGTGTCGTTGTGGACCCACATGCGCTGCAGGTGCAGGTTGATCGGCGCGAACTGGAGCCGAGCCTCCTCTGCACATTACAGACGCATCATTCATAGGATAGTGTCCTAGATGTTAGAGTTTCTATACACATAATGGGTCCGGTAGTATTTAGCCAACGGCAAAGCCGACCAGAAACAGCTATTACACTTAGTCTTGTTCGGCTGAAATCATTTGAACTTGACCTGCCGAAAACTGTGCGGCACGTGCGGCATTTGCCGAACAGACTCATTTAACTATGTACATACACATTTTCGGCAGTGCCGAATGTGCCGAACCGAAAATGTGTGTAGCAACTATTATTGAATAGGCTAGACGACTAAAAAATATAATTAGTTCGTCACTTAGATAATCATTTTATAATATTATATATTATTTTTGTTATTTTAATAATTATTTTTCGTTAAAAATGACTAAACCGACTTCAACCATTGAATAATTCAATGGCGTAAATGAATCTTCCGGTTCGGCAAATGCCGAACGAGCCGAACGGCTTTCCCTAGGTCGGGCAGCCGCGAGTCGGCACGTTTATTTATAAATTTAAATAATTCGCTTGAATGTTTTCTAGAATGTTTTTTAGAATTATTCACGACTCTTTCCGTACCGCATCTAGAACGTATACAAAGTGAACGTACGTATTTAAAGTTGTTAACATGGCGAGAGAGGCTGCAAAATTTGTTCAGATGCTGTAGAAAAATATATCAAAACAACGCGTGCAATACGGCTCGTGGACAAAGATATTTATGCTCAGTAGATACGCTGCGCTAAGACGTTTGGCGTATTCTATAGCATATATGGCGGTGACTGTGGACAGTGGGCCTAGCGATCAGTCTATAGACTGATCACTAGACAAAGAAAGGTTCAGAGAAAAATCGAACCTAGATGATAAATACATCATTTGAAAGCTTGATATATGGGCTTCTCAAAAATATTTAATTTTGATTTTTTATATCCCTCCATTTTTTTTTAAATGTGAAAAATAAATTGTATGAAAAATAATAATACAGCTTTGTATTTTTTCTAGTTTAGCAATATTAAAGTGCTTCTATCGTTATTTACTTGCATTCGTAGCTGATTCTTCCACATTCATGTCTTAATTTGCTAAAATTAAAAATTATAACCTAACAGTGTGACCAGTTAATAGATACAATTTGACAAAAACAATTAAAAACTGAGTCTAACTGGTAATAATGCTTCTATTTAACAATAATAGGGTTACTTAACCAGGTTTGCAAGAGATAAACTACCTATTGAGCCAAATATATTTATTTATCCTAATATATTCAAAAATTAATTTTAAAAAAAACGGAGGGCTCTTTTTGGTTTTAACTGATGTAATAGACTCAGAAAAATATGAACTTTCTCGAAACGCAACGAGTGTTGTGGTTAGAATTTTTGATTTTTATTATACCAGCCACCGTACATTTTGTGGACATGTCCTTTAAATAAATATGCTTATAGAAATATAAAGTGAATACATAACGTTACCTTTCCTGCTGCTGGGCTTGAAGCAAGTGCGAGCCGCGGCCATGGCCTGGCGCGCGATGCAGTAGTGCTTCAGCACCGACATGTGAGTGTTGACGAGCTCCAGCTGCCGGCTCTGCCACTGCTCGCTCACTTCCCCTACTGACACCAGCTCTTCCAGGAGCTCTTTCTCGCGCGATATGAAAATATCTCTAAAAGAAACAAATAATAAATAAATAAATCATTTATTACCAAAAGAACAATTACAGGTTATTTAAATTAATCCTAAAACGCATGCATTACAATATATGTAGGTAGTAATTTTGACATTTTACAACGTTATATTTAATGCAAAACAATGATTAATATAAAATTATTTATAAGTTATTGTCTGTGGGGTAAGCCTGTACCTTGGACGCCCGAGAAATACCTACCAAGAAGAAAAATAACCTACAGCGCTGAAATTTTATTAATTCTAACAATTACAATGACACAACATAACATACAATGTCGGAGACATTGTTAAGCCGAACCTTTGCTTACGCGGTTTTCTATTTATTGATAAACTACCGGCCCGGCTTCGCACAGGTGTATTATACATACAAACCTTCCCCTTGAACCAATCTATTTAAAAAAACCGCATCAAAATCCGTTGCATAGTTTTAAAGATATAAGCATACATAGGGACAGACAGACACCGGGAGCGACTTTGTTTTATACTATGTAGTGATAATCCGCCAATTAGATTGCCTCACACAAGTTTTATATGTACAAAGCATGGGCATAAGCATTACATTCATCGCATGTTATGAAATGTTCGGTTTTACTGTTATTAATTTAAGGTAAAGTAAACCAAAATAGCTTAAAAACATATATATAGTTAATTGACAGGCGATAAATAGTTTCAATCAAAATGGTAGAGGTTAGCTTTAATTTACTTAAACGGCTGACAATATGTCAAACATTTTACACTATGCTGCTGAATGATCCTAATAAGATCAGCCGTAAACTGACCATTAGTAGACATACACCCCCTCTAGACTCCCAATAACACCGTCCGGAAGTGGCTTCCATCCATCCATCCATCAGCCGAAAGTGGTCCACTGATGGACATAGACCTCCCCTATGGATCTCCAATAAGACCGGTTGAAAGCGGCTTGCATCCAGCGCGATCCTGCGGTCTTAATGAGGTCATCCGTCCACCTTGTGGGTGGACGTCCTACGCTGCGCTTGCCGGTACGTTGTCTCCACTCGAGAACTTTTCGACCCCAATGGTCATGAGCCCTCCGCACTATGTGTCCTGCCCATTGCCATTTCAACTTGCCAATCCGTTGGGCTATGTCGGTAACTTTGGTTCTTCTACGGATCTCCTCATTTCTGATTCGATCTCGCAGTGTGTCCTCATTTCTGATTCGATCTCGGAAGTGGTTTACATCCAATGTATTCAAATAGCCGTGATCAGATTGTTGGTCCACCTCAAGGATGGATGTTTTTAAGCTGCGATTACCGATTGATCATTACAGTACAGCACCGCAAGTTTACCAGTATTTTTAATAGTCCACAACTGAACATAGGCCTACTCACAAAGGTCGTGTCATCGTATAGACCAAACCCACTGAGTTAGTGGCAAACAAGGCAAATCACTAAAAAATATTTAGAAATACTCACAGCAACTGTATAGGCATCTGATAGCAAATCTTCGGCTCGGCTATAGTCTCATGCACAGTTATGTCGCCGCCCAGTCCCGAATGAAACCTGTACGTCACTTGGTGACTATTTACAAAGTTCTGCTTTATTAGATTACTGTACGAAGGGAATTTCAGCTTCAATCCTAGTCTGGGAGGCAAGGACTGCGATCGTCGGTGGCAGTGCACTTTTTGCGGGATGTCAATAGAGTTTCTGTCGTTGTTGTGGCTCGGGCTTGCGCCGATGTATGAAGGTTCTAAACTCCAACCGTTTATAGTGACGAAGCCGACGGTTTTGTTTCCTTTTGTCTGTAACGCCACTCGTAATCTTTGCGCTTCCTAGAAAGAAAAGATGGTAAATTAAAAAATGAACAAGATGAATGTTTAAATTACTCTTTTTAGGCTTTTAAAATTTATTAAATCTGTACACGCACTCGTGCACTCTCCGAAGTCCTTCAACAAAATAGTATTATACGTAAGCGTATTATATCTCAGGCCGTCGTTAAGCATCAGGCAACATGTGGTCAAACGCAAGCTTATCATGAATTAAAATAAAAAAACCGGACAAGTACGAGTCAGGCTTGCCCTAGACTACTACTGAACAGACCTACGCACGAAATGTGATTAGGCCATATCCATCACGCTGACCCAGTCTGGGTTGGTGGATTCACATACGCCATCGAATTTCTTCTACGGACGTATGCAGTTTGCCTCGCAATGTTTTCCTTCACCGAAAAGCCAGTGATGTGAAAGTCCGTACATAAGTTCAAAAGTACTTATTGATACGGGACCGGGTTTTGAACCTACAATATCATGCTTAATAGGCGAGTATTACTAACACTAGACCACCACGACTTAAGCAAAGCTAAATATCAGTAAACGGGGAAAAATAAAATACTTTTCCTTGCAATTTTCGCCATTTACCGAAAATGACACATCGTAAAAATAAATTAAATTCCAGTCCCATTTTTAGTCTTTGGGTGGGGATCCCTAGAAACGGGTTGATGTCAGCAAATGACCTGTATAGTAGTTAGAGTGATGGCGGTGCTGCCGAGCGGCGCGGCGGTGTCGGAGCTCATCTCTCTGACGTCCAGCACGGCCAGCCGGACCAGCACGTCGCCCGTGAGCCCGTCGCTCCCGCGGAACACCACGGTCTTCGAGAAACACGGGTTGCTGCAACGCTGCATGCAAGTAATATTCATTCTATATTACATATAGTCTAGATTTCTAAGTCACAGATCAAGTCAATCCGTTGCTCCGTTGTTGCGTGAAAGAGGAACAAACCAATAAAACAACAAACACACTATCGGATTTATGATAGTAGTAAGGATGTATTTTTATTTAAATAGATTATGCTATTAAGAATTCCTACGTACAACTGTTGATATATTTTAAGTGTTTTAAGGGTTTTCTATTAAAGTACCTATTTTATCTCATTTTTGCCCCTAGTCTTATCTTAATAAATTTATTGATAGCGCACAGTGAAAGTAGTATGCACCTAGGGTTATATTTAAATTTAGTTATATCATGTAATGAAAAAAAAAAACAAAAAAAAAACAATTTATATTATTTTAATAGTTTTTTTTTTATGTTGATATGATTGATTTTAAGATTTTTAAATTATAATATCAATTCATATTTAAACATTTTCTTGATAACATTTGTAAAAATATGTAATATTGCAAGTCACAAAATGAATATTAAAATATCACTAGTTAAGTATGTGCTTCAATATCGTTCATCTGACATGCATCCAAACTAGTCGAGCCATTTAAATATAAATTTACAATGTCTCATAATTTATTCTCAATAAAATATTGTCAATTAATTATTGAAAATGAATTATGAGACATTATTACTGTTGAGGCAGGCAGGCAATAATTGATCAAATATAAACACTAGTTGAACCGATAACGTTGTTTACCCGAAAGCGTATGAGGTAGGCCAGCCTTATCACCTAGGGGTTTAAAAATAACCTTTACATACGACGATATCTAGATAACAACAGCTTTCAAAACCAAAGTAATACAGTTTCTTTTGACAAAATGCTACTATAGCTCACAAGATTTATGAAATGAAAAAATCCAATGGTATCACGTTCATACCGATACATAATTCCCGATTAGAGAGGCGCCAGCGTAAATTAATTAGCAACGTAAAAAGCGTTATCTCTATCGAATGCCTAAAGTGAAAAAGAAACAGAACTATGCTATTTAGCTAATATAGTTACGCTGGCGCCTCTGTGATCGGGCTTATAGTCAACCTTAGTTCCTAATTGAAAATATTTACATAGAGTTAGTTCATATATAATATATAAAGCTAGATATAATTATATTAAATAATTATGTATGTCTAGCTTGTAAGTTAATATCTTAAGGTTCCTTAGGGATACAAATAAAATTTCTAAATAAAATAGTAATACGACCTTTTCTCTGACCTACCAAATATACACAATAATGTAATTTAAAGTCATCAAGCCTTTTCAGAGGACGATAACACACTGTAACACGAGATTTAATAAATTAGAAGATAACAAATCACAATGTTAATAAAATGATCTAAAAACTTGCATACAAACATTAAATTATTCAAATATAAAGTACAGGAATATACAGACGTCAATACACGAATAAATAAGCTTGATGACTAAACAATAGTCCGTCAGTTTTTATCTATCACCGCTTAATTATGCTTTTGTTAGTTAAATAATTATGAAAATATAACCCGTCAAAGTTCCACATGACGTCACACCTAATGGTCTAGTTGGCATTTTTTTTGATGATCTCTTGTAACAGCTATCCATAAACAGAGCCGATTAAACAAAAACAAAAATAAAACCAACATAGAAATAAAGAAGTTACAAGCATATAATTAAAAACAGTTGTTTCATTTTCTTGCTAGACAAAGAGCGCACTCTAGCCGACTTTGACGGCACTGCCTTGTAAATGTCATACATTCGCCATAGTCTATTGTGGGAAAGGGACAAAGCATCCTCTCTTTATACCTACCAAAATCTTTACAAGCTTGTATCTCTAGACTTGATTAGCCAATTTTAATTATTTTTTCAGTCTACGAATCATAATTAATTGCAGAATTCACTAATTCTAATACTTTTTATTAATTCGATACCAGTCAACTACCCTATTACACTTTTTACATAGAAACAACGTCACGAGCCCCGATTCTCGAATTTTGGTGCGCTTTATCACGTGATAACGTTTTATTATAACGCCGGCTGCATGCACGAAAAAGTGTCATGGTCCGCCTAAACCGAGCGTAAAGCGATAGAGAGGCACGAGCGGCCTACGCGTGCGGCTTGTTTTAGTTGTTGATTCAACAATGTTTCCTTATGACGTTACGACTTACGACGCAAAATTTTATGTCCGTAAACCGACTTTCAGACAACCAAGGAACATATTAACCAGTGGAGAGAGTGCGCGGGCCGGCCTCGCTCACCATCGATAGGCGCTTTAGTTGACAACCGACTAGGGATGCTCGATCCAGGTGCTTTGTATCGATACTTTGGATTGCAATGGATCGCATCGCAGTGTATCGATCCAGGTATCGATCCGCTTGTTTCGATACGATATTTTGGATCGATCCGGTATCGTATTCAAAGTTTATTGTTTTGGGTACATAAACAATACTTATTCACGTCGGCCAAACTGTAAGTGGCAAAGTACACAGAAATAATATTTTCTAAAGCCGCTCTTTGTTGAAACGATACGATTGTGTGGTTTCGGTACTATATATTTTGATCCAGTATCGTGTCAATAGTTAAAAAGATGCGTTGTTGCGTTACGATATAATATTCAAAGTAGAACCAAGTCAAAAATATCGATATCGATATTTTTCTAGTACCATTTTTGGTACCACTACAAGAACTGTTGTCATAGCGTCATTTTGGTGTCAGCCAATTACAGCCAGCGGAGCTTACCTCTCCCCCCGCTTAAAATCGGTGACCTAATGTTTCAACAAAAACGGGGCCCACGCGCTCTCCAGTCTCCTCCATGCAGACAACCAATTTTTTTTTTAATTTACTATAGAAACTAAATGAATTCAATATTTTTGATAATCTAACGGACTAATTAACTTAATATCATAAATTTAATATCATAAATAAATTTAATTAATATCATAATAAAAATTAAAATAAATATATAAATAAAATATATATTAAAAATTTTAATAAGTTTCACAGTTCGTATCTTTAACTATTGACCGAGCAAGCTATGTAAGCGAATCGTCTCAGTTTTAACTCGACAATTTTGCTTTAATCTGTCCGGGCATTGATTCTCGATGGATTATGACGAAACTTGTTACACGGGTTCAAGATACATAAATGGTCTTTTTCTCGCTTATATGCACAAAACCAACAGAATTCGAATTCTACGGCGTCGATTAATACTTTAAATACAATGTACTCTAGGAAAACAGTAACTTCTAATAAAATATCTTAAAATCTGCATCATCGCATCCTCGCTCACATCCGAGGCTCACATCCTCGGATGTGAGCCTTCAAATATCCGCATCTGCATCCGCATCCGCGGACGTCAAAGGATGTCAAAAAATGTGCATCCGCAACATCCCTGGTTGAAATGATTACCTCGACAACTTCAGTGGAGTCGTACCGCACGTACTGGCCCCTGGGGTACTGCACGTAGACCACGACGACGGGCGAGGGCGGGCGGCCGTGCGTGTCGCACAGCAGGTTGTCGCACGACAGCGCCAGCTCGCACAGCGGCACTTCGTTCATATCTGCAACCGATCGGGCTTACTAATGTGCTGTCCTTACTTTTGTAGTTAGGGCTACGAATAATTATTAAGTGAGGAACTCTTAAGGATCGCGCACATTATGTTGGGCCGCAGCGGGGCGATTTTTCAGATTTTTGGATACATCTCGAATACCTTAACGAATAGCATTATGATTACGTCTAACAAAATTTTTACACTAAATTTCCGAATTTTTTTTATCGTTATCATTTTTGCTCTACGATCTACGAGCTACAAGGTGTGTAAGTTTCAATAGGGAGTCGATTTGAAAATACGTCGTCGTTTTTTGGGTTTCGTACTTAAAAGCAATAAAATGCAACCCTTATAAGATCACTTTGTTGTCCGTCTGCCCGTCTATCCATCTGTCTGTCTGTCAGTTTGTCCGTGCGTGTGTCAAGATCAGGGAATATTGCGAATATTCGCATCCGCATCCGCAATCGCAAAACTTCGACATCTGAATCCAGATCCGCATAAAATCAATGCGGATATTAATGCGGATGCAGATGTGGCATGATTCCTTACTTACTTATTTAACAAAACGTTAATGTAATTGAATATTCTCTTAAATGGTGGAGAGTTAACAGATAGGAATTAATCTAATAACACCTATTTTTATCGGCACCTAGAGCCAGTGTTTCAACAACTATTCAGTAGCGTGGGTTTAAGTTATAAACCTCCGAACCTGTTAAGGTTCGATCCCGAAAAGGCGGCAAAATTGACTTTTTACTGAGTAAAATCACAGAAGAGTAAAATTGGCAAAAATTTTACTTTAATTTTTGACCGAGCAATCGATGTCAGTGAATCGTCTCAGTTTTGACACGACATTTTTTATTATATCTGTCCGGGCGTAATGTCTCTATATTCTTATTACACGTCACATTTTTCAACGAATCTTGATGAAACTAGGTAAGTACACGGGTTCAAGTCACATAACAATATGGTTTCTTTCTGTTTTGTCCACAAAAGCAACTGTATTCGATTTATATGGTATCGGTTAATACCTTAAATATAATTTACTCTAGAAAAACAGTTAGTTAAAATAAAATATCTTAAAATCCGCATCCGTATCCGCGGATGGGAGCCTTCAAATATCCGCATCCGCGGATGTCATAAAATACGCATCCGCAACTTCTTCTATCTCAGAAACACATAAAGGTATCAAGTTTAAATTAAAAACCTACATGCTAATCTATGTATGTACAACCTCCTGCAGTTGTGAAATAAATCAAACATTTCGGTTATCCTGAAAAAAAAGTAACAGCCATATGTGTCAAAAATAAAATGGGCAAAATCCGCATATTCAAGGAAATCAAAATCTATAGGGTACTTCAGGTTGACCTATTACTATGTAATTTGAACAAAGCATTGTCTTAAATGCACATATAGGAGTAAATTTTAAAAGTGTAATTTTTGCCTTTATTTGCTTAGACAAACTGCTGTCCCATATAATTGTTAGCTATTACTTCAACAAATATGACAGAGTATGATAAATATGACGAATCAAACTTTTTTCTTTCGAAAATACTGGCGGCCACATTTCGCAAAGCAATCCTGTTTAAATATATTGTCCAATTCATATAATAACGTGCTCTTGCAATGGGATCTCAGGCTATAATATCACAACACAGAAATAACTAGTCCACTTCATGGGTAGTCTCATGGGTTGTTGTTGTCAAATGAATTTAGAATGACGTCAATTTCATAATCATGCATTGTTAACCAAACCAAAATAAGACAATGGACAATTATTTCCGATAAAACATTCGCTAGTGTTTTCTACCAAGCTCAAATCAGGGGAGCGTTTTTAGAACTTCGCACGGTTTTGTCCTATACGGAACCGGTATAAATTCGGTTCGGTTCCATTGCAGACGTAGAGATTTTCCATACAATCTGTCAAAGTTCCTACAGTCCTAGGCGTTCAAAGTTCAAAAAACGATACCCTTTTTGCCAGCACTAAGAATAGGCATGACGAGTAAAAAATGTAATTAGTCCGTCAGAAATCCTACATGTCCAATAATTTTTACCACACATAACTTTTTCCATAGTGGTCAGATTTCAATAATTATTCATTTATTGGTAAGAGTATGCTTTGAAATTGGTCCCATTAAATTTTATTGAAATCTGCTGAGTCATTTTTGATAAATAAACAATATGCGAAATATTCGGGAATTTTTATGAATTAACATGCCTATTCTTGCTATGTAAAAAGAGCGCTAGAATGAAAACTAAACAAGTAATAGGAGCTAAATCTCCTCGAATTGTACAAGGAGATTATGCTCCTATTACATCCGCAATTGGAGTTAAATCTTGTGCGAAGCTTCAATTCTTGTGCTCTTTTTACGTGGCGCGACTTATATCTTACATTAAAGGATATGGAAAAGATGCGGGTTTTGAAATCTTGCAGAAATTAAAGTTATACCAATAGAAAGCTTACATAATTATCTTTTTAAACACATATTTTTTAGAATTTTTTTCATCGCCATTTAATTTTCAAATGGGTTCTAAAAACATTAGAAAAATTAACTATGTGCTACACCAAATAACTGCATTAAGCCTAAATTGAAAAATAACCTGACAGTGACATTAAGAAACAGCAAAAGGTAATGACATTGTCAATATTGAACAACCAATAGAGGGCTGGTCGCCATGTTTTAAAAATAAATAAATGTCAAACTCTAAAATACCAGCCCGCTATTGGTTGTTTGAAGATTCCTGTCTGATACGTAGACTACGTAGACCTCCTCTTAGTATTACCAGTTCAGTCTAAATATTTTCCACTTAGTGAAATAAAAAAGAGATATTATAATAAAACGGCGATACACAAAAATATGTTTTTGCGTGAAATAATATTCTTAAATATGGCACTAAACATTAATATAGCTCGCATCG
The DNA here is from genome assembly GCA_949316475.1 of Hypomecis punctinalis. Taxonomy (NCBI): domain Eukaryota; kingdom Metazoa; phylum Arthropoda; class Insecta; order Lepidoptera; family Geometridae; genus Hypomecis; species Hypomecis punctinalis. The sequence goes on along the minus strand of OX438794.1, from coordinate 2,109,372 downwards.
CTGCCGGTTTTCAAGGACCGCCTCCCATATAAAAAGTTTACCAACTCCTTTGTGACCGCTTAGGCTGTGAACACGTTCGCGTTTTTGTCACCAGACAACGGACCGTCAATAAACAAAAGCCTACATTTTTCGCCGGATGTAAGCCATACACCACCGTGAATCCGGTGAAAAAAAAAACTTGTCCGATGTCCAGTGAAAAAAACAGCCGTGAACAAGCGCTCTTCAACAAGCTTGCTTAAAAGAATAGACAATGGAATTAGCTTCATGGTATTATTTTAAATTAGTTTCCACTCAGTGATTGTTTATTCTCTATAGTAATTCTGTTAGCATTACTCACCAATTACAATACCCTTTTGCAGTCTATATGCAGCGATGTCTACGATTGGTCTGATTTTGTTCAGTCTTTCCTTCAGTTCTATTATCTTGGAGAGGATGTTATCATACGGCGCCAGGTCGATGGCCTTCAGCCACAGCGTGCGCTCCGCCTCGTGGAACGTCGCCATGCGGTAGCAAACGCCGTTATCCCACACTGTGTATTAAAAGTTCATATAGGCCGACAGGCTTTTTCTGGTGTCATAGTTAGGAACAAGCATTACAAATCCTCATTTCTTATATGAACAGTCAGAATGTGAAACGCTTTGCCTGTGTCTATCTTTCTATTAAAGTTCAACATGGTCTTCAAATCTCGAGCAAAAAGAATTATCTAGGTCCATGCTTCACCCTAGACCGCATATCTGCTTAACACTTAACAACTGCATTGTTAGCCACAAGCTGCACAAAACCCAATCATGATGCAGCTATACAGTGAGCTACAGGCGATATTGGGTTTTGCGCAGCTAGTAGGAAACAACAAATAGACCAAGAAGTTTAATTTGACCTTTATTATAATAAAAATTTAAATTAGAGCTATAGATTACAATTTACCTATATGAAAAGGCCAGTGCCCATTTTCATCTGTTGTTTGCACTTTGACCTGATGGTTGCCAAGTACTATGACCCCCATGGGCTCGTACCAGGGCTCTGGTCCTTTCAGGTAGAACAGCAAGTTGCCTCGGAGTCGGAACCATCGGACAGAACAACCTGGGTAAAAATGTATAGGATATATAAAAATATATACTTTAACCTAATCTATCTAAGGTTACGGGGTTCAAATGAGTTATTACTGTATAGAAAGAAAATTCGATTAATTTTCATACATTACAAGATGATTGATTTTACAAGAATTGCAACCACAGACCACTGTTCTAGGGAGAAATATTACATACCTGATCCAAATGGGTAAGTGAATTGGGTATGTTATTAATATGATACATAAACACAATAGGCCCAATTATGAAGACACCATCGTAATTATAATAGCAAATTAGTATATTTATGTTTCTTTTTCACTTTAGGCATTCAATAGAAAGAACACTTTTTATATTGCTATTAAATTTACGATGGCGCCTTCATAATCGGGCCTAATATTACATTAAAACTTCAAAAAACTTCCAAATCAATAACATTATATATAAATAAACAAAATCAAAATTGGTTCATCCATTCAGGAGCTATGATGGCACAGCCACAGACAGACACATGTTTATAACACCCAGCTATCTTTGCACTGGGGGTTAAAATCCCTGACCGGGTGATATAATAAGCCTACATATTATTTAGGCCCAATCATACAAGTTGGCAGATGTGAAGTTAGCTACAAGCTATGCGAAACCCAATCGATCTGCATATTTATGTGAGCTTCAGTCAGGATTAGATATTACATAGCTACAAGCTATGCAATATCTAATCTTGTATAATTTGGCTTATACAGTGTAATAGTTGTTTCAAAATACTTATGCTAAATAACAAGTAATGGAGAATACCTCCTAAGAGGCCTATTTTATAGAAAACAAGATAATCATAATCAACAGATTACGATACATTTTTTATATTTCTGCACAGAAATATATCTATAGGTACTATTGATTTCTAACAATGTTATGATGCAGTAAGATGTGCACATAATTAAGTCAGAGAAGTTAACTTAACATCAAATAAATTAAATGCAGTTTAGTATTGTGGTTAAGACTGTAAATAAATGAATTGCTATGCCCAATCTGAAAAAATATTTAAAAAATACTAATATATGGTATTGTATCAAATAAGGAATGGATTATAATAATGTGATTATGGATTGTTATTCAACTAGGATATCCAATTTATGCTTTTATCAAAGGCAGTAAGAGTTAAGTCAAGAGTAGAAATAGAAATTTACCTTCAGATCGCCGAAAGAAGCCATCCTGACGTTCTTTTATGATCAATACACCTTCGCGATCAAAATTCGGGGACGTTTGAGAAGCTAACGCAAACAACTCTTGCTTATTGTATCTCATTATTAAATTTTAGGACTCTACGACAAAATTGTGCGACTAATTCTAAATGCCATATGTTGACTTATGTGGCTTTAACTCAAGTTTAATATTTTTCAGGGGTTTAACTTTGATATCCTAATCATTAAATATCATTGATCCTAATATTAACTTCATTATTGTGATACGCCGTCAATCTACACGTATCCGAGTTAAAGATAATCTATGAATTATTCGAATTTGGCGAAGTTAAGGCAAACACAAATAAATTACATTTCTGTGATAATTTCTAGTGATTTACTTGTCTGTTTCTAATCCAGTTTTTTTTGTTTTTATTGGGATTTGGGAGCCAATAATGTACGACCGAGTAATTCACGACATGATATTTTACAGCCTGATATTATACGGCATGATAATTTGTGTCCTGGAATGGCACCATAGCATGAACTGGGCATGGAATATCAGGCTGTGAGATACGGGCCGTACATTATCCGCCTGTGTCGATAATGTCCGGCACAGTATTGCACAGCCCGATATTGTACGGCCTCTGAAAAATATATTAGTGGACAGAAATAACAGACTAGACACATGAATAATATGTTTTTATTTCAATTCAACAAGTAGAAGTAATGTTGTTTTTAAACTTTCGCGATTTGAACACATTATTATTATATCCCGCACTAAAATTACGAGATAAATAAATACCTCCTCATCCCGACGTTTCGGCTGAGTTGCATCGACTGTGGTCACGGGTAGACTACCCGTAGTCCCGTAGTATATATAATAATAAAGTAGAAGTAAACCATACGAAAATATAGATAAAAATAAGACTTTTTCCATAAACCATACAAAAACATTCATAGCCCGTTTTACTTATCTATCCATGCAGCTGCAATTGCAGGTCTATATCACTCCATCATACTCTTTTCTTGTAGCTACTAGGGATAAAAAAGGAACCTACTCTTTAGAGGTGACCGGTGATGGAGGCGGAGCAACAGTGGGCTGACTGCTCGTTCCTGGAATATTCCAATCTAAAAAAGGCCCAAATGAATAAGATTAATAAATATATTAAAGACATCATTCACATGGCCTCTGTGTAACCTCAACTTGTAATATGAACAAAGCCTCCTAGAAATTTATATATTAGGTACATAATTATAATCATTATATTTTGAAATACATACCTGCCCCTATAGATAATAACGTCCAGACACGGGGCAAACACCTAAATTAATCCCAAATGCTTGCCCTAGGAGGGACACGAACCCACCACTTATCACATTAGCCAGAGTTGCTAACTACTGGGCCATCAAGGCAGTAAAAATCAATCTATCATTAATTAATTATCTTAAGTTTATTTTGTATAATTTATGTTTAATAATCACCATTTAGATTGAAGTGACAAATCCTTGGTGAGCTGAATCTTGTTTAATTTCATTATTTGAACAGTGTGATATATCTTAGTAAGAATACTTAAGAAATCAACTGTGATAAGTACCTTTTACTTAAAAGGTGACGTCCACAAGTGGTATATTATTCAGAGGAAAATCGAACCAAGATGATATATCAAACATTTGAAAGCTTGTTATATGGGCTTCCCAAAAATATTTAATTTAGATTTTTTTCACCCCTCCATTTTTTTAAAATTCTAAATATAAATTGTATGAAAAATAACAATACAGCTTATTATTTCTTCTACCGTTATTTTACTTGCTATCGTAGCTGATTCTTCCACATTCATCTCTTAATTTGTATAATTAAAAATTATAACCTACCAGTGTGACCAGTTAGTAGGTACAATGTGACAAAAAATCACGTAAAAAGTGTGTCTAATTGGTAAAAATACTTATATTTAACAATTTGGAGGTTTTTCAATCAGGGCTGTTAGAAATGAACTACCTATTTAGCGAATTATATTTATTTTATTCTAATAAATTCAAAATGAATTTTTAAAAAATAGGAGGTGTCATTTTTGTTTTTAACTTTTGTAATAGACTCAGAAAAATATGTACTATGTAACGAGTGTTGTGGTTAGAATATTTGATTTTTGATTATTATTATACCAGCCTCCGTGCATTTTGTGGACATGTCCTTTGATGTAACTACCTCAGTAGGATCCAGCCAGTGCTGGATGTAACTACTAACTGGCTAGAATGGTACAAGTTCTTGATGGCTTCAGGTTGCTGTGACAGGCTCTCCCTCTACCACATACATCATGGCCTGAAATAATAATAAATAAGTTATTAAACTAGCTGTTACGTATACACAAAATGCACACCATTCTAACCTGTTTAAACCAAGTTTCTTCTATCACCATACCCAAAAAAGGTCTAGCCATTGACATGCAATGAATGATCACTATACCCATTGCTGCTTACACTCCAATTATCTGTATTTAACCCTATTTTCAAGGACCTTAGTTAAGCAAATATTAAAAGTATGAAGTACCGTGAAGGTAGAAGCGGTATGTCAAGTGCCCCAAACAGCAAAAAATGCAATTGAGACATACCTTGCACCATTTCTCCTCCGACTATGGTCTCCTATGACATCACTATTTTTTAGTAAGCTTTTTCCATTTGAAACGTCGCCGTCAACTTAGTGGGCTACCACGGCTTCGACAAATATCAATTGAATTCAGTACTGACGCGACAGTACTGTAGCTCAAGCACGAACTTTCAGCGGTTTCGTATCGTCGACGTATCGACGGCTTGATACGATAACGGAGTATGACGATAGGAGGCAGCACGAAGCGGTATCGTCGGACATTCGAATCCTCGATACGATTCCGTTAGTGACGTCATACTATCGTAAGCAAGGAGGTGCGAGTTTCGTTCAAAAACAAAGCCGGAAAGAAGATATTTCAAAAAGGGCTCTGACTAGGTACAGTAGCTCAAAAAATCCGATAAACTATGATAAACAAATGCGCAGAGTAAAACAACCGCATTAAATGCTTAATTTATGAGTACTTTCGCATTTTCCAATTTGATTTTTGTTCAGTCATTTTGGCATATGTAACCTTTTTGATATAACTTACATACAAATAATAGCCTACATGTAAAAATGCACTGAAGCAATGAAATAGGTTGGTTGCACTGAAGATTTTAGTTTTGTTATCAAAACTTTTCAGACGGTAATGGTACATCAAATTGACACGTTTATAGGTACTTTATACTTCTATTAAGACTTTATACGTTTCTTTAGTTTCATTTTGGCGTGTGTCCAATGAAGTAGGAATTAGTATTTCTTTGGTTTTTTCAAGTCCAATGAAATTTATGTGTGATACTTCAATGTTTCAGGCCAGAACATTTATTTTTGAAACTCCCTAGGGGTATGTTCTGGAAATATTATAATATGGCTGCATTGTATTATTTTGTTCAACTTGTGTTTCTGTCAGTGATAAGTAGTTTACCAATGCTTTGCTAACTTGACCGCGACTTTTTTGGACTACGATGTGACTTAGACTGTAACTATTTTGATAAAATACCAAAAAAAAGGTTCAATACTCATACTTAACACTAGGAAATGCATAAACCATGCGACACCAAAATATAAAAGAAAAAGAGTATGGCCGCCTTATTTTCAAACAATGTCAATGTACTTTTTAATCTGAATTCAAAAAAGTACTTTAAATGGATACTGTTATTGTAAAAAATAACGGGAAAATCCTTTTTCGAAAGAAACGAAGGAAATTATGAAATACTGCACCCTTTGGTGGCCCATTTTCTATATATTATTGCAATATCTCCTTTCCGGTTTTATTATATTGGACATAAAAATGTATTTATCATGAATTATAAATCATTTTTTATACGAATATAATCCATAAAATGCTTAAGGAAATGCTTTCTCTACTCCTAGAAAGTCGAATTTATTTTCTATCAACGTAAGCTTTCACGGTTTTCGAACGAAATGATTTCATCTCATACGCCGACTTGTGTGGCGCTTAGTATATCTCTGTGGAACTGACAGAAGTCACAGACGAACCAACCGTATTATGCGACACAACAATGTACAGCAAGATATTTCGTGTCCTTTTCTTCGGGAGACGTTTTATCATGCTGTAAATTATTTGCACGAGATGATAATGTCCAGCCAGTATTGTACGACACGTATTGTACCATTGAAAAGGAATCAAATGGAATTGCCCTAACGACGAGAAAAACTTGCATACCCACCGCACATAATATAGCAGATTAGTGTTGTTACTACCACACTGTATTTATCGATTTCCCCGTACCTATCGATAAAACTATCGACACAAATTAATTTAAACCGAATCAAACATAATGGCAAACTTTTATTTAAAAAATGACAGATGTCAAGGTTGCAGCTGTCATATAAAATCCACACTAGAATGGCAGGACGAGTTTGTTGGCGGGAACGCGGAAAGACGACAACAATTGAAGACAACAATAGTCTAGAGCTTCGATAGTTACGGAGATATTCCACTTTTAAGTTTGACAGCTGTCATCCAAAATATAGGTCTCATTGAGCTCTATCACTTTTGTCAAGACAGCAATAGTCTAACTTTAACAGTTACGGAGGTATTCCACTTTTATTTTGACAGCTGTCATTTAAAATATAGATCTAATTGCGCTCTGTCAGTTTTGTGAAGTCAGCAGTAGTCTAAATTCGTTAGTTACGGAGATAATTCACTTTTAAGCTTTGACAGCTGTCATTAGAACTATCTAATAGATCTCATTAAGTGTTATTACTTCTATTAAGACAGTAATGGTCTAGCTTCGATAGTTACGGAGATAATAATATTTCTAAGTTTGACAGCTGTTACTTTCACACCTGTCATGCCATTTTACTTGTATTAATTCTGGAATGACAGTTGTCAAATTTGACATGAAAAGTGAAATGAAATAAAAATTATAAATTTTAGCATATCAATAACACGAATAAAAACTAACCAAAATATCGTTTTTTTTTTTGATATAATAAGAACATCACTATTATTTTTCGACTCAATATGGCGGACCAGGCACGCGCGACAAGTCACGAAACATATAGACACCATAGCGAAACTGTGCTGTACAATATTGGCCTATTCTTATTACGTACATTTGAAAGAGAAAGAGACGCCTATATAATTATTATTTTGGTTTTTAAACTATTACGTGTCAAAGTATCTAAAAAGTGTCTAAAAAAAAATTATCTACATGTCATTACACCATCTCCATTTGATTCCTTCCTCAATGTATTGTACAGCCTGATAATTGGTGGTATGGGACATGAAATACGGGCCGTGCTTTCCTGCCCGTACAATTTGATGTCATCAAATACAATACGTGCCATACAATAAGGTAGTTTCCTTTATCATAAAAACTAAAAATAATTATAAATATTTAAAGCATTGAAAAGGAATCAAATGGAATTGCCCTAACGACGAGAAAAACCTGCATACCCACCGCACATAATATAGCGGATTAGTGTTGTTACTACCACACTATACTTATCGATTTCCCCGTACCTATCGATAAAACTATCGACACTAATTAACTTATTCAATTCAATTCTTGTTTGTGGCTTCTGTGAGGGTGTCACTAATTAACTTAAGCCGAATCAAACATAATAGCAAACTTTTAAAATATTTAAAAATGACAGATGTCAAGGTTGCAGCTGTCATATTCAAAAATCCACACTAGAATGGCAGGACGAGTTTTTTGGCGGGAACGCGGAAAAGTCATATCGCCTCATTGTATTATTTTGTTAAAGTTGTGTTTTTATCAGTGATAATTAGTGAAAAATTGTAGTATATCATTGATTATGAGCTGAATTACGTGCATGGGTGTGGGCAAGTGATATAATGTGACGTATCGTGTCGTTCCGTGTTGTTACCAAAACTCCATAGACACCTCTAGAAAAGTCTCCATTGCTTTACTGAGGTATGACTTAGACTTAAAGTAGTAGGATTTTATAAGAACTGCATATCGGATGACAGCTGTCAAGCTTGGAAGTGGAATGTCTCCATAACTATCTATTAAAGACCATTGCTTTCTTCACTAAACTGATATGAGATCTACATTTCGGATGACAGCTGTCAAACTTTAAAGTGGATTATCTCCGTCACTGTCGATGCTAGACCATTGCTGTCTTCACAAAAGTGATAAAGCTCAAAGAGAGATATGATATCTTTCAAATGACAGCTATCAACATTACGGAAATAATCAACTTACAAAGTTTGACATTGTGAACACAGCAATGGTCTAGGGTCAGTGGTTACAGAGAATTTTTACTTTGGAGTTTGACAGCTGTCATCTGAAATGTAGGTCTCGTTGAGTTCTATCGCTTGTGTCAAGACAGCAATAGTCTAGCTTTAATAGTTACGGAGATATTCCACTTTTAAGTTTGACAGCTGTCATCCGAAATGTAGGTCTCGTTGAACGCTATCACTTTTGTCAAGACAGCAATAGTCTAGCTTTAATAGTTACGGAGGTATTCCACTTTTAAGTTTGACAGCTGTCATCCGAAATGTAGGTCTCATTGAGTTCTATCACTTGTGTCAAGACAGCAATAGTCTAGCTTTAATAGTTACGGAGATATTCCACTTTTAAGTTTAACAGCTGTCATCCGAAATGTAGGTCTCATTGAGTTCTATCACTTGTGTCAAGACAGCAATAGTCTAGCTATAATAGTTACGGAGATATTCCACTTTTAAGTTTAACAGCTGTCATCCGAAATATAGGTCTCGTTGAGCTCTATCACTTTTGTGAAGACAGCAATAGTCTAGCTTTAACAGTTACTGAGGTATTCCACTTTTAAGTTTGACAGCTGTCATTTAAAATATAGATCTAATTGCGCTCTTTCACTTTTGTGAAGTCATCAGTAGTCTAAATTCGTTAGTTACGGAAATAATTCACTTTTAAGGTTTGACAGCTGTCATTAGAACTATCTAATAGATCTCATTGAGTGTTATTACTTCTATTAAGACAGTAATGGTCTAGCTTCGATAGTTACGGAGACAATAATACTTCTAAGTTTGATAGCTGTTACTTTCACACCTGTCATGCCATTTCACTTGTATTAATTCTGGAATGACAGTTGTCAAATTTGATATGAAAAGTGAAATGAAATAAAAATTCAAAATTGTAGCAAATCAATAACACGACACATTAGCGAAACTGTGCTGTAATAATGTTGGTCTATTCTTATTACGTACATTTGAAAGAGACGCCTATATGATTACTATTTTGGTTTTTAAACTATTACATATCAAAGTATCTAAATGTCATTACACCATCTCCATTTGATTCCTTCCTCAATGATTTAAAGACGTTGGAAATATTTTAGGTATAGTGAAAAAAATACTCGAATATCTTAATAAATAACGGAGTTATGGATGTAGTAGACACATACACCAAGTCTTGTTCCATTTAGACATAAAGTTCATTTACTCACGACAAAATTTTGGGAATGCTGACTTTTTGTTCGTTATATTGGGGGGTTAGTCCCATAGTAAATGTTGATCATAACATAAAGATAAGTACAATGATATCCTAGAACGTATTCATGGCTTAGAAAAGTACCCGGTATAGAATGAAGCACTTTATTTCCTCTTTTCCTTACTCCCGGCTAACCCACGGCGCGGCTCTTGAGCTGGATGACGTCACACGCGTAAAAAGAAAATGAAACGTCATGTTTGAAAATTCATAACTCCGTCATTTTTGAAGATAATTGAAAAATAAAAACACCATAATTTATTGCAGACATGGTGTAATTTAATAAAAATAATACTAGAAAACGGGAAACTTCCTTATTTATAGGGACTCGAAACATATAAGTACATACTTGCTCAAGGTTGCTCCAAGGACTCGTATCTATAATAGTCTGTGAAGGACGCTGAAATCACGTTGAAAGTGCAAAAAGTGAAAAAACCTTAAATAAAAAAAAAATATTTACAACCACAATTCCAAGAGAATGTAAGTTTTTAACATCTTTTTTAACTGATTTGATTATTTCAAAATGGAATTAGCCATTCTTTTAATTACCTTGGCTATAACCATTACCATTTTTTTGTCCATAACATCTGTTTTATGTAAGATACTGCTTAAAATAATATATATATTAAGGTAAGTGAGGTCATATTTCTGTGCATCTGATTTCCAGCGTGATATCAAAAACAAGCTTCACATTATAAAATATTTACCCACCCCGGCTTCGCACAGGTGTATTATACACTAGCTTTCGCCCGCGTGTTATTTTGACTTTTGTGCTATCCCACAGGAACCTTTTATTTTTCGGGATAAAAAGTAGCCCATGTCACTTCCGGCCTTTGAATTATATCCATGCCAAAAATCAAGTCAATCCGTTGCTCCGTTGCTGCGCGAAAGAGGAACAAACCAATAAACTTTTCGGATTTATAATATTAGTATGATATTGTCAGTGATACTTCAATATCGCTTATGAGCAACAACGTATCTACATTTTGAAAATTTTACAGGAGTGAAAAAAACTGTATATTTCAACAGATTTTGAATGAACTTTTTTGTGATGTCTTGTTGCACTACTTTACAGAGATGTCACACAAGAGTTCAGTCAATCAAAAATAAAATTGAGAAATTAATGAAATCACAAGTTTTATTTGCCTCTGGCATAATTATATAAACCTTCATCTTGTATCACTCTATCTATTAAAAAAACGCTTCAAAATTTGTTGCGTAGTTTTAAAGATATAAGCATACATAGGGACGGACAGACAAGGAAGCGACTTTGTTTTATACTAGGTATATATATATATATATATGTAGTGATGATAGTGATAAAAGATAAAAATCTTTTTTAAATTACTTAAACTAACTTAACTAAACTAACTTAACTTAAAAAGTTTTATGTACTAAAAACTAAAAAATAATAACTCAAAACTAAAATCGTGGGCCCTTGAAGCATAATGTGAGCATTTAGTAAAGTAAACTTTTAATGCTTTAAACTGTGTCGATATGAAGGCGTTATTTATTTATTTATTTTATTTATTTGTTTATTGGCGAGCGGTGTATACTGATGTGCCTTTATCAAGCAGTGTCGAATAAAATTAGTATTTATCTGCCAAGGAAATTTTTTCCTTCTTTATCCAAAGGTCTAGTCTATTGTTAAATGTGTTTATAGTTCTTGCTGAGATGACATCCTCAGGCAACCTATTCCAATTGTAGACAACTCTATTTCAGAGGATGTGGTGTGCAGTGTTGGTTTGTGATGGTGTAGGCTGTAAGAGGACTGTATGGCGTCTGCTATCGCGCAAATTTTCCTTCAAGGTGTACATGTCGTGGATATACGGAAGATTATAGAAGCCATTGAGAAATTTGAAGGTCTCAATCAAGTCTCCACGCAATCGTCGTTCTTCGAGGGTCGTGAGACGAAGAGCTTTTAACCTATCTTCATAGGTCTTGTGGCGCAGAGCATATGGAATCCTGGTGGCTTTTCTTTGTGCACTTTCAAGCAAATCAATATCTTTCTTAAAGTAAGGACTCCATACCTGGAACCCATACTCTAGCAGAGGCCTTATATAGGTTTTGTAAATCTTAATAAAAACATCCATTGTTACTGTCTGAAAGGACTTGCATACGAGTATTACATAAATAAATGAGTTAGCCCGTTTGACTATCATAGATATATGCTCTTCCCATTTTAAATCTGCAGTAATGATGACTCCCAAATCCCTCTGTTGGTCTACAGACGCCAAGGCAACTCCATCAAGTGTGTATGTCTCTCTAGGGTTGGTTGTACCAATATGTAACACACTACATTTGGTTGTGTTCAACTTAATAATCCAGTCCCTGGTCCAGTTCTGAATGCGGTCTAGATCTTTTTGAAGCTTTCCAGACTTTATCAATGCATTAGCAAAAAACTTCCCATCATCTACGAAAAAAGCTGACTGACATTCTATGAGCTCTATCAAATCCGTTATAAAAATTCCAAACAGCTGAGGAGCGGACACAGAACCCTGCGGGACACCACTGGAAACCATTTTTCGGTCCAATAGTGAGTTCCCCACTCGAACCTGAAATGTTCTACCCGATAAGAAGCTCCGGTACCACTCAAGCAACTTACCACGCAACCCATGGTGTTCAAGCTTGAACAACAAGCGCTGGTGAGGTACCTTGTCAAATGCACGTTCAAAATCGAGGTTAGCAACATCAACAGGTTCTTTTTTATCAACTTGTACACTCCAGGAATGAATACATGTCAATAAATTAGTGCAGTTGATCTTTTTTCAATAAAACCATGTTGCTTTTTGAGATCACACAATTTCTATTTAAAAATTGTGCTACTCTCTCACTTATAATCCTTTCCATAATCTTCACCACAATGCTAGTGAGACTAATGGGTCTGAAGTTTTCCGGTTTAGTTTTGTCACCTTTCTTAAAAATTGGAGTTACTATTGCATGCTTTCAGTCTTGAGGAAAGTATCCAGCTTCAAAGGAAGTGTTCATTAATTCTGCTAAGACTGGAGCAATAGTATTGACACAATTCTTAAGTATGCAAACTGGAAGTTGATCTGGCCTGGGGAAGGACTCGATATTCAAGTTCGCAATTACTTTCTTTACATCACTTTCAGAGAAAGAAATGTCACACAAACTTTCCCCTACACGGGGAATTGCGATAGTCATAGTGTTTTGATTGAGTGCTGATTCTACTGAATATGCTTTTTCAAACTCAACTGCAAAAACATCAGCAATATCACATGGCTTAGTTACTAGATCTCCATTGTGATTTCTAATTGCTGGTGGAATACTGACAGTAGAGGTAGTACAGCTTCGCAGGTATGAATAAAAAGCTTTATCACCACAGTCAAGGATTCTAATACAAAATACAAATACAAAAATATTTATTTTCCTTAAAATATGTAGGTACAAATTTAGATTGACAATAGTCCCCGCACTAGGGCTAGCCTGTATCGCGGGAAACTGAGGCCGATTACCGAAACATGGTAGAGAACTTGTACATTAATTTAATTTAGACCGCGTTATTACAAATTTCATAGACAACGAAAGGAAACACAGCGAAAGGTATATGTGTGTGTGGGTGTGTGTGTATGTGTGTGTGTGTGTGTGTGTGTGTGTGTGTGTGTGCGTGTGCGTGCGTATGGGCAGTTTCAGGTATTGTAGTGAAGGTCATGTTTCTGGTAAATTTGAATTTCAATTCATTTATTTTAGCTAGTCATTATGTATTAAGTATGTATGATAAACAGAGACTCAGTAGCATCGTAATCAAGTGTGAGTAGCCATTTCTTTACTTTCTCTTTAGCGCCATAAAATGAACTACCGCTTAGATCACAAAATTTTATAGCGCGTTTATATAGAAACGGAAGCACGAAATTACTAAAACGCCTTGCAAACACGGACTTAACACGGGGCACTTTTACGTCAGGTCTCCGCTTTTTGATTATGGAGTTGTCCCATGAGGCTTGACTAGCGACTTTATGATATGTGAGTACCGCTTTTTGAACAAATAGTTGACGGACTGTTAGTACTTGCGATTCCGCGTAGAGAGTTCTGGTTGGGTATCTATAAGGCTTGCGGAACATTACTTTAAGAACCGCTCTCTGGGCTCTTTCAATCTTTATCATGAAAGTTTTTGCAGCGCTACCCCAAGCAAGAATGCAGTAGGATAGAATCGATTGGCAAAAAGCTACATAGACCATCAGAAGCAGCTCCTTGTCCGCTCCGTCTCGCAGTAGTTTCATTATATTAATAATTTTCCTGACTCGTCCCGACAGAGCGTCAATATGAGGCCTGAATGACAACATTTCATCAAGGGTGACTCCGAGGTATTTAATAGCAGCAACGCGTTCTATTTTCGGGCACGAACAGGAGCATGTTTGAGTTTGCAGGAGGCTCAAGTTCAAACATTTGTGAATTCTGATTTCGTGCGTCTCTGGAGGTTTCGAAACCTTGGTTTTCTGGAAACAAACGTATTTAGTTTTATTTGTGTTCAGAGTTAGGAGGTTCGAATGAAGCCAGTTAGCTACAGAGGACAGACCAGACTCGGCTTTCTCAAAAACACTCTCCCAGGTCTCTCCACGGAACACAATTGCCTCATCTCAATCAATTCTGGCCTCATAAGCACTCCTTTGCTTCCTAGACAAGGCAACACACCTATTATTCACTTCACGAAACTTCTTATAGTCATCTTCATCCTTAGACATTCTGTACCTGTCCCATAAGATTTTCTTTTCAGAAATTAGCTCAAGAACACTTTTATCAATCCATGGTTTATTTTTAATTGGTTTAGATCTTACTTGATGTAGAGGCGCATGTTTGTCTGTAGTAACATTAATAGCATTTAAGATACCATCCCATAGTTGTTGAGGATCATCCGTTTCGCAAACAGCTTGCAAAGTCTTATACAAATCAGAATTGTAACTGTCATAATTTATGCTTTGATAGTTTCGCCTGAACATGGGTGCTGTCCTTTCTTTTTTGCATTAGACACTGGATAGTTAATTCCAAGACACAATGATCGCTTTTTCCTATGGGTGGTTTATGGATAACTTCTGTAATTAATGTTTCATCATTGACCATTATAAGATCTAATAGAGAAGGTGCCTGGTTTGATTGGCAACGTGTAGGTGTTTTTACAAGGTGATGCAAATTGATGTTACACTTGCTGTAGGTACATATTTATAAACATATTTTCTGGTTTGGCATTCACATCCTCGGACTGCTGCTGATGAGATGTCATTGGCCACTTTAAATTAGTGTAGTTGGAGTCACCGGCCACTACTATAGTGTTGTTTTCAGATGCTGTAAAAAGATTTTCCATCAGTTTAGTGTCACGTGATCTCCATGCCGTCTCTTCCTTATCGTCAGGTCGATATACCCCCACTACCAAGAAATGATGCATACCAAACTGAATGTCAAGATAGAGTGCTTCCACATCTTCACACATATATCTCTGATTACGTTTAGCTATGATCGGTACACCATCCGAGTGGTCCCTGACGTATATTGCTACTCCTCCAGCTCTAGTTTTCCCCTCAGATTTCTTCTTTTTGTGGCTCCGGTCTAATCTAAACAGTGTATAGCCAGAAATATTGTATGTGCTATTACGGTCACTACTGTTCAACCAAGTTTCCGTGATTATTACTATCGAGGGATTCTGAGCATTAACACATTGCAGGAAAAGGTCGAATTTAGATTGATTAGAGAAAAGATTTGTGTACATGAAAGTAAGATCACTATAAGGGTCTCTGCGAGGGTCTAGTTTTTTGGTACAATCTTAGGAATTCCTTTGATGTACCTTATAGTGAGATTGGTTTCACCCTTTTCAATTCGGCTTTTGAGTGTCTCGTAATTTATTGATCTCTTCCCTTTGTTTGGGTGTCTTATCATCATAAACTCTTACCTCTTTAGGGGCCTTACTCTTATTCTTCAGAATCTGCACAGCATCTTGACGGGTTTTGAACACTACCTTCAGCGGCCGTTGCTGTCCAGGTTCTCGACGACCAAGACGCTGCACTGACGAAACCTTAGACGAGTAGTCCTCCCCAGTATTGATATCCTTGAAGACCTCACTAACAGACTTCACCATAATTTTTCCTGTCCGTGCCATTATCTGAACCACTCTCCTTAATGCCCACCAGGATCACATTATTTGCTCTGCGTTCGCGATCCTGAAGTTCCTCTAAAATAGCATTTGTGCTGAGAGGCGACGGCTCGGGTGCAGCTGCCGCTGCCGGCGGCTGCGCGTCGTCCCGACCCGCACTATTCGTCCGAGACAAGAGCTCCTTCACTTCGTCAAGTTCTTTTCTCAGCCCGTCGTATGATTTTATGAGCTTGGGCACTTGAAACAAGGCTTCTCTGCACAAATAACATTGATACAGAAGCGTGCGTTTGCCCTTGAGCCCCATGACGCGCGCCTCACTACTGGTTAAGTTGCTGCATTGCAAGCAGATGTATCTCTTGCAACCATCACATTGCACCACGGAGTTGTCAGTAAAGTCGTTTTCGCACATAAAGCACTTCATTTTTGTTGATAGATTTGAATTCACAAAGAAAAAAAACACGGAAAAAACGGTCCAAATTTATCTCGTATTTTACAAATCACTGCAGCAAAATTTCAAATGGACTACACTGTTCACCGAATAATTGACAGTTTATCGACCAAAATAACACTATTTTAACACGGAATTAACGAAATTAACAATATTTTAAGAAATTAGAAATAGCAACGCAAATTCGACACTGATTCACTCTCGAGGGTAGGCGGCGAAAAAAACAAAAATAAACAAAATCGTTACAAATGGTTCTAATTCTAATTAGGAGCAATCGTTACAAATGGTTCTAATTCTAATTAGGAGCAATCGTTACAAATCGTTACAAGTGGTTCTAATTCTAATTAGGAGCAATCGTTACAAATCGTTACAAATGGTTCTAATTCTAATTAGGAGCAATCGTTACAAATGGTTCTAATTCTAATTAGGAGCAATCGTTACAAATCGTTACAAATGGTTCTAATTCTAATTAGGGGCAATGAGTCCGGGACTGCCGTCCCACATGGGTCGTTTTGTGCGTTCCCCCTCCAGCGTCTACCCGAGCTAGCCCAGCTTCTTAAAGTAACGGAGCATGATTCTGGGCCGCTGGCATAACTGCTCCTGTAGCTTACAATGTTACAAATGGTTGGTCTCAACAGTTTGTCCTAGCGGACATGCAATTATATTTAAATTATAGCACCTACCCAAACACTTAACTACAAAAGTAATGGGATAGATACCATTTAAATAACATTTCCTACATCTAATAATAATAATAATGTTGTGGCATTACTTGCCGGGTGGCGCTCCTCATTCCATAGACCAGATTATAATCACGTAATAATTCATCATAATTGCCCAAGAAGTACCTATTCCCCGTCTTTACAATAGTTTCCCTCTTCCTATCACCCAAAAACTGTATTTTTTTACTTAATGAATGTAAAAGGGCCTCTTGATGTTGGTTTGTACGAATTTGTGTAGAGCTGATTCTGTTGATTTGCCCATACTGTGTATGCGTGTTGTTGTGGGCTTAACAAGAAGAAAACAAACGGGCTAAGCTAAATAAAACCATTAAAAAATACCATTCTTTCCTCAGGTCGGCGTTACCTTGGCGTGTCAACTGCTGGTTTTGCAACAGTAATACTTGGGTTAAATATCCAGAACATAATAGCTGGACTTGCCCTAAATGTGAACAATATAATGGATTTACCAAAGTAAGTGTCTCTCTTCCTCACAGTAACCTCCTTATTGTGTAAAAGTGCTGACATTCGGCTTGTCCGAACTCTTATGCAATAAGGCCCTGTCGTCTTATAAGTTTTAAGTTCATCTAGTACAACGTAACCTCAATATGAAAAAAAAAATCCATAACATGATTAGAAACAAAAATAAATCTGTTGCCTCAAATTTGGCTAGTAAAAAAGGAATAAAATATGCATAGCATAGTATTTTAGCATATTAGCTCATAAACCCGATTATTCAGAAAGGGCTCATAGCTATGCATATGTACTCTAAATCTTAAACTATTAGAGATCACGTTTCAATTTTTTTTGTGAAGAATTAGTACATTTAGTGCTTTAATTCAAGATTTAAATATTTAAGAAAAAAACCGGACAAGTGCGAGTCAGGCTCGCACACCGAGGGTTCCGTACAAATCCAGAAAATGTCACAAAATTGGGAAGTAAATTGTTAAAATCAAAAATTACACACTGTCAAAATAATTAAAAACCTGTTTTAGCATGTACTAATAAAGCTCTTTTATGTGATACCTTACATGATACGATTTACTCACTTTGAATTTTCAACCAATATTGTGTGAATCTAGGCCCTATTTTTTGTGATACTAATTAATATGTTCAGAAGGTTTTCAGATTTATTCCTATATATGTGTACTCTGAGACAATGCTTCTGGCCAAATTTCACAGTCATATGTCAACAGGAAGTACCCTGTAGGTTTTGGTTTTTGTGAGTGTCGAAATATGCGGTTTTTACGACAAAAACGGCTCTAACTTTTTTATACGATAACTGAGAAGTTTTTCTTTCACACAGCTACAAGAGACCATACGTATACAGTTTAAATTTCAACTCGATATCTTTACGCGTTCCTGAGATAAAGATTTTTGACCAACACATAGACGGATTGACGGACAGATGGACAACAAAGTGATCCTATAAGGGTTCCGTTTTTTTCCTTTTGAGGTACGGAACCCTAAAAAGTGTCGAACTTACTCAAAAATTGATTTGGAATATTCCCTTCAGGTGACTATACGTAAAAAATTCAAATTTGGATTCCGTCAAAAAAATTAAAAATTTCAAGTTTCTAACTATAAGAGTACAGTACTACAGTACTTTTTAGGTTTTTTTTTACTAATTAAAAAAAATGATACAAATAATAAGCATCCAAAAATTCATGAATTCATTCTTAGTAAATTTTTAAAACCTCATAACTTAGCAAAAAAGCATCACACGAAAAAAAAATGCGTGTACACATACACATCCACGTCTACTTAGAAGTATAATTAACCAGAATATAAACAAAATTCACGACCACACTTTTTTTTGTTGTCCATTTCGTGTGAAATGCCGCATTCCACCAGACTAATACAGTTCATGAAAGAGATCTTATACAATAGAATTTGCATATACTATTATTATTAAAGCTTTATGACTGCCTCGGTGGCTCAGTGGTTAGTGAACCTGACTGCTGGATCACAGAGGCGTAGGTTCGATCCCCACCCAGGGCAATCATTTATGTGATGAACATAGGTTATTGCTCTGTGTCTGGGTGTTATTTAGGTATTATCTATATAAGTACGTATTTAAAATATGTATATGTAGTATATCAGTCTCTGCCAGCCATATCACAAGCTTTGCTTAGTTTGGGGGTCAGAGACCGTGTGTAAAATGTCCCCCAATATTTATTTATTTATTTATAGCTTTATTTATTAATATTCAATGAATCTTCATTAGCCAAATACGCATGCATGGTATTTAATTATTATTATCAGTGAAAGGTTGTAAGGTCAGTGTAAATGACAAAAAAGAAATAAAACCAGGTATATAATCCTGCCTTTTTGCTAACCTTCCCTGTATTTCACCAGCCTAGCATATATATTATATATACAGTAATTTTGAATAATGGAAGTAACTGAGGAAGCTCAAAAAGTACTTTTTCTTGCAGGATGGAGACTACAACAAAACAATTATCCTTACTGATGATCAAATTTCGAAGACACCAAAGGTATTCGAAAAAAGTCCTCCAAACAATGGGCTGTGCAAGATGTGTAATATCAACCAACAACTGAAAGTCACACAGCTCGCCAACTTTGTTCCCAGAAGTGACAAGAACTTCAATGAAGAGATTGAAGCATACAGGTGAGATGATACTTTTATTTTATATTCATAATTAGCGTCCCGCCCCGCACGCCCCGCACGTCCCGCCCGCACGGCCTGCTCCTAGGCTGTCTCAGTCCCCTTTGTCGTCTCCCCCGCGCCCCTGTACCGCGCTGGTGAGGAAAAAGTTAAGCGGTAGGATTATAGTTTGTGAAATCCTTCGAAATTACGTAAGATGCAGAAGCATCTTAAATCATAAATCAAATCATAAATTTAATGTTCAAAGTGGGACGAAGTGCTATTTTGGTACGGTTTCTATTACTTTAGTTCTAATTATATTATGTTGACTATGTTATTATGTAATACACTTGCAGAACAAACGGGTATAGGTTGAACCAAACTTCATGGAGACTGTGAACGCAATGCGAGCCACAAATTAGTTATATCTGCTGCGCAAAGATAGGGGATCTGCTCAGCTTGTAGCTTACTTTACAGAACACCATTTACTTTGATTCAGTCTATTTAAAAGTCTTTCAATAACACATTGTTTGTGTCAAATTTAATTTGAAAGCAAGTTTGTAATAACCTTCACCTGTACCACGGGCTGCGGTTTGACGACCACTGTTTTAGGGGATTTTTCTGTACATCAAAACTACGTTTTGTTCTACGACTTTTATCAAATCACAAAAAAATGCTGTTCTTTATAGAAAAATATCGTTCAACTTCTACAAAATGTATGGAACAGCTGTTTTTTTATCCGTTTTGACAAAATTCGTTTCTCGTAAGTACTCGTAAGTCGCAGAACAAAAGTTGTTCTGCGACTTACGAGTATAATTTGATTACCAATAACCCTGAATAATTATATTTTATACTTTAAATTATATAATTAATTTTCAGTGTGCGGTTAGAAAAAGCCTACTGTCTATGCAGTCCTTGCAGACGTGTGCTCCAACTCAAACTACTTAAAGATAAAGAAAACTTCAGCTCCAAGTCATTAGAGCACCAATCTCCTAAGAAAGAGAAGAAACAAACAAAAGCCCTGAAAGACCTCATAAACAATACTTCGATCCTGATTGCAACATCACTTTTTATACTGGTTACGTATGAATTCTATTGTAAAATGATGGAAAATAAGAATCTTCCTCAATCAATAAATAATGCAATAGAAATAATTAAAGTGCTACTCAATATACTGGGCTATAATATAAAAATGAATATATTTACTATATTTCCAACTATGGAAATTTATTACAAAGGGATAAATATTGACTTGTTGCCAAAAAAAATTAATGATAGTATGAACACATTTGACCATGTTAATATGACAGCACAGGAAGTCCTCGGTGTGATTGCCTGTGTACTACAAATCCTTGCAAATATTTGCAACGAAAATGAATTAAGATATACTATAGCTATTGACTTCCTGTGGACTGTATTTACATTAACTGTAATCAAAAAGATTGTGGCGCTGAATCCAGTACTTGTTACCATTATTAAGGTTAGTATTAATGTTGTTTTTGCATACAATACCGTGGTTTCATCTGTTTAACTTTTGCTCCTAATGTCTCTGAAACAGTAGAATTTAGTCCCAATTCAAATACTATTTTAACTGTGATTCACTTGTAAAATTCTTTAAAAGTAACCTAAATTTCTTATTCTTACAG
Source organism: Hypomecis punctinalis (assembly GCA_949316475.1). Taxonomy (NCBI): domain Eukaryota; kingdom Metazoa; phylum Arthropoda; class Insecta; order Lepidoptera; family Geometridae; genus Hypomecis; species Hypomecis punctinalis. The sequence continues at coordinate 2,088,055 of OX438794.1, read as the reverse complement.
ATCACAAACATCGTCATGCTCCTGCTGCTGTATAAATTTACAAAACACTCTACTAGACCTACCCTTAAGAAACCGATGGCCTTATGGAAGCTTGCCAACTCTACCGTGAGCGCACTCATTGAAGAAGATGACCACCCAGGAGTTAATAATTTACCACTAAGTAATATAAGAAACAGTGCATTATTTAATTACTTAAAGGACATATGGACCAAACCCAAGGTAAATTCGACATTCTGCGTCAATACCATGTTGTGTAAGACACCCAATTCGACCGCGGAAACGGTATTCGCAAAGCCATCCATTAAAAAATATCAAAAACTGGCTAAAGACGATTACGAATCGGATTTAGACGAAAGCATCAGCTCGTTATCGCTAGGCGGTCCGACGAAGTCGAAAAAGAAGACCAATTCGATATTTTCGTTGCGCAAATTTACCTCGACTCCTAATTTTGTGACTCCGACGGCTACAAGTCGCGGGCGGCCGCTCATATCGCCGAGTAGGTTGGGGCATAGCACTTCATGGGTGGCGGGCGGTTACTGGGATAATGAAAGCGCTCGACAGAATTTCAACGCAGACGGGAGTCGTTCCTCCAGCCAAAGTTCAGGGTTCGAGTGTCAGACGTCAGGTATGGCCATTCGGAATATGTTTTGGTATCCGCCGCCGCCGCGGGCAGAGTCCGTTTGCGGCGAGCGGACGGCCGCTCTGCTCGACCGCTTCAAAAGCTCTTATCACACACACAGTCACATGCCGCAAAACTTGTGTCGGATGAGCTCGCCAGTGTTCCCCCAGATGCAGTACAACAGTCTCGTTTACACACCTCAGACGCGCTTCCCGCACCATCCCGCACACAGTATGTTCGTCCACCACTCCGTACAAAACGGCATGTTCAAGACTCCGGCCTCCGGACTCGTGTCCGGGATCATCAAGCTGCCGCAGAGGAGTTCTGTGTACTAGGACTAGGAATTGGTAACCTGGCATATCATTGTCTAGCAAATCAAGAATAAATTAGATTTCTATTCGCATGCAGATGATTTCTGTAGTTCCTGATACTTTTTTGAAATAGTATTGGCGCTTTTCCTGAAAAAATAAAGTTAGTTGAAAAAATGATGTGCTACGAAGTTAGTTGGTTAGTTACCAGAAAAAAAAAATGCAAATTCTAGTCACTTCCAATTGTTCTATAGTTCATGTATATATCATTTATACTTTTTACTAGGTAGCAGATCAATTTGCTTCACTACAATTGTAAAAAGAGGCCTCGGTTTAGTATAGAAACTGATCAGATCTGTAACTGAAACAACAGTGTGAATACAAAAGTCACGCAATAATATCAGCAGATCAAGAGTGAAAGTCTGAAATGCTAATCATTTTTTGACCGACGAAACGGAGGAGATACTCAATTTGGCGCGTATATATAAGTATATTGACTGGTTCAGTGGTTAGTGACCCTAACTTCTGGGTCCCAGAGGCGTGGGTTCGATCCCCACCCAGAACAAATATATAGGTGATGAACATAGGTGTTTGCTCTGTGTCTGGGTGTTTAGTTACTATCTATATAAGTATGTATTTAAAAATAAGTATAAGTAGTATATCAGTCCCTGGCAGCCATATCACAAGATTTGCTTAGTTTGTGGTCAGAGGCCGTGTGTAAGATGTCCCAAAATATTTATAAAAAAAATATTTTTTTTATATGTAACGCATAACTTTTTACATTATACCGATTTTGATAAGTCTTATCCTTCATCTATGTTTATGTTTTGGCGTCGCATTGTTGTGAATTATTTGTCGGTAAAAACTTTAAATGTTATTTTATACATAGAAGATTCGACTTAAAAAGGACAAGGAAATGCTGCTACTCTTACGCAGTTCCAGAGAACGCATTGCGCTCTGTAGGTACCAAGATAAAGTCTGAGCAATGACGCTACCTCGCGTTCTTTATTTTATTCTCGCGCGCTGAGTAGTTGCTGAAAAACCAATATTTATTTTCTCTTATTTTAGTTTTGTCCAAAAAAACGACATTGGAAGGCTCTGACGTCACTACTACTTATTTAAAGTGTATAAAATTCCTAACAGTTTGAGCCCTGATTCAATTGTATAGGTCTCTATTAGACCTAACAAAATATATATATATATATATAGGTAGGATATACTTAAATATTACCGAAATCCAAAACATCGACCTTTTTTACCTGTCCGCTTCGCGTGGAATGCCCTAGCTGTCGAGTGAGATGGGCCTGGCTCCTGCGAACCGTGCACTTGAAGAATTCTTTCCTCTTGTTCGCGGAGGCAGTTGTTGCAGGGCCAGCCTTAGCTGCCGCATATCAGCGGCTGAATAAAAATAATAAATATAATATAATCACAAATTACATATACCGCCATACATAATAATAAATATTTATAAATTACTAGCTGCACCCCGCTGTTCCACTCTCACTCTTAAACTACCCCTGTATCAATCAAGCTATTATTACATTGTATTATTGGATCTGATAAATATAGATATACTAGCTGTGCCCCGCGGTTTCACCAGCGCAACTCACGATTGTGTATACTTACTAAGTAAAATGTCTTGTGGCAATTTAACAATTCCATCCATCCACCCATCAGCCATATTACATCCACTACTGGACATAGGCTTCACCTATGGATCTCCAATAAGACCGGTTAGAAGTGGCCTGCATCCAGCGCGATCCTGCGGTCTTAATGAGGTCATCCATTCACCCTATGGGTCCTACGTTGCGCTTGCCGGTACGTGGTCTCCACTCAAGAACTTTCCGGCCCCATCGGTCATCAGTCCTCCTCGCTATGTGCCCTGCTTACTGCCATTTCAACTTGCCAATCCGTTGGGCTATGCCAGTAACTTTGGTTCTTCTACAGATCTCCTCATGTCTGATTCGATCTCGTGGAGAGACTTCGAGCATAGCCCTCTCCATAGTTCGTTGGGCTACTTACAGTTTATTAATGTTACGAGATGGGTTCTTGGATAATCTGAAATCTAAAAAACTGAGTCAGCCATGGGTCGGCCGGTCTATTTAAACCCGATTTAACTGTCTGAAATCTATTAGTTCATACGCGACATTACTCGAATTGATAGGACACTATTGTGTTAACAAAGTAAATACGGTGAAAGTTCGGTAAGTTCTATTATTATTATTTTGATTTTTATTTTGTAAGCGTTCTTTAACTCAAAATTATAGGAATTTCGGTAATAAATACACACCACGTGTCTAAACCAAGTGATGTGCATTTTCAGTAGTCGAATTTTGATTTGTATCTTCCTGTAAAAATATCGTACGATGTATTTAAAATAGCGGCCTGCTGCATTGTTTTAAAAGTATTTTTCCGTAAGTTTAGTAAATTTATCCCATGATGTAAATATTTATTATTATTATTCAATGCAAATACACAAAATAAATGACGTGCGCTCGTTGAAGACTCGTGCTTCGTTACAATGCCTTCAAATTATGAATTCATTATACTTTATAGGCACTAGAATGATAATTCATTTTTGTAAATTTATTTTGCATCTATCTCACTTCCGCATGAAAGTATGGCGCATCGGTTGTAGAGTACGCCAAGATAATTCTGCGCGAGGCCAAAATTGGGAACTAATTCAATGCTGATAGATAATTCCAAATGCTACCAACATAACGTACGTGGCAAAATTTCTCGTTCGCTCGACGTGCCACAGAGTCGCCATGGGCGTGAAAATAATAGTTATCGTAACGCGACTGTTGCAGAATATCGGTATAGGTATCGATATGCAATGTTTAATTAAGTTTAAGTTGCAATAAATAGTAGGATAAAACTGGAAATTAATTTAATATTTTTCTTTAAATAATAGAATAGGTCGAAGGAAGGAAGGAAAGAATAGGTCGTTATAAAGATAGTATTCACAATGCACATAAATAATGTAGATACCAGTTATCAGCATACATTTTTACGCGAAAACATAATATCAAGTGGAATAGTTTCTACTGCAGGATCATTAAGCTCTTAGCGTACACGCTTAATACTATTAAATAGTATTAAGCGTGTACGCTAAAAACAAATTTTGTTTACGTACTGGAATACGAAAATATAATATATTGTGTAAATATTATATTTTCGTATTCATTAGAGTTGCTATGCGAAATGTAACTGCGAGTATTTGTAATGTATTAATGTTTATTTGATTTTTGGGAAAACATTACTTTCGCTTGTTTTTTAGATACCTCAAAAGGGAAAAAACGGAACCCTTATAGGATCACTTTGTTGTCCGTCTGTCCGTATGTCAAGACTTTATCTCGGGAACGCGTAAAGATATCGAGTTGAAATTTAAACTATTATACGTATATTTAAGTTTCTTCACAAACACAAAACCTACAGGGTACGACACTCACAAACACAAAACCTACAGGGTACTTCCCGTTGAGATAGATCTATGAAATTTGGCGAGAAGCATTTTCTCAAAGTACACATATAGGAATAAATCTGAAAACTGTACATTTTTATTTAAATCACATAAAGTACTCGTAGGGCCTGGATTCACAAAATATGGGTTCAAAATTCACAGTGAGTAAATCGTATCATGTAAGATATCATGTAAAAGAATTTCATTAGATCATGCAAAAACAGGTTTTTAATTATTTTTACTTCCCAATTTTGTGAAATTTTCTGGATTTTACGGTACCCTCGAAAATATACTCGCATATTCATAGTGAGCGAACGATTTTAAGTTTATTTTTGGATAAGTATTTTAGGCGTAAAATAACTAGAATGTACAATCAATTATATTCTAATATTTTTTGGGACCGAGTTGCCTTCGTCCGTGGGTAGAAAACCTTTTAATTTTTTGTCCCCCACATGTGGTCCTGGGTGGTGCTAACCAGGCAGCAACCATACTGGTGGTAGGCTGTAGCCGCGGCAAGAGACCACCCACCTGACTAAGCCGCGTCGCCAAGCGACTCTCTCGATCTCGTGTTCCGGCGCGAAGTCTAGTGACGCCACTCTGCAAGTCGGGTCGGAACAGTGGCGTCCTCTGGTGGATCGAATACGGAGCACACATCGATCACCGCATCGGCCGACTGGTCGAGAGGGCAGCGGGATCCGAGGCACGGTTTGTCGCCGGCCGACCGCAGATAGTAGGGGGCCCAAGTAGTGAGCTAGCCACTCATGAAAGGCTGCCCCGCCATCTGTAGTCTACCATAGACGTGTGTGGTTTGTGTGTTGTACCACTGAATCTGCAGTGACGTCTCGTTCCACTACCGACTTTCTACCTACATTACTCCGCAAGTTAAACATGAGAAATAGTAGAAGAAAAAGAACGTGTACACAGCGGCAGCACTCCCTCTCACACAAAGTGTACCTGTGTAATATTCGGGGCCTGCACTCCAATCTCACGCCTGTCCATCATCATCTTGAGACAGATCTACCCCACCTATGGTTTCTCATGGAGACGCAGATTGCTGGTCCATCCGACGTGTCGTATCCCTCCTACCCAGGGTACTCCCTGGAATACAGTTTCAAACCACGTGCGGGTGTTGTTTTTAAACTATCGCGATTTGAACACATTATTAAGTAATCGCGCTCTAAAATTACGAGATAAATAAATACCTCATCTCCAAATAGATGTTTCGGCCGAGTTGCATCGACCGTGGTCACGGGTAGACTGGAGTATGAAACAGCTGGTACCGCCAATTCAACTTGAACTTGAAAAATTGTCACTACGATACACACCACTGACGGTATCTAATAATGTCCTTCTACATACACTACGCGATTTACATTTGTTGACAACAGGATTCCACGACGCTGATGACTTAAATCCATCCTCCCGGTTGAAATTGTTATGTTTTTTGATTTCCACCGCTTCACGAACTATTCTTGAAAAATAGTGTCGATCCGTGGAGAGGACTTTTGGGTCGTGAAGCTCGATCCAATGACCAGTACCTCCGTCAAGCAAATGATCAGCTATAGCAGACTTCTGTAACTGGCGGTTTTTGACTGCCGCGATATGTTCTTTGATCCGTGCAGCAATAGTACGAGTACGCTTCGTTTGACCTACCGCAGCTGCAATCCACCTTATATACACTAGGAGTCTGAAACGGAATGACATCCTTCGGCATTCTGACTTGGCCCAGTAGTTTGGAAAAGAGAGTATATAGTGTCTTGATGGAGTAATCCTTTAGCGAAGTCCCCACCTTATCCGTCACTCCTTTAACATAAGGCATGAAAGCCGGCTGCCTCTCGACGTCGAAACTGTTCTTCCGATACCTGCGTCTACCTAAGTCTCGCTTTTTCACACCATAACAATTTCTCTTTAAAACGTCCCGCACATGCGCTTTCTCAGTCGCTACATGTTCAGCGTCACAGAGGGCATCCGCTCTGTCCAACAGCGCTTTGGGCACGGACTGCAAATGGCGCGGATGATGGTGTGAAGTTGCGTGTAGGTATCTGTCTGTGTGCGTGGGCTTCCTGTAAACTGTGTGAGCCAAAGAGCCATCGGACCTCACCATCATCTTGACGTCTAAGAATGGCAAAGGTTTCTTCACCTCCATCTCATAAGTGAACTTAATGTTAGGATGAATAGAGTTGAAATGATCCACAAACTGGTCAACCCCTTCCTTTTCTGCCTTCATTACGCAGAATACGTCATCCACATACATCTTCCAAACCTTTATCGCAGCTGATTGTAAATTTAAGGACTTTTCAAAATGTTCCATCCAGATGTTTGCCATCACCGATGCCAGCGGGCTCCCCATGGCAACACCATCTATCTGGAGGTAGTGTTGTCCACGATAAAGAAAGAAACTACCTTCAAAGCAGTTCCTCAGAGGTATCATTAAGTTTTCTGGCATGTGGTTCTCCTTCAACAATTCTCTGATCACTTCGAGACACTCCTTTACCGGATCTTTGGTGAACAAAGATTCGACGTCAAAGCTCACCATAATGTCATCTGGTTCCAGTAGACAAAGTTAACTGTGATTTATATCAAGTGCATACGGAATGTAGTGTTGTGTTATCTCGAGAATATTTTGAGTTGTATGACCGGATTACATACCAACAAGCTTCACGGACTTTTGACTTGTGCAGTCAAGGCTATGATAAAAAGGTTGGTGTTTTGTCTAAAGTTAGACGGTATTTCACACCTGGGCAACTACTTAGTCTTTATAAATCACAAGTCAAGTCTTGTATGGAATACTGCTCTCACCTTAGGGACGGCTTTGTCAAATATCAACTGGAGGCTCTGGAGTCGATTGAGTGGCGAGCCAGGAGGCTGGTTGACGACACCTTGACTAAGTCGCAGCTGCAAAGTCTCGAGCATCGACGAAAGGTAGCGTGTTTGTAGCGCGCGTGATTGCGCCGGTAGACGAGATCAACAACGGGCTCATAGAAACTGTCCAAACGTTGGGTACTAAGTTCTTTAGACCCTGCCGTTTAAGTAGACTTCGATCTGACTTCGATGTGAGAAAATTATTGCAATTTTTATTTTTTGCAATTGAGTGTCTTTACTCTTTTTATAAATGTAAAAAGCACGTAACTTTTTATGTAACTTTAATTTTACTTATTTTTTCATTGACTTGTAACAAAATGTTATTAATAAAGTGAATATGAATATGATCCAAAAAATGCCGATCACACTCAAAATCTTATAGCCGAATGACGCTCACTGAGATTGCAGTCTTCCGATGATGCAAAGTCATATTGGCGGCTCTGTAGACATATATTGAAATTTGTGCAGCGCGACATTCGTTTCTTTAATACTAAACATATTAAGGAGACAATAGAGCGGAACAAAGGCTCCCAATTGACCGCGAGTAATTTGTCTGTTGGACAAAGGCAGTTGACAAAGCTGAAGAGATAAGATGGCAGTATAACGTTAACCAAGACAGAGGTATTAGTGGAGATGAACAGCTATACGCTTCGGTCGCTAAGCCTGTTAGCAGCGCGGCCAAAGACCCAAGGGCCAAGCTGACCGACATTACCGAAGATATCCCGGACATCAGCCTGTTCAAGATTAGAATGGTCCTGAATCAGCTTAAGGACAACGAGGTACCAAGTGATGACGGTATCACATCAGGGCTTCTGAATGAGGGTTGAACACCGGTACTAAAAGTCGTTTACAAGCTTTTCAACACCGTCGTCCTCGAAGGCATCACGCCAGAAGCATGAAACAGAAGCGTGGTGGTATTGTTTTTCAAAAAAAGTGACAACACCTTATTGAAGAACTACTGACCCAATTCGCTTTTGACCTATGTTTACAAGCTGTTTTCAAGGGCCTTCCGAAGAATCCGGTTTCCAAAAAGGCTTCGGCACCACGGACCACATCCATACGCTGCGGCAGGTTATACAGAAAACCTAAAAGTATAACTCGCCACTTTGCTTAGCGTTTGTGGACTGTGTGAAAGCTTTTGATTCGGTCAAGACATGGGCTGTGCATGTGCTTGAGTCTCTCCAATGATGCCGTATTGATTACCGATAAAACTAAAGTGTTTAAGTGCTTGTATCATAACGCCACTAGTCGGTCTGAGTACAGGAATAGAGCTTAAAGGCGATCCCTTTAAAAAGAGGCGTAAGAGGAGGCGTAATATCTCCGAAACTGTTTACAGCCGCTTTGGAGATCGCCTCAAGCTTCTAGAATGGAAAGAATTCGGCATCAATATCAATGGCGAATACATCACTTACCTTTGGTTTGCCGACAATATCGTAGTCATGGCGAAATCGATGGAAGAGCTCGACACGAGGCTGCTCGAAAGCCTGAATAGGTTTCTTAACAGGTGGGTCTCAAAACAAGGACAAGACAAAGATCATATGCGATGCCCATGTATTTATAAATATTACCAATATCTGTTTAAAACTCGGGTCTTGAAGTACGTCTACCTAGAACAAGTAGTCCAGTTAGGTAGGTCCGACTTCAATAAAGAGGCCAATCGCCGAATCCAACTCGGCTGGGTATCATTCGGGAATTTGCTTAACGTCTTTACGTCCAACATCCCTCAATGCTTTAGGTCTTTAGGTAAGTGTACGACCGGTTTGTGTTACCAGTGATAACTTATGGCAAATATGGCACTGAAACGTGGTCTCTTAGGGCTTTATTAATGTCACGCGGTAGATGCCCGCAATAACTACGACACGTTGTTTACATCAGAAGCGCTAGTAACTATGACATACTCTGCGGTTGTGGGTCGTCCGACTCTATTGTATTCTTTTTTTGGTGTGTTTGCATTAAATAACAATAGAACTTACCGAACTTTCAATGTCGCCAATGAACAAGTATATTCCTGACGGCTATAACGGTTATAAATAGACCGGCCGACCCTTGGCGGTCTCAGTTTTATCCGAGATTACCGTCGAAGCGTAAGCATTTCGTAAACAGTGAAGTGTGTGTGAATATGAGTGCCAGCGTGAAGTTTTTTGTGCAAACCAAGTGTGTCGTGTATTATTGTGATTTTGTGCAGTGATTGTGTGTAATAAAGTGCGTAAAGTGACTAATCGGCATTTTAATTGATTATCCAAGAACCTATCTCGTAACTTTTGGAGTCAGAAGTGGATATTTAGATAAAATGCCAGTAGCTCCATACGACGATGAAACGCCTTGCACACGGAGTCAGCGCCGACATGAAGAAGCACGCCTACTAGATCATTAGAGGAGCAGGAGCGACGCCAGGAGGTCGACCAGCGAAGCTTCGGCAACAATTCGCTGTTATTGGAAGCCAGCGAGTTCGAGGCAACCAAAAGAAAAACCAAAGCGAAAACCAAAGACGATTTCAGGAACCTGGAAGCAGCTTCTACGGCACCTGCTGTAGCACCGGCTGTACAAAATTCAATTCGACGGAATTGTCGAAACTAAAGGATAGGACAAAGATCAAGCCATTCACGCCCTCATGCCGTCAGCATTCAGCCTTCGCGATGAAGACCTGAATATTATTGATACCATGGGCTAGGAAGTGACCTATGATAAATTAATGGAAAAGTTGAAGAGTCGCTACGGTGATGAGCACTTGGAACTTGTGTACCGAGCTCAGTTGAATAACACGATTCAACGTCCAACAATGGGCTATCGAGGTGGAGAAACTGTCCAGGAAGGCTTAATATTTGATGGAAGCCTTTTCTTATGGGAGAGCAGACTTTGAAGTGAAAACTGCAGTAAAACTTGGCATCACAAAACCCTGAAAGAAGCACTTCCAAGCCTTGGAAGTGGAAGCCGAGTTAAATACAGCAAGAGATATTCAACACGTAAGGGAGGTTAAGGGAGCGTCACATCGTACGAGGTTTGGCTCAAGATGCTACAATTGTGATGAGAGAAGCCATTGATGGATAGAATTGCCCAAACGGGGGACGATCGGCTATGGGGAAAAACTAAGATCAACGACGTGTCGTTCCGCATACAGAAAGGACATCGAGGCGAGTGTGTGTGAATATCCGTGCCAGTGTGAAGTGTTTTGTACGAACCAAGTGTATCGTGTATTATTGTGATTGTGTGTTAATAAAGTGCATAAAGTGACTAATCGGTATTTTAACTGATTATCCAGGAACCCATCTCGTAACATTAATAAGCTGCAAGTAGCCCAACTATGGAGAGGGCTATGCTCGAAGTCTTTCTGCAAGATCGAATCAGAAAGGAGATCTGTAGAAGAACCAAAGTTACTGGCATTAGCCCCAACGGATTGGCAAGTTGAAATGGCAGTAAGCAGGGCACATAGCACGGAGAACTGATGACCGATGGAACCGTAAAGTTCTCGAGTGGAGACCACATACCGTCAAGCGCAGCGTAGGACGTCCACCCATAGGGTGAATTGATGACCTCATTAAGACCGCAGGATCGCGCTAGATGCAGGCCGCTTCTAACCGGTCTTATTGGGGATCCACAGGGGAAGCCTATGTCCAGTAGTGGATGTAATATGGCTGATGGGTGGATGGATGGAATTGATTGCCACTAAGACATTTTACTTAGTAAGTATACTCAAATACACAATCGTGAGTTGCGCGGGTGAAACCGCGGGGCGCAGCTATATCTATATTTATCAGATAATTAGATACAATGTAATAATCGCTTACAGGGGTAGTTTAAGAGTGAGAGTGGAACAGCGGGCGGGGTGCAGCTAGTAATTTATAAATATTTATTATTATGTATGCGGTATGTGTAATTTGTGATTATATTATATTTATTATGCCGCTGATAGGCGGCAGCTAAGGCTGGCCCTGCAGTCGCCTCCGCGAACAAAAGGAAAGAATTCTTCAAGTGCACGGCTGCATCGCAGGAGCCAGGCCCATCTCACTCGACAGCTGGGGCATTCCACGCGAAGCGGACAGGTAAAAAAGGTCGATGTTTTGGATTTCGGTAATATTTAAGTATATTCTACTTATACATGTCCTTAATGCGTGTGTCAAATATTTTTGTAATATCATGAATGGTTAGTGAATTAAGGGGCTTTGAAATTTTGCCAAACCGGTGAGCACGCAGTACTTCAAAACCAATTATAATAATATAGCCTTTATTACCGAAAATTTAAAATTAATAACTAAATAAAAACTTATAGGTAATTATTATCATGCAATTACAGAATGTCTCTGATTTCGGTGTGCCTTACGGCAAAGGCCTCCTCCAACTCTTTCCACTGTTTCCTATCCCCTGCCACTCTAATCCAATGAGCTCCTACAGTAAGTGTCATGTCATCCTCCCATCGTCTTACTTGTCGTCCTGACACTGTCTCTTGGGTACCAGACTGTCACCTGTTTACTCCATTTCTCCTTATTGCATCGAAGCATATGCCCTGTCCACCTCCATTTGAGTTGATCAATGCGTGTTAGTATGTCTGTTAATTTGGTTATATTTCTTATGTCGACATTTCTGACTCTATCTTTTAATTTTAAGTGTAACATGCTTCTTTCCATACCTTTCTGACATCTTTCTAGTTTTTCCCTATGCTGTTTCGTTAGGGCCCAGGTTTCGCAGCCATAAGTGATGCAGGGTAGGATACATGTATCGAAAGTCTTCTTTTTGGTCTTAATGCTCATTTCCTTGCTCTTCATCACTTCTTTCAGAGCCCAGTACTTTTTCCATCCGGTCGCAATTCTTTTGTCTAATTCCTTTGACATTTGATCGTGTGGCGATATTATCTGGCCTAGATATACATATTCATCTACATACTCGAACTTTTGTCCTTTGTTTGTGATGTCTGTGGGGGTTGAATTTGTCATCATTTTGGTCTTAGTAATATTAATTTCTAGTCCAACCTCCCTACTTCTGCTTATTAAGGTTTGTATCATATACTTCAATTTTTTTGGGTCTTCCTCCAAAAGTACGAGGTCATCTGCAAATCTTAGGTGACTCAGTCGTGCTCCATTTATATTCAGGCCCAGATGTTCCCATTCCAATTTTCTGAACATTTGTTCAAGCACTGCTGTAAACAGCTTTGGAGATAATGGATCACCTTGCCTGACACCTCTTTCAATAGGAAAAACTTCCCCTGTGGATTCTAATCTGATACTTGCCTTGCCTTCTTTGTATATGTTTTTTATTATATTTATATAGGTGTTTTCAATCCCCTGCTCCCTTAGACTTTGCCATACATACTTATGTATGAGGCTATCGAAAGCCTTAGAATAATCTATAAATGCCAGGTAGATGGGTTTGTTGTATTCATTGTATTTTTGTATGAGTTGTTTTATTGTGTGTATATGGTCGATTGTGCTGAAGTCTTTTCTAAATCCCGCCTGCTCTATTGGTTGATTTTCGTCAAGATTGTTTGTTATTCTGTTTAGAGTCACTTTAGCAAAAATTTTATATACGTTTGATATAAGAGATATGGGTCTGTAATTTCCTATGTCGTCTTTCGGGCCCTTTTTGTGTATTAGTATTATATGAGATTTTGCCCAGTTTCTTGGAATAATGCCTGTGAAAAGGGTCTCGTTAAATACTCGTGTTAATATTGGGCTTATCTCACTGATTGTTCCTTTTAGTAGTTCGTTTGTAATTCTGTCCGGGCCGGGAGCTTTTTCCATTTTTTGACTTTTTATAGCCTTTTCTATTTTGCATAGAAGTATTTCAGGTATATCTTCGTTTCCTTGGGTGCTATATCTTTCTATAACTTTTTCTCTATCAGGCAAGTGTGTTGTAAGTTGGTCGGGGCTGGGATTTTGGTATAGTGAGCGATAGTAGTTTGTTGCAATGTTTTGAATTTTGATACGAGAAGTAGTTGTTAGTTCCTTTTTTTTCATTTTTGGTATCCATTCTTTTCCCTTTTCTTTGAGTTCTTTGAGCGCTTTTCTTATGCCTCCTGTTTTCGTTATGTGATTTTCTAGGGTTTCAGTTCTTCTGGTTTTTCTATCCTTCCTCATGTTTTCGCGGATTTGTTTACTGAGATAAGAGATTTCATTTTGGTTATCTTTCTTTTCCTTTTTCATTATTAGCTTTCTTCTATCTTCAATAAGTTTTAAAGTTTTTTCACTTAAATATGATTTATTTGTTTTGTCTATTTGTGACACTGTTTGTTTGTTAAGCTTATTTTCGATTTTTAAATATTTTACGTTTAGGTCTATATCTGAGGTTACGGCTTTCATTAGATCTTCTGTGATGTCTGTTGAGTCATTCTTCCTACTCGTTGTTTTCGATTGGTTTAAACATGTTGCTTTTGGTCTTGGTTTTTTAGTGTTCCTTTCGTTTAGGCAGCTGCGTACCATTCGATGGTTCGTATTGAAATTTAGGTTTTGTATTACTCCTGTGTCACTAAATGCCCTGACTTTATTGGTGATTATGAAGTCGATTTCGTTTCTAGTCCTTCCATCTGGGGATATCCAAGTCCATTTGGTTTTGGGATTTTTGCGGTACATGGAGTTTAAAAGTGTTAAGTTTTGCTCAAGTAATAGTTCAATCAATTTTTCTCCATTTTTGCTCCTATTTCCTCTAGCGTATTTTCCTACGAGTATTACATGATCTTCTCCTGCTAATCGGGCGCCTATTTGAGCGTTAAAATCGCCCATGAGCGCTATGTTATTTTCCGAATAGTGTTCAATTACTGCTCTCAGTTTGTCGTAAAAATCTAATATTTTCGTTTTTGTTGCTTGTTCTGTTGGCGAGTAGACTTGAATGATCGTCCATTTTTTCGGATGTTTTGGTAGGTTGATATGCAGGAGAGCTATTCTATCCGATATTCCTTCAAATCCTTCGATTTGATTTCTTAGTTTTATCTTTACCAAAAACCCCACTCCTCTTTGACCAGCAACTTCACCTTTGTGATACAAGATATATTCACTTCTCTCTTCTATCCCTTCTCCCACTCTTCGCATTTCGCTTATACCCAGAATATCCCACTTGATGTTTTCAAGTGCTAGTTCTAGCTCTTGTAAACTTTCTGGTGTTCTCAAAGTTCTTGTGTTTAGTGTGCATATATATAGACTTTTTTTATTCCTGGGTGTTTTTTTTTTGTACAGGTTTTAATTGTTAAATTTGTTGGAGGGTGTTGGTCGGACTTCCCCTCGGTGACCTGCCGGCTTGGGGAACATTTTAATGAAGTTTTACTTATGTTTGTTTCGATTTTTACGGGTTGTGGTTTCCGGTCGGAGAAGGCCTCTACTTGTTTTTTGGCAGCTCTGGCATCGAGTTTGATCTATCGCGTGAAACATATGCCAAGATACTTGGTTTAATTACTTCCCTTGTCGAGTTTTGAGATGTTGCTATTTTAACAGTATTTTCCGTGTTTGGTTTTTTCTGGGACAAGGTTGGTGACTTAGTTGTCTCTCTCTTCCTTTTTTCGCGCTTCGTAGTCTCTGGTTTTTTAACAATTAGTTTGTCGTACTTTACGAACGCTATGTTTCCATTTTTTCTTTCTTCTTCCACTTTGGGCTGGAGCTGTTTACGAATTTCGAGAATGTCCTTGGGGAAGTCCTCTTTGACATACACGTTTGTGGGAAGGTTGCGCTTGTTTTTCAAGATAATATGTTTTTTCCAAGATGTGGTTAGAGTTATTAATACTGGGCGATCTTTTTCCAATTTCTTTCCGATCCTATGGACATTGCTTATTTCTTGGCTATTTAAATGCGTTCCCGATTCCACTAAGATTTCTTTTATATAATCAACTAACTCCAGTTATTTCTTTTCTTTCTCCTCAATGCCGAAAAAAATCAGGTTATTTCTTCATTTTTCCTTTTCGTAGTATGATATTTTTTGTTCCAGACTACTAACTTTGGATGTGAGAGCATTATTTTCTTCTTTCAAAATTTTTAACTTTTAGTCTAAGGCCTCCATTACATTTTTCGTTATTTCCGTTGTTAGTATTTTTGTTTGTTCATTTAGTTTTTCATTTATTTTGCTGAGTATCAATTCCATTTGTTTTTCCATTTTTGTGATTGGATTATTTTAGTGAAAAGTGATGGTAACACCGTGATAAACTTTAGGGTAATTTGATTTCTCTGTTGTGGTAACACTTCGTTCGCTGCCAATACCATATGTCAATGTCACCGTCAGGTGTCACTGTTATTATATTTTGGACTATTATGTTGGCACTACGTAGTGATATATGAATTTGAGATTATTCAATTTTGAGGTTATGATAGGCCGATTTATTTTTGATTGTAATCGCGCGAATATAGCACTTCCACTTCGAATTTTTGTTTGACGTTATATTCGTTTTTATTTTCAGTAGGTTCCGAAGTATTTTGTGTTCCACTTGCCACTTTTTACACTGATAATTATAAATAACTGCAGAGCTCTTTGTGTTTGCACTTTCGTCACCGTAACCGGAAACCAATTACCATGTCATAAAATTATAGATTACTATAATTAAACCACTGAATTTATTACTTAATTTTATGAGCTTTTTAACTTTATTTTTGGAAAAGAATTTCCTATTTTATGAAAAAATAGGAATTAAGGTGAATATTTCGAATTTGGTTATATTCCGAACAACCAAAAAATCTACCAAACGCAATAATATTTTTGTACTGTATACTGTATACTTACGCGCAGGGACGTTTTATCTCCGGACTAGTAACGCTCTACCATTCGCACTCACTACATTCTGTCAGCTTTACGTGAGGCGCGGGGGAGGAGGTGTTCACTGAAATTTCGACCTTAAACATATCAGGGTAAAGTCGAAACGTTAACGGGTGACGGGTTTATGGAGCGGAGCGAGCGAGAACAATGCACCCAGATGCTGATAATCCATTTTCGCCTTAATTGCTTGAACGCTTAAGTCTAAAATTGTGTAATAAAATGTCCGGTGTCTCTTTTACGTGTAGACACAATTTTTCTTATACCGTGGCAGAGGGGTACGCGTACTGAATTCTTCTCCACAATAGACAATAATAGATTGTAAGGTATGGACATATGGCTGAATGTTGCATAAACATGGGAGGATATGATTCTCGATCTTTGGCGGAGACTCCATTACTGAATCGATATATTCGATGCCGGTCCGAGTGAACTATTTTAAGTTTTTATATAAAAATAAGCTTCAATGAAACAAAAAAATACTTACATGTGAAACGTTACACCATCTTTTTGTAAATTTGAGGTATAAGATTTATTTTCACACGTTCTAACTGCACAAGCTGGCATTTTTTCAATGAGCACTTCGCGCAGCGGATTCAATCAGATGACTGTTGAAATATCGATTGGTAAGTGGTTTTTATAAATGTGTAAGAATTATAGTTCTCATACCATGACAGAGGGGTGCGCGCGTAGAATTCTATTCCCGAGGATAACTCTTCCAAGCTTACGCGCCATATTGATTTGGCTATCGGTCTCCAGTTGACGCTTGTCGCTAGCAGCGTTCAGGCAATTGCAGTGACAGTTTTAGTGTCAAAGGACGATTTCGCGTCCTTTTTAGAAAATCGTAATAACTCCAACTTGGTTTGTGTCTAAAGTAGGTAAGTTAATGAACTGAGTGTTTGTTTTTATGGTAATTTGACGTTTTTAAAGGACAATTCAATGAGCCACGATCTTATATCTCTAAATTATAATTTTATTCGGAATAAACCCATTTTGTTTTCTTATAGTAATTGGCAGAGGCTCTCAACCTTTCAGTGTTGTATTGAAAAGTGTTTTTAAAAATTCTAATCAATCGATGATAAGTGATAACTCAAATATTACAGGGCGATTCCGTGAGGGAAGTGTCCCGCACGAAATTGCACTTTCTTATGTTATGTCCTTTTCTGTGGCTCAGAACCGTCATTTGGTATAGCGAAAATGGCATTAAGGCGCTTCCCCGAGCCAACGGCCCCGACCACAGCGCCGCCACCAATTTTATGTCATAAAAAAGTTGAAAAAAGGAAATCTGAAAATTCGATAGAAGGATTCGTGATACGTATTATAAGCTACTTTTTAATGCCTCTGTAATAGTTGTATTTTGTATAGTTTAGGAGGAGATGATGAAAATAGAGTTTAAACTTTATTTTACTATCTCCTAAACTATACAATATAAAACTATCCTACTAATATTATAAACGCGAAAGTTTGTGAGGATGGATGGATGGATGGATGGATGTATGGATGTTTGTTACTCTTTCACGCAAAAACTACTGAACGGATTGAGATGAAACTTTGCAATAATATAGATTATATATCAGAATAACACATAGGCTATAAATTATAATGATATTGTGTCAAAAATCAAAATATCATGCGGGCGAAGCCGCGGGTAAAAACTAGTTAAGTATAAAGGCATAAAAAATAGCTTATAATAGGTATGACGAATCCCCCTTTCGCTATTTCGAATATAATAGCTTATAATAGGTATGACGAATTTCAAATTTCCTTTTTTCAACTTAATTATAACATAAAACCGCCACTTATTTTATATACTAAGTATAGCCAAAATGTTGTGAACCACTGTCACTGGATGGGGTAATTCCGAATTTCAAACGTATGAAAATTCGGTTGAACTGTATACGGCATATTATAAGTTAATATTTTTGTCACCGTGGATTTTCTGATCGAAAAAGAAATATGCTTATATCGCTTTAAATACTAGGTCTTAAAACACACTTTTGAATGAGTTCAGAATAACCCCGACATAGTTCGGAATATACCCAAGAGAAGAAAACAAAAAGTACATTTTTTTATATTTATAATTAATCAACTAAAATACATATCATGAATCGATAAATGTACGCTAATAGATCATTTAATTGATCAGACAGAGGTTAAAACTGTTTTAAGAAAATAATAACCAATATTTTACAAATAAATGAAAACTAACACTATCTATCAACTCGAAGAAAATCGTATCGGAATAGCCCCAATGCACCATTTTTTTTTCTATTTTTTACAAAGTTAGACCATTTTGATTTTTTTTATTTTTTGTTCAAAAATAGCTAATATTGTATAGAATATGCTCGCTATGGGCGTGAAAGTGGATATCCTCATCCATTAGCTATTTTTAGTCAAAAAAGAAAAAAAAGGTCTAATTTTGTGAAAATTTAGAAAAATAATTAAATCGCACTTATGAAAAAAATATTTTTTTCACTTTTCCAAAAATTATTTTTTATCCATAATTTTATAACTTGATAAATGCAATTTATGCCGATACCACCTTATACCGATGGACGACGGACACTACATTTCGGCAGTATTCCCAGTCTAGCTCTTAATCCACTTTCACGCCCATTATAAAACTTAGCGAGGATATTCTATACAATATTAGCTATTTTTGGACAAACAATCAAAATGGTTAATTCCTTAACCATTCATGATATTACAAAAATATTTGGCACACGCATCAAGAACATGTGTAGGTAGGATATACTTAAATATTACCGAAATCCAAAAAATCGACCTGTCCGTGGAATGCCCCAGCTGCATTCTGAAGTTCATTGGGCACTTTACCTGCCCAGAAGCCACCAAACTTTTGCGAATTTCTCCTCCTCCTCTGCCACCTCAAAACGCAGACACCATTAACTCTATTCACGAACTTCAAAAAAAAAAAAGAAATGATACTCCCCCTGCATTACCTATCTTTTACAATTAATGTGATATCTAATATCAGAGGAGCATGTTCTACCGATAACTGAACGACTAGAAGCTGTATCGCCCGAACTTCGAACGATGAGACAAGAAAGGTTAAACATACCATACCTACAGCTCCCAGTAGAAACCGTTCTTGGCCAGACACAAGAGAGTAAAACCTCTCTAGTAACGTACGCAAAAGCAGTTACAAAACCACCTCAATTGTAATCAAATCACACCTTGATTAAGTTACAGATTTTATCAGTTTCTATACCAAAACAAGGAGTTCCGGCTTCTTTGTACTGTACAATGAGGATACCAAAAAACAATAGATTTTATATTTGAGATATGCACCCTTGATTTGCTTATATTAGTTTACAGATATCTGTGGCTGGTATCGTCGCCTAACACTGATTTTTCAGGTGAAATTACCAGAACTTTGCCTGAAGAATATCAGGAACTGTAAAACTTACATGAGTGCTTGCATGCAATAAAAGCTTGCATTTATTTTTGTAGTGATGCAAATTGATTAGCTACCAGTAGTTTGGCTGACCATTTTTTCAAATACCTTTTTTCAGGAATAATACCAAAATTGTTTTTTAAAAGTATCAGGAACTACAGAACTCGGCTGCATGCAAATAGAACTCTAATTTATTCTTGATGTGCTTGACAATTTTTTCTTGATATGCCAAGTTCACAGACATATTTTTAAGATCATGAGCCCGTGTAAATATTGTGTGGACTACTGAGAAGCTTAGGTCTTATTTTGATGGGTTCTCTGAGCGAGTGATGTCGTGGTCACGATATAATGGGACATGAGACTGTTTTGCTGTCTCTTCTGATATCAATAAATATACTACATAAAGCTCGTTGGCGCTAGTCAGAATTGTTTCATGACTCGTCTTATTCCAAGTTTATACTTTTCTTTACACTTCTTCGTATTTTTCGATACAGTTTTTTGAAAGTTCCGTGAACTGCCATTATGTTTAAAGTTGTCGTTGTTATAAACTGGTTAGTCGTAAGCGATCGTTAGTTAACAAGTTATCCATAAAGCTAGTTATAAGTTAGCAAGTTAGTTATAAGTGTATTTGCTGATCTCGTGTTGGTGCCAGGATGTGGCTGCCATGAAAGCATTAGAATTATTATAATGTTATAACTTTTATATGGACGTCACTGTCCTAATTTTGAACAAAATGTGATATTGTAAAGACTAGTAATTTATAGCAAAGAGGGAATAGAGAAAATGATTCTTGATGTTATCATTGTTTTTTTTGGTCTCATTTTAAATCGAAATGTTTTGTGAAACTCCTGCAAATAAAAAGTGAAAAATTATGTAAAGCTCGTTGGCGCTAGTCAGACTTGTTTCATGACTCGTCTAATTCTAAGTTGATACTTTTCCTTATATTTTTTTCTTATTTTTGTATTTTTCGATACAGTTTTATGAAAGTTCCGTGAACTGCCATTATGTTTAAGTTGTCGTTAAGTTGTTATTAACTCGTTAGTCGTAAGCGATCGTTAGTTAACAAGTTAGCCTTAAAGCTAGTTATAAGTTAGCAAGTTAGTTATAAGTGTATTTGCTGATCTCGTGTTGGTGCCAGGATGTGGCTGCTATGAAAGCATTAAGAATTATTATAATGTTAAAACTTATATATGGACGTCACTGTCCTAATCTTGAACAAAATGTTATATTGTAACGACTAGTAATTTATTGCAAAGAGTGAATAGAGAAAATGATTCTTGATGTTATTATTGGTTTTTGTGAGTTTCACAAAAACAACTCGATACTACAAATAAAAAGTGAAAAATTAAATCGGTCATTTTATTTAAACAATCTTCCTAGATATTTTTTCAAAAGCACTGTCGATTCTATAATATGGTTAGAACTAGATAAACGAGCTAATAAAATAAAGGTGACGTCCACAAGTGGTAAGTACGAGTAGGTATATTATTCAGAGAAAAATCGAACCAAGATGATATACTCGTATACATCATTTGAAAGCTTGATTTATGGGCTTCTCAAAAATATTTAATTTAGATTTTTTATCCCTCCATTTTTTTATAAATGTGAAAAGCAAGTTGTATGAAAAATAATAATACAGCTTTGTATTTTTTCTAGTTTAGCAATAATAAAGTGCTTCTATCGTTATTTTACTTGCATTCGTAGCTGATTCTTCCATATTCATGTCTTAATTTGCTAAAATTAAAAATTATAACCTACCAGTGTGACCAGTTAGTAGGTACAATGTGACAAAAAAAAACCACTAAAAACTGTGTTTAATTGGTAAAAATGCTTCTATTTAACAATTAGAGGTGCGTTCGGATAGCCTAGACGACACGTGTTCAGGCGAGTGCCGGAGCGAGACAACCTGCGAGAGAAAAAAATAGGTAAGTTCGTATAAAAATTCGAAGAAGCCAAATGTAGAGGCATTTCAGTCTAAAACTGCACGCCCCTCCATTGTTATTAGCTCGAAACATGGACTCTATTTTTAACCGACGAAAAGAACGGAGGTTTAGTCAACGCGTATATTTTTTTTATTAAAGTGGTTTTTGAAACACTAGTCGAAATTTAATACAAATTTCGACTAGTGTTTCAAGATGATTAAGTAAAGTTGTGCCATTATTATAAAAATAATTATTTTATTTACAGGAAATTTCACTGTGCGCTTGTTTTAGATAACTTTTTAGGTCTTAAAATCAGGTAGGAAAACATGATAGTAACGCCACCCGAAACTTACAGTCAGTCGTGGCAAAATATATATAATAATACTATTAAGTACGTACTTAGTTGTGGCTCCCTTACGCAAACGATGTAGAGTTATAATACTTTCTTTATTATTTATTTTATTTAGGTTATTTCTTTTCATATGGAATCGTTCTATTGAATAAACGTAATTGGCTCTCTTTGTATAAGGGAGCTATCGCACCAGTATGTTTAGTCTAGGTTTTGCATAGTATACTTAAACTTTCGCGTTTGAGTGTAGCTCCATACATTTTTGTACAGCGCCCCTAGCGGAAACGAGCAAGAACTAGTCGTAAACAGATTTGGTAGTATGAGATTACAAAACGGCAGTTTACATGCTGTTTTGCTGTTTCATTCATTCATACACAAAACAGCGTGTAATTTTTTGTATCAAACGGCAGTACGAGTGTGCACTTTGACAACAAGGAATATAGTATCGTGAATACAACGCTCAACAAGAACCTGTGTCAGTCAACGAAGTCAACAGTTTAGAATTAAGCTCAAACAATAACATCTGGAAGACTAGTGCACCAGTCAAAAGCTCAAGAGACAAGTTAATGCCAGTGCCAATCCGGAGTATCAAACATAAATCTTCTGCTAAAATAATCTCCTCCTGTGTGTTTTCCACAATGCATGCTAAGTGTAACAATGTGAAAAGAACTCGGTGCTTTTGAGATAAATATGTGTTTATCCAGTAGAAATCACACACATATGCAATAACCTTCCAATTTCTTGTAATTGATTAGGTGGCTATCATGCCTGATCTACTATATGTTTGTATTGAATATCTCTCATTTTTTGCTTTAAAATGAACTATCTATTATTTAAAATGCAATATTACTCATACATGTGTGAAACTTGTGTGAAATGCATTGCATAAATTCAAACTTATGAATGTTGGGAAGTAAACATTAAAGCATAGCACAGAATTTTTCCTTTTTTGCCCTTAACACTATAGGTAGTCAACTGTTCTTGTATGAGCAAAAGACAAGCAGTTGTTAGGAATGATTTATATTAGACCAGCAAAGGCTGTGGAAGGGTCACTAATGAGAGACGTTGCATACATTTAATATGAAACTTTATATTATAACAAGGCACAAACATGTCCCTTTTGGGCCACTCCCGGGTAGCACGGTAAAGGGAGAAAACCATTTTATCCACTTCCACAGGTCAGTTGTCATTGTCAATCCATTCCTCTTTACTGTTCATTGTGGGAACCTAACTATCAATACACAATAATTAATTACTTTCATTTTTCATTTGAATATGTATATTTTATTAAAATAACGAAAATTCATACATTACTAAATGAATTGTGATTATTTATAAAACAATAATTTTATATATTATGAAACAGTGGAAAGCAGCGGCAGGAAAATTTTCAACGTGCTAAACTTTTATTTGTATTCAAGCAGATAGGCTTCTAGTACGCTGTGCTTTCTTCCAGTTGTAACTCGCAGTAGCTACTAGGTTGTTTGTTTACATCGTCTTCACAGCTGAAAAAAAGAAACAATTTATATTAATTTCTACATTTCTCATTCATATGAATGTAGGTAACATGATTATAAATTGAGGTCTGATAATCTAATCCTAAGCCCTAGGTATTATGGTCAAGTTAAACTAAGAATTTTTGATTTGGATTAAGTAGTGAAAATCACTTGTTGGCTATGAGAAGCACCACCATTATCAGCCGAAGGAAATCCACTGCTGGACATAGGCCTCCCCTATTGATTTCCAATAAACTGGTTAGAAGAGGCTTGCATCCAACCCGTTCCTGCAGGCTTAATTATTCATCAGTCTATAGTAATAATATACCTACTTACCCTGAAGACAGTGATATGAAATAAAATCGTATTAAACCAAAATATTGGCTTTATTCAGCATAAATTGCGACATAGCTTTTATAATGTCAAATAATAAACAAGCAGAGTTATTTACATGTCTGACACGTGACAACTGTTATAAGTCCAAATACGATTAAGTTTTTAGCCGCACGCAAGGAGTTAGAGTACACTACATTCACCCCACCTTTATAAAAATCATGTAGCAACATTACTGTCACAAACGTAGTCATTTAAATACGAAGGTGCTCGTCTCTCTCTAGATGAACGACGAGATTCTTGTGGAGGCTCAGGTGCAGATGTACTCGGGACAGATGGCTCAACCTCACTTTCTATTGATTCATCGATAGCGTCTTCAAAATGTTCTTCTTCAGGCAATGGAGCTAAATGTCTATTCGACACAGTAGTCTCCACTCCATTTTGCAATCGTATGTGTGAATACAACGGATTTGCTTCAATCAATTCTACTTCTTCTACTAAGGGATCAAACTTAGATGTTCTCACGTGCTTTTTTAGTAAAACTGGTCCCGGAGATAAAAGCCATGATGGTACAGATTCACCTACAGGCGAACGTCGCGCATAGTGAAACATTTTCTCATGTGGAGTCGAATTTGTGCTTGTGCACAAAAGGGAACGGATACAATGGAGTGCTAAAGGCAGAACTTGCTCCCATTGAGTAACTGCCATGTCTTTTGATCGTAATAATAATTGTATTGTCTTCCACAAGGTTCCATTCAGACGTTCAACTTGACCGTTGCATTGTGGGTTGTACGGTGTTGTTCTACTACATGCTATGCCTAATGGCACCAAAAAGGTTCTTAACTCGTTCGACATGAATGCACTACCTCTGTCTGAATGAATATATTGAGGAGTGCCAAATATCATGAAAATTTCCTTTAGACATTTAATGACGGTATTGGTGGTCATATCTTTACAGGGAAAAGCGAAAGGAAATCTTGTGAATTCGTCTATGACTGTCAGGATGTATTTGTTATGTGTGTTTGTCGGTAACGGTCCTTTAAAATCTATATTTAAACGCTCGAAAGGTGCCGTAGCTTTAATCAAATTGCCTTTTGTAGTTGCATAGCGTGGTTTGATTTCTGCACATATTCTACAGTTTTCTGTCATCGATTTTATGTCATTAGTCGAATACGGCATATTTTTCATGCGAATCCAGTGACTCATTCTTACTACTCCTGGATGTCCAAGTGCATTATGCAATTCATAAAGTTTATTGTTGGAATTCACATGCGCACATACGCGAGAGAAAGCATCTGCAACTGTATTTTCTCGACCGGGCCTGTATACGACATCGTATTTATAGCAAGACATCTCTAAGCGCCATCTTTCAATTTTTTCATTTTTAATTTTGCTTGTATGGTCCTTTTTAAACATGAATGCAACTGACTGTTGATCAGTAATTAGAATAAAGTGCCTCCCAAGTAGGAAGTGACGCCATTTACGCAAAGCTTCGACAATTGCGGCAGCTTCTTTTTCTATTGTTGGATATCTGCGTTCTGAGTCTGTTAATGCTCTAGAGAAGAATGCCACAGGTCTACCGTTTTGTGATAATGTAGCCGCTAAAGCATGGTCAGAAGCATCGGTTTCAACTGTAAATGTAACATCGTCGAGGACTGAAGTGAGGACTGCTTTTGAAATGTCAGACTTTAATGTTTGAAAACATGTAATGGCGTTATTATTTATTGGGAATTCAGATATAATTGTTAATGGATGGACTTTTCCAGAAAAGTTCTTTATCCATTTCGAGTAATGTGCGAATATTCCTAGCGCTCTTTTCAAAGAGGGCATGTCTGTTGGTACTGGAAGATTCATAAGTGGTGCTAATCGGTCTTCGTCTGGCCTTATTGTATTATTTTTGATTGTATACCCCAAAAGTTTGATAGATTCTTTTCCAAACACGCTTTTATCTTTGTTTAACGTAAGTTTGTATTTTTGTACGGCTTGCATAAATTTTTCTAAATTTTTGTCATGGTCCTCTCTGTCTTTTCCACATACAGTGACGTCATCAAGATATGCATAGGTTCCAGTTAGATTCTCTTTAGAGATGATATATTGTAATGTTCTTTGAAAAGCGGCAACCCCGTTAGTCACGCCAAACGGTATTCGAGTGAATTGATACAAATTTCCACACGCTTCAAAAGCCGTGTATATTTTTTCATTTGCAAGGATTGGCACTTGATGATAGGCGCTTTTCAAGTCAATTTGACTAAAAAAATTGTGTTTGGCTACCTTTGCTACAAGTGATTCTATATTTGGCAGAGGGTAAGCATCCAGTTGTGTGAATTTATTGATGGTCAATGAATAATCTACCACTAAACGTTTACGGTGTTGTCCACCTCCAGTAACCAAAACTTGGGCCCTCCATGGAGAAATACTCGGTTCTATTACACTATCTTTAAGTAGCTTGTCTATTTCATCTTTAATGAAAGATTCGTCTTCAGCACTGTATCGTCTGGATTTGATCGCTATTGGTTTAGCTGCCGGTAATAAATGTTGAAATATTGTTGCAGGTGGTACGCTAGCAGCTAAGACGTTGCATATTTCAAGTGGTTTTTTTCTTGCCTCCGAAATTCATTTGTATAGCGGAGTGTTTTCTTAATATGTCATGGCCGATTATAACATCAGCGCATAGATTATCAATAGCCAAAAGTGGTACTTGTTGATATATGTGGCCGTTCAAATGAATTGTAGCAAAGCACACGCCTTCTACAGTAGATTTTTGATTGAGAGATGCTAAAGTTATTGTTTGCTGATGTTTCTTAAGTCTGAGTCTCAATAAATCTGCAATAGTTTTATTGATGAAACTTACCGAACTGCCAGTGTCAATTAATGCGTCTGCATTCGTCTGGTTAATTGTTATAGGGACTGTTGCTTGCTTGAGGCTTAATGGAGATGCTGCACACATGTCAAAACTCTCTGAGCATTCTATGTTTGCTACATTCAATGTTGGTTTTGAGCTACGACATACTTTGCCAAAATGGCCTCTCTTTCCACACCGGTCGCAATTACTTCGGAATGCAGGACATTTAATGCGTTGGTGTATATTTCCGCCACAAAACCAGCAGTATTTTTGGTTTTTTTTGTTGGTGAAGTTGACGCAGCCAATCTTTCTTCGGAAGATATCAGTGGTTGTCCAGTTTGAATTTGGGAAGCATTCAGAGATATGTTTGAAGCAGTAGCATACGATTTTGCATTATTTACAGCTGATTCTAAAGTAATTGCTTTGTTTAAAGCTTCATCGAGAGACAGATCAGTATTCTCAAGCAACTTCTGTCGAATTTCACCTGATGAGAGTCCCGCTATAAAAGCATCCCGAATAAATTCATTTTTGTGTTGTTCGGCAGTAACGGATTGAAAATTACAGTGAGTGGCAAGACGTTTTAAAGATTCTATATATTGTGAAACTGTTTCTTCTGAGCGTTGATGTCTTGTTGCCAAAGTGTATCGAGCATGCACTATGTTTTTAGGTTTTAAATATACTTTGTCCAATACATTTATGGCATCTGAATAAGTTTCACATTCTTGAATATATGCATAGACATCTGCATCTAAATGATTAAGTAGCATCATTAATTTTGAGGACTCTGACATAACTGTACCTTTTAGTTCTGTATTTAGAAAGTTGAAGAACAAGGTTTTCCAATGCTTCCATTTATTTCCTATGTTGCACCCCGGCAAGATGTGGTTTCCATTCGAGTACTTAATTTACAGCCAATACTTATTTCTATGAACTGTTAAGTATTGCTAATTCTTTTTAAATTGAAAATAGTGAACATTGAAATGTAGGAATTAAATAATAAATTCAAATAGGTTAGGTATGTTTTGATTCGATTTTTTCCTTGATTTATATCGGCTACCAGGATCAATTTATAATTTTCCCTAATTTGTGTTATTTTTCCCTAAATGTCAATATTTCAAAAAACATTTCAAACTTATTTGAAAGGAAAGTTCTTACTAAATAATTTACGACAATTTCGATTAAATAAATATTTTCCCATTTCACTTACTTCATCTTACTCTTGTCGTATTCTTATTCCGTATAATAATTTGGTGTGTACTTAGGTATCCATAGTCATTCTGACAACCTCGCCTTCATGAATCTGGTTTTGCTTTTAGAAACACCGTTTAACGTCAACCCACACGATGTGCAGTTAAAAGAAGAATTCCAATCCCACTTGATATAATCATTATCCTTTCGTGGCAATGGCTAATTGTTTATTTTTTAAATGAGAGCATCATTACTCTGGCGATTCCAATTATTTTATGACTTTGAAACTGAAATATAGTAAAACTATAGTAATGAAACTATGAATTATTTTCCTGACAATATTATTATTTTTAATTTAATTTCCCCAAATTTGTGTAATTTTTTCACTAGTTGGTAACCTTTTCATAAAAGATTATGACTTGACAGTGACAATGATGTCTCTCAGCCGAAATTAAAAAAAGCACATTTGCCAATTATTATTTTACAATATTTAATATTTTATCATTAACCATTTATTTATTTAGCTTGTGAACCTGGTTTTACAGTGGTGGTACTTAAATAAATCGGATAGGTTAATGGTATGCCTAGAAGAACTTACAAGTAAAAACAAAACTATTGATATTTTGTGTCTTACGGAACATAATATGACCAGTGATGATCTTGACAGGTTACATATTAACAATTTTAAATTAGCTTCACACTACTGTAGAGACAACAAACATGGAGGTGCTTGCATCTTACTTAGGAGTGGCCATGATTATAGGAATATTGATATTATAGAATGTATGTCAGTTCCAAATGTAATAGAATGTTCAGCGATCGAGTTAATCTCTCATAAGATAAATATTGTTTGTATTTATAGGCCACCGATCTACTTACGGTGTAATTATAACGCATTTCTACTAAAACTTAAAGAAATATTGTACACTTTAGGGCTAAAATCAAATTACAAAACCGTGATTTGTGGTGATTTTAACATAAATATCTTAAAGAATAATAAATTAACACATGAGTTTGAAGCAATATTAGTAGATCATAATATGAAGTTTCAATTTAGACAAATTACGCGCATAGTTAGTAAGACTTGTATAGATAATGTTATCCATAACCATATACGAGGCTGCAAGGGCGAAATTGTTGAACATGCTTTATCGGACCATTCTGCTTAAATTATACAAATTCCGGTAAATAAAAGTTGTATTCTTAAATTCTGGTATATAGAAAAACGTGATCTGTGTCTCGAAAATCTCATTAAATTCAAGAAGCTCATAAGCCAGATCAGTTATAATGATGTTTACGAGTGTGAAGACCCCAACTTGGCATTTAATAATTTTTATGAGATGTTTCTTCTCCTCTATAATATCTGTTTTCCAATCAATAGAATAAAGATATTCTCAAATAAGCGCCCAAAGTGGATAACGAGGGGTATAAAATTATGTTCTAAGAAGAGAAGAGAATTCCTTTGGAAATATAGACAAGAGCCTAATAAGAAAAATAAATCACTGTTTAAAAAATATTCACTTAGATATAAGAAGATAATAAAACTCACACAAAAATCCCAGAATGACCATTACATAAAAACTGCTAAAATTAAGTCACAAGCTACATGGAGAGTAATTAACAGTACAAAACATAATTTCCCTAATGAAAATATTACTAAAATTATAATTGATGGTGAAAGTATCTCCAATTCCAATGACATTGCTCAACACTTCAACAATTACTTTATAGACATAGTTAATCCGCAAAATAAACGAAAATATGTAGCTAAGAATCGAAACGCAATACCTAATTCCTTATTTTTAGCACCAACAACTCCAATCGACATTTATGAAGTAATAAATTCTTTAAACACCACTTTAAGCTTTGGTTATGACCATGTGTCAACAAAGGTAATTAAATTTGTCAAGGCTGAAATATCACCCATCTTATGTTATATAATTAACTTATGTTTAGAAAAAGGAGCATTTCCTGACAAGCTTAAAATTTCAGTTATTAAACCTCTATTTAAAAAAGGTGATAAAGATGAGTTATGTGATTACAGGCCCATAGCACTCACTCCTGTTTTCTCTAAATTTATAGAAAAAATATTTCATCAAAAGTTAACAGCGTACTTAGAAAGCCAAAACATCTTTTCTCCGAACCATATGGTTTCCGGAAAAATAAAGACATAAATATGGCCTTATATAACTGAAATAAAACACATTATCTTGTGGAAGATGCTTTTAATCTTCTGACAAACTTCAAAATGTGTCATGACACAATTTTAGATTGACAGAGTAGGAAATAGTAAAAGAGGTTACATGGTGACTACTTGAAGGTTGTAACATTCCTCCCCATTTAGATTTCGTCTATCAGACGCCGAGGAGGACGCCCTTGACGTTCACTACGTCGGAGTGGCGGATGCTGTGGTTCCGTTACTGGTGTAGAGAAAGCTGGAGATGGAGATGAGGCGGATGATGATGTAGATGGTGAAATTGCGGGGGATGTTAGAGGTGTTGAAGATGAAGGAGATGCAAGATTACATGGGCCTGGTCCAGATGTAGAAGAATATGAAGTGGGTGGTAAAGACGGTGCTTGGGAGCATGAGACGGGTGAGGATGTCGGTGAGGAAGTGGCGTGTGAGGGTGAAATGCGAGCTGAATAGTTAGAGGCAGCGGCTGTATCATGAGTTGTATCTGTAGTAATAGTTGCTGGGTCTGACGAACTAAGTCGAGGTCTCATTTGGTCAGCATGTTTCCTTTTGGGTGCTCCACTAGACGTGGAGACAACATAAGAGTACATATGCTTCCTCGCTGCAACAGTTGCAGGTTGCCACTTCTTTTCCTCCTTTGTCTTAATATACACTTTATCACCGGGTTGATATCCAGGTGCAGATGACATGACATTTGACATCACTTGTTTGTATTGTAGTGTCCTCCTCTTATTTGGTCTAATGTTGGACAATACACAGTTCAATTGTCTTCCGAACATCATTTGTGCCGGTGATTTCCCTGTAGTGGTATGTGGAGTATTCCTATAGCTGAGTAAGAACTCTTGTAAACGGCTCTTAAGTGGAGTTCCATCAGTTGATGTCATCCTATTTTTAAAAGTTCTCACAAAGCGCTCGGCTAGTCCGTTTGTGCGAGGATGATAGGGAGTTGAGGTGACATGTAATATTCCTAGTCTTTTACAGTAATCTTTGAACTCTTGTGACACAAGCTGAGGTCCATTATCTGAGACTATCATCTGCGGGAGTCCAAAGGTGCTAAAGATGTCATCCAAAACTAAACACAAGCTTTTAGCTGTTATATTTTTCATTGGTCTTAATTCGCACCACTTAGATAATGCGTCGCACAAAACCAGCCAATAGTTTCCTTCGAATGGACCCGCAAAATCTATATGAACTCTTTCCCATACTTGTTCGGGTATTGACCAGGAAAAAATTGGTAATTCAGGGTTTGATGGTCTATTTTCTTGACATCTATGGCATTTTTTTACAAAATTTTCTATGTCTTCGTCTAATGTAGGCCACCATACATAAAAACGTGACAATGCCTTCATGGATGATATACCTGGGTGACCTTTGTGTAGGCACTCTAGTACCTTCTTTCTTAGTGTTTCAGGTATGATCATTCTTCCTTGCCACATAATAATTTTGTTTTCGGTTGATAACTCATTTCTTTTTCTGAAATAATGTTTTATATCGTGCGTATAATTGAGTTCTCTCCATCCAGTTTTTAAGAATTGATAGATTTGAGACAATATCGTATCTTTATGCGTTTCCTTGCTCAAATTATCTTCTGTTAGATGCAGATCTGTAATACTGTTACCAAAAAGGCGTTTAGTTATCTTATGTACATAGCTTTCAATTGGGGAAGGTTCTATGTCAGGGTTAGGCAATCTGGACAGGCAGTCAGCCAAAATATTGTTTTCTCCCTTTCTGTAGTTAATATTGTATTGGTAGCTTCCGATCAAGAGAGCCCATCTTACTAGTCTGTTGTTTACTAATTTTGGGAGGTTGCGTTGAGGTCCCAAAATATGGATCAGTGGTTTATGGTCCGTAACCAAGGTAAATTTTGTTCCTCTCAAATATTGGTCGAATTTTTTTATTCCAAATAATATAGCTAAGGCTTCACGATCAATGACTGAATATTTCCGTTCAGCTGGTCGAAGTTTCCTGGAAGCAATTGCTATTGGTTGTTCAAGTTCTTGGTGTTTGTGATAAAGTACAGCTCCAACTCCTTTTTCTGATGCATCACAAGCCAAGAATAGAGGACGACTTCCATCGTATGCAATGAGTGGTTTTGAATTTGCAATGCTTGTTTTAGCATTTCTGAAAATTTGGTTTTCATGTTCTGTCCAACGCCATTTTTGTTTGTCGCTAGTTAGATCATAGAGATCTGCACATAGTCCGTGTAGGTGTGGTATAAAACGTTCATAATAGTTGATCAGTCCAAGGAAAGATCGTAATTCTTTCGAATTGGTTGGTTCAGATGCCTTGGTTATTGCGTCTATTTTCCCATTTGTTGGTCGTATTCCATTTTTGTCAATAATGTGGCCTAAATATTCGATTTCTTCTGTTAAGAAGTTACATTTCTTCAAGTTGACTTTGAGTCCAGCTTGTTTCAATCGACTCAACACCATGTTTAAGGTGTGTAAATGTTGCTGTAAATTTGGTCCTGTCAGTGCAATGTCATCAAAATATACCGCAACGTCAGGTATGTCTCCAAGTAGTTGGTCGAGAAAATTTTGGAAAATTGACGGGGCTGTTGAAATTCCGAACGGCATTCTATTGTACTGGTAATAGCCTTTGTGGGTCGAAATCGTTAAGTATTTTTTTGATTCTGGAGCTATTTCAAATTGTAAATACGCATCTTTTAAATCAATTTTTGAATATATTATACCGTTAGCTAATTTCTGTCGTAAGTGGTCAAAAACAGGAACTGGATGTAGATGTTTGGTTAGAACTGGATTCAGTGTGGTACTATAGTCTCCACAAATTCTGACATCGCCTGTTGGTTTTAAAACATTAACAGTTGGAGTGGCCCACTCTAATGGCGTTATATTTGGATCTACTTTGTTTATAATTCCTTCTTCTACAAGGCGGTCTAATTCTCGTTCCACATTTTTCTTTACGCCAAACTTGATTGGTCGAGCAGGTAGGTGAACTGGTTCTGAGTCGGGTTTAACATGTATATGTACTTGGTAGTTGTTAACTCTGCCAAGTTTTCCGTCAAAAAGTTCACTGTGTTGTTTCAATACTTGTTTAAGTGTAGTCGTCATATCCGATTTGATTGAGTATACTGGTTTTGGAAAATCCATTCCAAAATCTCTGCTCCAATCAAGACCAAATAGCATTGGATTTGCATTGTTCATGACGACAACAGGTAATGTTAGTTGTTTGCCATCAACATCAACTGCTACATCAGCAAGCCCTTCATTTTTAAGTTTTTTGTTACCATATCCTTTGAGTTTTGGTCCTTTTCTCAGTATCGGTGATCCTATTTTCTTCCAAAATTCAGTGCTTATTATAGAGTACGAAGATCCCGGATCCCAATCCATTGTGCGTTTATGACCATTAATTTTGACATCAATTTGTTTACAGTCTCTCTGTGATTGTCGTGTTTTGGTGACGTTATATACTGATCCTTCGTCGTCACTATAGCTATCTGTGGCAGACGTGGATTCTGTCGAATCACTTGTGCTCCTAATTTTGTTTGTTCTTTTTGAAACTCGACTCGACGGTACTATATATGCACGTCCTGTTTTGATACAGGTGCTTTCAAAATGCCCCTTTATATTGCACTCTTGGCACACGTGTTCTCTTGCACCACATCTTGAAAGATCGTGTTTGCTGTTATTCCCACATCGAAGACATTGGTTGGGATGTAATTTCCTTTGCCTTTGATGTTTTTGTTTGGGTTTCAGATTGCGGTATTTCCCTACCTTATTTACATTGGAACTTGTGCATGGAATTTGTGTGTCATGTTCGGCTTGCTCTCGCGATAGCGCAACTGCAAAAACTTCTTGAAATGTAACCTCGTTGCCTGACTCGAGTAAATCCGGCCATTTCTGTTTTAGGTCAGTTTCTAATTCAGCATGGTTTAATCCCGTAGCAAAACGATCGCGTAGTTGTCTTTCTAACATTTCTCCCTTGTACCCGCAGTCTTTGCTTAACTCTTTTAGCCTGTTGGCATATTTCTCCATTGTTTCGTTGCAATCTCTAGTACAATTCCAGAACTCCGATAAGGCGCGGTATCTTGTTTTCTTTATACGGTACAGATCCAATAACTTGCCGCGTATATCAAAGTAACTACTGGTTTCAAAATTTGGTGTTAAGGCTACTGTAAGTTGTCGGAACGTATCTGGGGTAATTGTGTTAAGTATTATATCTTTTTGTAGCGACTTATCTGTAATTTGTATCGTCTGGCATTTGTTTTCAAAGAATTCAATAAAATCTTCGATTCTGTCTTTCTCAGGGTTGAATTTGTCCGTTGAAAAATGTTTGAGGATCGTCATCCTGTCGTGTGAAGAATTTGAATGAGTGCTCGTCACACTCCCACTAGTTGAGTGGCTTTCATTCTTTTGTTGTATTAGAATTGATAACAGAGCATTGATCTGCTCTTGTTGGGCCTGTTGTACCTTTAAGAATTGTGTAAATTGTTCTTCATTCATTTTAACACTTTAATCTCGTCGCCAAATGAAATAAAACACATTATCTTGTGGAAGATGCTTTTAATCTTCTGACAAACTTCAAAATGTGTCATGACACAATTTTAGATTGACAGAGTAGGAAATAGTAAAAGAGGTTACATGGTGACTACTTGAAGGTTGTAACAATAACTTTCTTTATAAAGTGACTAACAGCATGGATAAGGGAGCATTTACTGTAGGACTTTTCATGGATATGACCAAAGCCTTTGACCACGTTGATCACGAAATTCTTCTAGACAAGTTCTACAAATATGGGGTTAGAGGTAACGCGAACTTATTTATCAAATCATTTCTTAGTGTCAGGCTCCAAGAAACTCATATTAATAGAATTTGTCGTAAAACAGAAACAGAAAAGATATATAAGTCTCAATTAAGAAAAGTACATTTTGGAGTACCACAAGGCAGTGTTTTAGGCCCACCTAGTTTCATAGTCTATATCAATGACATACCTAAAGTTATTAAAACACAACACTCTATGACTCTTTTCGCGGATGACATAACTATTTTATTCACTAGTAAGATAGATAAGAAAAGGGTCACTGAGTTAGAGACCGATATTAATTCCTCTTTGACATCTGTTATTGATTGGATGGAAGTAAATAACCTGAAAATTAATTTAAAAAATACTAAGATAATGACATTTCGACAAAGAATTACTAATCTGCATAATCAAAATGTTGACATCAGCTACAATGGACATAAAATTGACGAAGTTGAAACAATTAAATTTCTAGGACTACATATAGATAACAAAATGACATGGAAAGACCAGTTAAGGGCAGTATCAAAACGTGTAACTCAATTTTCATATGCTTTGTTTAAGCTCAGTCAAATTGCCAATCGAGACACCGTGATCACTGCTTATCATGGTTATGTCGCTTCTGTGTTAAGGTATGGGGTAATATTTTGGGGTAACTCCACCGACAAATTATTGGCATTCATAGCACAAAAAAAGTGTATCAGGGCTATATGTGGCTTAAGAAGGAGACAAACTTGTAAGACATCCTTTATTGAACTTAAAATCTTGACATTTCCATGCATTTACATTAAAGAGGTTGCGCTGTTTGTACAAAAAAATTGAGAGTGAAGGGTAAATTATATTTAATTTCTCTTTTGTAGTCCATATCTAGAAAAGTGGCATGACTATGCATACTACATACATGTCTGAGCTCATAATTAAGTTTAAATTCTCTGAGGTATTTATTATATGGGATTTCTGATATGATAACATTAGTATGGGAATTATGCGTAAGCCAGTTATTCAATTTCAGAAAAAAATCAAAAGGGTTACTGTTATTTGTCCCGCCTATTATTAATACATAATCGTTTTTAGTAAATTCAGATGTGTTGAAACCAGAAGAGATGATATCTTGAAGTGGAGCATTGGATTTCCAAGAACTAGTGACTTCGTATTCATCACCCAGTAATTTTTGAAGCGTAGATCTTACACCTTTTCCCTGCTGATCAGCCAGTACTAGAACCTTTTTCTTCACTGTTCTTGTAAAAACTGATTTTAAACAAACATTTATCGGTGGTTGACTTGTCAGTGTGAACTATTAATTGATTTTCAGGTGTAGGAGCTTAGATTATAGTGTGTAGGAGACATTGGTTTGGCATACGGCGTTTTTGAATTATGCGAATTATTGAATACTTCTATAATATCAAAGTCCTCTGTTTGGGTTTTTGCAGCTTGATTTTGCTTTGATTATTCACAGTTTGATTTTTTCTGATAGGAGATATTGTCTTTTCTGCCACTCGTGAAGTTACAACTTGGGACTGATTTTTCGAAGTCATATTTGAGTTGTGTAGTGTAATATCTGCATTAATAGTATTAGATGCAGCTGTAAGTTGTAGTGATACATTGGACGGTTTAGGTGAATCCGTATCAGAATCTTGTGTCATCTGAGGTAGATTTGTAGAATTATTGGTTATTTGCATCTCATTATTCGGAACTTTTTTCAGACTTTCTTGATTTTGCACGGGTAATGATGAGCTATTCTTACAAAACGAATTATCAATGTTATGTAATGATATTCGCTAACGTTTTCTCTTTTTACAACTGTTTAGAAGCGGACTATCACAAAAACTAACTTTTTTCAGATTTTCTACTAATGATTTTTGCTTTTGTAACTCATTTTTTAGCTCGTGAATTTCCAAACTGAGGTTGTCTATTTCGGTACCGTAGAATGGGGTTACTTTAAATCGCGGGGCGACATTGATCGAAACTTCTTTTAGAAACTTAAGTGCAAATATTGAGGAAACGGAATGCACTAGCCCACATTTTTTTTTCGTGTTGGCAACACTGATCGTCAGCCATCTTTCCCTTAGAAGCATAGGCGAGTGCGGCGGCTCGTTTTGCATAAAACAATTGAAAAGGTGAGTAACTACATATTAATATCATTTTTTAGCCTGCAAAACTTTGTCCGTAACTAATTCGCTTTGTGTATAGGCATAATGCAATTTATATTCGGTTTGTTTAACTTTAATTTGTGAACTATAAAAAAATATTGTGATTTTCTAAACTCAAAATTTGCTTGTGTTATTGGCAAAAAATTAACGCGGGGTGACATTGATCAGCAGGCAGGGTGAGATTGATCGGTGATAATAGTAACCCTACGTTTTAAAGTAAGGGTGTGGTTAACTACTTTTATCCGATTCTTATGATTCTTTATATATTATTATTAATCTATTGCTTCAGAAACATCATGCCACGAGATTACAAAAAAAAACCGGAACGAGAAGATATATAAACTACAGTGACGAATTATTAAATGAAGCTTTGTCAAGAGTAGTGACAGGAGCTATGTCTTTACAGGCTGCATCCAGAGAATATGATATTCCCTTTGGAACTCTGAACAGTAAATAAAAAGGAAACTGTGATATAATTTCATTTCTTCCAAAACCAAAGTCTTTAAATGAGGAAGAACCAACCTCTAAAGTAGAATTCTCGTTTGATGTAGACATTCTAGAATTAAAGTGATGATATCATATTTGTTATTGTTTTTTTTTATAAATTTATCAAGTTTCATAATAAGCGCCAATCAGGTGTCGAAATACTGCCCAAATAATAGGGAATGTTGATTGTTCTTTAGTCAGTAGACATTGTACTTAATAATTTAATTTAAAAATAAGAAAAGAACTGATTATAATACAATTTTCTGTGATTTGATAGCTAAACTATTGCTTATTTCTAAGTAAAAACAAATTATGTTCCTAAGTCGTAAAATAAACACTGATTAGAGTAAAATCTGTTTTATTTATATGATCAAAGTTACCCTAAAGCATAAAAATGCTTATAAAATGAAAAATTACCGGTCGATATTTTTGATTATTTTTTTCCGTAGTATCGTTTCGGGTCTACTTTCGAATTCCATAGTAAAAACATGGGTGATCAAAGTATCCCCACTCACGGTTTAACTTTGATCGCTTACTTTTTAATTTATTTTTCTTAATTTATTAAAATTTAGCATGTTAAAATTAGCTTATTCAAATCTACACAAAAAACCGATTATTATACTTTTAAATAATAATAATCTCGCTAAAAATGAGAATGCTACAGTCATTTAAAGTTAAAAATTGATCAAAGTATCCCCATTTTACGGTATGAGCTGATAATAATTGTAAATTCAAACTTTCGATTTTTTTACTTAGTTCGAAATGTTGACTATTTTCTTCATTTGTGTCATAGTCCGGATGGCTCAGTGCAGTCTCTTCAAATAAAGTCGAGCTCGGTTCGGAAACGTCAAGTGAGTTTGCCTTTCTGGGGCTTAGCCATGATGCTATTCTACAATCGTAAACGCTAGTAGAAAACTATTTAAATGTATGGTAATGACAGTTAACAGCGATAAATCACGTGGTCAGAGAATAGATAGAGAAAAAATCGTAGCCAAGATACAAATTATCTATTCGTACTTCACGAGAGACTACACGCAATCGTTTTCTACAATGACTAACGCTAACTCCCGTACAAACGCTAGCCAAGTAGCAGTTTGACAAGCGCAAACGTAACGTTATCGTAGTTTTGGAACGCCAACTCAGGCGATAGCTTGGACCATGCTTGGACCCTGTGTGCGTTCCAAAACATTTAGCTGTTTGTCGGGTGAATTTTACCGGATGAATTTTGGTTTCGGAACTAGGCTGTAAAGGGTGAAAATCACACTGAGCGAATTATGTTTTGGAACGATCTTGGAAAAAAGAGTTACCTAAGTGTTACCATTTATGCAATAAATGTTCCTTTTGTTTCTTTACCGATACTTTTTCTACATGGTTGATTTTTTGTTTTTATTTATGTAGGTCATCGTTTCCTAAAATGGTATATAAATTCTCAGTACAAATTCTTCTGAAAATAGGTACTTATCATGAAAATCATCCTTTTTCTAAGAAAATGTTACTCTTCGATCTGTCGTACGTTTAAATCGCACAAAAGCTCTGGTAGCACCAGCAATAGTATCGATCGGCGCGCGAAATTCAATTTTTCTTAGGTTTTATGTCAAGATGTGTATGTGGAGATACATTACAATCTGTTCATGGTTGTTTTGCCTCTGATATTTGTCACTGTCTCTGCCTAGTCATTACACACAATCACAAGTTAGAGAGAGACACAGTCATGGGTATCAGAGAAAGCTACTTCACCTAGCTGTAAACGGACTGTACTCATGTATAGTCATTTTGCGAAAATAAGTAGTTTTGACTTAGTACATACATAAAATCCGAAATAGTGAACAGTCTTTATACAAAACTGTATCAACCTGATAATTTCTAGATGAAGATAATTTGAATTTCGCGCGCCGATCGAGGATATATGCCCAAAAAAGATCTTTAATTAACAACAGCATTAACTTTTATATAATAACTAATTTCATCTTTATCTAAAATGCTTATAATATTTTGCCGACGCAGAACATCTAGTTTAGTGTGAATTGGAATGATAAAATATTCAGTATATTTTTCCTCAACCGCTTGTTTTTATTATAACTTCTCTCGTTATGTCAATTTTGACAGCCGACTGAAATTCAACTCTGATTTTACCAGGGTGAATTATTTCAACTGACAGGTGGAATTTCACTCTGTCGGGGGCGTTCCAAAACACTAGAGTAAAATTCACCGTTGCGTTTCGGAACCAGCATCGAGCGAATTTCACCCTTCACCGAGTGAATATTGCCCGTTTTGGAACGCACCCCTAGCGACAAAATAAATATGTATGGCGTCGTTAGCGTCAGCTGTTTGATTGTGTGTTGTGACCGACGATTGTGGTGTTATTTTTTATTATTTCTGCGCATTTTTAAATTAAAATGCATGCACTAAATATGTTATGGGGCGCTTATAACGAAGAAATGTTGATTACACGTCGAAATAGAGGAATATATCGCGATTATGTGGATGTAATCAATCAAATGTCCGAGACTCTGTTCATCAGCCGTTGTCGATTAAATAAGGCGACTTTCCAAGACCTTTGTGAAGACCTCCGACGTCAAACATCATTAAAAAAAACTGCAGAGATATCCGTAGAGGTTAAGGTATGTAATGATAAAATCATTAGTTAAAGTAGAGCTTGATATTATACAAGTATTGTTGATTTAAACAACTTCTAAATTAGTTAACCAAAGCCATGTCTGTTGGTCTCTAAAATTATAATGCAATTGTACCTTGTGAAATTGTGTATGTATTTAAGTTAAGTACCTACCTATATAATATTGTACGATAGTAATGTTTTAATAATAGTTTAGTTTGTACTAGCTATTGCTGCGCCCTCAAAACAGGGTATATATGCCATATATTTAGTTAACCTAGTTTTTAACTGAATTATGTATATATTTGCAATAAATAAATAAATAGATTTTATTTACCTACCTAATAGTTTCACAGCAACTCAAATATTGACCTATATCTGTTACAGGTGTTGTGTGCTCTCAGCTTCCTTGCAACTGGTTCTTACCAGAGAATTGTTGGAGTCAGCCATCATCTTCCACAGAGGACAGTTAGTCGCATCATAAAGCATGTCGTAGAGGCATTAAATCATAGTGCCATAATGGCAAAATGGATAATATTTCCAAAAACGAGACACGACAGAGGCATCATTAAACAAAAGTGAGTTAAAAATTAACATATTATCTATTTATAGTAGTGCTCACAATGATTACCTATCTACTATGTAATTGCAATCTTGTGTAATGTTCATTGTTACAGATTCCAAAGGAAATTTCGTTTGCCAGGTGTGATCGGCTGCATAGATTGTACTCATGTAGCTATAGTGAAACCTAATGAAGAAGAATATCTATATTTTAATAGGAAAGGTTATCACTCATTAAATGTACAAATGGTAAAGTACCTAGTTTTTAAAGATAAGGTAACTAAAATAAGTTTGTAACATTAGGGTAATAACTACTATTATTTAATTGTAGATTTGCCACAGTGAACTTCGCATTACAAATGTAAATGCAAAGTTTGGCGGAGCTACCCATGGTTCACATATATGGTCATCAAGTAGAGTTGAATCATATATGCGAGAACTGCACCAAAATAATGAACAAGTATGGCTGTTAGGCGAGTATTTATAGTTAATTTTTCCTTTCAAAATATATTTGTTGTTTCCTTTAGTATTGTCTATAAAAGTCATTTATTTATTTTTCAGGTGATTCTGGCTATCCACAACGCCCTTGGCTTATGACACCAATCCTTAATGCCGTTCAAGGGTCAAGGGAGGAAGAATATACCCAGAGGCATGTGCAAGCCCGTATCCCAATAGAGCGCTGCTTTGGATTACTTAAAGCTCGGTGGAGATGTTTGCTCAAAGATAGAGTCCTCCATTACCAACCATATGTTGCCAGCAAAATAATAATGGCTTGTTGTGTACTGCACAACATAGCATTAAAAGCTGGGTTACCACCACCACCATCTGTGCTCACTGTGGATGAGGATAACAGCGTAAGTATGGCTATTCCCATATCCAGTGGAAATAGTCAGTCTGAGTTAATCCAAGGCAGAGCTATGTTGAATTGCCTAATAAGTAGGATTCAATGAATCCCAGAAATAGTACTACATAGTACAAAGCCACGATTTCTTAAAATTGAACCCACACATTTAAAATGCACCGATAGATAGTCACCATAATACAAAATGTATTTAAAGTTAGTTATTTCATTTTTTTTTAAATAATAATAATAATATACACCACCCGCGAGACGAGCGGCTCGTCGAGCGACACGAGCGGGCCACGGACGCCGCCGCCGCCACCACCACCAGCGCGACGACGAGGCCGTCCACCGCTGCCGGCACGCTTAGGGCCTGTGGGGCATTCTGCCCCGCCATCCGCTCCCGCTACCGGTGGCATAGTGCGTCGCATGCGATGGACTCAAACCATTAATGAGAATTGCATGCGCGCGTACTTTGGGGCTACAGAGGGGGGAACCAACATGACAGCGTACTGTGCCAGATTGCTGCCTTTGTTTCAGGCCCTTGAACCGACTGTGGCCGTGACTGCCCAACGGCTATCGGACCAAGTGCGGGCTATCCACCGGTGCAAACTGCTGGATCAGTCCGTCATTGATCGGCTCCGCCTGGAGGCGCTGCCTGCTCGCCCCACTGCTTCCTCGACGCGGGACTCGCCCGTACCTGTCGCGTCGTCAGCCCCGACAATGGCTTCAGTGCCGATGTCGGCGGCGACACTAGCGACACCACCGGCTGGTCCTGCGG
Source organism: Hypomecis punctinalis (assembly GCA_949316475.1). Classification (NCBI taxonomy): domain Eukaryota; kingdom Metazoa; phylum Arthropoda; class Insecta; order Lepidoptera; family Geometridae; genus Hypomecis; species Hypomecis punctinalis. The sequence goes on along the minus strand of OX438794.1, from coordinate 2,046,152 downwards.
TCGACGAGCCAGATGGCGCGAGTATGAGCGTATCTAGCCAGGTGAGTGAGCAACTGAGGAGGGCTTTGGAAGACGCGATTTCCCAGTATCGGTTCGCACCCGACTCTAGGCCGCGACTGCCACGTTTCCCCACCCATAGGCGTAACTTGGCGCTTATGGGAGCCCTGAACCCTTTGCTAGTCCCGTATTTACGGGCAAGCGAAGGCTTAGTCGATACCCACTCGATCTTGTACTGCGGCGCCATCGCGGCGTGTCGCGTTGCACATGTTAAGTTCCCGGACACTAGCCGTGCACCGCAACCCGCCGGGGGTGTGCCCGCGTGGCAAATGCGGATCCAGCGGCGTATCGACTCGTTCAGGACTCTCATAGCAAAGCTAATCTGTTTTAGCCGGGGGAATAACCGCCCCCGAGTCATGCGTTTCGTGACACAGGCCTTTGCCGGGACTGGTATCAGACCCCAACACTATTTGGCCGGTGTCACGGAACGCATAGACTATCTGAAATAGAAAGTTTATGCGTGGGAAAACCGCATTCGTCGCTACAGAGAGCGTGTGGACCGATATTGGCTAAATCGCCTCTTCCAAAGTGACCAAAGGAAAGTGTACCGAGGCTGGGAGAGAACCGACCAACGTGTGAGCGACGGGCAGTTGCCAGATGCTAGCGCCATGAATGACTTCTGGCGCGGCATCTGGTCGGTGCCCGTCGCACATACGGAGGGTGACTGGATGCGTGTGGTTGAGCGGGAATGCGAGACTATCGAACCTATGGGATCTGTTTTAATAGATCCCGTAGACGTTAGTTGTGCGATCCGTACGGCTCAGAACTGGAAAAGTCCTGGGCCGGACGGGCTGCACAACTTTTGGATAAAATGGTTTCGATGCTCGCATGACCGCTTAGCCACACAATTCCAGGAAGCCCTTGAGGTTGGTTCTCTACCTAGCTTTTTCACCACCGGTGTCACCTTCCTGCTCCATAAGTCCGGTAGTACCACGGAAGCAAAGAACTATCGACCCATTACGTGCTTGCCTACCATCTACAAGCTCCTCACATCCATTCTGAGCATCAAAATTAACGCGCACGTCGTTGCGCAAAACGTTTTGGCTTTCGCTCAGAATAGATGTAGGGTTGGGTCCCGTGGTACTAAGGAGCTCCTCCTCATAGACATGACCATAAGCCAGCAAGTCCGGCGGAACAAGGGAGCCCTCTCTGCCGCCTGGATTGACTATAAGAAGGCCTATGACTCTGTGCCTCATTCGTGGCTCGAGAGGATTTTAGAGTTGTATAAAATCGATACAACTCTAAAATCATTCTTAGTGTCATGCATGGGGCAATGGGCCACGATCCTTCGTCAACCTGGCGGTGGAGACGGCTCCGCTGGTCCGCAAGACTTGATTAAGATTGAGCGGGGAATATTCCAGGGTGACAGTCTGAGTCCACTGTGGTTCTGCCTGGCCCTGAATCCTCTCAGCACTTTGCTGAGGAATTCAGAGCTAGGCTATCGGCTTCGCAGACAGGGTGAAGTTATCTCTCACCTGCTGTACATGGATGATCTCAAGCTGTTTGCACCGAAATACCAAGACCTGGTGGAGCTGCTAAAAACCACTGAAGTTTTTAGCAGGGCTATCAGGATGGAGTTCGGTGTAGATAAGTGTGCGGTCATGCGTGTACAGCGTGGGAAAGTTGTGGATTCTCCGAATCTACAACTTTCTGAGACGATGACTATCAGGTCTCTCTCCGAAGCCGAGACCTACAAGTACCTCGGTATGTCAGAGTCGTTGGGTATATCGGCAGTGGACATCAAGAAATCGGTGAAGGAGCGCTTTTTTTGTCGTCTGACAAAAGTGCTAAATAGTCTTTTGTCCGGCGGCAACAAGGTGCGCGCCTTCAACGGTTGGGTGATGCCGCTGCTGATGTACTCCTTTGGCATACTGAGGTGGACTCAGACTGAGCTGGACGCCCTGGATAGGAGGGTCCGTCGACTGCTCACTTTGCATCGCATGCTACACCCGCGCTCGTCTGTCATGAGACTGTACATTCCGCGGAAGTGTGGTGGCCGAGGCTTTTTAAATGCCAAGGACCTCCACAACCGCGAAGTATACAGTCTCCGGGATTATTTCCGAAACAGCGGGCGTGGAATGCATTGCGATGTGGTGGCAGTTGACATAGGCCTCACCCCGCTCTCCCTGGCGAAGGAGAACTGGCGCAGGCCATCGGTGCTCAGCACCGATGATCGCAAGGCGGTATGGAAGAGCAAGGAGCTGCACGGGCGGTTCTATCGGGCTCTAACAGGACCCGATGTGGACCTGCTCGCGTCGGTGGCCTGGCTGCGCTTCGATGACCTCTTTGGGGAAACCGAAGGTTTTGCCTGTGCAATTGCGGACGAAGTTGTCATGACGAACAACTCCCGGAAGTATATCCTGAAGGACGGTACGGTCGACATTTGTCGGGCATGCCACCGTCCCGGAGAGTCACTCAGGCACATTACTTCCGGTTGTTCTCATCTTGCCAACGGCGAGTACTTGCACAGACATAACCAAGTAGCCAGGATTATCCATCAGCAACTTGCTCTTCGATACGGCCTTGTCGAGTCTGAGGTGCCGTACTATAAGTACGCACCGGCACCAGTTCTCGAAAATGGTCGTGCGTTGCTTTATTGGGACCGCTCTATCATCACGGACAGGACTATTGTCGCCAATAGGCCTGATATCGTGGTGGTCGACCGGTCCCAACGCCGGGCAGTGCTCGTCGACGTCACCATCCCACATGACGAGAACCTCGTGAAGGCCGAGAAGGACAAGCTCAGCAAGTACCTTGATTTGGCTCACGAGGTTACCGCCATGTGGGATGTGGACTCTACGATCATTGTCCCGATAGTCGTTTCGGTAAACGGCTTAATAGCGAAGAGTCTCGACCACCATCTTAAGAGGCTCTCGCTAGACAGTTGGGTCAAGGGTCAGATACAGAAGGCGGTCGTCCTGGACACAGCGCGCATTGTCAGGAGGTTCCTCTCTCTGTAGACCCAACCACCGGTAGCTTGGGCCTCGCCCCGCTGCCGGCGGCACTCTAGGTTTAGGTTTTTTTATAGTATTTTGTTTTTTATTATTTAAATATTGTAAAAAAACTTAAATTTAAGACTATAAATAAATATGTGTATAATAATATAATAATAATTCTTTATTGCATGATATAATAGCCACTTGTTAATACAGTTGGTATAAATAATATTCACATTTATATTATCGGCTAGCAGTTACAAATCTAGTTAGTACACAGTACCTACACTAAGCAAAAGCTTGTATTGTAGATACTGTTTACCTTCAAGGAACTACATTAGCAGAATAAGATAATATAATAATAATAAAAAATAAAATAATATATAGTATATACATGTTCCGGAGAGTATTGACTGCATTATCCGCAGAAATGTATAGTTTGTGTGTGTGTACCTACGTGTGTATAGCACTGCAATACACGAGATCTCATGAGAGTCAAGGTTTGCAGTGCTACTTTTGTGTGTGTGTGTGTGTTTGTATGTGTGTGTTGTGCATGTATGTGTGTGTGTGTTGTGCATGTGTTTGTATTGGTGGGTGTGCGCTTAAGTGATTTATATGCCAGTCTGTTGCTATCGCGTGACTACTAGCAGATTTTCTGTTTCAAAGTAATCTAGATTTGAAATCCATTCAAATAAGGCGTTTTTTGCCTCATATATAATATATTTAATGATGCGAAGTTATGAATGTGTTTGTTAATTTTATTGTAAATAAATGGGCCAAGAAACACTTTATGCCTTTGTGCCGACCATATTCTGCAAAGCGGTTCTGATAACACTCTGTCCTTACGCCTCTTAGGCATGTTAACCTCAGAATTGAGTGCTTTTGCATTGTTGTGTTGGGCTAGCGTGAGATTCATGATGTATAACTGTCTTACCGTGAGGACATTACTGTCTTTGTATAGTTGATAAGTAGGATGGAGAAAATGTTTACGCATTGCCACCTTAAGTACTGCCCTTTGTGCTCTTTCCAGTGTCAGCATATGTGTTTTAGATGCACCGCCCCAGATCCTAATGCAGTATGTTATAATAGATCTACATATCGCATCATAGATTTTAAATATAAGCTTATTATCAGCCACATCTCGCAAACACTTAAATACAAATATAAGCTTCCGTACTCGCTTGCTCAAAGAGTCTATATGCGCTTTCCAGGTTAACGTATTATCTATTGTGAGACCGAGGTATTTTATGCTATTAGCTTTCTGTAACTTGGCACAGGTACATTTTTTATCTGTGTGGCAATTTTGTGAGCTATTAAATCAACGTTAATGTTAATTAATTCATTTATTTCTTGCGAAGTAGGTCGAACAATTTACATTGTGGTCTTAAATATTATTAACTAAGTCCTCTACATCAGCTATTAGTTAGCATGCAAGTTAGTGTATAATCCACCTTAATTATTAAATATATTTCAGTATCATACATTTTCTTTCTTACAGATTTCAATTTTTTGCATTTATTTTTAGAACATTTAGGTTAGCATTTAGTTTTAGCATAGGCATTGATTTATACTGTTATATTAATATATTATTCAGTAAGTACCAACTATTTAAACCCATACTAAGCTATAATTAAATATAAATATGAAAAATAAAATACTGTATAACTTAGAACTCGTTTATTTTTTTCACTATTTCCTAACATAAAAACAGTATAAATTTAAAAAAAAAATAACAATCTTCTTGCCCATGGTACATATCACTTGGAGTATTTGAAAAATTTACTTTATATTTATCATTTTATATTACATTAAAAATTATAATTATAAAACCAGTTCCAATTGTCACATGTAGATATTGTTATAAAAAAAATATAACATTCTGTTCATAGCTGATCATTATTGTCAGATTCCAGAATAATTGTAATAAAGGATATTTTATGCATGTAAAATTTTAACTGATTTTGCTACTACATACTGGACTAATCAGAAGAGGAAGGAATGATGTCGGTTGAAGGAAGTGATGATGAGGATGGTAAAAGTCTGATTGTTAAAGCTTTAGCAATATCAGCCAAAATTTGATTGCGGTTTTCCTCTATTTCAAGTCTTCTAGATTCCAACCGAAGCTTTTCCGTTTCCCTCTGGTGTACATTTTTTTCCCGGTCCTCCTCCAGTTTTAACCGACGGTTCTCAACGTTAACAAACTCACTCGTGGAACGCTCAAAAGGAGTTTGTATCCGTCTGCGACGAGCGAACAGTGCGCGGCGTCGCGGCGAAGACGCGGTCGGCGACGCTGCGAGCGCTTCGCTTGGCGGGCTCGCTGTGCGCTCCCGCCGCCGCCGCCCTACCGGCGCTGCACCGCGTGATGTGGAGTTGAGGGGTGATGTTGCTGGCACCGGCGCGGGCGCTGGCGTACGTGCAGGGGCGAGCGGCGGAGGTGACGCTGCCGGTGGACTAATACCACCAGAGGGAGGTGGTAAAATAGCCGGACTGCCAGATGTTATCTCTAGACAAAAATTAATGAGATATATTTTGGGTCGTTATTTAACTAAAAATAATGGATTACTCTAAACGACCTCACTTAGTCTCAACGTCCCTCACTAAAATTTCGATTGGAGTAAAATTTTTTACGTCAATTACTAAGATTTTTTTATGTACTTTATTTATATAATATTACAGGGGTTGTGTTTGACTACCTATATACAGTCCGTCAACAACTTTCCGTTAATTAATAATACACGGTTTACAGAATAAACTTTTTGATTATTTTTACTAAGGATTTCTACGTTTACGTTACGATTCGTTATGTTATAGTTCGTTGTTTTCTTTTATTTAACTTGATAGTTGATGTGAAAACATTATTACTCCATAATTACGAAGTTTGAGTGGGGGATATTGAGACCAATATTTTAATGGCTCAACGACCATCACTGGCTACGATTGTCACAAAAAATAATACTTTGTTCTAACATACCCCAGTTGTTGGGAGTAAACTAAAATAATAAAATTAATATAAGTAGTTCAGTGTACCTTCTATTGATTGTGAGGGATGCCTGGGTAGCATTTCCAGTATTATTTCATTTGAAGGGTCCTGAGTCCTTTCTGCGGTGTTTTGGAAAGATGATGGTTGGTCCTGAAAAACATTTTTAGAATATAAAGTTATGAACTTATGAATATTTATTATTTTAATATAAGCAATGATCCCAAGCATATTTTTTTTTTTTTTTTTTTTTTTTTATTATTGTTTTTACATGTTGTTCCCTAACTTGATTAGGGGATTCAATCTTATTTTAATTATGACTAATTATTACTATTTGAGAAACCACTTTACATTTTTATCTATTGCTCTATGTCTATCATAATTGTTCTATCGTGGTCTTGATTAAATAAAGTTGATATTTACATATTGTAAAATATGTACATTCAACCTATATTATATATCTATTTATTTTGTTTAATCACTTTGTTACATATTTTTACGCAAAAATCGATAAACTTGTTTCTAACATCTTTGTCTCTAATTATTTCACATAAACTTTCGACCACTATTGACCAATTTATTTCCTGTTCTGTTTCGTAGCGCTCCTTTAAATAAACTGGGCATTCCACTAGAATGTGCAGGGGTGTTTGCTCTTTTTCAGGCTCACAGGTGCATGATGGGCTCTCCCTCAGTTTGAAACGATGTAAATATTGGGAGAACCCACCATGGCCTGTCATGACTTGCGTTAATGTACCTTCTGGCTTTATACTTCTTATGGTTCTATATGCCTCGATTGCATCGGGGAAAAATATCAAGGTTGTTGGAGTAGTTCTACCTACTTTATATCTCCGGTTCCACTCATCAAGCGTGCCCATGCGGATCTGTCGCTTGATGAATGAAACCGGACACTTATCATAATCTAATCTTGTTTCTGTCTCTAGGGCTGCTTCTTTTGCTAATTCATCTGCTCTCTCGTTCCCCTCGAGTCCCGTATGTGCTTTGACCCAAAAAAGTTCAACTTTTTTGTCTCGAAGTCGACACTCCCTTAATTTACTTCGAGTTTTGACTGCGAGAGGATGGAGAGAGCAGTTGTTCACTACAGCCTGCAGTGATGATCTGGAGTCACTAAAGATAGCGAAAGTATTTTCAGGTCTTTCTAAGATTTCGCCCATGGCTTCCGATATCGCCAGATCCCAAGCATATTACATACTAACATCAAATCCTCTCTCTTCAATGCCAGCTAAACCAACAACAGCAGACAAACCCATTATAGACAACACTCTTTGTTCTAAATCTGAGAGGGCTTGTCTGCTGCTTGGACCACCACCAGTGCCATGAATTTCATGGCACAATATTAGAGCCTTTTTTTTGTCTTCGTCTTCCAATCCGCCTATGGTTATATGAAAAATCCATTAGTTAGGTATTAAAAAAAAATTAAATAAGAATAGTCGCTTTTTGAACCTGTATATTTTAGACCATTAATCTGATTATGATATTTTTCATCCCAAACATTCCTTTTAATATATACCATATTAAAAAAGTCTTAACAATATTCAAGAGTGGAAAACAACCAATAACAGCATCAGCAATTGCAGAGACTCCTCAGATATCAGGGGCCCACTTAAACAGATATACACTCAGTAATATTTTCACCATCTATAAAATTAATTTTGTGATAGCCATACATAGGTGATATTTGACTTGTGAAATGTGCAACTTACTTTTTTCCATTTCTCCGTTGATTTAACTACCCCTCCACCAGTAGAGTTGAGTAACTCTATTAACTCCTGCCATAACTGATCTTGTTTAATTCTGCCTTGAGGTCCTGATTGGGGTCTTGATAAATCGCCATGACTGAAATATTAGTAAAAAATATATTTTAAAGCAAAGATAAACTTAAGTCGCACCAATGAGGGGAACACTTATAAAAGGGTCGAAATATAAGTGGTTTGTTTCTCAAGAGCCAGGTTTGTGTCACGTAACACGTCATTGTTTATATTTCGAATTCCTGAGTAACGGAGGAGTTCATTATCACAAAATGATTTAGATTATTAGATAGGACTGATTTTAATAACGTAATTAACGTGTACGAGTAACTTACCTTTCCATAAAGTCCAATAAAGCCAAAAACTGTTCCAGGCTAGCTCTACTTCTTGAATCCATTACTTATAAACTAGATTTTTCGAAATATTTACACAGTATTTCAGATGCGCACAATTTCAAATAGGTATAGTTTTAAATAATGTCTACTAATTAGCTTATAAATTCACTGATAGGTATTAAAAATAATATTTTACTTCAATTCACTGATTTAAATGTTTGTTTTGAACTTTTGACCATCTTTTGACGCGCGCTTTAAGTAGTGGATGTGACAGCAGTGACGTTCTTCTTCTTCTTCTTAGTTTTGGCGTCGCATTATTGTGCATTTGCCAGTGTCAAGTATTAAGTTTTAATAATTTTTGATAATATTTTATCAAAATAGTCACTGTCATAGTCCAATAAAGTCGCGGTCAAGTCCAATCATAGTCCAAGTCATACCTCAGTAAAGCAGTGGAGACTTTACTAGAGGCGTCTATGGAGTTTTGGTAACAACACGGAAGAACATGATACGTCACATTATATCACTTGCCTACACTCATGCACGTAAATCAGCTCATAACCAACGAAATACCACCATTTTTCACTAATTATCACTGATAAAAACACAAGTTTAACAAAATAATACAATGAGGCGACATGATTTTTCCGCGTTCCCGCCAAAACTCCCAGCAGTGACGTTTTCGAGAACGCTCACCATAGACTAAAGTAGGGACAAGATAATAGGTCACTTTTGACAGATGTCAGTTTTATATTCATAGTGAGGTGACCTGCTTAAAAACATCGATTAAATGAATGAATCGAATGAATCGATACAGACTTGAAACATATGTGAATTTTAAAAATGATCATGCGAATCCCTGTCCCATTATTATTTTTTCTTTCATAAATTAAAGCAGCAAAATAAGACAAGTACCTACGTAATTTAACAAAAAAATTGATTTTATTCACTTGAACTATCGGAACTGCTATCTTCATCACTGCTGTCAGCACTCAGAGATATTATTAATTCATTTTCAATAATATTGTCTATTCTCGCATCTCGTTCAAAATCTTGTAAAATTATTTTCTTTGTCTTCTCCACGACTTTTCGCCAGTCTTCTGTAGTGACTTCTGCACATGCAGTTTGTAGCAGAGTCATCATTTTAGCAGTACTGAAGGGTGGTTCAGTATTGTTCCGCGCTGCATGACCCTTTATTTGTGCCCAAATAAGCTCGATGGCGTTATACTGGCAATGGTAGGGAGGCAATCGAATAACTTCGTGTCCATGCTCTAGGGCTAGTTCATCGATTACATAGCGGAGCTTGGACGGCTTAGTTGCTTTTACCAGATTTAACAACTCAACTTTTAATAAAGTTGGACTTGCCTCCACACCATTTCTTACCAGCCACGAGACAATTTCTTGCTTTTTATTTGCTTGAGTTGGTGGTTTATCAACTGTACAGAATGATACGGAGCATTGTCCATTATAATTTTCGATGGGTTTTCTAAGCTGACTAGCAGCTTCTCAAACCACTCTTTAAAAACATCAAAGTTAATTTCCTCATGGTAATCTGTTGTAGTTTTAGAGGCGAATGCGAGGAGGCAGTCTGGAATAAAACCTTGAGAAGCTGATCCCTCGTGACATATAATAAGTCGGGCTCCTTTTCCCGATGGAACTTTTGAGGTGGAGGCCGCTGTATCATCGGTCCATGTCCGCGCAACCGTATGGTTCGCATTCAACCATGTTTCGTCAATAAACACGACATTGTCCCAATCCGTAATTTTATTTACCTCACGTAAGAATGTTATTCTCTTCAAAATAATATCGTAGCGTTCTAGCAGGATTTTCCGCTTGTCGGATTTTTTAAATCTAAAGCCAATCGATTTCAAAACCTTTGATAGAGACGATTTGCCTCCAAAAAATAAACCTGCGTCGTTTAACGAACTCAATAGCTTTTCCCGTGTAGGATATTCTTTTCTCGAGTAATATCCATAAATGTGGTTGCGAATTGCAGTAGCATCAAAATTATCAACGTCAACAATTTTCTTGTCCCTCTTTCGTTTTTTCGGTGTACGTAAAGTATTATCTTCTGAGCCTGATGGTCCGTATTTCTCTTTCAGAATTTGAGTTACTGTCTTCTTCCCTATTCCCAATGCTTCGGCAACGCGTTCTCTCGGTGGTTTCAATGGTAAAAGAGGCCCATCGTTAACTGATTCACGTCCAAAATAATTGTACAATTTCAGCACTAGTTCGCGAGATTGAGTGTTTAGAGTTTTCCCCCGTTTCGACATAGTAAGACTGTAATGTTTTTCTTGTTTAATAATCGTTAAGCAATCGGAGTCCAATTTATAGCCAGGTAAACGTAGTCAGTAAGATCAGTTCAATGAAAAAGCCGGATCAGAAGAAAATAACAGAGAGCACACCAAAAACGCACAGTCACTTCGCACAACAACAAAAGACTGCGTCATCATCATGTTATGGCGACATGACATGCGTCATCGACAGGCACTGGTGTTGCCAGCAACATCCACCTAAATTGCACCCAACATCAATGACCTTTCTATTTAGTTATTTTTTTGTATTTTTATAGTTAGTTAAAAGAATAATAAATATGTACGAGGGTCATTCAATAAATACTTAGCCTACAAAAAGTAAACGAAAATTTTGGAAAAGTGGCAATTTATTTTTCAACATAGTCTCCTTTTAGTTCGATACACTTAGCCCAGCGATGTTCCAACTTTTTTAACCCGTCCGAAAAATAGTTTTTGTCAAACTCTGCAAAATAGGCCTCCGTGGCGGCGATGACCTCCTCATTTGATCCATATCTATTCCCGGCGAGAGATTTTTTCAGATTAGGAAACAGAAAGAAGTCACAAGGGGCCAAATCTGGAGAATACGGTGGATGGGGCAGCAATTCGTAGCGTAATTCGACCAATTTGGCCATGGCAACGGCAGACGTGTGAACCGGTGCGTTGTCGTGGTGAAACAGCACTTTTTTCTTCGCCAGATGGGGTCGTTTTTTCTTTAATTCGGCGTCGAATCGGCCCAATAAATCGGCATAGTAAAGCCCTGTAATTGTTTTACCCTTCTCGAGGTAATCGATGTAGATCACACCTTGTGAATCCCAGAAAACGGTGGCCATAACTTTTCCGGCCGATTTTACAGTTTTCGCCTTCTTTGGAGCACGTTCCCCGGTCTGGATCCATTGTTTTGATTGCTCCTTGGTCTCTAGTGTGTACCAGTGGATCCAGGTTTCATCGACGGTCACAAAACGACGCAAAAACTCCGCTGGATTCCGCTTAAACAGCGCCAAACACGTCTCCGATGTGGTCTCACGGTTGCACTTGTTTTCCGGTGTGAGTAAACGCGGCACCCATCGCGCCGACAGCTTTCTCATGCCAAGTTCCTCGTGAAGAATATGATACACTGTTCCTTCTGAAATGCCTACAGTCTCAGCTAGCTCCCGAACCTTCAATCGGCGATCTGTCAATACGAGATCATGGATTTTTTTAATGTTTTCCTCCGTAGCAGCTGTTTTCGGTGCACCTGGACGTGGTTCATCAAAAACCGACGTACGGCCACGTGCAAACTCGTTGAACCAATTCTTGACGGTGGCCATCGATGGAGAAGAGTCACCGTACACAGCATCCAAGCGCTCTTTGATTTCGATGCGCGTTTTCCCTTCCAAAAATAGGAATCTAATCACCGAACGATATTGCTCTTTTTCCATTTTTGTAAAACCGATCGATACGTTCGCTTCCATAAGTTGTCAAATTAAAACAAATGAAGGGATTGGAATGAAAATTTGAAAAAAGAATTAAAAAAGAATGTGCTACACTGTGGTAAAACTCTTTTGAAACTACAGCGCCCTCTGGCGATGAGGCTAGGTACTTATTGAATGCACCTCGTATAATTAGGTTTTACTATAATCACAACGTGGTTACAAATTTATGGTGATTTTTCTTCACAAGTAATCATTGCATTCGATTCAACTTACAATTCTATCAGCTTTCGATTTTTAGAGTAACATCCCTAGTGTTTAAAAAGAAAAAGGGTTGAATGACGCAACATTGTAACGACGTTCAGTTCTTTAGATCAGAAATTGTTTATTATGTTTAGAATGGTTTATTAGTGAGAGCAAATCGTAAAATTACTCGTATCGGTCATTATTACAATAAATATGTAAACGTAATTGAAAAAAGTTAAGCAATTGTGCAGTTCTTATTTTATGCCCGCCGTTACAAGGTTACGTTGTTGAATTTTGATGAAATGTCAAAAGTGACCTATTATCTTGTCCCTACTTTTTAAAGTCCAGTAGCCTTAGTCCAAGTTAACTCAATTCACAAACTGTAGTGAGTCTGGAGTAAACACGAAACGGCATGTTCGATGTATTTTCGGCAGTCCAAGTGTCTCAAATGACAAACAGTCTAGACAGCAAAACCAACTGTTTCGTGACAAGAATGAAAACGAATGAACATCATTTTTCTCTTTCACACATCAGTGGATAATAAGAGATAGGGATATACGTCGCCATTTTCAAGCATTTGACATTAAACACAATGTTTAAGCTTGAAAACTAAATAGTATTGGCGGGAAAGAGAAACATTAATAGACCAACATTTTGTATAATTTACTTGTGATTATCAATCACAGCATGAATTAAGTTTAATGAGTAATATAGCGATATCCACATTATTTTACAATAAAGAATGGAATTTAACAAGTAATAGAGCAATATTATATTTACATTATTTTATGATAAAATATTAAATATTCTAAAATAAACATTGGCAAATGTGCTTGAATACTTTTTTTTTTAATTTCGGCTGAGAGATATCATTGTCACTGTCAAGTCATAATCTTTTACGAAAAGGTTACCAACTAGTGGAAAAATTACACAAATTTGGGGAAATTAAATTAAAAATAATAATATTGTCAGGAAAATAATTCATAGTTTCATTACTATAGTTTTACCTATATTTCAGTTTCAAAGTCATAAAATAATTGGAATCGCCAGAGTAATGATGCTCTCATTTAAAAAATAAACAATTAGCCATTGCCACGAAAGGATAATGATTATATCAAGTGGGATTGGAATTCTTCTTTTAACTGCACATCGTGTGGATTGACGTTAAACGGTGTTTCTAAAAGTAAAACCAGATTCATGAAGGCGAGGTTGTCAGAATGACTATGGATACCTAAGTACACACCAAATTATTATACGGAATAAGAATACGACACGAGTAAGATGAAGTAAGTGAAATGGGAAAATATTTATTTAATCGAAATTGTCGTAAATTATTTAGTAAGAACTTTCCTTTCAAATAAGTTTGAAATATTGACATTTAGGGAATAATAACACAAATTAGGGAAAATTATAAATTGATCCTGGTAGCCGATATAAATCAAGGAAAAAATCGAATCAAAACATAACCTATTTGAATTTATTATTTAATTCCTACATTTCAATGTTCACTATTTTCAATTTAAAAAGAATTAGCAATACTTAACAGTTCATAGAAATATTGGCTGTAAATTAAGTACTCGAATGGAAACCACATCTTGCCGGGGTGCAACGTAGGCTGTCTTCAGGGTAAGTAGGTATATTATTACTATAGACTGATGAATAATTAAGCCTGCAGGAACGGGTTGGATGCAAGCCTCTTCTAACCAGTTTATTGGAAATCAATAGGGGAGGTCTATGTCCAGCAGTGGATTTTCTTCGGATGATATTGATGGTGCTTTTCATAGCCAATAAGTGATTTTAACTACTTAATCCAAATCAAAAATTCTTAGTTTAACTTGACCGTAATACTTAGGCTTAGGATTATATTGTCAGACCTCAATTTATAATCATTTTACCTACATTCATATGAATGAGAAATGTAAAACTTAATATTACCTAATATAAATTGTTTCTTTTTTACAGCTGTGAAGACGATGTAAACAAACAACCAAGTAGCTACTGCGTGTTACAAACTGGAAGTTAAAAGCACAGCGTACTAGAAGCTTATCTGCTTGAATAAAAATAAATGTTCAGCGCATTGAAAATTCAAAAATCATACCCCGGCAAGTGCAACGTAGGCTGTCTTCAGGGTAGGTATATAATTACTATAGACAGATGAATAATTGAGGCTGCAGGAACGGGCTGGATGCAAGCTGCTTCTAACCAGCTTATTGGAAATCAATAGGGGAGGCCTATGTCCAGCAGTGGATTTCCTTCGGCTGATAATGGTGGTGCTTCTCATAGCCAACAAGTGATTTTCACTACTGAATCCAAATCAAAAATTCTTAGTTTAACTTGACCATAATACCTAGGGCTTAAGATTAGATTATCAGACCTCAATTTATAATCATCTTACCTACATTCATATGAATGAGAAATGTAGAAATTAATATAAATTGTTTCTTTTTTTCAGCTGTGAAGACGATGTAAACAAACAACCTAGTAGCTACTGCAAGTTACAACTGGAAGTTAAAAGCACAGCGTACTATAAGCCTATCTGCTTGAATACAAATAAAAGTTTAGCACGTTGAAAATTTTCCTGCCGCTGCTTTCCACTGTTTCATAATATATAAAATTATTGTTTTATAAATAATTACAATTCATTTAGTAATGTATGAATTTTCGTTATTTTAATAAAATATACATATTCAAATGAAAAATGTAAGTAATTAATTATTGTGTATTGATAGTTCCCAGGTTCCCACAATGAACAGTAAAATAACTTCTGTTTACATTAAGGGATGATTTATATTAGGTAATGCTGGGCCCAGAAGGGACATGTTTATGCCTCGTTATAATATAAAGTTTCATATTAAATGTATGCAACGTCTCTCATTAGTGACCCATCCACAGCCTTTGCCCGGCCCGGTCTAATATAAATCATCCCTAACAACTGCTTGTCTTTTGCTCATACAAGAACAGTTGACTACCTATAGTGTTAAGGGCAAAAAAGGAAAAATCCTGTGCTATGCTTTAATGTTTACTTCCCAACATTCATAAGTTTGAATTTATGCAATGCATTTCACACAAGTTTCATACATGTATGAGTAATATTGCAATTTATAATAATAGATAGTTCATTTTAAAGCAAAAAACAAGAGATATTCAATACAAACATATAGTAGATCAGGCATGATAGTCACCTAATCAATTACAAGAAATTGGAAGGTTATTGCATATGTGTGTGATTTCTACTGGATAAACACATATTTATCTCAAAAGCACCGAGTTCTTTTCACATTGTTACACTTAGCATGCATTGTGGAAAACACACAGGAGGAGATTATTTTAGCAGAAGATTTATGTTTGATACTCCGGATTGGCACTGGCATTAACTTGTCTCTTGAGCTTTTGACTGGTGCACCTGTTTGAGCTTAATTCTAAACTGTTGACTTCGTTGACTGACACAGGTTCTTGTTGAGCGTTGTATTCACGATACTATATTCCTTGTTGACAAGCTTGGTATGCATCAATATAACCCCAAAGGGGGCTTGTTGAGTTACCTAATTCTTACTTAGTAAGTCTTCTGCATTAGGTAATGCTGATTTTCTTTCTTTTGACCCGTAGTATTGACTTGTAAACATAAGTATATTTTTACGTTTTAACAAAGTTGATTGCAAAGTTTTGGGTTTTACGATAAATCTTGCGACAAAATACAGCCTTCGAAATACATTAAGGCTACACTGCACAATTTCTTGAAGAAATAATGTACGCTCTCACCTAATATTTCTCAGTGAGTTTGAAAACAGTAAACTTCAAGTTCACTGTTTTAAATACGGTTGGTAAATTGTCAAAGTGCACACTCGTACTGCCGTTTGATACAAAAAGTTACACGCTGTTTTGTGTATGAATGAATGAAACAGCAAAACAGCATGTAAACTGCCGTTTTGTAATCTCATACTACCAAATCTGTTTACGACTAGTTCTTGCTCGTTTCCGCTAGGGGCGCTGTACAAAAATGTATGGAGCTATACTCAAACGCGAAAGTTTAAGTATACTATGCAAAACCTAGACTAAACATACATGTGTTTTCTATAGTCATAGTAGAATGAGCGTACGCCGTACTAGTAATGACTTGGCTACCTCGTTATCGCCTTTCTAAGATCGCTAACGCTAAGACGTTAACGTTTGTAGATAGATTGAAAGCGCTTGTGACTTGGCTAAGCCCCCTGTACTGACGAAATGATAGGGTGTCATTACAATCCATGTTAATCTAAGATTTTCTTAAAGCGTATCCGAACGAAAAACTATTCTGTTGTAATGTTGGTACTATATGACATTAGAATTTGCAGTCAGCTGTCAGATGTCAAAACAACGTTTTCAAGTCAGTTGATCACGTCCATCGTCATCGCATCACTTGTGTGTGTGTGTGTGTGTATCGTGACGATAATTTGCCAAAAAATCCCGTGTTTGTGTGCGTATCATAGAATAATGTAAATATAATATTGCTCTATTACTTGTTAAATTCCATTCTTTATTGTAAAATAATGTGGATATCGCTATATTACTCATTAAACTTAATTCATGCTGTGATTGATAATCACAAGTAAATTATACAAAATGTTGGTCTATTAATGTTTATTTTTCCCGCCAATACTATTTAGTTTTCAAGCTTAAACATTGGGTTTAATGTCAAATGCTTGAAAATTGCATTGAATTATTAGAAGGTAGGTAGGATAGTTCACTAACTCATATTATTTTTTACTTTTACATGAAACAAGTCTCGAGTACCTACCTTCTAAAAGTTACAGTAACTAAAAGTTACAGTGCAATTTTCTTTTTTAATGCTTTTGTGAGTGATATTTTTTTATTTATAAGTTTTCTTCGCATAAATAAGAAATTTACATGTTCGTTTTCTAATTTGTACTTATTTTTTTAGCCGTGATTAATATTTTCACAATGACTTCGAGAAGAAATCAAAAACGCGAGCAGAAAAGAAAGAAAAGGGCAAACATTAGAAAAGTGAAACGTTTCAATGAATCATGTAAGTATTTTTATCCATCCATTCCTCAGCCGCAGGACGTCCACTGCTGGACATAACCCTGCCCTAACCTACCCTGACTGTAGATTGGGTTTCCCGCAGTTTGTAGCAAATTTTACAGCTGCCAAGACGTTTGATTCGTCCTACCGAGTTCAAAAAAGGAGGTTCGCAATTCAACTCTGTTTTTATGTTTTAACTAGCTTTTGCCCGCGGTTCCGCCCGCGTGGTTTTTGACTTTTGTACTATCCCACAGGAACCTTTTATTTTTTCGGGGTAAAAAGTAGGTATTTATTTATCTCGTAATTTTAGTGCGCGATTATTCCCGTAGTAGCTGTACCAGCCTTTTTTAATAGTCCACTGCAGGACGTAGGCCTACAAAGGGTGATTGGGCCATATCCATCACGCTGGCCCAGTGCGGGTTGGTGGATTCACATACGCCATCGAATTTCTTCTACAGACGTATGCAGGTTGCCTCACGATGTTTTCCTTCACCGAAAAGCCAATGATGTGAAATTCCGTACATAAGTTCCAAAGAAACTCATTGGTACGGGATCGGGATTTGAACCCACGACCTCACGATTGCAGGTCGGGTGTTACTACCACTAGACCACCACGGCTTTTTCCCGTAGTATATAATAATAATGTGTTCAAATAGCGATAGTTTAAAAACAATATCATCATCATCATCCGCAGCCTTCTTTATCCCACTGCTGGGTATAGACCTCTCTCTTACTGTGCCATCTGCCTCGGTCCAGTGCCAATCGTGTCCAGGTTCTTGAACTATATCCATGCCAAAAATTCAAATATTTTGTAACATAGTTATATCGCTGTAGAATCCTGGTTGTGGTAGTGGCAGCCCCCATAGACGGCTAGCAACATTGGGGTTTGACAGCCAGGGCGTGGTTCTTGTATTTTGCATAATTCTGATTAAATTCGATTAATAAATAAGTTCCAAGAAGCTACACATGCTACACAGTGTTTGATTATCGGCCAGGAGGCCACTACAATTCTGGCGACGGATGGAGTAAAACAACGCGCATGAAAACATGGAGAAAATGGAATATACTATTGGGGTGGCGGGAGCACGCTTTGACCCGTACACTGATCCCAATACCACGAACGAAAGATGGAAAGCCTGGATTAGAAACTTCGATTATTATATCGATGGGCAAATAGGACTGTCGGACAAGCAGAAAGTAGCAAGGTTATTGCATCAGGCGGGAACAGATGTTCAAGAAATATTCGAAAATATTAAGCAAGATAATGCTTACAGCACTTACGAAAAGGTCAACAACCTTCTCACGACATAGGTACTTTGCCCCTAAGTCGAACACCGCATACGAACGGCAGAAGTTCAGAAATTTAAGCATGGACCTAAACGAAACTATAGACCAGTTTGTGATGCGCCTCAGGAGGCAGGCAAGGTTTTGTGACTATAAGAACGTAGATGATTATATTGTTGGACCAACTTGTGGAGAAATGCAAAAACGTAGAAATCAAAAGAAAATTCCTAAAGAAAGGCAAAGACCTTACCTTGAATATAGCTATGGAAATCGGATAGATTTATGAAATGGAGAAGAATATGACGGTCGAGCAGACACAAATAGAAAATGGACATATCCCCGAAGCAAGTACAAGTATCAACAAAATTTTCGAAGACAAAAGATGTTATATGATGTTATAGATGCGGGCATAGAGGACACTGCCAAGGATGAAAAATGCCCAGCCAAAGGAGAAACTTGTAGCCAGTGTGGAATAGTTGGGCACTTTGCAAAGCAGTGCAAATCTAAGATAAGATCAAATGAGAAGCCAAGCAAAAAAGGAAGAAAAAGATATGTAAGGTAGGTATGTCATAGAGGAGTCGCCAACGGAGAGCTCAACCAGTGACAGTGATAGTGTAAGTTAATTCAGTGTTTAGTGTAAACACAATAAATGAGAAAACTTGTATAAAAATTGCTAATAAATACCCATGTGACTTTATTATAGACTCGGGTGCATCAATAAATATAATTGATAGGGCTATTTTCAAGAAATTTTTGAAAGCAGGAATAGTCTGTACATTGAAAGAAAATAAATCACAGAAATTTTATGCCTATGGTGGTAAAGAAATATGTAAATTAGGAATATTTCAAACAAAATTATTTTCTATTGATAGTAATTGTTGCACCGATGCTGAAATTCTAGTCTTAGGCTTAGGACCTTCTAAGGCTAATTAACCTTCTTAGGCTAATTTTATGGATGTATCTCTGGACAACAGTCCAGAGATACATCCATAAAATTACAGTTGCTTACCATTGGTCCCCAACATGTAAAATCTATTCAACAGGAGTGCTTACCACTCACCAAAGAAATTATACTAATAGAATTTCCCAGCCTGTTCCAAGGTGTAGGTAAACTAAAAGATTTCAAGTTAGCAATCCCTGTTGACCCCTCCGTTAAACTAGTAGCTCAACCAATTAGGCGGCAACCCTTTAATATTCGCAACATTGAACAGACTCTTATGCAAGAATTATTAGACAACAACATTATAGAACCGGTGACAGGATCTACCCCCTGTCTCTCCTTCTCACATAGTACAAAAAAAAGAAGCTGGACAATACAGATTGGATGTCGACATGAGAAGGGCGAATGAAGCTGTACAAAGAAAAAGAGTCCCTTTACCTACATTTGAAGAACTTCTGGCTGACCTGAATGGCTGTAAGTATTTCTCCATAATTGATGTTAAATGGGGATACCATCATATCTCACTTACTACAGGGCATAAAAGGAGTGGCAAATAAAGACGACATCAGAATTGGAGGACATAAGCAGACAAGAGCATGATGCCATATTGTGGCAAGTCTTTGAGAGATTACAAGGCGCTGGAATTACTCTTAACGACCAAGAAGCTTAAGGTCCTAGACATAGGCCATGAAGGACACATTTCTACAACAGGCATGAAAGCTAAACTGAGAGCTAAGGTCTGGTGGAAGGGCATGGATAGAGATATAGAACATTGGAACGATACATGTGAAGGATGTCAACTAGTCTGGAAAACTAACCCTGAACCACTTGTTTCTACTACTCTTCCAACTAAAGTGTGGGATATAGTTTCTATTGACTACCTCGGGCCATTGCCATCAGGCCATTATCTGCTGTTTGTTGTTGACTACTACAGTAGATATTATGAAGTTGAGGTACTTAAGCATCCAACAGCAGAAAATACAACCAACACTTTGAAGAAAATCATGGCTCGAGAAGGACTCATGGAGACCATCATATGTGACAACGGACCAGCATTCATTGATGAACGTTTCAAGAACTTCCTCAGCACAAATGTTATAAAGCTAAGGCACACTACACCATTATGACCTCAGGCCAATGGAGAGGTAGAACGTCAGAATCATAGTGTTCTAAGAAGACTGAGGATAGCCCAAAGCATGAAACAAGATTGGAAAGAAGAGCTGCAGAAATACCTCTCAGCATATCGCACTACTCCCCATTCTACAACAGGTGTACCACCTGGTGAATTATTCCGAGGAAGAGCAATCAGAACTAAATTACCTCAAATGTTGACTGCACCCAACATGGATGATGAAGAAGTTAGGGACAGAGACAGATACAAAAAGCATATCCAAAAGGAATATGCAGATAACAGGAGACATGCTCAACCATCAAGCTTGAGCCCAGGTGACAAAGTTCTGGTCCGTCAGAAGAAAGAAAACAAATTATCAACACCATTTTCACCTACAGAACACACTATTGTTTGGAAATCTGGAAATTCAGTTGCAGCACAATCACCAGATGGTAAAATTATAAGAAGGAACTCATCATTCTTTCAGCCCATTTTAAACAAAGATACATGGAGAGGTTCAATGATAAAGATGTATAAGAAGAGAGTAACCAGGACTTGAAATTAGGAAGTAAGATGGACATGACCAAACTTGACATGACTAAGGACTTAGTGTTAGAAAATGTAACTGATACTGACAGACATGCAATGACTGAAATGACAGACAACCCGCCAAAGACTAGGCCCCAAAGGGAATGCCAACAGAAACGGAAGAATGAAAGGTAGCAACACTGGGGTTTGACAGCCAGGGCGTGGTTCTTGTATTTTGCATAATTCTGATTAAATTCGATTAATAAATAAGTTCCAAGAAGCTACACAGTGTTTGATTATCGGCCAGGCCAGGAGGCCACTACAATCAGGTTTTGCTCACTGAAGCTGAGTGAATTAAGCCGAGGTTTCTAGTTGTAAAGATTTGGCCCCTTATCTCGAACTGACGTTTCGAATGTGTTAAATTAACCTATGATTCTTGAAAAATAGGTGGGTGAAACAACACTATACACAAGGAGTGCTATTACTTGCCATCGAAACACTGGCTTGTTCTTATCAAAACCAAAATCTAATTCATTATTAAGTAAAGTCTTTCTATAAACCAATTAATAACGAATGTAATCAAAATTTTAGTCTCCTTTGATAAACATTCAAGCGACTACTTGCAATAGGTTTAGCGTGGGAGACTTTGGGTAGAGTCTAGATTGTCTTAAGATGTAGGATTAATAAAAATATGTGTTGTAGTTTTAACTAGAACTTATGTTTATTTTAGTGGTTGTGAATGTACCTAGTCGTCTATGTTGTTATATGACATACTTGACAGTCATTAAGATTATTTGGTAACAATCAGTCCAGTAAATAACTTTGACCCTTAAAGTCTAGTTCATTAAAAAGTTCATAAATTTTGAATCTAGTAGTATAATACCTGAATGACATAAACTGACTGTCTGATAATAGTCAAATCAAATATTGTTTTTCGATTCTTTCATATTCAGTCCAGTTGTATCAAAAGACTGTAAGTAAATAGTTTTCCTTAATATGATTGTTATAATATTATCACATGAATAATCTGAACGGCATTGTTATTGTCCAATTGTAATCGATTTGTTGATTGAGTTTGAATTATCTAGTATAATTGATAATTCAAACTCAATTTTTTAATTTTTTAGCTTTGATAACTCTCAGTGAGTTATCAAAGCTAAAAAATTGCTTTGTTTAACTATTAGATATTACTTTAAGTAAAAAAGAAATGCCACTGTTGGAGAAGAGGGTTGTATGGGGATGGAACGGAGACCACTACCAAAAAAATAAATAATATTTTATTCTTGGTCATTGCCACTACCAAGTAAAAGAAACAATATTTTTATTTAAAGAATATAAATTATTTTTAACTTGTATTTGCAGCTATCGTCAGACAGTCATGAAAAATAAATAAAAACCCAAATATAGTTTTATTTTAGACTATGTGCATTCACTATTATCTCTGTCTAGTTATCATTGCGTATAGAAACCTCCGAAAAGCCTGTACAAAAGTAGCTACTAGAATTACTAAGACTAACTTAGCATTAATCTAAATTTACCTTCATGTTCCACCTCTTCTTGTATTATATTTTAATCAATTCTATAACTTTGACATATAGCTATGTAGGCATAGTCTCCAAAACCATTAGAGTTCTACGATACATAATGTAGGGTTCACACTATTCGATCATTGGCCAAACCTAGCTTTCAGTACTTTAATTATAATGGAATTAAATATAATCTTATGTTTATTTCTTTAACGATAATTAGTTTCATGGTTACTAATTTAGGGTTAAGCAGTATGGGAGAAGCGTCATTAGTTGAGGGTTAACATAGACTATCAACATAAATTAGCCTCTTAATTGTATTAATATTTTAAAAAAAATAGGTCTGAGTATTGCTAAGGGTAAGTGGGTTAGGGGTTAGTATATATAAGTTAGGTTTATATATATTTAGGTAAGGGTTTAGTACAAAGTTTCAAAGAAACTCATTGTTATGGGATCGGGCTTTTAAACCACGACCTCACGATTGCATGTCGGGTGTTACTACCACTAGACCACCACGACTTTTTTATACTACCACTAGACCACCACGGCTTTTTTCGAATTTTGTACTTTCCATAATTATAAAAATGTAAATCGCAATAATTCAAGTCGGTTGTGTCATTATTTGGCGAAAAATAATAAAATTAGACAATTTATTTGTTTCAGTACAACGAGAGAAATCAGACGATCCAATCAAAGACGTCGTAGCCAGTTCATCGTCCTCGCAAAGTAGCCGTGACTCGGACGGTCGCTCGAATGTAGACCCGAGCGGCTCGAATGTAGATCCGAGTGGCTCAGATATAGAATCAGCCACGACAAATTCGAGCGATCCCTCTTGGGTGGTGCCGCCCGAAGAAAATGAGTCGAGTGGCTCGACGCCGACTCTAGCGCGGGTAAATATATTTTTTTTAATATTTTTTTAATTGACTGTTTGTTTACTAAATCAAATAATTTTAATATTATTTATTAATTAATATAACCCCTAAACTTATTTCAGCAAAGATTAAATTATATATAGACAACCCCATTACATAAAAAAACAGATTACAAGGACAAAACTATATAAATAGGTTTCTAACTGGCAGTATTATCGCTTAAAGCGTTTTCTTCCAGGCAACCAACATTATGCAATCAAGTATAAAAGATATAATCTTCTAACTTTCTCACTTTATACCTAGGTACAGTGCAACCTTAATATAACGTACCTCAATATAACGACTTCCTCGATTTAACAAATTCTTCGTAATCCCCTTGAATTGTCCATAAGAGTCAATATAAAATATACCTTTACATTGCGAACATTCTTTGCGTACAACCTCTTTATAACGAATTTTCAACTATCAAAAAAAAGTATTCATACCTCTAATTAACGAATTTTGCCAACCCAAAACCTTTATATAAAGTTTCCACCAATAATATAACTCTTAATCTTATAATGTGATTCATGTCTCGACATGTTTCGACACGCTTTTGTTTGTAAAGTAATCATTGTTGTTTTGATGGAAAGTAATGTAAACACCTCTGCTCGTCACTATTGTTAAAGATTTAAGTTAAAATGGCTCAGAAACGTAAAAGGTTGTTATTAGTAGAAGTTGTTCGCTATAACAAGATAAGTACGTAGTATTGAGGTGAATAAAACTATTCTTTTACCTCTTTATAACGAATTTTAGACCAATCTAACCTCAACATAACAAACCTCAGTTCAACGAATTACTTGATATTACGAATATTTTCTTGTTCCCCTCCGATTTGTTATATCGAGGTTGCACTGTATGACTCACATATCACAGTATGACAATTATGGTATGATTGATTATTTTAGTGTACAGAATAAGTCCCCAAAAGGATGCTAATTGATTACCAATAACCCTGTTTAATTAAAATTCTCCCGTTTCCAGAGACCTCCAAACCCTCCACTGGCCCCATTAGAGCCTTCGGAGACAGAAAGCCCGCTGCCAGAACTGACTGTGGAGTACGAAAAGGAGGAGGTACATTACTCCGACACCTCGGAGTTTTATGTCGAGCTGATGAAGAAGGTGACCAAACTGTGGCGCAAGTTAGAGAGAGGGGAGAAAGACGGTGGAGTGTCTTCAGACTGGAGCGATACCGGTGAGATATCCCCTTTTCTTCCTTTACGCAGCAGTAAAGTAAGAAAAGTTCGTATAAGGGTGGTTAGCCCTGGTGTCAGAGTTTTAAAGCCGCCTGAAAGCCTCCGACATGGCTAAACAGTTTTTTTTTCGCGTGCAAGTCCGCGCTTGACCACCGACTCGCCTGATGGTAAGCGACGTTGTGGTTGAAGATGAAGTGCGCAGACCTAGAAGATACCTATTCACTCTGATCTTGAAAAGCTTTAGATTACATCTCTTAGGAAACAGGAAAGCAGGAAGACTGTTCCATTCCCTGGCGGTACGAATCAGAAATGTTGAGTCAAACCGCTTCGTACGTATCGAAGGAACATCGACAGTGTAGGGGTGGTAATGTGACTCCTCCTACTGGTCCGGTAGTAAAAAGGGGATGGTAGGGTAAGGTCGTGCAGCTCAGATGCGCACTCTCCGAAATGAATCAAATAGAAAATAATTAAGCCTATAAAAAAACTTGTATGAGTGCGTGTCACATGGTCACCATTCGAAAACTATCGACCCTATTGATCATTCATCAATTCTTTCATTTATTTATCAAATAGGTACAAAAAAGTACACTTTTGAACGTCATAATATAAACAAAAGCAAATTATAAATTACAATAAATTAAATCAATTTTATTAATACATGTCAAAAACTAAAAACTATAAATCAATATTATCCAATGTCATGTGTTTCCAAGCCAGTTTATCCTTCAAGAAGTCATCAATGGTGCAGTATGCTTTCTTTATTAATTTTTTTTCATCATATGAATCATCATCGAGTACATAATAATTAGAATAACGATCTTCAATATTCTTATTATACATGGTTATTTCTAATCAATTAGCATCCTTTTAGGGGCTTATTCTGTACATCAAAACTAACAATATTTTTACTGCGACTATTGTTAAAACACAAAGAAAAAAATCAGCTGTTCCATACATTATGTCGAGGGTGAACAATATTTTTCTATGGAACATTTTTTTTTTGAGTTATTACCAAAGTCACATAACAAAAGTTGTTAGTTTTGATGTACAGAATAAGCCCCTAAAAGGATGCTAATTTATTAGAAATAACCCTGTATAAGCCTTTTAAATAGAACCTACTGGTCAAAATGTGTTTATACTATATAATATTTATCTATATTGTTTGTTTATTTATGCATACCGTGTACAGAACTCGAATAATTTGCACCAATCGATGTGACATCCATGTACATTTTTGATGAATTATCAAAAACGGCTCAGCCAATTTCGTTAAATTTTAAATGGGACCTCAAAAGTATATAATACTGTTTCAAACTAAAAAATATTTTTTTTAATCGGTTTACAATTGGTGAAACTGAAAATAACACTGAATATACAGAAAAAAAATACATACAGCAAACAAAGTACCTCCTCCTTTTTGGAAGTCGGTAATAAATAACTAAATATTATTAATCATCGGTTACATATTAAGCTCAAGTAAAATAATTTTGTATTTCTATGATTTCAGAAATGCCAGAAATTACCGACCGCCGTCCCCTTTCAAAACCAGCCAACGTCGATGCAACTGACAATATAGAGGGCTCTCCAAGGCCTGTTTCAAAAACGATCACCAAGTCAAAAAGCCCTTCTGAACCACCCGGAGACAATAGACAGATTTCTCCTCCTCCAGTTCCAACTAAAAAGATTAGACTTACGTACGATGTGGAGGCTCTTTCGCACCCTAATAGGGTCTCATCTGGACTTCGGTCACGCGGCGAGACCTCTAATAAGTCTCGGAAAACCGACGAGGCCTCTCCTAGGCCTCTGCGAAAGAGCAGGAAGGGCTCATCTGGACTTCGGTCACGCGGCGAGACCTCTAATAAGTCTCGGAAAACCGACGAGGCCTCTCCTAAGCCTCTGCGAAAGAGCAAGAAGGGCTCATCTGGACTTCGGTCACGCGGCGAGACCTCTAATAAGTCTCGGAAAACCGACGAGGCCTCTCCTAGGCCTCTGCGAAAGAGCAACAAGGCCCCTTCTAAGCCTTTGCCGAACCTTGAGGAAGGTGAAGAATATGACACAGAGAGCGGCTGTACCTTTCCTGATGTCAGCGAGAATGTACCCATACGCGACCTCGTGTTTGATGAAAACAGCAGAAGTAAGTAACCATATAGGGTTATCCAGAACTGATGTAATAAGCCGAAAGGAGGTGACTTAGACTGGATCGCAAAAACTTGATTTGACTGTTGAATTTGCAAAAAGTTGAAATTTCTAACATGTTGAGATTGCAATAAGTAGAATTTGCAGTAGGTGCATAATCCTACTAATATTATAAACGCGAAAGTTTGTGAGGATGGATGGATGGATGTATGGATGTTTGTTACTCTTTCACGCAAAAACTACTGAACGGATTGAGATGAAACTTTGCAATAATATAGCTTATATATCAGATTAACACATAGGCTATAAATTATAAATATATATTGCGTATGCGGGCGAAGCCGCGGGTAAAAACTAGTATGTTATATAATATAGATATAGTTTTAAAAAAACTAAAAAACACGCTCAGGAGTCATCATTTTTTTTATAAATGCATTGTCATCGGTCTTTGATAGGTGTGCAAAGTTTAAAGAAAATCTGATCGCTCAAAGTAGGTCAAAATTGAGCTCAAAGGGGTTGGTTACAAGCAAGCTAGCAAACATACAGGTGAAACTAATAAAAGCGTGGTAAAAACATGGTTGAATTAAGAACCACCTTTTTTTGAAGACAGTTGATAAAAGCACTTGTTATTTTTGAACTTTCGCGATTTGAACACGTTATTTTTGTGATACGTTGTAAGTTTGTTTACATTAAGACGTTAACAGATACTGTCAGTGTGGTGTGTCGGGAAAAAGGAGGTATTTAATTATACAGCATGACTTTTTATTCAGTGCACAATTTTTTATCGCGCAATAGATATAATTAATAGAACATATTTCGCTCATAAAAAGATCGACTTCTTTTTCATCAATTTTTAGTCAAACTATTCCAAAGAAAATTATATTGCATGCAACCTACACTCCAGACAATAACTACCTACAAAAACGTCTTGAGCTTAGGTACGACTAGTATTATTATATCTTCTTTGGTACGACGCGGCCGCGTAGGTACTCAGACGTAGGGTGACATTGATTACTCCGTATATCTGTATACTTTCTCTTGAAGTTATTTCAATATTTTTGTACTAAAGTGAGTAAAACCAATTGTAGGGGTTTTTTTTTTAATTGTTTGTTTATTATACTTTCCGTATGCAAATTATGTGCACTGAAAAAAAAAACACCCTGTATAAGTAAAGCTCATGATTTATTGCGCGATAAGCCCCGTATTACAGAGATAATAATGAGCACTATTATTTCTTCACAGCGTCATCGGAAACACAGCACGTGTTGGTAACATTCCAAGCTGACGTTCACGCGACACAGAGTCCAGAAGACCAGACAAATGATGACCAGTCTAGACGTCGAGGTACTGATGGTAAGCCTCCATTATCAACTGTAAGGTGTCAGCCCATTATTATACAGGGTTACTGGTAATCAATTAGCATTCTTTTAATCATTAGCACCTTTTGACCACCACGGTTTTCCTTTTAGTTTTGACAAAAGTCGCAGAAGAAAAGTTGTTAGTTTTGATGTACAGAATAAGCCCAATAAGATGCTAATTGATTACCAATAACCCTGTATACGCCGAATCAAACTTGTTGGCGGCTGTGATGTTTGCTATAAGCTGCGCACAACCCAATCCTGACTGAAGCTCACTTAACAAGAGCCACGGTCATGGTATGGTACGTTGTAGTGGGCAGACACCTTAATTTATTATTAAGGAACCTTCCCATACCAGTGCTGGATTAACCGTATCAGGGGCCCCTAGGCAGTGCCATTCTCGGGCCCTAGCCCATTTCATAACCTTTACAGCTCCGGCCATTGGGGGGTGTTTCAATATTTTTTCAATACCAAGCATCTTAGTAATTTGTACGGAACCCTTGATAAGCGAACCTAACTCTCACTTGTCCAGTTTTTTTGCGTTCACAGGGCCCCGTGTCCGTACCTAGGGCTAATCGATGCGGGGCCCTTAGGAAATTGCCTAATCTGCCTTAGGGGTAAGGCACTGCCCCATACTGCCTACCTCGTTCAAGAGGGAGGAATTTTTCAAATAAAATGATATATAGGTATGTCGCAGGCAATTTGTATGATTCCGCCGTTTACGTACGACGTCGTCAGTTTAAAAACGCTCGCCGTTATGTAAAATGCCGAAGGCAAAATGACAACTCATTCAATTGTAATAATTTCAACGTCGGTTGTAGTTTTAGGGTGACCATGACAAAACACACTTGAGAAAAATCAGATTGACAGATAAAAATTTTGGACAGTTCAAATCAATCAGATCGTCCGTATTACGAGTTCAGGACCTTCCGTTAAATATGTATACTCTAACATTAACTAATCAACATAAGCACTTATCTAAGGTATTTCGACTTCAATTGGTCAGGTTAGCCTCTTTTGATATCCTCTGACCATTTTTTAACTATGGTCGATATGCAACAATCGGAAGACTCCTGCACATTTCAGGAGTCCTCGGAACACCAGATTCTATGGACACCTTAGCATTTTTTAGGTACCGAAAAACCTTGAAAGTTGTCCACGACGTGTTTATTGCTTTCGTTTAAGAATCGTAACTTTTTTTTAATTCACTATAATAAATGTCTTTAAAATCACAAGTATTTTGCGCAAAGCCTTTTGTACACGTAGTATTTTCAATATTTTCTTGGCTCATAAAACCACTACTTGACGCCATTTTGTTTGTTTTGATCATCAGCGACGCGCGTGGTAAGAAACAGAACTAAATACTTCAATTTGCCTCGGCATTATGTATACGGCGTTTTAATTGTCAATCAAATGTTTCGGCATAATATAAAATGCTAAGGCAATATACATTTTGCCTTCGGCATTATACATAACTGACGACGCCGTATGTAAACGGCGGAATCATACAAATTGCCTGCGACATATACATGAAATACTAAGAATTCATTGGTACGGCTGGGATTTGAACCGACGACCTCACGATTGTCAGGCGGATGTCACACCACTAGACCACCCCTGTCGTCTATGCTTCGAGATTGGCGAAATTTTCTTTCATTTGTCCGGATGTTTGTTAGTTTGGATGTTTTATCTTCTCTATTCGTCTCTCTATTAGTCATATTTTTCAACGAACTTTGACAAAACTTGGTACACAGTTTCTGTATACTTCTAGATTCTTTTTCTTGCCGGCGATTTTTGTCTTTAGGTATTTTTCTTAGAGACTACCTAAATTCTAAAAAAAAACAACTGGCTGCACTCCGGGAGTGCCGCCAAAATTAAAACTTGAACATAATACAAAGTAATACTATTTATGTGGTAAATAAAATATGTTACACGCATATCTCGCGCAAGCGCCCTGCGCCGCTTCAACGAAACAACAGGAGCAGGCATAGATCTTCGCCGCGCGGTACAAACAGAGGAGGATAGTACTTCTCCTATGCCGCGCCGGCGGTCTACTCTCGCTCCGTCCTATGAATTTTCCCAAAAAATGCACAGCGCTGCTAAATAAGTTTTCACTTCAACAAGATTTGTGAGTACCTATATGAATCAAATCAAGAGCGAGTCGAGAAATATAATTATATATCGTGATAATATAAGCCCTTTATTCAAATTCACTTAAGTTTAATCTTAATCTAAGTAATGTTTTAAGTTCTTAGTAATTAAGTATTTCCATCTTTGTGATTTTTTGTAAATCTGTTTGCCTGTTGGCAAAGGCCTCCTCCAACCTTTTCCATTCTTTTCTTTCTTCTGCCACTCTGTTCCACGTGGTCCCTGCTACCTGTCTAATATCGTCATCCCATATTTTCTGAGGTTTTTCTCTATTCCTTTTTCTTCCCTTGGGTACCACTGAGATACTTTTTTACTCTATTTGTCGTATAATCATTAATTATAAATAGTTTTCTGTTTCACTTTCAGAAATCAACAATAATGCGATCGAACTAACTGAGATATTAAGGAGCGCAACACCTCTCAGACCTAGTATATTCCACACGGAACCGAACATAGAATTCAATAGAGCGAATAACGATAGAGATCGCTATAACACATACCGAGCTACATTAGAAAGAGCACCTACTCAAGACACAAACGATGCGATGGAGAACATGGATTATGATCAAGAACAAACTAACCTCAGTCAAGATCAGAATATTGGGCACGAAGTTGATATTTCTGACTACACAGATCACACAAACTACGGAGGTATAACAGAATCAAAAAAACGAAAAGCGACATCGCGACTCTTTGCACCTGCACCTAAACGTAGGCGACTGCAGAGGACAAATGAGATGTTCCTTTGCGAATTTTGTGGAAACGAGCCATTTATACCGTATAGTTCGGACTCGCTGGAAGAGAGCGCTAGTGAATCTGACCTACCAAATGTAAAAATTGGTGATATCAACCCAACCATACCTAATCCGGTCTCGCCTAGTGAGAAGTCTCGTGAATTTGGTCCAGAAAATGAGAGATATGGTGATACGAACCCAACTGTGCCTAACATTCCGAACTTGCCAATAGAGAGACCTAGTGAATCTGACCCAGAAATTGAGAGGTCTGGTGATATGAATCCAATCAAATCTAATAGTCCAGACTTGTCTGGAACAGAGAAGTCTAGTGAATTGGGCTCAGTAAATGAAAGATCTGATATAAACCCAGTTATACCTAATAGTCCGGACTCGCTAAGAGATAGGTCTGGTGTAACAGACCAACAAAATGGGAGATCTGGTGATATGTACCCAGTTATACTTCATAGTCCGGACTCGCCAACAGGAAAGTCAAGTGAATTGGGCTCAGATAATGAGAGATCTGGTGATACTAACCATATTGTACCTAACGTTTCGGTCTCGCCAAGAGAGAGTTCTAATGAATCGAGTCCAAAAAATGAGAGATCTGGTGACCCGATAATATCTGATAGCCCAGACTTGCCCAGAGAGAGATCTAGTGAACCGGGCCCAGAAAATGATAGATCTGGTGATATGAACTCCCTAATTGGAAGACTTATACATGCAGACTCACAAAGGGGAAGACTTAGAGATACGGACTCACGAGCAGAGATTTCTACAGATCCAGATTTGCAAATAGAAAGGCCTAATGATCCGGAATCACTAAACAGGATAATGAGTGAACTGGAGTCAAACATTTCAAGCTTAGAATGTTCCATAAATAATGATGAAGCATTATTGAAACGACTGAGAGCAAGCGACTCAAGTAGGAGAAACTCAAATGTTTCTACTCCCAACAGAACGATTTTGGACTCAAAGAGTAAATCCATTTTACGAATAATTGAATTTGAATCTGAAAAAGATGGCAACAATGAAACTGTAAATGATCAAAACGACGAAAAAGACGCAAATAGTCCTGTATTATTAACTCAGCAACAAAAGCAAAGTGCTGTAAGAGTAACGATGCCCAAACAAGTCAGTGTAAATGATACAGAAACTCCGTTAGTAATAACTCCGAGATTGAACCTTAGAAGCGCTACAGTGTCAATTCAAAGCAGATATCAAGATATACTAAAGAGCACTGTAACAACTCAAGATCCCGAACTAGGTACACCGATTATAACTTCAAGTACTCGCATTAATGAGAAAGATTTAAGAAATGTAACGTCTTCTTCTCAAGATAAAGAAAGAAGCGCCCGAAAAGCGACTGTGTCCAC
Organism: Hypomecis punctinalis; assembly: GCA_949316475.1. NCBI lineage: Eukaryota > Metazoa > Arthropoda > Insecta > Lepidoptera > Geometridae > Hypomecis > Hypomecis punctinalis. The sequence goes on along the minus strand of OX438794.1, from coordinate 2,013,871 downwards.
TCAAGACAATTTAAGGAGTATATTCTCGACGTCTGTGCTTAGCCAAAATACTCGAAGCGAGTCTATAGAGTCTCGATTCGATAGAGCTCAAAGCGCGACTGTCACCATTCAAGACCGTGGACAAATTATGGTACTCGATTTATCACTAAAAGATCGTGAAGAATGTGCTCAACGTACATCTAACCAACAACGATCACCTGTCAGTGAATACCCTGTCACAACTCAAAATCGAGAACAAGTTGTGGCACTCGATTTATCAGTTCAATGTCGTGATGAGTTTCAACGCACTTCCACATCCACCCAACAACGAGCGCCAGAAGACCGAGAACAAATTATAGCACTCGATTTATCAGTTCAATGTCGTGATGAGTTTCAACGCACTTCCACATCCACCCAACAACGAGCGCCAGAAGACCGAGAACAAATTATAGCACTCGATTTATCAGTTCAATGTCGTGATGAGTTTCAACGCACTTCCACATCCACCCAACAACGAGCGCCAGAAGACCGAGAACAAATTATAGCACTCGATTTATCAGTTCAATGTCGTGATGAGTTTCAACGCACTTCCACATCCACCCAACAACGAGCGCCAGAAGACCGAGAACAAATTATAGCACTCGATTTATCAGTTCAATGTCGTGATGAGTTTCAACGCACTTCCACATCCACCCAACAACGAGCGCCAGAAGACCGAGAACAAATTATAGCACTCGATTTATCAGTTCAATGTCGTGATGAGTTTCAACGCACTTCCACATCCACCCAACAACGAGCGCCAGAAGACCGAGAACAAATTATACCACTCGATTTATCAGTTCAATGTCGTGATGAGTTTCAACGCACTTCCACATCCACCCAACAACGAGCGCCAGAAGACCGAGAACAAATTATAGCACTCGATTTATCAGTTCAATGTCGTGATGAGTTTCAACGCACTTCCACATCCACCCAACAACGAGCGCCAGAAGACCGAGAACAAATTATACCACTCGATTTGTCAGTTCAATGTCGTGATGAGTTTCAACGCACTTCCACATCCACCCAACAACGAGCGCCAGAAGACCGAGAACAAATTATAGCACTCGATTTGTCAGTTCAATGTCGTGATGAGTTTCAACGCACTTCCACATCCACCCAACAACGAGCGCCAGAAGACCGAGAACAAATTATAGCACTCGATTTGTCAGTTCATGATCGTGAAGAGAGTGCTTAACACGGGTCCATATCTACCCGAAACCGAGCACCAGTCATCAAATTATCACTTTTTAATCGTAAGTAACGTAAGTTACATAAATAACTTACGAAAGCACCTTACAAATGCAAGGGCGGTGTAAAAGTCCTAACAAATTGGTTTGTTACACAGTAAGTTCACAGCATTTTTTAATTGAAAATAATTCAGATGAAACAAAATTCTAAGGTATTTTGGTAAGTGAATTCGCTCGTTTTCTAAAATAATATAATTCTCAAGAATTAATATTTTATCGTCCGTAAGTCACTTGTTTTCTAGACGAAGGATTTTTTCACGAATTACTTTTTAATTCATATGGATGGTCTAGTATTTAAATGAACACAATTATATGAATTTTAGTAGGTATGCTCCTGTATCTCCCATAATAATTGACTAATTGTAAAATTGTGTAGTTGATCATAATGTCAGAAAGTTAGATCCATTCTGGACTAAGATAATTCTCAAGAACTATTTTTTCATCGGGAATTTTTCACCTGTTATCTAGACGAAGGTGATATCTTCACGAATTATTTTTTAATTCGTAAGTTAGTCTATGATTTTAGATGAAGATTATATTTATGATTAGTAAGTGTGCTCTTGAGTCGTTTATAATTCTAGTAAGCGTGCTCTATCTCCTATGACAATTGACTGATTGTAAAATTGTGTAATTGATTATTATATATCAGAAAGTTAGATGCTTTACAGACTTGTAGATAATAGGAATGATACCTGGGTAAAAAAAATTGTTCGTCAGTTAGATTATCAAAATAAATAAAAAAATATTTATAAATATTTTGGGACATCTTTCACACGGCCTCTGACCCCAAACTAAGCAAAGCTTGCTGGGTGGGGATCGAACCCACGTCTCTTTGACCCAGAAGTTAGGGTCACTAACCACTGATCCACTTAGGCAGTCGAGAGAAAAATATTGTATACGTATTTTTTCTTTTGTCAACCAAACAACAAATGACATAGATAAACCTTGTCGAAAGTTTGGAAGTGGGGGGGTCTTGACGTCACCTCTCAGAAAAGTCTATACATTTGTATGGCACTTGTGATGTTACGCGGAACTTTGACGGGCTGTATGTTCATCAATTTATGTTTAATTGACGAAACAAAAAATACGTGTCTAATATTTTTTGATAGTCTATCTGACGGACTAATTATAGATATTTTTAGTCATCATGCCTAATCTCAAGAATTATTTTGTCGCTCAATAAGTTTGCTTCTGTCTTAATACAAAAATAATTCTCAAGATTTTTAGTCAGTAAGTTGCTCCTTCATACGTTATTTACGTACAAAAAAAATTATAAAGATTTTTTTAGAGTGAATTCGCTCTTCACTTTATAATAGCTCTGTGCTCCATGTATACATAATTTAGACGGAAATATTTTCTGATGATATATGTAGCTCCTGGTATAAGCGGAATCAAAGTTCTTGGCGGGTGTGAAGTTACCTACAAGCTGCACGAAACCCAATAATCCTCGCACAGCTATTATGTAAGCTTCAGTCAGGATTGTTTTGCCCAGCTTGGAGGTAACTTCGTCAAGAAGTCAAGTTTTTATGTTCACTATATTATGTGTATTTGTAAGTACCTATACAGGGTTATTTCTAATCAATTTGCATCCTTTCAGGGGCTTATTCTGTACATCAAAACTAACAACATTTGTTCTACAACTTTTGTCAACTAAAAAAAACGCTGTTTCATACATTTCTTCCCTCGTTTCTTTTCTACATCGTTTTCTACATTTGCGGGCGAACGATATTTTTCTATGGAACAGCAATTTTTTTTTTTTAGTTTTGACAAAAGTCACAGAACAAAAGTTTTTAGTTTTGATGTACAGAATAAGCCCCTAAGAGGGTGCTAATTGACTAAAAATAACCCTGTATAACCGTCTCACTAGCGCTTCAAATTGAAATTTCCATGTACTTTTGAGCGTAGTAACAATTTTCATAGTGGATCCACGATATTTGTTTTTGAATATTACCATTCGGTAATTTTATACGTAATTTTTTTGTAAAAATTACTAAATTAAGTTACTTTTTTTAACGCAAGCGGAAAGCATTTTTTGTTAGAACTTTATTTAAGAGTATTAAGCCGGAAACATACTATCGGACGCGGCTGACGGACGCGGCTGACAGCCGCGACTGATAGGTATCTAGACTATGAAAGTACACTGAGCCGTGCACACTATCGGACATAAGTCGCGGACGTCACCTTCGGACGACTTAAAATTCGGATATTTTAAGACTGTGCACATTGCTAAGTCGCGGCTGTCAGTCGCGTCCGTCAGCCGCGTCCGAAAGTATGTTTCCAGCTTTAATTCATGATTGTATTTGTATGGATTTATAAATAATACCAAAATGTAATTGCGTCACGCAAATTGGCGGAAATGAAGTTAGCTTCAAGCTACGCAATATCCAATCAACGCGCGGCTTTGTGTGAGCTTCGGTCAGGATTGGATATTGCGCAACTTGTACCTAGCTAACTTAATTTCCGCCATCTTGTGTGACGCGGTCTATACAACAATACTTAATGTTATTCATGCTGAATTATGGTAAAATAAATATTAATTAACAAAATATTGTTGTCTTTTCCTTTTAATCTGTCTATTCTACACTATGTATATCAGCGTAGCTAGCGACTTTTTCAGAGGTAGATAGAGCTATGTAGAGGACTATGCTCGGAGTCTCTCTGCGAGATCGAATCAGGAAGGAGGAGATCCGTAGAAGAACCAAAGTTACCGACGTAGCACAGCGGATTGGCAAATTGAAGTGGTAATGGACTGATGACCTATGGGATCGAAAAAATCTCGAGTGGAGACCACGTACCGGCAAGTGCAGCGTAGGATGCCCACCCGCAAAAAGGACGGATGACATCATTAAGACCGCAGGATCACTTCGCTTCCAACCGGTCTTATTGGAGATCCATAGGAGAGGTCTATGTTCAGTAGTGGACGTCTTAAGGCTGATGGCTGGATGGACGAGGTACCTATAGCTGCCACCTTTGCCCTTCACAGAAAAATATAATCCTTACTGAAGGTCATGTGTCGTCCTGGCTGTATCAGTGGATGCTATAGCTGAAAGGGTAATAGATATACTGATATACCTATTTGAGCTGAAGATCAAGCCGCCATCTTGACTGGATATCTCCATAGACTCATCACGGTAGCTCTCCAGTAAGCCTTTCTATCCATATCTTTTCATTTATGGTCTCCAGGTACTTTGTTTCGTTATGAAATCTCAGTATTAACAACGGAGACGAAGCGGGGTAAGCCTATGTCCTAATCAGAGGACGTTCTATCATATTCTATTGCTGAAATGATGGATATACCTGGTCTGAAGGTTGAAGATCACGGCGCCATCTTGACTAGATATTTCCATGGGTTCATCCCGGAAGCTCTCCAGCAAGCCGTCCCGTTTGTAGACGTGCTCCAGGTCTGCCGCTCGCTGTTTCACCGCGTTGTGTTCAGGCAGGAACTCCATGCTTTCCATGCCTGAATACATATTACATAATCATCTTGATATACAACACAGGTCATCTTGATATGAACTTAGTTATGTATAGGCCGAATCAAACTTTTAGTGTTTGTGAAGTTAGCTACAAAAATCCTGAGTAAAGTAGCTCACTTTATAAAGCAGCTTTTGGGTTTTGAGCTGCGCGAGGATCGAGTTTATTGCTCAGCTTGTAGCTGTATAACTTCACAGCCGCCAAGAAGTTTGATTCGGCCTATAACTATTAAACAGAGGTAGTCACCGAGGCCGACTCCGGTTGGGAGACATCATCATCACCACATACAGATACAACGGCAAATGTGATAAAATATATTTAAATACTCGTTGACATTTTTAAACTGATAATGACATTGTTATTTTTCATGATACTGATACAATTTTAGTTTTATTTGTACTCTAATATTTTATTTTTTTGTGTACCTAATGATACTGATCTTGTTAAAGGTGACGTCCACAAGTGGTATATTATTCAGAGAAAAATCGAACCAAGATGATATATACATCATTTGAAAGCTTGTTTTGTGAGCTTCTCAAAAATATTTAATTTGGATTTTTTCACCCCTCCAATTTTTTTTAAACGCGAAAAATAAATTGTATGAAAAATAACAGTACAGCTTATTATTTTTTCTAGTATAGCAATAATAAAGTGCTTCTATCGTTATTTTACTTGCATTCGAAGCTGATTCTTCCACATTCAGGTCTTAATTTTCTAAAATTAAAAATTATAACCTACCAGTGTGACCAGCCGGCCAATCGCACTAAAAAATTACAGCTGAACTTCAATTGAACTTTAACCGATCTTCGACTTTTTGTCTATTTTCGTATCGCACTAATGAATCTGACGAAAGTTGAAACACAACACCATCAAAGTTGGAACGTAACCGGTGTCAAATGATGGTTGGTGTATGATGTTTAGCGCAATACCTAATTCCTTGAAGCTGAATCGAAACTTTACTACAATTGCAACCGAACTTTAACTGAGTTACAGATGGAACGCAGCTGTTTAAAATTAACGCGATTGGCCTGCAGTTAGTAGTTACAATGTGACAAAAAATACTTAAAAAGTGTGTCTAATTGGTAAAAATGCTTTTATTTAACCATTTGGAGGTTACTTAACCAGGGTCGATAGAGATAAACTACCTATTGTGCCAAATATATTTATTTATCTTAATAAATTCAAAATTAATTTATAAAAAATCGGAGGGCTGTTTTTTGTTTTTAACTGTTGTAATAGACTCAGAAAAATATGAACTTTCTCGAAATGTAACGAGTGTTGTGGTTAGAATTTTTTATTATTATTATACCAGCCTCCATACATTTTGTGGACATTTCCTTTAAAAAGTGTGCTTATTTATTTATAGAAAAAAATTTATTAAGTAGAACTTTTAAAAATTGTAACTAGACGATTCCAAGTGCCTGTATTGTGTCTACGGAATAAATAAATTTTGACTTTGACTTTAAAAATATCGAAATAAAAATCTGATAGTAGGGCTAGATGAACGCCTACATCATCATATTATCAACTTAATGAATCATCATCATCATTCAATTAGCTGTAGGACGTCTACTGCAGGCCTCCCCTATTGATTTTCAATTAGACCATTGGAAGGGCTCGCATCCAGCGCTTAAGAATAATTTGCTTTTTTAAAGTCCCTGCCAAAAATATATTCGAATAAGTTTATAAACGAATAAACCTCTATCCATGTTCCAAAAGATTTATTATTCAATTCCAAAAGAACATTGGTTCTGAGGTCGATGTTTTTCTTGGGGCTGGATACAGGCTAAGTATATTCTACTAGGCCACCACTGTACCAATAATAATTACTTATGATAAAAATAGGACAAATAAAAAACATACCTTGACCAAGCCTGAGCACGGCCAAAATAGTAAACGTAAGAATCAAATTCCCGATGGCGAGGACGAAGAGCAAACAAACCAGCGTCCAAAACGCGAATGTTTTCCGCCCTTTATGTACCGCTTTTGTCACATCGTTCCCGTTTTTATCGGAATAATTCTTCACTCCCTTATTCAGGAACGTTTGACTCTGGGTTGGGGTGTTAATTATCAAGGCTTTTTCAGCACGATTTCGCTCCAACGTGCTGTCAGACATGGCTTCGGATGAAGGAGACACCCCGCGGAGGCCGCTCAGCATATCGCACTAATGTTTACAGGAGTTTTAAGCGTGCAATCATGAATTTTATAAATAGCCCAAATTGCTGTGAGAAATGTCAGTCAAATTATCGAGCGCGATTTCTGTTATTTTATTGGTTGCTTTTGGACCAATCAACGGTGCGTATTTTGTTTCTTTAGCTTTTAGGGATGCGATGCCCTTTTGCATAGAAAAAAATTACACCTCTAATAGAGATTTTTCGTCTATGGATTACATCAAGTACTTTCTAAGAGTACTTTACGTTCATGGTCACTTCGATTTCTACCATATATACACTTTGACGTTTATGAAGTGCTGACAACATAACAGTGCAAAAATAATTTGACAATTTGCTTTGTATTGTAATCATGGGGCGTCAGAACGATACAGTTTTTCTCTTACAACTTTTAGGTAATATTAATTTGTTTACGTCGTGTCTGGTCCTAAAACCTATATATTATTAATCCCCAGTAGTAGTTCCGTGTACTTTTCGTTAGTTTCGTCCGGAAAAGTAGGAAAATGACCGGTTTCTGCATCAACAAAGTTTTCTTGAATTTGTGTGAAAAATAAATGTTAATTGCATTATTCCACAGCCCGTCAGGGAAATTGGTCCAGATCGAATATGCTTTAGCCGCGGTAGCCGCCGGCGGGACCTCCGTCGGTATAAAAGGTAAGTGAAAATAATGATCATGATTGAGGTTATTTAGCGTCTCATAATCTTGCGACTCATTGTTTTACTACCTTCTCTGTAACAATAAGGAAGTTTCCCGTTTTCTAGTTTTATTTTCACTAAATTACACTAAGCCTGCAATAAATTATGGTGTTTTTATTTTTCAATTATCTTCAAAAATGACGGAGTTATGAATTTTTAAACATGACCGCACGAAATCAAAAACCTCGCGACGGATTTACGCGTGTGACGTCATTCGGCTTCAGAGCCGCGCCGTGGGTTAGGCAGGAGTAAGTACACTAGACATATACACCAAGTCTTGTTCCATTTAGATATAAAGTTCATTTACTCACGACAAAATCATGGGAATGCTGACTTTTTATTCGTTATATTGGGAGGTTAGTCCCATAGTAAATGTTGATCATAACATAAAGATAAGTACAATGATATATATATAAAAATATATCGAGCTTAGGCTGTTACTTGGTACAGTATTTAATTATTTACTTTATTTGTTGGTGTCGTAAATACCACAACCTGGTCGTAAGAGGGAAAATCACGGGGAGAAAGCCAGTATAAAAGGAGTGAGGACTTACCTCGTGCGACGTGAAATTGGCTTGCCCAAGCGGTGATCCTGTCTGCAATCGACCAAGCGTTCCGTCGACGTCGGGAAGGTGGCAGGCCGGCCGGCTGCCTTTAACTCCTTTTCTGTTTTGTTCTCTTGATTTGCGTTGATTAATTGATAGCACAATCACAATTATTGAAAGAAACTCGAGCTTTTATTGTATTAGAAAAATCTCGAAGCAAACGAAACGACGAATATGGCGGGAATGAACCGCATCTGCAGAGGGCGCTGTCACTCTTGACGTTTGACAGCCGCGTTCCACATCACGTAGAGTTATCATCCCCATCTCTCTTTTATCTGGCTTGTGAAATGGGACACTATTTACGATTTGTAGCATAAGGGCACAACCATTTGTCTTGAAAAATCATTTTTCAATTATTTTCATTACTAAACACAATTTAAAAGGATTTCATATTGTCGGATTTATTTTGTTGATTATTTAAAAATAGTTCTAGTTGAAAATATTTTAAAGAAAGTAACTCTGTAAGTACGCTCCTGCCGGACGTCTCCAACCAGCTCCATGCTGAGGTGGGTCCAATGCCGGAGTAAATTTATCATGGGCCCCTAGGCAATGCGATTCTCAAGACCCTATTACAGAATCTTTACAGCCATGAAGTCGGGGTCAATAGTTTCTATACCAGGCATCTTACTCGTCTGGTTCTTTTTCTTTTCTTTATGCGTGCACGGGGCCCTGTGCCCATACATAGGGGCCCCTTATCGATGCGGGGCACCTAGACAATTGCCTAATTTGCCTTAGTGATAATCCGGCACTGGGTGGGTCCGGCTGATGATTAAAATAATACACCGGGATCCGGGTAATTTAGTTGTTAGCTTAGATCAAATCCTACTAATATTATAAACGTGAAAGTTTGTGAGGATGGATGGATGGATGTTTGTTAATCTTTCACGCAAAAACTACTGAACGGATTAAGATGAAACTTTGCAATAATATAGCCTATATATCAGAATAACACATAGGCTATAAATTATAATGATGTATTGCGTATGCGGGCGAAGCCGCGGGTAAAAACTAGTAAATAAATAAAAATGTGTAAAAACATATTTACACATTAAAAAAAAAAATTTGCCTAATTTGAGATGTTTGTATGAATTTGCAGCTAGCGCACGGTGCCGACCCTTTCCTGAAGAACCAGGAGGGGCAGACTGCGCTGGACTTGGCTGGCGCCGAGGATGTCAGGTCTCTATTGCAGGTATACGGTCTAGTTTCCCTATCGTATTGTACTGTACTGTACCAGCCTTTTTAATAGCCTACCCTACTAATATTAACCTACCCACGAAGGGTGATTGGGCCATATCCACCACGCTGGCTCAGTGCGGGTTGGTGGATTCACATACGCCATCGAATTTCTTCTACGGACATAATGCAGGATGCCACATGATGTTTTCCTTCACCGAAAAGCCAGTCCGTAGAACTCATTGCTACGGTACCGGGTTTGAACCCACAACCTCACGATTGTAAGGCCGGTGTCAGTACTACTATACTAAGCGCCATACAAATCGGCGGATGGGAAGTTATGCGCAGCGTTCTGCGCAAAAGCTGAAATATAGGTATGAGGATACCCTTTAATTTTTTCGGGGTAAAAAGAAGCCTATGTCAGTTTCCGGCCCTTGAACTATATCCATGCCAAAATCCAAAATCAAGTCGATCAGTTGATCCGTTGCTGCGTGAAAGAGGAACAAACCAAAAAACTTGTGTGTAGTCTTTCACAAAATAAATCAGAATAAGTGTGCATTAAATAGAAACTAGCATTGCGTGCATGCCTTGAGCATTCATGCTCGCCATCGAAGGCTCCTTGCGGCGGCGTCGTGTGTCGGGTCGTTCTCTTCCCTCAAATATGATCGAGGAGAGCGATGGCTGGCACATATCACACTCGTGATCGGGTGCTGCTTGCGGGTCGCCGGTTTGCTCGTGGCATTCACGCAATGCAATGAAACCACTAACTCAGACTAAGATTTAAACTAACCCCTCTCTATTGTACAGTCGCATTCTTTCAATTGTAACTTACAAAAAAAACCAACAAACTTTTCGGATTTATAATATTAGTATGATTAGTATTAATAGGCCAGTGGCATGCCCTGATGTCAGTCTTGAAGCTGCCTGAAGGCCTCTGACACTCCTAAATGGTTAAACAAGTCGATATATGCTTCTGAAGATTCAGTTAAACAGACGTGTCGCGAGGTCTACTGTTCGGAAAACTACTAGTTTTAACAGGCTAACCAGCCTTTTATGAAGAGTTTTAGTTTTTTTTTTATTGGAATATTACAAACCACAGACTCCAGGGTCTAAATATTCAATTATTCGATTTTACTGTACAAAAAGAGTTAGTACAATAGAGATGGGTTAGTTTAAATTTTTGCCTAAGTTAGTAGTTTCGGTACTGTACTGCATCAGCCTTTTTAATAGTCCACTGCAGGACGTAGGCCTACCCACGAAGGGTGTTTGGGCCATATCCACCACGCTGGCCCAGTGCGGGTTGGTGGATTCACATACGCCATCGAATTTCTTCTACTGACATATACAGGTTGCCTCACGATGTTTTCCTTCACCGAAAAGCCAGCGGTGTTAAATTCCGTACATAAATTCCAAAGAACACATTGGTACGGGACCGGGATTTGAACCCATGACCTCACGATTGTAAGGCGGGTGTCACTACCACTAGACCACCACGGCTTCACTAGACCACCACGGCTTCGTAGTAGTTTCGGTGCATTGCGTGAATACCTCGAGCAAACTGGCAACCCGCATGCAGCACCCGATCACGAGTGTAAGAGTTTTAGTTGAATAAAAATAATTACATAACTATTTCGACAATCTTGTCTCGTCTCGACTCTAGCCTCAAAAGTCTGGGAACTCGAGACAACTACAATTTACAATGACGAGAAATCCTTGGACTTCGAGACACGAGACGTCCCCGGAGCCAAACTTTAACAGAGGGAGTACATCTTTGTTAGCTTACAAAATAACGTGACTAATAACTAAGTAATACTGGCAGGAGTGGTATAATCTTCATCTAAATTGATACGAAATTTTGTGAGCAGGTGGTGCCAAGCGACTACTGGAGCGAAGGCAGCCGGGGCAGCTTGGAGGAGGCTGCCGGTAGACCAGCATCAGCTCTCTCCAGCTCCGAGTCTCTCGCTAGCTTCCTATCAAGGTGAGCTCATCATCATGTAAGGTATGCTATTCTAGAAATTTCGCATCATTTTTAGGATTCCGTACCCAAAGGATAAAAACGGGACCCTAGTACTAAGACTCCGCTGTTCGTCCGTCTCTCTCTCTCTCTCTCTCTCTCTCTCTCTCTCTATCTGTCTGTCTATCACCAGGCTGTATATCATGAAAAATTAGTTTGTTTTTAGGATTCCGTACCCAAAGGGTAAAAACGGGACCCTAGTACTAAGACTCCGCTGTTCGTCCGTCTCTCTCTCTCTCTCTCTCTCTCTCTATCTGTCTGTCTATCACCAGGCTGTATATCATGAAAAATTAGTTTGTTTTTAGGATTCCGTACCCAAAGGATAAAAACGGGACCCTAGTACTAAGACTCCGCTGTTCGTCCGTCTCTCTCTCTCTCTCTCTCTCTCTATCTGTCTGTCTATCACCAGGCTGTATATCATGAAAAATTAGTTTGTTTTTAGGATTCCGTACCCAAAGGGTAAAAACGGGACCCTAGTACTAAGACTCCGCTGTTCGTCCGTCTCTCTCTCTCTCTCTCTCTCTCTCTCTATCTGTCTGTCTATCACCAGGCTGTATATCATGAAAAATTAGTTTGTTTTTAGGATTCCGTACCCAAAGGATAAAAACGGGACCCTAGTACTAAGACTCCGCTGTTCGTCCGTCTCTCTCTCTCTCTCTCTCTCTCTCTCTCTATCTGTCTGTCTATCACCAGGCTGTATATCATGAAAAATTAGTTTGTTTTTAGGATTCCGTACCCAAAGGATAAAAACGGGACCCTAGTACTAAGACTCCGCTGTTCGTCCGTCTCTCTCTCTCTCTCTCTCTATCTGTCTGTCTATCACCAGGCTGTATATCATGAAAAATTAGTTTGTTTTTAGGATTCCGTACCCAAAGGATAAAAACGGGACCCTAGTACTAAGACTCCGCTGTTCGTCCGTCTCTCTCTCTCTCTCTCTCTCTCTATCTGTCTGTCTATCACCAGGCTGTATATCATGAAAAATTAGTTTGTTTTTAGGATTCCGTACCCAAAGGATAAAAACGGGACCCTAGTACTAAGACTCCGCTGTTCGTCCGTCTCTCTCTCTCTCTCTCTCTATCTGTCTGTCTATCACCAGGCTGTATATCATGAAAAATTAGTTTGTTTTTAGGATTCCGTACCCAAAGGATAAAAACGGGACCCTAGTACTAAGACTCCGCTGTTCGTCCGTCTCTCTCTCTCTCTCTCTCTCTCTATCTGTCTGTCTATCACCAGGCTGTATATCATGAAAAATTAGTTTGTTTTTAGGATTCCGTACCCAAAGGGTAAAAACGGGACCCTAGTACTAAGACTCCGCTGTTCGTCCGTCTCTCTCTCTCTCTCTCTCTCTCTCTATCTGTCTGTCTATCACCAGGCTGTATATCATGAAAAATTAGTTTGTTTTTAGGATTCCGTACCCAAAGGATAAAAACGGGACCCTAGTACTAAGACTCCGCTGTTCGTCCGTCTCTCTCTCTCTCTCTCTCTATCTGTCTGTCTATCACCAGGCTGTATATCATGAAAAATTAGTTTGTTTTTAGGATTCCGTACCCAAAGGGTAAAAACGGGACCCTAGTACTAAGACTCCGCTGTTCGTCCGTCTCTCTCTCTCTCTCTCTCTCTCTCTCTCTCTCTCTCTCTCTCTCTCTCTCTCTCTATCTGTCTGTCTATCACCAGGCTGTATATCATGAAAAATTAGTTTGTTTTTAGGATTCCGTACCCAAAGGATAAAAACGGGACCCTAGTACTAAGACTCCGCTGTTCGTCCGTCTCTCTCTCTCTCTCTCTCTCTCTCTCTATCTGTCTGTCTATCACCAGGCTGTATATCATGAAAAATTAGTTTGTTTTTAGGATTCCGTACCCAAAGGATAAAAACGGGACCCTAGTACTAAGACTCCGCTGTTCGTCCGTCTCTCTCTCTCTCTCTCTCTATCTGTCTGTCTATCACCAGGCTGTATATCATGAAAAATTAGTTTGTTTTTAGGATTCCGTACCCAAAGGATAAAAACGGGACCCTAGTACTAAGACTCCGCTGTTCGTCCGTCTCTCTCTCTCTCTCTCTCTCTCTATCTGTCTGTCTATCACCAGGCTGTATATCATGAAAAATTAGTTTGTTTTTAGGATTCCGTACCCAAAGGGTAAAAACGGGACCCTAGTACTAAGACTCCGCTGTTCGTCCGTCTCTCTCTGTCTGTCTGTCACCAGGCTGTATCTAATGAAAAGTAATAGCTAGGGCGTTGAAATTTTCACAGATGATGTATTTCTGTAGCCGCTATAACAAAAACCTGATTTTTTTTGCTTGACATTAGTAATTGCAACAGGAAGATGCTTGAAATGTTCACAAAATATAAAGTTGTATATTCACTTCAAAAAAAATATTCAAAATTAAATATCTTAAGGGGAGCTTCCATACGGTACAGTGCACGTACACGCACAGTACGAGTTCGACTCGCATTTGGCCGATTATTTAAGTAACGTAGTCAACATCTACGGAAGTCTATCATACGCGTGTCTCGACACGCATTTGACAACTTATAAATGAATATTATGTCGTTCCAGTATCGGTCTCGAGCAACTGGCGCCGGTGCTGGAACGCGAGCAGATCACGGTGGACATCCTGTCGGAGATGTCGCATGAAGACCTGCGCGCCATCGGCGTAGCGGCGTACGGGCACCGCCACCGGCTCATGAAGGCCGCCCGGCAAACGTTACATAGCGCTTCAGGTAATTGTAATAGAGTCTACTTTAGCTTGAATCTTGCGGGCTGCAGGAGGCGAGACAGTCAGGACACAGCGCTTCAAGTCTTTATTACTCAGATAATATGTATTTATTGTATGTATTGTATTTATTATATATTTATGTAATTGTTTATGTATGTATATTTATCTTATTGAAGATGTAGTATATTATTATACTTAATATGTAATGATTGTATTTTAGTTTGTACTCGTAAGTAATTATTTTTTCTTTCCACATTTTACTTTTATTATACACCACCAACCACATATTTGTACTCTTGATTTTCTGTCCATCCAAAGGTAGCCTGGAAGAAATCGCTTAAGGCGATAACGCCGCCGTTGTACCACCTAATTTTAAGCAAATTTATACTTTGTTATTTAAGCTGTTTTTCTGGTGTACAATAAAGTTATATTATTGTATTGTATAATAGAGTCTACTTTAGCTTAAATCTTGCGGGCTTAGGAGGCGCGACAGTCAATACACAGCGCTTCAAGCCTTTATTACTCAGATAATAGAGTCTACTTTAGCTTAAATCTTGCGGGCTTAGGAAGCGCGACAGTCAATACACAGCGCTTCAAGCCTTTATTACTCAGATAATAGAGTCTACTTTAGCTTAAATCTTGCGGGCTTAGGAAGCGCGACAGTCAATACACAGCGCTTCAAGCCTTTATTACTCAGATAATAGAGTCTAGTTTAGCTTGAATCTTGCGGGCTTAGAAGGCGCGACAGTCAATACACAGTGCTTCAAGCCGTTATTACTCAGATAATAGAGTCTAGTTTAGCTTGAATCTTGCGGGCTTAGAAGGCGCGACAGTCAATACACAGTGCTTCAAGCCTTTATTACTCAGATAATAGAGTCTAGTTTAGCTTGAATCTTGCGGGCTTAGGAGGCGCGACAGTCAACACACAGCGCTTCAAGCCTTTATTACTCAGATAATAGAGTCTAGTTTAGCTTGAATCTTGCGGGCTTAGAAGGCGCGACAGTCAATACACAGCGCTTCAAGCCTTTATTACTCAGATAATAGAGTCTACTTTAGCTTAAATCTTGCGGGCTTAGGAAGCGCGACAGTCAATACACAGCGCTTCAAGCCTTTATTACTCAGATAATAGAGTCTAGTTTAGCTTGAATCTTGTGGTCTTAGGAGGCGCGACAGTCAACACACAGCGCTTCAAGCCTTTATTACTCAGATAATAGAGTCTAGTTTAGCTTGAATCTTGTGGTCTTAGGAGGCGCGACAGTCAATACACAGTGCTTCAAGCCTTTATTACTCAGATAATAGAGTCTAGTTTAGCTTGAATCTTGCGGGCTTAGAAGGCGCGACAGTCAATACACAGCGCTTCAAGCCTTTATTACTCAGATAATAGAGTCTAGTTTAGCTTGAATCTTGCGGGCTTAGAAGGCGCGACAGTCAATACACAGCGCTTCAAGCCTTTATTACTCAGATAATAGAGTCTAGTTTAGCTTGAATCTTGCGGGCTTAGGAGGCGCGACAGTCAACACACAGCGCTTCAAGCCTTTATTACTCAGATAATAGAGTCTAGTTTAGCTTGAATCTTGCGGGCTTAGAAGGCGCGACAGTCAATACACAGCGCTTCAAGCCTTTATTACTCAGATAATAGAGTCTAGTTTAGCTTGAATCTTGCGGGCTTAGGAGGCGCGACAGTTAACACACAGCGCTTCAAGCCTTTATTACTCAGATAATAGAGTCTAGTTTAGCTTGAATCTTGCGGGCTTAGAAGGCGCGACAGTCAACACACAGCGCTTCAAGCCTTTATTACTCAGATAATAGAGTCTAGTTTAGCTTGAATCTTGCGGGCTTAGAAGGCGCGACAGTCAATACACAGTGCTTCAAGCCGTTATTACTCAGATAATAGAGTCTAGTTTAGCTTGAATCTTGCGGGCTTAGAAGGCGCGACAGTCAATACACAGCGCTTCAAGCCTTTATTACTCAGATAATAGAGTCTAGTTTAGCTTGAATCTTGCGGGCTTAGAAGGCGCGACAGTCAATACACAGTGCTTCAAGCCGTTATTACTCAGATAATAGAGTCTAGTTTAGCTTGAATCTTGCGGGCTTAGAAGGCGCGACAGTCAATACACAGTGCTTCAAGCCTTTATTACTCAGATAATAGAGTCTAGTTTAGCTTGAATCTTGCGGGCTTAGGAGGCGCGACAGTCAATACACAGCGCTTCAAGCCTTTATTACTCAGGTAATAGAGTCTAGTTTAGCTTGAATCTTGCGGGCTTAGGAGGCTGAGCTGCATTGTTCTCGCTCGATCCGCTCCAAAAACCCGTCAACCATCAACATTTCGACTTTATTCTCATCTGTATTATGTTGTAACACAGGGACCACGCGGGCGGTCACTTCTCGCACTACAACGTCGTCCGGGTGAGTGAGTGAGTGAACGATAGTCGAGAGAGAGATGCAAGCTTCCGTGCGAGCGCACAGGGACCACGCGGGCGGTCACTTCTCGCACTACAACGTCGTCCGGGTGAGTGAGTGAGTGAACGATAGTCGAGAGAGAGATGCAAGCTTCCGTGCGAGCGCACAGGGACCACGCGGGCGGTCACTTCTCGCACTACAACGTCGTCCGGGTGAGTGAGTGAGTGAACGATAGTCGAGAGAGAGATGCAAGCTTCCGTGCGAGCGCACAGGGACCACGCGGGCGGTCACTTCTCGTACTACAACGTCGTCCGGGTGAGTGAGTGAGTAAACGATAGTCGAGAGAGAGATGCAAGCTTCCGTGCGAGCGCACAGGGACCACGCGGGCGGTCACTTCTCGCACTACAACGTCGTCCGGGTGAGTGAGTGAGTGAACGATAGTCGAGAGAGAGATGCAAGCTTCCGTGCGAGCGCACAGGGACCACGCGGGCGGTCACTTCTCGTACTACAACGTCGTCCGGGTGAGTGAGTGAGTGAACGATAGTCGAGAGAGAGATGCAAGCTTCCGTGCGAGCGCACAGGGACCACGCGGGCGGTCACTTCTCGCACTACAACGTCGTCCGGGTGAGTGAGTGAGTGAACGATAGTCGAGAGAGAGATGCAAGCTTCCGTGCGAGCGCACAGGGACCACGCGGGCGGTCACTTCTCGCACTACAACATCGTCCGGGTGAGTGAGTGAGTGAACGATAGTCGAGAGAGAGATGCAAGCTTCCGTGTGAGCGGACAGGGACTAAAATGCGAGTGAGTGAGTGAATGAGAATGCGGTACTCCAAAGAGAAATGTTCACAAAGACCCGGAAGCACGTCACAGGGTCAGAATGACATATCAGACACGTATTTTTTCTTTTGCCAATTTAACAAAAAAAAATGAGTATATAGCCCTTTAAAGTTCCGCGTGACGTCACTAACCGCTGTCAAATGCACCGGCTAGTGCCCCACTCTTAAACTTTGACAAGGTTAATCTTTGTCACTGATTGTTTGAGCGAGACCAGACTGAATATATGTGTAGCAAGCCTAAAATCTAAAAAGCGAAACCAAACATTGTCCATTTCAGATACAAAAGATAGTGAACGGGCGGTTGTGGGAGCGCTACACGCACCGGCGGCGCGAGGTGGGCGGGGAGGCGGGCGCGCCCCACGAGCGCATGCTGTTCCACGGGTCGCCCTTCATTAACGCTATCGTGCAGAAGGGCTTCGACGAACGACACGCATATATTGGTGAGTGGTAGATATAGTAGCCAAATACAGCGAGGAAAGTAGCCAGATGTAGAAAAAAAAGTAGGCAGATATAGCGAGTACTGTAGCCTAATTTAAATAAAGTAGCCAATTTTAGTAAAAGAGTAGCCAGGTTCAGTAAAGCATTGGCCAGGATTAGGAAAAGAGTAGGCAGGTTTGGTAAAATAGTAGACATGTTTAGTAAAAGAGTTAGCCAGGTTTAGTAAAAGAGTAGGCAGGTTTAGTAAAATAGTAGCCAGGTTTAGTAAAACAGTAGCCAGGTTCAGTGAAAGAGTAGACAGGCTTAGAAAAAAAATAGGCAGGTTTAGTAAAATAGTAGGCAGGTTTAGTAAAAGAGTAGCCAGGTTCAGTGAAAGAGTAGCCAGGCTTAGAAAAAAAATAGGCAGGTTTAGTAAAATAGTAGGCAGGTTTAGTAAAAGAGCAGCCAGGTTTAGTAAAACAGTAGCCAGGTTCAGTGAAAGAGTAGCCAGGCTTAGAAAAAAATAGGCAGGTTTAGTAAAATAGTAGGCAGGTTTAGTAAAAGAGCAGCCAGGTTTAGTAGAACAGTAGCCAGGTTCAGTGAAAGAGTAGCCAGGTTTAGTAAAACAGTAGCCAGGTTCAGTGAAAGAGTAGCCAGGTTTAGTAAAACAGTAGCCAGGTTCAGTGAAAGAGTAGCCAGGTTTAGTAAAACAGTAGCCAGGTTCAGTGAAAGAGTAGCCAGGTTTAGTAAAACAGTAGCCAGGTTCAGTGAAAGAGTAGCCAGGTTTAGTAAAACAGTAGCCAGGTTCAGTGAAAGAGTAGCCAGGTTTAGTAAAACAGTAGCCAGGTTCAGTGAAAGAGTAGCCAGGTTTAGTAAAACAGTAGCCAGGTTCAGTGAAAGAGTAGCCAGGTTTAGTAAAACAGTAGCCAGGTTCAGTGAAAGAGTAGCCAGGTTTAGTAAAACAGTAGCCAGGTTCAGTGAAAGAGCAGCCAGGTTTAGTAAAACAGTAGCCAGGTTCAGTGAAAGAGTAGCCAGGTTTAGTAAAACAGTAGCCAGGTTCAGTGAAAGAGCAGCCAGGTTTAGTAAAACAGTAGCCAGGTTCAGTGAAAGAGTAGCCAGGTTTAGTAAAACAGTAGCCAGGCTTAGAAAAAAATAGGCAGATTTAGTAAAATAGTAGGCAAGTTTAGTAAAAGAGTGGCCAGGTTGTTTAGCGAAAGGCGAATTTTATACCAATCGGTCATTCTCCCAACTACCTACAGTTAAAAAATCCTTTGTTGTTTATTCACAGGCGGCATGTTCGGCGCCGGCATATACTTCGCGGAGCATTCCTCCAAGAGCAACCAGTACGTGTACGGCTTCGGCGGCGGCTCGGGTTGCCCGCAGCACAAAGATAAAGGATGTTATCTGTGCCACAGGTGACTATCGAAAATATCGTTCACCCTTTTCGAGAAAATATCTATAGAGTAACAATCGCGCAAAAAGTGTCCGAGCCAAAACTGGCCAAGCTATGTAGTGGGCAGGGTTTTTTGACCGACGAACCACCGGAGGAGATATACAATTCGACGCGTATATATATATATATATATATATATTTTTATGTATAACCAGGCATAACTTTTTTCAGAGTAGTCCAATTTCAATAATTCTTTTCTTTATTGGAAATAATATAATAAATTGGTCCCATATAAATTTTATCGAAATTGGCTGAGCCATTTTTGATAAATCAACAATAATGTGAAAAATGTTACATCGATCCGTTCATAATATTTGGGTTCTAGCGATGCGCCCCGGCTTCGCACAGGTGTATTATACATATAAACATTTCTCTTGAATTACTCTATCTAATGAAACAAACTGCATCAAAATCCGTTGCGTAGTTTTAAAGATGCATACATGGGGACAGACAGCGGAAAGCGACTTTGTTTTATACTATGTAATGATTCTGTACACGGGTGAAGTCGGCCATGCTATTTTTTGCAAAAAATGATCTTGTAGTTAGTCGTAAGGCGATTGCGAGCCGACCACAACGCCGCGCGATGCCAAAATGCTCGGTTACAAGCACTAATTAGGTGACATAACGTCGAGATTCGAGAAAACTGGTCATATTTAATATAAATATCTAAGTCGGTATGTATGACGGCGCTCGGACATTTTTACACTACTTTCACTCAAGGACTGTGGCTCTGTAGATATATGCTCGAAGTTCACCCTCGACAAAATGTATAGAACAGCTCTTTTTAGTTTTGACATAAGTCGCAGAACAAAAAATGTTAGTTTTGATGTACACAATACGCCCCTAAAAGGATGCTAATTGGTTATCAGTAACCATGTATAAATTTTTAGGCCTGAAACTGCGCTAATACTAATATACAATTATTTTTAATTTTTTTAAAAATGGTACACATCGACTTCAGTCGTGAACGAAATTCCAATAGTTCACTCGTCGACGTATATCATTTTTTGGTTTATTGTTGATTTTTGAAACCTCAGCTGATTTCAATATAGTTTAATTAAGTTTGATCTACTAAGCAAATTAAATAAAAAAGAACCATTAAAATAGGTTCATAATTGGCGGAGTAATCACGTAATACAGAAAAATCATACAGTAGAAATGAGAACCTTCTTTTTGAAGTAGATTAAAGACCGCGTCAGATCACTTCTGTTTGAATACATGCGAGAGTCTTAACTATTGTAGGTCCCGGTTGTTTTAACCGTTTAGCCATGTCAGAGGCCTTCAGGCGGCCTAAAAACTCTGACACCAGGGCTAGCCACCCGGCCTATACGAACTTACTTACTTTAACTCCCGTAGCCTTAAACAAGGACTGTTAAAGTTCTTGCAACTTTAGATCTTCCCTTGAAAGGCAACTGGACCGTATCCTTGACATACTCAGTTGCAAATTACCTCACGATCTTTTCTTTCGCCGAAAAGCTCGCGAAAAGACAAAAATTAAAATAATGTTTAAACTTTTACTATGGGACAATTTTGGCAACAAATACCAAAATCGCTGTTTTCAACTTGAGATCGATTGTATGATAATGGTTGTTACGTTTTTAACAAAAAAATAATGATTAATTTTATGGTGTTTCCAGACAAATGCTCCTCTGTCGCGTGACGTTAGGGCGCGCGTTCCAACTGATGAGTGCAATGAAGATGGCGCACGCTCCGCCCGGGCACCACAGCGTGGCGGGCCGGCCCAGCAGTGGGGGACTCGTGTTTCCAGAGTACGTGGTCTACAGGGGAGAACAGGTAATAACTAATATTAAATACTTCATTTTTTTCCTTAATAAAATTGCCAATTCCATGCCGGGCACTAAAAATAAAGTCCGCCATCTTGGACCGTCCGCCATCTTTAACTGTCAGCCATCTTGGGCCGTCCGCCATCTTGGGCTGTCCGCCATCTTGAAGCTATCGCAGTCTTTGTCTACCATCTTTGGTCGTTCGCCATATTAGGTTTAAAATTATTGGGGTTCTAAATGATGAGTGTGATGAAAATGGCGCACGCTCAACCCGGACACCACAGTGTGGCGGGCCGGCCCAGCAGTGGGGGACTCGTGTTCCCGGAATATGTGGTCTACAGGGGAGAACAGGTACTGACTTATATTTTCATTTTTTCCTTAAAAATATGCCGATTCCATGCCAGGCACAAAAAATAAAGTCCGCCATCTTCAGTTGTCCACCAACTTTGATCGTCCGCCATATTACACGATGAAAATGGCGCACGCTCTATCCGGGCATCACAGCGTGACGGGCCGGTCCAGCAGTAGGGGACTCGTGTTTTCAGAGAGTGGTATATTGGGAGGATCAGGTATAAATTATATCATACTACTTTCAGCAAACCTTTTCTATGCATATTAACTAGTCCACCATCTTAGGCTCTGTCGTCCACCATATTAGATCAGTGAATATATCAACTTAGTATCATTTCTACTACAATCCGTAACTAAACTGTAAACTGTTTTATAAATCAAATTAAATTTATCCTATTATCCAAATGCTAGACGATAGACTTAGACGATTTTTTTAACGATAATCTAAAAAAGAAAATAATAAATCGTTCCAATACAAATAATACAATTGCCATACCCATACCCTTATAAGGGCATATGTATATTTATACAAAACATGTTAATTAACAACTGTATGTAAATTTCGGTGCAATAAATTATTGAGATTGAGCATTTCATAGCTTCATTTTATAATTACCGTTTTTTTTTTCAATTTCCAGGCGTATCCGGAGTACCTAATCACGTATCAAATCGTGAGTCCGGAGGCGGGCACGGGGGCGGTGTAATAATAAATAAATAGTAATAATTATAAATATAATTAATTTTCGGTGTATATTTCAAGCAGTATTTTGTGAATTATTTTTTACTAAGACTTTGATGGTACGTTTCACCACTTTTGGATAGATTTATCAGGGGATTTGATTGTACACAGCTGTGTCTTGGTAAATGTAGTATAGTCCGTGCTATATTGTAATATATAGCCCCTGTGATATTACCTACGTAGTTGCCCGAGGATTGGGTTTAGCGCAGCTTGTAGCTAACTTCACAGCCGACAAGATGTTTGATTCGGGCTGTATCTGCGTTGTTTTAGTGATTATAGGGTCAATTAAAAATAATCAATTTATTGACACCAAAATACATTAAATATACAAAGATGTGTCAGCACCCGGAGAAGAAATTCTGATTCCCGGATGCTGACGTCTTCCGACGTGTTAAATAAAATTCATTGGATCTAAGTCAATGAGAAAGCGGTATGAGATAATTTAAACTACTAGATAGTGGATTTTTTGGATTGATTAAATGCTGTTGCTTTGCAAAGTGCAAGAACTTTCTGAAGCTTATATTATTTACTGAGAAATTATGAAAAACTTTTACTGTGACATCAACTAAAAAATCACGGAACAGCTATTCCATTTTATATGTTTATATGAAGACACGTGCCGCAAATAAACTATTTTTGACACGTTGCTGTGTTAACATGATTGTGTGTTTAAAACTATAAACGCATTTTGTTTTAGGTAAATGCAAAGTAAACTCAAATGTTTACTCGACTGGTACCTTTTTATATTTATTTATATGTATAGAGGGGTCTATCGCAAAGATAATGCCATCCTCGACTCAATAGGTACCTATCTGTTGAATAGAATTTATCCAAAAGTGGTGAAACTTATGTAGATGAATTTATGCATAAATTTGTCTATGCCAAAACGTAGGGATCAGATTACAAGAGAAGTGTGGTTTCGGATATAACGATTCTAAATTATTGAGGCTTCCTATTAGTTGTGAGATTGTCGAATAACAATAGTTTAATATTATTAGGTTACTAGTTTTTTTTTTTAATGTCAAAAGTTGTTTAGCGAACGTCGATCTATAAAGACAGATGTACTGTTGTAGCACAAAAGATTAAGTTGTCGTCAACTTATATATTTTCTGGTCATATTATGTGCTGTATAGGCCGCGCCACGCAAGTTGGCGGATGTGAGCTGCGCAATAGTAAATCTACGTGTGGCTTCATGTGAGCTTCAGTCAGGATTGGATATTGCGCAGCTTTGTAGCTTACTTCACATCCGCCAACTTGTGTGGCGCGGCCTATACCGGTCTTTTTGATTGTCCATTATTGAATAGGCCTACCCACGAAGGGTAACTGGGCCATATTCACCACGCTGGCCCAGCGCGGGTTGGTGGATTCACATACGCCATCGAATTTCTTCTACGGACGTATGCAGGTTGCCTCACGATGTTTTCCTTCACCGAAAACCCAGTTCATAATTATGTGCTCATTTAAATATCAATCATGTAATAAAAATAATATTAACACCCAAATAATATGTAATCAAATCAAAAGACTTGGAAGTGTTATCACAATGTTTTTATGAGCTTCTTTGTTTTTAGACTTTTCGAATATTTTTTTTTATTTGCATTAATTTTCAACGGACTTCTAAAATAAAAATGCATTTATTTGCCAAAACATGAGCATAAGTGTAGATCTCATTCGTAATTGTAAAAAAAAACTAGGTTTTTGATCTCGATTCGATTTATGTTTTTTTTTTGTATGTAACGGATTTGCGCGGTTCTGAAATAACATCGCTACTCAGACCAAGTAAAAAAAAAGACAATTTTGTGAACAAAACAAGTGAGTCCGGCAAAACTACGTGTACAGACACAATCACGCACACATACACGTACAAGGAAACTACGCCTTGGCTCGTCAATCAAACCATAGCGGTGCAATTCACCACATGTATAAAAAACCGGCCTCTCTTCTCTGTTCCCGACGTTCTGTCTTGATTTTTTTATTTGATCTGAGCATCGCCATTAGTGAAATATTTATTTTGGTTTAGTATTTTTTAACAAGCGCCAAAATATGTGAATAAACTTGCTTTATGTCAAGACATTATAGTCAAGGCTTGATTGACGTCATAGTAGGAGAGACGTGGATAAAGGACCGTCACTCATCTGATAACTAGATGAGACATTTTTTTTTATTAATTATCATTCATTTGCAAATACGCTTATGATAACTTGCCTATCCAAAAGTGTTTATGGCTATTTTTAATTAAATTAGTAATATTTCATAACCGGTTTTTGCAGCAACATTCAATACTTTTAATAAAAAAATATGTCTCATCTGCCGGGTTAAATAATGCGCGCCACGAATTATTTCTTTCGTAGTGTCAGAACGAGACAGCGTTATGTCATAGTATATATCTGTCACTTTTTCACACGTCAAAATGAGTTATTTTCGTGGCTATTCGTGATCGCATGCTTGACTAGTTGGTTATCAGATGGATGTAAATTAATCTTCACCGGCTCTTCAGACAATGAAGTCGGTTGTTTTTTTTTAAACATTTCTTTTTGTAAAGAGCCGCATTTTTATAACCTCCTCAGGTTAACATTTCAAATGTATGTTTTTTTTTTTAAATCTTTGTGAAAAAAATATCTATGCGTTTATAGATCGGTGACGTCTATTCATTCTGAATAGTAACTTTTAACACGTTCAATTATATAATTATAATAATTTATAATGATTGTAAAATATATAAAAAATCCCCGTTTTATTTTTCGATGTTAGGAAATTTTAAATCAATTTCTGTATTTTGAATAATGACTAACATTTACTTGTATATATTGAAATTGCTATAGTTGTAATGCTGTCGCGTATAGATGGATTTTCAAAATTCAACGGCCTATTATAATATTGCCCTGAACTATTTTCAATGGAATCTGTTTAGGAAATAGATTTCAATGCTTGTCTCTTCAAATGGTTAATGTATGGTAAATATATAGTTGGTTCTAAGTTTGGTTTACATGTTGACTAATAAAAAAACGTTACGTCGTTTATTCCGAAAAAAAATTGAATTGATTTAGATGAGTCTTTTTTTTTGTTTGATAGATTATTATATCGGAGGTGGTCCCTTTATTTCGGTTGAGTAGTTTTCAAACTATATTGAAAGTCGAAGTGTCATTGGCTACTTTTTATCCCGGAAAAATAAAAAGTTCATAAGGTATAGCCTTTGAATATGTATCTGTCTAGATACCGAATTGGCTGTGCAAAACGGCACAAAAAATAGTACCTATATAATTATGGTGCTCACATAGGGGCGGTGTTTGAATTGACATGGCACTATTACTATGACCTTAGGGTTCAAAATAAAAGTTTCGCATAAGAGACGTTTGAAGTATGGTGGACATTGTGAAATCGAATTTGACATTTGATCACTCAAGTGTCATTTGTGTCAAGATCACATGGCAGTGTCTATGTGTTTTCGCCGCCATGTTTCTGAGATCATGCGTCACAACTTTTTTACTTTATGTCGTTTCTCCTATTTTTCATTATTCTAAAGCCGGAAACATACTATCGGACGCGGCTGACGGACGCGACTGACAGCCGCGACTTAGCAATGTGCACAGTCTTAAAACATCCGGTGTGCCAGATCGCTCTCGGACGTCCGAACGCTCAAGGTCGTCCGAAGGTGACGTCCGCGACTTATGTCCGATAGTGTGCACGGCTTAGTGTACTCTCATAGTCTAGATACCTATCAGTCGCGGCTGTCAGTCGCGTCCGTAAGCCGCGTCCGATAGTATGTTTCGAGCTTAAGGGTGCTTATGTACACAAATTTTGACAATTTAGACATAATAATATTGTCAAAAATCTGGGCCTTTTGAAAATGGAAATGTTTTTAGAGTCTAAACCTACCTTTTATTAAAAAAGGTTTGATTTTGTGCTATCAAAGGTGATCAAAGGTATCAAAGCACAAAAACCAAAATTGAAAACATTTTTTTTAAGACATCTATTTATTTACCATACATATAACGTATGTAGTAAAAATGTAGAAAACAATCGTATTTCGAGACGTCATGTGCGAAAGAATGTTTTGTATGTGTTTATGATGTTAGGGAAATAAATGAATTTGATTCAGTTTCATTGTTTTATTTCAACAATTTTATGTATAGATATGTACGCTTTAATTTACGTCACAAGTGAGTAAGGTTTGCTACACACATAATCGGGTCGGCACAGTCGGTCCGGCGCAATTTGTCGAATGGCACTCGACTCGGCTACTAAATTGAAATGAAATTTATTTATTCGACAGATACAAAATAGGTACAAGGAAAGTTATAAAATAACGAAATAAAAAAGTGTCGAAAGGGACCCACCTCAGCTATAGGTGTTGACTGCTGGGAGGACCCAACACTCAACGCTGGTATTCTGGCGAGCCCCTTTAAACAAGGGTAGGTATAACTATACAACAATTAATAACATTAAAAATTAATAGCTCTGTGACAAAACAATCAAAAACAAAATACATACATTGAAACAATTCGTTCGTCATCACTCGGCTCGTGTCGATCGGCACCGATCGGGTGGTTCCTTCGTGTTCAGTCGGCACTATTCGTTTTTCATTAGTTCTTTACGCGTCTCGGCTTAGTGAAAGATCGGCTTTAGTTCGGATTTCTCCCGAAAATTCATGGGGTGCCGACCGAGGCCGAGCCGACTATGTGTGTAGCAACCTTTAGTTTAAAATGATATTTTCTATTAGCTAGATATGGTTATCGTTGAACATTGACTAGAACATTATACATAGCTATACTAACAACAAAACCTTGCTATTTATTATCTTAAAATAAATAAAATACATTAGGCCCAATTTTAAAGGCGCCATCGTAAATGTAATACCAACGTAAAATTATGTTCTCTCTATCAAATGCATGTAGTGAAAAAGAAACGGCTACTTTAAATTGCTATTATAATTAGGATGGCGCCTCTAAAATTGGGCCTATATAAGATTAATTTCGGCATTCTAATAAAAACAAGGTGAATAAGTGATAAATTGAAGTATAGGCCAAATCAAACTTTTTGGCGGGTGTGAAGTTAGTTACAAAACTACAAGCTGCGCAAAACCCAATCCTGGTTGAAGCTCACTAACAGCTGCCCGAGGATTGGGTTTTGCGCAGTGTAGCTATTTTCTCAGCCGACAGAAATATTGATTCGGCCTATACTCTAGCGCCGCTAGTCGAACAACTATACATATTTTTATGTAGATACTACTCATAGTTAAGTTTTGCCAACTTAATAAGTACTGAAATAAGTAATTTAATTCTTCTATGACCACCCCAAAAAACTTAATAGTCAATATATTTTTTCTGGGCCGACCACGTAGCGAGATGCACCGACCAACGCTGGACTCTTAAGAGCACCAAATGGAGCGGACCACAAGAAAAAAGAAACGTGGGAAGGCCACAAACACGTTGGGCGGACGACATAGTTACGATAGTGGGAAAAAACTGGGTCGAAGTAGCACAAAACTGGAAAAAATGGAAGAAATTGGAGGAGGCCTATACCCAGCAAGGGATTGCTATATAGTCATAATCACTGCATTCACTAACACTAGGTTTAATTTAATTCTACTAACATTAAAATTAAAATTGTAAAACATTGTTTAAAATTGTAAATATGTTTAGGTTTATAGCAAATAAAAAGGCAATTTTATTTTTTATATTTTTTCTGGTATGGGCTAAATTAGGCTATCACTAAAAAAACTAGTTAAGTACGTAGATTTTATAAAAATGTAAGAGCGCTTGTTCACGGCCGTTTTTTTTCACCGGTCAACGGACCGTTAATAAACAAATGCCTAAATTTTTCGCCGGATGGATGTCCGTTGCGTCAACACACGTACATTATAAACCATACACCACCGCGAATCCGGTGAAAAACGGTCCGTTATCCGGTGAAACAAATTGCCGTGAACGAGCGCTCTAATTTTACAGTTGCATATTTCCAAATGATGACTGTAACTTACTTATAAGTATAATAGTTTACTTATCGTTATACTTTCGATTCGCATTATTATTACAATGTTCTACTTATTATGTATACCTACTGCCGTCCATAAGCTATAACACCGTTAAGCCACAGGGGGTCATTTTTCACTTTTAAACACATTCTTTCAAATTTGAGTTTCAAATTATCTATCGGTCATCTAAGAATTATTTTTATATCGTTTATAGTTTAGAAGATATAAATTGTGAAAACACCGCTATTGACATTCTTATTTCTACTTTACAAGTCAATAAAGTCGTCATCCAACAAAACATAACTTAAATACCGCTATGATCCCATAATTATTCGAAAACATCATTATTCTACAAATAATAGCTTACCTTTAAAGCCGTTTTTGCAAATAATTGTCTAAATCATAGTTAAAGTACTTTATCTGTCTAGTCCCGCGTTTTTCGTTGATACCCAAAAATTTGGTTTTGTGGTTTAACGGCTTTTTAGGTTATAGACGGCAGTATAACACTACTAACTACTTAGTGCTACCAGACTAGCATAAAAATTACATACTAAATATTTCTTCTTAAATGATTAAATACAAGGATTGTGTTCCCCAGTCATGTTGACATGCGAACAAGCGGCTTTTCTCCCAGTCGCCGCTACCCTGAACAGTTTCCCTTGTGGCATACACACGCACACTTTAAATTGCGCTTGACCGTATTGCCCCGCCCCTTGGCCGAATTGCCCCGCGCTCTGGCCGAATTGCCCCGCGCTCTGGCCGAATTGCCCCACACCCATAGTTTTGTTGACGGGTATAGCTATAGGCAGGTATCTAACGTCAATGTAAACTCCTTCTTTCCCGCTCAGGACGACGGAACCGTTGATACTTTTGAGGTAGATGTCTTGGTCGGCCGTCCAGAATAACTCCTAAAAGAAAAAAATAGTGCGTGGAGTTCCTCCGCGCGGAAGAAATGAAACTTCGACGCGAAAGTGCTTTCATACCTCCTCCATGGTAGCGTTAAACGTTTGACGCAACCTTGTTGGAAGTCGCATTAGAAGTTTCACTTCAAAAAGTTTGGTATACTAAGCGCCATACAAATCGGCGGATTGGAAGTTATGCGCAGAACGCTGCGCAAAAGCCGAAATATAGGTATACGTGGGAGCCAGTGACACGAGACGCCGGGGCACACCCGCTCGTCAACCTCGTGCCTCCCGTACGCTACGCACTACAACACGCGGCGTCGGAATTGTGCACATTTGCTCAATAATTAACCAATCACGGCGAAGTGTCATCTGCGGCTAACATCTCATCTGCCGATTTGTGTGGCGCACAGTATATAGGCCGTATCAAGGATTCTTGGTAGCTGTGAAGTTAGTTATTGTTAGCTTGAGTCAGTTTTAGGTTTGAGATTTGCGCAGCTCGTAGCTAACTTAACAGTCGCCAATAAGTTTAATTCGGCCTAGATACGTTTAGTTAGATAAATGTGCCAAATCAAATTGTCTTGATTTTTTTGCTGTTACCAAGTCAAAAGTCAATTCATCATAGTCATCAGCCATATAAATATGCGACGTCTAGTATGTATCAATAGTAAATTAACTGTTAGTTTATTGATATTCTTAACATTTCTCGAAACTTTTTTTTTTAAATCGAATAGGTTCGCGTTTGACTACACACTGCTAAATAAAGAGTTCTCGAGCTGCAAACAGTGAAAATACGCAACATTGTTGATTCCCAAATGTATGATACCTTGGATTCCATGTGGGTGCCTTCAGCCCCGCGGAGGAAGGTGGAGGAGTCGGAGTGGATGACCAGATCCTCGTCCACCGGGGAAGTGATGCGTTTCGTTGATATTTGCTGCCAACAAACAGTCAGTTACTTATGGATTTTACAACCAAATTTTACCGAATAGGTACCTGAAGGTCTTCATTTTACTGGTTCGTTTTACCAGATACTTCAAATGTACCAGAATAATGTGTAAAAACTTCCTACGCAAAATTAGTAATAGGGTCCGTTTTACCCTTTGGGTACGGAACCCTTAAAAACGTATCCAATATAATGGACCAGAGACCATGTGTGAACCGGCCGTATGTGGTTTAAGTGTAGTGGAACAATGACAACCAGCTGAGAAGTTGACACAGCTACAAGTCACGGCACGTAAGCGTAGTATTATTATATCTTCTTTGACGTAAGTCTAGCGCTGAGCGAAGTGTGGAGGGGATGTTTGCGCATGACTTTAGGATGGCGGTCACCATACGCAGCTATCCCTCCACACTATCCTCAGCGTTACACTAACGTGCCGCTCAGTACCTATACTTATGCAAATTTTTCAGAACATCAGTCATGGCGCAGCGTTTTCCGCGGGCCGCTAGCGTGGACAACACCAGTCCCCCTGCCGACTCCTGACGTGTTCACTTTCAGACATTTCAGATCAGGATAAAAATAGCTTTCTGAAGAGACAGAAACTCTACTTTCGCGTGAGAAAGGTTGAGTGTTAGCTGCTGGAATGGTGGACCAGGACAAATTGCTTGAAAGTTTAAACGCTAAAAAGAGACAGCTAGCTGAATGCAAGTTGTTGATGGCATCAGGCACCGCGCAGCGCTGGCCAGTAGCTGCCGGCGCTGTGGAAAACACCAGCTTGGCCGTCTCTGGTTCGCGGAGCTCCAGCGAACTGACTCCTCGGATTACAAACTCAGACGGGACAAAGACGACCAGCTTGGAAGTCTACACATTAGAAAAAGACAGTTACCTTCGCGTGCAAGTTGTAGACAGCATTAGGCACGGCGAAGCGCTAGCCAGTAGCTGCTGGAGCGGTGGAGAACACCAGCTCTCCCGTTTCTAGTTCACAAAGCTCAGTGAGCTCACTCCTAAGAAAGACAGCTGCTGGTGAAACAGGAGAGACAGCTATACAAGTTGTTGATCGTTGGCTGCTGGCAAAGTAGAGATGGACAACCTATTTGGAAGTTGACACGCCAAAAAGAGACAATTACCTTCGCTGTCAAGAGGTTGAGCCCAATATAAGATTGGCTGCTGACAAGGTGGACTGGCAACCTGCTTTCAGAG
This sequence comes from Hypomecis punctinalis, assembly GCA_949316475.1. Classification (NCBI taxonomy): domain Eukaryota; kingdom Metazoa; phylum Arthropoda; class Insecta; order Lepidoptera; family Geometridae; genus Hypomecis; species Hypomecis punctinalis. The sequence continues at coordinate 1,982,758 of OX438794.1, read as the reverse complement.
AGTCAACAACAGTACTGGCTTCTGGACGTTCTGCAAGGCATCAAAGAGAACCTGCTAGATTGTTGAAATGCCGAAAAATGACAGGTACCTTTGAGTTGTGCATCAGGCACAGCGACAGTAGTAACAATTTCAGTAGGGACAAGGACAGCTAACTTGGAAGTTGACACGCCGAAAAGAGACACCTACCTTTGCGTGCAAATTGTTGACGGCGTCAGGAACCGCGCAGCGCTGGCCAGTAGCTGCTGGAGCGGTGGAGAACACCAGCTCTCCCGTCTCTGGCTCGCGGAGCTCCAGCGAGCTGACTCCTCGGATGAAGACGCCTGACGTGTTCACCGTCAGGCGAGTGTAGGAGCGGGACAACCTGCGAGAAAAAAGAAGGTAAGTTCGTATAAAAATTCAAACTGCACGCCCCTCCATTGTTTTTTTTTTCCCGAAACAGGGACTCTATTTTTTAACCGACGAAAAAACTCAAGTCAACGCTTACTTATTTTTAATTTTTTTTTGAAAGTGGTCTTTGAGTAGTCGAATTTTGTATTCAGATTTTTATGATAAACGTTGGTTGTGCCATTTATATAAAAATAATTATTTACAGAATATTTTGACGTACGCTTGTTTTAAAGAATCTTATGTCTTAAAATTCGGTAGAAAAATGCGATAGTAGCACCACTCGACTATAAAGTCACAGTCGTGGCAAAAAACAATATTGTAACAGGGTTTCTTCCCTATGAAGGGGTGTGGATAGATATACCTACACTTATCAACTAAGGTGGTTAAATAAAATCCAAGTGTTCATCACCGGCATGTTTTTTTTTATTTATAAGCAACTTTCCTGTGATGCATAATTATTGTAAACTCATTGAACACCTTATGAGTAATTCGGACCGTACGAATGACGTATTCGTACGTCGTAAAGTTGCCTACATTGAATCATTACTAACATCTGCGGGTAGTTTCACTTACTTACTCTTTTTATTTTTTACTTCTACAAGAAACAAGTCTCGAATACCTACCTTATTTAAAGTAACTGAAAGATAGAGTGCAATTTTCTTTTTTAATGTTTTTGTGAGTGATATTATTTTATTTATAGGTTTTCTTCGCTTATATAAGAAATCTAGATGTTCGTTTTCTAATTTTTAATTATGTTTTTAGCCGTGCTTAATTTTTTTATACACAATGACTTCGAGAAGCAAGCAAGAACACGAGCAGGAAAGAAAGAAGAGAGCAAACAGTGGAAAAGTGAAACGTTTCATTGAATCATGTAAGTATTTTACTCATCCATTCATCAGCCGCAGGACGTCCACTGCTGGACATAGGCCTACCCTTACCTACCCTAACTGTGGATTGGGTTTCCCGCAGTTTGTAGCAAATTTTACAGCTGCCATGTTTGATTCGTCCTACCGAGTTCAAAAAAAGGAGGTTTGCAATTTAACTCTGTTTCTATGTTTTAACTAGCTTTTGCCCGCGGCTCCGCCCGCGTGGTTTTTGCCTTTTGTGCTATCCCACAGGAATCTTTTATTTTTTCTGGGTAAAAAGTAGCCTATGTCACTTTTCGGGCCTTGAACTATCATCATCATTATCTACAGTATTCTTTATCCCACTGCTGGGTATAGGCCTCTCTCGTACTGTGCCATCTGCCTCGGTCCTGTGCCAATCGTGTCCAGGGGCCTTATTGTGTAAGCACTCTGACGTTCGGCTTCGCTTTTTCTCTTGCTTGCGCCAGTTACTCACGCCACGAGAGCGAGCGGGAGAAAAAGCGAAGCCGAACGCCAGAGCGCTTACACAATAAGGCCCCCGGTTCTTGAACTATGTCCACGCCAAAAATGAAGTCAATCCGTCGCTCCGTTGCTGCGTGAAGCAGGAACAAACCAACAAATTTTCGGATTTATAATATTAGTATGATGATGAATCGATTTTGGTCATCCTTTTTGTTTGGTAGATCAAACTTCAAAGGTAAAATTAAATTTTACTGAAATAGATTAAATGAGTTAGGTATTTTTGAAAATTCAATAACTTATTTCATTTCATTTATTCAACAAATGTGTGTCAGCTTTTGAGAAGTCAATAAAAATCTACACAGTGGTAAACACTTAACAAAAAAAATCAATTGCTTACATAAATAAATCATCTATTTACACTTAATCCACATTAATTAATTAAACATTAAAATTAGTTACCTACCTACATCGTACATTAAAAACAAGTAAACACAACACGGTGCCAGAAGTATGAATGACGAAAACCTACCAAATCTATCCACTTAATTAAAATAAACTTAATTAAAATGGCGTAGGTAGGTACAACAATTTGAGCGACTCATTGACAGTAAATTTTTTGTTTCTTCAGAAGCGATACCGAAACCGGCGGAGCTGTTATTGAAAAAATTACAATTAACATATTTATTTTATTATTAATAATCTATAAATGGTATATATATTTTCGAGTAAATATCTACAGAGCCACAGTCCCTAAGTGAAAGTAGTAAAAAAATGTCCGAGCGCCGCCATACATACCTAAGATATTCACATTAAATAATTCACAATGACCCGTTTTGCTCGAATCTCGACGTTATGGCACCTAATTAGTGCTTGTAACTAGGGCATGTAATATCGGAAGGTTTTCAATTCCGATACTGATTTCCGATATTAGATCTCAATATCGGAATTCCGATATTAATATCGGAATTGCGGTTTTTCCTTAAAAAATGCACATTTTAGTTTTAAAATTGCACAAATTCGGTATGTGTTTGGATTGAGTGCAATAAAAAACATTTTTAAATCGTATTCTTTAATGTGGTTCAAACATTCGTTGTTTTCAAGTATTTATTAAATCACATATTTCTCATTATTTTCCTATACATACTTATTACTAATTAAACTCAAAATCAATAAAACTTCTTATAATTTAAAATATGCGAGCAAAATCAACAATTATTGGAAATATTTGTTTATCATATTTCTCATTATTATATCCTATACTTATTACTAATTAAACTACCGAACTCAATCAACAAAACTGTCATAATTTAAAGTGTGCAAGTACAATCAACAATTAGGAACTAGGAACAAGTTGTAACCGAGCACTTTGGCATCGCGTGGCGTTGTACAGTCCGCGCCATACAAGTTGGTAGGTGTTAGCTACAAGCTGCACAATATACAATCCTGGCAGAAGCTCACATAAAGCCGCACGTTGATTGGTTATTTCGCAGCTTGTAGCTAACTTCACATCCTTCAACTTGTGTGGCGCTTAGTATAGTCGGCTTGCAATAGCCTTATGACTAACTACATAAAAAGCCACACAGCTTGGGCAGTCTGGCTCGGACACTTTTTTTGAACGATTGTGACTCTATTTATATCTATGTATATATTTGTTCGAAGATGTACTTCGATTCAGGCGAACTATTCGTATTTTGTACTGTACTAGCCTTTTTAATAGTCCACTACAGGACGTAGGCATATCCACGAAGGGTGATTGGGCTATATCCACCACGCTGGCCCAGTGCGGTTTGGTGGATTCACATACGCCATCGAATTTCTTCTACGGACGTATGCAGGTTGCCTCACGATGTAATCCTTCACCGAAAAGCTAATGATGTGAAATTCCGTACATAAGTTCCAAAGAAACTCATTGGTACGGGATCGGGATTTGAACCCACGACCTCACGATTGCAGGTCGGGTGTTACTGCCACTAGACCACCACGGATTTTTTATACTACCACTAGACCACCACGGCTTTTTTCGAATTTTGTACTTACCATAATTATAAGAATGTAAATCGCAATAATTCAAGTCGGTTGTGTCATTATTTGGCGAAAAATAATAAAAGGTGATGTCCACAAGTGGTATAATATTCAGAGAAAAATCGAACCAAGATGATATATACATCATTTGAAAGCTTGTTTTATGGGCTTCTGAAAAATATTTAATTTAGATTTTTTTATCCCTGCATTTTTTTTTAAAGTGAAAAATAAATTATCTGAAAAAAAATAATGCAGCTTTTTATTTTTTCTAGTTTAACAATAATAAAGTGTTTCTAGCGTTATTTTACTTGGATTCAAAGCTGATTCTTCAACATTTACCTCTCAATTTGCTAAAATTGAAAATTATAACCTACCAGTGTGACCAGTTAGTAGGTACAATGTGACAAAAAATCACTTAAAGAGTGTGTCTAATTGGTAAAAATGCTTTTATTTAACAATTTGGAGGTTACTTAATCAGAGTTCCTAGAGATAAACTACCTATTGAGCCAAATATATTTATTTATCCTAATAAAATCAAAATTAATTTTAAAAAAAAGCAGGGCTCTTTTTTGTTTTCAACTGATGTAATGGACTCAGAAAAATATGAACTTTCTCGAAATGTAACGAGTCTTGTGGTTAGATTTTTTGATTATTATTATACCAGCCTCCATACATTTTGTGAACAATTTATTCGTTTCAGCACAACGAGAGAAATCAGACGATCCAATCAAAGACGTCGTAGCCAGTTCATCATCCTCGCAAAGTAGCCGTGACTCGGATGACTCAGATATCCCGACCGAACAACTAACATCTCCACGAGAGCAAAAGAGATATCAGAAATTTAAGAAAATAACGAAGAGATATTTAAGACATCGTTGCTTAAAATCCGCAAGTAATCAAGACTCGAGCAGCCCAGATGTTGGTCCGAGTGGCTCAAACGTAGGCCGGAGTGGCTCAAATGTAGAGCCAAGTGGCTCGAATGTAAAGCCAAGCGGCTCGAATGTAGAGCCAAGAGGCTCGAATCCGGGTCGCTTGAATGTAGACCCGAGTGGCTCGAATTTAGACTCTAGTGGCTCGAATGTAGATCAGATTGGCTCAGATGTAGAACCAGCCTCGAGAAATTCGAGCGATGCTTCTTGGGACGTGTCGCTCGAAGAAAATAATGAGTCGAGTGACTCGACGCCGATTCCAGTGCGGGTAAATATATAATTTTTTTATATTTTTAATTGTCTGTTTGTTTACTAAATCAAATAATTTTAATATTATTTATTAATTAATATAAGCCCTAAACTTATTCCGGCAATGATTAAATTAAACATAGAGAACCACATTACATAAAAAACAGATTACAAGGACAAAACAATACAAATCGGTTTCTAACTGGCAGTATTATCGCTTAAAGCGTTTTCTTTCAGGCAACCAACATGATGCAATCAAGTATCCTACTAATATTATAAACGCGAAAGTTTGTGAGGATGGATGGATGGATGGATGTATGGATGTTTGTTACTCTTTCACGCAAAAACTACTGAACGGATTGTGATGAAACTTTGCAATAATATAGCTTATATATCAGAATAATACATAGGCTATAAATTATAATGCGTATGCGGGCGAAGCCGCGGGTAAAAACAAGTAAAAGATATAATCTTGTGACCTTCTCACTTTATACCTAGGTATAGGTCCCGGCACGTAAGTTGAACACAAAAATATCACTCTCTCCCTTTCGTTAGCAGAGAAAACAAAAGAGAGGTAGCTATGGTTTAATGTTCAAGTTGTTTGCCGGCTACTATATATGACTCACTTTATACATAGAGTATGATAATTATGGTATGATTATATTGGTGTACAGAATAAGCCTTTAAAAGGATGCTAATTGATTACCAATAAACCTGTATAATTAAATTCTCCCGTTTCCAGAGACCTCCAAAGCCTCCATCAGAGCCTTCGGAGCCAGAAAGCCCGCTGCCAGAGCTGAACGTGGAGTACGAAAAGTCGGTGGAACATTACTCCGACTGCTCGGAGTTCTACGACCAGCTGATGAAGAAGGTGGCCAAACTGTGGCGCAAGTACGAGAGAGGGGAGAAAGACGTCGATGGAGTGTCTTCGGGCTGGAGTGATACCGGTGAGATATCCCCTTTTCTTCCTTTTCGCAGCAGCAAAGTAAGAAAAGTTCATATGGGCCGGGTGGCTAGCCCTGCCCCCCTACCGCCTAAGCAATAGCAATCGTAATAGCAATCGTTTATGACGTCATTTTAGTCATTTGGCACCGTCTATGTGACGTTAGCCATCAATTGCTTTGCGCGGATTGCGAAAGCAATCGTTGAATAAACAACGTTGATGGCTAACGTCACATAGGCGGTGCCAAATGACTAAAATGAAGTCATAAACGATTGCTATTGCTTTAGGCGGTAGGGGGGCTGCAGAGTTTTAAAGCCGCCTGAAAGCCTCTGACATGGCTAAACAGTTTTTTTTATCGCGTACAAGTCCGCGCTAGACCACCAACTCGTCTGATGGTAAGCGACGTTGTGGTTGAAGATGAAGCGCGCAGACCTAGAAGATACCTATTCACTCTGACCTTGAAAAGCTTTAGATTAAAGTTAGGAACAAGTAGGAATTAGGAACAGATTAGGAAGCGCTTGTTTTGCCTTGAGGCGCGTAGCCAAAGTAGTTTCGAGTGAAACAGTACGATCATGCTATTTTGCAACGGTCCACTCCATTATACTGTATGGTGTAGATTTGAACGCTTTTGCAGTTTGAAAACTCTGCACCAGGCCGCCGCCAGTTTTCAAACTGCAAAAGCGTGCAGTACGTGCGATTGTCGGGATACCGCAGGATTCCTCTGTGCGTCCGCATTTCAAGAGGCTTGGGATCATGACGTTGCCAGCTCTAATCATATTGCAGGTAGCGGTGTATGTCCGATTAAACCAAGCCTCCTATGAAACGCGTGTCAGCGCCCGCTATAGAGATAAGCTAGCGGAGGTGCCCCGCGCGTTAGAAAAATCCGGCTGGTGCACTTATCCCTACCAAGCTATCCCCCCTGGTAGGGATAAGTGCACTTTTTGTAGATTTAGTTCTACCAGTAGGGATAGGTGCACTAACCATTTGTGTAGTGCACTTATCCCTACCGAGCTATCTCCTCTGGTAGGGATGGGTGCACTGCCTATTTCTACTATTTTCTACTCTTCATATTATATGCTATTGCTAATCGAATACAATACTACGGAACGTTGGTTTTATTGAAAAATTGATTTGCTGATATGATGAAGTTTCATTAGGTACATAACTTTTTTTTAATCATAGATGTCAAAGTGACAGCTGTCATATTCTAAAATCGGTACTATAATAGCTTGATAGGTGTCAAAGTGACAACTGTCAAATTTAAAAGTGGATTTTCTCCGTAACTATCACCTAAAAACCATTGTCGTTCTAACAAAAGTGATAGAGCTCAACGAGATCTACATTTCGGATGACAGCTGTCAAACTTAAAAGTGGATTATCTCCGTAACTATCACAGATAAACCATTGTTGTTCCAACAAAAGCGATAGAGCTCAACAAGATCTACATTTCAGATGACAGCTGTCAAACTTAAAAGTGGATTATTACCGTAACTATCGCTTATAAACCATTGTTGTTCTAACAAAAGTGATAGAGCTCAACGAGATCTACATTTCGGATGACAGCTGTCAAACTTAAAAGTGGATTATCTCCGTAACTATCACAGATAAACCATTGTTGTTCTAACAAAAGTGATAGAGCTCAACAAATTTCAGATGACAGGAGATAATCCACTTTTAAGTGTGACAGCTGTCATCTGAAATGAAGATCTTGTTAAGCTCTATCACTTTTGTTGGAACAACAATGGTTTATATGTGATAGTTACGGAGATAATTCATTTTTAAGTTTGACAGCTGTCATCTGAAATGAAGATCTTGTTGAGCTCTACCACTTTTGTTAGAACAACAATGGTTTATCTGTGATAGTTACGGAGATAATCCACTTTTAAGTTTGACAGCTCTCATCCGACATGTAGATCTCGTTGAACTCTATCACTTTTGTTGGACAACAATGGTTTATAAGCGATAGTTACGGAGATAATTCACTTTTGAGTTTGACAGCTTTTACTTTGATACCTGTCATGCCATTCTAGTACCGATCTTAGGATATGACAGCTGTCACTTTGACATCTGTCATAGAAAAAAAAATGTTAGGGCAAAAAGTTGTGTAAAAAGTTGTAGGTAATAAAAAGATATAAAACTTTTGCATTGACACTTTTTTTACATAATCTCAAAATTTATGTGAAAAATCCAAAAAACCAAGGTTTTGGTTTTTTATTTTTATCTTTTACAAAAAAAAAATTTTTAACGAAATTTCTTAAAAACTATGTCCCAAATACGCTGTAATTTATTTGATTAAAAATATTTATTTTTTCACCTTATTTTGAATTAATATCGAAGAAACACCCTAATTTCCAATCGAAAATTCACCCGTCAAAATATCAGCTTTTTCAAAAAGTTGGTATGGTTTCTGTTCATTGAAATCTCTACTTTCCGATGGTGAATAACTCAGGGAATACGCGCACCCCCGTCTTGCCCCCGTCGACTGGCGCGCGCGCACTCGCGCGTGAGTTTTAGCCGTATTCTGTTATAGTTATAATGAATACTCACGGTAGTTTTAATGGTAGGATAAGGTCGTGCAGCTCAGATGCGCACTCTCCGAAATGAATCCTATAGAAAATAATTAAACCTATAAAAAAAAAACTTGTACGATTCGGTCTATAGGTGCGTGTCACGTGGTCACCATTCGAAAACTATCGACCCTATCGATCATTCATCAATTCAATCATTTATTTATCAAATAGGTACAAAAAAGTACACTTTTGAACGTCATAACATAAACAAAAGCAAATTATAAATAACAATAAATTAAATCAATTTTATTAAAACATGTCAAAAATTAAAAACTATAAATCAATATTATCCAATGTCTTGTGTTTCCAAGCCAGTTTATCCTTCAAGAAGTGGTCAATGGTGCAGTATGGTTTCTTTATTAAAATTTTTTTCATGATATGTGTCATCATCGAGTACATAATAATTAGAATAACGATCTTCAATATTCTTATTATACAGGGTTATTTCTAATCAATTAGCATCCTTTTGGGGGCTTATTCTATATATCAAACCTAACAACTTTTTGTTCTACGACTTTTGTCAAAACTCAAAAAATAATCAGCTGTTCCATACATTTTGTCGCGGGTGAACGATATTTTTCTATGGAACAACATTTTTTTTTTAGTTACGAGTATTACCAAAGTCACATAACAAAAGTTGTTAGTTTTGTTGTACAGAATAAGCCCCTAAAAGGATGCTAATTTATTAGAAATAACGTTGTATAAACCTTTTAAATAGAACCTACTGGTTAAAATGTGTTTATATAATATAATATTTATCTATATTGTTTGTTTATTTATGCATATAATATAATACACCGTGTACAGAACTCGAATAATTTGCACGAATCATGTGACATCCATGTACATTTTTGTTGAATTATCAAAAACGGCTTAGCCAATTTCGTTAAAATTTAAATGGGACCTCAAAAGTATATAATAACTCTTTCGAACTAAAAATTTTTTTTTTAAATCGGTTTACAATTGGTGAAACTGAAAATAACGCTGAACACACAGAAAAAAGTACAGACGAACAAAGTACCTCCTCTTTTTTGGAAGTCGCTAATAAATAAATAAATATTATTAATCATCAGTTACATTTTAAGCTCAAGTAAAATAAATCATTTTGTATTTCTATGATTTCAGAAATGCCAGAAATTACCGACCGCCAGCCCCTTCCAAAACCAGCAAACGTCGATGCAACTGACAATATAGAGGGCTCTCCAAGGCCTGTTTCAATTAATACAAGAGCTTCAAGCTCCCGTTCCCACAAATCAAAAGACCTTTCTGAGCCATCCGCAGATTCAGAAAATGTATCCAATTCAATTCCACCTAAACAGCCCAGATACAGCAAGAAAACCTCTTCCAAAAGACTTTCCTTTAGCAAGGCTTCTACTAAATCTAGTTCAAGTAGCGACGAATCGTCTAAGCATCCTTCTAAAGTTACAAAAACGCCAAAAACTAGCGCAAATGATGCTTCAGACAACGCGAAGTTTCCTTCTGCCTCTCTTACCGAGAGGGTTTCTTCAGGATCTCGTATCACCAAGTCAAAAAGCCCTTCTGAACCACCCGGAGACAATAGACAGATTTCTCCTCCTCCAATTCCAACTAAAAAAATTAGACTTACGTACGACGCGGAGGCCTCTTTCAGAGCTCTTTCGCACCCTAGTAGGGTCTCATCTGGATATCGGTCACGCGGCGAGGCCTCTAATAAGCCTCGAAAAACCGATGAGGCCTATCCTAGGCCTCTGCGAAAGAGCAGGAAGGGCTCATCTGGATCTCGGTCACGCGGCGAGACCTCTAATAAGTCTCGGAAAACCGACGAGGCCTCTCCTAGGCCTCTGCGAAAGAGCAACAAGGCCCCTTCTAAGCCTTTGCCGAACCTTGAGAAAGGTGAAGAATATGGCACAGAGAGCGGCTGTACCTTTCCTGATGTCAGCGAGAATGTACCCATACGCGACCTCGTGTTTGATGAAAACAGCAGTGGTAAGTAACCATATTTATCTTATCCTGATATAAGTCTGACATTTTTACAAGTACATTTATCAAGACCATTATAAAATGAAATGAACTTAGAGAAAGGAGTTATAAGAACAGGTATTCTCAAGTACTTTCAAGTTGAGTCTTCATAAATGTTATTGTAGGACTGAGAGGCTTATAATAGTATTATGAAATGCGCTTATATACATATATGAGACCAAGTAATAAAACCGAGAATTATTGACTTCGTGCTGGCTTACCTAATGCTAATATGAGATCAATAGAAAAGTACGCTCTTAGTATTTTTATGTTATGCTGATATTAGTCTGACATTCTTAAAAGAGCTTTTTACCAAGAACATTATAAAATCATATGAACTTACAAAATGAGGCTATAAGAACAAATATTTTCAAGTGCAATGAGTCTTTGTAAATGTTATTTTAGGAGTAACAGGCTTATAATAGTATTATAAAATGCATATAATATATACATATATGTGACTAAGTATAAGACACACTGGGTCTAAAAATGCTTATCTAAGAGTAATATAAGAGCGATAATGTGTTCTAAAACTATTATAAGAGCGCTAGAAGCCCACCATTCTTATCCAAGCGAAATCCAAGACATTTTTGCTAGTTGGGCATATAGGGTTATACCGAACTGATGTAATAAGCCGAAAGGAGGTGACTTAGACTGAATCGCAAAAAGTTGATTTGACTGTTGAATTTGCAAAAAGTTGAAATTTCTAACATGTTGAGATTGCAATAAGTAGAATTTGCAGTAGGTGCATAATCCTACTAATATTATAAACGCGAAAGTTTGTGAGGATGGATGGATGGATGTATGGATGTTTGTTACTCTTTCACGCAAAAACTACTGAACGGATTGAGATGAAACTTTGCAATAATATAGCTTATATATCAGATTAACACATAGGCTATAAATTATAAATATATATTGCGTATGCGGGCGAAGCCGCGGGTAAAAACTAGTATGTTATATAATATAAATATAGTTTTAAAAAAACTAAAAAACACGCTCAGGAGTCATCATTTTTTTTATAAATGCATTGTCATCGGTCTTTGATAGGTGTGCAAAGTTTAAAGAAAATCTGATCGCTCAAAGTAGGTCAAAATTGAGCTCAAAGGGGTTGGTTACAAGCAAGCTAGCAAACATACAGGTGAAACTAATAAAAGCGTGGTAAAAACATGGTTGAATTAAGAACCACCTTTTTTTGAAGACAGTTGATAAAAGCACTTGTTATTTTTGAACTTTCGCGATTTGAACACGTTATTTTTGTGATACGTTGTAAGTTTGTTTACATTAAGACGTTAACAGATACTGTCAGTGTGGTGTGTCGGGAAAAAGGAGGTATTTAATTATACAGCATGACTTTTTATTCAGTGCACAATTTTTTATCGCGCAATAGATATAATTAATAGAACATATTTCGCTCATAAAAAGATCGACTTCTTTTTCATCAATTTTTAGTCAAACTATTCCAAAGAAAATTATATTGCATGCAACCTACACTCCAGACAATAACTACCTACAAAAACGTCTTGAGCTTAGGTACGACTAGTATTATTATATCTTCTTTGGTACGACGCGGCCGCGTAGGTACTCAGACGTAGGGTGACATTGATTACTCCGTATATCTGTATACTTTCTCTTGAAGTTATTTCAATATTTTTGTACTAAAGTAAGTAAAACCAATTGTAGGGGTTTAATTGTTTGTTTATTATACTTTCCGTATGCAAATTATGTGCACTGAAAAAAAAACACCCTGTATAAGTAAAGCTCATGATTTATTGCGCGATAAGCCCCGTATTACAGAGATAATAATGAGCACTATTATTTCTTCACAGCGTCATCGGAAACACAGCACGTGTTGGTAACATTCCAAGCTGACGTCCACGCGACACAGAGTCCAGAAGACCAGACAAATGATGACCAGTCTAGACGTCGAGGTACTGATGGTAAGCCTCCATTATCAACTGTAAGGTGTCAGCCCATTATTATACATGGTTACTGGTAATCAATTAGCATTCTTTTAATCATTAGCACCTTTTGACCACCACGGTTTTCCTTTTAGTTTTGACAAAAGTCGCAGAAGAAAAGTTGTTAGTTTTGATGTACAGAATAAGCCCAATAAGATGCTAATTGATTACCAATAACCCTGTATACGCCGAATCAAACTTGTTGGCGGCTGTGATGTTTGCTATAAGCTGCGCACAGCCCAATCCTGACTGAAGCTCACTTAACAAGAGCCACGGTCATGGTATGGTACGTTGTAGTGGGCAGACACCTTAATTTATTATTAAGGAACCTTCCCATACCAGTGCTGGATTAACCGTATCAGGGGCCCCTAGGCAGTGCCATTCTCGGGCCCTAGCCCATTTCATAACCTTTACAGCTCCGGCCATTGGGGGGTGTTTCAATATTTTTTCAATACCAAGCATCTTAGTAATTTGTACGGAACCCTTGATAAGCGAACCTAACTCTCACTTGTCCAGTTTTTTTGCGTTCACAGGGCCCCGTGTCCGTACCTAGGGCTAATCGATGCGGGGCCCTTAGGAAATTGCCTAATCTGCCTTAGGGATAAGGCACTGTCCCATACTGCCTACCTCGTTCAAGAGGGAGGAATTTTTCAAATAAAATGATATACAGGTATGTCGCAGGCAATTTGTATGATTCCGCCGTTTACGTACGACGTCGTCAGTTTAAAAACGCTCGCCGTTATGTAAAATGCCGAAGGCAAAATGACAACTCATTCAATTGTAATAATTTCAACGTCGGTTGTAGTTTTAGGGTGACCATGACAAAACACACTTGAGAAAAATCAGATTGACAGATAAAAATTTTGGACAGTTCAAATCAATCAGATCGTCCGTATTACGAGTTCAGGACCTTCCGTTAAATATGTATACTCTAACATTAACTAATCAACATAAGCACTTATCTAAGGTATTTCGACTTCAATTGGTCAGGTTAGCCTCTTTTGATATCCTCTGACCATTTTTTAACTATGGTCGATATGCAACAATCGGAAGACTCCTGCACATTTCAGGAGTCCTCGGAACACCAGATTCTATGGACACCTTAGCATTTTTTAGGTACCGAAAAACCTTGAAAGTTGTCCACGACGTGTTTATTGCTTTCGTTTAAGAATCGTAACTTTTTTTTAATTCACTATAATAAATGTCTTTAAAATCACAAGTATTTTGCGAAAAGCCTTTTGTACACGTAGTATTTTCAATATTTTCTTGGCTCATAAAACCACTACTTGACGCCATTTTGTTTGTTTTGATCATCAGCGACGCGCGTGGTAAGAAACAGAACTAAATACTTCAATTTGCCTCGGCATTATGTATACGGCGTTTTAATTGTCAATCAAATGTTTCGGCATAATATAAAATGCTAAGGCAATATACATTTTGCCTTCGGCATTATACATAACTGACGACGCCGTATGTAAACGGCGGAATCATACAAATTGCCTGCGACATATACATGAAATACTAAGAATTCATTGGTACGGCTGGGATTTGAACCGACGACCTCACGATTGTCAGGCGGATGTCACACCACTAGACCACCCCTGTCGTCTATGCTTCGAGATTGGCGAAATTTTCTTTCATTTGTCCGGATGTTTGTTAGTTTGGATGTTTTATCTTCTCTATTCGTCTCTCTATTAGTCATATTTTTCAACGAACTTTGACAAAACTTGGTACACAGTTTCTGTATACTTCTAGATTCTTTTTCTTGCCGGCGATTTTTGTCTTTAGGTATTTTTCTTAGAGACTACCTAAATTCTAAAAAAAAAACAACTGGCTGCACTCCGGGAGTGCCGCCAAAATTAAAACTTGAACATAATACAAAGTAATACTATTTATGTGGTAAATAAAATATGTTACACGCATATCTCGCGCAAGCGCCCTGCGCCCTGCTTCAACGAAACAACAGGAGCAGGCATAGATCTTCGCCGCGCGGTACAAACAGAGGAGGATAGTACTTCTCCTATGCCGCGCCGGCAGTCTACTCTCGCTCCGTCCTATGAATTTTCCCAAAAATTGCACAACGCTTCTAAATAAGTTTTCACTTTAACAAGATTTGTGAGTACCTATATGAATCAAATCAAGAGCGAGTCGAGAAATATAATTATATATCGTGATAATATAAGCCCTTTATTCAGATTCACTTAAGTTTAATTTTAATCTAAGTAATGTTTTAAGTTCTTAGTAATTAAGTATTTCCATCTTTGTGATTTTTTGTAAATCTGTTTGCCTGTTGGCAAAGGCCTGCTTCAACCTTTTCCATTCTTTTCTTTCTTCTGCCACTCTGTTCCACGTGGTCCCTGCTACCTGTCTAATATCGTCATCCCATATTTTCTGAGGTTTTTCTCTTTTCCTTTTTCTTCCCTTGGGTACCACTGAGATACTTTTTTACTCTATTTGTCGTATAATCATTAATTATAAATAGTTTTCTGTTTCACTTTCAGAAATCAACAATAATGCGATCGAACTAACTGAGATATTAAGGAGCGCAACACCTCTCAGACCTAGTATATTCCACACGGAACCGAACATAGAATTCAATAGAGCGAATAACGATAGAGATCGCTATAACACATACCGAGCTACATTAGAAAGAGCACCTACTCAAGACACAAACGATGCGATGGAGAACATGGATTATGATCAAGAACAAACTAACCTCAGTCAAGATCAGAATATTGGGCACGAAGTTGATATTTCTGACTACACAGATCACACAAACTACGGAGGTATAACAGAATCAAAAAAACGAAAAGCGACATCGCGACTCTTTGCACCTGCACCTAAACGTAGGCGACTGCAGAGGACAACTGAGATGTTCCTTTGCGAATTTTGTGGAAATAAGCCATTTATACCGTATAGTTCGGACTCGCTGGAAGAGAGCGCTAGTGAATCTGACCTACCAAATGTAAAAATTGGTGATATCAACCCAACCATACCTAATCCGGTCTCGCCTAGTGAGAAGTCTCGTGAATTTGGTCCAGAAAATGAGAGATATGGTGATACGAACCCAACTGTGCCTAACATTCCGAACTTGCCAATAGAGAGACCTAGTGAATCTGACCCAGAAATTGAGAGGTCTGGTGATATGAATCCAATCAAATCTAATAGTCCAGACTTGTCTGGAACAGAGAAGTCTAGTGAATTGGGCTCAGAAAATGAAAGATCTGATATAAACCCAGTTATACCTAATAGTCCGGACTCGCTAAGAGATAGGTCTGGTGTAACAGACCAACAAAATGGGAGATCTGGTGATATGTACCCAGTTATACTTCATAGTCCGGACTCGCCAACAGGAAAGTCAAGTGAATTGGGCTCAGATAATGAGAGATCTGGTGATACTAACCATATTGTACCTAACGTTTCGGTCTCGCCAAGAGAGAGTTCTAATGAATCGAGTCCAAAAAATGAGAGATCTGGTGACCCGATAATATCTGATAGCCCAGACTTGCCCAGAGAGAGATCTAGTGAACCGGGCCCAGAAAATGATAGATCTGGTGATATGAACTCCCTAATTGGAAGACTTATACATGCAGACTCACAAAGGGGAAGACTTAGAGATACGGACTCAAAGAGTAAATCCATTTTACGAATAATTGAATTTGAATCTGAAAAAGATGGCAACAATGAAACTGTAAATGATCAAAACGACGAAAATGACGCAAATAGTCCTGTATTATTAACTCAGCAACAAAAGCAAAGTGCTGTAAGAGTAACGATGCCCAAACAAGTCAGTGTAAATGATACAGAAACTCCGTTAGTAATAACTCCGAGATTGAACCTTAGAAGCGCTACAGTGTCAATTCAAAGCAGATATCAAGATATACTAAAGAGCACTGTAACAACTCAAGATCCCGAACTAGGTACACCGATTATAACTTCAAGTACTCGCATTAATGAGAAAGATTTAAGAAATGTAACGTCTTCTTCTCAAGATAAAGAAAGAAGCGCCCGAAAAGCGACTGTGTCCACTCAAGACAATTTAAGGAGTAAATTCTCGACGTCTGTGCTTAACCAAAATACTCGAAGCGAGTCTATAGAGTCTCGATTCGATAGAGCTCAAAGCGCGACTGTCACCAATCAAGACCGTGGACAAATTATGGTACTCGATTTATCACTAAAAGATCGTGAAGAATGTGCTCAACGTACATCTAACCAACAACGATCACCTGTCAGTGAATACTCTGTCACAACTCAAAATCGAGAACAAGTTGTGGCACTCGATTTATCAGTTCAATGTCGTGATGAGTTTCAACGCACTTCCACATCCACCCAACAACGAGCGCCAGAAGACCGAGAACAAATTATAGCACTCGATTTATCAGTTCAATGTCGTGATGAGTTTCAACGCACTTCCACATCCACCCAACAACGAGCGCCAGAAGACCGAGAACAAATTATAGCACTCGATTTATCAGTTCAATGTCGTGATGAGTTTCAACGCACTTCCACATCCACCCAACAACGAGCGCCAGAAGACCGAGAACAAATTATAGCACTCGATTTATCAGTTCAATGTCGTGATGAGTTTCAACGCACTTCCACATCCACCCAACAACGAGCGCCAGAAGACCGAGAACAAATTATAGCACTCGATTTATCAGATCAATGTCGTGATGAGTTTCAACGCACTTCCACATCCACCCAACAACGAGCGCCAGAAGACCGAGAACAAATTATAGCACTCGATTTATCAGTTCAATGTCGTGATGAGTTTCAACGCACTTCCACATCCACCCAACAACGAGCGCCAGAAGACCGAGAACAAATTATAGCACTCGATTTATCAGTTCAATGTCGTGATGAGTTTCAACGCACTTCCACATCCACCCAACAACGAGCGCCAGAAGACCGAGAACAAATTATAGCACTCGATTTATCAGTTCAATGTCGTGATGAGTTTCAACGCACTTCCACATCCACCCAACAACGAGCGCCAGAAGACCGAGAACAAATTATAGCACTCGATTTATCAGTTCAATGTCGTGATGAGTTTCAACGCACTTCCACATCCACCCAACAACGAGCGCCAGAAGACCGAGAACAAATTATAGCACTCGATTTGTCAGTTCATGATCGTGAAGAGAGTGCTTAACACGGGTCCATATCTACCCGAAACCGAGCACCAGTCATCAAATTATCACTTTTTAATCGTAAGTAACGTAAGTTACATAAATAACTTACGAAAGCACCTTACAAATGCAAGGGCGGTGTAAAAGTCCTAACAAATTGGTTTGTTACACAGTAAGTTCACAGCATTTTTTAATTGAAAATAATTCAGATGAAACAAAATTCTAAGGTATTTTGGTAAGTGAATTCGCTCGTTTTCTAAAATAATATAATTCTCAAGAATTAATATTTTATCGTCCGTAAGTCACTTGTTTTCTAGACGAAGGATTTTTTCACGAATTACTTTTTAATTCATATGGATGGTCTAGTATTTAAATGAACACAATTATATGAATTTTAGTAGGTATGCTCCTGTATCTCCCATAATAATTGACTAATTGTAAAATTGTGTAGTTGATCATAATGTCAGAAAGTTAGATCCATTCTGGACTAAGATAATTCTCAAGAACTATTTTTTCATCGGGAATTTTTCACCTGTTATCTAGACGAAGGTGATATCTTCACGAATTATTTTTTAATTCGTAAGTTAGTCTATGATTTTAGATGAAGATTATATTTATGATTAGTAAGTGTGCTCTTGAGTCGTTTATAATTCTAGTAAGCGTGCTCTATCTCCTATGACAATTGACTGATTGTAAAATTGTGTAATTGATTATTATATATCAGAAAGTTAGATGCTTTACAGACTTGTAGATAATAGGAATGATACCTGGGTAAAAAAATTGTTCGTCAGTTAGATTATCAAAATAAATAAAAAAATATTTATAAATATTTTGGGACATCTTTCACACGGCCTCTGACCCCAAACTAAGCAAAGCTTGCTGGGTGGGGATCGAACCCACGTCTCTTTGACCCAGAAGTTAGGGTCACTAACCACTGATCCACTTAGGCAGTCGAGAGAAAAATATTGTATACGTATTTTTTCTTTTGTCAATCAAACAACAAATGACATAGATAAACCTTGTCGAAAGTTTGGAAGTGGGGGGGTCTTGACGTCACCTCTCAGAAAAGTCTATACATTTGTATGGCACTTGTGATGTTACGCGGAACTTTGACGGGCTGTATGTTCATCAATTTATGTTTAATTGACGAAACAAAAAATACGTGTCTAATATTTTTTGATAGTCTATCTGACGGACTAATTATAGATATTTTTAGTCATCATGCCTAATCTCAAGAATTATTTTGTCGCTCAATAAGTTTGCTTCTGTCTTAATACAATAATAATTCTCAAGATTTTTAGTCAGTAAGTTGCTCCTTCATACGTTATTTACGTACAAATAAAATTATAAAGATTTTTTTAGAGTGAATTCGCTCTTCACTTTATAATAGCTCTGTGCTCTATGTATACATAATTTAGACGGAAATATTTTCTGATGATATATGTAGCTCCTGGTATAAGCGGAATCAAAGTTGTTGGCGGGTGTGAAGTTACCTACAAGCTGCACGAAACCCAATAATCCTCGCACAGCTATTATGTAAGCTTCAGTCAGGATTGTTTTGCCCAGCTTGGAGGTAACTTCGTCAAGAAGTCAAGTTTTTATGTTCACTATATTATGTGTATTTGTAAGTACCTATACAGGGTTATTTCTAATCAATTTGCATCCTTTCAGGGGCTTATTCTGTACATCAAAACTAACAACATTTGTTCTACAACTTTTGTCAACTAAAAAAAACGCTGTTTCATACATTTCTTCCCTCGTTTCTTTTCTACATCGTTTTCTACATTTGCGGGCGAACGATATTTTTCTATGGAACAGCAATTTTTTTTTTTTAGTTTTGACAAAAGTCACAGAACAAAAGTTTTTAGTTTTGATGTACAGAATAAGCCCCTAAGAGGGTGCTAATTGACTAAAAATAACCCTGTATAACCGTCTCACAAGCGCTTCAAATTGAAATTTCCATGTACTTTTGAGCGTAGTAACAATTTTCATAGTGGATCCACGATATTTGTTTTTGAATATTACCATTCGGTAATTTTATACGTAATTTTTTTGTAAAAATTACTAAATTAAGTTACTTTTTTTAACGCAAGCGGAAAGCATTTTTTGTTAGAACTTTATTTAAGAGTATTAAGCCGGAAACATACTATCGGACGCGGCTGACGGACGCGACTGACAGCCGCGACTGATAGGTATCTAGACCATGAAAGTACACTGAGCCGTGCACACTATCGGACATAAGTCGCGGACGTCGCCTTCGGACGACTTAAAATTCGGATATTTTAAGACTGTGCACATTGCTAAGTCGCGGCTGTCAGTCGCGTCCGTCAGCCGCGTCCGAAAGTATGTTTCCAGCTTTAATTCATGATTGTATTTGTATGGATTTATAAATAATACCAAAATGTAATTGCGTCACGCAAATTGGCGGAAATGAAGTTAGCTTCAAGCTTCGCAATATCCAATCAACGCGCGGCTTTGTGTGAGCTTCGGTCAGGATTGGATATTGCGCAACTTGTACCTAGCTAACTTAATTTCCGCCATCTTGTGTGACGCGGTCTATACAACAATACTTAATGTTATTCATGCTGAATTATGGTAAAATAAATATTAATTAACAAAATATTGTTGTCTTTTCCTTTTAATCTGTCTATTCTACACTATGTATATCAGCGTAGCTAGCGACTTTTTCAGAGGTAGATAGAGCTATGTAGAGGACTATGCTCGGAGTCTCTCTGCGAGATCGAATCAGGAAGGAGGAGATCCGTAGAAGAACCAAAGTTACCGACGTAGCACAGCGGATTGGCAAATTGAAGTGGTAATGGACTGATGACCTATGGGATCGAAAAAATCTCGAGTGGAGACCACGTACCGGCAAGTGCAGCGTAGGATGCCCACCCGCAAAAAGGACGGATGACATCATTAAGACCGCAGGATCACTTCGCTTCCAACCGGTCTTATTGGAGATCCATAGGAGAGGTCTATGTTCAGTAGTGGAGGTCTTAAGGCTGATGGCTGGATGGACGAGGTACCTATAGCTGCCACCTTTGCCCTTCACAGAAAAATATAATCCTTACTGAAGGTCATGTGTCGTCCTGGCTGTATCAGTGGATGCTATAGCTGAAAGGGTAATAGATATACTGATATACCTATTTGAGCTGAAGATCAAGCCGCCATCTTGACTGGATATCTCCATAGACTCATCACGGTAGCTCTCCAGTAAGCCTTTCTATCCATATCTTTTCATTTATGGTCTCCAGGTACTTTGTTTCCTTATGAAATCTCAGTATTAACAACGGAGACGAAGCGGGGTAAGCCTATGTCCTAATCAGAGGACGTTCTATCATATTCTATTGCTGAAATGATGGATATACCTGGTCTGAAGGTTGAAGATCACGGCGCCATCTTGACTAGATATTTCCATGGGTTCATCCCGGAAGCTCTCCAGCAAGCCGTCCCGTTTGTAGACGTGCTCCAGGTCTGCCGCTCGCTGTTTCACCGCGTTGTGTTCAGGCAGGAACTCCATGCTTTCCATGCCTGAATACATATTACATAATCATCTTGATATACAACACAGGTCATCTTGATATGAACTTAGTTATGTATAGGCCGAATCAAACTTTTAGTGTTTGTGAAGTTAGCTACAAAAATCCTGAGTAAAGTAGCTCACTTTATAAAGCAGCTTTTGGGTTTTGAGCTGCGCGAGGATCGAGTTTATTGCTCAGCTTGTAGCTGTATAACTTCACAGCCGCCAAGAAGTTTGATTCGGCCTATAACTATTAAACAGAGGTAGTCACCGAGGCCGACTCCGGTTGGGAGACATCATCATCACCACATACAGATACAACGGCAAATGTGATAAAATATATTTAAATACTCGTTGACATTTTTAAACTGATAATGACATTGTTATTTTTCATGATACTGATACAATTTTAGTTTTATTTGTACTCTAATATTTTATTTTTTTGTGTACCTAATGATACTGATCTTGTTAAATTTAAAAAGTGTGCTTATTTATTTATAGAAAAAATTTTATTAAGTAGAACTTTTAAAAATTGTAACTAGACGATTCCAAGTGCCTGTATTGTGTCTACGGAATAAATAAATTTTGACTTTGACTTTAAAAATATCGAAATAAAAATCTGATAGTAGGGCTAGATGAACGCCTACATCATCATATTATCAACTTAATGAATCATCATCATCATTCAATTAGCTGTAGGACGTCTACTGCAGGCCTCCCCTATTGATTTTCAATTAGACCATTGGAAGGGCTCGCATCCAGCGCTTAAGAATAATTTGCTTTTTTAAAGTCCCCGCCAAAAATATATTCGAATAAGTTTATAAACGAATAAACCTCTATCCATGTTCCAAAAGATTTATTATTCAATTCCAAAAGAACATTGGTTCTGAGGTCGATGTTTTTCTTGGGGCTGGATACAGGCTAAGTATATTCTACTAGGCCACCACTGTACCAATAATATTTACTTATGATAAAAATAGGACAAATAAAAAACATACCTTGACCAAGCCTGAGCACGGCCAAAATAGTAAACGTAAGAATCAAATTCCCGATGGCGAGGACGAAGAGCAAACAAACCAGCGTCCAAAACGCGAAGTTTTCCGCCCTTTATGTACCGCTTTTGTCACATCGTTCCCGTTTTTATCGGAATAATTCTTCACTCCCTTATTCAGGAACGTTTGACTCTGGGTTGGGGTGTTAATTATCAAGGCTTTTTCAGCACGATTTCGCTCCAACGTGCTGTCAGACATGGCTTCGGATGAAGGAGACACCCCGCGGAGGCCGCTCAGCATATCGCACTAATGTTTACAGGAGTTTTAAGCGTGCAATCATGAATTTTATAAATAGCCCAAATTGCTGTGAGAAATGTCAGTCAAATTATCGAGCGCGATTTCTGTTATTTTATTGGTTGCTTTTGGACCAATCAACGGTGCGTATTTTGTTTCTTTAGCTTTTAGGGATGCGATGCCCTTTTGCATAGAAAAAAATTACACCTCTAATAGAGATTTTTCGTCTATGGATTACATCAAGTACTTTCTAAGAGTACTTTACGTTCATGGTCACTTCGATTTCTACCATAGGTGCGTTCGGATCAATGAGGAAGGAATCAAGAATGGAGATGGTGTAATGACATTAGTTACTTTGACATGTAATAGTTTAAAAACCGAAATAATAATCATATAGGCGTCTCTTTCAAATGTACGTAATAAGAATAGACCAACATTATACAGCACAGTTTCGCTACAGTGTCTATATTTTTCGTGACTTGTCGCGCGTGCCTGGTCCGCCATATTGAGTCGAAAAACAATAGCGATGTTCTTATTATATCAAAAAAACTATCGATATTTTGGTTAGTTTTTATTGATTTGCTAAAATTTTGAATTTTTATTTCATTTCACTTTTCATGTCAAATTTGACAACTGTCATTCCAGAATTAATACAAGTAAAATGGTATGACAGGTGTGAAAGTAACAGCTGTCAAACTTAGAAGTATTATTATCTCCGTAACTATAGAAGCTAGACCATTACCTACTGTCTTAATAGCAGTAATAACACTCAATAAGAAGATTAGATCTATTAGATTGATCTAATGACTGCTGTCAAAGCTTAAAAGTGAATTATCTCCGTAACTATCGAAGTTAGACTACTGTTGACTTCACAAAAGTGACAGAGCGCAATTAGATCTATATTTTAAATGACAGCTGTCAAACTTAAAAGTGGATTATCTCCGTAACCATCGAAGTTCGACTATTGCTGTCTTCACAAAAGTGATAGAACTCAACGAGATCTACATTTCGGATGACAGCTGTCAAACTAAAAAGTGGAATACCTTCGTAATTATTAAAGCTAGACTATTGCTGTCTTCACAAAAGTGATAGAGCTCAACGAGACCTACATTTCGGATGACAGCTGTCAAACTTAAAAGTGGAATATCTCCGTAACTATTAAAGCTAGACTATTGCTCTCTTGATACAAGTGATAGAGCTCAACGAGACCTACATTTCGGATGACAGCTGTCAAACTTAAAAGTGGAATATCTCCGTAACTATTAAAGCTAGACTATTGCTGACTTGACACAAGTGATAGAACTCAACGAGACCTACATTTCAGATGACAGCTGTCAAACTTTAAAGTGCAAAATCTGTGTAACTATTGACCCTAAACCATTGCTGTGTTTACAAAAGTGATAGAGCTTAAAAAGATCTATATTTGATGTGACAGCTCAAACTTAAAAGTTGATTATTTCCGTAATATTGATAGCTGTCATCTGAAAGATATCATATCTCTCTTTGACCTTTATCACTTTTGTGAAGACAGCAATGGTCTACTCTTTTATATTTTGAACTGATGTAATAGACTCAAAAAATATGAAGTTTCTCGAAATGTAACAAGTGCTGTGGTTAGAATTTTTGATTATTATTATACCAGCCTTCATACATTTTGTGGACATGTCCATTAATTTGTGTCGATAGTTTTATCGATAGGTACGGGAAAATCGATAAGTGTAGTGTGGTAGTAACAACACTAATCCGCCGTATTATGTGCGGTGGGTATCCAGGTTTTTTTCGTCGTTAGGGCAACTCCATTCTTGATTCCTTCCTCAAAGGTTCGGATAGCCTACTGGTGGCAAAAATAACAGTTCAAAACGCTAAAAACGATCACATTCAGCGTTCGGTTTGGGAATGTGTGAGCAAAAGTTGCATTTTTATATGTTTTCATTCACCGTTCGGATAGCTTGAAAACAGTTAAAAACGCCATCGTGAACTGTTAATTTTGAGCCACGTGAGGAGGTGGGTTCTTTGTGATCGTTTTTTGACATTTAAGAGTTTGATGTTTTATTGTTGATAAAATTTTGCGCGTAATCTAAAGTTTCAAGCTTTTTAATAATTTGTACGGTGTACAATTAATAATAGATGGTGTTTAAGGCAGAACAGCGAAGCAAAGATAATGTAAATACTACCAGCAAATTGCGTATTGCTAAAATCGGATAAAATTGTGTAATTTAATGTTTATATTTAATTGTGTAGTGTAACGTCCTGTGATTTGATGTTTCACAATCTTACTACTGCTACGAGTGACACGTGGGGGTTTGACCGTCAAAAGCAGATGTTTAAATCAGAACAAAGAACATGTAAGTTTGCAAAACAAAAATCACATCTCGCGAATTTCTGAATTTTCGAAGTATTGCCGCCATAATTATGTTGTTTGACATTTGACGCACCGCAGTTTGTTACTTTTGCGTTCGTTTTGGGAAGTGAGCAAAAGTAGCATTGTTGGCGAAATGAACAAAAATCCCAAACCGAACGCTTTACATCAACGCTAATTTTGCAAACGCCAAAAACGCCACCGAGCCCAAACCGAACGCACCTTAAACGCACTTTGACGTTTATGAAGTGCTGACAACACAGCGTTGCCAGATACACTGTAATTACAGCAGATTTACTGTATTTTCACACGATCTACTGTACACTGTAATAGTAAAATTACAGTGTATGGAGAACACTGTAATTTTTCTACAAGCAAAAATCAATGTAAACTGAACGCACCCTTTGTGAAAAGAAAAAATAATTTATGAACTTGTCGAAACGCAACCGACTACTAGAGCCCGCGCCATCTCTGCTTTTGTTATA
The DNA here is from genome assembly GCA_949316475.1 of Hypomecis punctinalis. Lineage (NCBI taxonomy): Eukaryota > Metazoa > Arthropoda > Insecta > Lepidoptera > Geometridae > Hypomecis > Hypomecis punctinalis. The sequence goes on along the minus strand of OX438794.1, from coordinate 1,957,589 downwards.
ACCTTTGTTTCTATGTAGATAAGAACGAAAATGTCTTATTTTAACGGGCATGAATAGCGGCGCGGTTACTTGTATAGTGAAGGTGTGTGTGTGTGTGTGTGTGTATACACCACGCACACTGTGTATACTATGCGGGAATTCCCCGTCATAGGCTAAGAACCACTTTGTAGTATTAACCGCCTAAATTTTGTCAATCATGAGTTAAGTAAGTTTTTAGGCATATTGGGACCAACATAAATTAGTATAATTATAATTGTGTTGTTTTGCGATGCATTACGAATTAATTTGGCTCATGTAAGTAACTCTGTGAACTTGTGAAAGTGATTTCTATCTATCGGGCTAAACGACAGTGACAGTGATTGATAACTGGTTTGTTTGTCATATTTATAACGTGTATTTTAGTATAAAGATGTTTCTTGAGATCTACTGTAAAATTCGCTGTATTTTTTTTTTACTTTTGCTGTAATTTTGTCCCAAACACTGTAAATTTGAGCTCGAAACACTGTAATATTTGTTCTCTCGTCTGGTAACACTGTGACAACATAACAGTGCAAAAATAATTTGACAATTTGCTTTGTATTGTAATCATGGGGCGTCAGAACGATACAGTTTTTCTCTTACAACTTTTAGGTAATATTAATTTGTTTACGTCGTGTCTGGTCCTAAAACCTATATATTATTAATCCCCAGTAGTAGTTCCGTGTACTTTTCGTTAGTTTCGTCCGGAAAAGTAGGAAAATGACCGGTTTCTGCATCAACAAAGTTTTCTTGAATTTGTGTGAAAAATAAATGTTAATTGCATTATTCCACAGCCCGTCAGGGAAATTGGTCCAGATCGAATATGCTTTAGCCGCGGTAGCCGCCGGCGGGACCTCCGTCGGTATAAAAGGTAAGTGAAAATAATGATCATGATTGAGGTTATTTAGCGTCTCATAATCTTGCGACTCATTGTTTTACTACCTTCTCTGTAACAATAAGGAAGTTTCCCGTTTTCTAGTTTTATTTTCACTAAATTACACTAAGCCTGCAATAAATTATGGTGTTTTTATTTTTCAATTATCTTCAAAAATGACGGAGTTATGAATTTTTAAACATGACCGCACGAAATCAAAAAACCTCGCGACGGATTTACGCGTGTGACGTCATTCGGCTTCAGAGCCGCGCCGTGGGTTAGGCGGGAGTAAGTACACTAGACATATACACCAAGTCTTGTTCCATTTAGATATAAAGTTCATTTACTCACGACAAAATCATGGGAATGCTGACTTTTTATTCGTTATATTGGGAGGTTAGTCCCATAGTAAATGTTGATCATAACATAAAGATAAGTACAATGATATATATATAAAAATATATCGAGCTTAGGCTGTTACTTGGTACAGTATTTAATTATTTACTTTATTTGTTGGTGTCGTAAATACCACAACCTGGTCGTAAGAGGGAAAATCACGGGGAGAAAGCCAGTATAAAAGGAGTGAGGACTTACCTCGTGCGACGTGAAATTGGCTTGCCCAAGCGGTGATCCTGTCTGCAATCGACCAAGCGTTCCGTCGACGTCGGGAAGGTGGCAGGCCGGCCGGCTGCCTTTAACTCCTTTTCTGTTTTGTTCTCTTGATTTGCGTTGATTAATTGATAGCACAATCACAATTATTGGAAGAAACTCGAGCTTTTATTGTATTAGAAAAATCTCGAAGCAAACGAAACGACGAATATGGCGGGAATGAACCGCATCTGCAGAGGGCGCTGTCACTCTTGACGTTTGACAGCCGCGTTCCACATCACGTAGAGTTATCATCCCCATCTCTCTTTTATCTGGCTTGTGAAATGGGACACTATTTACGATTTGTAGCATAAGGGCACAACCATTTGTCTTGAAAAATCATTTTTCAATTATTTTCATTACTAAACACAATTTAAAAGGATTTCATATTGTCGGATTTATTTTGTTGATTATTTAAAAATAGTTCTAGTTGAAAATATTTTAAAGAAAGTAACTCTGTAAGTACGCTCCTGCCGGACGTCTCCAACCAGCTCCATGCTGAGGTGGGTCCAATGCCGGAGTAAATTTATCATGGGCCCCTAGGCAATGCGATTCTCAAGGCCCTATTACAGAATCTTTACAGCCATGAAGTCGGGGTCAATAGTTTCAATACCAGGCATCTTACTCGTCTGGTTCTTTTTCTTTTCTTTATGCGTGCACGGGGCCCTGTGCCCATACATAGGGGCCCCTTATCGATGCGGGGCACCTAGACAATTGCCTAATTTGCCTTAGTGATAATCCGGCACTGGGTGGGTCCGGCTGATGATTAAAATAATACACCGGGATCCGGGTAATTTAGTTGTTAGCTTAGATCAAATCCTACTAATATTATAAACGTGAAAGTTTGTGAGGATGGATGGATGGTTAATCTTTCACGCAAAAACTACTGAACGGATTAAGATGAAACTTTGCAATAATATAGCCTATATATCAGAATAACACATAGGCTATAAATTATAATGATGTATTGCGTATGCGGGCGAAGCCGCGGGTAAAAACTAGTAAATAAATAAAAATGTGTAAAAACATATTTACACATTAAAAAAAAAAATTTGCCTAATTTGAGATGTTTGTATGAATTTGCAGCTAGCGCACGGTGCCGACCCTTTCCTGAAGAACCAGGAGGGGCAGACTGCGCTGGACTTGGCTGGCGCCGAGGATGTCAGGTCTCTATTGCAGGTATACGGTCTAGTTTCCCTATCGTATTGTACTGTACTGTACCAGCCTTTTTAATAGCCCACCGCAGACGTAGACCTACCCACGAAGGGTGATTGGGCCATATCCACCACGCTGGCTCAGTGCGGGTTGGTGGATTCACATACGCCATCGAATTTCTTCTACGGACATAATGCAGGATGCCACATGATGTTTTCCTTCACCGAAAAGCCAGTACATAAATTCCGTAGAACTCATTGCTACGGTACCGGGTTTGAACCCACAACCTCACGATTGTAAGGCCGGTGTCAGTACTACTATACTAAGCGCCATGCAAATCGGCGGATGGGAAGTTATGCGCAGCGTTCTGCGCAAAAGCTGAAATATAGGTATGAGCGGAAGCCAGAGAGACGAGACGCCGGGGCACACCCGCCCACCAACCTCGCGCCTCCCGCGCGCTCCCTACGCCCGAGCTCACTACTTCGCCTTTTGTATAGGCATTGTGCACACATGCGCAATAATTAGCGAATCACGGCGAAGTGTCATGTAACTAACTTCTCAACTATCGATTTGTGTGGCGCTTAGTATAGACCACCACGGTTTTTTATTACTATTTACTACGGTTTTAGGATATTGTGGTTGCTCAATGTGAAGTTATGGCATGAAACACCCAATCAGTCACTATGGTCGTCTTCCTTTTCCATGACGGGAGGGATCAGACTCAAGGAAAGCTCTCCCCTTTCGAGTATCGCGGCATTTATGATTAAAATAAATGCCAATAATGCGAAAATATGGGCAGTTGGGGCACAGCCCGGACACTCCGCGTTTCTTCATACAAAATCTGCTGTCTTACGCACACAACACTATATTTATTCACAGACACTACACATACGCACGAACGCTACACGGGTATTTGCAGCGGCCAGTGCAGCCCGCGCGCAGAGTAGTAAATCGTGTCCTGACGCGGGGTGGAAGTGAGGTAGACTCAAACGGGTGGGGGGTAACGAGTGGCCGTTCTATACGTAGTTTTATTATATCTTCTTTGGTTGGGGGACCGAAGTCTTGGCAGTTGGGGGACTGAAGCCTGGGCAGTTGGAGGACCGAATCCTGGACAGTTGGGAGACCGAAGCCTGGGCAGTTGGGGGACGGAAGCTTGGGCAGTTGGGGGACCGAAGCCAAGGCTTTGGTTCGCGAAATAGGGCGGAGGATAAGGGACAGAGGAAGTGACTCTCGCTCTGGGTGGTTCTTAGTACAAAAAATGTCTATCTCTATTCAACGCGGTAATGCGGCCAGTGTTGAAATTTGTAATTGAATGATTTGTGAAGTATTTTGTATCAAATTAAAGTGATTTATTTTAAACATCCAGCCGGCGTTGATGGATATTTTGATTGTTGTAGGACGCGAGTACGGGCGCGGCGGGCTCCCCTCCCCCGCGGCCCGCGCCGCTGCCCGCCCCCCCGCACACCGCGCCCGCCCTCATGCCGAGCGGAGACACCGTGCAGCTGCCCGTGCCCGTGAGTATACCGTACCCTGCCCGCCCTATATTCCTTACGTTGTAAGTGTAATTTCGTATATATTGTTATACTAGCTTGTGCCCGCGGCTCCGTCCGCGTGAAATTTGACTTTTGTGCTATCCCACAGGACCCTTTAATTTTTTCGGGGTAAAAAGAAGCCTATGTCAGTTTCCGGCCCTTGAACTATATCCATGCCAAAATCCAAAATCAAGTCGATCAGTTGATCCGTTGCTGCGTGAAAGAGGAACAAACCAAAAAACTTGTGTGTAGTCTTTCACAAAATAAATCAGAATAAGTGTGCATTAAATAGAAACTAGCATTGCGTGCATGCCTTGAGCATTCATGCTCGCCATCGAAGGCTCCTTGCGGCGGCGTCGTGTGTCGGGTCGTTCTCTTCCCTCAAATATGATCGAGGAGAGCGATGGCTGGCACATATCACACTCGTGATCGGGTGGCATTCACGCAATGCAATGAAACCACTAACTCAGACTAAGATTTAAACTAACCCCTCTCTATTGTACAGTCGCATTCTTTCAATTGTAACTTACAAAAAAAACCAACAAACTTTTCGGATTTATAATATTAGTATGATTAGTATTAATAGGCCAGTGGCATGCCCTGATGTCAGTCTTGAAGCTGCCTGAAGGCCTCTGACACTCCTAAATGGTTAAACAAGTCGATATATGCTTCTGAAGATTCAGTTAAACAGACGTGTCGCGAGGTCTACTGTTCGGAAAACTACTAGTTTTAACAGGCTAACCAGCCTTTTATGAAGAGTTTTAGTTTTTTTTTTATTGGAATATTACAAACCACAGACTCCAGGGTCTGTGCCTTTTGTTAACTAAAATATTCAATTATTCGATTTTACTGTACAAAAAGAGTTAGTACAATAGAGATGGGTTAGTTTAAATTTTTGCCTAAGTTAGTAGTTTCGGTACTGTACTGCATCAGCCTTTTTAATAGTCCACTGCAGGACGTAGGCCTACCCACGAAGGGTGTTTGGGCCATATCCACCACGCTGGCCCAGTGCGGGTTGGTGGATTCACATACGCCATCGAATTTCTTCTACTGACATATACAGGTTGCCTCACGATGTTTTCCTTCACCGAAAAGCCAGCGGTGTTAAATTCCGTACATAAATTCCAAAGAACACATTGGTACGGGACCGGGATTTGAACCCATGACCTCACGATTGTAAGGCGGGTGTCACTACCACTAGACCGCCACGGCTTCACTAGACCACCACGGCTTCGTAGTAGTTTCGGTGCATTGCGTGAATACCTCGAGCAAACTGGCAACCCGCATGCAGCACCCGATCACGAGTGTAAGAGTTTTAGTTGAATAAAAATAATTACATAACTATTTCGACAATCTTGTCTCGTCTCGACTCTAGCCTCAAAAGTCTGGGAACTCGAGACAACTACAATTTACAATGACGAGAAATCCTTGGACTTCGAGACACGAGACGTCCCCGGAGCCAAACCTTAACAGAGGGAGTACATCTTTGTTAGCTTACAAAATAACGTGACTAATAACTAAGTAATACTGGCAGGAGTGGTATAATCTTCATCTAAATTGATACGAAATTTTGTGAGCAGGTGGTGCCAAGCGACTACTGGAGCGAAGGCAGCCGGGGCAGCTTGGAGGAGGCTGCCGGTAGACCAGCATCAGCTCTCTCCAGCTCCGGGTCTCTCGCTAGCTTCCTATCAAGGTGAGCTCATCATCATGTAAGGTATGCTATTCTAGAAATTTCGCATCATTTTTAGGATTCCGTACCCAAAGGATAAAAACGGGACCCTAGTACTAAGACTCCGCTGTTCGTCCGTCTCTCTCTCTCTCTCTCTCTCTCTCTCTCTCTCTCTCTCTCTCTCTCTCTCTCTCTCTCTCTCTCTATCTGTCTGTCTATCACCAGGCTGTATATCATGAAAAATTAGTTTGTTTTTAGGATTCCGTACCCAAAGGGTAAAAACGGGACCCTAGTACTAAGACTCCGCTGTTCGTCCGTCTCTCTCTCTCTCTCTCTCTCTCTCTCTCTCTCTCTCTATCTGTCTGTCTATCACCAGGCTGTATATCATGAAAAATTAGTTTGTTTTTAGGATTCCGTACCCAAAGGATAAAACCGGGACCCTAGTACTAAGACTCCGCTGTTCGTCCGTCTCTCTCTCTCTCTCTCTCTCTCTCTATCTGTCTGTCTATCACCAGGCTGTATATCATGAAAAATTAGTTTGTTTTTAGGATTCCGTACCCAAAGGATAAAAACGGGACCCTAGTACTAAGACTCCGCTGTTCGTCCGTCTCTCTCTCTCTCTCTCTCTATCTGTCTGTCTATCACCAGGCTGTATATCATGAAAAATTAGTTTGTTTTTAGGATTCCGTACCCAAAGGGTAAAAACGGGACCCTAGTACTAAGACTCCGCTGTTCGTCCGTCTCTCTCTCTCTCTCTCTCTCTCTCTCTCTCTCTCTCTCTCTCTCTCTCTCTCTCTCTCTCTCTCTCTATCTGTCTGTCTATCACCAGGCTGTATATCATGAAAAATTAGTTTGTTTTTAGGATTCCGTACCCAAAGGATAAAAACGGGACCCTAGTACTAAGACTCCGCTGTTCGTCCGTCTCTCTCTCTCTCTCTCTCTCTCTCTCTATCTGTCTGTCTATCACCAGGCTGTATATCATGAAAAATTAGTTTGTTTTTAGGATTCCGTACCCAAAGGATAAAAACGGGACCCTAGTACTAAGACTCCGCTGTTCGTCCGTCTCTCTCTCTCTCTCTCTCTATCTGTCTGTCTATCACCAGGCTGTATATCATGAAAAATTAGTTTGTTTTTAGGATTCCGTACCCAAAGGATAAAAACGGGACCCTAGTACTAAGACTCCGCTGTTCGTCCGTCTCTCTCTCTCTCTCTCTCTCTCTATCTGTCTGTCTATCACCAGGCTGTATATCATGAAAAATTAGTTTGTTTTTAGGATTCCGTACCCAAAGGGTAAAAACGGGACCCTAGTACTAAGACTCCGCTGTTCGTCCGTCTCTCTCTGTCTGTCTGTCACCAGGCTGTATCTAATGAAAAGTAATAGCTAGGGCGTTGAAATTTTCACAGATGATGTATTTCTGTAGCCGCTATAACAAAAACCTGATTTTTTTTGCTTGACATTAGTAATTGCAACAGGAAGATGCTTGAAATGTTCACAAAATATAAAGTTGTATATTCACTTCAAAAAAAATATTCAAAATTAAATATCTTAAGGGGAGCTTCCATACGGTACAGTGCACGTACACGCACAGTACGAGTTCGACTCGCATTTGGCCGATTATTTAAGTAACGTAGTCAACATCTACGGAAGTCTATCATACGCGTGTCTCGACACGCATTTGACAACTTATAAATGAATATTATGTCGTTCCAGTATCGGTCTCGAGCAACTGGCGCCGGTGCTGGAACGCGAGCAGATCACGGTGGACATCCTGTCGGAGATGTCGCATGAAGACCTGCGCGCCATCGGCGTAGCGGCGTACGGGCACCGCCACCGGCTCATGAAGGCCGCCCGGCAAACGTTACATAGCGCTTCAGGTAATTGTAATAGAGTCTACTTTAGCTTGAATCTTGCGGGCTGCAGGAGGCGAGACAGTCAGGACACAGCGCTTCAAGTCTTTATTACTCAGATAATATGTATTTATTGTATGTATTGTATTTATTATATATTTATGTAATTGTTTATGTATGTATATTTATCTTATTGAAGATGTAGTATATTATTATACTTAATATGTAATGATTGTATTTTAGTTTGTACTCGTAAGTAATTATTTTTTCTTTCCACATTTTACTTTTATTATACACCACCAACCACATATTTGTACTCTTGATTTTCTGTCCATCCAAAGGTAGCCTGGAAGAAATCGCTTAAGGCGATAACGCCGCCGTTGTACCACCTAATTTTAAGCAAATTTATACTTTGTTATTTAAGCTGTTTTTCTGGTGTACAATAAAGTTATATTATTGTATTGTATAATAGAGTCTACTTTAGCTTAAATCTTGCGGGCTTAGGAGGCGCGACAGTCAATACACAGCGCTTCAAGCCTTTATTACTCAGATAATAGAGTCTACTTTAGCTTAAATCTTGCGGGCTTAGGAAGCGCGACAGTCAATACACAGCGCTTCAAGCCTTTATTACTCAGATAATAGAGTCTACTTTAGCTTAAATCTTGCGGGCTTAGGAAGCGCGACAGTCAATACACAGCGCTTCAAGCCTTTATTACTCAGATAATAGAGTCTAGTTTAGCTTGAATCTTGCGGGCTTAGAAGGCGCGACAGTCAATACACAGTGCTTCAAGCCGTTATTACTCAGATAATAGAGTCTAGTTTAGCTTGAATCTTGCGGGCTTAGAAGGCGCGACAGTCAATACACAGTGCTTCAAGCCTTTATTACTCAGATAATAGAGTCTAGTTTAGCTTGAATCTTGCGGGCTTAGGAGGCGCGACAGTCAATACACAGCGCTTCAAGCCTTTATTACTCAGATAATAGAGTCTAGTTTAGCTTGAATCTTGCGGGCTTAGGAGGCGCGACAGTCAATACACAGCGCTTCAAGCCTTTATTACTCAGATAATAGAGTCTAGTTTAGCTTGAATCTTGCGGGCTTAGAAGGCGCGACAGTCAATACACAGTGCTTCAAGCCGTTATTACTCAGATAATAGAGTCTAGTTTAGCTTGAATCTTGCGGGCTTAGAAGGCGCGACAGTCAATACACAGTGCTTCAAGCCGTTATTACTCAGATAATAGAGTCTAGTTTAGCTTGAATCTTGCGGGCTTAGAAGGCGCGACAGTCAATACACAGTGCTTCAAGCCGTTATTACTCAGATAATAGAGTCTAGTTTAGCTTGAATCTTGCGGGCTTAGAAGGCGCGACAGTCAATACACAGTGCTTCAAGCCTTTATTACTCAGATAATAGAGTCTAGTTTAGCTTGAATCTTGCGGGCTTAGGAGGCGCGACAGTCAACACACAGCGCTTCAAGCCTTTATTACTCTGATAATAGAGTCTAGTTTAGCTTGAATCTTGCGGGCTTAGAAGGCGCGACAGTCAATACACAGCGCTTCAAGCCTTTATTACTCAGATAATAGAGTCTAGTTTAGCTTGAATCTTGCGGGCTTAGGAGGCGCGACAGTCAATACACAGCGCTTCAAGCCTTTATTACTCAGATAATAGAGTCTAGTTTAGCTTGAATCTTGCGGGCTTAGAAGGCGCGACAGTCAATACACAGTGCTTCAAGCCGTTATTACTCAGATAATAGAGTCTAGTTTAGCTTGAATCTTGCGGGCTTAGAAGGCGCGACAGTCAATACACAGTGCTTCAAGCCTTTATTACTCAGATAATAGAGTCTAGTTTAGCTTGAATCTTGCGGGCTTAGAAGGCGCGACAGTCAATACACAGTGCTTCAAGCCGTTATTACTCAGATAATAGAGTCTAGTTTAGCTTGAATCTTGCGGGCTTAGAAGGCGCGACAGTCAATACACAGTGCTTCAAGCCTTTATTACTCAGATAATAGAGTCTAGTTTAGCTTGAATCTTGCGGGCTTAGGAGGCGCGACAGTCAACACACAGCGCTTCAAGCCTTTATTACTCAGATAATAGAGTCTAGTTTAGCTTGAATCTTGCGGGCTTAGAAGGCGCGACAGTCAATACACAGCGCTTCAAGCCTTTATTACTCAGATAATAGAGTCTAGTTTAGCTTGAATCTTGCGGGCTTAGAAGGCGCGACAGTCAATACACAGTGCTTCAAGCCGTTATTACTCAGATAATAGAGTCTAGTTTAGCTTGAATCTTGCGGGCTTAGAAGGCGCGACAGTCAATACACAGTGCTTCAAGCCTTTATTACTCAGATAATAGAGTCTAGTTTAGCTTGAATCTTGCGGGCTTAGGAGGCGCGACAGTCAATACACAGCGCTTCAAGCCTTTATTACTCAGGTAATAGAGTCTAGTTTAGCTTGAATCTTGCAGGCTTAGGAGGCTGAGCTGCATTGTTCTCGCTCGATCCGCTCCAAAAACCCGTCAACCATCAACATTTCGACTTTATTCTCATCTGTATTATGTTGTAACACAGGGACCACGCGGGCGGTCACTTCTCGCACTACAACGTCGTCCGGGTGAGTGAGTGAGTGAACGATAGTCGAGAGAGAGATGCAAGCTTCCGTGCGAGCGCACAGGGACCACGCGGGCGGTCACTTCTCGTACTACAACGTCGTCCGGGTGAGTGAGTGAGTGAACGATAGTCGAGAGAGAGATGCAAGCTTCCGTGCGAGCGCACAGGGACCACGCGGGCGGTCACTTCTCGCACTACAACGTCGTCCGGGTGAGTGAGTGAGTGAACGATAGTCGAGAGAGAGATGCAAGCTTCCGTGCGAGCGCACAGGGACCACGCGGGCTGTCACTTCTCGCACTACAACATCGTCCGGGTGAGTGAGTGAGTGAACGATAGTCGAGAGAGAGATGCAAGCTTCCGTGTGAGCGGACAGGGACTAAAATGCGAGTGAGTGAGTGAATGAGAATGCGGTACTCCAAAGAGAAATGTTCACAAAGACCCGGAAGCACGTCACAGGGTCAGAATGACATATCAGACACGTATTTTTTCTTTTGCCAATTTAACAAAAAAATATGAGGATATAGCCCTTTAAAGTTCCGCGTGACGTCACTAACCGCTGTCAAATGCACCGGCTAGTGCCCCACTCTTAAACTTTGACAAGGTTAATCTTTGTCACTGATTGTTTGAGCGAGACCAGACTGAATATATGTGTAGCAAGCCTAAAATCTAAAAAGCGAAACCAAACATTGATAGCAATTCGGCGACATTCCACGAAACTATAACTAGTCGCACTAAAATTTTTAATTTAGTGCAAAACTAGCAAAAAGCTATTCGGTGTTTTCTTCGAACTTAATTAAAACCGATTTTAGTCGTCCACCATAAAGAACTAAGTTAAGTAACGCCAGTTACGCCATCTAGTGTTGAGTAGCAATATTAGTTCGGAAATAGTTCACTAGATAGCACTAAACATTAATTACTGTTTTTATTTTATCTGTGGCACATCTATAACTGCCAAGGATTTAGTATTACATCCATGATAGCTGCTCCCAATATGTTGCCATATCGATAACAAGTGCTCTTTTCTATTTTAAGTTTCATGTCATACTTAAAATCTGTTACGATGATTTTGATTTGATTTTACTCCAAAAACGGCGCAACTCGCTTTATTTTGGAATAAGACTTTTACATTATTTATTTCCGTGGAATGCACTAGCTTTTATATCTATAATATGATTATAGGTTTGAGGTAAAATACAAGTTGTTGGCTTTTATCGCAAATTTTGGTAAATTACTTTGGCAACACTTTTATTTACAATTAATTTTTCAGTTCGCATTTTCACAAAAACTGCAAATTCTTCGCAAAGAGTTTTTAATATCACTACGTTAGACTTTTACAAACATAATAAGAAACGCGGCAACAAAAAGCAAAGGGAGATCCATCGCTTGGAGCGATTCCACGCCAACAAGTAAGTAGATCTCTTGTTGATAAATCCTAAGTAGTCGCTAATTTTCTTTCAAGTTATTTGGATTTACAATAGTCTTTAATGAAACTTTTTCAGGTAATCAAGCAGACAAACAAGCTGGCGAGTTCTTGGCAAATCCGGCCAGTGAACTCAATGTTCTGCTGCAGCAGGGCGGTGCAGGAACCTTGAACCTCGTGGATGGTGCAGGAATGGCAGCATGTGTATGTTTTCAAATTGTTATTTCTTTAAAAACAATTCCAGTATCCCTTGTGTAACATACTACCTAAATGAATATCACAATATGGTTTTAATTTGATAAATATTGTCCAAAGGTATTACAACAGGTAATTTATTTATTTTTACATTCAATTAATAAAGCAAGTTACTTGAATAATCCTTATTAAAGGAAACATGTTAACTGCTAATATTTATACTGAATACGGTGAAGGAAAACATTGTGAGGCAACCTGCATACCGGGATATAGTAGCATAGTCCGGAGAAGAATTTCAATGACGTATGTGAATCCATCGACCCGCACTGGGCCAGCGTGGTGGATGTGGTCCAATCACCCTTGGTGGGTAGGCCTACGTCCTGCAGTGGACTATTATAAGGCTGATACAGTACAGTACATACATATAGCATATATATATAGCATTTAATAGTAGTACATATATTATAGCAGTATATGTATACTATTGAATTAAGTAAAAATGAATGAAAATTTTTTTCACAGGGTTTACTGCAATTACCATCTGAGCAGACAATCCCTGCACTAAGTACATCAGGATAATGGGATCTTTCTACTAGGATACAACCTACAGCAAGACAACCTGCGGAGTCAGCCACAAGCCAGCCTGTAGCATGCCAGTTGGCACAAAGCCAGCCCACAGCGTGCCTGTATTCTGATCTGCCACAACCAAGTTGTGATAGATCCAGTCGGTCAAGATCAAATGTAGCATTAGTCCTTAGCTATTTTTTATGCATTTCTACATGGGTATCCAATGAAAGCACTTGTTAAGAGTAACTTGAAAAATAATGTGATGTCATTTTAAATCATACTAATATTGTGAATCTGTAAAGTTTGTTGGTTTGTTCCTCTTTCACACTGCAACAGAGCAACGGATTGACTTGATTTTTAGCATGGATATAGTTCAAGGGCTGGAAAGTGACAAACGCTACTTTTTATCCCAAAAAAGTATGAGGTTTGTGTAGGATAGCACAAAAGTCAAAATATAGCCACGGGAAAAAGCTATATAAATCATTTCTAGTAAATCAGTGTTCACCTGCTAAATATCTAATTCTTAGATGAAAGACAAAACTAATACAATTAATACAACTCGACAAACCTGGTGTGACAGATTCCACATAAAAAGTGAAGGTGTAGAATCTGTACCACCAGTGGGGCACCTTAGTGCGGCAGAGGGTAATTCACCAGATAAATTGATTATACCTATTTATTTTTTATTTATTACACTACTGTTTAATTTATGTTGGAACAAATAATAAACCATATAAGTACATTTTTATGACGTTTTTATTATCTAGTACCTAATTAAACTTTGGCATATCAATCTCTCAATCTCAATGGTCTCTCACTATGGGCCTTATTAGTAAGCTCCAAGTAGCCCAACGAGCTATGGAGAGGGCTATGCTCGGAGTCCCTCTGCGAGATCGAATCAGAAATGAGGAGATCCGTAGACGAACCAAAGTTACCGACATAGCCCAACGGATTGGCAAGTTGAAATAGCAATGGGCAGGGCACATAGCGCAGAGGGCTGGTGACCGATGGGGTCGAAAAGTTCTCGAGTGGAGACCACATACTGGCAAGCGCAGCATAGGACGTCCAGGACGGATGACCTCATTAAGACCGCAGGATCGCGCTGGATGGAAGCCGCTTCCAACCAGTCTTATTGAAGTTCCATGGGGGAGGCTTATGTCCAGCAGTGGACGTCCTTTGGCTGATGGATGGATATCAATCTCGCTTCTAAATAGAAATCTTGATCATCATGAGTCAGATGACACATCTATCGCTCCGAGAACTAGTTAAATATGCTGCAGTTTGTCTTCAGTACCATCCTCATTGTTATCTGCAATGTGATTTAATATAATTACTGTTTAATGTTTGCTGGAAGAAATAATACCTAAACCATATTAGTAGGCATATTTTCATGTTTTTATTATGTATTAAAAAATATAGTGATTTTTGTTGGAACAAATAATAAACTATGTAAGTACATTAATACATTTTTATGATCTTTTTATTATTAGAAAAATCTAGTACCTAATAAAATTTTTGGCATATCAATTCAGCTTCCGACAGGAAATCTTGATCTCCATCATATCTCTTCTATTGCACCAAATGCTGATTCAATTTGCTACAGCTCATCTTCCATACCATCCTCATTGTAATCTGCAATGTGATATACAATATGATTATACAGATAATTATCAATCTTTATAAGTTTGTTAAGCTCCGCTAGCGGAGCAACCACTAATCCTTTATCCATGAGTTAATTATTGTAAGGATCTATCTGACTGTTGGATAATTAGGTAATTAAGGACTTATCAAATGGTTTGAATAAAAAGAGTTCTCTGTCATTGCAGTTTGTCAGCTGGCGTCATTGGGAATTTGATGATTTTAGGGCACAGTTGTGAGACGATTGCATTACTGTGACCTCAAGACATCTGCTGATGGTTGGCTGGCTTAAGCCCAATAAACTGTCTAGGCCAACAACAGCCTGATAACTGCCTTGGGCAAAAAAGTGAATAGCACTAAGAATCCACAACAAATGATATTTGATTACAATACTCAGTTTGCTTATGCAGACATGCTGAATGGAAAACCATGACATACAACCTCTATAATTGTTTTGGGTTGCCTTCTCGAGATGTGCTTCTCAAATTAAGATCATCAGGCTCCTGTCTTTGGAACTCTATACAGTTTTTTCCTCTTCTATCAGAAAATAATTTGGAACTAGATGAACCACACAATTAACTCTCACTTGTTTAGTGAATCAAGCAAAAACAGGTTTTTGGGTTTTTTACTTACCTTTCCAATAGTTGCTGCCACAATAAATTCGTCCATATTTCAAGATTAATTGCGAAAATCGACGATAAAACACATGCAACTTCCTCAAACTAATTTTAATCGCCATGTTTTTCGTGACGACTATTTTGACATTTGACAACTAAATTTTAGACGTATATCACACTAAAATGTGGGCCGCCGAATGCACTTTGACCAAATTGAGTAACTAAAATCGATTTAGTCGATTCGACCTAAATTTAGTTTAATCGTGTAGACATCCGAATAGCAAAACCTAGTTTGACAGGACTAAACTTATTTTGGAGAAAACTAAACTATAAATGCGTGTCGCCGAATTGTCCTCATTGTCCATTTCAGATACAAAAGATAGTGAACGGGCGGTTGTGGGAGCGCTACACGCACCGGCAGCGCGAGGTGGGCGGGGAGGCGGGCGCGCCCCACGAGCGCATGCTGTTCCACGGGTCGCCCTTCATTAACGCTATCGTGCAGAAGGGCTTCGACGAACGACACGCATATATTGGTGAGTGGTAGATATAGTAGCCAAATACAGCGAGGAAAGTAGCCAGATGTAGAAAAAAAAGTAGGCAGATATAGCGAGTACTGTAGCCTAATTTAAATAAAGTAGCCAATTTAGGCTAAAGTAGCCACTTTTAGTAAAAGAGTAGCCAGGTTCAGTAAAGCATTGGCCAGGATTAGGAAAAGAGTAGGCAGGTTTGGTAAAATAGTAGACATGTTTAGTAAAAGAGTTAGCCAGGTTTAGTAAAAGAGTAGGCAGGTTTAGTAAAATAGTAGCCAGGTTTAGTAAAACAGTAGCCAGGTTCAGTGAAAGAGTAGACAGGCTTAGAAAAAAAATAGGCAGGTTTAGTAAAATAGTAGGCAGGTTTAGTAAAAGAGTAGCCAGGTTCAGTGAAAGAGTAGCCAGGCTTAGAAAAAAAATAGGCAGGTTTAGTAAAATAGTAGGCAGGTTTAGTAAAAGAGCAGCCAGGTTTAGTAAAATAGTAGCCAGGTTCAGTGAAAGAGTAGCCAGGCTTAGAAAAAAAATAGGCAGGTTTAGTAAAATAGTAGGCAGGTTTAGTAAAATAGTAGGCAGGTTTAGTAAAAGAGCAGCCAGGTTTAGTAAAACAGTAGCCAGGTTCAGTGAAAGAGTAGCCAGGTTTAGTAAAACAGTAGCCAGGTTCAGTGAAAGAGTAGCCAGGTTTAGTAAAACAGTAGCCAGGTTCAGTGAAAGAGTAGCCAGGTTTAGTAAAACAGTAGCCAGGTTCAGTGAAAGAGTAGCCAGGTTTAGTAAAACAGTAGCCAGGTTCAGTGAAAGAGTAGCCAGGTTTAGTAAAACAGTAGCCAGGTTCAGTGAAAGAGTAGCCAGGTTTAGTAAAACAGTAGCCAGGTTCAGTGAAAGAGTAGCCAGGTTTAGTAAAACAGTAGCCAGGTTCAGTGAAAGAGTAGCCAGGTTTAGTAAAACAGTAGCCAGGTTCAGTGAAAGAGTAGCCAGGTTTAGTAAAACAGTAGCCAGGTTCAGTGAAAGAGCAGCCAGGTTTAGTAAAACAGTAGCCAGGTTCAGTGAAAGAGTAGCCAGGTTTAGTAAAACAGTAGCCAGGTTCAGTGAAAGAGCAGCCAGGTTTAGTAAAACAGTAGCCAGGCTTAGAAAAAAATAGGCAGATTTAGTAAAATAGTAGGCAAGTTTAGTAAAAGAGTGGCCAGGTTGTTTAGCGAAAGGCGAATTTTATACCAATCGGTCATTCTCCCAACTACCTACAGTTAAAAAATCCTTTGTTGTTTATTCACAGGCGGCATGTTCGGCGCCGGCATATACTTCGCGGAGCATTCCTCCAAGAGCAACCAGTACGTGTACGGCTTCGGCGGCGGCTCGGGTTGCCCGCAGCACAAAGATAAAGGATGTTATCTGTGCCACAGGTGACTATCGAAAATATCGTTCACCCTTTTCGAGAAAATATCTATAGAGTAACAATCGCGCAAAAAGTGTCCGAGCCAAAACTGGCCAAGCTATGTAGTGGGCAGGGTTTTTTGACCGACGAACCACCGGAGGAGATATACAATTCGACGCGTATATATATATATATATATATATATATATATATATATATATATATATTTTTTTATGTATAACCAGGCATAACTTTTTTCAGAGTAGTCCAATTTCAATAATTCTTTTCTTTATTGGAAATAATATAATAAATTGGTCCCACATAAATTTTATCGAAATTGGCTGAGCCATTTTTGATAAATCAACAATAATGTGAAAAATGTTACATCGATCCGTTCATAATATTTGGGTTCTAGCGATGCGCCCCGGCTTCGCACAGGTGTATTATACATATAAACATTTCTCTTGAATTACTCTATCTAATGAAACAAACTGCATCAAAATCCGTTGCGTAGTTTTAAAGATGCATACATGGGGACAGACAGCGGAAAGCGACTTTGTTTTATACTATGTAATGATTCTGTACACGGGTGAAGTCGGCCATGCTATTTTTTGCAAAAAATGATCTTGTAGTTAGTCGTAAGGCGATTGCGAGCCGACCACAACGCCGCGCGATGCCAAAATGCTCGGTTACAAGCACTAATTAGGTGACATAACGTCGAGATTCGAGAAAACTGGTCATATTTAATATAAATATCTAAGTCGGTATGTATGACGGCGCTCGGACATTTTTACACTACTTTCACTCAAGGACTGTGGCTCTGTAGATATATGCTCGAAGTTCACCCTCGACAAAATGTATAGAACAGCTCTTTTTAGTTTTGACATAAGTCGCAGAACAAAAAATGTTAGTTTTGATGTACACAATACGCCCCTAAAAGGATGCTAATTGGTTATCAGTAACCATGTATAAATTTTTAGGCCTGAAACTGCGCTAATACTAATATACAATTATTTTTAATTTTTTTAAAAATGGTACACATCGACTTCAGTCGTGAACGAAATTCCAATAGTTCACTCGTCGACGTATATCATTTTTTGGTTTATTGTTGATTTTTGAAACCTCAGCTGATTTCAATATAGTTTAATTAAGTTTGATCTACTAAGCAAATTAAATAAAAAAGAACCATTAAAATAGGTTCATAATTGGCGGAGTAATCACGTAATACAGAAAAATCATACAGTAGAAATGAGAACCTTCTTTTTGAAGTAGATTAAAGACCGCGTCAGATCACTTCTGTTTGAATACATGCGAGAGTCTTAACTCCCGTAGCCTTAAACAAGGACTGTTAAAGTTCTTGCAACTTTAGATCTTCCCTTGAAAGGCAACTGGACCGTATCCTTGACATACTCAGTTGCAAATTACCTCACGATCTTTTCTTTCGCCGAAAAGCTCGCGAAAAGACAAAAATTAAAATAATGTTTAAACTTTTACTATGGGACAATTTTGGCAACAAATACCAAAATCGCTGTTTTCAACTTGAGATCGATTGTATGATAATGGTTGTTACGTTTTTAACAAAAAAATAATGATTAATTTTATGGTGTTTCCAGACAAATGCTCCTCTGTCGCGTGACGTTAGGGCGCGCGTTCCAACTGATGAGTGCAATGAAGATGGCGCACGCTCCGCCCGGGCACCACAGCGTGGCGGGCCGGCCCAGCAGTGGGGGACTCGTGTTTCCAGAGTACGTGGTCTACAGGGGAGAACAGGTAATAACTAATATTAAATACTTCATTTTTTTCCTTAAAAAAAATTGCCAATTCCATGCCGGGCACTAAAAATAAAGTCCGCCATCTTGGACCGTCCGCCATCTTTAACTGTCAGCCATCTTGGGCCGTCCGCCATCTTGGGCTGTCCGCCATCTTGAAGCTATCGCAGTCTTTGTCTACCATCTTTGGTCGTTCGCCATATTAGGTTTAAAATTATTGGGGTTCTAAATGATGAGTGTGATGAAAATGGCGCACGCTCAACCCGGACACCACAGTGTGGCGGGCCGGCCCAGCAGTGGGGGACTCGTGTTCCCGGAATATGTGGTCTACAGGGGAGAACAGGTACTGACTTATATTTTCATTTTTTCCTTAAAAATATGCCGATTCCATGCCAGGCACAAAAAATAAAGTCCGCCATCTTCAGTTGTCCACCAACTTTGATCGTCCGCCATATTACACGATGAAAATGGCGCACGCTCTATCCGGGCATCACAGCGTGACGGGCCGGTCCAGCAGTAGGGGACTCGTGTTTTCAGAGAGTGGTATATTGGGAGGATCAGGTATAAATTATATCATACTACTTTCAGCAAACCTTTTCTATGCATATTAACTAGTCCACCATCTTAGGCTCTCCGCCATTTTGGGTTGTCCGCCATCTTTGGCTGTCCGCCATCTTGAGTCGTCCACCATATTAGATCAGTGAATATATCAACTTAGTATCATTTCTACTACAATCCGTAACTAAACTGTAAACTGTTTTATAAATCAAATTAAATTTATCCTATTATCCAAATGCTAGACGATAGACTTAGACGATTTTTTTAACGATAATCTAAAAAAGAAAATAATAAATCGTTCCAATACAAATAATACAATTGCCATACCCATACCCTTATAAGGGCATATGTATATTTATACAAAACATGTTAATTAACAACTGTATGTAAATTTCGGTGCAATAAATTATTGAGATTGAGCATTTCATAGCTTCATTTTATAATTACCGTTTTTTTTTTCAATTTCCAGGCGTATCCGGAGTACCTAATCACGTATCAAATCGTGAGTCCGGAGGCGGGCACGGGGGCGGTGTAATAATAAATAAATAGTAATAATTATAAACATAATTAATTTTCGGTGTATATTTCAAGCAGTATTTTGTGAATTATTTTTTACTAAGACTTTGATGGTACGTTTCCCCACTTTTGGATAGATTTATCAGGGGATTTGATTGTACACAGCTGTGTCTTGGTAAATGTAGTATAGTCCGTGCTATATTGTAATATATAGCCCCTGTGATATTACCTACGTAGTTGCCCGAGGATTGGGTTTAGCGCAGCTTGTAGCTAACTTCACAGCCGACAAGATGTTTGATTCGGGCTGTATCTGCGTTGTTTTAGTGATTGTAGGGTCAATTAAAAATAATCAATTTATTGACACCAAAATACATTAAATATACAAAGATGTGTCAGCACCCGGAGAAGAAATTCTGATTCCCGGATGCTGACGTCTTCCGACGTGTTAAATAAAATTCATTGGATCTAAGTCAATGAGAAAGCGGTATGAGATAATTTAAACTACTAGATAGTGGATTTTTTGGATTGATTAAATGCTGTTGCTTTGCAAAGTGCAAGAACTTTCTGAAGCTTATATTATTTACTGAGAAATTATGAAAAACTTTTACTGTGACATCAACTAAAAAATCACGGAACAGCTATTCCATTTTATATGTTTATATGAAGACACGTGCCGTAAATAAACTATTTTTGACACGTTGCTGTGTTAACATGATTGTGTGTTTAAAACTATAAACGCATTTTGTTTTAGGTAAATGCAAAATAAACTCAAATGTTTACTCGACTGGTACCTTTTTATATTTATTTATATGTATAGAGGGGTCTATCGCAAAGATAATGCCATCCTCGACTCAATAGGTACCTATCTGTTGAATAGAATTTATCCAAAAGTGGTGAAACTTATGTAGATGAATTTATGCATAAATTTGTCTATGCCAAAACGTAGGGATCAGATTACAAGAGAAGTGTGGTTTCGGATATAACGATTCTAAATTATTGAGGCTTCCTATTCGTTGTGAGATTGTCGAATAACAATAGTTTAATATTATTAGGTTACTAGTTTTTTTTTTAATGTCAAAAGTTGTTTAGCGAACGTCGATCTATAAAGACATAGGTGTACTGTTGTAGCACAAAAGATTAAGTTGTCGTCAACTTATATATTTTCTGGTCATATTATGTGCTGTATAGGCCGCGCCACGCAAGTTGGCGGATGTGAGCTGCGCAATAGTCAATCTACGTGTGGCTTCATGTGAGCTTCAGTCAGGATTGGATATTGCGCAGCTTTGTAGCTTACTTCACATCCGCCAACTTGTGTGGCGCGGCCTATACCGGTCTTTTTGATTGTCCATTATTGAATAGGCCTACCCACGAAGGGTAACTGGGCCATATTCACCACGCTGGCCCAGCGCGGGTTGGTGGATTCACATACGCCATCGAATTTCTTCTACGGACGTATGCAGGTTGCCTCACGATGTTTTCCTTCACCGAAAACCCAGTTCATAATTATGTGCTCATTTAAATATCAATCATGTAATAAAAATAATATTAACACCCAAATAATATGTAATCAAATCAAAAGACTTGGAAGTGTTATCACAATGTTTTTATGAGCTTCTTTGTTTTTAGACTTTTCGAATATTTTTTTTTATTTGCATTAATTTTCAACGGACTTCTAAAATAAAAATGCATTTATTTGCCAAAACATGAGCATAAGTGTAGATCTCATTCGTAATTGTAAAAAAAAACTAGGTTTTTGATCTCGATTCGATTTATGTTTTTTTTTTTTGTATGTAACGGATTTGCGCGGTTCTGAAATAACATCGCTACTCAGACCAAGTAAAAAAAAAGACAATTTTGTGAACAAAACAAGTGAGTCCGGCAAAACTACGTGTACAGACACAATCACGCACACATACACGTACAAGGAAACTACGCCTTGGCTCGTCAATCAAACCATAGCGGTGCAATTCACCACATGTATAAAAAACCGGCGTCTCTTCTCTGTTCCCGACGTTCTGTCTTGATTTTTTTATTTGATCTGAGCATCGCCATTAGTGAAATATTTATTTTGGTTTAGTATTTTTTAACAAGCGCCAAAATATGTGAATAAACTTGCTTTATGTCAAGACATTATAGTCAAGGCTTGATTGACGTCATAGTAGGAGAGACGTGGATAAAGGACCGTCACTCATCTGATAACTAGATGAGACATTTTTTTTTATTAATTATCATTCATTTGCAAATACGCTTATGATAACTTGCCTATCCAAAAGTGTTTATGGCTATTTTTAATTAAATTAGTAATATTTCATAACCGGGTTTTGCAGCAACATTCAATACTTTTAATAAAAAAATATGTCTCATCTGCCGGGTTAATATGCGCGCCACGAATTATTTCTTTCGTAGTGTCAGAACGAGACAGCGTTATGTCATAGTATATATCTGTCACTTTTTCACACGTCAAAATGAGTTATTTTCGTGGCTATTCGTGATCGCATGCTTGACTAGTTGGTTATCAGATGGATGTAAATTAATCTTCACCGGCTCTTCAGACAATGAAGTCGGTTGTTTTTTTTTAAACATTTCTTTTTGTAAAGAGCCGCATTTTTATAACCTCCTCAGGTTAACATTTCAAATGTATGTTTTTTTTTTTAAATCTTTGTGAAAAAAATATCTATGCGTTTATAGATCGGTAAAGTAAGTAAGTTCGTATAGGCCGGGTGGCTAGCTCGTATAGATCGGTGACGTCTATTCATTCTGAATAGTAACTTTTAACACGTTCAATTATATAATTATAATAATTTATAATGATTGTAAAATATATAAAAAATCCCCGTTTTATTTTTCGATGTTAGGAAATTTTAAATCAATTTCTGTATTTTGAATAATGACTAACATTTACTTGTATATATTGAAATTGCTATAGTTGTAATGCTGTCGCGTATAGATGGATTTTCAAAATTCAACGGCCTATTATAATATTGCCCTGAACTATTTTCAATGGAATCTGTTTAGGAAATAGATTTCAATGCTTGTCTCTTCAAATGGTTAATGTATGGTAAATATATAGTTGGTTCTAAGTTTGGTTTACATGTTGACTAATAAAAAAACGTTACGTCGTTTATTCCGAAAAAAAATTGAATTGATTTAGATGAGTCTTTTTTTTTGTTTGATAGATTATTATATCGGAGGTGGTCCCTTTATTTCGGTTGAGTAGTTTTCAAACTATATTGAAAGTCGAAGTGTCATTGGCTACTTTTTATCCCGGAAAAATAAAAAGTTCATAAGGTATAGCCTTTGAATATGTATCTGTCTAGATACCGAATTGGCTGTGCAAAACGGCACAAAAAATAGTACCTATATAATTATGGTGCTCACATAGGGGCGGTGTTTGAATTGACATGGCACTATTACTATGACCTTAGGGTTCAAAATAAAAGTTTCGCATAAGAGACGTTTGAAGTATGGTGGACATTGTGAAATCGAATTTGACATTTGATCACTCAAGTGTCATTTGTGTCAAGATCACATGGCAGTGTCTATGTGTTTTCGCCGCCATGTTTCTGAGATCATGCGTCACAACTTTTTTACTTTATGTCGTTTCTCCTATTTTTCATTATTCTAAAGCCGGAAACATACTATCGGACGCGGCTGACGGACGCGACTGACAGCCGCGACTTAGCAATGTGCACAGTCTTAAAACATCCGGTGTGCCAGATCGCTCTCGGACGTCCGAACGCTCAAGGTCGTCCGAAGGTGACGTCCGCGACTTATGTCCGATAGTGTGCACGGCTTAGTGTACTCTCATAGTCTAGATACCTATCAGTCGCGGCTGTCAGTCGCGTCCGTAAGCCGCGTCCGATAGTATGTTTCGAGCTTAAGGGTGCTTATGTACACAAATTTTGACAATTTAGACATAATAATATTGTCAAAAATCTGGGCCTTTTGAAAATGGAAATGTTTTTAGAGTCTAAACCTACCTTTTATTAAAAAAGGTTTGATTTTGTGCTATCAAAGGTGATCAAAGGTATCAAAGCACAAAAACCAAAATTGAAAACATTTTTTTTAAGACATCTATTTATTTACCATACATATAACGTATGTAGTAAAAATGTAGAAAACAATCGTATTTCGAGACGTCATGTGCGAAAGAATGTTTTGTATGTGTTTATGATGTTAGGGAAATAAATGAATTTGATTCAGTTTCATTGTTTTATTTCAACAATTTTATGTATAGATATGTACGCTTTAATTTACGTCACAAGTGAGTAAGGTTTGCTACACACATAATCGGGTCGGCACAGTCGGTCCGGCGCAATTTGTCGAATGGCACTCGACTCGGCTACTAAATTGAAATGAAATTTATTTATTCGACAGATACAAAATAGGTACAAGGAAAGTTATAAAATAACGAAATAAAAAAGTGTCGAAAGGGACCCACCTCAGCTATAGGTGTTGACTGCTGGGAGGACCCAACACTCAACGCTGGTATTCTGGCGAGCCCCTTTAAACAAGGGTAGGTATAACTATACAACAATTAATAACATTAAAAATTAATAGCTCTGTGACAAAACAATCAAAAACAAAATACATACATTGAAACAATTCGTTCGTCATCACTCGGCTCGTGTCGATCGGCACCGATCGGGTGGTTCCTTCGTGTTCAGTCGGCACTATTCGTTTTTCATTAGTTCTTTACGCGTCTCGGCTTAGTGAAAGATCGGCTTTAGTTCGGATTTCTCCCGAAAATTCATGGGGTGCCGACCGAGGCCGAGCCGACTATGTGTGTAGCAACCTTTAGTTTAAAATGATATTTTCTATTAGCTAGATATGGTTATCGTTGAACATTGACTAGAACATTATACATAGCTATACTAACAACAAAACCTTGCTATTTATTATCTTAAAATAAATAAAATACATTAGGCCCAATTTTAAAGGCGCCATCGTAAATGTAATACCAACGTAAAATTATGTTCTCTCTATCAAATGCATGTAGTGAAAAAGAAACGGCTACTTTAAATTGCTATTATAATTAGGATGGCGCCTCTAAAATTGGGCCTATATAAGATTAATTTCGGCATTCTAATAAAAACAAGGTGAATAAGTGATAAATTGAAGTATAGGCCAAATCAAACTTTTTGGCGGGTGTGAAGTTAGTTACAAAACTACAAGCTGCGCAAAACCCAATCCTGGTTGAAGCTCACTAACAGCTGCCCGAGGATTGGGTTTTGCGCAGTGTAGCTATTTTCTCAGCCGACAGAAATATTGATTCGGCCTATACTCTAGCGCCGCTAGTCGAACAACTATACATATTTTTATGTAGATACTACTCATAGTTAAGTTTTGCCAACTTAATAAGTACTGAAATAAGTAATTTAATTCTTCTATGACCACCCCAAAAAACTTAATAGTCAATATATTTTTTCTGGGCCGACCACGTAGCGAGATGCACCGACCAACGCTGGACTCTTAAGAGCACCAAATGGAGCGGACCACAAGAAAAAAGAAACGTGGGAAGGCCACAAACACGTTGGGCGGACGACATAGTTACGATAGTGGGAAAAAACTGGGTCGAAGTAGCACAAAACTGGAAAAAATGGAAGAAATTGGAGGAGGCCTATACCCAGCAAGGGATTGCTATATAGTCATAATCACTGCATTCACTAACACTAGGTTTAATTTAATTCTACTAACATTAAAATTAAAATTGTAAAACATTGTTTAAAATTGTAAATATGTTTAGGTTTATAGCAAATAAAAAGGCAATTTTATTTTTTATATTTTTTCTGGTATGGGCTAAATTAGGCTATCACTAAAAAAACTAGTTAAGTACGTAGATTTTATAAAAATGTAAGAGCGCTTGTTCACGGCCGTTTTTTTTCACCGGTCAACGGACCGTTAATAAACAAATGCCTAAATTTTTCGCCGGATGGATGTCCGTTGCGTCAACACACGTACATTATAAACCATACACCACCGCGAATCCGGTGAAAAACGGTCCGTTATCCGGTGAAACAAATTGCCGTGAACGAGCGCTCTAATTTTACAGTTGCATATTTCCAAATGATGACTGTAACTTACTTATAAGTATAATAGTTTACTTATCGTTATACTTTCGATTCGCATTATTATTACAATGTTCTACTTATTATGTATACCTACTGCCGTCCATAAGCTATAACACCGTTAAGCCACAGGGGGTCATTTTTCACTTTTAAACACATTCTTTCAAATTTGAGTTTCAAATTATCTATCGGTCATCTAAGAATTATTTTTATATCGTTTATAGTTTAGAAGATATAAATTGTGAAAACACCGCTATTGACATTCTTATTTCTACTTTACAAGTCAATAAAGTCGTCATCCAACAAAACATAACTTAAATACCGCTATGATCCCATAATTATTCGAAAACATCATTATTCTACAAATAATAGCTTACCTTTAAAGCCGTTTTTGCAAATAATTGTCTAAATCATAGTTAAAGTACTTTATCTGTCTAGTCCCGCGTTTTTCGTTGATACCCAAAAATTTGGTTTTGTGGTTTAACGGCTTTTTAGGTTATAGACGGCAGTATAACACTACTAACTACTTAGTGCTACCAGACTAGCATAAAAATTACATACTAAATATTTCTTCTTAAATGATTAAATACAAGGATTGTGTTCCCCAGTCATGTTGACATGCGAACAAGCGGCTTTTCTCCCAGTCGCCGCTACCCTGAACAGTTTCCCTTGTGGCATACACACGCACACTTTAAATTGCGCTTGACCGTATTGCCCCGCCCCTTGGCCGAATTGCCCCGCGCTCTGGCCGAATTGCCCCGCGCTCTGGCCGAATTGCCCCACACCCATAGTTTTGTTGACGGGTATAGCTATAGGCAGGTATCTAACGTCAATGTAAACTCCTTCTTTCCCGCTCAGGACGACGGAACCGTTGATACTTTTGAGGTAGATGTCTTGGTCGGCCGTCCAGAATAACTCCTAAAAGAAAAAAATAGTGCGTGGAGTTCCTCCGCGCGGAAGAAATGAAACTTCGACGCGAAAGTGCTTTCATACCTCCTCCATGGTAGCGTTAAACGTTTGACGCAACCTTGTTGGAAGTCGCATTAGAAGTTTCACTTCAAAAAGTTTGGTATACTAAGCGCCATACAAATCGGCGGATTGGAAGTTATGCGCAGAACGCTGCGCAAAAGCCGAAATATAGGTATACGTGGGAGCCAGTGACACGAGACGCCGGGGCACACCCGCTCGTCAACCTCGTGCCTCCCGTACGCTACGCACTACAACACGCGGCGTCGGAATTGTGCACATTTGCTCAATAATTAACCAATCACGGCGAAGTGTCATCTGCGGCTAACATCTCATCTGCCGATTTGTGTGGCGCACAGTATATAGGCCGTATCAAGGATTCTTGGTAGCTGTGAAGTTAGTTATTGTTAGCTTGAGTCAGTTTTAGGTTTGAGATTTGCGCAGCTCGTAGCTAACTTAACAGTCGCCAATAAGTTTAATTCGGCCTAGATACGTTTAGTTAGATAAATGTGCCAAATCAAATTGTCTTGATTTTTTTGCTGTTACCAAGTCAAAAGTCAATTCATCATAGTCATCAGCCATATAAATATGCGACGTCTAGTATGTATCAATAGTAAATTAACTGTTAGTTTATTGATATTCTTAACATTTCTCGAAACTTTTTTTTTTAAATCGAATAGGTTCGCGTTTGACTACACACTGCTAAATAAAGAGTTCTCGAGCTGCAAACAGTGAAAATACGCAACATTGTTGATTCCCAAATGTATGATACCTTGGATTCCATGTGGGTGCCTTCAGCCCCGCGGAGGAAGGTGGAGGAGTCGGAGTGGATGACCAGATCCTCGTCCACCGGGGAAGTGATGCGTTTCGTTGATATTTGCTGCCAACAAACAGTCAGTTACTTATGGATTTTACAACCAAATTTTACCGAATAGGTACCTGAAGGTCTTCATTTTACTGGTTCGTTTTACCAGATACTTCAAATGTACCAGAATAATGTGTAAAAACTTCCTACGCAAAATTAGTAATAGGGTCCGTTTTACCCTTTGGGTACGGAACCCTTAAAAACGTATCCAATATAATGGACCAGAGACCATGTGTGAACCGGCCGTATGTGGTTTAAGTGTAGTGGAACAATGACAACCAGCTGAGAAGTTGACACAGCTACAAGTCACGGCACGTAAGCGTAGTATTATTATATCTTCTTTGACGTAAGTCTAGCGCTGAGCGAAGTGTGGAGGGGATGTTTGCGCATGACTTTAGGATGGCGGTCACCATACGCAGCTATCCCTCCACACTATCCTCAGCGTTACACTAACGTGCCGCTCAGTACCTATACTTATGCAAATTTTTCAGAACATCAGTCATGGCGCAGCGTTTTCCGCGGGCCGCTAGCGTGGACAACACCAGTCCCCCTGCCGACTCCTGACGTGTTCACTTTCAGACATTTCAGATCAGGATAAAAATAGCTTTCTGAAGAGACAGAAACTCTACTTTCGCGTGAGAAAGGTTGAGTGTTAGCTGCTGGAATGGTGGACCAGGACAAATTGCTTGAAAGTTTAAACGCTAAAAAGAGACAGCTAGCTGAATGCAAGTTGTTGATGGCATCAGGCACCGCGCAGCGCTGGCCAGTAGCTGCCGGCGCTGTGGAAAACACCAGCTTGGCCGTCTCTGGTTCGCGGAGCTCCAGCGAACTGACTCCTCGGATTACAAACTCAGACGGGACAAAGACGACCAGCTTGGAAGTCTACACATTAGAAAAAGACAGTTACCTTCGCGTGCAAGTTGTAGACAGCATTAGGCACGGCGAAGCGCTAGCCAGTAGCTGCTGGAGCGGTGGAGAACACCAGCTCTCCCGTTTCTAGTTCACAAAGCTCAGTGAGCTCACTCCTAAGAAAGACAGCTGCTGGTGAAACAGGAGAGACAGCTATACAAGTTGTTGATCGTTGGCTGCTGGCAAAGTAGAGATGGACAACCTATTTGGAAGTTGACACGCCAAAAAGAGACAATTACCTTCGCTGTCAAGAGGTTGAGCCCAATATAAGATTGGCTGCTGACAAGGTGGACTGGCAACCTGCTTTCAGAGAGTCAACAACAGTACTGGCTTCTGGACGTTCTGCAAGGCATCAAAGAGAACCTGCTAGATTGTTGAAATGCCGAAAAATGACAGGTACCTTTGAGTTGTGCATCAGGCACAGCGACAGTAGTAACAATTTCAGTAGGGACAAGGACAGCTAACTTGGAAGTTGACACGCCGAAAAGAGACACCTACCTTTGCGTGCAAATTGTTGACGGCGTCAGGAACCGCGCAGCGCTGGCCAGTAGCTGCTGGAGCGGTGGAGAACACCAGCTCTCCCGTCTCTGGCTCGCGGAGCTCCAGCGAGCTGACTCCTCGGATGAAGACGCCTGACGTGTTCACCGTCAGGCGAGTGTAGGAGCGGGACAACCTGCGAGAAAAAAGAAGGTAAGTTCGTATAAAAATTCAAACTGCACGCCCCTCCATTGTTTTTTTTTTCCCGAAACAGGGACTCTATTTTTTAACCGACGAAAAAACTCAAGTCAACGCTTACTTATTTTTAATTTTTTTTTGAAAGTGGTCTTTGAGTAGTCGAATTTTGTATTCAGATTTTTATGATAAACGTTGGTTGTGCCATTTATATAAAAATAATTATTTACAGAATATTTTGACGTACGCTTGTTTTAAAGAATCTTATGTCTTAAAATTCGGTAGAAAAATGCGATAGTAGCACCACTCGACTATAAAGTCACAGTCGTGGCAAAAAACAATATTGTAACAGGGTTTCTTCCCTATGAAGGGGTGTGGATAGATATACCTACACTTATCAACTAAGGTGGTTAAATAAAATCCAAGTGTTCATCACCGGCATGTTTTTTTTTATTTATAAGCAACTTTCCTGTGATGCATAATTATTGTAAACTCATTGAACACCTTATGAGTAATTCGGACCGTACGAATGACGTATTCGTACGTCGTAAAGTTGCCTACATTGAATCATTACTAACATCTGCGGGTAGTTTCACTTACTTACTCTTTTTATTTTTTACTTCTACAAGAAACAAGTCTCGAATACCTACCTTATTTAAAGTAACTGAAAGATAGAGTGCAATTTTCTTTTTTAATGTTTTTGTGAGTGATATTATTTTATTTATAGGTTTTCTTCGCTTATATAAGAAATCTAGATGTTCGTTTTCTAATTTTTAATTATGTTTTTAGCCGTGCTTAATTTTTTTATACACAATGACTTCGAGAAGCAAGCAAGAACACGAGCAGGAAAGAAAGAAGAGAGCAAACAGTGGAAAAGTGAAACGTTTCATTGAATCATGTAAGTATTTTACTCATCCATTCATCAGCCGCAGGACGTCCACTGCTGGACATAGGCCTACCCTTACCTACCCTAACTGTGGATTGGGTTTCCCGCAGTTTGTAGCAAATTTTACAGCTGCCATGTTTGATTCGTCCTACCGAGTTCAAAAAAAGGAGGTTTGCAATTTAACTCTGTTTCTATGTTTTAACTAGCTTTTGCCCGCGGCTCCGCCCGCGTGGTTTTTGCCTTTTGTGCTATCCCACAGGAATCTTTTATTTTTTCTGGGTAAAAAGTAGCCTATGTCACTTTTCGGGCCTTGAACTATCATCATCATTATCTACAGTATTCTTTATCCCACTGCTGGGTATAGGCCTCTCTCGTACTGTGCCATCTGCCTCGGTCCTGTGCCAATCGTGTCCAGGGGCCTTATTGTGTAAGCACTCTGACGTTCGGCTTCGCTTTTTCTCTTGCTTGCGCCAGTTACTCACGCCACGAGAGCGAGCGGGAGAAAAAGCGAAGCCGAACGCCAGAGCGCTTACACAATAAGGCCCCCGGTTCTTGAACTATGTCCACGCCAAAAATGAAGTCAATCCGTCGCTCCGTTGCTGCGTGAAGCAGGAACAAACCAACAAATTTTCGGATTTATAATATTAGTATGATGATGAATCGATTTTGGTCATCCTTTTTGTTTGGTAGATCAAACTTCAAAGGTAAAATTAAATTTTACTGAAATAGATTAAATGAGTTAGGTATTTTTGAAAATTCAATAACTTATTTCATTTCATTTATTCAACAAATGTGTGTCAGCTTTTGAGAAGTCAATAAAAATCTACACAGTGGTAAACACTTAACAAAAAAAATCAATTGCTTACATAAATAAATCATCTATTTACACTTAATCCACATTAATTAATTAAACATTAAAATTAGTTACCTACCTACATCGTACATTAAAAACAAGTAAACACAACACGGTGCCAGAAGTATGAATGACGAAAACCTACCAAATCTATCCACTTAATTAAAATAAACTTAATTAAAATGGCGTAGGTAGGTACAACAATTTGAGCGACTCATTGACAGTAAATTTTTTGTTTCTTCAGAAGCGATACCGAAACCGGCGGAGCTGTTATTGAAAAAATTACAATTAACATATTTATTTTATTATTAATAATCTATAAATGGTATATATATTTTCGAGTAAATATCTACAGAGCCACAGTCCCTAAGTGAAAGTAGTAAAAAAATGTCCGAGCGCCGCCATACATACCTAAGATATTCACATTAAATAATTCACAATGACCCGTTTTGCTCGAATCTCGACGTTATGGCACCTAATTAGTGCTTGTAACTAGGGCATGTAATATCGGAAGGTTTTCAATTCCGATACTGATTTCCGATATTAGATCTCAATATCGGAATTCCGATATTAATATCGGAATTGCGGTTTTTCCTTAAAAAATGCACATTTTAGTTTTAAAATTGCACAAATTCGGTATGTGTTTGGATTGAGTGCAATAAAAAACATTTTTAAATCGTATTCTTTAATGTGGTTCAAACATTCGTTGTTTTCAAGTATTTATTAAATCACATATTTCTCATTATTTTCCTATACATACTTATTACTAATTAAACTCAAAATCAATAAAACTTCTTATAATTTAAAATATGCGAGCAAAATCAACAATTATTGGAAATATTTGTTTATCATATTTCTCATTATTATATCCTATACTTATTACTAATTAAACTACCGAACTCAATCAACAAAACTGTCATAATTTAAAGTGTGCAAGTACAATCAACAATTAGGAACTAGGAACAAGTTGTAACCGAGCACTTTGGCATCGCGTGGCGTTGTACAGTCCGCGCCATACAAGTTGGTAGGTGTTAGCTACAAGCTGCACAATATACAATCCTGGCAGAAGCTCACATAAAGCCGCACGTTGATTGGTTATTTCGCAGCTTGTAGCTAACTTCACATCCTTCAACTTGTGTGGCGCTTAGTATAGTCGGCTTGCAATAGCCTTATGACTAACTACATAAAAAGCCACACAGCTTGGGCAGTCTGGCTCGGACACTTTTTTTGAACGATTGTGACTCTATTTATATCTATGTATATATTTGTTCGAAGATGTACTTCGATTCAGGCGAACTATTCGTATTTTGTACTGTACTAGCCTTTTTAATAGTCCACTACAGGACGTAGGCATATCCACGAAGGGTGATTGGGCTATATCCACCACGCTGGCCCAGTGCGGTTTGGTGGATTCACATACGCCATCGAATTTCTTCTACGGACGTATGCAGGTTGCCTCACGATGTAATCCTTCACCGAAAAGCTAATGATGTGAAATTCCGTACATAAGTTCCAAAGAAACTCATTGGTACGGGATCGGGATTTGAACCCACGACCTCACGATTGCAGGTCGGGTGTTACTGCCACTAGACCACCACGGATTTTTTATACTACCACTAGACCACCACGGCTTTTTTCGAATTTTGTACTTACCATAATTATAAGAATGTAAATCGCAATAATTCAAGTCGGTTGTGTCATTATTTGGCGAAAAATAATAAAAGGTGATGTCCACAAGTGGTATAATATTCAGAGAAAAATCGAACCAAGATGATATATACATCATTTGAAAGCTTGTTTTATGGGCTTCTGAAAAATATTTAATTTAGATTTTTTTATCCCTGCATTTTTTTTTAAAGTGAAAAATAAATTATCTGAAAAAAAATAATGCAGCTTTTTATTTTTTCTAGTTTAACAATAATAAAGTGTTTCTAGCGTTATTTTACTTGGATTCAAAGCTGATTCTTCAACATTTACCTCTCAATTTGCTAAAATTGAAAATTATAACCTACCAGTGTGACCAGTTAGTAGGTACAATGTGACAAAAAATCACTTAAAGAGTGTGTCTAATTGGTAAAAATGCTTTTATTTAACAATTTGGAGGTTACTTAATCAGAGTTCCTAGAGATAAACTACCTATTGAGCCAAATATATTTATTTATCCTAATAAAATCAAAATTAATTTTAAAAAAAAGCAGGGCTCTTTTTTGTTTTCAACTGATGTAATGGACTCAGAAAAATATGAACTTTCTCGAAATGTAACGAGTCTTGTGGTTAGATTTTTTGATTATTATTATACCAGCCTCCATACATTTTGTGAACAATTTATTCGTTTCAGCACAACGAGAGAAATCAGACGATCCAATCAAAGACGTCGTAGCCAGTTCATCATCCTCGCAAAGTAGCCGTGACTCGGATGACTCAGATATCCCGACCGAACAACTAACATCTCCACGAGAGCAAAAGAGATATCAGAAATTTAAGAAAATAACGAAGAGATATTTAAGACATCGTTGCTTAAAATCCGCAAGTAATCAAGACTCGAGCAGCCCAGATGTTGGTCCGAGTGGCTCAAACGTAGGCCGGAGTGGCTCAAATGTAGAGCCAAGTGGCTCGAATGTAAAGCCAAGCGGCTCGAATGTAGAGCCAAGAGGCTCGAATCCGGGTCGCTTGAATGTAGACCCGAGTGGCTCGAATTTAGACTCTAGTGGCTCGAATGTAGATCAGATTGGCTCAGATGTAGAACCAGCCTCGAGAAATTCGAGCGATGCTTCTTGGGACGTGTCGCTCGAAGAAAATAATGAGTCGAGTGACTCGACGCCGATTCCAGTGCGGGTAAATATATAATTTTTTTATATTTTTAATTGTCTGTTTGTTTACTAAATCAAATAATTTTAATATTATTTATTAATTAATATAAGCCCTAAACTTATTCCGGCAATGATTAAATTAAACATAGAGAACCACATTACATAAAAAAACAGATTACAAGGACAAAACAATACAAATAGGTTTCTAACTGGCAGTATTATCGCTTAAAGCGTTTTCTTTCAGGCAACCAACATGATGCAATCAAGTATCCTACTAATATTATAAACGCGAAAGTTTGTGAGGATGGATGGATGGATGGATGTATGGATGTTTGTTACTCTTTCACGCAAAAACTACTGAACGGATTGTGATGAAACTTTGCAATAATATAGCTTATATATCAGAATAATACATAGGCTATAAATTATAATGCGTATGCGGGCGAAGCCGCGGGTAAAAACAAGTAAAAGATATAATCTTGTGACCTTTATACCTAGGTATAGGTCCCGGCACGTAAGTTGAACACAAAAATATCACTCTCTCCCTTTCGTTAGCAGAGAAAACAAAAGAGAGGTAGCTATGGTTTAATGTTCAAGTTGTTTGCCGGCTACTATATATGACTCACTTTATACATAGAGTATGATAATTATGGTATGATTATATTGGTGTACAGAATAAGCCTTTAAAAGGATGCTAATTGATTACCAATAAACCTGTATAATTAAATTCTCCCGTTTCCAGAGACCTCCAAAGCCTCCATCAGAGCCTTCGGAGCCAGAAAGCCCGCTGCCAGAGCTGAACGTGGAGTACGAAAAGTCGGTGGAACATTACTCCGACTGCTCGGAGTTCTACGACCAGCTGATGAAGAAGGTGGCCAAACTGTGGCGCAAGTACGAGAGAGGGGAGAAAGACGTCGATGGAGTGTCTTCGGGCTGGAGTGATACCGGTGAGATATCCCCTTTTCTTCCTTTTCGCAGCAGCACAGTAAGAAAAGTTCATATGGGCCGGGTGGCTAGCCCTGCCCCCCTACCGCCTAAGCAATAGCAATCGTAATAGCAATCGTTTATGACTTCATTTTAGTCATTTGGCACCGTCTATGTGACGTTAGCCATCAATTGCTTTGCGCGGATTGCGAAAGCAATCGTTGAATAAACAACGTTGATGGCTAACGTCACATAGGCGGTGCCAAATGACTAAAATGAAGTCATAAACGATTGCTATTGCTTTAGGCGGTAGGGGGGCTGCAGAGTTTTAAAGCCGCCTGAAAGCCTCTGACATGGCTAAACAGTTTTTTTTATCGCGTACAAGTCCGCGCTAGACCACCAACTCGTCTGATGGTAAGCGACGTTGTGGTTGAAGATGAAGCGCGCAGACCTAGAAGATACCTATTCACTCTGACCTTGAAAAGCTTTAGATTAAAGTTAGGAACAAGTAGGAATTAGGAACAGATTAGGAAGCGCTTGTTTTGCCTTGAGGCGCGTAGCCAAAGTAGTTTCGAGTGAAACAGTACGATCATGCTATTTTGCAACGGTCCACTCCATTAAACTGTATGGTGTAGATTTGAACGCTTTTGCAGTTTGAAAACTCTGCACCAGGCGGCCGCCAGTTTTCAAACTGCAAAAGCGTGCAGTACGTGCGATTGTCGGGATACCGCAGGATTCCTCTGTGCGTCCGCATTTCAAGAGGCTTGGGATCATGACGTTGCCAGCTCTAATCATATTGCAGGTAGCGGTGTATGTCCGATTAAACCAAGCCTCCTATGAAACGCGTGTCAGCGCCCGCTATAGAGATAAGCTAGCGGAGGTGCCCCGCGCGTTAGAAAAATCCGGCTGGTGCACTTATCCCTACCAAGCTATCCCCCCTGGTAGGGATAAGTGCACTTTTTGTAGATTTAGTTCTACCAGTAGGGATAGGTGCACTAACCATTTGTGTAGTGCACTTATCCCTACCGAGCTATCTCCTCTGGTAGGGATGGGTGCACTGCCTATTTCTACTATTTTCTACTCTTCATATTATATGCTATTGCTAATCGAATACAATACTACGGAACGTTGGTTTTATTGAAAAATTGATTTGCTGATATGATGAAGTTTCATTAGGTACATAACTTTTTTTTAATCATAGATGTCAAAGTGACAGCTGTCATATTCTAAAATCGGTACTATAATAGCTTGATAGGTGTCAAAGTGACAACTGTCAAATTTAAAAGTGGATTTTCTCCGTAACTATCACCTAAAAACCATTGTCGTTCTAACAAAAGTGATAGAGCTCAACGAGATCTACATTTCGGATGACAGCTGTCAAACTTAAAAGTGGATTATCTCCGTAACTATCACAGATAAACCATTGTTGTTCCAACAAAAGCGATAGAGCTCAACAAGATCTACATTTCAGATGACAGCTGTCAAACTTAAAAGTGGATTATTACCGTAACTATCGCTTATAAACCATTGTTGTTCTAACAAAAGTGATAGAGCTCAACGAGATCTACATTTCGGATGACAGCTGTCAAACTTAAAAGTGGATTATCTCCGTAACTATCACAGATAAACCATTGTTGTTCTAACAAAAGTGATAGAGCTCAACAAATTTCAGATGACAGGAGATAATCCACTTTTAAGTGTGACAGCTGTCATCTGAAATGAAGATCTTGTTAAGCTCTATCACTTTTGTTGGAACAACAATGGTTTATATGTGATAGTTACGGAGATAATTCATTTTTAAGTTTGACAGCTGTCATCTGAAATGAAGATCTTGTTGAGCTCTACCACTTTTGTTAGAACAAAAATGGTTTATCTGTGATAGTTACGGAGATAATCCACTTTTAAGTTTGACAGCTCTCATCCGACATGTAGATCTCGTTGAACTCTATCACTTTTGTTGGACAACAATGGTTTATAAGCGATAGTTACGGAGATAATTCACTTTTGAGTTTGACAGCTTTTACTTTGATACCTGTCATGCCATTCTAGTACCGATCTTAGGATATGACAGCTGTCACTTTGACATCTGTCATAGAAAAAAAAATGTTAGGGCAAAAAGTTGTGTAAAAAGTTGTAGGTAATAAAAAGATATAAAACTTTTGCATTGACACTTTTTTTACATAATCTCAAAATTTATGTGAAAAATCCAAAAAACCAAGGTTTTGGTTTTTTATTTTTATCTTTTACAAAAAAAAAATTTTTAACGAAATTTCTTAAAAACTATGTCCCAAATACGCTGTAATTTATTTGATTAAAAATATTTATTTTTTCACCTTATTTTGAATTAATATCGAAGAAACACCCTAATTTCCAATCGAAAATTCACCCGTCAAAATATCAGCTTTTTCAAAAAGTTGGTATGGTTTCTGTTCATTGAAATCTCTACTTTCCGATGGTGAATAACTCAGGGAATACGCGCACCCCCGTCTTGCCCCCGTCGACTGGCGCGCGCGCACTCGCGCGTGAGTTTTAGCCGTATTCTGTTATAGTTATAATGAATACTCACGGTAGTTTTAATGGTAGGATAAGGTCGTGCAGCTCAGATGCGCACTCTCCGAAATGAATCCTATAGAAAATAATTAAACCTATAAAAAAAAAACTTGTACGATTCGGTCTATAGGTGCGTGTCACGTGGTCACCATTCGAAAACTATCGACCCTATCGATCATTCATCAATTCAATCATTTATTTATCAAATAGGTACAAAAAAGTACACTTTTGAACGTCATAACATAAACAAAAGCAAATTATAAATAACAATAAATTAAATCAATTTTATTAAAACATGTCAAAAATTAAAAACTATAAATCAATATTATCCAATGTCTTGTGTTTCCAAGCCAGTTTATCCTTCAAGAAGTGGTCAATGGTGCAGTATGGTTTCTTTATTAAAATTTTTTTCATGATATGTGTCATCATCGAGTACATAATAATTAGAATAACGATCTTCAATATTCTTATTATACAGGGTTATTTCTAATCAATTAGCATCCTTTTGGGGGCTTATTCTATATATCAAACCTAACAACTTTTTGTTCTACGACTTTTGTCAAAACTCAAAAAATAATCAGCTGTTCCATACATTTTGTCGCGGGTGAACGATATTTTTCTATGGAACAACATTTTTTTTTTAGTTACGAGTATTACCAAAGTCACATAACAAAAGTTGTTAGTTTTGTTGTACAGAATAAGCCCCTAAAAGGATGCTAATTTATTAGAAATAACGTTGTATAAACCTTTTAAATAGAACCTACTGGTTAAAATGTGTTTATATAATATAATATTTATCTATATTGTTTGTTTATTTATGCATATAATATAATACACCGTGTACAGAACTCGAATAATTTGCACGAATCATGTGACATCCATGTACATTTTTGTTGAATTATCAAAAACGGCTTAGCCAATTTCGTTAAAATTTAAATGGGACCTCAAAAGTATATAATAACTCTTTCGAACTAAAAATTTTTTTTTTAAATCGGTTTACAATTGGTGAAACTGAAAATAACGCTGAACACACAGAAAAAAGTACAGACGAACAAAGTACCTCCTCTTTTTTGGAAGTCGCTAATAAATAAATAAAT
This sequence comes from Hypomecis punctinalis, assembly GCA_949316475.1. NCBI lineage: Eukaryota > Metazoa > Arthropoda > Insecta > Lepidoptera > Geometridae > Hypomecis > Hypomecis punctinalis. Next base: position 1,919,474 of record OX438794.1, on the reverse strand, counting down.
ATTATTAATCATCAGTTACATTTTAAGCTCAAGTAAAATAAATCATTTTGTATTTCTATGATTTCAGAAATGCCAGAAATTACCGACCGCCAGCCCCTTCCAAAACCAGCAAACGTCGATGCAACTGACAATATAGAGGGCTCTCCAAGGCCTGTTTCAATTAATACAAGAGCTTCAAGCTCCCGTTCCCACAAATCAAAAGACCTTTCTGAGCCATCCGCAGATTCAGAAAATGTATCCAATTCAATTCCACCTAAACAGCCCAGATACAGCAAGAAAACCTCTTCCAAAAGACTTTCCTTTAGCAAGGCTTCTACTAAATCTAGTTCAAGTAGCGACGAATCGTCTAAGCATCCTTCTAAAGTTACAAAAACGCCAAAAACTAGCGCAAATGATGCTTCAGACAACGCGAAGTTTCCTTCTGCCTCTCTTACCGAGAGGGTTTCTTCAGGATCTCGTATCACCAAGTCAAAAAGCCCTTCTGAACCACCCGGAGACAATAGACAGATTTCTCCTCCTCCAATTCCAACTAAAAAAATTAGACTTACGTACGACGCGGAGGCCTCTTTCAGAGCTCTTTCGCACCCTAGTAGGGTCTCATCTGGATATCGGTCACGCGGCGAGGCCTCTAATAAGCCTCGAAAAACCGATGAGGCCTATCCTAGGCCTCTGCGAAAGAGCAGGAAGGGCTCATCTGGATCTCGGTCACGCGGCGAGACCTCTAATAAGTCTCGGAAAACCGACGAGGCCTCTCCTAGGCCTCTGCGAAAGAGCAACAAGGCCCCTTCTAAGCCTTTGCCGAACCTTGAGAAAGGTGAAGAATATGGCACAGAGAGCGGCTGTACCTTTCCTGATGTCAGCGAGAATGTACCCATACGCGACCTCGTGTTTGATGAAAACAGCAGTGGTAAGTAACCATATTTATCTTATCCTGATATAAGTCTGACATTTTTACAAGTACATTTATCAAGACCATTATAAAATGAAATGAACTTAGAGAAAGGAGTTATAAGAACAGGTATTCTCAAGTACTTTCAAGTTGAGTCTTCATAAATGTTATTGTAGGACTGAGAGGCTTATAATAGTATTATGAAATGCGCTTATATACATATATGAGACCAAGTAATAAAACCGAGAATTATTGACTTCGTGCTGGCTTACCTAATGCTAATATGAGATCAATAGAAAAGTACGCTCTTAGTATTTTTATGTTATGCTGATATTAGTCTGACATTCTTAAAAGAGCTTTTTACCAAGAACATTATAAAATCATATGAACTTACAAAATGAGGCTATAAGAACAAATATTTTCAAGTGCAATGAGTCTTTGTAAATGTTATTTTAGGAGTAACAGGCTTATAATAGTATTATAAAATGCATATAATATATACATATATGTGACTAAGTATAAGACACACTGGGTCTAAAAATGCTTATCTAAGAGTAATATAAGAGCGATAATGTGTTCTAAAACTATTATAAGAGCGCTAGAAGCCCACCATTCTTATCCAAGCGAAATCCAAGACATTTTTGCTAGTTGGGCATATAGGGTTATACCGAACTGATGTAATAAGCCGAAAGGAGGTGACTTAGACTGAATCGCAAAAAGTTGATTTGACTGTTGAATTTGCAAAAAGTTGAAATTTCTAACATGTTGAGATTGCAATAAGTAGAATTTGCAGTAGGTGCATAATCCTACTAATATTATAAACGCGAAAGTTTGTGAGGATGGATGGATGGATGTATGGATGTTTGTTACTCTTTCACGCAAAAACTACTGAACGGATTGAGATGAAACTTTGCAATAATATAGCTTATATATCAGATTAACACATAGGCTATAAATTATAAATATATATTGCGTATGCGGGCGAAGCCGCGGGTAAAAACTAGTATGTTATATAATATAAATATAGTTTTAAAAAAACTAAAAAACACGCTCAGGAGTCATCATTTTTTTTATAAATGCATTGTCATCGGTCTTTGATAGGTGTGCAAAGTTTAAAGAAAATCTGATCGCTCAAAGTAGGTCAAAATTGAGCTCAAAGGGGTTGGTTACAAGCAAGCTAGCAAACATACAGGTGAAACTAATAAAAGCGTGGTAAAAACATGGTTGAATTAAGAACCACCTTTTTTTGAAGACAGTTGATAAAAGCACTTGTTATTTTTGAACTTTCGCGATTTGAACACGTTATTTTTGTGATACGTTGTAAGTTTGTTTACATTAAGACGTTAACAGATACTGTCAGTGTGGTGTGTCGGGAAAAAGGAGGTATTTAATTATACAGCATGACTTTTTATTCAGTGCACAATTTTTTATCGCGCAATAGATATAATTAATAGAACATATTTCGCTCATAAAAAGATCGACTTCTTTTTCATCAATTTTTAGTCAAACTATTCCAAAGAAAATTATATTGCATGCAACCTACACTCCAGACAATAACTACCTACAAAAACGTCTTGAGCTTAGGTACGACTAGTATTATTATATCTTCTTTGGTACGACGCGGCCGCGTAGGTACTCAGACGTAGGGTGACATTGATTACTCCGTATATCTGTATACTTTCTCTTGAAGTTATTTCAATATTTTTGTACTAAAGTAAGTAAAACCAATTGTAGGGGTTTAATTGTTTGTTTATTATACTTTCCGTATGCAAATTATGTGCACTGAAAAAAAAACACCCTGTATAAGTAAAGCTCATGATTTATTGCGCGATAAGCCCCGTATTACAGAGATAATAATGAGCACTATTATTTCTTCACAGCGTCATCGGAAACACAGCACGTGTTGGTAACATTCCAAGCTGACGTCCACGCGACACAGAGTCCAGAAGACCAGACAAATGATGACCAGTCTAGACGTCGAGGTACTGATGGTAAGCCTCCATTATCAACTGTAAGGTGTCAGCCCATTATTATACATGGTTACTGGTAATCAATTAGCATTCTTTTAATCATTAGCACCTTTTGACCACCACGGTTTTCCTTTTAGTTTTGACAAAAGTCGCAGAAGAAAAGTTGTTAGTTTTGATGTACAGAATAAGCCCAATAAGATGCTAATTGATTACCAATAACCCTGTATACGCCGAATCAAACTTGTTGGCGGCTGTGATGTTTGCTATAAGCTGCGCACAGCCCAATCCTGACTGAAGCTCACTTAACAAGAGCCACGGTCATGGTATGGTACGTTGTAGTGGGCAGACACCTTAATTTATTATTAAGGAACCTTCCCATACCAGTGCTGGATTAACCGTATCAGGGGCCCCTAGGCAGTGCCATTCTCGGGCCCTAGCCCATTTCATAACCTTTACAGCTCCGGCCATTGGGGGGTGTTTCAATATTTTTTCAATACCAAGCATCTTAGTAATTTGTACGGAACCCTTGATAAGCGAACCTAACTCTCACTTGTCCAGTTTTTTTGCGTTCACAGGGCCCCGTGTCCGTACCTAGGGCTAATCGATGCGGGGCCCTTAGGAAATTGCCTAATCTGCCTTAGGGATAAGGCACTGTCCCATACTGCCTACCTCGTTCAAGAGGGAGGAATTTTTCAAATAAAATGATATACAGGTATGTCGCAGGCAATTTGTATGATTCCGCCGTTTACGTACGACGTCGTCAGTTTAAAAACGCTCGCCGTTATGTAAAATGCCGAAGGCAAAATGACAACTCATTCAATTGTAATAATTTCAACGTCGGTTGTAGTTTTAGGGTGACCATGACAAAACACACTTGAGAAAAATCAGATTGACAGATAAAAATTTTGGACAGTTCAAATCAATCAGATCGTCCGTATTACGAGTTCAGGACCTTCCGTTAAATATGTATACTCTAACATTAACTAATCAACATAAGCACTTATCTAAGGTATTTCGACTTCAATTGGTCAGGTTAGCCTCTTTTGATATCCTCTGACCATTTTTTAACTATGGTCGATATGCAACAATCGGAAGACTCCTGCACATTTCAGGAGTCCTCGGAACACCAGATTCTATGGACACCTTAGCATTTTTTAGGTACCGAAAAACCTTGAAAGTTGTCCACGACGTGTTTATTGCTTTCGTTTAAGAATCGTAACTTTTTTTTAATTCACTATAATAAATGTCTTTAAAATCACAAGTATTTTGCGAAAAGCCTTTTGTACACGTAGTATTTTCAATATTTTCTTGGCTCATAAAACCACTACTTGACGCCATTTTGTTTGTTTTGATCATCAGCGACGCGCGTGGTAAGAAACAGAACTAAATACTTCAATTTGCCTCGGCATTATGTATACGGCGTTTTAATTGTCAATCAAATGTTTCGGCATAATATAAAATGCTAAGGCAATATACATTTTGCCTTCGGCATTATACATAACTGACGACGCCGTATGTAAACGGCGGAATCATACAAATTGCCTGCGACATATACATGAAATACTAAGAATTCATTGGTACGGCTGGGATTTGAACCGACGACCTCACGATTGTCAGGCGGATGTCACACCACTAGACCACCCCTGTCGTCTATGCTTCGAGATTGGCGAAATTTTCTTTCATTTGTCCGGATGTTTGTTAGTTTGGATGTTTTATCTTCTCTATTCGTCTCTCTATTAGTCATATTTTTCAACGAACTTTGACAAAACTTGGTACACAGTTTCTGTATACTTCTAGATTCTTTTTCTTGCCGGCGATTTTTGTCTTTAGGTATTTTTCTTAGAGACTACCTAAATTCTAAAAAAAAAACAACTGGCTGCACTCCGGGAGTGCCGCCAAAATTAAAACTTGAACATAATACAAAGTAATACTATTTATGTGGTAAATAAAATATGTTACACGCATATCTCGCGCAAGCGCCCTGCGCCCTGCTTCAACGAAACAACAGGAGCAGGCATAGATCTTCGCCGCGCGGTACAAACAGAGGAGGATAGTACTTCTCCTATGCCGCGCCGGCAGTCTACTCTCGCTCCGTCCTATGAATTTTCCCAAAAATTGCACAACGCTTCTAAATAAGTTTTCACTTTAACAAGATTTGTGAGTACCTATATGAATCAAATCAAGAGCGAGTCGAGAAATATAATTATATATCGTGATAATATAAGCCCTTTATTCAGATTCACTTAAGTTTAATTTTAATCTAAGTAATGTTTTAAGTTCTTAGTAATTAAGTATTTCCATCTTTGTGATTTTTTGTAAATCTGTTTGCCTGTTGGCAAAGGCCTGCTTCAACCTTTTCCATTCTTTTCTTTCTTCTGCCACTCTGTTCCACGTGGTCCCTGCTACCTGTCTAATATCGTCATCCCATATTTTCTGAGGTTTTTCTCTTTTCCTTTTTCTTCCCTTGGGTACCACTGAGATACTTTTTTACTCTATTTGTCGTATAATCATTAATTATAAATAGTTTTCTGTTTCACTTTCAGAAATCAACAATAATGCGATCGAACTAACTGAGATATTAAGGAGCGCAACACCTCTCAGACCTAGTATATTCCACACGGAACCGAACATAGAATTCAATAGAGCGAATAACGATAGAGATCGCTATAACACATACCGAGCTACATTAGAAAGAGCACCTACTCAAGACACAAACGATGCGATGGAGAACATGGATTATGATCAAGAACAAACTAACCTCAGTCAAGATCAGAATATTGGGCACGAAGTTGATATTTCTGACTACACAGATCACACAAACTACGGAGGTATAACAGAATCAAAAAAACGAAAAGCGACATCGCGACTCTTTGCACCTGCACCTAAACGTAGGCGACTGCAGAGGACAACTGAGATGTTCCTTTGCGAATTTTGTGGAAATAAGCCATTTATACCGTATAGTTCGGACTCGCTGGAAGAGAGCGCTAGTGAATCTGACCTACCAAATGTAAAAATTGGTGATATCAACCCAACCATACCTAATCCGGTCTCGCCTAGTGAGAAGTCTCGTGAATTTGGTCCAGAAAATGAGAGATATGGTGATACGAACCCAACTGTGCCTAACATTCCGAACTTGCCAATAGAGAGACCTAGTGAATCTGACCCAGAAATTGAGAGGTCTGGTGATATGAATCCAATCAAATCTAATAGTCCAGACTTGTCTGGAACAGAGAAGTCTAGTGAATTGGGCTCAGAAAATGAAAGATCTGATATAAACCCAGTTATACCTAATAGTCCGGACTCGCTAAGAGATAGGTCTGGTGTAACAGACCAACAAAATGGGAGATCTGGTGATATGTACCCAGTTATACTTCATAGTCCGGACTCGCCAACAGGAAAGTCAAGTGAATTGGGCTCAGATAATGAGAGATCTGGTGATACTAACCATATTGTACCTAACGTTTCGGTCTCGCCAAGAGAGAGTTCTAATGAATCGAGTCCAAAAAATGAGAGATCTGGTGACCCGATAATATCTGATAGCCCAGACTTGCCCAGAGAGAGATCTAGTGAACCGGGCCCAGAAAATGATAGATCTGGTGATATGAACTCCCTAATTGGAAGACTTATACATGCAGACTCACAAAGGGGAAGACTTAGAGATACGGACTCAAAGAGTAAATCCATTTTACGAATAATTGAATTTGAATCTGAAAAAGATGGCAACAATGAAACTGTAAATGATCAAAACGACGAAAATGACGCAAATAGTCCTGTATTATTAACTCAGCAACAAAAGCAAAGTGCTGTAAGAGTAACGATGCCCAAACAAGTCAGTGTAAATGATACAGAAACTCCGTTAGTAATAACTCCGAGATTGAACCTTAGAAGCGCTACAGTGTCAATTCAAAGCAGATATCAAGATATACTAAAGAGCACTGTAACAACTCAAGATCCCGAACTAGGTACACCGATTATAACTTCAAGTACTCGCATTAATGAGAAAGATTTAAGAAATGTAACGTCTTCTTCTCAAGATAAAGAAAGAAGCGCCCGAAAAGCGACTGTGTCCACTCAAGACAATTTAAGGAGTAAATTCTCGACGTCTGTGCTTAACCAAAATACTCGAAGCGAGTCTATAGAGTCTCGATTCGATAGAGCTCAAAGCGCGACTGTCACCAATCAAGACCGTGGACAAATTATGGTACTCGATTTATCACTAAAAGATCGTGAAGAATGTGCTCAACGTACATCTAACCAACAACGATCACCTGTCAGTGAATACTCTGTCACAACTCAAAATCGAGAACAAGTTGTGGCACTCGATTTATCAGTTCAATGTCGTGATGAGTTTCAACGCACTTCCACATCCACCCAACAACGAGCGCCAGAAGACCGAGAACAAATTATAGCACTCGATTTATCAGTTCAATGTCGTGATGAGTTTCAACGCACTTCCACATCCACCCAACAACGAGCGCCAGAAGACCGAGAACAAATTATAGCACTCGATTTATCAGTTCAATGTCGTGATGAGTTTCAACGCACTTCCACATCCACCCAACAACGAGCGCCAGAAGACCGAGAACAAATTATAGCACTCGATTTATCAGTTCAATGTCGTGATGAGTTTCAACGCACTTCCACATCCACCCAACAACGAGCGCCAGAAGACCGAGAACAAATTATAGCACTCGATTTATCAGATCAATGTCGTGATGAGTTTCAACGCACTTCCACATCCACCCAACAACGAGCGCCAGAAGACCGAGAACAAATTATAGCACTCGATTTATCAGTTCAATGTCGTGATGAGTTTCAACGCACTTCCACATCCACCCAACAACGAGCGCCAGAAGACCGAGAACAAATTATAGCACTCGATTTATCAGTTCAATGTCGTGATGAGTTTCAACGCACTTCCACATCCACCCAACAACGAGCGCCAGAAGACCGAGAACAAATTATAGCACTCGATTTATCAGTTCAATGTCGTGATGAGTTTCAACGCACTTCCACATCCACCCAACAACGAGCGCCAGAAGACCGAGAACAAATTATAGCACTCGATTTATCAGTTCAATGTCGTGATGAGTTTCAACGCACTTCCACATCCACCCAACAACGAGCGCCAGAAGACCGAGAACAAATTATAGCACTCGATTTGTCAGTTCATGATCGTGAAGAGAGTGCTTAACACGGGTCCATATCTACCCGAAACCGAGCACCAGTCATCAAATTATCACTTTTTAATCGTAAGTAACGTAAGTTACATAAATAACTTACGAAAGCACCTTACAAATGCAAGGGCGGTGTAAAAGTCCTAACAAATTGGTTTGTTACACAGTAAGTTCACAGCATTTTTTAATTGAAAATAATTCAGATGAAACAAAATTCTAAGGTATTTTGGTAAGTGAATTCGCTCGTTTTCTAAAATAATATAATTCTCAAGAATTAATATTTTATCGTCCGTAAGTCACTTGTTTTCTAGACGAAGGATTTTTTCACGAATTACTTTTTAATTCATATGGATGGTCTAGTATTTAAATGAACACAATTATATGAATTTTAGTAGGTATGCTCCTGTATCTCCCATAATAATTGACTAATTGTAAAATTGTGTAGTTGATCATAATGTCAGAAAGTTAGATCCATTCTGGACTAAGATAATTCTCAAGAACTATTTTTTCATCGGGAATTTTTCACCTGTTATCTAGACGAAGGTGATATCTTCACGAATTATTTTTTAATTCGTAAGTTAGTCTATGATTTTAGATGAAGATTATATTTATGATTAGTAAGTGTGCTCTTGAGTCGTTTATAATTCTAGTAAGCGTGCTCTATCTCCTATGACAATTGACTGATTGTAAAATTGTGTAATTGATTATTATATATCAGAAAGTTAGATGCTTTACAGACTTGTAGATAATAGGAATGATACCTGGGTAAAAAAATTGTTCGTCAGTTAGATTATCAAAATAAATAAAAAAATATTTATAAATATTTTGGGACATCTTTCACACGGCCTCTGACCCCAAACTAAGCAAAGCTTGCTGGGTGGGGATCGAACCCACGTCTCTTTGACCCAGAAGTTAGGGTCACTAACCACTGATCCACTTAGGCAGTCGAGAGAAAAATATTGTATACGTATTTTTTCTTTTGTCAATCAAACAACAAATGACATAGATAAACCTTGTCGAAAGTTTGGAAGTGGGGGGGTCTTGACGTCACCTCTCAGAAAAGTCTATACATTTGTATGGCACTTGTGATGTTACGCGGAACTTTGACGGGCTGTATGTTCATCAATTTATGTTTAATTGACGAAACAAAAAATACGTGTCTAATATTTTTTGATAGTCTATCTGACGGACTAATTATAGATATTTTTAGTCATCATGCCTAATCTCAAGAATTATTTTGTCGCTCAATAAGTTTGCTTCTGTCTTAATACAATAATAATTCTCAAGATTTTTAGTCAGTAAGTTGCTCCTTCATACGTTATTTACGTACAAATAAAATTATAAAGATTTTTTTAGAGTGAATTCGCTCTTCACTTTATAATAGCTCTGTGCTCTATGTATACATAATTTAGACGGAAATATTTTCTGATGATATATGTAGCTCCTGGTATAAGCGGAATCAAAGTTGTTGGCGGGTGTGAAGTTACCTACAAGCTGCACGAAACCCAATAATCCTCGCACAGCTATTATGTAAGCTTCAGTCAGGATTGTTTTGCCCAGCTTGGAGGTAACTTCGTCAAGAAGTCAAGTTTTTATGTTCACTATATTATGTGTATTTGTAAGTACCTATACAGGGTTATTTCTAATCAATTTGCATCCTTTCAGGGGCTTATTCTGTACATCAAAACTAACAACATTTGTTCTACAACTTTTGTCAACTAAAAAAAACGCTGTTTCATACATTTCTTCCCTCGTTTCTTTTCTACATCGTTTTCTACATTTGCGGGCGAACGATATTTTTCTATGGAACAGCAATTTTTTTTTTTTAGTTTTGACAAAAGTCACAGAACAAAAGTTTTTAGTTTTGATGTACAGAATAAGCCCCTAAGAGGGTGCTAATTGACTAAAAATAACCCTGTATAACCGTCTCACAAGCGCTTCAAATTGAAATTTCCATGTACTTTTGAGCGTAGTAACAATTTTCATAGTGGATCCACGATATTTGTTTTTGAATATTACCATTCGGTAATTTTATACGTAATTTTTTTGTAAAAATTACTAAATTAAGTTACTTTTTTTAACGCAAGCGGAAAGCATTTTTTGTTAGAACTTTATTTAAGAGTATTAAGCCGGAAACATACTATCGGACGCGGCTGACGGACGCGACTGACAGCCGCGACTGATAGGTATCTAGACCATGAAAGTACACTGAGCCGTGCACACTATCGGACATAAGTCGCGGACGTCGCCTTCGGACGACTTAAAATTCGGATATTTTAAGACTGTGCACATTGCTAAGTCGCGGCTGTCAGTCGCGTCCGTCAGCCGCGTCCGAAAGTATGTTTCCAGCTTTAATTCATGATTGTATTTGTATGGATTTATAAATAATACCAAAATGTAATTGCGTCACGCAAATTGGCGGAAATGAAGTTAGCTTCAAGCTTCGCAATATCCAATCAACGCGCGGCTTTGTGTGAGCTTCGGTCAGGATTGGATATTGCGCAACTTGTACCTAGCTAACTTAATTTCCGCCATCTTGTGTGACGCGGTCTATACAACAATACTTAATGTTATTCATGCTGAATTATGGTAAAATAAATATTAATTAACAAAATATTGTTGTCTTTTCCTTTTAATCTGTCTATTCTACACTATGTATATCAGCGTAGCTAGCGACTTTTTCAGAGGTAGATAGAGCTATGTAGAGGACTATGCTCGGAGTCTCTCTGCGAGATCGAATCAGGAAGGAGGAGATCCGTAGAAGAACCAAAGTTACCGACGTAGCACAGCGGATTGGCAAATTGAAGTGGTAATGGACTGATGACCTATGGGATCGAAAAAATCTCGAGTGGAGACCACGTACCGGCAAGTGCAGCGTAGGATGCCCACCCGCAAAAAGGACGGATGACATCATTAAGACCGCAGGATCACTTCGCTTCCAACCGGTCTTATTGGAGATCCATAGGAGAGGTCTATGTTCAGTAGTGGAGGTCTTAAGGCTGATGGCTGGATGGACGAGGTACCTATAGCTGCCACCTTTGCCCTTCACAGAAAAATATAATCCTTACTGAAGGTCATGTGTCGTCCTGGCTGTATCAGTGGATGCTATAGCTGAAAGGGTAATAGATATACTGATATACCTATTTGAGCTGAAGATCAAGCCGCCATCTTGACTGGATATCTCCATAGACTCATCACGGTAGCTCTCCAGTAAGCCTTTCTATCCATATCTTTTCATTTATGGTCTCCAGGTACTTTGTTTCCTTATGAAATCTCAGTATTAACAACGGAGACGAAGCGGGGTAAGCCTATGTCCTAATCAGAGGACGTTCTATCATATTCTATTGCTGAAATGATGGATATACCTGGTCTGAAGGTTGAAGATCACGGCGCCATCTTGACTAGATATTTCCATGGGTTCATCCCGGAAGCTCTCCAGCAAGCCGTCCCGTTTGTAGACGTGCTCCAGGTCTGCCGCTCGCTGTTTCACCGCGTTGTGTTCAGGCAGGAACTCCATGCTTTCCATGCCTGAATACATATTACATAATCATCTTGATATACAACACAGGTCATCTTGATATGAACTTAGTTATGTATAGGCCGAATCAAACTTTTAGTGTTTGTGAAGTTAGCTACAAAAATCCTGAGTAAAGTAGCTCACTTTATAAAGCAGCTTTTGGGTTTTGAGCTGCGCGAGGATCGAGTTTATTGCTCAGCTTGTAGCTGTATAACTTCACAGCCGCCAAGAAGTTTGATTCGGCCTATAACTATTAAACAGAGGTAGTCACCGAGGCCGACTCCGGTTGGGAGACATCATCATCACCACATACAGATACAACGGCAAATGTGATAAAATATATTTAAATACTCGTTGACATTTTTAAACTGATAATGACATTGTTATTTTTCATGATACTGATACAATTTTAGTTTTATTTGTACTCTAATATTTTATTTTTTTGTGTACCTAATGATACTGATCTTGTTAAATTTAAAAAGTGTGCTTATTTATTTATAGAAAAAATTTTATTAAGTAGAACTTTTAAAAATTGTAACTAGACGATTCCAAGTGCCTGTATTGTGTCTACGGAATAAATAAATTTTGACTTTGACTTTAAAAATATCGAAATAAAAATCTGATAGTAGGGCTAGATGAACGCCTACATCATCATATTATCAACTTAATGAATCATCATCATCATTCAATTAGCTGTAGGACGTCTACTGCAGGCCTCCCCTATTGATTTTCAATTAGACCATTGGAAGGGCTCGCATCCAGCGCTTAAGAATAATTTGCTTTTTTAAAGTCCCCGCCAAAAATATATTCGAATAAGTTTATAAACGAATAAACCTCTATCCATGTTCCAAAAGATTTATTATTCAATTCCAAAAGAACATTGGTTCTGAGGTCGATGTTTTTCTTGGGGCTGGATACAGGCTAAGTATATTCTACTAGGCCACCACTGTACCAATAATATTTACTTATGATAAAAATAGGACAAATAAAAAACATACCTTGACCAAGCCTGAGCACGGCCAAAATAGTAAACGTAAGAATCAAATTCCCGATGGCGAGGACGAAGAGCAAACAAACCAGCGTCCAAAACGCGAAGTTTTCCGCCCTTTATGTACCGCTTTTGTCACATCGTTCCCGTTTTTATCGGAATAATTCTTCACTCCCTTATTCAGGAACGTTTGACTCTGGGTTGGGGTGTTAATTATCAAGGCTTTTTCAGCACGATTTCGCTCCAACGTGCTGTCAGACATGGCTTCGGATGAAGGAGACACCCCGCGGAGGCCGCTCAGCATATCGCACTAATGTTTACAGGAGTTTTAAGCGTGCAATCATGAATTTTATAAATAGCCCAAATTGCTGTGAGAAATGTCAGTCAAATTATCGAGCGCGATTTCTGTTATTTTATTGGTTGCTTTTGGACCAATCAACGGTGCGTATTTTGTTTCTTTAGCTTTTAGGGATGCGATGCCCTTTTGCATAGAAAAAAATTACACCTCTAATAGAGATTTTTCGTCTATGGATTACATCAAGTACTTTCTAAGAGTACTTTACGTTCATGGTCACTTCGATTTCTACCATAGGTGCGTTCGGATCAATGAGGAAGGAATCAAGAATGGAGATGGTGTAATGACATTAGTTACTTTGACATGTAATAGTTTAAAAACCGAAATAATAATCATATAGGCGTCTCTTTCAAATGTACGTAATAAGAATAGACCAACATTATACAGCACAGTTTCGCTACAGTGTCTATATTTTTCGTGACTTGTCGCGCGTGCCTGGTCCGCCATATTGAGTCGAAAAACAATAGCGATGTTCTTATTATATCAAAAAAACTATCGATATTTTGGTTAGTTTTTATTGATTTGCTAAAATTTTGAATTTTTATTTCATTTCACTTTTCATGTCAAATTTGACAACTGTCATTCCAGAATTAATACAAGTAAAATGGTATGACAGGTGTGAAAGTAACAGCTGTCAAACTTAGAAGTATTATTATCTCCGTAACTATAGAAGCTAGACCATTACCTACTGTCTTAATAGCAGTAATAACACTCAATAAGAAGATTAGATCTATTAGATTGATCTAATGACTGCTGTCAAAGCTTAAAAGTGAATTATCTCCGTAACTATCGAAGTTAGACTACTGTTGACTTCACAAAAGTGACAGAGCGCAATTAGATCTATATTTTAAATGACAGCTGTCAAACTTAAAAGTGGATTATCTCCGTAACCATCGAAGTTCGACTATTGCTGTCTTCACAAAAGTGATAGAACTCAACGAGATCTACATTTCGGATGACAGCTGTCAAACTAAAAAGTGGAATACCTTCGTAATTATTAAAGCTAGACTATTGCTGTCTTCACAAAAGTGATAGAGCTCAACGAGACCTACATTTCGGATGACAGCTGTCAAACTTAAAAGTGGAATATCTCCGTAACTATTAAAGCTAGACTATTGCTCTCTTGATACAAGTGATAGAGCTCAACGAGACCTACATTTCGGATGACAGCTGTCAAACTTAAAAGTGGAATATCTCCGTAACTATTAAAGCTAGACTATTGCTGACTTGACACAAGTGATAGAACTCAACGAGACCTACATTTCAGATGACAGCTGTCAAACTTTAAAGTGCAAAATCTGTGTAACTATTGACCCTAAACCATTGCTGTGTTTACAAAAGTGATAGAGCTTAAAAAGATCTATATTTGATGTGACAGCTCAAACTTAAAAGTTGATTATTTCCGTAATATTGATAGCTGTCATCTGAAAGATATCATATCTCTCTTTGACCTTTATCACTTTTGTGAAGACAGCAATGGTCTACTCTTTTATATTTTGAACTGATGTAATAGACTCAAAAAATATGAAGTTTCTCGAAATGTAACAAGTGCTGTGGTTAGAATTTTTGATTATTATTATACCAGCCTTCATACATTTTGTGGACATGTCCATTAATTTGTGTCGATAGTTTTATCGATAGGTACGGGAAAATCGATAAGTGTAGTGTGGTAGTAACAACACTAATCCGCCGTATTATGTGCGGTGGGTATCCAGGTTTTTTTCGTCGTTAGGGCAACTCCATTCTTGATTCCTTCCTCAAAGGTTCGGATAGCCTACTGGTGGCAAAAATAACAGTTCAAAACGCTAAAAACGATCACATTCAGCGTTCGGTTTGGGAATGTGTGAGCAAAAGTTGCATTTTTATATGTTTTCATTCACCGTTCGGATAGCTTGAAAACAGTTAAAAACGCCATCGTGAACTGTTAATTTTGAGCCACGTGAGGAGGTGGGTTCTTTGTGATCGTTTTTTGACATTTAAGAGTTTGATGTTTTATTGTTGATAAAATTTTGCGCGTAATCTAAAGTTTCAAGCTTTTTAATAATTTGTACGGTGTACAATTAATAATAGATGGTGTTTAAGGCAGAACAGCGAAGCAAAGATAATGTAAATACTACCAGCAAATTGCGTATTGCTAAAATCGGATAAAATTGTGTAATTTAATGTTTATATTTAATTGTGTAGTGTAACGTCCTGTGATTTGATGTTTCACAATCTTACTACTGCTACGAGTGACACGTGGGGGTTTGACCGTCAAAAGCAGATGTTTAAATCAGAACAAAGAACATGTAAGTTTGCAAAACAAAAATCACATCTCGCGAATTTCTGAATTTTCGAAGTATTGCCGCCATAATTATGTTGTTTGACATTTGACGCACCGCAGTTTGTTACTTTTGCGTTCGTTTTGGGAAGTGAGCAAAAGTAGCATTGTTGGCGAAATGAACAAAAATCCCAAACCGAACGCTTTACATCAACGCTAATTTTGCAAACGCCAAAAACGCCACCGAGCCCAAACCGAACGCACCTTAAACGCACTTTGACGTTTATGAAGTGCTGACAACATAACAGTGCAAAAATAATTTGACAATTTGCTTTGTATTGTAATCATGGGGCGTCAGAACGATACAGTTTTTCTCTTACAACTTTTAGGTAATATTAATTTGTTTACGTCGTGTCTGGTCCTAAAACCTATATATTATTAATCCCCAGTAGTAGTTCCGTGTACTTTTCGTTAGTTTCGTCCGGAAAAGTAGGAAAATGACCGGTTTCTGCATCAACAAAGTTTTCTTGAATTTGTGTGAAAAATAAATGTTAATTGCATTATTCCACAGCCCGTCAGGGAAATTGGTCCAGATCGAATATGCTTTAGCCGCGGTAGCCGCCGGCGGGACCTCCGTCGGTATAAAAGGTAAGTGAAAATAATGATCATGATTGAGGTTATTTAGCGTCTCATAATCTTGCGACTCATTGTTTTACTACCTTCTCTGTAACAATAAGGAAGTTTCCCGTTTTCTAGTTTTATTTTCACTAAATTACACTAAGCCTGCAATAAATTATGGTGTTTTTATTTTTCAATTATCTTCAAAAATGACGGAGTTATGAATTTTTAAACATGACCGCACGAAATCAAAAAACCTCGCGACGGATTTACGCGTGTGACGTCATTCGGCTTCAGAGCCGCGCCGTGGGTTAGGCGGGAGTAAGTACACTAGACATATACACCAAGTCTTGTTCCATTTAGATATAAAGTTCATTTACTCACGACAAAATCATGGGAATGCTGACTTTTTATTCGTTATATTGGGAGGTTAGTCCCATAGTAAATGTTGATCATAACATAAAGATAAGTACAATGATATATATATAAAAATATATCGAGCTTAGGCTGTTACTTGGTACAGTATTTAATTATTTACTTTATTTGTTGGTGTCGTAAATACCACAACCTGGTCGTAAGAGGGAAAATCACGGGGAGAAAGCCAGTATAAAAGGAGTGAGGACTTACCTCGTGCGACGTGAAATTGGCTTGCCCAAGCGGTGATCCTGTCTGCAATCGACCAAGCGTTCCGTCGACGTCGGGAAGGTGGCAGGCCGGCCGGCTGCCTTTAACTCCTTTTCTGTTTTGTTCTCTTGATTTGCGTTGATTAATTGATAGCACAATCACAATTATTGGAAGAAACTCGAGCTTTTATTGTATTAGAAAAATCTCGAAGCAAACGAAACGACGAATATGGCGGGAATGAACCGCATCTGCAGAGGGCGCTGTCACTCTTGACGTTTGACAGCCGCGTTCCACATCACGTAGAGTTATCATCCCCATCTCTCTTTTATCTGGCTTGTGAAATGGGACACTATTTACGATTTGTAGCATAAGGGCACAACCATTTGTCTTGAAAAATCATTTTTCAATTATTTTCATTACTAAACACAATTTAAAAGGATTTCATATTGTCGGATTTATTTTGTTGATTATTTAAAAATAGTTCTAGTTGAAAATATTTTAAAGAAAGTAACTCTGTAAGTACGCTCCTGCCGGACGTCTCCAACCAGCTCCATGCTGAGGTGGGTCCAATGCCGGAGTAAATTTATCATGGGCCCCTAGGCAATGCGATTCTCAAGGCCCTATTACAGAATCTTTACAGCCATGAAGTCGGGGTCAATAGTTTCAATACCAGGCATCTTACTCGTCTGGTTCTTTTTCTTTTCTTTATGCGTGCACGGGGCCCTGTGCCCATACATAGGGGCCCCTTATCGATGCGGGGCACCTAGACAATTGCCTAATTTGCCTTAGTGATAATCCGGCACTGGGTGGGTCCGGCTGATGATTAAAATAATACACCGGGATCCGGGTAATTTAGTTGTTAGCTTAGATCAAATCCTACTAATATTATAAACGTGAAAGTTTGTGAGGATGGATGGATGGTTAATCTTTCACGCAAAAACTACTGAACGGATTAAGATGAAACTTTGCAATAATATAGCCTATATATCAGAATAACACATAGGCTATAAATTATAATGATGTATTGCGTATGCGGGCGAAGCCGCGGGTAAAAACTAGTAAATAAATAAAAATGTGTAAAAACATATTTACACATTAAAAAAAAAAATTTGCCTAATTTGAGATGTTTGTATGAATTTGCAGCTAGCGCACGGTGCCGACCCTTTCCTGAAGAACCAGGAGGGGCAGACTGCGCTGGACTTGGCTGGCGCCGAGGATGTCAGGTCTCTATTGCAGGTATACGGTCTAGTTTCCCTATCGTATTGTACTGTACTGTACCAGCCTTTTTAATAGCCCACCGCAGACGTAGACCTACCCACGAAGGGTGATTGGGCCATATCCACCACGCTGGCTCAGTGCGGGTTGGTGGATTCACATACGCCATCGAATTTCTTCTACGGACATAATGCAGGATGCCACATGATGTTTTCCTTCACCGAAAAGCCAGTACATAAATTCCGTAGAACTCATTGCTACGGTACCGGGTTTGAACCCACAACCTCACGATTGTAAGGCCGGTGTCAGTACTACTATACTAAGCGCCATGCAAATCGGCGGATGGGAAGTTATGCGCAGCGTTCTGCGCAAAAGCTGAAATATAGGTATGAGCGGAAGCCAGAGAGACGAGACGCCGGGGCACACCCGCCCACCAACCTCGCGCCTCCCGCGCGCTCCCTACGCCCGAGCTCACTACTTCGCCTTTTGTATAGGCATTGTGCACACATGCGCAATAATTAGCGAATCACGGCGAAGTGTCATGTGCGGCTAACTTCTCAACTATCGATTTGTGTGGCGCTTAGTATAGACCACCACGGTTTTTTATTACTATTTACTACGGTTTTAGGATATTGTGGTTGCTCAATGTGAAGTTATGGCATGAAACACCCAATCAGTCACTATGGTCGTCTTCCTTTTCCATGACGGGAGGGATCAGACTCAAGGAAAGCTCTCCCCTTTCGAGTATCGCGGCATTTATGATTAAAATAAATGCCAATAATGCGAAAATATGGGCAGTTGGGGCACAGCCCGGACACTCCGCGTTTCTTCATACAAAATCTGCTGTCTTACGCACACAACACTATATTTATTCACAGACACTACACATACGCACGAACGCTACACGGGTATTTGCAGCGGCCAGTGCAGCCCGCGCGCAGAGTAGTAAATCGTGTCCTGACGCGGGGTGGAAGTGAGGTAGACTCAAACGGGTGGGGGGTAACGAGTGGCCGTTCTATACGTAGTTTTATTATATCTTCTTTGGTTGGGGGACCGAAGTCTTGGCAGTTGGGGGACTGAAGCCTGGGCAGTTGGAGGACCGAATCCTGGACAGTTGGGAGACCGAAGCCTGGGCAGTTGGGGGACGGAAGCTTGGGCAGTTGGGGGACCGAAGCCAAGGCTTTGGTTCGCGAAATAGGGCGGAGGATAAGGGACAGAGGAAGTGACTCTCGCTCTGGGTGGTTCTTAGTACAAAAAATGTCTATCTCTATTCAACGCGGTAATGCGGCCAGTGTTGAAATTTGTAATTGAATGATTTGTGAAGTATTTTGTATCAAATTAAAGTGATTTATTTTAAACATCCAGCCGGCGTTGATGGATATTTTGATTGTTGTAGGACGCGAGTACGGGCGCGGCGGGCTCCCCTCCCCCGCGGCCCGCGCCGCTGCCCGCCCCCCCGCACACCGCGCCCGCCCTCATGCCGAGCGGAGACACCGTGCAGCTGCCCGTGCCCGTGAGTATACCGTACCCTGCCCGCCCTATATTCCTTACGTTGTAAGTGTAATTTCGTATATATTGTTATACTAGCTTGTGCCCGCGGCTCCGTCCGCGTGAAATTTGACTTTTGTGCTATCCCACAGGACCCTTTAATTTTTTCGGGGTAAAAAGAAGCCTATGTCAGTTTCCGGCCCTTGAACTATATCCATGCCAAAATCCAAAATCAAGTCGATCAGTTGATCCGTTGCTGCGTGAAAGAGGAACAAACCAAAAAACTTGTGTGTAGTCTTTCACAAAATAAATCAGAATAAGTGTGCATTAAATAGAAACTAGCATTGCGTGCATGCCTTGAGCATTCATGCTCGCCATCGAAGGCTCCTTGCGGCGGCGTCGTGTGTCGGGTCGTTCTCTTCCCTCAAATATGATCGAGGAGAGCGATGGCTGGCACATATCACACTCGTGATCGGGTGGCATTCACGCAATGCAATGAAACCACTAACTCAGACTAAGATTTAAACTAACCCCTCTCTATTGTACAGTCGCATTCTTTCAATTGTAACTTACAAAAAAAACCAACAAACTTTTCGGATTTATAATATTAGTATGATTAGTATTAATAGGCCAGTGGCATGCCCTGATGTCAGTCTTGAAGCTGCCTGAAGGCCTCTGACACTCCTAAATGGTTAAACAAGTCGATATATGCTTCTGAAGATTCAGTTAAACAGACGTGTCGCGAGGTCTACTGTTCGGAAAACTACTAGTTTTAACAGGCTAACCAGCCTTTTATGAAGAGTTTTAGTTTTTTTTTTATTGGAATATTACAAACCACAGACTCCAGGGTCTGTGCCTTTTGTTAACTAAAATATTCAATTATTCGATTTTACTGTACAAAAAGAGTTAGTACAATAGAGATGGGTTAGTTTAAATTTTTGCCTAAGTTAGTAGTTTCGGTACTGTACTGCATCAGCCTTTTTAATAGTCCACTGCAGGACGTAGGCCTACCCACGAAGGGTGTTTGGGCCATATCCACCACGCTGGCCCAGTGCGGGTTGGTGGATTCACATACGCCATCGAATTTCTTCTACTGACATATACAGGTTGCCTCACGATGTTTTCCTTCACCGAAAAGCCAGCGGTGTTAAATTCCGTACATAAATTCCAAAGAACACATTGGTACGGGACCGGGATTTGAACCCATGACCTCACGATTGTAAGGCGGGTGTCACTACCACTAGACCGCCACGGCTTCACTAGACCACCACGGCTTCGTAGTAGTTTCGGTGCATTGCGTGAATACCTCGAGCAAACTGGCAACCCGCATGCAGCACCCGATCACGAGTGTAAGAGTTTTAGTTGAATAAAAATAATTACATAACTATTTCGACAATCTTGTCTCGTCTCGACTCTAGCCTCAAAAGTCTGGGAACTCGAGACAACTACAATTTACAATGACGAGAAATCCTTGGACTTCGAGACACGAGACGTCCCCGGAGCCAAACCTTAACAGAGGGAGTACATCTTTGTTAGCTTACAAAATAACGTGACTAATAACTAAGTAATACTGGCAGGAGTGGTATAATCTTCATCTAAATTGATACGAAATTTTGTGAGCAGGTGGTGCCAAGCGACTACTGGAGCGAAGGCAGCCGGGGCAGCTTGGAGGAGGCTGCCGGTAGACCAGCATCAGCTCTCTCCAGCTCCGGGTCTCTCGCTAGCTTCCTATCAAGGTGAGCTCATCATCATGTAAGGTATGCTATTCTAGAAATTTCGCATCATTTTTAGGATTCCGTACCCAAAGGATAAAAACGGGACCCTAGTACTAAGACTCCGCTGTTCGTCCGTCTCTCTCTCTCTCTCTCTCTCTCTCTCTCTCTCTCTCTCTCTCTCTCTCTCTCTCTCTCTCTCTATCTGTCTGTCTATCACCAGGCTGTATATCATGAAAAATTAGTTTGTTTTTAGGATTCCGTACCCAAAGGGTAAAAACGGGACCCTAGTACTAAGACTCCGCTGTTCGTCCGTCTCTCTCTCTCTCTCTCTCTCTCTCTCTCTCTCTCTCTATCTGTCTGTCTATCACCAGGCTGTATATCATGAAAAATTAGTTTGTTTTTAGGATTCCGTACCCAAAGGATAAAACCGGGACCCTAGTACTAAGACTCCGCTGTTCGTCCGTCTCTCTCTCTCTCTCTCTCTCTCTCTTATCTGTCTGTCTATCACCAGGCTGTATATCATGAAAAATTAGTTTGTTTTTAGGATTCCGTACCCAAAGGATAAAAACGGGACCCTAGTACTAAGACTCCGCTGTTCGTCCGTCTCTCTCTCTCTCTCTCTCTATCTGTCTGTCTATCACCAGGCTGTATATCATGAAAAATTAGTTTGTTTTTAGGATTCCGTACCCAAAGGGTAAAAACGGGACCCTAGTACTAAGACTCCGCTGTTCGTCCGTCTCTCTCTCTCTCTCTCTCTCTCTCTCTCTCTCTCTCTCTCTCTCTCTCTCTCTCTCTATCTGTCTGTCTATCACCAGGCTGTATATCATGAAAAATTAGTTTGTTTTTAGGATTCCGTACCCAAAGGATAAAAACGGGACCCTAGTACTAAGACTCCGCTGTTCGTCCGTCTCTCTCTCTCTCTCTCTCTCTCTCTATCTGTCTGTCTATCACCAGGCTGTATATCATGAAAAATTAGTTTGTTTTTAGGATTCCGTACCCAAAGGATAAAAACGGGACCCTAGTACTAAGACTCCGCTGTTCGTCCGTCTCTCTCTCTCTCTCTCTCTATCTGTCTGTCTATCACCAGGCTGTATATCATGAAAAATTAGTTTGTTTTTAGGATTCCGTACCCAAAGGATAAAAACGGGACCCTAGTACTAAGACTCCGCTGTTCGTCCGTCTCTCTCTCTCTCTCTCTCTCTCTATCTGTCTGTCTATCACCAGGCTGTATATCATGAAAAATTAGTTTGTTTTTAGGATTCCGTACCCAAAGGGTAAAAACGGGACCCTAGTACTAAGACTCCGCTGTTCGTCCGTCTCTCTCTGTCTGTCTGTCACCAGGCTGTATCTAATGAAAAGTAATAGCTAGGGCGTTGAAATTTTCACAGATGATGTATTTCTGTAGCCGCTATAACAAAAACCTGATTTTTTTTGCTTGACATTAGTAATTGCAACAGGAAGATGCTTGAAATGTTCACAAAATATAAAGTTGTATATTCACTTCAAAAAAAATATTCAAAATTAAATATCTTAAGGGGAGCTTCCATACGGTACAGTGCACGTACACGCACAGTACGAGTTCGACTCGCATTTGGCCGATTATTTAAGTAACGTAGTCAACATCTACGGAAGTCTATCATACGCGTGTCTCGACACGCATTTGACAACTTATAAATGAATATTATGTCGTTCCAGTATCGGTCTCGAGCAACTGGCGCCGGTGCTGGAACGCGAGCAGATCACGGTGGACATCCTGTCGGAGATGTCGCATGAAGACCTGCGCGCCATCGGCGTAGCGGCGTACGGGCACCGCCACCGGCTCATGAAGGCCGCCCGGCAAACGTTACATAGCGCTTCAGGTAATTGTAATAGAGTCTACTTTAGCTTGAATCTTGCGGGCTGCAGGAGGCGAGACAGTCAGGACACAGCGCTTCAAGTCTTTATTACTCAGATAATATGTATTTATTGTATGTATTGTATTTATTATATATTTATGTAATTGTTTATGTATGTATATTTATCTTATTGAAGATGTAGTATATTATTATACTTAATATGTAATGATTGTATTTTAGTTTGTACTCGTAAGTAATTATTTTTTCTTTCCACATTTTACTTTTATTATACACCACCAACCACATATTTGTACTCTTGATTTTCTGTCCATCCAAAGGTAGCCTGGAAGAAATCGCTTAAGGCGATAACGCCGCCGTTGTACCACCTAATTTTAAGCAAATTTATACTTTGTTATTTAAGCTGTTTTTCTGGTGTACAATAAAGTTATATTATTGTATTGTATAATAGAGTCTACTTTAGCTTAAATCTTGCGGGCTTAGGAGGCGCGACAGTCAATACACAGCGCTTCAAGCCTTTATTACTCAGATAATAGAGTCTACTTTAGCTTAAATCTTGCGGGCTTAGGAAGCGCGACAGTCAATACACAGCGCTTCAAGCCTTTATTACTCAGATAATAGAGTCTACTTTAGCTTAAATCTTGCGGGCTTAGGAAGCGCGACAGTCAATACACAGCGCTTCAAGCCTTTATTACTCAGATAATAGAGTCTAGTTTAGCTTGAATCTTGCGGGCTTAGAAGGCGCGACAGTCAATACACAGTGCTTCAAGCCGTTATTACTCAGATAATAGAGTCTAGTTTAGCTTGAATCTTGCGGGCTTAGAAGGCGCGACAGTCAATACACAGTGCTTCAAGCCTTTATTACTCAGATAATAGAGTCTAGTTTAGCTTGAATCTTGCGGGCTTAGGAGGCGCGACAGTCAATACACAGCGCTTCAAGCCTTTATTACTCAGATAATAGAGTCTAGTTTAGCTTGAATCTTGCGGGCTTAGGAGGCGCGACAGTCAATACACAGCGCTTCAAGCCTTTATTACTCAGATAATAGAGTCTAGTTTAGCTTGAATCTTGCGGGCTTAGAAGGCGCGACAGTCAATACACAGTGCTTCAAGCCGTTATTACTCAGATAATAGAGTCTAGTTTAGCTTGAATCTTGCGGGCTTAGAAGGCGCGACAGTCAATACACAGTGCTTCAAGCCGTTATTACTCAGATAATAGAGTCTAGTTTAGCTTGAATCTTGCGGGCTTAGAAGGCGCGACAGTCAATACACAGTGCTTCAAGCCGTTATTACTCAGATAATAGAGTCTAGTTTAGCTTGAATCTTGCGGGCTTAGAAGGCGCGACAGTCAATACACAGTGCTTCAAGCCTTTATTACTCAGATAATAGAGTCTAGTTTAGCTTGAATCTTGCGGGCTTAGGAGGCGCGACAGTCAACACACAGCGCTTCAAGCCTTTATTACTCTGATAATAGAGTCTAGTTTAGCTTGAATCTTGCGGGCTTAGAAGGCGCGACAGTCAATACACAGCGCTTCAAGCCTTTATTACTCAGATAATAGAGTCTAGTTTAGCTTGAATCTTGCGGGCTTAGGAGGCGCGACAGTCAATACACAGCGCTTCAAGCCTTTATTACTCAGATAATAGAGTCTAGTTTAGCTTGAATCTTGCGGGCTTAGAAGGCGCGACAGTCAATACACAGTGCTTCAAGCCGTTATTACTCAGATAATAGAGTCTAGTTTAGCTTGAATCTTGCGGGCTTAGAAGGCGCGACAGTCAATACACAGTGCTTCAAGCCTTTATTACTCAGATAATAGAGTCTAGTTTAGCTTGAATCTTGCGGGCTTAGAAGGCGCGACAGTCAATACACAGTGCTTCAAGCCGTTATTACTCAGATAATAGAGTCTAGTTTAGCTTGAATCTTGCGGGCTTAGAAGGCGCGACAGTCAATACACAGTGCTTCAAGCCTTTATTACTCAGATAATAGAGTCTAGTTTAGCTTGAATCTTGCGGGCTTAGGAGGCGCGACAGTCAACACACAGCGCTTCAAGCCTTTATTACTCAGATAATAGAGTCTAGTTTAGCTTGAATCTTGCGGGCTTAGAAGGCGCGACAGTCAATACACAGCGCTTCAAGCCTTTATTACTCAGATAATAGAGTCTAGTTTAGCTTGAATCTTGCGGGCTTAGAAGGCGCGACAGTCAATACACAGTGCTTCAAGCCGTTATTACTCAGATAATAGAGTCTAGTTTAGCTTGAATCTTGCGGGCTTAGAAGGCGCGACAGTCAATACACAGTGCTTCAAGCCTTTATTACTCAGATAATAGAGTCTAGTTTAGCTTGAATCTTGCGGGCTTAGGAGGCGCGACAGTCAATACACAGCGCTTCAAGCCTTTATTACTCAGGTAATAGAGTCTAGTTTAGCTTGAATCTTGCAGGCTTAGGAGGCTGAGCTGCATTGTTCTCGCTCGATCCGCTCCAAAAACCCGTCAACCATCAACATTTCGACTTTATTCTCATCTGTATTATGTTGTAACACAGGGACCACGCGGGCGGTCACTTCTCGCACTACAACGTCGTCCGGGTGAGTGAGTGAGTGAACGATAGTCGAGAGAGAGATGCAAGCTTCCGTGCGAGCGCACAGGGACCACGCGGGCGGTCACTTCTCGCACTACAACGTCGTCCGGGTGAGTGAGTGAGTGAACGATAGTCGAGAGAGAGATGCAAGATTCCGTGCGAGCGCACAGGGACCACGCGGGCGGTCACTTCTCGCACTACAACGTCGTCCGGGTGAGTGAGTGAGTGAACGATAGTCGAGAGAGAGATGCAAGCTTCCGTGCGAGCGCACAGGGACCACGCGGGCGGTCACTTCTCGTACTACAACGTCGTCCGGGTGAGTGAGTGAGTGAACGATAGTCGAGAGAGAGATGCAAGCTTCCGTGCGAGCGCACAGGGACCACGCGGGCGGTCACTTCTCGCACTACAACGTCGTCCGGGTGAGTGAGTGAGTGAACGATAGTCGAGAGAGAGATGCAAGCTTCCGTGCGAGCGCACAGGGACCACGCGGGCTGTCACTTCTCGCACTACAACATCGTCCGGGTGAGTGAGTGAGTGAACGATAGTCGAGAGAGAGATGCAAGCTTCCGTGTGAGCGGACAGGGACTAAAATGCGAGTGAGTGAGTGAATGAGAATGCGGTACTCCAAAGAGAAATGTTCACAAAGACCCGGAAGCACGTCACAGGGTCAGAATGACATATCAGACACGTATTTTTTCTTTTGCCAATTTAACAAAAAAATATGAGGATATAGCCCTTTAAAGTTCCGCGTGACGTCACTAACCGCTGTCAAATGCACCGGCTAGTGCCCCACTCTTAAACTTTGACAAGGTTAATCTTTGTCACTGATTGTTTGAGCGAGACCAGACTGAATATATGTGTAGCAAGCCTAAAATCTAAAAAGCGAAACCAAACATTGATAGCAATTCGGCGACATTCCACGAAACTATAACTAGTCGCACTAAAATTTTTAATTTAGTGCAAAACTAGCAAAAAGCTATTCGGTGTTTTCTTCGAACTTAATTAAAACCGATTTTAGTCGTCCACCATAAAGAACTAAGTTAAGTAACGCCAGTTACGCCATCTAGTGTTGAGTAGCAATATTAGTTCGGAAATAGTTCACTAGATAGCACTAAACATTAATTACTGTTTTTATTTTATCTGTGGCACATCTATAACTGCCAAGGATTTAGTATTACATCCATGATAGCTGCTCCCAATATGTTGCCATATCGATAACAAGTGCTCTTTTCTATTTTAAGTTTCATGTCATACTTAAAATCTGTTACGATGATTTTGATTTGATTTTACTCCAAAAACGGCGCAACTCGCTTTATTTTGGAATAAGACTTTTACATTATTTATTTCCGTGGAATGCACTAGCTTTTATATCTATAATATGATTATAGGTTTGAGGTAAAATACAAGTTGTTGGCTTTTATCGCAAATTTTGGTAAATTACTTTGGCAACACTTTTATTTACAATTAATTTTTCAGTTCGCATTTTCACAAAAACTGCAAATTCTTCGCAAAGAGTTTTTAATATCACTACGTTAGACTTTTACAAACATAATAAGAAACGCGGCAACAAAAAGCAAAGGGAGATCCATCGCTTGGAGCGATTCCACGCCAACAAGTAAGTAGATCTCTTGTTGATAAATCCTAAGTAGTCGCTAATTTTCTTTCAAGTTATTTGGATTTACAATAGTCTTTAATGAAACTTTTTCAGGTAATCAAGCAGACAAACAAGCTGGCGAGTTCTTGGCAAATCCGGCCAGTGAACTCAATGTTCTGCTGCAGCAGGGCGGTGCAGGAACCTTGAACCTCGTGGATGGTGCAGGAATGGCAGCATGTGTATGTTTTCAAATTGTTATTTCTTTAAAAACAATTCCAGTATCCCTTGTGTAACATACTACCTAAATGAATATCACAATATGGTTTTAATTTGATAAATATTGTCCAAAGGTATTACAACAGGTAATTTATTTATTTTTACATTCAATTAATAAAGCAAGTTACTTGAATAATCCTTATTAAAGGAAACATGTTAACTGCTAATATTTATACTGAATACGGTGAAGGAAAACATTGTGAGGCAACCTGCATACCGGGATATAGTAGCATAGTCCGGAGAAGAATTTCAATGACGTATGTGAATCCATCGACCCGCACTGGGCCAGCGTGGTGGATGTGGTCCAATCACCCTTGGTGGGTAGGCCTACGTCCTGCAGTGGACTATTATAAGGCTGATACAGTACAGTACATACATATAGCATATATATATAGCATTTAATAGTAGTACATATATTATAGCAGTATATGTATACTATTGAATTAAGTAAAAATGAATGAAAATTTTTTTCACAGGGTTTACTGCAATTACCATCTGAGCAGACAATCCCTGCACTAAGTACATCAGGATAATGGGATCTTTCTACTAGGATACAACCTACAGCAAGACAACCTGCGGAGTCAGCCACAAGCCAGCCTGTAGCATGCCAGTTGGCACAAAGCCAGCCCACAGCGTGCCTGTATTCTGATCTGCCACAACCAAGTTGTGATAGATCCAGTCGGTCAAGATCAAATGTAGCATTAGTCCTTAGCTATTTTTTATGCATTTCTACATGGGTATCCAATGAAAGCACTTGTTAAGAGTAACTTGAAAAATAATGTGATGTCATTTTAAATCATACTAATATTGTGAATCTGTAAAGTTTGTTGGTTTGTTCCTCTTTCACACTGCAACAGAGCAACGGATTGACTTGATTTTTAGCATGGATATAGTTCAAGGGCTGGAAAGTGACAAACGCTACTTTTTATCCCAAAAAAGTATGAGGTTTGTGTAGGATAGCACAAAAGTCAAAATATAGCCACGGGAAAAAGCTATATAAATCATTTCTAGTAAATCAGTGTTCACCTGCTAAATATCTAATTCTTAGATGAAAGACAAAACTAATACAATTAATACAACTCGACAAACCTGGTGTGACAGATTCCACATAAAAAGTGAAGGTGTAGAATCTGTACCACCAGTGGGGCACCTTAGTGCGGCAGAGGGTAATTCACCAGATAAATTGATTATACCTATTTATTTTTTATTTATTACACTACTGTTTAATTTATGTTGGAACAAATAATAAACCATATAAGTACATTTTTATGACGTTTTTATTATCTAGTACCTAATTAAACTTTGGCATATCAATCTCTCAATCTCAATGGTCTCTCACTATGGGCCTTATTAGTAAGCTCCAAGTAGCCCAACGAGCTATGGAGAGGGCTATGCTCGGAGTCCCTCTGCGAGATCGAATCAGAAATGAGGAGATCCGTAGACGAACCAAAGTTACCGACATAGCCCAACGGATTGGCAAGTTGAAATAGCAATGGGCAGGGCACATAGCGCAGAGGGCTGGTGACCGATGGGGTCGAAAAGTTCTCGAGTGGAGACCACATACTGGCAAGCGCAGCATAGGACGTCCAGGACGGATGACCTCATTAAGACCGCAGGATCGCGCTGGATGGAAGCCGCTTCCAACCAGTCTTATTGAAGTTCCATGGGGGAGGCTTATGTCCAGCAGTGGACGTCCTTTGGCTGATGGATGGATATCAATCTCGCTTCTAAATAGAAATCTTGATCATCATGAGTCAGATGACACATCTATCGCTCCGAGAACTAGTTAAATATGCTGCAGTTTGTCTTCAGTACCATCCTCATTGTTATCTGCAATGTGATTTAATATAATTACTGTTTAATGTTTGCTGGAAGAAATAATACCTAAACCATATTAGTAGGCATATTTTCATGTTTTTATTATGTATTAAAAAATATAGTGATTTTTGTTGGAACAAATAATAAACTATGTAAGTACATTAATACATTTTTATGATCTTTTTATTATTAGAAAAATCTAGTACCTAATAAAATTTTTGGCATATCAATTCAGCTTCCGACAGGAAATCTTGATCTCCATCATATCTCTTCTATTGCACCAAATGCTGATTCAATTTGCTACAGCTCATCTTCCATACCATCCTCATTGTAATCTGCAATGTGATATACAATATGATTATACAGATAATTATCAATCTTTATAAGTTTGTTAAGCTCCGCTAGCGGAGCAACCACTAATCCTTTATCCATGAGTTAATTATTGTAAGGATCTATCTGACTGTTGGATAATTAGGTAATTAAGGACTTATCAAATGGTTTGAATAAAAAGAGTTCTCTGTCATTGCAGTTTGTCAGCTGGCGTCATTGGGAATTTGATGATTTTAGGGCACAGTTGTGAGACGATTGCATTACTGTGACCTCAAGACATCTGCTGATGGTTGGCTGGCTTAAGCCCAATAAACTGTCTAGGCCAACAACAGCCTGATAACTGCCTTGGGCAAAAAAGTGAATAGCACTAAGAATCCACAACAAATGATATTTGATTACAATACTCAGTTTGCTTATGCAGACATGCTGAATGGAAAACCATGACATACAACCTCTATAATTGTTTTGGGTTGCCTTCTCGAGATGTGCTTCTCAAATTAAGATCATCAGGCTCCTGTCTTTGGAACTCTATACAGTTTTTTCCTCTTCTATCAGAAAATAATTTGGAACTAGATGAACCACACAATTAACTCTCACTTGTTTAGTGAATCAAGCAAAAACAGGTTTTTGGGTTTTTTACTTACCTTTCCAATAGTTGCTGCCACAATAAATTCGTCCATATTTCAAGATTAATTGCGAAAATCGACGATAAAACACATGCAACTTCCTCAAACTAATTTTAATCGCCATGTTTTTCGTGACGACTATTTTGACATTTGACAACTAAATTTTAGACGTATATCACACTAAAATGTGGGCCGCCGAATGCACTTTGACCAAATTGAGTAACTAAAATCGATTTAGTCGATTCGACCTAAATTTAGTTTAATCGTGTAGACATCCGAATAGCAAAACCTAGTTTGACAGGACTAAACTTATTTTGGAGAAAACTAAACTATAAATGCGTGTCGCCGAATTGTCCTCATTGTCCATTTCAGATACAAAAGATAGTGAACGGGCGGTTGTGGGAGCGCTACACGCACCGGCAGCGCGAGGTGGGCGGGGAGGCGGGCGCGCCCCACGAGCGCATGCTGTTCCACGGGTCGCCCTTCATTAACGCTATCGTGCAGAAGGGCTTCGACGAACGACACGCATATATTGGTGAGTGGTAGATATAGTAGCCAAATACAGCGAGGAAAGTAGCCAGATGTAGAAAAAAAAGTAGGCAGATATAGCGAGTACTGTAGCCTAATTTAAATAAAGTAGCCAATTTAGGCTAAAGTAGCCACTTTTAGTAAAAGAGTAGCCAGGTTCAGTAAAGCATTGGCCAGGATTAGGAAAAGAGTAGGCAGGTTTGGTAAAATAGTAGACATGTTTAGTAAAAGAGTTAGCCAGGTTTAGTAAAAGAGTAGGCAGGTTTAGTAAAATAGTAGCCAGGTTTAGTAAAACAGTAGCCAGGTTCAGTGAAAGAGTAGACAGGCTTAGAAAAAAAATAGGCAGGTTTAGTAAAATAGTAGGCAGGTTTAGTAAAAGAGTAGCCAGGTTCAGTGAAAGAGTAGCCAGGCTTAGAAAAAAAATAGGCAGGTTTAGTAAAATAGTAGGCAGGTTTAGTAAAAGAGCAGCCAGGTTTAGTAAAATAGTAGCCAGGTTCAGTGAAAGAGTAGCCAGGCTTAGAAAAAAAATAGGCAGGTTTAGTAAAATAGTAGGCAGGTTTAGTAAAATAGTAGGCAGGTTTAGTAAAAGAGCAGCCAGGTTTAGTAAAACAGTAGCCAGGTTCAGTGAAAGAGTAGCCAGGTTTAGTAAAACAGTAGCCAGGTTCAGTGAAAGAGTAGCCAGGTTTAGTAAAACAGTAGCCAGGTTCAGTGAAAGAGTAGCCAGGTTTAGTAAAACAGTAGCCAGGTTCAGTGAAAGAGTAGCCAGGTTTAGTAAAACAGTAGCCAGGTTCAGTGAAAGAGTAGCCAGGTTTAGTAAAACAGTAGCCAGGTTCAGTGAAAGAGTAGCCAGGTTTAGTAAAACAGTAGCCAGGTTCAGTGAAAGAGTAGCCAGGTTTAGTAAAACAGTAGCCAGGTTCAGTGAAAGAGTAGCCAGGTTTAGTAAAACAGTAGCCAGGTTCAGTGAAAGAGTAGCCAGGTTTAGTAAAACAGTAGCCAGGTTCAGTGAAAGAGCAGCCAGGTTTAGTAAAACAGTAGCCAGGTTCAGTGAAAGAGTAGCCAGGTTTAGTAAAACAGTAGCCAGGCTTAGAAAAAAATAGGCAGATTTAGTAAAATAGTAGGCAAGTTTAGTAAAAGAGTGGCCAGGTTGTTTAGCGAAAGGCGAATTTTATACCAATCGGTCATTCTCCCAACTACCTACAGTTAAAAAATCCTTTGTTGTTTATTCACAGGCGGCATGTTCGGCGCCGGCATATACTTCGCGGAGCATTCCTCCAAGAGCAACCAGTACGTGTACGGCTTCGGCGGCGGCTCGGGTTGCCCGCAGCACAAAGATAAAGGATGTTATCTGTGCCACAGGTGACTATCGAAAATATCGTTCACCCTTTTCGAGAAAATATCTATAGAGTAACAATCGCGCAAAAAGTGTCCGAGCCAAAACTGGCCAAGCTATGTAGTGGGCAGGGTTTTTTGACCGACGAACCACCGGAGGAGATATACAATTCGACGCGTATATATATATATATATATATATATTTTTATGTATAACCAGGCATAACTTTTTTCAGAGTAGTCCAATTTCAATAATTCTTTTCTTTATTGGAAATAATATAATAAATTGGTCCCATATAAATTTTATCGAAATTGGCTGAGCCATTTTTGATAAATCAACAATAATGTGAAAAATGTTACATCGATCCGTTCATAATATTTGGGTTCTAGCGATGCGCCCCGGCTTCGCACAGGTGTATTATACATATAAACATTTCTCTTGAATTACTCTATTCTAATGAAACAAACTGCATCAAAATCCGTTGCGTAGTTTTAAAGATGCATACATGGGGACAGACAGCGGAAAGCGACTTTGTTTTATACTATGTAATGATTCTGTACACGGGTGAAGTCGGCCATGCTATTTTTTGCAAAAAATGATCTTGTAGTTAGTCGTAAGGCGATTGCGAGCCGACCACAACGCCGCGCGATGCCAAAATGCTCGGTTACAAGCACTAATTAGGTGACATAACGTCGAGATTCGAGAAAACTGGTCATATTTAATATAAATATCTAAGTCGGTATGTATGACGGCGCTCGGACATTTTTACACTACTTTCACTCAAGGACTGTGGCTCTGTAGATATATGCTCGAAGTTCACCCTCGACAAAATGTATAGAACAGCTCTTTTTAGTTTTGACATAAGTCGCAGAACAAAAAATGTTAGTTTTGATGTACACAATACGCCCCTAAAAGGATGCTAATTGGTTATCAGTAACCATGTATAAATTTTTAGGCCTGAAACTGCGCTAATACTAATATACAATTATTTTTAATTTTTTTAAAAATGGTACACATCGACTTCAGTCGTGAACGAAATTCCAATAGTTCACTCGTCGACGTATATCATTTTTTGGTTTATTGTTGATTTTTGAAACCTCAGCTGATTTCAATATAGTTTAATTAAGTTTGATCTACTAAGCAAATTAAATAAAAAAGAACCATTAAAATAGGTTCATAATTGGCGGAGTAATCACGTAATACAGAAAAATCATACAGTAGAAATGAGAACCTTCTTTTTGAAGTAGATTAAAGACCGCGTCAGATCACTTCTGTTTGAATACATGCGAGAGTCTTAACTCCCGTAGCCTTAAACAAGGACTGTTAAAGTTCTTGCAACTTTAGATCTTCCCTTGAAAGGCAACTGGACCGTATCCTTGACATACTCAGTTGCAAATTACCTCACGATCTTTTCTTTCGCCGAAAAGCTCGCGAAAAGACAAAAATTAAAATAATGTTTAAACTTTTACTATGGGACAATTTTGGCAACAAATACCAAAATCGCTGTTTTCAACTTGAGATCGATTGTATGATAATGGTTGTTACGTTTTTAACAAAAAAATAATGATTAATTTTATGGTGTTTCCAGACAAATGCTCCTCTGTCGCGTGACGTTAGGGCGCGCGTTCCAACTGATGAGTGCAATGAAGATGGCGCACGCTCCGCCCGGGCACCACAGCGTGGCGGGCCGGCCCAGCAGTGGGGGACTCGTGTTTCCAGAGTACGTGGTCTACAGGGGAGAACAGGTAATAACTAATATTAAATACTTCATTTTTTTCCTTAATAAAATTGCCAATTCCATGCCGGGCACTAAAAATAAAGTCCGCCATCTTGGACCGTCCGCCATCTTTAACTGTCAGCCATCTTGGGCCGTCCGCCATCTTGGGCTGTCCGCCATCTTGAAGCTATCGCAGTCTTTGTCTACCATCTTTGGTCGTTCGCCATATTAGGTTTAAAATTATTGGGGTTCTAAATGATGAGTGTGATGAAAATGGCGCACGCTCAACCCGGACACCACAGTGTGGCGGGCCGGCCCAGCAGTGGGGGACTCGTGTTCCCGGAATATGTGGTCTACAGGGGAGAACAGGTACTGACTTATATTTTCATTTTTTCCTTAAAAATATGCCGATTC
This sequence comes from Hypomecis punctinalis, assembly GCA_949316475.1. Classification (NCBI taxonomy): domain Eukaryota; kingdom Metazoa; phylum Arthropoda; class Insecta; order Lepidoptera; family Geometridae; genus Hypomecis; species Hypomecis punctinalis. The sequence goes on along the minus strand of OX438794.1, from coordinate 1,885,601 downwards.
CATGCCAGGCACAAAAAATAAAGTCCGCCATCTTCAGTTGTCCACCAACTTTGATCGTCCGCCATATTACACGATGAAAATGGCGCACGCTCTATCCGGGCATCACAGCGTGACGGGCCGGTCCAGCAGTAGGGGACTCGTGTTTTCAGAGAGTGGTATATTGGGAGGATCAGGTATAAATTATATCATACTACTTTCAGCAAACCTTTTCTATGCATATTAACTAGTCCACCATCTTAGGCTCTCCGCCATTTTGGGTTGTCCGCCATCTTTGGCTGTCCGCCATCTTGAGTCGTCCACCATATTAGATCAGTGAATATATCAACTTAGTATCATTTCTACTACAATCCGTAACTAAACTGTAAACTGTTTTATAAATCAAATTAAATTTATCCTATTATCCAAATGCTAGACGATAGACTTAGACGATTTTTTTAACGATAATCTAAAAAAGAAAATAATAAATCGTTCCAATACAAATAATACAATTGCCATACCCATACCCTTATAAGGGCATATGTATATTTATACAAAACATGTTAATTAACAACTGTATGTAAATTTCGGTGCAATAAATTATTGAGATTGAGCATTTCATAGCTTCATTTTATAATTACCGTTTTTTTTTTCAATTTCCAGGCGTATCCGGAGTACCTAATCACGTATCAAATCGTGAGTCCGGAGGCGGGCACGGGGGCGGTGTAATAATAAATAAATAGTAATAATTATAAATATAATTAATTTTCGGTGTATATTTCAAGCAGTATTTTGTGAATTATTTTTTACTAAGACTTTGATGGTACGTTTCACCACTTTTGGATAGATTTATCAGGGGATTTGATTGTACACAGCTGTGTCTTGGTAAATGTAGTATAGTCCGTGCTATATTGTAATATATAGCCCCTGTGATATTACCTACGTAGTTGCCCGAGGATTGGGTTTAGCGCAGCTTGTAGCTAACTTCACAGCCGACAAGATGTTTGATTCGGGCTGTATCTGCGTTGTTTTAGTGATTATAGGGTCAATTAAAAATAATCAATTTATTGACACCAAAATACATTAAATATACAAAGATGTGTCAGCACCCGGAGAAGAAATTCTGATTCCCGGATGCTGACGTCTTCCGACGTGTTAAATAAAATTCATTGGATCTAAGTCAATGAGAAAGCGGTATGAGATAATTTAAACTACTAGATAGTGGATTTTTTGGATTGATTAAATGCTGTTGCTTTGCAAAGTGCAAGAACTTTCTGAAGCTTATATTATTTACTGAGAAATTATGAAAAACTTTTACTGTGACATCAACTAAAAAATCACGGAACAGCTATTCCATTTTATATGTTTATATGAAGACACGTGCCGCAAATAAACTATTTTTGACACGTTGCTGTGTTAACATGATTGTGTGTTTAAAACTATAAACGCATTTTGTTTTAGGTAAATGCAAAGTAAACTCAAATGTTTACTCGACTGGTACCTTTTTATATTTATTTATATGTATAGAGGGGTCTATCGCAAAGATAATGCCATCCTCGACTCAATAGGTACCTATCTGTTGAATAGAATTTATCCAAAAGTGGTGAAACTTATGTAGATGAATTTATGCATAAATTTGTCTATGCCAAAACGTAGGGATCAGATTACAAGAGAAGTGTGGTTTCGGATATAACGATTCTAAATTATTGAGGCTTCCTATTAGTTGTGAGATTGTCGAATAACAATAGTTTAATATTATTAGGTTACTAGTTTTTTTTTTTAATGTCAAAAGTTGTTTAGCGAACGTCGATCTATAAAGACAGATGTACTGTTGTAGCACAAAAGATTAAGTTGTCGTCAACTTATATATTTTCTGGTCATATTATGTGCTGTATAGGCCGCGCCACGCAAGTTGGCGGATGTGAGCTGCGCAATAGTAAATCTACGTGTGGCTTCATGTGAGCTTCAGTCAGGATTGGATATTGCGCAGCTTTGTAGCTTACTTCACATCCGCCAACTTGTGTGGCGCGGCCTATACCGGTCTTTTTGATTGTCCATTATTGAATAGGCCTACCCACGAAGGGTAACTGGGCCATATTCACCACGCTGGCCCAGCGCGGGTTGGTGGATTCACATACGCCATCGAATTTCTTCTACGGACGTATGCAGGTTGCCTCACGATGTTTTCCTTCACCGAAAACCCAGTTCATAATTATGTGCTCATTTAAATATCAATCATGTAATAAAAATAATATTAACACCCAAATAATATGTAATCAAATCAAAAGACTTGGAAGTGTTATCACAATGTTTTTATGAGCTTCTTTGTTTTTAGACTTTTCGAATATTTTTTTTTATTTGCATTAATTTTCAACGGACTTCTAAAATAAAAATGCATTTATTTGCCAAAACATGAGCATAAGTGTAGATCTCATTCGTAATTGTAAAAAAAAACTAGGTTTTTGATCTCGATTCGATTTATGTTTTTTTTTTGTATGTAACGGATTTGCGCGGTTCTGAAATAACATCGCTACTCAGACCAAGTAAAAAAAAAGACAATTTTGTGAACAAAACAAGTGAGTCCGGCAAAACTACGTGTACAGACACAATCACGCACACATACACGTACAAGGAAACTACGCCTTGGCTCGTCAATCAAACCATAGCGGTGCAATTCACCACATGTATAAAAAACCGGCCTCTCTTCTCTGTTCCCGACGTTCTGTCTTGATTTTTTTATTTGATCTGAGCATCGCCATTAGTGAAATATTTATTTTGGTTTAGTATTTTTTAACAAGCGCCAAAATATGTGAATAAACTTGCTTTATGTCAAGACATTATAGTCAAGGCTTGATTGACGTCATAGTAGGAGAGACGTGGATAAAGGACCGTCACTCATCTGATAACTAGATGAGACATTTTTTTTTATTAAATATCATTCATTTGCAAATACGCTTATGATAACTTGCCTATCCAAAAGTGTTTATGGCTATTTTTAATTAAATTAGTAATATTTCATAACCGGTTTTTGCAGCAACATTCAATACTTTTAATAAAAAAATATGTCTCATCTGCCGGGTTAAATAATGCGCGCCACGAATTATTTCTTTCGTAGTGTCAGAACGAGACAGCGTTATGTCATAGTATATATCTGTCACTTTTTCACACGTCAAAATGAGTTATTTTCGTGGCTATTCGTGATCGCATGCTTGACTAGTTGGTTATCAGATGGATGTAAATTAATCTTCACCGGCTCTTCAGACAATGAAGTCGGTTGTTTTTTTTTAAACATTTCTTTTTGTAAAGAGCCGCATTTTTATAACCTCCTCAGGTTAACATTTCAAATGTATGTTTTTTTTTTTAAATCTTTGTGAAAAAAATATCTATGCGTTTATAGATCGGTGACGTCTATTCATTCTGAATAGTAACTTTTAACACGTTCAATTATATAATTATAATAATTTATAATGATTGTAAAATATATAAAAAATCCCCGTTTTATTTTTCGATGTTAGGAAATTTTAAATCAATTTCTGTATTTTGAATAATGACTAACATTTACTTGTATATATTGAAATTGCTATAGTTGTAATGCTGTCGCGTATAGATGGATTTTCAAAATTCAACGGCCTATTATAATATTGCCCTGAACTATTTTCAATGGAATCTGTTTAGGAAATAGATTTCAATGCTTGTCTCTTCAAATGGTTAATGTATGGTAAATATATAGTTGGTTCTAAGTTTGGTTTACATGTTGACTAATAAAAAAACGTTACGTCGTTTATTCCGAAAAAAAATTGAATTGATTTAGATGAGTCTTTTTTTTTGTTTGATAGATTATTATATCGGAGGTGGTCCCTTTATTTCGGTTGAGTAGTTTTCAAACTATATTGAAAGTCGAAGTGTCATTGGCTACTTTTTATCCCGGAAAAATAAAAAGTTCATAAGGTATAGCCTTTGAATATGTATCTGTCTAGATACCGAATTGGCTGTGCAAAACGGCACAAAAAATAGTACCTATATAATTATGGTGCTCACATAGGGGCGGTGTTTGAATTGACATGGCACTATTACTATGACCTTAGGGTTCAAAATAAAAGTTTCGCATAAGAGACGTTTGAAGTATGGTGGACATTGTGAAATCGAATTTGACATTTGATCACTCAAGTGTCATTTGTGTCAAGATCACATGGCAGTGTCTATGTGTTTTCGCCGCCATGTTTCTGAGATCATGCGTCACAACTTTTTTACTTTATGTCGTTTCTCCTATTTTTCATTATTCTAAAGCCGGAAACATACTATCGGACGCGGCTGACGGACGCGACTGACAGCCGCGACTTAGCAATGTGCACAGTCTTAAAACATCCGGTGTGCCAGATCGCTCTCGGACGTCCGAACGCTCAAGGTCGTCCGAAGGTGACGTCCGCGACTTATGTCCGATAGTGTGCACGGCTTAGTGTACTCTCATAGTCTAGATACCTATCAGTCGCGGCTGTCAGTCGCGTCCGTAAGCCGCGTCCGATAGTATGTTTCGAGCTTAAGGGTGCTTATGTACACAAATTTTGACAATTTAGACATAATAATATTGTCAAAAATCTGGGCCTTTTGAAAATGGAAATGTTTTTAGAGTCTAAACCTACCTTTTATTAAAAAAGGTTTGATTTTGTGCTATCAAAGGTGATCAAAGGTATCAAAGCACAAAAACCAAAATTGAAAACATTTTTTTTAAGACATCTATTTATTTACCATACATATAACGTATGTAGTAAAAATGTAGAAAACAATCGTATTTCGAGACGTCATGTGCGAAAGAATGTTTTGTATGTGTTTATGATGTTAGGGAAATAAATGAATTTGATTCAGTTTCATTGTTTTATTTCAACAATTTTATGTATAGATATGTACGCTTTAATTTACGTCACAAGTGAGTAAGGTTTGCTACACACATAATCGGGTCGGCACAGTCGGTCCGGCGCAATTTGTCGAATGGCACTCGACTCGGCTACTAAATTGAAATGAAATTTATTTATTCGACAGATACAAAATAGGTACAAGGAAAGTTATAAAATAACGAAATAAAAAAGTGTCGAAAGGGACCCACCTCAGCTATAGGTGTTGACTGCTGGGAGGACCCAACACTCAACGCTGGTATTCTGGCGAGCCCCTTTAAACAAGGGTAGGTATAACTATACAACAATTAATAACATTAAAAATTAATAGCTCTGTGACAAAACAATCAAAAACAAAATACATACATTGAAACAATTCGTTCGTCATCACTCGGCTCGTGTCGATCGGCACCGATCGGGTGGTTCCTTCGTGTTCAGTCGGCACTATTCGTTTTTCATTAGTTCTTTACGCGTCTCGGCTTAGTGAAAGATCGGCTTTAGTTCGGATTTCTCCCGAAAATTCATGGGGTGCCGACCGAGGCCGAGCCGACTATGTGTGTAGCAACCTTTAGTTTAAAATGATATTTTCTATTAGCTAGATATGGTTATCGTTGAACATTGACTAGAACATTATACATAGCTATACTAACAACAAAACCTTGCTATTTATTATCTTAAAATAAATAAAATACATTAGGCCCAATTTTAAAGGCGCCATCGTAAATGTAATACCAACGTAAAATTATGTTCTCTCTATCAAATGCATGTAGTGAAAAAGAAACGGCTACTTTAAATTGCTATTATAATTAGGATGGCGCCTCTAAAATTGGGCCTATATAAGATTAATTTCGGCATTCTAATAAAAACAAGGTGAATAAGTGATAAATTGAAGTATAGGCCAAATCAAACTTTTTGGCGGGTGTGAAGTTAGTTACAAAACTACAAGCTGCGCAAAACCCAATCCTGGTTGAAGCTCACTAACAGCTGCCCGAGGATTGGGTTTTGCGCAGTGTAGCTATTTTCTCAGCCGACAGAAATATTGATTCGGCCTATACTCTAGCGCCGCTAGTCGAACAACTATACATATTTTTATGTAGATACTACTCATAGTTAAGTTTTGCCAACTTAATAAGTACTGAAATAAGTAATTTAATTCTTCTATGACCACCCCAAAAAACTTAATAGTCAATATATTTTTTCTGGGCCGACCACGTAGCGAGATGCACCGACCAACGCTGGACTCTTAAGAGCACCAAATGGAGCGGACCACAAGAAAAAAGAAACGTGGGAAGGCCACAAACACGTTGGGCGGACGACATAGTTACGATAGTGGGAAAAAACTGGGTCGAAGTAGCACAAAACTGGAAAAAATGGAAGAAATTGGAGGAGGCCTATACCCAGCAAGGGATTGCTATATAGTCATAATCACTGCATTCACTAACACTAGGTTTAATTTAATTCTACTAACATTAAAATTAAAATTGTAAAACATTGTTTAAAATTGTAAATATGTTTAGGTTTATAGCAAATAAAAAGGCAATTTTATTTTTTATATTTTTTCTGGTATGGGCTAAATTAGGCTATCACTAAAAAAACTAGTTAAGTACGTAGATTTTATAAAAATGTAAGAGCGCTTGTTCACGGCCGTTTTTTTTCACCGGTCAACGGACCGTTAATAAACAAATGCCTAAATTTTTCGCCGGATGGATGTCCGTTGCGTCAACACACGTACATTATAAACCATACACCACCGCGAATCCGGTGAAAAACGGTCCGTTATCCGGTGAAACAAATTGCCGTGAACGAGCGCTCTAATTTTACAGTTGCATATTTCCAAATGATGACTGTAACTTACTTATAAGTATAATAGTTTACTTATCGTTATACTTTCGATTCGCATTATTATTACAATGTTCTACTTATTATGTATACCTACTGCCGTCCATAAGCTATAACACCGTTAAGCCACAGGGGGTCATTTTTCACTTTTAAACACATTCTTTCAAATTTGAGTTTCAAATTATCTATCGGTCATCTAAGAATTATTTTTATATCGTTTATAGTTTAGAAGATATAAATTGTGAAAACACCGCTATTGACATTCTTATTTCTACTTTACAAGTCAATAAAGTCGTCATCCAACAAAACATAACTTAAATACCGCTATGATCCCATAATTATTCGAAAACATCATTATTCTACAAATAATAGCTTACCTTTAAAGCCGTTTTTGCAAATAATTGTCTAAATCATAGTTAAAGTACTTTATCTGTCTAGTCCCGCGTTTTTCGTTGATACCCAAAAATTTGGTTTTGTGGTTTAACGGCTTTTTAGGTTATAGACGGCAGTATAACACTACTAACTACTTAGTGCTACCAGACTAGCATAAAAATTACATACTAAATATTTCTTCTTAAATGATTAAATACAAGGATTGTGTTCCCCAGTCATGTTGACATGCGAACAAGCGGCTTTTCTCCCAGTCGCCGCTACCCTGAACAGTTTCCCTTGTGGCATACACACGCACACTTTAAATTGCGCTTGACCGTATTGCCCCGCCCCTTGGCCGAATTGCCCCGCGCTCTGGCCGAATTGCCCCGCGCTCTGGCCGAATTGCCCCACACCCATAGTTTTGTTGACGGGTATAGCTATAGGCAGGTATCTAACGTCAATGTAAACTCCTTCTTTCCCGCTCAGGACGACGGAACCGTTGATACTTTTGAGGTAGATGTCTTGGTCGGCCGTCCAGAATAACTCCTAAAAGAAAAAAATAGTGCGTGGAGTTCCTCCGCGCGGAAGAAATGAAACTTCGACGCGAAAGTGCTTTCATACCTCCTCCATGGTAGCGTTAAACGTTTGACGCAACCTTGTTGGAAGTCGCATTAGAAGTTTCACTTCAAAAAGTTTGGTATACTAAGCGCCATACAAATCGGCGGATTGGAAGTTATGCGCAGAACGCTGCGCAAAAGCCGAAATATAGGTATACGTGGGAGCCAGTGACACGAGACGCCGGGGCACACCCGCTCGTCAACCTCGTGCCTCCCGTACGCTACGCACTACAACACGCGGCGTCGGAATTGTGCACATTTGCTCAATAATTAACCAATCACGGCGAAGTGTCATCTGCGGCTAACATCTCATCTGCCGATTTGTGTGGCGCACAGTATATAGGCCGTATCAAGGATTCTTGGTAGCTGTGAAGTTAGTTATTGTTAGCTTGAGTCAGTTTTAGGTTTGAGATTTGCGCAGCTCGTAGCTAACTTAACAGTCGCCAATAAGTTTAATTCGGCCTAGATACGTTTAGTTAGATAAATGTGCCAAATCAAATTGTCTTGATTTTTTTGCTGTTACCAAGTCAAAAGTCAATTCATCATAGTCATCAGCCATATAAATATGCGACGTCTAGTATGTATCAATAGTAAATTAACTGTTAGTTTATTGATATTCTTAACATTTCTCGAAACTTTTTTTTTTAAATCGAATAGGTTCGCGTTTGACTACACACTGCTAAATAAAGAGTTCTCGAGCTGCAAACAGTGAAAATACGCAACATTGTTGATTCCCAAATGTATGATACCTTGGATTCCATGTGGGTGCCTTCAGCCCCGCGGAGGAAGGTGGAGGAGTCGGAGTGGATGACCAGATCCTCGTCCACCGGGGAAGTGATGCGTTTCGTTGATATTTGCTGCCAACAAACAGTCAGTTACTTATGGATTTTACAACCAAATTTTACCGAATAGGTACCTGAAGGTCTTCATTTTACTGGTTCGTTTTACCAGATACTTCAAATGTACCAGAATAATGTGTAAAAACTTCCTACGCAAAATTAGTAATAGGGTCCGTTTTACCCTTTGGGTACGGAACCCTTAAAAACGTATCCAATATAATGGACCAGAGACCATGTGTGAACCGGCCGTATGTGGTTTAAGTGTAGTGGAACAATGACAACCAGCTGAGAAGTTGACACAGCTACAAGTCACGGCACGTAAGCGTAGTATTATTATATCTTCTTTGACGTAAGTCTAGCGCTGAGCGAAGTGTGGAGGGGATGTTTGCGCATGACTTTAGGATGGCGGTCACCATACGCAGCTATCCCTCCACACTATCCTCAGCGTTACACTAACGTGCCGCTCAGTACCTATACTTATGCAAATTTTTCAGAACATCAGTCATGGCGCAGCGTTTTCCGCGGGCCGCTAGCGTGGACAACACCAGTCCCCCTGCCGACTCCTGACGTGTTCACTTTCAGACATTTCAGATCAGGATAAAAATAGCTTTCTGAAGAGACAGAAACTCTACTTTCGCGTGAGAAAGGTTGAGTGTTAGCTGCTGGAATGGTGGACCAGGACAAATTGCTTGAAAGTTTAAACGCTAAAAAGAGACAGCTAGCTGAATGCAAGTTGTTGATGGCATCAGGCACCGCGCAGCGCTGGCCAGTAGCTGCCGGCGCTGTGGAAAACACCAGCTTGGCCGTCTCTGGTTCGCGGAGCTCCAGCGAACTGACTCCTCGGATTACAAACTCAGACGGGACAAAGACGACCAGCTTGGAAGTCTACACATTAGAAAAAGACAGTTACCTTCGCGTGCAAGTTGTAGACAGCATTAGGCACGGCGAAGCGCTAGCCAGTAGCTGCTGGAGCGGTGGAGAACACCAGCTCTCCCGTTTCTAGTTCACAAAGCTCAGTGAGCTCACTCCTAAGAAAGACAGCTGCTGGTGAAACAGGAGAGACAGCTATACAAGTTGTTGATCGTTGGCTGCTGGCAAAGTAGAGATGGACAACCTATTTGGAAGTTGACACGCCAAAAAGAGACAATTACCTTCGCTGTCAAGAGGTTGAGCCCAATATAAGATTGGCTGCTGACAAGGTGGACTGGCAACCTGCTTTCAGAGAGTCAACAACAGTACTGGCTTCTGGACGTTCTGCAAGGCATCAAAGAGAACCTGCTAGATTGTTGAAATGCCGAAAAATGACAGGTACCTTTGAGTTGTGCATCAGGCACAGCGACAGTAGTAACAATTTCAGTAGGGACAAGGACAGCTAACTTGGAAGTTGACACGCCGAAAAGAGACACCTACCTTTGCGTGCAAATTGTTGACGGCGTCAGGAACCGCGCAGCGCTGGCCAGTAGCTGCTGGAGCGGTGGAGAACACCAGCTCTCCCGTCTCTGGCTCGCGGAGCTCCAGCGAGCTGACTCCTCGGATGAAGACGCCTGACGTGTTCACCGTCAGGCGAGTGTAGGAGCGGGACAACCTGCGAGAAAAAAGAAGGTAAGTTCGTATAAAAATTCAAACTGCACGCCCCTCCATTGTTTTTTTTTTCCCGAAACAGGGACTCTATTTTTTAACCGACGAAAAAACTCAAGTCAACGCTTACTTATTTTTAATTTTTTTTTGAAAGTGGTCTTTGAGTAGTCGAATTTTGTATTCAGATTTTTATGATAAACGTTGGTTGTGCCATTTATATAAAAATAATTATTTACAGAATATTTTGACGTACGCTTGTTTTAAAGAATCTTATGTCTTAAAATTCGGTAGAAAAATGCGATAGTAGCACCACTCGACTATAAAGTCACAGTCGTGGCAAAAAACAATATTGTAACAGGGTTTCTTCCCTATGAAGGGGTGTGGATAGATATACCTACACTTATCAACTAAGGTGGTTAAATAAAATCCAAGTGTTCATCACCGGCATGTTTTTTTTTATTTATAAGCAACTTTCCTGTGATGCATAATTATTGTAAACTCATTGAACACCTTATGAGTAATTCGGACCGTACGAATGACGTATTCGTACGTCGTAAAGTTGCCTACATTGAATCATTACTAACATCTGCGGGTAGTTTCACTTACTTACTCTTTTTATTTTTTACTTCTACAAGAAACAAGTCTCGAATACCTACCTTATTTAAAGTAACTGAAAGATAGAGTGCAATTTTCTTTTTTAATGTTTTTGTGAGTGATATTATTTTATTTATAGGTTTTCTTCGCTTATATAAGAAATCTAGATGTTCGTTTTCTAATTTTTAATTATGTTTTTAGCCGTGCTTAATTTTTTTATACACAATGACTTCGAGAAGCAAGCAAGAACACGAGCAGGAAAGAAAGAAGAGAGCAAACAGTGGAAAAGTGAAACGTTTCATTGAATCATGTAAGTATTTTACTCATCCATTCATCAGCCGCAGGACGTCCACTGCTGGACATAGGCCTACCCTTACCTACCCTAACTGTGGATTGGGTTTCCCGCAGTTTGTAGCAAATTTTACAGCTGCCATGTTTGATTCGTCCTACCGAGTTCAAAAAAAGGAGGTTTGCAATTTAACTCTGTTTCTATGTTTTAACTAGCTTTTGCCCGCGGCTCCGCCCGCGTGGTTTTTGCCTTTTGTGCTATCCCACAGGAATCTTTTATTTTTTCTGGGTAAAAAGTAGCCTATGTCACTTTTCGGGCCTTGAACTATCATCATCATTATCTACAGTATTCTTTATCCCACTGCTGGGTATAGGCCTCTCTCGTACTGTGCCATCTGCCTCGGTCCTGTGCCAATCGTGTCCAGGGGCCTTATTGTGTAAGCACTCTGACGTTCGGCTTCGCTTTTTCTCTTGCTTGCGCCAGTTACTCACGCCACGAGAGCGAGCGGGAGAAAAAGCGAAGCCGAACGCCAGAGCGCTTACACAATAAGGCCCCCGGTTCTTGAACTATGTCCACGCCAAAAATGAAGTCAATCCGTCGCTCCGTTGCTGCGTGAAGCAGGAACAAACCAACAAATTTTCGGATTTATAATATTAGTATGATGATGAATCGATTTTGGTCATCCTTTTTGTTTGGTAGATCAAACTTCAAAGGTAAAATTAAATTTTACTGAAATAGATTAAATGAGTTAGGTATTTTTGAAAATTCAATAACTTATTTCATTTCATTTATTCAACAAATGTGTGTCAGCTTTTGAGAAGTCAATAAAAATCTACACAGTGGTAAACACTTAACAAAAAAAATCAATTGCTTACATAAATAAATCATCTATTTACACTTAATCCACATTAATTAATTAAACATTAAAATTAGTTACCTACCTACATCGTACATTAAAAACAAGTAAACACAACACGGTGCCAGAAGTATGAATGACGAAAACCTACCAAATCTATCCACTTAATTAAAATAAACTTAATTAAAATGGCGTAGGTAGGTACAACAATTTGAGCGACTCATTGACAGTAAATTTTTTGTTTCTTCAGAAGCGATACCGAAACCGGCGGAGCTGTTATTGAAAAAATTACAATTAACATATTTATTTTATTATTAATAATCTATAAATGGTATATATATTTTCGAGTAAATATCTACAGAGCCACAGTCCCTAAGTGAAAGTAGTAAAAAAATGTCCGAGCGCCGCCATACATACCTAAGATATTCACATTAAATAATTCACAATGACCCGTTTTGCTCGAATCTCGACGTTATGGCACCTAATTAGTGCTTGTAACTAGGGCATGTAATATCGGAAGGTTTTCAATTCCGATACTGATTTCCGATATTAGATCTCAATATCGGAATTCCGATATTAATATCGGAATTGCGGTTTTTCCTTAAAAAATGCACATTTTAGTTTTAAAATTGCACAAATTCGGTATGTGTTTGGATTGAGTGCAATAAAAAACATTTTTAAATCGTATTCTTTAATGTGGTTCAAACATTCGTTGTTTTCAAGTATTTATTAAATCACATATTTCTCATTATTTTCCTATACATACTTATTACTAATTAAACTCAAAATCAATAAAACTTCTTATAATTTAAAATATGCGAGCAAAATCAACAATTATTGGAAATATTTGTTTATCATATTTCTCATTATTATATCCTATACTTATTACTAATTAAACTACCGAACTCAATCAACAAAACTGTCATAATTTAAAGTGTGCAAGTACAATCAACAATTAGGAACTAGGAACAAGTTGTAACCGAGCACTTTGGCATCGCGTGGCGTTGTACAGTCCGCGCCATACAAGTTGGTAGGTGTTAGCTACAAGCTGCACAATATACAATCCTGGCAGAAGCTCACATAAAGCCGCACGTTGATTGGTTATTTCGCAGCTTGTAGCTAACTTCACATCCTTCAACTTGTGTGGCGCTTAGTATAGTCGGCTTGCAATAGCCTTATGACTAACTACATAAAAAGCCACACAGCTTGGGCAGTCTGGCTCGGACACTTTTTTTGAACGATTGTGACTCTATTTATATCTATGTATATATTTGTTCGAAGATGTACTTCGATTCAGGCGAACTATTCGTATTTTGTACTGTACTAGCCTTTTTAATAGTCCACTACAGGACGTAGGCATATCCACGAAGGGTGATTGGGCTATATCCACCACGCTGGCCCAGTGCGGTTTGGTGGATTCACATACGCCATCGAATTTCTTCTACGGACGTATGCAGGTTGCCTCACGATGTAATCCTTCACCGAAAAGCTAATGATGTGAAATTCCGTACATAAGTTCCAAAGAAACTCATTGGTACGGGATCGGGATTTGAACCCACGACCTCACGATTGCAGGTCGGGTGTTACTGCCACTAGACCACCACGGATTTTTTATACTACCACTAGACCACCACGGCTTTTTTCGAATTTTGTACTTACCATAATTATAAGAATGTAAATCGCAATAATTCAAGTCGGTTGTGTCATTATTTGGCGAAAAATAATAAAAGGTGATGTCCACAAGTGGTATAATATTCAGAGAAAAATCGAACCAAGATGATATATACATCATTTGAAAGCTTGTTTTATGGGCTTCTGAAAAATATTTAATTTAGATTTTTTTATCCCTGCATTTTTTTTTAAAGTGAAAAATAAATTATCTGAAAAAAAATAATGCAGCTTTTTATTTTTTCTAGTTTAACAATAATAAAGTGTTTCTAGCGTTATTTTACTTGGATTCAAAGCTGATTCTTCAACATTTACCTCTCAATTTGCTAAAATTGAAAATTATAACCTACCAGTGTGACCAGTTAGTAGGTACAATGTGACAAAAAATCACTTAAAGAGTGTGTCTAATTGGTAAAAATGCTTTTATTTAACAATTTGGAGGTTACTTAATCAGAGTTCCTAGAGATAAACTACCTATTGAGCCAAATATATTTATTTATCCTAATAAAATCAAAATTAATTTTAAAAAAAAGCAGGGCTCTTTTTTGTTTTCAACTGATGTAATGGACTCAGAAAAATATGAACTTTCTCGAAATGTAACGAGTCTTGTGGTTAGATTTTTTGATTATTATTATACCAGCCTCCATACATTTTGTGAACAATTTATTCGTTTCAGCACAACGAGAGAAATCAGACGATCCAATCAAAGACGTCGTAGCCAGTTCATCATCCTCGCAAAGTAGCCGTGACTCGGATGACTCAGATATCCCGACCGAACAACTAACATCTCCACGAGAGCAAAAGAGATATCAGAAATTTAAGAAAATAACGAAGAGATATTTAAGACATCGTTGCTTAAAATCCGCAAGTAATCAAGACTCGAGCAGCCCAGATGTTGGTCCGAGTGGCTCAAACGTAGGCCGGAGTGGCTCAAATGTAGAGCCAAGTGGCTCGAATGTAAAGCCAAGCGGCTCGAATGTAGAGCCAAGAGGCTCGAATCCGGGTCGCTTGAATGTAGACCCGAGTGGCTCGAATTTAGACTCTAGTGGCTCGAATGTAGATCAGATTGGCTCAGATGTAGAACCAGCCTCGAGAAATTCGAGCGATGCTTCTTGGGACGTGTCGCTCGAAGAAAATAATGAGTCGAGTGACTCGACGCCGATTCCAGTGCGGGTAAATATATAATTTTTTTATATTTTTAATTGTCTGTTTGTTTACTAAATCAAATAATTTTAATATTATTTATTAATTAATATAAGCCCTAAACTTATTCCGGCAATGATTAAATTAAACATAGAGAACCACATTACATAAAAAACAGATTACAAGGACAAAACAATACAAATCGGTTTCTAACTGGCAGTATTATCGCTTAAAGCGTTTTCTTTCAGGCAACCAACATGATGCAATCAAGTATCCTACTAATATTATAAACGCGAAAGTTTGTGAGGATGGATGGATGGATGGATGTATGGATGTTTGTTACTCTTTCACGCAAAAACTACTGAACGGATTGTGATGAAACTTTGCAATAATATAGCTTATATATCAGAATAATACATAGGCTATAAATTATAATGCGTATGCGGGCGAAGCCGCGGGTAAAAACAAGTAAAAGATATAATCTTGTGACCTTCTCACTTTATACCTAGGTATAGGTCCCGGCACGTAAGTTGAACACAAAAATATCACTCTCTCCCTTTCGTTAGCAGAGAAAACAAAAGAGAGGTAGCTATGGTTTAATGTTCAAGTTGTTTGCCGGCTACTATATATGACTCACTTTATACATAGAGTATGATAATTATGGTATGATTATATTGGTGTACAGAATAAGCCTTTAAAAGGATGCTAATTGATTACCAATAAACCTGTATAATTAAATTCTCCCGTTTCCAGAGACCTCCAAAGCCTCCATCAGAGCCTTCGGAGCCAGAAAGCCCGCTGCCAGAGCTGAACGTGGAGTACGAAAAGTCGGTGGAACATTACTCCGACTGCTCGGAGTTCTACGACCAGCTGATGAAGAAGGTGGCCAAACTGTGGCGCAAGTACGAGAGAGGGGAGAAAGACGTCGATGGAGTGTCTTCGGGCTGGAGTGATACCGGTGAGATATCCCCTTTTCTTCCTTTTCGCAGCAGCACAGTAAGAAAAGTTCATATGGGCCGGGTGGCTAGCCCTGCCCCCCTACCGCCTAAGCAATAGCAATCGTAATAGCAATCGTTTATGACTTCATTTTAGTCATTTGGCACCGTCTATGTGACGTTAGCCATCAATTGCTTTGCGCGGATTGCGAAAGCAATCGTTGAATAAACAACGTTGATGGCTAACGTCACATAGGCGGTGCCAAATGACTAAAATGAAGTCATAAACGATTGCTATTGCTTTAGGCGGTAGGGGGGCTGCAGAGTTTTAAAGCCGCCTGAAAGCCTCTGACATGGCTAAACAGTTTTTTTTATCGCGTACAAGTCCGCGCTAGACCACCAACTCGTCTGATGGTAAGCGACGTTGTGGTTGAAGATGAAGCGCGCAGACCTAGAAGATACCTATTCACTCTGACCTTGAAAAGCTTTAGATTAAAGTTAGGAACAAGTAGGAATTAGGAACAGATTAGGAAGCGCTTGTTTTGCCTTGAGGCGCGTAGCCAAAGTAGTTTCGAGTGAAACAGTACGATCATGCTATTTTGCAACGGTCCACTCCATTAAACTGTATGGTGTAGATTTGAACGCTTTTGCAGTTTGAAAACTCTGCACCAGGCGGCCGCCAGTTTTCAAACTGCAAAAGCGTGCAGTACGTGCGATTGTCGGGATACCGCAGGATTCCTCTGTGCGTCCGCATTTCAAGAGGCTTGGGATCATGACGTTGCCAGCTCTAATCATATTGCAGGTAGCGGTGTATGTCCGATTAAACCAAGCCTCCTATGAAACGCGTGTCAGCGCCCGCTATAGAGATAAGCTAGCGGAGGTGCCCCGCGCGTTAGAAAAATCCGGCTGGTGCACTTATCCCTACCAAGCTATCCCCCCTGGTAGGGATAAGTGCACTTTTTGTAGATTTAGTTCTACCAGTAGGGATAGGTGCACTAACCATTTGTGTAGTGCACTTATCCCTACCGAGCTATCTCCTCTGGTAGGGATGGGTGCACTGCCTATTTCTACTATTTTCTACTCTTCATATTATATGCTATTGCTAATCGAATACAATACTACGGAACGTTGGTTTTATTGAAAAATTGATTTGCTGATATGATGAAGTTTCATTAGGTACATAACTTTTTTTTAATCATAGATGTCAAAGTGACAGCTGTCATATTCTAAAATCGGTACTATAATAGCTTGATAGGTGTCAAAGTGACAGCTGTCAAATTTAAAAGTGGATTTTCTCCGTAACTATCACCTAAAAACCATTGTCGTTCTAACAAAAGTGATAGAGCTCAACGAGATCTACATTTCGGATGACAGCTGTCAAACTTAAAAGTGGATTATCTCCGTAACTATCACAGATAAACCATTGTTGTTCCAACAAAAGCGATAGAGCTCAACAAGATCTACATTTCAGATGACAGCTGTCAAACTTAAAAGTGGATTATTACCGTAACTATCGCTTATAAACCATTGTTGTTCTAACAAAAGTGATAGAGCTCAACGAGATCTACATTTCGGATGACAGCTGTCAAACTTAAAAGTGGATTATCTCCGTAACTATCACAGATAAACCATTGTTGTTCTAACAAAAGTGATAGAGCTCAACAAATTTCAGATGACAGGAGATAATCCACTTTTAAGTGTGACAGCTGTCATCTGAAATGAAGATCTTGTTAAGCTCTATCACTTTTGTTGGAACAACAATGGTTTATATGTGATAGTTACGGAGATAATTCATTTTTAAGTTTGACAGCTGTCATCTGAAATGAAGATCTTGTTGAGCTCTACCACTTTTGTTAGAACAACAATGGTTTATCTGTGATAGTTACGGAGATAATCCACTTTTAAGTTTGACAGCTCTCATCCGACATGTAGATCTCGTTGAACTCTATCACTTTTGTTGGACAACAATGGTTTATAAGCGATAGTTACGGAGATAATTCACTTTTGAGTTTGACAGCTTTTACTTTGATACCTGTCATGCCATTCTAGTACCGATCTTAGGATATGACAGCTGTCACTTTGACATCTGTCATAGAAAAAAAAATGTTAGGGCAAAAAGTTGTGTAAAAAGTTGTAGGTAATAAAAAGATATAAAACTTTTGCATTGACACTTTTTTTACATAATCTCAAAATTTATGTGAAAAATCCAAAAAACCAAGGTTTTGGTTTTTTATTTTTATCTTTTACAAAAAAAAATTTTTAACGTAATTTCTTAAAAACTATGTCCCAAATACGCTGTAATTTATTTGATTAAAAATATTTATTTTTTCACCTTATTTTGAATTAATATCGAAGAAACACCCTAATTTCCAATCGAAAATTCACCCGTCAAAATATCAGCTTTTTCAAAAAGTTGGTATGGTTTCTGTTCATTGAAATCTCTACTTTCCGATGGTGAATAACTCAGGGAATACGCGCACCCCCGTCTTGCCCCCGTCGACTGGCGCGCGCGCACTCGCGCGTGAGTTTTAGCCGTATTCTGTTATAGTTATAATGAATACTCACGGTAGTTTTAATGGTAGGATAAGGTCGTGCAGCTCAGATGCGCACTCTCCGAAATGAATCCTATAGAAAATAATTAAACCTATAAAAAAAAACTTGTACGATTCGGTCTATAGGTGCGTGTCACGTGGTCACCATTCGAAAACTATCGACCCTATCGATCATTCATCAATTCAATCATTTATTTATCAAATAGGTACAAAAAAGTACACTTTTGAACGTCATAACATAAACAAAAGCAAATTATAAATAACAATAAATTAAATCAATTTTATTAAAACATGTCAAAAATTAAAAACTATAAATCAATATTATCCAATGTCTTGTGTTTCCAAGCCAGTTTATCCTTCAAGAAGTGGTCAATGGTGCAGTATGGTTTCTTTATTAAAATTTTTTTCATGATATGTGTCATCATCGAGTACATAATAATTAGAATAACGATCTTCAATATTCTTATTATACAGGGTTATTTCTAATCAATTAGCATCCTTTTGGGGGCTTATTCTATATATCAAACCTAACAACTTTTTGTTCTACGACTTTTGTCAAAACTCAAAAAATAATCAGCTGTTCCATACATTTTGTCGCGGGTGAACGATATTTTTCTATGGAACAACATTTTTTTTTTAGTTACGAGTATTACCAAAGTCACATAACAAAAGTTGTTAGTTTTGTTGTACAGAATAAGCCCCTAAAAGGATGCTAATTTATTAGAAATAACGTTGTATAAACCTTTTAAATAGAACCTACTGGTTAAAATGTGTTTATATAATATAATATTTATCTATATTTTTTGTTTATTTATGCATATAATATAATACACCGTGTACAGAACTCGAATAATTTGCACGAATCATGTGACATCCATGTACATTTTTGTTGAATTATCAAAAACGGCTTAGCCAATTTCGTTAAAATTTAAATGGGACCTCAAAAGTATATAATAACTCTTTCGAACTAAAAAATTTTTTTTAAATCGGTTTACAATTGGTGAAACTGAAAATAACGCTGAACACACAGAAAAAAGTACAGACGAACAAAGTACCTCCTCTTTTTTGGAAGTCGCTAATAAATAAATAAATATTATTAATCATCAGTTACATTTTAAGCTCAAGTAAAATAAATCATTTTGTATTTCTATGATTTCAGAAATGCCAGAAATTACCGACCGCCAGCCCCTTCCAAAACCAGCAAACGTCGATGCAACTGACAATATAGAGGGCTCTCCAAGGCCTGTTTCAATTAATACAAGAGCTTCAAGCTCCCGTTCCCACAAATCAAAAGACCTTTCTGAGCCATCCGCAGATTCAGAAAATGTATCCAATTCAATTCCACCTAAACAGCCCAGATACAGCAAGAAAACCTCTTCCAAAAGACTTTCCTTTAGCAAGGCTTCTACTAAATCTAGTTCAAGTAGCGACGAATCGTCTAAGCATCCTTCTAAAGTTACAAAAACGCCAAAAACTAGCGCAAATGATGCTTCAGACAACGCGAAGTTTCCTTCTGCCTCTCTTACCGAGAGGGTTTCTTCAGGATCTCGTATCACCAAGTCAAAAAGCCCTTCTGAACCACCCGGAGACAATAGACAGATTTCTCCTCCTCCAATTCCAACTAAAAAAATTAGACTTACGTACGACGCGGAGGCCTCTTTCAGAGCTCTTTCGCACCCTAGTAGGGTCTCATCTGGATATCGGTCACGCGGCGAGGCCTCTAATAAGCCTCGAAAAACCGATGAGGCCTATCCTAGGCCTCTGCGAAAGAGCAGGAAGGGCTCATCTGGATCTCGGTCACGCGGCGAGACCTCTAATAAGTCTCGGAAAACCGACGAGGCCTCTCCTAGGCCTCTGCGAAAGAGCAACAAGGCCCCTTCTAAGCCTTTGCCGAACCTTGAGAAAGGTGAAGAATATGGCACAGAGAGCGGCTGTACCTTTCCTGATGTCAGCGAGAATGTACCCATACGCGACCTCGTGTTTGATGAAAACAGCAGTGGTAAGTAACCATATTTATCTTATCCTGATATAAGTCTGACATTTTTACAAGTACATTTATCAAGACCATTATAAAATGAAATGAACTTAGAGAAAGGAGTTATAAGAACAGGTATTCTCAAGTACTTTCAAGTTGAGTCTTCATAAATGTTATTGTAGGACTGAGAGGCTTATAATAGTATTATGAAATGCGCTTATATACATATATGAGACCAAGTAATAAAACCGAGAATTATTGACTTCGTGCTGGCTTACCTAATGCTAATATGAGATCAATAGAAAAGTACGCTCTTAGTATTTTTATGTTATGCTGATATTAGTCTGACATTCTTAAAAGAGCTTTTTACCAAGAACATTATAAAATCATATGAACTTACAAAATGAGGCTATAAGAACAAATATTTTCAAGTGCAATGAGTCTTTGTAAATGTTATTTTAGGAGTAACAGGCTTATAATAGTATTATAAAATGCATATAATATATACATATATGTGACTAAGTATAAGACACACTGGGTCTAAAAATGCTTATCTAAGAGTAATATAAGAGCGATAATGTGTTCTAAAACTATTATAAGAGCGCTAGAAGCCCACCATTCTTATCCAAGCGAAATCCAAGACATTTTTGCTAGTTGGGCATATAGGGTTATACCGAACTGATGTAATAAGCCGAAAGGAGGTGACTTAGACTGAATCGCAAAAAGTTGATTTGACTGTTGAATTTGCAAAAAGTTGAAATTTCTAACATGTTGAGATTGCAATAAGTAGAATTTGCAGTAGGTGCATAATCCTACTAATATTATAAACGCGAAAGTTTGTGAGGATGGATGGATGGATGTATGGATGTTTGTTACTCTTTCACGCAAAAACTACTGAACGGATTGAGATGAAACTTTGCAATAATATAGCTTATATATCAGATTAACACATAGGCTATAAATTATAAATATATATTGCGTATGCGGGCGAAGCCGCGGGTAAAAACTAGTATGTTATATAATATAAATATAGTTTTAAAAAAACTAAAAAACACGCTCAGGAGTCATCATTTTTTTTATAAATGCATTGTCATCGGTCTTTGATAGGTGTGCAAAGTTTAAAGAAAATCTGATCGCTCAAAGTAGGTCAAAATTGAGCTCAAAGGGGTTGGTTACAAGCAAGCTAGCAAACATACAGGTGAAACTAATAAAAGCGTGGTAAAAACATGGTTGAATTAAGAACCACCTTTTTTTGAAGACAGTTGATAAAAGCACTTGTTATTTTTGAACTTTCGCGATTTGAACACGTTATTTTTGTGATACGTTGTAAGTTTGTTTACATTAAGACGTTAACAGATACTGTCAGTGTGGTGTGTCGGGAAAAAGGAGGTATTTAATTATACAGCATGACTTTTTATTCAGTGCACAATTTTTTATCGCGCAATAGATATAATTAATAGAACATATTTCGCTCATAAAAAGATCGACTTCTTTTTCATAAATTTTTAGTCAAACTATTCCAAAGAAAATTATATTGCATGCAACCTACACTCCAGACAATAACTACCTACAAAAACGTCTTGAGCTTAGGTACGACTAGTATTATTATATCTTCTTTGGTACGACGCGGCCGCGTAGGTACTCAGACGTAGGGTGACATTGATTACTCTGTATATCTGTATACTTTCTCTTGAAGTTATTTCAATATTTTTGTACTAAAGTAAGTAAAACCAATTGTAGGGGTTTAATTGTTTGTTTATTATACTTTCCGTATGCAAATTATGTGCACTGAAAAAAAAACACCCTGTATAAGTAAAGCTCATGATTTATTGCGCGATAAGCCCCGTATTACAGAGATAATAATGAGCACTATTATTTCTTCACAGCGTCATCGGAAACACAGCACGTGTTGGTAACATTCCAAGCTGACGTCCACGCGACACAGAGTCCAGAAGACCAGACAAATGATGACCAGTCTAGACGTCGAGGTACTGATGGTAAGCCTCCATTATCAACTGTAAGGTGTCAGCCCATTATTATACATGGTTACTGGTAATCAATTAGCATTCTTTTAATCATTAGCACCTTTTGACCACCACGGTTTTCCTTTTAGTTTTGACAAAAGTCGCAGAAGAAAAGTTGTTAGTTTTGATGTACAGAATAAGCCCAATAAGATGCTAATTGATTACCAATAACCCTGTATACGCCGAATCAAACTTGTTGGCGGCTGTGATGTTTGCTATAAGCTGCGCACAACCCAATCCTGACTGAAGCTCACTTAACAAGAGCCACGGTCATGGTATGGTACGTTGTAGTGGGCAGACACCTTAATTTATTATTAAGGAACCTTCCCATACCAGTGCTGGATTAACCGTATCAGGGGCCCCTAGGCAGTGCCATTCTCGGGCCCTAGCCCATTTCATAACCTTTACAGCTCCGGCCATTGGGGGGTGTTTCAATATTTTTTCAATACCAAGCATCTTAGTAATTTGTACGGAACCCTTGATAAGCGAACCTAACTCTCACTTGTCCAGTTTTTTTGCGTTCACAGGGCCCCGTGTCCGTACCTAGGGCTAATCGATGCGGGGCCCTTAGGAAATTGCCTAATCTGCCTTAGGGATAAGGCACTGTCCCATACTGCCTACCTCGTTCAAGAGGGAGGAATTTTTCAAATAAAATGATATATAGGTATGTCGCAGGCAATTTGTATGATTCCGCCGTTTACGTACGACGTCGTCAGTTTAAAAACGCTCGCCGTTATGTAAAATGCCGAAGGCAAAATGACAACTCATTCAATTGTAATAATTTCAACGTCGGTTGTAGTTTTAGGGTGACCATGACAAAACACACTTGAGAAAAATCAGATTGACAGATAAAAATTTTGGACAGTTCAAATCAATCAGATCGTCCGTATTACGAGTTCAGGACCTTCCGTTAAATATGTATACTCTAACATTAACTAATCAACATAAGCACTTATCTAAGGTATTTCGACTTCAATTGGTCAGGTTAGCCTCTTTTGATATCCTCTGACCATTTTTTAACTATGGTCGATATGCAACAATCGGAAGACTCCTGCACATTTCAGGAGTCCTCGGAACACCAGATTCTATGGACACCTTAGCATTTTTTAGGTACCGAAAAACCTTGAAAGTTGTCCACGACGTGTTTATTGCTTTCGTTTAAGAATCGTAACTTTTTTTTAATTCACTATAATAAATGTCTTTAAAATCACAAGTATTTTGCGAAAAGCCTTTTGTACACGTAGTATTTTCAATATTTTCTTGGCTCATAAAACCACTACTTGACGCCATTTTGTTTGTTTTGATCATCAGCGACGCGCGTGGTAAGAAACAGAACTAAATACTTCAATTTGCCTCGGCATTATGTATACGGCGTTTTAATTGTCAATCAAATGTTTCGGCATAATATAAAATGCTAAGGCAATATACATTTTGCCTTCGGCATTATACATAACTGACGACGCCGTATGTAAACGGCGGAATCATACAAATTGCCTGCGACATATACATGAAATACTAAGAATTCATTGGTACGGCTGGGATTTGAACCGACGACCTCACGATTGTCAGGCGGATGTCACACCACTAGACCACCCCTGTCGTCTATGCTTCGAGATTGGCGAAATTTTCTTTCATTTGTCCGGATGTTTGTTAGTTTGGATGTTTTATCTTCTCTATTCGTCTCTCTATTAGTCATATTTTTCAACGAACTTTGACAAAACTTGGTACACAGTTTCTGTATACTTCTAGATTCTTTTTCTTGCCGGCGATTTTTGTCTTTAGGTATTTTTCTTAGAGACTACCTAAATTCTAAAAAAAAAACAACTGGCTGCACTCCGGGAGTGCCGCCAAAATTAAAACTTGAACATAATACAAAGTAATACTATTTATGTGGTAAATAAAATATGTTACACGCATATCTCGCGCAAGCGCCCTGCGCCCTGCTTCAACGAAACAACAGGAGCAGGCATAGATCTTCGCCGCGCGGTACAAACAGAGGAGGATAGTACTTCTCCTATGCCGCGCCGGCAGTCTACTCTCGCTCCGTCCTATGAATTTTCCCAAAAATTGCACAACGCTTCTAAATAAGTTTTCACTTTAACAAGATTTGTGAGTACCTATATGAATCAAATCAAGAGCGAGTCGAGAAATATAATTATATATCGTGATAATATAAGCCCTTTATTCAGATTCACTTAAGTTTAATTTTAATCTAAGTAATGTTTTAAGTTCTTAGTAATTAAGTATTTCCATCTTTGTGATTTTTTGTAAATCTGTTTGCCTGTTGGCAAAGGCCTGCTTCAACCTTTTCCATTCTTTTCTTTCTTCTGCCACTCTGTTCCACGTGGTCCCTGCTACCTGTCTAATATCGTCATCCCATATTTTCTGAGGTTTTTCTCTTTTCCTTTTTCCTTCCCTTGGGTACCACTGAGATACTTTTTTACTCTATTTGTCGTATAATCATTAATTATAAATAGTTTTCTGTTTCACTTTCAGAAATCAACAATAATGCGATCGAACTAACTGAGATATTAAGGAGCGCAACACCTCTCAGACCTAGTATATTCCACACGGAACCGAACATAGAATTCAATAGAGCGAATAACGATAGAGATCGCTATAACACATACCGAGCTACATTAGAAAGAGCACCTACTCAAGACACAAACGATGCGATGGAGAACATGGATTATGATCAAGAACAAACTAACCTCAGTCAAGATCAGAATATTGGGCACGAAGTTGATATTTCTGACTACACAGATCACACAAACTACGGAGGTATAACAGAATCAAAAAAACGAAAAGCGACATCGCGACTCTTTGCACCTGCACCTAAACGTAGGCGACTGCAGAGGACAACTGAGATGTTCCTTTGCGAATTTTGTGGAAATAAGCCATTTATACCGTATAGTTCGGACTCGCTGGAAGAGAGCGCTAGTGAATCTGACCTACCAAATGTAAAAATTGGTGATATCAACCCAACCATACCTAATCCGGTCTCGCCTAGTGAGAAGTCTCGTGAATTTGGTCCAGAAAATGAGAGATATGGTGATACGAACCCAACTGTGCCTAACATTCCGAACTTGCCAATAGAGAGACCTAGTGAATCTGACCCAGAAATTGAGAGGTCTGGTGATATGAATCCAATCAAATCTAATAGTCCAGACTTGTCTGGAACAGAGAAGTCTAGTGAATTGGGCTCAGAAAATGAAAGATCTGATATAAACCCAGTTATACCTAATAGTCCGGACTCGCTAAGAGATAGGTCTGGTGTAACAGACCAACAAAATGGGAGATCTGGTGATATGTACCCAGTTATACTTCATAGTCCGGACTCGCCAACAGGAAAGTCAAGTGAATTGGGCTCAGATAATGAGAGATCTGGTGATACTAACCATATTGTACCTAACGTTTCGGTCTCGCCAAGAGAGAGTTCTAATGAATCGAGTCCAAAAAATGAGAGATCTGGTGACCCGATAATATCTGATAGCCCAGACTTGCCCAGAGAGAGATCTAGTGAACCGGGCCCAGAAAATGATAGATCTGGTGATATGAACTCCCTAATTGGAAGACTTATACATGCAGACTCACAAAGGGGAAGACTTAGAGATACGGACTCAAAGAGTAAATCCATTTTACGAATAATTGAATTTGAATCTGAAAAAGATGGCAACAATGAAACTGTAAATGATCAAAACGACGAAAATGACGCAAATAGTCCTGTATTATTAACTCAGCAACAAAAGCAAAGTGCTGTAAGAGTAACGATGCCCAAACAAGTCAGTGTAAATGATACAGAAACTCCGTTAGTAATAACTCCGAGATTGAACCTTAGAAGCGCTACAGTGTCAATTCAAAGCAGATATCAAGATATACTAAAGAGCACTGTAACAACTCAAGATCCCGAACTAGGTACACCGATTATAACTTCAAGTACTCGCATTAATGAGAAAGATTTAAGAAATGTAACGTCTTCTTCTCAAGATAAAGAAAGAAGCGCCCGAAAAGCGACTGTGTCCACTCAAGACAATTTAAGGAGTATATTCTCGACGTCTGTGCTTAACCAAAATACTCGAAGCGAGTCTATAGAGTCTCGATTCGATAGAGCTCAAAGCGCGACTGTCACCAATCAAGACCGTGGACAAATTATGGTACTCGATTTATCACTAAAAGATCGTGAAGAATGTGCTCAACGTACATCTAACCAACAACGATCACCTGTCAGTGAATACTCTGTCACAACTCAAAATCGAGAACAAGTTGTGGCACTCGATTTATCAGTTCAATGTCGTGATGAGTTTCAACGCACTTCCACATCCACCCAACAACGAGCGCCAGAAGACCGAGAACAAATTATAGCACTCGATTTATCAGTTCAACGTCGTGATGAGTTTCAACGCACTTCCACATCCACCCAACAACGAGCGCCAGAAGACCGAGAACAAATTATAGCACTCGATTTATCAGTTCAATGTCGTGATGAGTTTCAACGCACTTCCACATCCACCCAACAACGAGCGCCAGAAGACCGAGAACAAATTATAGCACTCGATTTATCAGTTCAATGTCGTGATGAGTTTCAACGCACTTCCACATCCACCCAACAACGAGCGCCAGAAGACCGAGAACAAATTATAGCACTCGATTTATCAGATCAATGTCGTGATGAGTTTCAACGCACTTCCACATCCACCCAACAACGAGCGCCAGAAGACCGAGAACAAATTATAGCACTCGATTTATCAGTTCAATGTCGTGATGAGTTTCAACGCACTTCCACATCCACCCAACAACGAGCGCCAGAAGACCGAGAACAAATTATAGCACTCGATTTATCAGTTCAATGTCGTGATGAGTTTCAACGCACTTCCACATCCACCCAACAACGAGCGCCAGAAGACCGAGAACAAATTATAGCACTCGATTTATCAGTTCAATGTCGTGATGAGTTTCAACGCACTTCCACATCCACCCAACAACGAGCGCCAGAAGACCGAGAACAAATTATAGCACTCGATTTATCAGTTCAATGTCGTGATGAGTTTCAACGCACTTCCACATCCACCCAACAACGAGCGCCAGAAGACCGAGAACAAATTATAGCACTCGATTTGTCAGTTCATGATCGTGAAGAGAGTGCTTAACACGGGTCCATATCTACCCGAAACCGAGCACCAGTCATCAAATTATCACTTTTTAATCGTAAGTAACGTAAGTTACATAAATAACTTACGAAAGCACCTTACAAATGCAAGGGCGGTGTAAAAGTCCTAACAAATTGGTTTGTTACACAGTAAGTTCACAGCATTTTTTAATTGAAAATAATTCAGATGAAACAAAATTCTAAGGTATTTTGGTAAGTGAATTCGCTCGTTTTCTAAAATAATATAATTCTCAAGAATTAATATTTTATCGTCCGTAAGTCACTTGTTTTCTAGACGAAGGATTTTTTCACGAATTTCTTTTTAATTCATATGGATGGTCTAGTATTTAAATGAACACAATTATATGAATTTTAGTAGGTATGCTCCTGTATCTCCCATAATAATTCACTAATTGTAAAATTGTGTAGTTGATCATAATGTCAGAAAGTTAGATCCATTCTGGACTAAGATAATTCTCAAGAACTATTTTTTCATCGGGAATTTTTCACCTGTTATCTAGACGAAGGTGATATCTTCACGAATTATTTTTTAATTCGTAAGTTAGTCTATGATTTTAGATGAAGATTATATTTATGATTAGTAAGTGTGCTCTTGAGTCGTTTATAATTCTAGTAAGCGTGCTCTATCTCCTATGACAATTGACTGATTGTAAAATTGTGTAATTGATTATTATATATCAGAAAGTTAGATGCTTTACAGACTTGTAGATAATAGGAATGATACCTGGGTAAAAAAATTGTTCGTCAGTTAGATTATCAAAATAAATAAAAAAATATTTATAAATATTTTGGGACATCTTTCACACGGCCTCTGACCCCAAACTAAGCAAAGCTTGCTGGGTGGGGATCGAACCCACGTCTCTTTGACCCAGAAGTTAGGGTCACTAACCACTGATCCACTTAGGCAGTCGAGAGAAAAATATTGTATACGTATTTTTTCTTTTGTCAATCAAACAACAAATGACATAGATAAACTTTGTCGAAAGTTTGGAAGTGGGGGGGTCTTGACGTCACCTCTCAGAAAAGTCTATACATTTGTATGGCACTTGTGATGTTACGCGGAACTTTGACGGGCTGTATGTTCATCAATTTATGTTTAATTGACGAAACAAAAAATACGTGTCTAATATTTTTTGATAGTCTATCTGACGGACTAATTATAGATATTTTTAGTCATCATGCCTAATCTCAAGAATTATTTTGTCGCTCAATAAGTTTGCTTCTGTCTTAATACAATAATAATTCTCAAGATTTTTAGTCAGTAAGTTGCTCCTTCATACGTTATTTACGTACAAATAAAATTATAAAGATTTTTTTAGAGTGAATTCGCTCTTCACTTTATAATAGCTCTGTGCTCTATGTATACATAATTTAGACGGAAATATTTTCTGATGATATATGTAGCTCCTGGTATAAGCGGAATCAAAGTTGTTGGCGGGTGTGAAGTTACCTACAAGCTGCACGAAACCCAATAATCCTCGCACAGCTATTATGTAAGCTTCAGTCAGGATTGTTTTGCCCAGCTTGGAGGTAACTTCGTCAAGAAGTCAAGTTTTTATGTTCACTATATTATGTGTATTTGTAAGTACCTATACAGGGTTATTTCTAATCAATTTGCATCCTTTCAGGGGCTTATTCTGTACATCAAAACTAACAACATTTGTTCTACAACTTTTGTCAACTAAAAAAAACGCTGTTTCATACATTTCTTCCCTCGTTTCTTTTCTACATCGTTTTCTACATTTGCGGGCGAACGATATTTTTCTATGGAACAGCAATTTTTTTTTTTAGTTTTGACAAAAGTCACAGAACAAAAGTTTTTAGTTTTGATGTACAGAATAAGCCCCTAAGAGGGTGCTAATTGACTAAAAATAACCCTGTATAACCGTCTCACTAGCGCTTCAAATTGAAATTTCCATGTACTTTTGAGCGTAGTAACAATTTTCATAGTGGATCCACGATATTTGTTTTTGAATATTACCATTCGGTAATTTTATACGTAATTTTTTTGTAAAAATTACTAAATTAAGTTACTTTTTTTAACGCAAGCGGAAAGCATTTTTTGTTAGAACTTTATTTAAGAGTATTAAGCCGGAAACATACTATCGGACGCGGCTGACGGACGCGGCTGACAGCCGCGACTGATAGGTATCTAGACTATGAAAGTACACTGAGCCGTGCACACTATCGGACATAAGTCGCGGACGTCACCTTCGGACGACTTAAAATTCGGATATTTTAAGACTGTGCACATTGCTAAGTCGCGGCTGTCAGTCGCGTCCGTCAGCCGCGTCCGAAAGTATGTTTCCAGCTTTAATTCATGATTGTATTTGTATGGATTTATAAATAATACCAAAATGTAATTGCGTCACGCAAATTGGCGGAAATGAAGTTAGCTTCAAGCTACGCAATATCCAATCAACGCGCGGCTTTGTGTGAGCTTCGGTCAGGATTGGATATTGCGCAACTTGTACCTAGCTAACTTAATTTCCGCCATCTTGTGTGACGCGGTCTATACAACAATACTTAATGTTATTCATGCTGAATTATGGTAAAATAAATATTAATTAACAAAATATTGTTGTCTTTTCCTTTTAATCTGTCTATTCTACACTATGTATATCAGCGTAGCTAGCGACTTTTTCAGAGGTAGATAGAGCTATGTAGAGGACTATGCTCGGAGTCTCTCTGCGAGATCGAATCAGGAAGGAGGAGATCCGTAGAAGAACCAAAGTTACCGACGTAGCACAGCGGATTGGCAAATTGAAGTGGTAATGGACTGATGACCTATGGGATCGAAAAAATCTCGAGTGGAGACCACGTACCGGCAAGTGCAGCGTAGGATGCCCACCCGCAAAAAGGACGGATGACATCATTAAGACCGCAGGATCACTTCGCTTCCAACCGGTCTTATTGGAGATCCATAGGAGAGGTCTATGTTCAGTAGTGGAGGTCTTAAGGCTGATGGCTGGATGGACGAGGTACCTATAGCTGCCACCTTTGCCCTTCACAGAAAAATATAATCCTTACTGAAGGTCATGTGTCGTCCTGGCTGTATCAGTGGATGCTATAGCTGAAAGGGTAATAGATATACTGATATACCTATTTGAGCTGAAGATCAAGCCGCCATCTTGACTGGATATCTCCATAGACTCATCACGGTAGCTCTCCAGTAAGCCTTTCTATCCATATCTTTTCATTTATGGTCTCCAGGTACTTTGTTTCCTTATGAAATCTCAGTACTAACAACGGAGACGAAGCGGGGTAAGCCTATGTCCTAATCAGAGGACGTTCTATCATATTCTATTGCTGAAATGATGGATATACCTGGTCTGAAGGTTGAAGATCACGGCGCCATCTTGACTAGATATTTCCATGGGTTCATCCCGGAAGCTCTCCAGCAAGCCGTCCCGTTTGTAGACGTGCTCCAGGTCTGCCGCTCGCTGTTTCACCGCGTTGTGTTCAGGCAGGAACTCCATGCTTTCCATGCCTGAATACATATTACATAATCATCTTGATATACAACACAGGTCATCTTGATATGAACTTAGTTATGTATAGGCCGAATCAAACTTTTAGTGTTTGTGAAGTTAGCTACAAAAATCCTGAGTAAAGTAGCTCACTTTATAAAGCAGCTTTTGGGTTTTGAGCTGCGCGAGGATCGAGTTTATTGCTCAGCTTGTAGCTGTATAACTTCACAGCCGCCAAGAAGTTTGATTCGGCCTATAACTATTAAACAGAGGTAGTCACCGAGGCCGACTCCGGTTGGGAGACATCATCATCACCACATACAGATACAACGGCAAATGTGATAAAATATATTTAAATACTCGTTGACATTTTTAAATAACTGATAATGACATTGTTATTTTTCATGATACTGATACAATTTTAGTTTTATTTGTACTCTAATATTTTATTTTTTTGTGTACCTAATGATACTGATCTTGTTAAATTTAAAAAGTGTGCTTATTTATTTATAGAAAAAAATTTATTAAGTAGAACTTTTAAAAATTGTAACTAGACGATTGCAAGTGCCTGTATTGTGTCTACGGAATAAATAAATTTTGACTTTGACTTTAAAAATATCGAAATAAAAATCTGATAGTAGGGCTAGATGAACGCCTACATCATCATATTATCAACTTAATGAATCATCATCATCATTCAATTAGCTGTAGGACGTCTACTGCAGGCCTCCCCTATTGATTTTCAATTAGACCATTGGAAGGGCTCGCATCCAGCGCTTAAGAATAATTTGCTTTTTTAAAGTCCCCGCCAAAAATATATTCGAATCACTATCACTACATAGTATAAAACAAAGTCGCTGTCGCTGTCTGTCCGTCCCTATGTTTCCTTAAATCTTCAAAACTACGCAACAGATTTTGAAGCGCTTTTTTTTAGTAGATAGAGTGATTCAAGAGGATGGTTTATATATATATAATACATGCATAATATTGCAGAGAAACACTGATGAATTTACAGGTTTCTAATGTGATGTCGTAAATAAACACATTTTTTGTGCTTACATTGCAAACGCTGACTGAACCCCACGAGATAAATCAAAATAATGTACTACAGTATTGTACACCTTAAAAAGGTCAACAAAAAAGTCCGCGATGGTATATGTCTATCTCTTTAGGATAACCCACAATAACCATTTTTATCCTTTAAATTTTACGAAAAAAAATGGATTATTTAGGAGGTTATTTTAAGCAACACAACATTAATCCTTATCCAATTAAGTACCTTCAATACATTGTCCATTCAATATAAATCAATATGGTCCTTTACAGCATGTAATTTAAATTAATATTTCCGAAGATATTACAGATTTAAAATGCAGGGACATAGCGGTGCGGAGGTACCTACCGGCCGGCCGGCGAGCCGGCACGGCACGCGCCGCCGCGGCGGCGCGTGCCTACAAATAACGCGTCGGAGGCCGCGCTTCTCCCCAGGACTTTATGATTAGCAGCTATCGGACGTGTTTATCTGCTACATCTGCTTAACATCAGGCAGTGTGTAGTCAAACGCAAACCTATTCGAAATAAAAAAAAAAAAAAAATAGTTCTATGTCAACGGGAAGTACCCTGTAGGTTTTGATTTTCGTGAGTGCTAAATATGCGGTTTTTTACGACATAAACGGCTCTAACTTTTTTTTAAAGATAACTGAGAAGTTTTTTTTTACACAAATGCAACAGACCATAGATATACGTATATACGTTTAAATTTCAACTCGATATTTTTACGCGTTCCCGAGATAAAGAGTCTTGACATACACAGACGGACAGACAGACAGACAGACAGACGGACAGGCGTACAGACGGACAACAAAGTGATCCTATAAGGGTTCTTTTTTTGGCGTTTGAGGTACGGAACCCTAAAAAAATAGGGTTCCTTACTATAACTATCATAATGTATCCCAAGGTGTAAAAAATTACCTAAAATATTCTTTGCATCGCGTACGCTGCGAAAACTATCGAATCATTTAAGTACAAAAAAATTTGTGACATATGTCTAACTGTTATAGTTAAGCCACAATAAGTATTCTTTTATTTGAAAAATTACATAGAAATGCCACTGCAATAAAGGGCTCTTAATTTATATCTTGGTATTAATCCTTTTCAAAATAATATCCACCACGCTGACCCAGTGCGGGTTGGTGGATTCCTATATGTCATCCAGTTTCTTCTACAGACGTAAGGATGCAGATTGCCACACGATATGTTCCTCCACGGGAAAGCCAGTGGTGTGAAATTGCGTAGATAAGTTCCAAAGAAACTCATTGATATGGGATCAGGATTTGAAACTACCACTTCAGGATTATAAGATAGATGTTACTACCACTAGATTACCACGGCTATATACGGATATACCACCTCTATTTAAGCGCCGATTTATGTAGTAGGACCTACAGATTTGGAAAACCTTAGTTAGGCGAACCGACATACAGACGATTTATAATTTATGTTGTAGTGATAGTGAATAGGTATGTGTAGTTACACACATAGTTCGTAAAACGAATGATCGATGGGGCTTTAAAGTTCTCGAATGTAGACAATGTATTGGCAACTTTGCAAGTATAGAGAAGGTCTTCACGTGAATCGAAGATCTGGTTGGTGTTCATGTGTATGACCTTTAGCAACATTACGTGGTAGGTATATAAATGCACAATACTTATAATGTCTGCCTTTTGCCAATCATATCCGGGCGAAGCCGGGGCGGGCAGCTAGTAAGTTTATAAACGAATAAACCTCTGTGGCGTCCACATACGCCACAATTATATTGCGCCATCTGCGCCGCACTGATTGATTAAATAGTGCAACACCATCTAGGCGCCCTTCAATGTATTTTATCTGTGTTAGTTTTAAGATTCACATTCATTCATATTGTAAATCACTCACTCACTCATCCGCTCCCGGCGATTGGACGCACGGGCTCTCCACGTAAATCTACTGTAAATTGAAGATTGAAATTATAAATTGGCCAGTAGGCCTAGTGTAAAGTGTGTTTATTATTCCACAACAAGCCTCATCCTGGAAACACCTCGACTAGGAACCCCTGCGCCAAACTGGTGACCCCGACGTGATCGAGCCCATCCAAGCCAGCCAGCCCGCACGGAGCTGTGAGGCAAAGCAATCTGCAGCATCGCGCACCGTGTCGTGTGCTGAGGAACCCACCTCGCACACGCTCCAGTGTCATTTGCAAGCAAAACCAACAACCACATCCAATCCATTCATTTCCAAAATCAGTCGCCATTTTGAACGCTCAAGCGCATCACAAGCCATCCGCATTTTGCATTGATGCTAGCGCCCTCCTAAAATCCGACGGCGGTGTGAAACAACATAAAGTGCAATCCCTTTTTTTTCGTTTTAAAACTTCAACAGTTGGTGCAGTGAATCAATCAATCCCGGATCAAACCGTCATCAGTCACACGTTCCCGAACGAAACTGTCATTTCAACTTGTCAGTGTCAACATCAGCTGTACTTATCAGATATCAACACGTTATCAATTACGTATATAGTTTCGTTTCGAAAGTTAACACTTTGAGGGACAGTATGGCCTCATTGAGTTACCTTAATATGACACTACTAACTGCCATACATTGCCTATAGGCGTAGTGACACAAAGCGTGCTCCATGCTTCTATGGAATGTGACAGAACGTCTCAAAGCGCGCCAGACGGTTGATATTCTTGGTCCGAACCATACTCCTCATCATCTTCAAACGGGTCCTGACTCGATTCAGGGGTAGAAGCCGCATCAAACAAAGTTTGCAGACGTTTTTGCTGTTCTTCGTATGAATTCCCAGACGCCATCTGTAAAAACTATACCGTTGAATTTGATACTCTAAAATCAGGTTCATCAGATACACTGTTGCTAGAAAAAAGTACTTGTATGTGCTACTTGTCTGGCTAATGTATTTTATATTATCTAATCAAATAAAAATTGAATAATACTCACTTTTTAGAAAACCCTTTGCACTAAAACATGTTGTGACAAGCAGGCGCACCGCCGACGCGCACTACTCGACTGGCTGTATGTAAAAACGACGCCCAGTGGCGTAGTGTGAGTGACGGAAGGATCTCGAAATTACAGATGTATGCGTGAACGCGTTGTCTTTGTCTAACACTTTGAATATGAAGCAGTGACAGTATCGAGGTGAGATTTATACCTGCGGTGACAGTACAAACTGCTGTTCTATGAGTTAGTATGGAAAATTTCACGCCGTACGGCGTACTAGCGATATAGGAAAAAAATCTCTGACGGGCAGAGGCGTTCTGTCACATAACTTTTATTACACTCATACGCCTATAGAAGTACTGTCCCTCAAAGTGTTAACTGGCAAAATACTTGTTTTCATGGACGTTCTTTCACAGTAATATCATTAATTGTTCTAAGAAAACAGCTAATTATTAACCAAATTGCATTTTTATGGTGTGCATGCTGATATTTTTCTTGTACTAATTCTTTGGGTGCCTATCGCTGTCTTGTTTTCGTGTATGTATTACTGCTTTGTTTACTAGCTCTAAGTGATATAACCGATAGTTTTAAGGGCGCTTGGTGGCCACATTTTAACACCCGTACGGAGAAAAAGTGCTTTTGTAATACTAACAAATATTAATATTTAAAAATGGCTGAAAACGCGGACGATGCGGTTATTGATAAGGCTGGGGCCGGTAGCACACACCCTACTCCGGAAGTGCATCGTGTTTCCATCCGTACCCCTCCCTTCTGCAAGGACCGCCCGGCGTTATGGTTTGCGAGCTTAGAGGCCCAATTTACTATCAATAAAATTACATTGGAAAGCACAAAATTTAGTTATGCTGTTGCACTTTTAGATACTAACTGCGCATGCGAGGTAGAGGATATAATAATATCACCTCCCCAAATTAACCCGTACACCACCCTTAAATCAGCAATAATATCCCGATTTTCAGACTCCTATGAAGAGAAAGTGCGTCGTCTGCTGGAGAAGGAACAGATGGGTGACAGAAAACCATCTTCTTTTCTTCGTCATCTCCGGTCGCTTGCAGGACCTGCATTCCCGGACAAGCTGCTTCAGTCCATCTGGTCGAGTCGACTACCCCGGCAGTTACAAATTGTTTTAGCCGCTCAACGACTAGAGCAACTCGGTGAGCTAGCGGAACTGGCCGATACCCTCATGGATATCCAGTCACAGCCATCGCAGGTATGTTCTACATCACAATATACCCCACCAGCAACCGAACAAAATGCACTATTTGCTCTTCAGCAACAAGTCGCTGAGCTCACTCGTACCGTTGCCGCACTCTCGGCCACAGGGGGACCATCTAACGACAGATCACGCGGCCGTAGCAATAATAGATCACGTAGCCGCAGCCGCTCACGCCCGCGGAACCCAGACCTTTGCTGGTACCACGACCGCTTTGGAAAGCGAGCCCAAAAATGCACACCGCCATGCACCTGGTCTAACAACAATGATTCGGGAAACATGAACAGCGGTCGGTAGTGGCGAGTACCGACCGCCCGCCCGCAAGCCGTCGCCTTTTTGTACTGGACCGGGGTACAAACCAGAGATTTTTGGTTGACACCGGTTCCGACATTTGCTGCTTTCCCCGGCGACTGACCAGAGGCCGTCTTACAAGTAGCGGGTACGACCTAAGCGCAGCAAACGGAAGTTCGATCAAAACGTACGGCAGTATATCCCTGAATTTAAATTTAGGGCTACGCCGAGACTTTCATTGGAATTTCGTTATAGCCGACGTCAGCACTCCGATTATTGGCTCAGATTTTCTCAGTTTTTATAACCTCTTACCGGATTGCAGGAATAAACGAGTGATCGATGGCACAACAAAGCTATGGATACCGGCTTCAGCAGCAAAGTCTCTCCAGGACAGCATCAAGGCCGTGACATGCGGGAACTCGCCCTTCGAGCAACTGCTCGCCGAGTTTCCCGACATCATGCGCCCTCCTGGGATAAACAGAGTGATGAAACATACCACGGTCCATCATATCAACACCTCTGATGGCCCGCCGGTAAACTGCCGCCCTCGCCGCCTAGCTCCGGACAAACTGCGCATTGCTCAACAAGAGTTCGATGCGATGGTCCGTTCTGGCACTGCAAGACCATCAAGCAGCTCGTGGTCGTCGCCTCTGCATCTCGCTCCTAAAAAGGACGCGACATGGCGACCGTGCGGCGATTACCGAGCGCTCAACGCCCGTACCATCCCAGACCGATACCCGGTACGTCATATAGGCGATCTCTCTCAGAACCTTGCTGGCTCATCCGTGTTCTCCAAAATTGACTTGGTAAAGGCCTACCAACAGATTCCCGTGAGTAGCCTCGATATTTGTAAAACAGCCATCATTACACCTTTTGGACTTTACGAATTTCCTTACATGACGTTCGGGCTGATAAATGCTGGCCAAACATTTCAACGCTTCATAGACGAAGTCGTGCGCGGCTTCGATTTCTGCTACGCCTACATCGATGATATATTAGTTCATTCATCCAGCATTTCTGACCATATTCTACACCTAAAAGCCCTTTTCCAGCGTCTGGACGAGTACGGGGTGATGGTCAATCCAGCAAAGTGCGTTTTCGGGGCTGCTGAAGTGTCTTTTCTAGGATACAGTATCAGCGCCCAAGGCACACGGCCACCCGAAGACCGCATTCAAGCACTGCGCGATTTCCCCCCCCCAAAAACCGTGCAAGGTATGCGCAGATTCCTCGGCATGCTGAATTTCTACCGTAGGTTCTTGCCCAAGGCAGCCAAGTTCCAGGCGCCACTCATCGACGCCGTAGCCGCCACCGGGGGTAAAGGCGCAAAACCTTTCCCCTGGACACCGGAGCTGGAGAAGGACTTCATTGCGTGCAAAGAAAGCTTGTCTTCGGCAACCATGCTGAGTCACCCTGACCACCAAGCGCAACTCGGCTTATTCACGGATGCCTCAGGTACTCATATCGGCTCGTGTCTTCAACAACGCCATGACCAAACTGACAGCTGGCGACCTCTCGCATACTTCAGCAGAAAACTAACTGCAAAGCAAGCAGAGTGGCCCACATACTACAGGGAACTACTCGCTATATACGAAAGCGTACAGCACTTCAGGCATATTTTGGAAATCCAACACGCAACAATCTACACGGATCACAAGCCGATAACGTACGCCTTTCAACAACGGCGAGATAGACCCCCTCCGGCTCAGCTTAACCAGCTCAGTTTCATAAGCGAGTTCACGACGGACATCGTGTATGTCAAGGGTGAGGACAACGTGGTAGCAGATGCCATGTCACGAGTAGAAGCTGTCTCCTTGGCAGACGACCACACAGCACTCGCTCAAGCTCAAGACAACGACGAAGAACTAGAAAAACTGCGCACTAACTCATCATTAAAATTAGAACAATTGCATATTCCAGGAACGGACATTCAACTCACCTGCGATACATCTACGGGAAAACCGAGACCGTACCTGCCAGCGTCATTCCGCCGCCCGACGTTCCAGAGGCTGCACAATCTCAGCCACCCGAGCGCGCGCGCAAGCGCCCGCCTGGTCGCTGACCGTTATGTGTGGCCCGGCGTGCGCAAGGACTGCATGGCCTGGGCGCGCTCATACATCGCGTGCCAGCGTTGTAAGGTCTCCCGACACATTACGACTCCGCTCAGCAACTTTCCCGGTACGTCGGCACGGTTCACTCATGTTCACCTGGACATAATCGGAGCACTTCCCCACTCTGACGGGTACACATACTGTTTGACAGCCGTCGACAGATTCACCAGGTGGCCAGAAGTGTGGCCGATGACAGGAATCACCGCCGAAGAAGTAGCCGAGACATTTGTCTCTGGGTGGATTTCGCGTTATGGCGTCCCACTTATCGTCACGACGGACCAAGGACGACAGTTCGAATCTGCACTTTTCAATCGCTTACTGCAGATCTGCGCCACAACACGCACAAGAACCACCAGTTACCATCCGCAAGCAAACGGCATGGTAGAACGCCTCCACAGACAACTAAAGGCAGCACTCATGTGCCACAACAATTCTTGGAGCAAGGCCCTACCACTGGTGCTACTTGGCATCCGCACAGCACTGAAGGAGGACTTACAATGTTCTTCCGCAGAACTTGTGTATGGCGAACCTCTACGGTTACCCGGAGAGCTCGTCGTACCGGCAGCAACCAACCGCGACACTAACACAGAGGACTTCGTAAACCAACTTCGCTCAAAGATGGCAAGCCTACGTCCCACTCCCGCATCACGACATGCAAACCCGTCGACATTTGTCTTCAAAGACCTGCCGACGGCTACACACGCATTTTTACGAGACGACACGGTGAGAAGATCACTTCAACCACCCTACACTGGGCCTTATAAGATCTTGACCAGAAGCCCTAAGACTATCTCATTAGAAGTCGCAGGCAAGAAGCATGAGGTCAGCATAGACCGCGTGAAACCAGCCCATCTGGAAGTTGAACAAGAGCCACAACTGCAGCCAACTGTAGCGCCTGCCTCTCCAGATCCTGCCCTCACGCCTCCACCTGCTCCTCAGCCACCGGCTCATACTCCCTCCTCTCCTCCGCAACCCACTCCCGCCGGCACAGTCATGACCCGCACCGGTCGCAGAGTAAGGTTCCGCGACATTCTAGACCTCTAGCATTAAATTATGCGCCATACAGGTATATATATATATTTTTTTGTTTATTTTCTCTTTGTCAGTCTCCCGACTGTATTTTTCTCCGTAGGGGGGTGATGTGGCGTCCACATACGCCACAATTATATTGCGCCATCTGCGCCGCACTGATTGATTAAATAGTGCAACACCATCTAGGCGCCCTTCAATGTATTTTATCTGTGTTAGCTTTAAGATTCACATTCATTCATATTGTAAATCACTCACTCACTCATCCGCTCCCGGCGATTGGACGCACGGGCTCTCCACGTAAATCTACTGTAAATTGAAGATTGAAATTATAAATTGGCCAGTAGGCCTAGTGTAAAGTGTGTTTATTATTCCACAACAAGCCTCATCCTGGAAACACCTCGACTAGGAACCCCTGCGCCAAACCTCTATCCATGTTCCAAAAGATTTATTATTCAATTCCAAAAGAACATTGGTTCTGAGGTCGATGTTTTTCTTGGGGCCTAGTAGAATATACTTAGCCTGTATCCATACAGGCTAAGTATATTCTACTAGGCCATCACTGTACCAATAATAATTACTTATGATAAAAATAGGACAAATAAAAAACATACCTTGACCAAGCCTGAGCACGGCCAAAATAGTAAACGTAAGAATCAAATTCCCGATGGCGAGGACGAAGAGCAAACAAACCAGCGTCCAAAACGCGAATGTTTTCCGCCCTTTATGTACCGCTTTTGTCACATCGTTCCCGTTTTTATCGGAATAATTCTTCACTCCCTTATTCAGGAACGTTTGACTCTGGGTTGGGGTGTTAATTATCAAGGCTTTTTCAGCACGATTTCGCTCCAACGTGCTGTCAGACATGGCTTCGGATGAAGGAAACACCCCGCGGAGGCCGCTCAGCATATCGCACTAATGTTTACAGGAGTTTTAAGCGTGCAATCATGAATTTTATAAATAGCCCAAATTGCTGTGAGAAATGTCAGTCAAATTATCGAGCGCGATTTCTGTTATTTTATTGGTTGCTTTTGGACCAATCAACGGTGCGTATTTTGTTTCTTTAGCTTTTAGGGATGCGATGCCCTTTTGCATAGAAAAAAATTACACCTCTAATAGAGATTTTTCGTCTATGGATTACATCAAGTACTTTCTAAGAGTACTTTACGTTCATGGTCACTTCGATTTCTACCATATATACACTTTGACGTTTATGAAGTGCTGACAACATAACAGTGCAAAAATAATTTGACAATTTGCTTTGTATTGTAATCATGGGGCGTCAGAACGATACAGTTTTTCTCTTACAACTTTTAGGTAATATTAATTTGTTTACGTCGTGTCTGGTCCTAAAACCTATATATTATTAATCCCCAGTAGTAGTTCCGTGTACTTTTCGTTAGTTTCGTCCGGAAAAGTAGGAAAATGACCGGTTTCTGCATCAACAAAGTTTTCTTGAATTTGTGTGAAAAATAAATGTTAATTGCATTATTCCACAGCCCGTCAGGGAAATTGGTCCAGATCGAATATGCTTTAGCCGCGGTAGCCGCCGGCGGGACCTCCGTCGGTATAAAAGGTAAGTGAAAATAATGATCATGATTGAGGTTATT
The DNA here is from genome assembly GCA_949316475.1 of Hypomecis punctinalis. Lineage (NCBI taxonomy): Eukaryota > Metazoa > Arthropoda > Insecta > Lepidoptera > Geometridae > Hypomecis > Hypomecis punctinalis. The sequence goes on along the minus strand of OX438794.1, from coordinate 1,844,556 downwards.
TAGCGTCTCATAATCTTGCGACTCATTGTTTTACTACCTTCTCTGTAACAATAAGGAAGTTTCCCGTTTTCTAGTTTTATTTTCACTAAATTACACTAAGCCTGCAATAAATTATGGTGTTTTTATTTTTCAATTATCTTCAAAAATGACGGAGTTATGAATTTTTAAACATGACCGCACGAAATCAAAAAACCTCGCGACGGATTTACGCGTGTGACGTCATTCGGCTTCAGAGCCGCGCCGTGGGTTAGGCGGGAGTAAGTACACTAGACATATACACCAAGTCTTGTTCCATTTAGATATAAAGTTCATTTACTCACGACAAAATCATGGGAATGCTGACTTTTTATTCGTTATATTGGGAGGTTAGTCCCATAGTAAATGTTGATCATAACATAAAGATAAGTACAATGATATTCTAGAACGTATTCATGGCTTAGAAAAATACCCAGCATAGAATGAAGCACTTTATTTCCTTTTTTCCTTACTCCCGCCTAACCTACGGCGCGGCTCTGAAGCCGAATGACGTCACACGCGTAAATCCGTCGCGAGGTTTTTTGATTTCGTGCGGTCATGTTTAGACATCCATAACTCTGTCATTTATTAAGATATTCGAGTAATTTTTTCACTGTGTCTAATATAATTCTAACGTCCTTAAATGTATATAATTATTTTTAGTTTTTATGATAAAGGAAACTTCCCTATTGTTACAGAGAAGGTAGTAAAACAATGAGTCGCAAGATTATGAGACGCTAAATAACCTCAATCATGATCATTATTTTCACTTACCTTTTATACCGACGGAGGTCCCGCCGGCGGCTACCGCGGCTAAAGCATATTCGATCTGGACCAATTTCCCTGACGGGCTGTGGAATAATGCAATTAACATTTATTTTTCACACAAATTCAAGAAAACTTTGTTGATGCAGAAACCGGTCATTTTTCTACTTTTCCGGACGAAACTAACGAAAAGTACACGGAACTACTACTGGGGTTTAATAATATATAGGTTTTAGGACCAGACACGACGTAAACAAATTAATATTACCTAAAAGTTGTAAGAGAAAAACTGTATCGTTCTGACGCCCCATGATTACAATACAAAGCAAATTGTCAAATTATTTTTGCACTGTTATGTTGTCAGCACTTCATAAACGTCAAAGTGTATATATGGTAGAAATCGAAGTGACCATGAACGTAAAGTACTCTTAGAAAGTACTTGATGTAATCCATAGACGAAAAATCTCTATTAGAGGTGTAATTTTTTTCTATGCAAAAGGGCATCGCATCCCTAAAAGCTAAAGAAACAAAATACGCACCGTTGATTGGTCCAAAAGCAACCAATAAAATAACAGAAATCGCGCTCGATAATTTGACTGACATTTCTCACAGCAATTTGGGCTATTTATAAAATTCATGATTGCACGCTTAAAACTCCTGTAAACATTAGTGCGATATGCTGAGCGGCCTCCGCGGGGTGTCTCCTTCATCCGAAGCCATGTCTGACAGCACGTTGGAGCGAAATCGTGCTGAAAAAGCCTTGATAATTAACACCCCAACCCAGAGTCAAACGTTCCTGAATAAGGGAGTGAAGAATTATTCCGATAAAAACGGGAACGATGTGACAAAAGCGGTACATAAAGGGCGGGAAACATTCGCGTTTTGGACGCTGGTTTGTTTGCTCTTCGTCCTCGCCATCGGGAATTTGATTCTTACGTTTACTATTTTGGCCGTGCTCAGGCTTGGTCAAGGTATGTTTTTTATTTGTCCTATTTTTATCATAAGTAATTATTATTGGTACAGTGGTGGCCTAGTAGAATATACTTAGCCTGTATGGATACAGGCTAAGTATATTCTACTAGGCCCCAAGAAAAACATCGACCTCAGAACCAATGTTCTTTTGGAATTGAATAATAAATCTTTTGGAACATGGATAGAGGTTTATTCGTTTATAAACTTACTAGCTGCCCGCCCCGGCTTCGCCCGGATATGATTGGCAAAAGGCAGACATTATAAGTATTGTGCATTTATATACCTACCACGTAATGTTGCTAAAGGTCATACACATGAACACCAACCAGATCTTCGATTCACGTGAAGACCTTCTCTATACTTGCAAAGTTGCCAATACATTGTCTACATTCGAGAACTTTAAAGCCCCATCGATCATTCGTTTTACGAACTATGTGTGTAACTACACATACCTATTCACTATCACTACAACATAAATTATAAATCGTCTGTATGTCGGTTCGCCTAACTAAGGTTTTCCAAATCTGTAGGTCCTACTACATAAATCGGCGCTTAAATAGAGGTGGTATATCCGTATATAGCCGTGGTAATCTAGTGGTAGTAACATCTATCTTATAATCCTGAAGTGGTAGTTTCAAATCCTGATCCCATATCAATGAGTTTCTTTGGAACTTATCTACGCAATTTCACACCACTGGCTTTCCCGTGGAGGAACATATCGTGTGGCAATCTGCATCCTTACGTCTGTAGAAGAAACTGGATGACATATAGGAATCCACCAACCCGCACTGGGTCAGCGTGGTGGATATTATTTTGAAAAGGATTAATACCAAGATATAAATTAAGAGCCCTTTATTGCAGTGGCATTTCTATGTAATTTTTCAAATAAAAGAATACTTATTGTGGCTTAACTATAACAGTTAGACATATGTCACAAATTTTTTTGTACTTAAATGATTCGATAGTTTTCGCAGCGTACGCGATGCAAAGAATATTTTAGGTAATTTTTTACACCTTGGGATACATTATGATAGTTATAGTAAGGAACCCTATTTTTTTAGGGTTCCGTACCTCAAACGCCAAAAAAAGAACCCTTATAGGATCACTTTGTTGTCCGTCTGTACGCCTGTCCGTCTGTCTGTCTGTCTGTCTGTCCGTCTGTGTATGTCAAGACTCTTTATCTCGGGAACGCGTAAAAATATCGAGTTGAAATTTAAACGTATATACGTATATCTATGGTCTGTTGCATTTGTGTAAAAAAAAACTTCTCAGTTATCTTTAAAAAAAAGTTAGAGCCGTTTATGTCGTAAAAAACCGCATATTTAGCACTCACGAAAATCAAAACCTACAGGGTACTTCCCGTTGACATAGAACCATTTTTTTTTTTTTTTTTATTTCGAATAGTTTTGCGTTTGACTACACACTGCCTGATGTTAAGCAGATGTAGCAGATAAACACGTCCGATAGCTGCTAATCATAAAGTCCTGGGGAGAAGCGCGGCCTCCGACGCGTTATTTGTAGGCACGCGCCGCCGCGGCGGCGCGTGCCGTGCCGGCGCGCCGGCCGGCCGGTAGGTACCTCCGCACCGCTATGTCCCTGCATTTTAAATCTGTAATATCTTCGGAAATATTAATTTAAATTACATGCTGTAAAGGACCATATTGATTTATATTGAATGGACAATGTATTGAAGGTACTTAATTGGATAAGGATTAATGTTGTGTTGCTTAAAATAACATCCTAAATAATCCATTTTTTTTCGTAAAATTTAAAGGATAAAAATGGTTATTGTGGGTTATCCTAAAGAGATAGACATATACCATCGCGGACTTTTTTGTTGACCTTTTTAAGGTGTACAATACTGTAGTACATTATTTTGATTTATCTCGTGGGGTTCAGTCAGCGTTTGCAATGTAAGCGCAAAAAATGTGTTTATTTACGACATCACATTAGAAACCTGTAAATTCATCAGTGTTTCTCTGCAATATTATGCATGTATTATATATATATAAACCATCCTCTTGAATCACTCTATCTACTAAAAAAAAGCGCTTCAAAATCCGTTGCGTAGTTTTGAAGATTTAAGGAAACATAGGGACGGACAGACAGCGACAGCGACTTTGTTTTATACTATGTAGTGATGATAGTGATTCGAATATATTTTTGGCGGGGACTTTAAAAAAGCAAATTATTCTTAAGCGCTGGATGCGAGCCCTTCCAATGGTCTAATTGAAAATCAATAGGGGAGGCCTGCAGTAGACGTCCTACAGCTAATTGAATGATGATGATGATTCATTAAGTTGATAATATGATGATGTAGGCGTTCATCTAGCCCTACTATCAGATTTTTATTTCGATATTTTTAAAGTCAAAGTCAAAATTTATTTATTCCGTAGACACAATACAGGCACTTGCAATCGTCTAGTTACAATTTTTAAAAGTTCTACTTAATAAATTTTTTTCTATAAATAAATAAGCACACTTTTTAAATTTAACAAGATCAGTATCATTAGGTACACAAAAAAATAAAATATTAGAGTACAAATAAAACTAAAATTGTATCAGTATCATGAAAAATAACAATGTCATTATCAGTTATTTAAAAATGTCAACGAGTATTTAAATATATTTTATCACATTTGCCGTTGTATCTGTATGTGGTGATGATGATGTCTCCCAACCGGAGTCGGCCTCGGTGACTACCTCTGTTTAATAGTTATAGGCCGAATCAAACTTCTTGGCGGCTGTGAAGTTATACAGCTACAAGCTGAGCAATAAACTCGATCCTCGCGCAGCTCAAAACCCAAAAGCTGCTTTATAAAGTGAGCTACTTTACTCAGGATTTTTGTAGCTAACTTCACAAACACTAAAAGTTTGATTCGGCCTATACATAACTAAGTTCATATCAAGATGACCTGTGTTGTATATCAAGATGATTATGTAATATGTATTCAGGCATGGAAAGCATGGAGTTCCTGCCTGAACACAACGCGGTGAAACAGCGAGCGGCAGACCTGGAGCACGTCTACAAACGGGACGGCTTGCTGGAGAGCTTCCGGGATGAACCCATGGAAATATCTAGTCAAGATGGCGCCGTGATCTTCAACCTTCAGACCAGGTATATCCATCATTTCAGCAATAGAATATGATAGAACGTCCTCTGATTAGGACATAGGCTTACCCCGCTTCGTCTCCGTTGTTAGTACTGAGATTTCATAAGGAAACAAAGTACCTGGAGACCATAAATGAAAAGATATGGATAGAAAGGCTTACTGGAGAGCTACCGTGATGAGTCTATGGAGATATCCAGTCAAGATGGCGGCTTGATCTTCAGCTCAAATAGGTATATCAGTATATCTATTACCCTTTCAGCTATAGCATCCACTGATACAGCCAGGACGACACATGACCTTCAGTAAGGATTATATTTTTCTGTGAAGGGCAAAGGTGGCAGCTATAGGTACCTCGTCCATCCAGCCATCAGCCTTAAGACCTCCACTACTGAACATAGACCTCTCCTATGGATCTCCAATAAGACCGGTTGGAAGCGAAGTGATCCTGCGGTCTTAATGATGTCATCCGTCCTTTTTGCGGGTGGGCATCCTACGCTGCACTTGCCGGTACGTGGTCTCCACTCGAGATTTTTTCGATCCCATAGGTCATCAGTCCATTACCACTTCAATTTGCCAATCCGCTGTGCTACGTCGGTAACTTTGGTTCTTCTACGGATCTCCTCCTTCCTGATTCGATCTCGCAGAGAGACTCCGAGCATAGTCCTCTACATAGCTCTATCTACCTCTGAAAAAGTCGCTAGCTACGCTGATATACATAGTGTAGAATAGACAGATTAAAAGGAAAAGACAACAATATTTTGTTAATTAATATTTATTTTACCATAATTCAGCATGAATAACATTAAGTATTGTTGTATAGACCGCGTCACACAAGATGGCGGAAATTAAGTTAGCTAGGTACAAGTTGCGCAATATCCAATCCTGACCGAAGCTCACACAAAGCCGCGCGTTGATTGGATATTGCGTAGCTTGAAGCTAACTTCATTTCCGCCAATTTGCGTGACGCAATTACATTTTGGTATTATTTATAAATCCATACAAATACAATCATGAATTAAAGCTGGAAACATACTTTCGGACGCGGCTGACGGACGCGACTGACAGCCGCGACTTAGCAATGTGCACAGTCTTAAAATATCCGAATTTTAAGTCGTCCGAAGGTGACGTCCGCGACTTATGTCCGATAGTGTGCACGGCTCAGTGTACTTTCATAGTCTAGATACCTATCAGTCGCGGCTGTCAGCCGCGTCCGTCAGCCGCGTCCGATAGTATGTTTCCGGCTTAATACTCTTAAATAAAGTTCTAACAAAAAATGCTTTCCGCTTGCGTTAAAAAAAGTAACTTAATTTAGTAATTTTTACAAAAAAATTACGTATAAAATTACCGAATGGTAATATTCAAAAACAAATATCGTGGATCCACTATGAAAATTGTTACTACGCTCAAAAGTACATGGAAATTTCAATTTGAAGCGCTAGTGAGACGGTTATACAGGGTTATTTTTAGTCAATTAGCACCCTCTTAGGGGCTTATTCTGTACATCAAAACTAAAAACTTTTGTTCTGTGACTTTTGTCAAAACTAAAAAAAAAAATTGCTGTTCCATAGAAAAATATCGTTCGCCCGCAAATGTAGAAAACGATGTAGAAAAGAAACGAGGGAAGAAATGTATGAAACAGCGTTTTTTTTAGTTGACAAAAGTTGTAGAACAAATGTTGTTAGTTTTGATGTACAGAATAAGCCCCTGAAAGGATGCAAATTGATTAGAAATAACCCTGTATAGGTACTTACAAATACACATAATATAGTGAACATAAAAACTTGACTTCTTGACGAAGTTACCTCCAAGCTGGGCAAAACAATCCTGACTGAAGCTTACATAATAGCTGTGCGAGGATTATTGGGTTTCGTGCAGCTTGTAGGTAACTTCACACCCGCCAACAACTTTGATTCCGCTTATACCAGGAGCTACATATATCATCAGAAAATATTTCCGTCTAAATTATGTATACATAGAGCACAGAGCTATTATAAAGTGAAGAGCGAATTCACTCTAAAAAAATCTTTATAATTTTATTTGTACGTAAATAACGTATGAAGGAGCAACTTACTGACTAAAAATCTTGAGAATTATTATTGTATTAAGACAGAAGCAAACTTATTGAGCGACAAAATAATTCTTGAGATTAGGCATGATGACTAAAAATATCTATAATTAGTCCGTCAGATAGACTATCAAAAAATATTAGACACGTATTTTTTGTTTCGTCAATTAAACATAAATTGATGAACATACAGCCCGTCAAAGTTCCGCGTAACATCACAAGTGCCATACAAATGTATAGACTTTTCTGAGAGGTGACGTCAAGACCCCCCCACTTCCAAACTTTCGACAAAGTTTATCTATGTCATTTGTTGTTTGATTGACAAAAGAAAAAATACGTATACAATATTTTTCTCTCGACTGCCTAAGTGGATCAGTGGTTAGTGACCCTAACTTCTGGGTCAAAGAGACGTGGGTTCGATCCCCACCCAGCAAGCTTTGCTTAGTTTGGGGTCAGAGGCCGTGTGAAAGATGTCCCAAAATATTTATAAATATTTTTTTATTTATTTTGATAATCTAACTGACGAACAATTTTTTTACCCAGGTATCATTCCTATTATCTACAAGTCTGTAAAGCATCTAACTTTCTGATATATAATAATCAATTACACAATTTTACAATCAGTCAATTGTCATAGGAGATAGAGCACGCTTACTAGAATTATAAACGACTCAAGAGCACACTTACTAATCATAAATATAATCTTCATCTAAAATCATAGACTAACTTACGAATTAAAAAATAATTCGTGAAGATATCACCTTCGTCTAGATAACAGGTGAAAAATTCCCGATGAAAAAATAGTTCTTGAGAATTATCTTAGTCCAGAATGGATCTAACTTTCTGACATTATGATCAACTACACAATTTTACAATTAGTGAATTATTATGGGAGATACAGGAGCATACCTACTAAAATTCATATAATTGTGTTCATTTAAATACTAGACCATCCATATGAATTAAAAAGTAATTCGTGAAAAAATCCTTCGTCTAGAAAACAAGTGACTTACGGACGATAAAATATTAATTCTTGAGAATTATATTATTTTAGAAAACGAGCGAATTCACTTACCAAAATACCTTAGAATTTTGTTTCATCTGAATTATTTTCAATTAAAAAATGCTGTGAACTTACTGTGTAACAAACCAATTTGTTAGGACTTTTACACCGCCCTTGCATTTGTAAGGTGCTTTCGTAAGTTATTTATGTAACTTACGTTACTTACGATTAAAAAGTGATAATTTGATGACTGGTGCTCGGTTTCGGGTAGATATGGACCCGTGTTAAGCACTCTCTTCACGATCATGAACTGACAAATCGAGTGCTATAATTTGTTCTCGGTCTTCTGGCGCTCGTTGTTGGGTGGATGTGGAAGTGCGTTGAAACTCATCACGACATTGAACTGATAAATCGAGTGCTATAATTTGTTCTCGGTCTTCTGGCGCTCGTTGTTGGGTGGATGTGGAAGTGCGTTGAAACTCATCACGACATTGAACTGATAAATCGAGTGCTATAATTTGTTCTCGGTCTTCTGGCGCTCGTTGTTGGGTGGATGTGGAAGTGCGTTGAAACTCATCACGACATTGAACTGATAAATCGAGTGCTATAATTTGTTCTCGGTCTTCTGGCGCTCGTTGTTGGGTGGATGTGGAAGTGCGTTGAAACTCATCACGACATTGAACTGATAAATCGAGTGCTATAATTTGTTCTCGGTCTTCTGGCGCTCGTTGTTGGGTGGATGTGGAAGTGCGTTGAAACTCATCACGACATTGATCTGATAAATCGAGTGCTATAATTTGTTCTCGGTCTTCTGGCGCTCGTTGTTGGGTGGATGTGGAAGTGCGTTGAAACTCATCACGACATTGAACTGATAAATCGAGTGCTATAATTTGTTCTCGGTCTTCTGGCGCTCGTTGTTGGGTGGATGTGGAAGTGCGTTGAAACTCATCACGACATTGAACTGATAAATCGAGTGCTATAATTTGTTCTCGGTCTTCTGGCGCTCGTTGTTGGGTGGATGTGGAAGTGCGTTGAAACTCATCACGACGTTGAACTGATAAATCGAGTGCTATAATTTGTTCTCGGTCTTCTGGCGCTCGTTGTTGGGTGGATGTGGAAGTGCGTTGAAACTCATCACGACATTGAACTGATAAATCGAGTGCCACAACTTGTTCTCGATTTTGAGTTGTGACAGAGTATTCACTGACAGGTGATCGTTGTTGGTTAGATGTACGTTGAGCACATTCTTCACGATCTTTTAGTGATAAATCGAGTACCATAATTTGTCCACGGTCTTGATTGGTGACAGTCGCGCTTTGAGCTCTATCGAATCGAGACTCTATAGACTCGCTTCGAGTATTTTGGTTAAGCACAGACGTCGAGAATATACTCCTTAAATTGTCTTGAGTGGACACAGTCGCTTTTCGGGCGCTTCTTTCTTTATCTTGAGAAGAAGACGTTACATTTCTTAAATCTTTCTCATTAATGCGAGTACTTGAAGTTATAATCGGTGTACCTAGTTCGGGATCTTGAGTTGTTACAGTGCTCTTTAGTATATCTTGATATCTGCTTTGAATTGACACTGTAGCGCTTCTAAGGTTCAATCTCGGAGTTATTACTAACGGAGTTTCTGTATCATTTACACTGACTTGTTTGGGCATCGTTACTCTTACAGCACTTTGCTTTTGTTGCTGAGTTAATAATACAGGACTATTTGCGTCATTTTCGTCGTTTTGATCATTTACAGTTTCATTGTTGCCATCTTTTTCAGATTCAAATTCAATTATTCGTAAAATGGATTTACTCTTTGAGTCCGTATCTCTAAGTCTTCCCCTTTGTGAGTCTGCATGTATAAGTCTTCCAATTAGGGAGTTCATATCACCAGATCTATCATTTTCTGGGCCCGGTTCACTAGATCTCTCTCTGGGCAAGTCTGGGCTATCAGATATTATCGGGTCACCAGATCTCTCATTTTTTGGACTCGATTCATTAGAACTCTCTCTTGGCGAGACCGAAACGTTAGGTACAATATGGTTAGTATCACCAGATCTCTCATTATCTGAGCCCAATTCACTTGACTTTCCTGTTGGCGAGTCCGGACTATGAAGTATAACTGGGTACATATCACCAGATCTCCCATTTTGTTGGTCTGTTACACCAGACCTATCTCTTAGCGAGTCCGGACTATTAGGTATAACTGGGTTTATATCAGATCTTTCATTTTCTGAGCCCAATTCACTAGACTTCTCTGTTCCAGACAAGTCTGGACTATTAGATTTGATTGGATTCATATCACCAGACCTCTCAATTTCTGGGTCAGATTCACTAGGTCTCTCTATTGGCAAGTTCGGAATGTTAGGCACAGTTGGGTTCGTATCACCATATCTCTCATTTTCTGGACCAAATTCACGAGACTTCTCACTAGGCGAGACCGGATTAGGTATGGTTGGGTTGATATCACCAATTTTTACATTTGGTAGGTCAGATTCACTAGCGCTCTCTTCCAGCGAGTCCGAACTATACGGTATAAATGGCTTATTTCCACAAAATTCGCAAAGGAACATCTCAGTTGTCCTCTGCAGTCGCCTACGTTTAGGTGCAGGTGCAAAGAGTCGCGATGTCGCTTTTCGTTTTTTTGATTCTGTTATACCTCCGTAGTTTGTGTGATCTGTGTAGTCAGAAATATCAACTTCGTGCCCAATATTCTGATCTTGACTGAGGTTAGTTTGTTCTTGATCATAATCCATGTTCTCCATCGCATCGTTTGTGTCTTGAGTAGGTGCTCTTTCTAATGTAGCTCGGTATGTGTTATAGCGATCTCTATCGTTATTCGCTCTATTGAATTCTATGTTCGGTTCCGTGTGGAATATACTAGGTCTGAGAGGTGTTGCGCTCCTTAATATCTCAGTTAGTTCGATCGCATTATTGTTGATTTCTGAAAGTGAAACAGAAAACTATTTATAATTAATGATTATACGACAAATAGAGTAAAAAAGTATCTCAGTGGTACCCAAGGGAAGGAAAAAGGAAAAGAGAAAAACCTCAGAAAATATGGGATGACGATATTAGACAGGTAGCAGGGACCACGTGGAACAGAGTGGCAGAAGAAAGAAAAGAATGGAAAAGGTTGAAGCAGGCCTTTGCCAACAGGCAAACAGATTTACAAAAAATCACAAAGATGGAAATACTTAATTACTAAGAACTTAAAACATTACTTAGATTAAAATTAAACTTAAGTGAATCTGAATAAAGGGCTTATATTATCACGATATATAATTATATTTCTCGACTCGCTCTTGATTTGATTCATATAGGTACTCACAAATCTTGTTAAAGTGAAAACTTATTTAGAAGCGTTGTGCAATTTTTGGGAAAATTCATAGGACGGAGCGAGAGTAGACTGCCGGCGCGGCATAGGAGAAGTACTATCCTCCTCTGTTTGTACCGCGCGGCGAAGATCTATGCCTGCTCCTGTTGTTTCGTTGAAGCAGGGCGCAGGGCGCTTGCGCGAGATATGCGTGTAACATATTTTATTTACCACATAAATAGTATTACTTTGTATTATGTTCAAGTTTTAATTTTGGCGGCACTCCCGGAGTGCAGCCAGTTGTTTTTTTTTTAGAATTTAGGTAGTCTCTAAGAAAAATACCTAAAGACAAAAATCGCCGGCAAGAAAAAGAATCTAGAAGTATACAGAAACTGTGTACCAAGTTTTGTCAAAGTTCGTTGAAAAATATGACTAATAGAGAGACGAATAGAGAAGATAAAACATCCAAACTAACAAACATCCGGACAAATGAAAGAAAATTTCGCCAATCTCGAAGCATAGACGACAGGGGTGGTCTAGTGGTGTGACATCCGCCTGACAATCGTGAGGTCGTCGGTTCAAATCCCAGCCGTACCAATGAATTCTTAGTATTTCATGTATATGTCGCAGGCAATTTGTATGATTCCGCCGTTTACATACGGCGTCGTCAGTTATGTATAATGCCGAAGGCAAAATGTATATTGCCTTAGCATTTTATATTATGCCGAAACATTTGATTGACAATTAAAACGCCGTATACATAATGCCGAGGCAAATTGAAGTATTTAGTTCTGTTTCTTACCACGCGCGTCGCTGATGATCAAAACAAACAAAATGGCGTCAAGTAGTGGTTTTATGAGCCAAGAAAATATTGAAAATACTACGTGTACAAAAGGCTTTTCGCAAAATACTTGTGATTTTAAAGACATTTATTATAGTGAATTAAAAAAAAGTTACGATTCTTAAACGAAAGCAATAAACACGTCGTGGACAACTTTCAAGGTTTTTCGGTACCTAAAAAATGCTAAGGTGTCCATAGAATCTGGTGTTCCGAGGACTCCTGAAATGTGCAGGAGTCTTCCGATTGTTGCATATCGACCATAGTTAAAAAATGGTCAGAGGATATCAAAAGAGGCTAACCTGACCAATTGAAGTCGAAATACCTTAGATAAGTGCTTATGTTGATTAGTTAATGTTAGAGTATACATATTTAACGGAAGGTCCTGAACTCGTAATACGGACGATCTGATTGATTTGAACTGTCCAAAATTTTTATCTGTCAATCTGATTTTTCTCAAGTGTGTTTTGTCATGGTCACCCTAAAACTACAACCGACGTTGAAATTATTACAATTGAATGAGTTGTCATTTTGCCTTCGGCATTTTACATAACGGCGAGCGTTTTTAAACTGACGACGTCGTACGTAAACGGCGGAATCATACAAATTGCCTGCGACATACCTATATATCATTTTATTTGAAAAATTCCTCCCTCTTGAACGAGGTAGGCAGTATGGGACAGTGCCTTATCCCTAAGGCAGATTAGGCAATTTCCTAAGGGCCCCGCATCGATTAGCCCTAGGTACGGACACGGGGCCCTGTGAACGCAAAAAAACTGGACAAGTGAGAGTTAGGTTCGCTTATCAAGGGTTCCGTACAAATTACTAAGATGCTTGGTATTGAAAAAATATTGAAACACCCCCCAATGGCCGGAGCTGTAAAGGTTATGAAATGGGCTAGGGCCCGAGAATGGCACTGCCTAGGGGCCCCTGATACGGTTAATCCAGCACTGGTATGGGAAGGTTCCTTAATAATAAATTAAGGTGTCTGCCCACTACAACGTACCATACCATGACCGTGGCTCTTGTTAAGTGAGCTTCAGTCAGGATTGGGTTGTGCGCAGCTTATAGCAAACATCACAGCCGCCAACAAGTTTGATTCGGCGTATACAGGGTTATTGGTAATCAATTAGCATCTTATTGGGCTTATTCTGTACATCAAAACTAACAACTTTTCTTCTGCGACTTTTGTCAAAACTAAAAGGAAAACCGTGGTGGTCAAAAGGTGCTAATGATTAAAAGAATGCTAATTGATTACCAGTAACCATGTATAATAATGGGCTGACACCTTACAGTTGATAATGGAGGCTTACCATCAGTACCTCGACGTCTAGACTGGTCATCATTTGTCTGGTCTTCTGGACTCTGTGTCGCGTGGACGTCAGCTTGGAATGTTACCAACACGTGCTGTGTTTCCGATGACGCTGTGAAGAAATAATAGTGCTCATTATTATCTCTGTAATACGGGGCTTATCGCGCAATAAATCATGAGCTTTACTTATACAGGGTGTTTTTTTTTCAGTGCACATAATTTGCATACGGAAAGTATAATAAACAAACAATTAAACCCCTACAATTGGTTTTACTTACTTTAGTACAAAAATATTGAAATAACTTCAAGAGAAAGTATACAGATATACAGAGTAATCAATGTCACCCTACGTCTGAGTACCTACGCGGCCGCGTCGTACCAAAGAAGATATAATAATACTAGTCGTACCTAAGCTCAAGACGTTTTTGTAGGTAGTTATTGTCTGGAGTGTAGGTTGCATGCAATATAATTTTCTTTGGAATAGTTTGACTAAAAATTTATGAAAAAGAAGTCGATCTTTTTATGAGCGAAATATGTTCTATTAATTATATCTATTGCGCGATAAAAAATTGTGCACTGAATAAAAAGTCATGCTGTATAATTAAATACCTCCTTTTTCCCGACACACCACACTGACAGTATCTGTTAACGTCTTAATGTAAACAAACTTACAACGTATCACAAAAATAACGTGTTCAAATCGCGAAAGTTCAAAAATAACAAGTGCTTTTATCAACTGTCTTCAAAAAAAGGTGGTTCTTAATTCAACCATGTTTTTACCACGCTTTTATTAGTTTCACCTGTATGTTTGCTAGCTTGCTTGTAACCAACCCCTTTGAGCTCAATTTTGACCTACTTTGAGCGATCAGATTTTCTTTAAACTTTGCACACCTATCAAAGACCGATGACAATGCATTTATAAAAAAAATGATGACTCCTGAGCGTGTTTTTTAGTTTTTTTAAAACTATATTTATATTATATAACATACTAGTTTTTACCCGCGGCTTCGCCCGCATACGCAATATATATTTATAATTTATAGCCTATGTGTTAATCTGATATATAAGCTATATTATTGCAAAGTTTCATCTCAATCCGTTCAGTAGTTTTTGCGTGAAAGAGTAACAAACATCCATACATCCATCCATCCATCCTCACAAACTTTCGCGTTTATAATATTAGTAGGATTATGCACCTACTGCAAATTCTACTTATTGCAATCTCAACATGTTAGAAATTTCAACTTTTTGCAAATTCAACAGTCAAATCAACTTTTTGCGATTCAGTCTAAGTCACCTCCTTTCGGCTTATTACATCAGTTCGGTATAACCCTATATGCCCAACTAGCAAAAATGTCTTGGATTTCGCTTGGATAAGAATGGTGGGCTTCTAGCGCTCTTATAATAGTTTTAGAACACATTATCGCTCTTATATTACTCTTAGATAAGCATTTTTAGACCCAGTGTGTCTTATACTTAGTCACATATATGTATATATTATATGCATTTTATAATACTATTATAAGCCTGTTACTCCTAAAATAACATTTACAAAGACTCATTGCACTTGAAAATATTTGTTCTTATAGCCTCATTTTGTAAGTTCATATGATTTTATAATGTTCTTGGTAAAAAGCTCTTTTAAGAATGTCAGACTAATATCAGCATAACATAAAAATACTAAGAGCGTACTTTTCTATTGATCTCATATTAGCATTAGGTAAGCCAGCACGAAGTCAATAATTCTCGGTTTTATTACTTGGTCTCATATATGTATATAAGCGCATTTCATAATACTATTATAAGCCTCTCAGTCCTACAATAACATTTATGAAGACTCAACTTGAAAGTACTTGAGAATACCTGTTCTTATAACTCCTTTCTCTAAGTTCATTTCATTTTATAATGGTCTTGATAAATGTACTTGTAAAAATGTCAGACTTATATCAGGATAAGATAAATATGGTTACTTACCACTGCTGTTTTCATCAAACACGAGGTCGCGTATGGGTACATTCTCGCTGACATCAGGAAAGGTACAGCCGCTCTCTGTGCCATATTCTTCACCTTTCTCAAGGTTCGGCAAAGGCTTAGAAGGGGCCTTGTTGCTCTTTCGCAGAGGCCTAGGAGAGGCCTCGTCGGTTTTCCGAGACTTATTAGAGGTCTCGCCGCGTGACCGAGATCCAGATGAGCCCTTCCTGCTCTTTCGCAGAGGCCTAGGATAGGCCTCATCGGTTTTTCGAGGCTTATTAGAGGCCTCGCCGCGTGACCGATATCCAGATGAGACCCTACTAGGGTGCGAAAGAGCTCTGAAAGAGGCCTCCGCGTCGTACGTAAGTCTAATTTTTTTAGTTGGAATTGGAGGAGGAGAAATCTGTCTATTGTCTCCGGGTGGTTCAGAAGGGCTTTTTGACTTGGTGATACGAGATCCTGAAGAAACCCTCTCGGTAAGAGAGGCAGAAGGAAACTTCGCGTTGTCTGAAGCATCATTTGCGCTAGTTTTTGGCGTTTTTGTAACTTTAGAAGGATGCTTAGACGATTCGTCGCTACTTGAACTAGATTTAGTAGAAGCCTTGCTAAAGGAAAGTCTTTTGGAAGAGGTTTTCTTGCTGTATCTGGGCTGTTTAGGTGGAATTGAATTGGATACATTTTCTGAATCTGCGGATGGCTCAGAAAGGTCTTTTGATTTGTGGGAACGGGAGCTTGAAGCTCTTGTATTAATTGAAACAGGCCTTGGAGAGCCCTCTATATTGTCAGTTGCATCGACGTTTGCTGGTTTTGGAAGGGGCTGGCGGTCGGTAATTTCTGGCATTTCTGAAATCATAGAAATACAAAATGATTTATTTTACTTGAGCTTAAAATGTAACTGATGATTAATAATATTTATTTATTTATTAGCGACTTCCAAAAAAGAGGAGGTACTTTGTTCGTCTGTACTTTTTTCTGTGTGTTCAGCGTTATTTTCAGTTTCACCAATTGTAAACCGATTTAAAAAAAAATTTTTTAGTTCGAAAGAGTTATTATATACTTTTGAGGTCCCATTTAAATTTTAACGAAATTGGCTAAGCCGTTTTTGATAATTCAACAAAAATGTACATGGATGTCACATGATTCGTGCAAATTATTCGAGTTCTGTACACGGTGTATTATATTATATGCATAAATAAACAAAAAATATAGATAAATATTATATTATATAAACACATTTTAACCAGTAGGTTCTATTTAAAAGGTTTATACAACGTTATTTCTAATAAATTAGCATCCTTTTAGGGGCTTATTCTGTACAACAAAACTAACAACTTTTGTTATGTGACTTTGGTAATACTCGTAACTAAAAAAAAAATGTTGTTCCATAGAAAAATATCGTTCACCCGCGACAAAATGTATGGAACAGCTGATTATTTTTTGAGTTTTGACAAAAGTCGTAGAACAAAAAGTTGTTAGGTTTGATATATAGAATAAGCCCCCAAAAGGATGCTAATTGATTAGAAATAACCCTGTATAATAAGAATATTGAAGATCGTTATTCTAATTATTATGTACTCGATGATGACACATATCATGAAAAAAATTTTAATAAAGAAACCATACTGCACCATTGACCACTTCTTGAAGGATAAACTGGCTTGGAAACACAAGACATTGGATAATATTGATTTATAGTTTTTAATTTTTGACATGTTTTAATAAAATTGATTTAATTTATTGTTATTTATAATTTGCTTTTGTTTATGTTATGACGTTCAAAAGTGTACTTTTTTGTACCTATTTGATAAATAAATGATTGAATTGATGAATGATCGATAGGGTCGATAGTTTTCGAATGGTGACCACGTGACACGCACCTATAGACCGAATCGTACAAGTTTTTTTTTTATAGGTTTAATTATTTTCTATAGGATTCATTTCGGAGAGTGCGCATCTGAGCTGCACGACCTTATCCTACCATTAAAACTACCGTGAGTATTCATTATAACTATAACAGAATACGGCTAAAACTCACGCGCGAGTGCGCGCGCGCCAGTCGACGGGGGCAAGACGGGGGTGCGCGTATTCCCTGAGTTATTCACCATCGGAAAGTAGAGATTTCAATGAACAGAAACCATACCAACTTTTTGAAAAAGCTGATATTTTGACGGGTGAATTTTCGATTGGAAATTAGGGTGTTTCTTCGATATTAATTCAAAATAAGGTGAAAAAATAAATATTTTTAATCAAATAAATTACAGCGTATTTGGGACATAGTTTTTAAGAAATTTCGTTAAAAATTTTTTTTTTGTAAAAGATAAAAATAAAAAACCAAAACCTTGGTTTTTTGGATTTTTCACATAAATTTTGAGATTATGTAAAAAAAGTGTCAATGCAAAAGTTTTATATCTTTTTATTACCTACAACTTTTTACACAACTTTTTGCCCTAACATTTTTTTTTCTATGACAGATGTCAAAGTGACAGCTGTCATATCCTAAGATCGGTACTAGAATGGCATGACAGGTATCAAAGTAAAAGCTGTCAAACTCAAAAGTGAATTATCTCCGTAACTATCGCTTATAAACCATTGTTGTCCAACAAAAGTGATAGAGTTCAACGAGATCTACATGTCGGATGAGAGCTGTCAAACTTAAAAGTGGATTATCTCCGTAACTATCACAGATAAACCATTGTTGTTCTAACAAAAGTGGTAGAGCTCAACAAGATCTTCATTTCAGATGACAGCTGTCAAACTTAAAAATGAATTATCTCCGTAACTATCACATATAAACCATTGTTGTTCCAACAAAAGTGATAGAGCTTAACAAGATCTTCATTTCAGATGACAGCTGTCACACTTAAAAGTGGATTATCTCCTGTCATCTGAAATTTGTTGAGCTCTATCACTTTTGTTAGAACAACAATGGTTTATCTGTGATAGTTACGGAGATAATCCACTTTTAAGTTTGACAGCTGTCATCCGAAATGTAGATCTCGTTGAGCTCTATCACTTTTGTTAGAACAACAATGGTTTATAAGCGATAGTTACGGTAATAATCCACTTTTAAGTTTGACAGCTGTCATCTGAAATGTAGATCTTGTTGAGCTCTATCGCTTTTGTTGGAACAACAATGGTTTATCTGTGATAGTTACGGAGATAATCCACTTTTAAGTTTGACAGCTGTCATCCGAAATGTAGATCTCGTTGAGCTCTATCACTTTTGTTAGAACGACAATGGTTTTTAGGTGATAGTTACGGAGAAAATCCACTTTTAAATTTGACAGCTGTCACTTTGACACCTATCAAGCTATTATAGTACCGATTTTAGAATATGACAGCTGTCACTTTGACATCTATGATTAAAAAAAAGTTATGTACCTAATGAAACTTCATCATATCAGCAAATCAATTTTTCAATAAAACCAACGTTCCGTAGTATTGTATTCGATTAGCAATAGCATATAATATGAAGAGTAGAAAATAGTAGAAATAGGCAGTGCACCCATCCCTACCAGAGGAGATAGCTCGGTAGGGATAAGTGCACTACACAAATGGTTAGTGCACCTATCCCTACTGGTAGAACTAAATCTACAAAAAGTGCACTTATCCCTACCAGGGGGGATAGCTTGGTAGGGATAAGTGCACCAGCCGGATTTTTCTAACGCGCGGGGCACCTCCGCTAGCTTATCTCTATAGCGGGCGCTGACACGCGTTTCATAGGAGGCTTGGTTTAATCGGACATACACCGCTACCTGCAATATGATTAGAGCTGGCAACGTCATGATCCCAAGCCTCTTGAAATGCGGACGCACAGAGGAATCCTGCGGTATCCCGACAATCGCACGTACTGCACGCTTTTGCAGTTTGAAAACTGGCGGCCGCCTGGTGCAGAGTTTTCAAACTGCAAAAGCGTTCAAATCTACACCATACAGTTTAATGGAGTGGACCGTTGCAAAATAGCATGATCGTACTGTTTCACTCGAAACTACTTTGGCTACGCGCCTCAAGGCAAAACAAGCGCTTCCTAATCTGTTCCTAATTCCTACTTGTTCCTAACTTTAATCTAAAGCTTTTCAAGGTCAGAGTGAATAGGTATCTTCTAGGTCTGCGCGCTTCATCTTCAACCACAACGTCGCTTACCATCAGACGAGTTGGTGGTCTAGCGCGGACTTGTACGCGATAAAAAAAACTGTTTAGCCATGTCAGAGGCTTTCAGGCGGCTTTAAAACTCTGCAGCCCCCCTACCGCCTAAAGCAATAGCAATCGTTTATGACTTCATTTTAGTCATTTGGCACCGCCTATGTGACGTTAGCCATCAACGTTGTTTATTCAACGATTGCTTTCGCAATCCGCGCAAAGCAATTGATGGCTAACGTCACATAGACGGTGCCAAATGACTAAAATGAAGTCATAAACGATTGCTATTACGATTGCTATTGCTTAGGCGGTAGGGGGGCAGGGCTAGCCACCCGGCCCATATGAACTTTTCTTACTGTGCTGCTGCGAAAAGGAAGAAAAGGGGATATCTCACCGGTATCACTCCAGCCCGAAGACACTCCATCGACGTCTTTCTCCCCTCTCTCGTACTTGCGCCACAGTTTGGCCACCTTCTTCATCAGCTGGTCGTAGAACTCCGAGCAGTCGGAGTAATGTTCCACCGACTTTTCGTACTCCACGTTCAGCTCTGGCAGCGGGCTTTCTGGCTCCGAAGGCTCTGATGGAGGCTTTGGAGGTCTCTGGAAACGGGAGAATTTAATTATACAGGTTTATTGGTAATCAATTAGCATCCTTTTAAAGGCTTATTCTGTACACCAATATAATCATACCATAATTATCATACTCTATGTATAAAGTGAGTCATATATAGTAGCCGGCAAACAACTTGAACATTAAACCATAGCTACCTCTCTTTTGTTTTCTCTGCTAACGAAAGGGAGAGAGTGATATTTTTGTGTTCAACTTACGTGCCGGGACCTATACCTAGGTATAAAGTGAGAAGGTCACAAGATTATATCTTTTACTTGTTTTTACCCGCGGCTTCGCCCGCATACGCATTATAATTTATAGCCTATGTATTATTCTGATATATAAGCTATATTATTGCAAAGTTTCATCACAATCCGTTCAGTAGTTTTTGCGTGAAAGAGTAACAAACATCCATACATCCATCCATCCATCCATCCTCACAAACTTTCGCGTTTATAATATTAGTAGGATACTTGATTGCATCATGTTGGTTGCCTGAAAGAAAACGCTTTAAGCGATAATACTGCCAGTTAGAAACCTATTTGTATTGTTTTGTCCTTGTAATCTGTTTTTTTATGTAATGTGGTTCTCTATGTTTAATTTAATCATTGCCGGAATAAGTTTAGGGCTTATATTAATTAATAAATAATATTAAAATTATTTGATTTAGTAAACAAACAGACAATTAAAAATATAAAAAAATTATATATTTACCCGCACTGGAATCGGCGTCGAGTCACTCGACTCATTATTTTCTTCGAGCGACACGTCCCAAGAAGCATCGCTCGAATTTCTCGAGGCTGGTTCTACATCTGAGCCAATCTGATCTACATTCGAGCCACTAGAGTCTAAATTCGAGCCACTCGGGTCTACATTCAAGCGACCCGGATTCGAGCCTCTTGGCTCTACATTCGAGCCGCTTGGCTTTACATTCGAGCCACTTGGCTCTACATTTGAGCCACTCCGGCCTACGTTTGAGCCACTCGGACCAACATCTGGGCTGCTCGAGTCTTGATTACTTGCGGATTTTAAGCAACGATGTCTTAAATATCTCTTCGTTATTTTCTTAAATTTCTGATATCTCTTTTGCTCTCGTGGAGATGTTAGTTGTTCGGTCGGGATATCTGAGTCATCCGAGTCACGGCTACTTTGCGAGGATGATGAACTGGCTACGACGTCTTTGATTGGATCGTCTGATTTCTCTCGTTGTGCTGAAACGAATAAATTGTTCACAAAATGTATGGAGGCTGGTATAATAATAATCAAAAAATCTAACCACAAGACTCGTTACATTTCGAGAAAGTTCATATTTTTCTGAGTCTATTACATCAGTTGAAAACAAAAAAGAGCCCTGCTTTTTTTTAAAATTAATTTTGATTTTATTAGGATAAATAAATATATTTGGCTCAATAGGTAGTTTATCTCTAGGAACTCTGATTAAGTAACCTCCAAATTGTTAAATAAAAGCATTTTTACCAATTAGACACACTCTTTAAGTGATTTTTTGTCACATTGTACCTACTAACTGGTCACACTGGTAGGTTATAATTTTCAATTTTAGCAAATTAAGAGGTAAATGTTGAAGAATCAGCTTTGAATCCAAGTAAAATAACGCTAGAAATACTTTATTATTGTTAAACTAGAAAAAATAAAAAGCTGCATTATTTTTTTTCAGCTAATTTATTTTTCACTTTAAAAAAAAAATGCAGGGATAAAAAAATCTAAATTAAATATTTTTCAGAAGCCCATAAAACAAGCTTTCAAATGATGTATATATCATCTTGGTTCGATTTTTCTCTGAATATTATACCACTTGTGGACATCACCTTTTATTATTTTTCGCCAAATAATGACACAACCGACTTGAATTATTGCGATTTACATTCTTATAATTATGGTAAGTACAAAATTCGAAAAAAGCCGTGGTGGTCTAGTGGTAGTATAAAAAATCCGTGGTGGTCTAGTGGCAGTAACACCCGACCTGCAATCGTGAGGTCGTGGGTTCAAATCCCGATCCCGTAC
Organism: Hypomecis punctinalis; assembly: GCA_949316475.1. Classification (NCBI taxonomy): domain Eukaryota; kingdom Metazoa; phylum Arthropoda; class Insecta; order Lepidoptera; family Geometridae; genus Hypomecis; species Hypomecis punctinalis. The sequence continues at coordinate 1,822,424 of OX438794.1, read as the reverse complement.
CAATGAGTTTCTTTGGAACTTATGTACGGAATTTCACATCATTAGCTTTTCGGTGAAGGATTACATCGTGAGGCAACCTGCATACGTCCGTAGAAGAAATTCGATGGCGTATGTGAATCCACCAAACCGCACTGGGCCAGCGTGGTGGATATAGCCCAATCACCCTTCGTGGATATGCCTACGTCCTGTAGTGGACTATTAAAAAGGCTAGTACAGTACAAAATACGAATAGTTCGCCTGAATCGAAGTACATCTTCGAACAAATATATACATAGATATAAATAGAGTCACAATCGTTCAAAAAAAGTGTCCGAGCCAGACTGCCCAAGCTGTGTGGCTTTTTATGTAGTTAGTCATAAGGCTATTGCAAGCCGACTATACTAAGCGCCACACAAGTTGAAGGATGTGAAGTTAGCTACAAGCTGCGAAATAACCAATCAACGTGCGGCTTTATGTGAGCTTCTGCCAGGATTGTATATTGTGCAGCTTGTAGCTAACACCTACCAACTTGTATGGCGCGGACTGTACAACGCCACGCGATGCCAAAGTGCTCGGTTACAACTTGTTCCTAGTTCCTAATTGTTGATTGTACTTGCACACTTTAAATTATGACAGTTTTGTTGATTGAGTTCGGTAGTTTAATTAGTAATAAGTATAGGATATAATAATGAGAAATATGATAAACAAATATTTCCAATAATTGTTGATTTTGCTCGCATATTTTAAATTATAAGAAGTTTTATTGATTTTGAGTTTAATTAGTAATAAGTATGTATAGGAAAATAATGAGAAATATGTGATTTAATAAATACTTGAAAACAACGAATGTTTGAACCACATTAAAGAATACGATTTAAAAATGTTTTTTATTGCACTCAATCCAAACACATACCGAATTTGTGCAATTTTAAAACTAAAATGTGCATTTTTTAAGGAAAAACCGCAATTCCGATATTAATATCGGAATTCCGATATTGAGATCTAATATCGGAAATCAGTATCGGAATTGAAAACCTTCCGATATTACATGCCCTAGTTACAAGCACTAATTAGGTGCCATAACGTCGAGATTCGAGCAAAACGGGTCATTGTGAATTATTTAATGTGAATATCTTAGGTATGTATGGCGGCGCTCGGACATTTTTTTACTACTTTCACTTAGGGACTGTGGCTCTGTAGATATTTACTCGAAAATATATATACCATTTATAGATTATTAATAATAAAATAAATATGTTAATTGTAATTTTTTCAATAACAGCTCCGCCGGTTTCGGTATCGCTTCTGAAGAAACAAAAAATTTACTGTCAATGAGTCGCTCAAATTGTTGTACCTACCTACGCCATTTTAATTAAGTTTATTTTAATTAAGTGGATAGATTTGGTAGGTTTTCGTCATTCATACTTCTGGCACCGTGTTGTGTTTACTTGTTTTTAATGTACGATGTAGGTAGGTAACTAATTTTAATGTTTAATTAATTAATGTGGATTAAGTGTAAATAGATGATTTATTTATGTAAGCAATTGATTTTTTTTGTTAAGTGTTTACCACTGTGTAGATTTTTATTGACTTCTCAAAAGCTGACACACATTTGTTGAATAAATGAAATGAAATAAGTTATTGAATTTTCAAAAATACCTAACTCATTTAATCTATTTCAGTAAAATTTAATTTTACCTTTGAAGTTTGATCTACCAAACAAAAAGGATGACCAAAATCGATTCATCATCATACTAATATTATAAATCCGAAAATTTGTTGGTTTGTTCCTGCTTCACGCAGCAACGGAGCGACGGATTGACTTCATTTTTGGCGTGGACATAGTTCAAGAACCGGGGGCCTTATTGTGTAAGCGCTCTGGCGTTCGGCTTCGCTTTTTCTCCCGCTCGCTCTCGTGGCGTGAGTAACTGGCGCAAGCAAGAGAAAAAGCGAAGCCGAACGTCAGAGTGCTTACACAATAAGGCCCCTGGACACGATTGGCACAGGACCGAGGCAGATGGCACAGTACGAGAGAGGCCTATACCCAGCAGTGGGATAAAGAATACTGTAGATAATGATGATGATAGTTCAAGGCCCGAAAAGTGACATAGGCTACTTTTTACCCAGAAAAAATAAAAGATTCCTGTGGGATAGCACAAAAGGCAAAAACCACGCGGGCGGAGCCGCGGGCAAAAGCTAGTTAAAACATAGAAACAGAGTTAAATTGCAAACCTCCTTTTTTTGAACTCGGTAGGACGAATCAAACATGGCAGCTGTAAAATTTGCTACAAACTGCGGGAAACCCAATCCACAGTTAGGGTAGGTAAGGGTAGGCCTATGTCCAGCAGTGGACGTCCTGCGGCTGATGAATGGATGAGTAAAATACTTACATGATTCAATGAAACGTTTCACTTTTCCACTGTTTGCTCTCTTCTTTCTTTCCTGCTCGTGTTCTTGCTTGCTTCTCGAAGTCATTGTGTATAAAAAAATTAAGCACGGCTAAAAACATAATTAAAAATTAGAAAACGAACATCTAGATTTCTTATATAAGCGAAGAAAACCTATAAATAAAATAATATCACTCACAAAAACATTAAAAAAGAAAATTGCACTCTATCTTTCAGTTACTTTAAATAAGGTAGGTATTCGAGACTTGTTTCTTGTAGAAGTAAAAAATAAAAAGAGTAAGTAAGTGAAACTACCCGCAGATGTTAGTAATGATTCAATGTAGGCAACTTTACGACGTACGAATACGTCATTCGTACGGTCCGAATTACTCATAAGGTGTTCAATGAGTTTACAATAATTATGCATCACAGGAAAGTTGCTTATAAATAAAAAAAAACATGCCGGTGATGAACACTTGGATTTTATTTAACCACCTTAGTTGATAAGTGTAGGTATATCTATCCACACCCCTTCATAGGGAAGAAACCCTGTTACAATATTGTTTTTTGCCACGACTGTGACTTTATAGTCGAGTGGTGCTACTATCGCATTTTTCTACCGAATTTTAAGACATAAGATTCTTTAAAACAAGCGTACGTCAAAATATTCTGTAAATAATTATTTTTATATAAATGGCACAACCAACGTTTATCATAAAAATCTGAATACAAAATTCGACTACTCAAAGACCACTTTCAAAAAAAAATTAAAAATAAGTAAGCGTTGACTTGAGTTTTTTCGTCGGTTAAAAAATAGAGTCCCTGTTTCGGGAAAAAAAAAACAATGGAGGGGCGTGCAGTTTGAATTTTTATACGAACTTACCTTCTTTTTTCTCGCAGGTTGTCCCGCTCCGACACTCGCCTGACGGTGAACACGTCAGGCGTCTTCATCCGAGGAGTCAGCTCGCTGGAGCTCCGCGAGCCAGAGACGGGAGAGCTGGTGTTCTCCACCGCTCCAGCAGCTACTGGCCAGCGCTGCGCGGTTCCTGACGCCGTCAACAATTTGCACGCAAAGGTAGGTGTCTCTTTTCGGCGTGTCAACTTCCAAGTTAGCTGTCCTTGTCCCTACTGAAATTGTTACTACTGTCGCTGTGCCTGATGCACAACTCAAAGGTACCTGTCATTTTTCGGCATTTCAACAATCTAGCAGGTTCTCTTTGATGCCTTGCAGAACGTCCAGAAGCCAGTACTGTTGTTGACTCTCTGAAAGCAGGTTGCCAGTCCACCTTGTCAGCAGCCAATCTTATATTGGGCTCAACCTCTTGACAGCGAAGGTAATTGTCTCTTTTTGGCGTGTCAACTTCCAAATAGGTTGTCCATCTCTACTTTGCCAGCAGCCAACGATCAACAACTTGTATAGCTGTCTCTCCTGTTTCACCAGCAGCTGTCTTTCTTAGGAGTGAGCTCACTGAGCTTTGTGAACTAGAAACGGGAGAGCTGGTGTTCTCCACCGCTCCAGCAGCTACTGGCTAGCGCTTCGCCGTGCCTAATGCTGTCTACAACTTGCACGCGAAGGTAACTGTCTTTTTCTAATGTGTAGACTTCCAAGCTGGTCGTCTTTGTCCCGTCTGAGTTTGTAATCCGAGGAGTCAGTTCGCTGGAGCTCCGCGAACCAGAGACGGCCAAGCTGGTGTTTTCCACAGCGCCGGCAGCTACTGGCCAGCGCTGCGCGGTGCCTGATGCCATCAACAACTTGCATTCAGCTAGCTGTCTCTTTTTAGCGTTTAAACTTTCAAGCAATTTGTCCTGGTCCACCATTCCAGCAGCTAACACTCAACCTTTCTCACGCGAAAGTAGAGTTTCTGTCTCTTCAGAAAGCTATTTTTATCCTGATCTGAAATGTCTGAAAGTGAACACGTCAGGAGTCGGCAGGGGGACTGGTGTTGTCCACGCTAGCGGCCCGCGGAAAACGCTGCGCCATGACTGATGTTCTGAAAAATTTGCATAAGTATAGGTACTGAGCGGCACGTTAGTGTAACGCTGAGGATAGTGTGGAGGGATAGCTGCGTATGGTGACCGCCATCCTAAAGTCATGCGCAAACATCCCCTCCACACTTCGCTCAGCGCTAGACTTACGTCAAAGAAGATATAATAATACTACGCTTACGTGCCGTGACTTGTAGCTGTGTCAACTTCTCAGCTGGTTGTCATTGTTCCACTACACTTAAACCACATACGGCCGGTTCACACATGGTCTCTGGTCCATTATATTGGATACGTTTTTAAGGGTTCCGTACCCAAAGGGTAAAACGGACCCTATTACTAATTTTGCGTAGGAAGTTTTTACACATTATTCTGGTACATTTGAAGTATCTGGTAAAACGAACCAGTAAAATGAAGACCTTCAGGTACCTATTCGGTAAAATTTGGTTGTAAAATCCATAAGTAACTGACTGTTTGTTGGCAGCAAATATCAACGAAACGCATCACTTCCCCGGTGGACGAGGATCTGGTCATCCACTCCGACTCCTCCACCTTCCTCCGCGGGGCTGAAGGCACCCACATGGAATCCAAGGTATCATACATTTGGGAATCAACAATGTTGCGTATTTTCACTGTTTGCAGCTCGAGAACTCTTTATTTAGCAGTGTGTAGTCAAACGCGAACCTATTCGATTTAAAAAAAAAAGTTTCGAGAAATGTTAAGAATATCAATAAACTAACAGTTAATTTACTATTGATACATACTAGACGTCGCATATTTATATGGCTGATGACTATGATGAATTGACTTTTGACTTGGTAACAGCAAAAAAATCAAGACAATTTGATTTGGCACATTTATCTAACTAAACGTATCTAGGCCGAATTAAACTTATTGGCGACTGTTAAGTTAGCTACGAGCTGCGCAAATCTCAAACCTAAAACTGACTCAAGCTAACAATAACTAACTTCACAGCTACCAAGAATCCTTGATACGGCCTATATACTGTGCGCCACACAAATCGGCAGATGAGATGTTAGCCGCAGATGACACTTCGCCGTGATTGGTTAATTATTGAGCAAATGTGCACAATTCCGACGCCGCGTGTTGTAGTGCGTAGCGTACGGGAGGCACGAGGTTGACGAGCGGGTGTGCCCCGGCGTCTCGTGTCACTGGCTCCCACGTATACCTATATTTCGGCTTTTGCGCAGCGTTCTGCGCATAACTTCCAATCCGCCGATTTGTATGGCGCTTAGTATACCAAACTTTTTGAAGTGAAACTTCTAATGCGACTTCCAACAAGGTTGCGTTAAACGTTTAACGCTACCATGGAGGAGGTATGAAAGCACTTTCGCGTCGAAGTTTCATTTCTTCCGCGCGGAGGAACTCCACGCACTATTTTTTTCTTTTAGGAGTTATTCTGGACGGCCGACCAAGACATCTACCTCAAAAGTATCAACGGTTCCGTCGTCCTGAGCGGGAAAGAAGGAGTTTACATTGACGTTAGATACCTGCCTATAGCTATACCCGTCAACAAAACTATGGGTGTGGGGCTATTCGGCCAGAGCGCGGGGCAATTCGGCCAGAGCGCGGGGCAATTCGGCCAAGGGGCGGGGCAATACGGTCAAGCGCAATTTAAAGTGTGCGTGTGTATGCCACAAGGGAAACTGTTCAGGGTAGCGGCGACTGGGAGAAAAGCCGCTTGTTCGCATGTCAACATGACTGGGGAACACAATCCTTGTATTTAATCATTTAAGAAGAAATATTTAGTATGTAATTTTTATGCTAGTCTGGTAGCACTAAGTAGTTAGTAGTGTTATACTGCCGTCTATAACCTAAAAAGCCGTTAAACCACAAAACCAAATTTTTGGGTATCAACGAAAAACGCGGGACTAGACAGATAAAGTACTTTAACTATGATTTAGACAATTATTTGCAAAAACGGCTTTAAAGGTAAGCTATTATTTGTAGAATAATGATGTTTTCGAATAATTATGGGATCATAGCGGTATTTAAGTTATGTTTTGTTGGATGACGACTTTATTGACTTGTAAAGTAGAAATAAGAATGTCAATAGCGGTGTTTTCACAATTTATATCTTCTAAACTATAAACGATATAAAAATAATTCTTAGATGACCGATAGATAATTTGAAACTCAAATTTGAAAGAATGTGTTTAAAAGTGAAAAATGACCCCCTGTGGCTTAACGGTGTTATAGCTTATGGACGGCAGTAGGTATACATAATAAGTAGAACATTGTAATAATAATGCGAATCGAAAGTATAACGATAAGTAAACTATTATACTTATAAGTAAGTTACAGTCATCATTTGGAAATATGCAACTGTAAAATTAGAGCGCTCGTTCACGGCAATTTGTTTCACCGGATAACGGACCGTTTTTCACCGGATTCGCGGTGGTGTATGGTTTATAATGTACGTGTGTTGACGCAACGGACATCCATCCGGCGAAAAATTTAGGCATTTGTTTATTAACGGTCCGTTGACCGGTGAAAAAAAACGGCCGTGAACAAGCGCTCTTACATTTTTATAAAATCTACGTACTTAACTAGTTTTTTTAGTGATAGCCTAATTTAGCCCATACCAGAAAAAATATAAAAAATAAAATTGCCTTTTTATTTGCTATAAACCTAAACATATTTACAATTTTAAACAATGTTTTACAATTTTAATTTTAATGTTAGTAGAATTAAATTAAACCTAGTGTTAGTGAATGCAGTGATTATGACTATATAGCAATCCCTTGCTGGGTATAGGCCTCCTCCAATTTCTTCCATTTTTTCCAGTTTTGTGCTACTTCGACCCAGTTTTTTCCCACTATCGTAACTATGTCGTCCGCCCAACGTGTTTGTGGCCTTCCCACGTTTCTTTTTTCTTGTGGTCCGCTCCATTTGGTGCTCTTAAGAGTCCAGCGTTGGTCGGTGCATCTCGCTACGTGGTCGGCCCAGAAAAAATATATTGACTATTAAGTTTTTTGGGGTGGTCATAGAAGAATTAAATTACTTATTTCAGTACTTATTAAGTTGGCAAAACTTAACTATGAGTAGTATCTACATAAAAATATGTATAGTTGTTCGACTAGCGGCGCTAGAGTATAGGCCGAATCAATATTTCTGTCGGCTGAGAAAATAGCTACACTGCGCAAAACCCAATCCTCGGGCAGCTGTTAGTGAGCTTCAACCAGGATTGGGTTTTGCGCAGCTTGTAGTTTTGTAACTAACTTCACACCCGCCAAAAAGTTTGATTTGGCCTATACTTCAATTTATCACTTATTCACCTTGTTTTTATTAGAATGCCGAAATTAATCTTATATAGGCCCAATTTTAGAGGCGCCATCCTAATTATAATAGCAATTTAAAGTAGCCGTTTCTTTTTCACTACATGCATTTGATAGAGAGAACATAATTTTACGTTGGTATTACATTTACGATGGCGCCTTTAAAATTGGGCCTAATGTATTTTATTTATTTTAAGATAATAAATAGCAAGGTTTTGTTGTTAGTATAGCTATGTATAATGTTCTAGTCAATGTTCAACGATAACCATATCTAGCTAATAGAAAATATCATTTTAAACTAAAGGTTGCTACACACATAGTCGGCTCGGCCTCGGTCGGCACCCCATGAATTTTCGGGAGAAATCCGAACTAAAGCCGATCTTTCACTAAGCCGAGACGCGTAAAGAACTAATGAAAAACGAATAGTGCCGACTGAACACGAAGGAACCACCCGATCGGTGCCGATCGACACGAGCCGAGTGATGACGAACGAATTGTTTCAATGTATGTATTTTGTTTTTGATTGTTTTGTCACAGAGCTATTAATTTTTAATGTTATTAATTGTTGTATAGTTATACCTACCCTTGTTTAAAGGGGCTCGCCAGAATACCAGCGTTGAGTGTTGGGTCCTCCCAGCAGTCAACACCTATAGCTGAGGTGGGTCCCTTTCGACACTTTTTTATTTCGTTATTTTATAACTTTCCTTGTACCTATTTTGTATCTGTCGAATAAATAAATTTCATTTCAATTTAGTAGCCGAGTCGAGTGCCATTCGACAAATTGCGCCGGACCGACTGTGCCGACCCGATTATGTGTGTAGCAAACCTTACTCACTTGTGACGTAAATTAAAGCGTACATATCTATACATAAAATTGTTGAAATAAAACAATGAAACTGAATCAAATTCATTTATTTCCCTAACATCATAAACACATACAAAACATTCTTTCGCACATGACGTCTCGAAATACGATTGTTTTCTACATTTTTACTACATACGTTATATGTATGGTAAATAAATAGATGTCTTAAAAAAAATGTTTTCAATTTTGGTTTTTGTGCTTTGATACCTTTGATCACCTTTGATAGCACAAAATCAAACCTTTTTTAATAAAAGGTAGGTTTAGACTCTAAAAACATTTCCATTTTCAAAAGGCCCAGATTTTTGACAATATTATTATGTCTAAATTGTCAAAATTTGTGTACATAAGCACCCTTAAGCTCGAAACATACTATCGGACGCGGCTTACGGACGCGACTGACAGCCGCGACTGATAGGTATCTAGACTATGAGAGTACACTAAGCCGTGCACACTATCGGACATAAGTCGCGGACGTCACCTTCGGACGACCTTGAGCGTTCGGACGTCCGAGAGCGATCTGGCACACCGGATGTTTTAAGACTGTGCACATTGCTAAGTCGCGGCTGTCAGTCGCGTCCGTCAGCCGCGTCCGATAGTATGTTTCCGGCTTTAGAATAATGAAAAATAGGAGAAACGACATAAAGTAAAAAAGTTGTGACGCATGATCTCAGAAACATGGCGGCGAAAACACATAGACACTGCCATGTGATCTTGACACAAATGACACTTGAGTGATCAAATGTCAAATTCGATTTCACAATGTCCACCATACTTCAAACGTCTCTTATGCGAAACTTTTATTTTGAACCCTAAGGTCATAGTAATAGTGCCATGTCAATTCAAACACCGCCCCTATGTGAGCACCATAATTATATAGGTACTATTTTTTGTGCCGTTTTGCACAGCCAATTCGGTATCTAGACAGATACATATTCAAAGGCTATACCTTATGAACTTTTTATTTTTCCGGGATAAAAAGTAGCCAATGACACTTCGACTTTCAATATAGTTTGAAAACTACTCAACCGAAATAAAGGGACCACCTCCGATATAATAATCTATCAAACAAAAAAAAGACTCATCTAAATCAATTCAATTTTTTTTCGGAATAAACGACGTAACGTTTTTTTATTAGTCAACATGTAAACCAAACTTAGAACCAACTATATATTTACCATACATTAACCATTTGAAGAGACAAGCATTGAAATCTATTTCCTAAACAGATTCCATTGAAAATAGTTCAGGGCAATATTATAATAGGCCGTTGAATTTTGAAAATCCATCTATACGCGACAGCATTACAACTATAGCAATTTCAATATATACAAGTAAATGTTAGTCATTATTCAAAATACAGAAATTGATTTAAAATTTCCTAACATCGAAAAATAAAACGGGGATTTTTTATATATTTTACAATCATTATAAATTATTATAATTATATAATTGAACGTGTTAAAAGTTACTATTCAGAATGAATAGACGTCACCGATCTATAAACGCATAGATATTTTTTTCACAAAGATTTAAAAAAAAAAACATACATTTGAAATGTTAACCTGAGGAGGTTATAAAAATGCGGCTCTTTACAAAAAGAAATGTTTAAAAAAAAACAACCGACTTCATTGTCTGAAGAGCCGGTGAAGATTAATTTACATCCATCTGATAACCAACTAGTCAAGCATGCGATCACGAATAGCCACGAAAATAACTCATTTTGACGTGTGAAAAAGTGACAGATATATACTATGACATAACGCTGTCTCGTTCTGACACTACGAAAGAAATAATTCGTGGCGCGCATTATTTAACCCGGCAGATGAGACATATTTTTTTATTAAAAGTATTGAATGTTGCTGCAAAAACCGGTTATGAAATATTACTAATTTAATTAAAAATAGCCATAAACACTTTTGGATAGGCAAGTTATCATAAGCGTATTTGCAAATGAATGATAATTAATAAAAAAAAATGTCTCATCTAGTTATCAGATGAGTGACGGTCCTTTATCCACGTCTCTCCTACTATGACGTCAATCAAGCCTTGACTATAATGTCTTGACATAAAGCAAGTTTATTCACATATTTTGGCGCTTGTTAAAAAATACTAAACCAAAATAAATATTTCACTAATGGCGATGCTCAGATCAAATAAAAAAATCAAGACAGAACGTCGGGAACAGAGAAGAGAGGCCGGTTTTTTATACATGTGGTGAATTGCACCGCTATGGTTTGATTGACGAGCCAAGGCGTAGTTTCCTTGTACGTGTATGTGTGCGTGATTGTGTCTGTACACGTAGTTTTGCCGGACTCACTTGTTTTGTTCACAAAATTGTCTTTTTTTTTACTTGGTCTGAGTAGCGATGTTATTTCAGAACCGCGCAAATCCGTTACATACAAAAAAAAAACATAAATCGAATCGAGATCAAAAACCTAGTTTTTTTTTACAATTACGAATGAGATCTACACTTATGCTCATGTTTTGGCAAATAAATGCATTTTTATTTTAGAAGTCCGTTGAAAATTAATGCAAATAAAAAAAAATATTCGAAAAGTCTAAAAACAAAGAAGCTCATAAAAACATTGTGATAACACTTCCAAGTCTTTTGATTTGATTACATATTATTTGGGTGTTAATATTATTTTTATTACATGATTGATATTTAAATGAGCACATAATTATGAACTGGGTTTTCGGTGAAGGAAAACATCGTGAGGCAACCTGCATACGTCCGTAGAAGAAATTCGATGGCGTATGTGAATCCACCAACCCGCGCTGGGCCAGCGTGGTGAATATGGCCCAGTTACCCTTCGTGGGTAGGCCTATTCAATAATGGACAATCAAAAAGACCGGTATAGGCCGCGCCACACAAGTTGGCGGATGTGAAGTAAGCTACAAAGCTGCGCAATATCCAATCCTGACTGAAGCTCACATGAAGCCACACGTAGATTGACTATTGCGCAGCTCACATCCGCCAACTTGCGTGGCGCGGCCTATACAGCACATAATATGACCAGAAAATATATAAGTTGACGACAACTTAATCTTTTGTGCTACAACAGTACATCTGTCTTTATAGATCGACGTTCGCTAAACAACTTTTGACATTAAAAAAAAAAACTAGTAACCTAATAATATTAAACTATTGTTATTCGACAATCTCACAACTAATAGGAAGCCTCAATAATTTAGAATCGTTATATCCGAAACCACACTTCTCTTGTAATCTGATCCCTACGTTTTGGCATAGACAAATTTATGCATAAATTCATCTACATAAGTTTCACCACTTTTGGATAAATTCTATTCAACAGATAGGTACCTATTGAGTCGAGGATGGCATTATCTTTGCGATAGACCCCTCTATACATATAAATAAATATAAAAAGGTACCAGTCGAGTAAACATTTGAGTTTACTTTGCATTTACCTAAAACAAAATGCGTTTATAGTTTTAAACACACAATCATGTTAACACAGCAACGTGTCAAAAATAGTTTATTTGCGGCACGTGTCTTCATATAAACATATAAAATGGAATAGCTGTTCCGTGATTTTTTAGTTGATGTCACAGTAAAAGTTTTTCATAATTTCTCAGTAAATAATATAAGCTTCAGAAAGTTCTTGCACTTTGCAAAGCAACAGCATTTAATCAATCCAAAAAATCCACTATCTAGTAGTTTAAATTATCTCATACCGCTTTCTCATTGACTTAGATCCAATGAATTTTATTTAACACGTCGGAAGACGTCAGCATCCGGGAATCAGAATTTCTTCTCCGGGTGCTGACACATCTTTGTATATTTAATGTATTTTGGTGTCAATAAATTGATTATTTTTAATTGACCCTATAATCACTAAAACAACGCAGATACAGCCCGAATCAAACATCTTGTCGGCTGTGAAGTTAGCTACAAGCTGCGCTAAACCCAATCCTCGGGCAACTACGTAGGTAATATCACAGGGGCTATATATTACAATATAGCACGGACTATACTACATTTACCAAGACACAGCTGTGTACAATCAAATCCCCTGATAAATCTATCCAAAAGTGGTGAAACGTACCATCAAAGTCTTAGTAAAAAATAATTCACAAAATACTGCTTGAAATATACACCGAAAATTAATTATATTTATAATTATTACTATTTATTTATTATTACACCGCCCCCGTGCCCGCCTCCGGACTCACGATTTGATACGTGATTAGGTACTCCGGATACGCCTGGAAATTGAAAAAAAAAAAACGGTAATTATAAAATGAAGCTATGAAATGCTCAATCTCAATAATTTATTGCACCGAAATTTACATACAGTTGTTAATTAACATGTTTTGTATAAATATACATATGCCCTTATAAGGGTATGGGTATGGCAATTGTATTATTTGTATTGGAACGATTTATTATTTTCTTTTTTAGATTATCGTTAAAAAAATCGTCTAAGTCTATCGTCTAGCATTTGGATAATAGGATAAATTTAATTTGATTTATAAAACAGTTTACAGTTTAGTTACGGATTGTAGTAGAAATGATACTAAGTTGATATATTCACTGATCTAATATGGTGGACGACTCAAGATGGCGGACAGCCAAAGATGGCGGACAACCCAAAATGGCGGAGAGCCTAAGATGGTGGACTAGTTAATATGCATAGAAAAGGTTTGCTGAAAGTAGTATGATATAATTTATACCTGATCCTCCCAATATACCACTCTCTGAAAACACGAGTCCCCTACTGCTGGACCGGCCCGTCACGCTGTGATGCCCGGATAGAGCGTGCGCCATTTTCATCGTGTAATATGGCGGACGATCAAAGTTGGTGGACAACTGAAGATGGCGGACTTTATTTTTTGTGCCTGGCATGGAATCGGCATATTTTTAAGGAAAAAATGAAAATATAAGTCAGTACCTGTTCTCCCCTGTAGACCACATATTCCGGGAACACGAGTCCCCCACTGCTGGGCCGGCCCGCCACACTGTGGTGTCCGGGTTGAGCGTGCGCCATTTTCATCACACTCATCATTTAGAACCCCAATAATTTTAAACCTAATATGGCGAACGACCAAAGATGGTAGACAAAGACTGCGATAGCTTCAAGATGGCGGACAGCCCAAGATGGCGGACGGCCCAAGATGGCTGACAGTTAAAGATGGCGGACGGTCCAAGATGGCGGACTTTATTTTTAGTGCCCGGCATGGAATTGGCAATTTTATTAAGGAAAAAAATGAAGTATTTAATATTAGTTATTACCTGTTCTCCCCTGTAGACCACGTACTCTGGAAACACGAGTCCCCCACTGCTGGGCCGGCCCGCCACGCTGTGGTGCCCGGGCGGAGCGTGCGCCATCTTCATTGCACTCATCAGTTGGAACGCGCGCCCTAACGTCACGCGACAGAGGAGCATTTGTCTGGAAACACCATAAAATTAATCATTATTTTTTTGTTAAAAACGTAACAACCATTATCATACAATCGATCTCAAGTTGAAAACAGCGATTTTGGTATTTGTTGCCAAAATTGTCCCATAGTAAAAGTTTAAACATTATTTTAATTTTTGTCTTTTCGCGAGCTTTTCGGCGAAAGAAAAGATCGTGAGGTAATTTGCAACTGAGTATGTCAAGGATACGGTCCAGTTGCCTTTCAAGGGAAGATCTAAAGTTGCAAGAACTTTAACAGTCCTTGTTTAAGGCTACGGGAGTTAAGACTCTCGCATGTATTCAAACAGAAGTGATCTGACGCGGTCTTTAATCTACTTCAAAAAGAAGGTTCTCATTTCTACTGTATGATTTTTCTGTATTACGTGATTACTCCGCCAATTATGAACCTATTTTAATGGTTCTTTTTTATTTAATTTGCTTAGTAGATCAAACTTAATTAAACTATATTGAAATCAGCTGAGGTTTCAAAAATCAACAATAAACCAAAAAATGATATACGTCGACGAGTGAACTATTGGAATTTCGTTCACGACTGAAGTCGATGTGTACCATTTTTAAAAAAATTAAAAATAATTGTATATTAGTATTAGCGCAGTTTCAGGCCTAAAAATTTATACATGGTTACTGATAACCAATTAGCATCCTTTTAGGGGCGTATTGTGTACATCAAAACTAACATTTTTTGTTCTGCGACTTATGTCAAAACTAAAAAGAGCTGTTCTATACATTTTGTCGAGGGTGAACTTCGAGCATATATCTACAGAGCCACAGTCCTTGAGTGAAAGTAGTGTAAAAATGTCCGAGCGCCGTCATACATACCGACTTAGATATTTATATTAAATATGACCAGTTTTCTCGAATCTCGACGTTATGTCACCTAATTAGTGCTTGTAACCGAGCATTTTGGCATCGCGCGGCGTTGTGGTCGGCTCGCAATCGCCTTACGACTAACTACAAGATCATTTTTTGCAAAAAATAGCATGGCCGACTTCACCCGTGTACAGAATCATTACATAGTATAAAACAAAGTCGCTTTCCGCTGTCTGTCCCCATGTATGCATCTTTAAAACTACGCAACGGATTTTGATGCAGTTTGTTTCATTAGATAGAGTAATTCAAGAGAAATGTTTATATGTATAATACACCTGTGCGAAGCCGGGGCGCATCGCTAGAACCCAAATATTATGAACGGATCGATGTAACATTTTTCACATTATTGTTGATTTATCAAAAATGGCTCAGCCAATTTCGATAAAATTTATATGGGACCAATTTATTATATTATTTCCAATAAAGAAAAGAATTATTGAAATTGGACTACTCTGAAAAAAGTTATGCCTGGTTATACATAAAAATATATATATATATATATATATATATACGCGTCGAATTGTATATCTCCTCCGGTGGTTCGTCGGTCAAAAAACCCTGCCCACTACATAGCTTGGCCAGTTTTGGCTCGGACACTTTTTGCGCGATTGTTACTCTATAGATATTTTCTCGAAAAGGGTGAACGATATTTTCGATAGTCACCTGTGGCACAGATAACATCCTTTATCTTTGTGCTGCGGGCAACCCGAGCCGCCGCCGAAGCCGTACACGTACTGGTTGCTCTTGGAGGAATGCTCCGCGAAGTATATGCCGGCGCCGAACATGCCGCCTGTGAATAAACAACAAAGGATTTTTTAACTGTAGGTAGTTGGGAGAATGACCGATTGGTATAAAATTCGCCTTTCGCTAAACAACCTGGCCACTCTTTTACTAAGCTTGCCTACTATTTTACTAAATCTGCCTATTTTTTTCTAAGCCTGGCTACTGTTTTACTAAACCTGGCTACTCTTTCACTGAACCTGGCTACTGTTTTACTAAACCTGGCTGCTCTTTCACTGAACCTGGCTACTGTTTTACTAAACCTGGCTACTCTTTCACTGAACCTGGCTACTGTTTTACTAAACCTGGCTACTCTTTCACTGAACCTGGCTACTGTTTTACTAAACCTGGCTACTCTTTCACTGAACCTGGCTACTGTTTTACTAAACCTGGCTACTCTTTCACTGAACCTGGCTACTGTTTTACTAAACCTGGCTACTCTTTCACTGAACCTGGCTACTGTTTTACTAAACCTGGCTACTCTTTCACTGAACCTGGCTACTGTTTTACTAAACCTGGCTACTCTTTCACTGAACCTGGCTACTGTTTTACTAAACCTGGCTACTCTTTCACTGAACCTGGCTACTGTTTTACTAAACCTGGCTACTCTTTCACTGAACCTGGCTACTGTTTTACTAAACCTGGCTGCTCTTTTACTAAACCTGCCTACTATTTTACTAAACCTGCCTACTATTTTACTAAACCTGCCTATTTTTTTTCTAAGCCTGGCTACTCTTTCACTGAACCTGGCTACTATTTTACTAAACCTGGCTGCTCTTTTACTAAACCTGCCTACTATTTTACTAAACCTGCCTATTTTTTTTCTAAGCCTGGCTACTCTTTCACTGAACCTGGCTACTCTTTTACTAAACCTGCCTACTATTTTACTAAACCTGCCTATTTTTTTTCTAAGCCTGTCTACTCTTTCACTGAACCTGGCTACTGTTTTACTAAACCTGGCTACTATTTTACTAAACCTGCCTACTCTTTTACTAAACCTGGCTAACTCTTTTACTAAACATGTCTACTATTTTACCAAACCTGCCTACTCTTTTCCTAATCCTGGCCAATGCTTTACTGAACCTGGCTACTCTTTTACTAAAAGTGGCTACTTTAGCCTAAATTGGCTACTTTATTTAAATTAGGCTACAGTACTCGCTATATCTGCCTACTTTTTTTTCTACATCTGGCTACTTTCCTCGCTGTATTTGGCTACTATATCTACCACTCACCAATATATGCGTGTCGTTCGTCGAAGCCCTTCTGCACGATAGCGTTAATGAAGGGCGACCCGTGGAACAGCATGCGCTCGTGGGGCGCGCCCGCCTCCCCGCCCACCTCGCGCTGCCGGTGCGTGTAGCGCTCCCACAACCGCCCGTTCACTATCTTTTGTATCTGAAATGGACAATGAGGACAATTCGGCGACACGCATTTATAGTTTAGTTTTCTCCAAAATAAGTTTAGTCCTGTCAAACTAGGTTTTGCTATTCGGATGTCTACACGATTAAACTAAATTTAGGTCGAATCGACTAAATCGATTTTAGTTACTCAATTTGGTCAAAGTGCATTCGGCGGCCCACATTTTAGTGTGATATACGTCTAAAATTTAGTTGTCAAATGTCAAAATAGTCGTCACGAAAAACATGGCGATTAAAATTAGTTTGAGGAAGTTGCATGTGTTTTATCGTCGATTTTCGCAATTAATCTTGAAATATGGACGAATTTATTGTGGCAGCAACTATTGGAAAGGTAAGTAAAAAACCCAAAAACCTGTTTTTGCTTGATTCACTAAACAAGTGAGAGTTAATTGTGTGGTTCATCTAGTTCCAAATTATTTTCTGATAGAAGAGGAAAAAACTGTATAGAGTTCCAAAGACAGGAGCCTGATGATCTTAATTTGAGAAGCACATCTCGAGAAGGCAACCCAAAACAATTATAGAGGTTGTATGTCATGGTTTTCCATTCAGCATGTCTGCATAAGCAAACTGAGTATTGTAATCAAATATCATTTGTTGTGGATTCTTAGTGCTATTCACTTTTTTGCCCAAGGCAGTTATCAGGCTGTTGTTGGCCTAGACAGTTTATTGGGCTTAAGCCAGCCAACCATCAGCAGATGTCTTGAGGTCACAGTAATGCAATCGTCTCACAACTGTGCCCTAAAATCATCAAATTCCCAATGACGCCAGCTGACAAACTGCAATGACAGAGAACTCTTTTTATTCAAACCATTTGATAAGTCCTTAATTACCTAATTATCCAACAGTCAGATAGATCCTTACAATAATTAACTCATGGATAAAGGATTAGTGGTTGCTCCGCTAGCGGAGCTTAACAAACTTATAAAGATTGATAATTATCTGTATAATCATATTGTATATCACATTGCAGATTACAATGAGGATGGTATGGAAGATGAGCTGTAGCAAATTGAATCAGCATTTGGTGCAATAGAAGAGATATGATGGAGATCAAGATTTCCTGTCGGAAGCTGAATTGATATGCCAAAAATTTTATTAGGTACTAGATTTTTCTAATAATAAAAAGATCATAAAAATGTATTAATGTACTTACATAGTTTATTATTTGTTCCAACAAAAATCACTATATTTTTTAATACATAATAAAAACATGAAAATATGCCTACTAATATGGTTTAGGTATTATTTCTTCCAGCAAACATTAAACAGTAATTATATTAAATCACATTGCAGATAACAATGAGGATGGTACTGAAGACAAACTGCAGCATATTTAACTAGTTCTCGGAGCGATAGATGTGTCATCTGACTCATGATGATCAAGATTTCTATTTAGAAGCGAGATTGATATCCATCCATCAGCCAAAGGACGTCCACTGCTGGACATAAGCCTCCCCCATGGAACTTCAATAAGACTGGTTGGAAGCGGCTTCCATCCAGCGCGATCCTGCGGTCTTAATGAGGTCATCCGTCCTGGACGTCCTATGCTGCGCTTGCCAGTATGTGGTCTCCACTCGAGAACTTTTCGACCCCATCGGTCACCAGCCCTCTGCGCTATGTGCCCTGCCCATTGCTATTTCAACTTGCCAATCCGTTGGGCTATGTCGGTAACTTTGGTTCGTCTACGGATCTCCTCATTTCTGATTCGATCTCGCAGAGGGACTCCGAGCATAGCCCTCTCCATAGCTCGTTGGGCTACTTGGAGCTTACTAATAAGGCCCATAGTGAGAGACCATTGAGATTGAGAGATTGATATGCCAAAGTTTAATTAGGTACTAGATAATAAAAACGTCATAAAAATGTACTTATATGGTTTATTATTTGTTCCAACATAAATTAAACAGTAGTGTAATAAATAAAAAATAAATAGGTATAATCAATTTATCTGGTGAATTACCCTCTGCCGCACTAAGGTGCCCCACTGGTGGTACAGATTCTACACCTTCACTTTTTATGTGGAATCTGTCACACCAGGTTTGTCGAGTTGTATTAATTGTATTAGTTTTGTCTTTCATCTAAGAATTAGATATTTAGCAGGTGAACACTGATTTACTAGAAATGATTTATATAGCTTTTTCCCGTGGCTATATTTTGACTTTTGTGCTATCCTACACAAACCTCATACTTTTTTGGGATAAAAAGTAGCGTTTGTCACTTTCCAGCCCTTGAACTATATCCATGCTAAAAATCAAGTCAATCCGTTGCTCTGTTGCAGTGTGAAAGAGGAACAAACCAACAAACTTTACAGATTCACAATATTAGTATGATTTAAAATGACATCACATTATTTTTCAAGTTACTCTTAACAAGTGCTTTCATTGGATACCCATGTAGAAATGCATAAAAAATAGCTAAGGACTAATGCTACATTTGATCTTGACCGACTGGATCTATCACAACTTAGTTGTGGCAGATCAGAATACAGGCACGCTGTGGGCTGGCTTTGTGCCAACTGGCATGCTACAGGCTGGCTTGTGGCTGACTCCGCAGGTTGTCTTGCTGTAGGTTGTATCCTAGTAGAAAGATCCCATTATCCTGATGTACTTAGTGCAGGGATTGTCTGCTCAGATGGTAATTGCAGTAAACCCTGTGAAAAAAATTTTCATTCATTTTTACTTAATTCAATAGTATACATATACTGCTATAATATATGTACTACTATTAAATGCTATATATATATGCTATATGTATGTACTGTACTGTATCAGCCTTATAATAGTCCACTGCAGGACGTAGGCCTACCCACCAAGGGTGATTGGACCACATCCACCACGCTGGCCCAGTGCGGGTCGATGGATTCACATACGTCATTGAAATTCTTCTCCGGACTATGCTACTATATCCCGGTATGCAGGTTGCCTCACAATGTTTTCCTTCACCGTATTCAGTATAAATATTAGCAGTTAACATGTTTCCTTTAATAAGGATTATTCAAGTAACTTGCTTTATTAATTGAATGTAAAAATAAATAAATTACCTGTTGTAATACCTTTGGACAATATTTATCAAATTAAAACCATATTGTGATATTCATTTAGGTAGTATGTTACACAAGGGATACTGGAATTGTTTTTAAAGAAATAACAATTTGAAAACATACACATGCTGCCATTCCTGCACCATCCACGAGGTTCAAGGTTCCTGCACCGCCCTGCTGCAGCAGAACATTGAGTTCACTGGCCGGATTTGCCAAGAACTCGCCAGCTTGTTTGTCTGCTTGATTACCTGAAAAAGTTTCATTAAAGACTATTGTAAATCCAAATAACTTGAAAGAAAATTAGCGACTACTTAGGATTTATCAACAAGAGATCTACTTACTTGTTGGCGTGGAATCGCTCCAAGCGATGGATCTCCCTTTGCTTTTTGTTGCCGCGTTTCTTATTATGTTTGTAAAAGTCTAACGTAGTGATATTAAAAACTCTTTGCGAAGAATTTGCAGTTTTTGTGAAAATGCGAACTGAAAAATTAATTGTAAATAAAAGTGTTGCCAAAGTAATTTACCAAAATTTGCGATAAAAGCCAACAACTTGTATTTTACCTCAAACCTATAATCATATTATAGATATAAAAGCTAGTGCATTCCACGGAAATAAATAATGTAAAAGTCTTATTCCAAAATAAAGCGAGTTGCGCCGTTTTTGGAGTAAAATCAAATCAAAATCATCGTAACAGATTTTAAGTATGACATGAAACTTAAAATAGAAAAGAGCACTTGTTATCGATATGGCAACATATTGGGAGCAGCTATCATGGATGTAATACTAAATCCTTGGCAGTTATAGATGTGCCACAGATAAAATAAAAACAGTAATTAATGTTTAGTGCTATCTAGTGAACTATTTCCGAACTAATATTGCTACTCAACACTAGATGGCGTAACTGGCGTTACTTAACTTAGTTCTTTATGGTGGACGACTAAAATCGGTTTTAATTAAGTTCGAAGAAAACACCGAATAGCTTTTTGCTAGTTTTGCACTAAATTAAAAATTTTAGTGCGA
This sequence comes from Hypomecis punctinalis, assembly GCA_949316475.1. Lineage (NCBI taxonomy): Eukaryota > Metazoa > Arthropoda > Insecta > Lepidoptera > Geometridae > Hypomecis > Hypomecis punctinalis. Next base: position 1,801,341 of record OX438794.1, on the reverse strand, counting down.
CTAGTTATAGTTTCGTGGAATGTCGCCGAATTGCTATCAATGTTTGGTTTCGCTTTTTAGATTTTAGGCTTGCTACACATATATTCAGTCTGGTCTCGCTCAAACAATCAGTGACAAAGATTAACCTTGTCAAAGTTTAAGAGTGGGGCACTAGCCGGTGCATTTGACAGCGGTTAGTGACGTCACGCGGAACTTTAAAGGGCTATATCCTCATATTTTTTTGTTAAATTGGCAAAAGAAAAAATACGTGTCTGATATGTCATTCTGACCCTGTGACGTGCTTCCGGGTCTTTGTGAACATTTCTCTTTGGAGTACCGCATTCTCATTCACTCACTCACTCGCATTTTAGTCCCTGTCCGCTCACACGGAAGCTTGCATCTCTCTCTCGACTATCGTTCACTCACTCACTCACCCGGACGATGTTGTAGTGCGAGAAGTGACAGCCCGCGTGGTCCCTGTGCGCTCGCACGGAAGCTTGCATCTCTCTCTCGACTATCGTTCACTCACTCACTCACCCGGACGACGTTGTAGTGCGAGAAGTGACCGCCCGCGTGGTCCCTGTGCGCTCGCACGGAAGCTTGCATCTCTCTCTCGACTATCGTTCACTCACTCACTCACCCGGACGACGTTGTAGTACGAGAAGTGACCGCCCGCGTGGTCCCTGTGCGCTCGCACGGAAGCTTGCATCTCTCTCTCGACTATCGTTCACTCACTCACTCACCCGGACGACGTTGTAGTGCGAGAAGTGACCGCCCGCGTGGTCCCTGTGCGCTCGCACGGAATCTTGCATCTCTCTCTCGACTATCGTTCACTCACTCACTCACCCGGACGACGTTGTAGTGCGAGAAGTGACCGCCCGCGTGGTCCCTGTGCGCTCGCACGGAAGCTTGCATCTCTCTCTCGACTATCGTTCACTCACTCACTCACCCGGACGACGTTGTAGTGCGAGAAGTGACCGCCCGCGTGGTCCCTGTGTTACAACATAATACAGATGAGAATAAAGTCGAAATGTTGATGGTTGACGGGTTTTTGGAGCGGATCGAGCGAGAACAATGCAGCTCAGCCTCCTAAGCCTGCAAGATTCAAGCTAAACTAGACTCTATTACCTGAGTAATAAAGGCTTGAAGCGCTGTGTATTGACTGTCGCGCCTCCTAAGCCCGCAAGATTCAAGCTAAACTAGACTCTATTATCTGAGTAATAAAGGCTTGAAGCACTGTGTATTGACTGTCGCGCCTTCTAAGCCCGCAAGATTCAAGCTAAACTAGACTCTATTATCTGAGTAATAACGGCTTGAAGCACTGTGTATTGACTGTCGCGCCTTCTAAGCCCGCAAGATTCAAGCTAAACTAGACTCTATTATCTGAGTAATAAAGGCTTGAAGCGCTGTGTATTGACTGTCGCGCCTTCTAAGCCCGCAAGATTCAAGCTAAACTAGACTCTATTATCTGAGTAATAAAGGCTTGAAGCGCTGTGTGTTGACTGTCGCGCCTCCTAAGCCCGCAAGATTCAAGCTAAACTAGACTCTATTATCTGAGTAATAAAGGCTTGAAGCACTGTGTATTGACTGTCGCGCCTTCTAAGCCCGCAAGATTCAAGCTAAACTAGACTCTATTATCTGAGTAATAACGGCTTGAAGCACTGTGTATTGACTGTCGCGCCTTCTAAGCCCGCAAGATTCAAGCTAAACTAGACTCTATTATCTGAGTAATAAAGGCTTGAAGCACTGTGTATTGACTGTCGCGCCTTCTAAGCCCGCAAGATTCAAGCTAAACTAGACTCTATTATCTGAGTAATAACGGCTTGAAGCACTGTGTATTGACTGTCGCGCCTTCTAAGCCCGCAAGATTCAAGCTAAACTAGACTCTATTATCTGAGTAATAAAGGCTTGAAGCGCTGTGTATTGACTGTCGCGCCTCCTAAGCCCGCAAGATTCAAGCTAAACTAGACTCTATTATCTGAGTAATAAAGGCTTGAAGCGCTGTGTATTGACTGTCGCGCCTTCTAAGCCCGCAAGATTCAAGCTAAACTAGACTCTATTATCAGAGTAATAAAGGCTTGAAGCGCTGTGTGTTGACTGTCGCGCCTCCTAAGCCCGCAAGATTCAAGCTAAACTAGACTCTATTATCTGAGTAATAAAGGCTTGAAGCACTGTGTATTGACTGTCGCGCCTTCTAAGCCCGCAAGATTCAAGCTAAACTAGACTCTATTATCTGAGTAATAACGGCTTGAAGCACTGTGTATTGACTGTCGCGCCTTCTAAGCCCGCAAGATTCAAGCTAAACTAGACTCTATTATCTGAGTAATAACGGCTTGAAGCACTGTGTATTGACTGTCGCGCCTTCTAAGCCCGCAAGATTCAAGCTAAACTAGACTCTATTATCTGAGTAATAACGGCTTGAAGCACTGTGTATTGACTGTCGCGCCTTCTAAGCCCGCAAGATTCAAGCTAAACTAGACTCTATTATCTGAGTAATAAAGGCTTGAAGCGCTGTGTATTGACTGTCGCGCCTCCTAAGCCCGCAAGATTCAAGCTAAACTAGACTCTATTATCTGAGTAATAAAGGCTTGAAGCGCTGTGTATTGACTGTCGCGCCTCCTAAGCCCGCAAGATTCAAGCTAAACTAGACTCTATTATCTGAGTAATAAAGGCTTGAAGCACTGTGTATTGACTGTCGCGCCTTCTAAGCCCGCAAGATTCAAGCTAAACTAGACTCTATTATCTGAGTAATAACGGCTTGAAGCACTGTGTATTGACTGTCGCGCCTTCTAAGCCCGCAAGATTCAAGCTAAACTAGACTCTATTATCTGAGTAATAAAGGCTTGAAGCGCTGTGTATTGACTGTCGCGCTTCCTAAGCCCGCAAGATTTAAGCTAAAGTAGACTCTATTATCTGAGTAATAAAGGCTTGAAGCGCTGTGTATTGACTGTCGCGCTTCCTAAGCCCGCAAGATTTAAGCTAAAGTAGACTCTATTATCTGAGTAATAAAGGCTTGAAGCGCTGTGTATTGACTGTCGCGCCTCCTAAGCCCGCAAGATTTAAGCTAAAGTAGACTCTATTATACAATACAATAATATAACTTTATTGTACACCAGAAAAACAGCTTAAATAACAAAGTATAAATTTGCTTAAAATTAGGTGGTACAACGGCGGCGTTATCGCCTTAAGCGATTTCTTCCAGGCTACCTTTGGATGGACAGAAAATCAAGAGTACAAATATGTGGTTGGTGGTGTATAATAAAAGTAAAATGTGGAAAGAAAAAATAATTACTTACGAGTACAAACTAAAATACAATCATTACATATTAAGTATAATAATATACTACATCTTCAATAAGATAAATATACATACATAAACAATTACATAAATATATAATAAATACAATACATACAATAAATACATATTATCTGAGTAATAAAGACTTGAAGCGCTGTGTCCTGACTGTCTCGCCTCCTGCAGCCCGCAAGATTCAAGTAGACTCTATTACAATTACCTGAAGCGCTATGTAACGTTTGCCGGGCGGCCTTCATGAGCCGGTGGCGGTGCCCGTACGCCGCTACGCCGATGGCGCGCAGGTCTTCATGCGACATCTCCGACAGGATGTCCACCGTGATCTGCTCGCGTTCCAGCACCGGCGCCAGTTGCTCGAGACCGATACTGGAACGACATAATATTCATTTATAAGTTGTCAAATGCGTGTCGAGACACGCGTATGATAGACTTCCGTAGATGTTGACTACGTTACTTAAATAATCGGCCAAATGCGAGTCGAACTCGTACTGTGCGTGTACGTGCACTGTACCGTATGGAAGCTCCCCTTAAGATATTTAATTTTGAATATTTTTTTTGAAGTGAATATACAACTTTATATTTTGTGAACATTTCAAGCATCTTCCTGTTGCAATTACTAATGTCAAGCAAAAAAAATCAGGTTTTTGTTATAGCGGCTACAGAAATACATCATCTGTGAAAATTTCAACGCCCTAGCTATTACTTTTCATTAGATACAGCCTGGTGACAGACAGACAGAGAGAGACGGACGAACAGCGGAGTCTTAGTACTAGGGTCCCGTTTTTACCCTTTGGGTACGGAATCCTAAAAACAAACTAATTTTTCATGATATACAGCCTGGTGATAGACAGACAGATAGAGAGAGAGAGAGAGAGAGAGAGACGGACGAACAGCGGAGTCTTAGTACTAGGGTCCCGTTTTTATCCTTTGGGTACGGAATCCTAAAAACAAACTAATTTTTCATGATATACAGCCTGGTGATAGACAGACAGATAGAGAGAGAGAGAGAGAGAGACGGACGAACAGCGGAGTCTTAGTACTAGGGTCCCGTTTTTATCCTTTGGGTACGGAATCCTAAAAACAAACTAATTTTTCATGATATACAGCCTGGTGATAGACAGACAGATAGAGAGAGAGAGAGAGAGAGAGAGAGAGAGACGGACGAACAGCGGAGTCTTAGTACTAGGGTCCCGTTTTTATCCTTTGGGTACGGAATCCTAAAAACAAACTAATTTTTCATGATATACAGCCTGGTGATAGACAGACAGATAGAGAGAGAGAGAGAGAGAGAGAGAGAGAGAGAGAGAGAGAGAGACGGACGAACAGCGGAGTCTTAGTACTAGGGTCCCGTTTTTACCCTTTGGGTACGGAATCCTAAAAACAAACTAATTTTTCATGATATACAGCCTGGTGATAGACAGACAGATAGAGAGAGAGAGAGAGAGAGACGGACGAACAGCGGAGTCTTAGTACTAGGGTCCCGTTTTTATCCTTTGGGTACGGAATCCTAAAAACAAACTAATTTTTCATGATATACAGCCTGGTGATAGACAGACAGATAGAGAGAGAGAGAGAGAGAGAGAGACGGACGAACAGCGGAGTCTTAGTACTAGGGTCCCGGTTTTATCCTTTGGGTACGGAATCCTAAAAACAAACTAATTTTTCATGATATACAGCCTGGTGATAGACAGACAGATAGAGAGAGAGAGAGAGAGAGAGAGAGAGAGAGACGGACGAACAGCGGAGTCTTAGTACTAGGGTCCCGTTTTTACCCTTTGGGTACGGAATCCTAAAAACAAACTAATTTTTCATGATATACAGCCTGGTGATAGACAGACAGATAGAGAGAGAGAGAGAGAGAGAGAGAGAGAGAGAGAGAGACGGACGAACAGCGGAGTCTTAGTACTAGGGTCCCGTTTTTATCCTTTGGGTACGGAATCCTAAAAATGATGCGAAATTTCTAGAATAGCATACCTTACATGATGATGAGCTCACCTTGATAGGAAGCTAGCGAGAGACCCGGAGCTGGAGAGAGCTGATGCTGGTCTACCGGCAGCCTCCTCCAAGCTGCCCCGGCTGCCTTCGCTCCAGTAGTCGCTTGGCACCACCTGCTCACAAAATTTCGTATCAATTTAGATGAAGATTATACCACTCCTGCCAGTATTACTTAGTTATTAGTCACGTTATTTTGTAAGCTAACAAAGATGTACTCCCTCTGTTAAGGTTTGGCTCCGGGGACGTCTCGTGTCTCGAAGTCCAAGGATTTCTCGTCATTGTAAATTGTAGTTGTCTCGAGTTCCCAGACTTTTGAGGCTAGAGTCGAGACGAGACAAGATTGTCGAAATAGTTATGTAATTATTTTTATTCAACTAAAACTCTTACACTCGTGATCGGGTGCTGCATGCGGGTTGCCAGTTTGCTCGAGGTATTCACGCAATGCACCGAAACTACTACGAAGCCGTGGTGGTCTAGTGAAGCCGTGGCGGTCTAGTGGTAGTGACACCCGCCTTACAATCGTGAGGTCATGGGTTCAAATCCCGGTCCCGTACCAATGTGTTCTTTGGAATTTATGTACGGAATTTAACACCGCTGGCTTTTCGGTGAAGGAAAACATCGTGAGGCAACCTGTATATGTCAGTAGAAGAAATTCGATGGCGTATGTGAATCCACCAACCCGCACTGGGCCAGCGTGGTGGATATGGCCCAAACACCCTTCGTGGGTAGGCCTACGTCCTGCAGTGGACTATTAAAAAGGCTGATGCAGTACAGTACCGAAACTACTAACTTAGGCAAAAATTTAAACTAACCCATCTCTATTGTACTAACTCTTTTTGTACAGTAAAATCGAATAATTGAATATTTTAGTTAACAAAAGGCACAGACCCTGGAGTCTGTGGTTTGTAATATTCCAATAAAAAAAAAACTAAAACTCTTCATAAAAGGCTGGTTAGCCTGTTAAAACTAGTAGTTTTCCGAACAGTAGACCTCGCGACACGTCTGTTTAACTGAATCTTCAGAAGCATATATCGACTTGTTTAACCATTTAGGAGTGTCAGAGGCCTTCAGGCAGCTTCAAGACTGACATCAGGGCATGCCACTGGCCTATTAATACTAATCATACTAATATTATAAATCCGAAAAGTTTGTTGGTTTTTTTTGTAAGTTACAATTGAAAGAATGCGACTGTACAATAGAGAGGGGTTAGTTTAAATCTTAGTCTGAGTTAGTGGTTTCATTGCATTGCGTGAATGCCACGAGCAAACCGGCGACCCGCAAGCAGCACCCGATCACGAGTGTGATATGTGCCAGCCATCGCTCTCCTCGATCATATTTGAGGGAAGAGAACGACCCGACACACGACGCCGCCGCAAGGAGCCTTCGATGGCGAGCATGAATGCTCAAGGCATGCACGCAATGCTAGTTTCTATTTAATGCACACTTATTCTGATTTATTTTGTGAAAGACTACACACAAGTTTTTTGGTTTGTTCCTCTTTCACGCAGCAACGGATCAACTGATCGACTTGATTTTGGATTTTGGCATGGATATAGTTCAAGGGCCGGAAACTGACATAGGCTTCTTTTTACCCCGAAAAAATTAAAGGGTCCTGTGGGATAGCACAAAAGTCAAATTTCACGCGGACGGAGCCGCGGGCACAAGCTAGTATAACAATATATACGAAATTACACTTACAACGTAAGGAATATAGGGCGGGCAGGGTACGGTATACTCACGGGCACGGGCAGCTGCACGGTGTCTCCGCTCGGCATGAGGGCGGGCGCGGTGTGCGGGGGGGCGGGCAGCGGCGCGGGCCGCGGGGGAGGGGAGCCCGCCGCGCCCGTACTCGCGTCCTACAACAATCAAAATATCCATCAACGCCGGCTGGATGTTTAAAATAAATCACTTTAATTTGATACAAAATACTTCACAAATCATTCAATTACAAATTTCAACACTGGCCGCATTACCGCGTTGAATAGAGATAGACATTTTTTGTACTAAGAACCACCCAGAGCGAGAGTCACTTCCTCTGTCCCTTATCCTCCGCCCTATTTCGCGAACCAAAGCCTTGGCTTCGGTCCCCCAACTGCCCAAGCTTCCGTCCCCCAACTGCCCAGGCTTCGGTCTCCCAACTGTCCAGGATTCGGTCCTCCAACTGCCCAGGCTTCAGTCCCCCAACTGCCAAGACTTCGGTCCCCCAACCAAAGAAGATATAATAAAACTACGTATAGAACGGCCACTCGTTACCCCCCACCCGTTTGAGTCTACCTCACTTCCACCCCGCGTCAGGACACGATTTACTACTCTGCGCGCGGGCTGCACTGGCCGCTGCAAATACCCGTGTAGCGTTCGTGCGTATGTGTAGTGTCTGTGAATAAATATAGTGTTGTGTGCGTAAGACAGCAGATTTTGTATGAAGAAACGCGGAGTGTCCGGGCTGTGCCCCAACTGCCCATATTTTCGCATTATTGGCATTTATTTTAATCATAAATGCCGCGATACTCGAAAGGGGAGAGCTTTCCTTGAGTCTGATCCCTCCCGTCATGGAAAAGGAAGACGACCATAGTGACTGATTGGGTGTTTCATGCCATAACTTCACATTGAGCAACCACAATATCCTAAAACCGTAGTAAATAGTAATAAAAAACCGTGGTGGTCTATACTAAGCGCCACACAAATCGATAGTTGAGAAGTTAGCCGCACATGACACTTCGCCGTGATTCGCTAATTATTGCGCATGTGTGCACAATGCCTATACAAAAGGCGAAGTAGTGAGCTCGGGCGTAGGGAGCGCGCGGGAGGCGCGAGGTTGGTGGGCGGGTGTGCCCCGGCGTCTCGTCTCTCTGGCTTCCGCTCATACCTATATTTCAGCTTTTGCGCAGAACGCTGCGCATAACTTCCCATCCGCCGATTTGTATGGCGCTTAGTATAGTAGTACTGACACCGGCCTTACAATCGTGAGGTTGTGGGTTCAAACCCGGTACCGTAGCAATGAGTTCTACGGAATTTATGTACTGGCTTTTCGGTGAAGGAAAACATCATGTGGCATCCTGCATTATGTCCGTAGAAGAAATTCGATGGCGTATGTGAATCCACCAACCCGCACTGAGCCAGCGTGGTGGATATGGCCCAATCACCCTTCGTGGGTAGGTCTACGTCTGCGGTGGGCTATTAAAAAGGCTGGTACAGTACAGTACAATACGATAGGGAAACTAGACCGTATACCTGCAATAGAGACCTGACATCCTCGGCGCCAGCCAAGTCCAGCGCAGTCTGCCCCTCCTGGTTCTTCAGGAAAGGGTCGGCACCGTGCGCTAGCTGCAAATTCATACAAACATCTCAAATTAGGCAAATTTTTTTTTTTAATGTGTAAATATGTTTTTACACATTTTTATTTATTTACTAGTTTTTACCCGCGGCTTCGCCCGCATACGCAATACATCATTATAATTTATAGCCTATGTGTTATTCTGATATATAGGCTATATTATTGCAAAGTTTCATCTTAATCCGTTCAGTAGTTTTTGCGTGAAAGATTAACCATCCATCCATCCTCACAAACTTTCACGTTTATAATATTAGTAGGATTTGATCTAAGCTAACAACTAAATTACCCGGATCCCGGTGTATTATTTTAATCATCAGCCGGACCCACCCAGTGCCGGATTATCACTAAGGCAAATTAGGCAATTGTCTAGGTGCCCCGCATCGATAAGGGGCCCCTATGTATGGGCACAGGGCCCCGTGCACGCATAAAGAAAAGAAAAAGAACCAGACGAGTAAGATGCCTGGTATTGAAACTATTGACCCCGACTTCATGGCTGTAAAGATTCTGTAATAGGGCCTTGAGAATCGCATTGCCTAGGGGCCCATGATAAATTTACTCCGGCATTGGACCCACCTCAGCATGGAGCTGGTTGGAGACGTCCGGCAGGAGCGTACTTACAGAGTTACTTTCTTTAAAATATTTTCAACTAGAACTATTTTTAAATAATCAACAAAATAAATCCGACAATATGAAATCCTTTTAAATTGTGTTTAGTAATGAAAATAATTGAAAAATGATTTTTCAAGACAAATGGTTGTGCCCTTATGCTACAAATCGTAAATAGTGTCCCATTTCACAAGCCAGATAAAAGAGAGATGGGGATGATAACTCTACGTGATGTGGAACGCGGCTGTCAAACGTCAAGAGTGACAGCGCCCTCTGCAGATGCGGTTCATTCCCGCCATATTCGTCGTTTCGTTTGCTTCGAGATTTTTCAAATACAATAAAAGCTCGAGTTTCTTCCAATAATTGTGATTGTGCTATCAATTAATCAACGCAAATCAAGAGAACAAAACAGAAAAGGAGTTAAAGGCAGCCGGCCGGCCTGCCACCTTCCCGACGTCGACGGAACGCTTGGTCGATTGCAGACAGGATCACCGCTTGGGCAAGCCAATTTCACGTCGCACGAGGTAAGTCCTCACTCCTTTTATACTGGCTTTCTCCCCGTGATTTTCCCTCTTACGACCAGGTTGTGGTATTTACGACACCAACAAATAAAGTAAATAATTAAATACTGTACCAAGTAACAGCCTAAGCTCGATATATTTTTATATATATATCATTGTACTTATCTTTATGTTATGATCAACATTTACTATGGGACTAACCTCCCAATATAACGAATAAAAAGTCAGCATTCCCATGATTTTGTCGTGAGTAAATGAACTTTATATCTAAATGGAACAAGACTTGGTGTATATGTCTAGTGTACTTACTCCCGCCTAACCCACGGCGCGGCTCTGAAGCCGAATGACGTCACACGCGTAAATCCGTCGCGAGGTTTTTTGATTTCGTGCGGTCATGTTTAAAAATTCATAACTCCGTCATTTTTGAAGATAATTGAAAAATAAAAACACCATAATTTATTGCAGGCTTAGTGTAATTTAGTGAAAATAAAACTAGAAAACGGGAAACTTCCTTATTGTTACAGAGAAGGTAGTAAAACAATGAGTCGCAAGATTATGAGACGCTAAATAACCTCAATCATGATCATTATTTTCACTTACCTTTTATACCGAAGGAGGTCCCGCCGGCGGCTACCGCGGCTAAAGCATATTCGATCTGGACCAATTTCCCTGACGGGCTGTGGAATAATGCAATTAACATTTATTTTTCACACAAATTCAAGAAAACTTTGTTGATGCAGACCGGTCATTTTCCTACTTTTCCGGACGAAACTAACGAAAAGTACACGGAACTACTACTGGGGATTAATAATATATAGGTTTTAGGACCAGACACGACGTAAACAAATTAATATTACCTAAAAGTTGTAAGAGAAAAACTGTATCGTTCTGACGCCCCATGATTACAATACAAAGCAAATTGTCAAATTATTTTTGCACTGTTATGTTGTCAGCACTTCATAAACGTCAAAGTGCGTTTAAGGTGCGTTCGGTTTGGGCTCGGTGGCGTTTTTGGCGTTTGCAAAATTAGCGTTGATGTAAAGCGTTCGGTTTGGGATTTTTGTTCATTTCGCCAACAATGCTACTTTTGCTCACTTCCCAAAACGAACGCAAAAGTAACAAACTGCGGTGCGTCAAATGTCAAACAACATAATTATGGCGGCAATACTTCGAAAATTCAGAAATTCGCGAGATGTGATTTTTGTTTTGCAAACTTACATGTTCTTTGTTCTGATTTAAACATCTGCTTTTGACGGTCAAACCCCCACGTGTCACTCGTAGCAGTAGTAAGATTGTGAAACATCAAATCACAGGACGTTACACTACACAATTAAATATAAACATTAAATTACACAATTTTATCCGATTTTAGCAATACGCAATTTGCTGGTAGTATTTACATTATCTTTGCTTCGCTGTTCTGCCTTAAACACCATCTATTATTAATTGTACACCGTACAAATTATTAAAAAGCTTGAAACTTTAGATTACGCGCAAAATTTTATCAACAATAAAACATCAAACTCTTAAATGTCAAAAAACGATCACAAAGAACCCACCTCCTCACGTGGCTCAAAATTAACAGTTCACGATGGCGTTTTTAACTGTTTTCAAGCTATCCGAACGGTGAATGAAAACATATAAAAATGCAACTTTTGCTCACACATTCCCAAACCGAACGCTGAATGTGATCGTTTTTAGCGTTTTGAACTGTTATTTTTGCCACCAGTAGGCTATCCGAACCTTTGAGGAAGGAATCAAGAATGGAGTTGCCCTAACGACGAAAAAAACCTGGATACCCACCGCACATAATACGGCGGATTAGTGTTGTTACTACCACACTACACTTATCGATTTTCCCGTACCTATCGATAAAACTATCGACACAAATTAATGGACATGTCCACAAAATGTATGAAGGCTGGTATAATAATAATCAAAAATTCTAACCACAGCACTTGTTACATTTCGAGAAACTTCATATTTTTTGAGTCTATTACATCAGTTCAAAATATAAAAGAGTAGACCATTGCTGTCTTCACAAAAGTGATAAAGGTCAAAGAGAGATATGATATCTTTCAGATGACAGCTATCAATATTACGGAAATAATCAACTTTTAAGTTTGAGCTGTCACATCAAATATAGATCTTTTTAAGCTCTATCACTTTTGTAAACACAGCAATGGTTTAGGGTCAATAGTTACACAGATTTTGCACTTTAAAGTTTGACAGCTGTCATCTGAAATGTAGGTCTCGTTGAGTTCTATCACTTGTGTCAAGTCAGCAATAGTCTAGCTTTAATAGTTACGGAGATATTCCACTTTTAAGTTTGACAGCTGTCATCCGAAATGTAGGTCTCGTTGAGCTCTATCACTTTTGTGAAGACAGCAATAGTCTAGCTTTAATAATTACGAAGGTATTCCACTTTTTAGTTTGACAGCTGTCATCCGAAATGTAGATCTCGTTGAGTTCTATCACTTTTGTGAAGACAGCAATAGTCGAACTTCGATGGTTACGGAGATAATCCACTTTTAAGTTTGACAGCTGTCATTTAAAATATAGATCTAATTGCGCTCTGTCACTTTTGTGAAGTCAACAGTAGTCTAACTTCGATAGTTACGGAGATAATTCACTTTTAAGCTTTGACAGCAGTCATTAGATCAATCTAATAGATCTAATCTTCTTATTGAGTGTTATTACTGCTATTAAGACAGTAGGTAATGGTCTAGCTTCTATAGTTACGGAGATAATAATACTTCTAAGTTTGACAGCTGTTACTTTCACACCTGTCATACCATTTTACTTGTATTAATTCTGGAATGACAGTTGTCAAATTTGACATGAAAAGTGAAATGAAATAAAAATTCAAAATTTTAGCAAATCAATAAAAACTAACCAAAATATCGATAGTTTTTTTGATATAATAAGAACATCGCTATTGTTTTTCGACTCAATATGGCGGACCAGGCACGCGCGACAAGTCACGAAAAATATAGACACTGTAGCGAAACTGTGCTGTATAATGTTGGTCTATTCTTATTACGTACATTTGAAAGAGACGCCTATATGATTATTATTTCGGTTTTTAAACTATTACATGTCAAAGTAACTAATGTCATTACACCATCTCCATTCTTGATTCCTTCCTCATTGATCCGAACGCACCTATGGTAGAAATCGAAGTGACCATGAACGTAAAGTACTCTTACAGACATGCCACACGGGCGTTGACGCCGCGTAATGGCACCGCGGCGTCGCCGCCGCTGCACCGCCGCGGTGCAGCGGCGGTGCTGAGCGTCGTCGCGGCGTCACCGCGGCGACCTGTGTTGCCGGTAGCGATTTAAACATTAAATCTAGAGTATTCTATGAATATTTAGCGGGAAAAAAAGGTTTTGACGACAACCGTTCAATCTTAAACTGAAGATGAGAAAAATCCCTCGTACACATTAGAAATCGGATCGTGTAATTTGTCACGACGAATGCCACAGTAACAGCTTTCCAAGTGACAGCTGTCAAATTTCAAAGTGATTTATCTCGGTCATTATCAATTCTAGACTAGTGTTGTCTTCACAAAAGTGATAGAACTCAACAAGATCTACATTTCGGATGACAGCTGTCAAACTTAAAAGTGATTTATCTCGGTTATTATTGATTCTAGACCATTGATGTCTTCACAAAAGTGATAGAGCTCAACGAGATCTACATTTCGGATGACAGCTGTCAAACTTAAAAGTGATTTATCTCGGTAATTATCGATTCTAGACTACAGCTGTCTTCAGAAAAGTTATAGAGCTCAACGAGATCTACATTTCGGATGACAGCTGTCAAACTTAAAAGTGATTTATCTCGGTAATTATTGATTCTAGACTGCTGCTCTCTTCACAAAAGTAATAAAGCTCGATGAGATCTACATTCCGGATCACTTTGAAGTTTGACAGCTGTCATCCGAAATGTAGATTTCGTTGACTTCTATCACTTTTGTGAAGACAGCAGTAGTCTAGAATCAATAATAACCGAGATAAATCACGTTGAAGTTTGACAGCTGTCATCAGAAATATAGATCTCGTTGACCTCTATCACTTTTGTGAAGACAGCAGTAGTCTAGAATCGATAATAACCGAGATAAATAACGTTGAAGTTTGACAGCTGTCATCCGAAATGTAGATTTCGTCGAGCTCTATTACTTTTGTGAAGAGAGCGGTAGTCTAGAATCGATATTAACAGAGATAAATCACTTTTCCGTTTGACAGCTGTCATCTGAAATGTAGATCTCGTTAAGCTCTATCACTTTCGTGAAGTCATCAATGGTCTAGAATCAATAATAACCAAAATAAATCACGTTGAAGTTTGACAGCTGTCATCCGAAATGTAGATCTTGTTGAGTTCTATCACTTTTGTGAAGACAGCAGTAGTGTAGAATCGATAATGACAAAGATAAATTACTTTGAAAATTGACAGCTGTCACTTGAACAGCTGTTACTGTGACACTCGTGAAAAATCACATTATTCCTCTAGTATATCTGTGATCAAACGAAAAACAAAAAATATACTTTCTGATTTATAATATTAGAAAGAGTTAGCGAGGACAAAGTTGGACCGCTGACGCTACACACGATCCGATTTCGCGGTTGGCTCACACAAAATCAGAATGTATATGAGAGATTTTACTTATCTTCAGCTTAAGGTTGAACGGTTATCCCTAAAACCTTTTTTTCCGCTAACTGTCTAGATGTCATCAGTGTCTAAGGCAACACCGGGCGCCGCGGTGTCGCCGCGACGACGCTCAGCACCGCCGCGGTGCAGCGGCGGTGCTGAGCGTCGTCGCGGCGGTGACGCCGCGGTGCAATTACGCGGCGTCAACGCCCGTGTGGCATGTGCCTTAGAAAGTACTTGATGTAATCCATAGACGAAAAATCTCTATTAGAGGTGTAATTTTTTTCTATGCAAAAGGGCATCGCATCCCTAAAAGCTAAAGAAACAAAATACGCACCGTTGATTGGTCCAAAAGCAACCAATAAAATAACAGAAATCGCGCTCGATAATTTGACTGACATTTCTCACAGCAATTTGGGCTATTTATAAAATTCATGATTGCACGCTTAAAACTCCTGTAAACATTAGTGCGATATGCTGAGCGGCCTCCGCGGGGTGTCTCCTTCATCCGAAGCCATGTCTGACAGCACGTTGGAGCGAAATCGTGCTGAAAAAGCCTTGATAATTAACACCCCAACCCAGAGTCAAACGTTCCTGAATAAGGGAGTGAAGAATTATTCCGATAAAAACGGGAACGATGTGACAAAAGCGGTACATAAAGGGCGGAAAACTTCGCGTTTTGGACGCTGGTTTGTTTGCTCTTCGTCCTCGCCATCGGGAATTTGATTCTTACGTTTACTATTTTGGCCGTGCTCAGGCTTGGTCAAGGTATGTTTTTTATTTGTCCTATTTTTATCATAAGTAAATATTATTGGTACAGTGGTGGCCTAGTAGAATATACTTAGCCTGTATCCAGCCCCAAGAAAAACATCGACCTCAGAACCAATGTTCTTTTGGAATTGAATAATAAATCTTTTGGAACATGGATAGAGGTTTATTCGTTTATAAACTTATTCGAATATATTTTTGGCGGGGACTTTAAAAAAGCAAATTATTCTTAAGCGCTGGATGCGAGCCCTTCCAATGGTCTAATTGAAAATCAATAGGGGAGGCCTGCAGTAGACGTCCTACAGCTAATTGAATGATGATGATGATTCATTAAGTTGATAATATGATGATGTAGGCGTTCATCTAGCCCTACTATCAGATTTTTATTTCGATATTTTTAAAGTCAAAGTCAAAATTTATTTATTCCGTAGACACAATACAGGCACTTGGAATCGTCTAGTTACAATTTTTAAAAGTTCTACTTAATAAAATTTTTTCTATAAATAAATAAGCACACTTTTTAAATTTAACAAGATCAGTATCATTAGGTACACAAAAAAATAAAATATTAGAGTACAAATAAAACTAAAATTGTATCAGTATCATGAAAAATAACAATGTCATTATCAGTTTAAAAATGTCAACGAGTATTTAAATATATTTTATCACATTTGCCGTTGTATCTGTATGTGGTGATGATGATGTCTCCCAACCGGAGTCGGCCTCGGTGACTACCTCTGTTTAATAGTTATAGGCCGAATCAAACTTCTTGGCGGCTGTGAAGTTATACAGCTACAAGCTGAGCAATAAACTCGATCCTCGCGCAGCTCAAAACCCAAAAGCTGCTTTATAAAGTGAGCTACTTTACTCAGGATTTTTGTAGCTAACTTCACAAACACTAAAAGTTTGATTCGGCCTATACATAACTAAGTTCATATCAAGATGACCTGTGTTGTATATCAAGATGATTATGTAATATGTATTCAGGCATGGAAAGCATGGAGTTCCTGCCTGAACACAACGCGGTGAAACAGCGAGCGGCAGACCTGGAGCACGTCTACAAACGGGACGGCTTGCTGGAGAGCTTCCGGGATGAACCCATGGAAATATCTAGTCAAGATGGCGCCGTGATCTTCAACCTTCAGACCAGGTATATCCATCATTTCAGCAATAGAATATGATAGAACGTCCTCTGATTAGGACATAGGCTTACCCCGCTTCGTCTCCGTTGTTAATACTGAGATTTCATAAGGAAACAAAGTACCTGGAGACCATAAATGAAAAGATATGGATAGAAAGGCTTACTGGAGAGCTACCGTGATGAGTCTATGGAGATATCCAGTCAAGATGGCGGCTTGATCTTCAGCTCAAATAGGTATATCAGTATATCTATTACCCTTTCAGCTATAGCATCCACTGATACAGCCAGGACGACACATGACCTTCAGTAAGGATTATATTTTTCTGTGAAGGGCAAAGGTGGCAGCTATAGGTACCTCGTCCATCCAGCCATCAGCCTTAAGACCTCCACTACTGAACATAGACCTCTCCTATGGATCTCCAATAAGACCGGTTGGAAGCGAAGTGATCCTGCGGTCTTAATGATGTCATCCGTCCTTTTTGCGGGTGGGCATCCTACGCTGCACTTGCCGGTACGTGGTCTCCACTCGAGATTTTTTCGATCCCATAGGTCATCAGTCCATTACCACTTCAATTTGCCAATCCGCTGTGCTACGTCGGTAACTTTGGTTCTTCTACGGATCTCCTCCTTCCTGATTCGATCTCGCAGAGAGACTCCGAGCATAGTCCTCTACATAGCTCTATCTCTGGAGGTTAGTGTATTAAATAACTTCCATGCTTGCAAAGCACGGTCAGCAATAATTAAGCGTCTTGTAGAAGGAGTCAAGGCTTGATGATTGTAGAGATTAAAAACAATACGACTGTATTCCACTGATAAGTATATTCAGGAAGTTATAATTAGTTTTTACAAATTATTATAATACAGGAGATGCGAGATTATTACTTGCCAACTTGGCGGCCATCACAGAGAGAGAGAGAACATCACGGGGGACAGAGATAGTCGATTTTCTTATAACTATCTACAGACTATACAATATTGGGGATACCATTACTAAACTAATAATATTCCCAATAAACCATTATTTTAACACTTCCCCTCATGCGTAACATGAAAAACTTTCAACAATGTAGAACAACATACACAAATCATATGTGTAAACAATTAACAATTCAAGTTAACTTAACAAAACTACATTGTTCCTACTTCATGTCTAGCATGCCTCCATTATGACAACAAGTTACATGTTAATTAAAGTAACACAACACTATCTCTGTCACAGAAATACATTAGTGACTCTACATTACAAATATTGATGGCTTACAATACATGCAACATCTCAAGAATTTGGAACGTCTATTTATTACACATTTCTTAAACCTAAGTCAGCAATAAAAACATTATGCTTACAGCTAGATAGAGGTTTCGTAAAAATATCAGCCACCATTCTTTCAGTAGGTAAATAATCAATTACTACATTCTTTTCCTTAACAATATCTTTTACAAAATGGTAGCGTAAGTCAATATGCTTTGTCTTTTTATGACAATATTCTTTTGTCTCAAGCAACCTAAGAGCACTTTGATTATCGCTATAGATTCTACAATTTAATTGTTTCTTAAAAATTTCATACAAAAAATTTCTAACAAAACATATTTCCTTACAAGAATCCGCTAAGGCCAAGTACTCGCTTTCAGTCGTTGAAAGACTGACACAGCGTTGCTTGCGTGACTCCCAACATACAGTAGAGTCACCGATTTTTACAACAAAGCCACTATACGACCTTCTATCAACGACATTATTGGCAAAATCTGCATCAGCATAAACAGTTATATCAAAATTGCCGGATTTTTCAAAAACAAGTCTTTTATTAATTGTACCACTCAAGTACCTCAAAATCCGTTTTGCAGCCAACCAATGATGTCGCTTGAAAGCTGTGTTAAACTGACTTAAATGACTAAGAGCATACATAATGTCAGGTCTGGAACATACGGCCAAATACATTAAGCACCCTATCAATTCCCTATATGGATAAGTACTGTCTGACAGAGTGTCATCATCTGTGGCCTTGTCCAATTTGTTTACAACCATAGGTGTAGAAACACTTTTGCAATTAGTCATACCAAAACGTTCCAACAACTTCCTTATATATTCAGATTGGTCAAACATTAAGGTACCACGGGTCTTATCTCTATGTATTTTAATACCCAAACAATTCTTAAGAGTACCTAAACTTTTACAACTGAATTCCGATTGTAACAATTTATACAATTTAACTTTTTCATCATTACAACATGTTACAACATAGAAGTCATCGACATAAACAGCCACTAAAGTCAACTTATTGTCAATATTTTTAAAATAAACACATGGTTCACACTTGCTTTGAATGTAACCGTTGTTAGTCAATAGAACATGAACATTATTATTCCACAGCCTGCCTGCTTGTTTGAGACCATACAAACTTTTATTCAACAAACAAACTTTTGTCCTATCATTTGAAAATCCTAAAGGCTGTTCCATATAAATACATTCATCAAGTTTGGAATTTAAAAAAGCTGTATTTATATCTATATGTTCTATATCCATGTCAAGCTCATTAGCTATACAAAATAAAATTCTAAGTGAAGAGTGTCGTACAACAGGTGAGAAGGTATCCATATAATCTACCCCAGGTTTTTGACTGAACCCCCTTGCAACTAGACGGGCTTTATATATTGGGTAATCACCTGAATCATCAGACTTTAGTTTATAAACCCATTTGCAACTTACTATGTTACAACCACTCGGTCTGTCCACTAATTGCCAAACATTATTTTTCATAAGTGAATTAAATTCATCCTGCATAGCAGCTAGCCATTTTTCTTTATCAGGGCTTGCTAATGCTTCCTCATAGGTTTGTGGTTCATTATGAAAATTGACCAAGAGAGAAATGTCTGATGAATCAGATAGATCATAATCTACATACCTTACTGGTTTATTGTTTCTAGTAGAACGAACAGGTCGCTCGCTAACACTACTAGGAACCTGTTGTGTAGAACCTTCCCCTCGAACGACTGTTTCGTTCATGGAAGTATCACATGGCACTCTGCCATCTCCACTGTCGCTACTGTCGAGCCACTCAGCGCTTTGGAACGAGGACTCTCCTGAAACGGGAGATAAATATAAATTATCATTTGAATTATTATTATCATTCATCACATTCACATTGGATTCAATTGCATTATTAATATCACAGTTATTTTCCTCTATCGTATTGTCAGAATTCCTTAAAACTTCATTGTGCATTTGCACCTGACAAACATCATCATTATTATTAACATTACTAGGCATTTTATGCATATCACTAGTACCTTGAAATTGGTGGCTTTGCATGCCAATTTCAGAAATAGTATCATTACATACTTTTTGTGTCTTAATATTGCTCTCTATGCAGTGGTCAACAAACTGATTCTCAAAGAATGACACGGTTCTAGAATAAATGATCTGCCTTGGATTAGAAGGATCAATTAACCTATATCCTTTTGTATGTTCACCATACCCCACAAAAATACAACGCTTAGATTTCGAATCAAGCTTGTCACGCCTCATACTTGGAATTAATGTCATAGCCATACAACCAAAAACACGGAGATGACTAACATCTACTTTACGGCCTGTCCAAACTTCTTCAGGTACCTTACCTTCTAAAGCTGCTGTAGGGCTTCGGTTTTTCAGATATATAGCGGTAGATATCGCCTCACCCCAATATTCCTTAGGAAGTTGTGCTTCACGAAGCATGCAGCGAGCTTTCTCAAAAAGAGTTCGGTTCAGCCTTTCTGAGACACCATTCTGGGAAGGACTGTATGGGCAGGTGGTCTGATGAACAATACCCTCACCTTCTAAATACTTGGAGAACTCAGCATTACAATATTCTCCACCTCTATCGGTTCGCAGACATTTAACAAAACAACCAGTTTGTTTCTCGACAGTTGCCTTAAAGCACTTAAACTTGGACAAAACTTCAGACTTACGTGTGATTAAATAACCAAATGTTTTCCTCGAAAAATCATCGGTGAACGTGACTAAGTACCTGGAACCACCCAGACTACTCACTGGCATGGGACCCGCAACATCGGAATGGATAAGCTCCAACAGCTGTTCAGCACGCTTGGCTTCACCCCTAGGAAACTTCTTGACAGCCTGCTTCCCCTCAACGCATGACACACATTTAGGAATGGTTGCGTCATACTGAGTCAAGTGATCCATACCTGAAACTAGCTTACGGAGAACACTTACCCCTTTATAACTCAAATGTCCCAGCCTTCTGTGCCATCGCTCCGATGAACACATGGTCGCCTCAGTGTCTGGCAAACTCTGTAGCTTCGACACAGCTTCCATGTCAACATTCATGGCTACATCTGAATTCACCTGTGAATCAGAAACAAAAACACCACACACCTTGTCCAATACATAAATTCCGCCTTGTCTAGTAGCAGTAACTAACAATGAACAACCCTTGGAAACGTAACACTTATTTTCTTTAAAGTTTATTGATAAACCCTTCTCACTTAATTTACTGACACTGATTAAATTGGTTGAGAGAGTTGGTACGAACATAACATCATTAATAAGTTGTGTTTTATTTCCTATACAAATGTTCACATCACCAATACCTAGACTTAACATGGAATTCCCATCTGCGGTGCAAACTGTCTTCGTAAAACTCTTGAAATTACAATACCACTGCATATTATTGCACATGTGTGCGCTCGCCCCACTATCAAGCAACCAGGTTGAGTCTTCAAAATTTCTGCTTGTCGCTTCAGTCAGTAAAGCCATATCTTGCTTATTATTTGACTCTAAGTGTCTTTTATACTTGTAGCATTTGGATTTGATGTGTCCTGTCTTCTTACAAAAATGACATGATATTTTCTTCTTATATTTTGACAAGAGAGCTAATTCACCAACTGGTTCACGTTCACGTTTTCTTCTGTGCTCTTCTTGAAGAAGTCTCATCCTTACGATCTCGCTACTGACACTCCCGGATATTGCAACAGCTTCTAGACTCGATACCACCACATCATAATCTTGTGGTAAACCCGATAGTATCAACTCGGCAACCTCAGCATCTTCCAGTAATCTTCCAATATCGGTCAGTTGCTGCACCAACGTCATAATGTGTTCAATATACGCCTCCATGTTGTTGTAATCGGTATAAGAAGCACGATGTAACTGCCGTAAAAGTATAACTCGACGACAAAAACCTTTATCCTCAAATGTTGAGATCAATTTATTCCATGCTTCATGAGCGGTCGCGGCATTTCTCACGTACTGGATACATGATGGTTTAATTGATAAACAAATTCGTGCGAGCGCTCGCCTGTCCCGGGATGGATCAATCGAATCCGTAGTATCAACAGACTGCCACAAATCTTCTAGAATCAGGGCATTCTTCATCTGAAATTTCCATAAATGGAAATTAGCCACGCCGTCTAATTTCTCGAACACGTAATGGCGGCTGTCTCCGCCTGAATATGGAGTTTGAACATTATGTACAGCTTCACCACCAAAACTCATATTGCCTTTCTTTTCTGTCTGTTTTTCACTTTGACCTAGACCCTTTTACAAATATCTGGGCCCATAACCTCTGGAGGTTAGTGTATTAAATAACTTCCATGCTTGCAAAGCGCGGTCAGCAATAATTAAGCGTCTTGTAGAAGGAGTCAAGGCTTGATGATTGTAGAGATTAAAAACAATACGACTGTATTCCACTGATAAGTATATTCAGGAAGTTATAATTAGTTTTTACAAATTATTATAATACAGGAGATGCGAGATTATTACTTGCCAACTTGGCGGCCATCACAGAGAGAGAGAGAACATCACGGGGGACAGAGATAGTCGATTTTCTTATAACTATCTACAGACTATACAATATTGGGGATACCATTACTAAACTAATAATATTCCCAATAAACCATTATTTTAACACTATCTACCTCTGAAAAAGTCGCTAGCTACGCTGATATACATAGTGTAGAATAGACAGATTAAAAGGAAAAGACAACAATATTTTGTTAATTAATATTTATTTTACCATAATTCAGCATGAATAACATTAAGTATTGTTGTATAGACCGCGTCACACAAGATGGCGGAAATTAAGTTAGCTAGGTACAAGTTGCGCAATATCCAATCCTGACCGAAGCTCACACAAAGCCGCGCGTTGATTGGATATTGCGAAGCTTGAAGCTAACTTCATTTCCGCCAATTTGCGTGACGCAATTACATTTTGGTATTATTTATAAATCCATACAAATACAATCATGAATTAAAGCTGGAAACATACTTTCGGACGCGGCTGACGGACGCGACTGACAGCCGCGACTTAGCAATGTGCACAGTCTTAAAATATCCGAATTTTAAGTCGTCCGAAGGCGACGTCCGCGACTTATGTCCGATAGTGTGCACGGCTCAGTGTACTTTCATGGTCTAGATACCTATCAGTCGCGGCTGTCAGTCGCGTCCGTCAGCCGCGTCCGATAGTATGTTTCCGGCTTAATACTCTTAAATAAAGTTCTAACAAAAAATGCTTTCCGCTTGCGTTAAAAAAAGTAACTTAATTTAGTAATTTTTACAAAAAAATTACGTATAAAATTACCGAATGGTAATATTCAAAAACAAATATCGTGGATCCACTATGAAAATTGTTACTACGCTCAAAAGTACATGGAAATTTCAATTTGAAGCGCTTGTGAGACGGTTATACAGGGTTATTTTTAGTCAATTAGCACCCTCTTAGGGGCTTATTCTGTACATCAAAACTAAAAACTTTTGTTCTGTGACTTTTGTCAAAACTAAAAAAAAAAAATTGCTGTTCCATAGAAAAATATCGTTCGCCCGCAAATGTAGAAAACGATGTAGAAAAGAAACGAGGGAAGAAATGTATGAAACAGCGTTTTTTTTAGTTGACAAAAGTTGTAGAACAAATGTTGTTAGTTTTGATGTACAGAATAAGCCCCTGAAAGGATGCAAATTGATTAGAAATAACCCTGTATAGGTACTTACAAATACACATAATATAGTGAACATAAAAACTTGACTTCTTGACGAAGTTACCTCCAAGCTGGGCAAAACAATCCTGACTGAAGCTTACATAATAGCTGTGCGAGGATTATTGGGTTTCGTGCAGCTTGTAGGTAACTTCACACCCGCCAACAACTTTGATTCCGCTTATACCAGGAGCTACATATATCATCAGAAAATATTTCCGTCTAAATTATGTATACATAGAGCACAGAGCTATTATAAAGTGAAGAGCGAATTCACTCTAAAAAAATCTTTATAATTTTATTTGTACGTAAATAACGTATGAAGGAGCAACTTACTGACTAAAAATCTTGAGAATTATTATTGTATTAAGACAGAAGCAAACTTATTGAGCGACAAAATAATTCTTGAGATTAGGCATGATGACTAAAAATATCTATAATTAGTCCGTCAGATAGACTATCAAAAAATATTAGACACGTATTTTTTGTTTCGTCAATTAAACATAAATTGATGAACATACAGCCCGTCAAAGTTCCGCGTAACATCACAAGTGCCATACAAATGTATAGACTTTTCTGAGAGGTGACGTCAAGACCCCCCCACTTCCAAACTTTCGACAAGGTTTATCTATGTCATTTGTTGTTTGATTGACAAAAGAAAAAATACGTATACAATATTTTTCTCTCGACTGCCTAAGTGGATCAGTGGTTAGTGACCCTAACTTCTGGGTCAAAGAGACGTGGGTTCGATCCCCACCCAGCAAGCTTTGCTTAGTTTGGGGTCAGAGGCCGTGTGAAAGATGTCCCAAAATATTTATAAATATTTTTTTATTTATTTTGATAATCTAACTGACGAACAATTTTTTTACCCAGGTATCATTCCTATTATCTACAAGTCTGTAAAGCATCTAACTTTCTGATATATAATAATCAATTACACAATTTTACAATCAGTCAATTGTCATAGGAGATAGAGCACGCTTACTAGAATTATAAACGACTCAAGAGCACACTTACTAATCATAAATATAATCTTCATCTAAAATCATAGACTAACTTACGAATTAAAAAATAATTCGTGAAGATATCACCTTCGTCTAGATAACAGGTGAAAAATTCCCGATGAAAAAATAGTTCTTGAGAATTATCTTAGTCCAGAATGGATCTAACTTTCTGACATTATGATCAACTACACAATTTTACAATTAGTCAATTATTATGGGAGATACAGGAGCATACCTACTAAAATTCATATAATTGTGTTCATTTAAATACTAGACCATCCATATGAATTAAAAAGTAATTCGTGAAAAAATCCTTCGTCTAGAAAACAAGTGACTTACGGACGATAAAATATTAATTCTTGAGAATTATATTATTTTAGAAAACGAGCGAATTCACTTACCAAAATACCTTAGAATTTTGTTTCATCTGAATTATTTTCAATTAAAAAATGCTGTGAACTTACTGTGTAACAAACCAATTTGTTAGGACTTTTACACCGCCCTTGCATTTGTAAGGTGCTTTCGTAAGTTATTTATGTAACTTACGTTACTTACGATTAAAAAGTGATAATTTGATGACTGGTGCTTGGTTTCGGGTAGATATGGACCCGTGTTAAGCACTCTCTTCACGATCATGAACTGACAAATCGAGTGCTATAATTTGTTCTCGGTCTTCTGGCGCTCGTTGTTGGGTGGATGTGGAAGTGCGTTGAAACTCATCACGACATTGAACTGATAAATCGAGTGCTATAATTTGTTCTCGGTCTTCTGGCGCTCGTTGTTGGGTGGATGTGGAAGTGCGTTGAAACTCATCACGACATTGAACTGATAAATCGAGTGCTATAATTTGTTCTCGGTCTTCTGGCGCTCGTTGTTGGGTGGATGTGGAAGTGCGTTGAAACTCATCACGACATTGAACTGATAAATCGAGTGCTATAATTTGTTCTCGGTCTTCTGGCGCTCGTTGTTGGGTGGATGTGGAAGTGCGTTGAAACTCATCACGACATTGATCTGATAAATCGAGTGCTATAATTTGTTCTCGGTCTTCTGGCGCTCGTTGTTGGGTGGATGTGGAAGTGCGTTGAAACTCATCACGACATTGAACTGATAAATCGAGTGCTATAATTTGTTCTCGGTCTTCTGGCGCTCGTTGTTGGGTGGATGTGGAAGTGCGTTGAAACTCATCACGACATTGAACTGATAAATCGAGTGCTATAATTTGTTCTCGGTCTTCTGGCGCTCGTTGTTGGGTGGATGTGGAAGTGCGTTGAAACTCATCACGACATTGAACTGATAAATCGAGTGCTATAATTTGTTCTCGGTCTTCTGGCGCTCGTTGTTGGGTGGATGTGGAAGTGCGTTGAAACTCATCACGACATTGAACTGATAAATCGAGTGCCACAACTTGTTCTCGATTTTGAGTTGTGACAGAGTATTCACTGACAGGTGATCGTTGTTGGTTAGATGTACGTTGAGCACATTCTTCACGATCTTTTAGTGATAAATCGAGTACCATAATTTGTCCACGGTCTTGATTGGTGACAGTCGCGCTTTGAGCTCTATCGAATCGAGACTCTATAGACTCGCTTCGAGTATTTTGGTTAAGCACAGACGTCGAGAATTTACTCCTTAAATTGTCTTGAGTGGACACAGTCGCTTTTCGGGCGCTTCTTTCTTTATCTTGAGAAGAAGACGTTACATTTCTTAAATCTTTCTCATTAATGCGAGTACTTGAAGTTATAATCGGTGTACCTAGTTCGGGATCTTGAGTTGTTACAGTGCTCTTTAGTATATCTTGATATCTGCTTTGAATTGACACTGTAGCGCTTCTAAGGTTCAATCTCGGAGTTATTACTAACGGAGTTTCTGTATCATTTACACTGACTTGTTTGGGCATCGTTACTCTTACAGCACTTTGCTTTTGTTGCTGAGTTAATAATACAGGACTATTTGCGTCATTTTCGTCGTTTTGATCATTTACAGTTTCATTGTTGCCATCTTTTTCAGATTCAAATTCAATTATTCGTAAAATGGATTTACTCTTTGAGTCCGTATCTCTAAGTCTTCCCCTTTGTGAGTCTGCATGTATAAGTCTTCCAATTAGGGAGTTCATATCACCAGATCTATCATTTTCTGGGCCCGGTTCACTAGATCTCTCTCTGGGCAAGTCTGGGCTATCAGATATTATCGGGTCACCAGATCTCTCATTTTTTGGACTCGATTCATTAGAACTCTCTCTTGGCGAGACCGAAACGTTAGGTACAATATGGTTAGTATCACCAGATCTCTCATTATCTGAGCCCAATTCACTTGACTTTCCTGTTGGCGAGTCCGGACTATGAAGTATAACTGGGTACATATCACCAGATCTCCCATTTTGTTGGTCTGTTACACCAGACCTATCTCTTAGCGAGTCCGGACTATTAGGTATAACTGGGTTTATATCAGATCTTTCATTTTCTGAGCCCAATTCACTAGACTTCTCTGTTCCAGACAAGTCTGGACTATTAGATTTGATTGGATTCATATCACCAGACCTCTCAATTTCTGGGTCAGATTCACTAGGTCTCTCTATTGGCAAGTTCGGAATGTTAGGCACAGTTGGGTTCGTATCACCATATCTCTCATTTTCTGGACCAAATTCACGAGACTTCTCACTAGGCGAGACCGGATTAGGTATGGTTGGGTTGATATCACCAATTTTTACATTTGGTAGGTCAGATTCACTAGCGCTCTCTTCCAGCGAGTCCGAACTATACGGTATAAATGGCTTATTTCCACAAAATTCGCAAAGGAACATCTCAGTTGTCCTCTGCAGTCGCCTACGTTTAGGTGCAGGTGCAAAGAGTCGCGATGTCGCTTTTCGTTTTTTTGATTCTGTTATACCTCCGTAGTTTGTGTGATCTGTGTAGTCAGAAATATCAACTTCGTGCCCAATATTCTGATCTTGACTGAGGTTAGTTTGTTCTTGATCATAATCCATGTTCTCCATCGCATCGTTTGTGTCTTGAGTAGGTGCTCTTTCTAATGTAGCTCGGTATGTGTTATAGCGATCTCTATCGTTATTCGCTCTATTGAATTCTATGTTCGGTTCCGTGTGGAATATACTAGGTCTGAGAGGTGTTGCGCTCCTTAATATCTCAGTTAGTTCGATCGCATTATTGTTGATTTCTGAAAGTGAAACAGAAAACTATTTATAATTAATGATTATACGACAAATAGAGTAAAAAAGTATCTCAGTGGTACCCAAGGGAAGAAAAAGGAAAAGAGAAAAACCTCAGAAAATATGGGATGACGATATTAGACAGGTAGCAGGGACCACGTGGAACAGAGTGGCAGAAGAAAGAAAAGAATGGAAAAGGTTGAAGCAGGCCTTTGCCAACAGGCAAACAGATTTACAAAAAATCACAAAGATGGAAATACTTAATTACTAAGAACTTAAAACATTACTTAGATTAAAATTAAACTTAAGTGAATCTGAATAAAGGGCTTATATTATCACGATATATAATTATATTTCTCGACTCGCTCTTGATTTGATTCATATAGGTACTCACAAATCTTGTTAAAGTGAAAACTTATTTAGAAGCGTTGTGCAATTTTTGGGAAAATTCATAGGACGGAGCGAGAGTAGACTGCCGGCGCGGCATAGGAGAAGTACTATCCTCCTCTGTTTGTACCGCGCGGCGAAGATCTATGCCTGCTCCTGTTGTTTCGTTGAAGCAGGGCGCAGGGCGCTTGCGCGAGATATGCGTGTAACATATTTTATTTACCACATAAATAGTATTACTTTGTATTATGTTCAAGTTTTAATTTTGGCGGCACTCCCGGAGTGCAGCCAGTTGTTTTTTTTTTAGAATTTAGGTAGTCTCTAAGAAAAATACCTAAAGACAAAAATCGCCGGCAAGAAAAAGAATCTAGAAGTATACAGAAACTGTGTACCAAGTTTTGTCAAAGTTCGTTGAAAAATATGACTAATAGAGAGACGAATAGAGAAGATAAAACATCCAAACTAACAAACATCCGGACAAATGAAAGAAAATTTCGCCAATCTCGAAGCATAGACGACAGGGGTGGTCTAGTGGTGTGACATCCGCCTGACAATCGTGAGGTCGTCGGTTCAAATCCCAGCCGTACCAATGAATTCTTAGTATTTCATGTATATGTCGCAGGCAATTTGTATGATTCCGCCGTTTACATACGGCGTCGTCAGTTATGTATAATGCCGAAGGCAAAATGTATATTGCCTTAGCATTTTATATTATGCCGAAACATTTGATTGACAATTAAAACGCCGTATACATAATGCCGAGGCAAATTGAAGTATTTAGTTCTGTTTCTTACCACGCGCGTCGCTGATGATCAAAACAAACAAAATGGCGTCAAGTAGTGGTTTTATGAGCCAAGAAAATATTGAAAATACTACGTGTACAAAAGGCTTTTCGCAAAATACTTGTGATTTTAAAGACATTTATTATAGTGAATTAAAAAAAAGTTACGATTCTTAAACGAAAGCAATAAACACGTCGTGGACAACTTTCAAGGTTTTTCGGTACCTAAAAAATGCTAAGGTGTCCATAGAATCTGGTGTTCCGAGGACTCCTGAAATGTGCAGGAGTCTTCCGATTGTTGCATATCGACCATAGTTAAAAAATGGTCAGAGGATATCAAAAGAGGCTAACCTGACCAATTGAAGTCGAAATACCTTAGATAAGTGCTTATGTTGATTAGTTAATGTTAGAGTATACATATTTAACGGAAGGTCCTGAACTCGTAATACGGACGATCTGATTGATTTGAACTGTCCAAAATTTTTATCTGTCAATCTGATTTTTCTCAAGTGTGTTTTGTCATGGTCACCCTAAAACTACAACCGACGTTGAAATTATTACAATTTAATGAGTTGTCATTTTGCCTTCGGCATTTTACATAACGGCGAGCGTTTTTAAACTGACGACGTCGTACGTAAACGGCGGAATCATACAAATTGCCTGCGACATACCTATATATCATTTTATTTGAAAAATTCCTCCCTCTTGAACGAGGTAGGCAGTATGGGGCAGTGCCTTATCCCTAAGGCAGATTAGGCAATTTCCTAAGGGCCCCGCATCGATTAGCCCTAGGTACGGACACGGGGCCCTGTGAACGCAAAAAAACTGGACAAGTGAGAGTTAGGTTCGCTTATCAAGGGTTCCGTACAAATTACTAAGATGCTTGGTATTGAAAAAATATTGAAACACCCCCCAATGGCCGGAGCTGTAAAGGTTATGAAATGGGCTAGGGCCCGAGAATGGCACTGCCTAGGGGCCCCTGATACGGTTAATCCAGCACTGGTATGGGAAGGTTCCTTAATAATAAATTAAGGTGTCTGCCCACTACAACGTACCATACCATGACCGTGGCTCTTGTTAAGTGAGCTTCAGTCAGGATTGGGCTGTGCGCAGCTTATAGCAAACATCACAGCCGCCAACAAGTTTGATTCGGCGTATACAGGGTTATTGGTAATCAATTAGCATCTTATTGGGCTTATTCTGTACATCAAAACTAACAACTTTTCTTCTGCGACTTTTGTCAAAACTAAAAGGAAAACCGTGGTGGTCAAAAGGTGCTAATGATTAAAAGAATGCTAATTGATTACCAGTAACCATGTATAATAATGGGCTGACACCTTACAGTTGATAATGGAGGCTTACCATCAGTACCTCGACGTCTAGACTGGTCATCATTTGTCTGGTCTTCTGGACTCTGTGTCGCGTGGACGTCAGCTTGGAATGTTACCAACACGTGCTGTGTTTCCGATGACGCTGTGAAGAAATAATAGTGCTCATTATTATCTCTGTAATACGGGGCTTATCGCGCAATAAATCATGAGCTTTACTTATACAGGGTGTTTTTTTTTCAGTGCACATAATTTGCATACGGAAAGTATAATAAACAAACAATTAAACCCCTACAATTGGTTTTACTTACTTTAGTACAAAAATATTGAAATAACTTCAAGAGAAAGTATACAGATATACGGAGTAATCAATGTCACCCTACGTCTGAGTACCTACGCGGCCGCGTCGTACCAAAGAAGATATAATAATACTAGTCGTACCTAAGCTCAAGACGTTTTTGTAGGTAGTTATTGTCTGGAGTGTAGGTTGCATGCAATATAATTTTCTTTGGAATAGTTTGACTAAAAATTGATGAAAAAGAAGTCGATCTTTTTATGAGCGAAATATGTTCTATTAATTATATCTATTGCGCGATAAAAAATTGTGCACTGAATAAAAAGTCATGCTGTATAATTAAATACCTCCTTTTTCCCGACACACCACACTGACAGTATCTGTTAACGTCTTAATGTAAACAAACTTACAACGTATCACAAAAATAACGTGTTCAAATCGCGAAAGTTCAAAAATAACAAGTGCTTTTATCAACTGTCTTCAAAAAAAGGTGGTTCTTAATTCAACCATGTTTTTACCACGCTTTTATTAGTTTCACCTGTATGTTTGCTAGCTTGCTTGTAACCAACCCCTTTGAGCTCAATTTTGACCTACTTTGAGCGATCAGATTTTCTTTAAACTTTGCACACCTATCAAAGACCGATGACAATGCATTTATAAAAAAAATGATGACTCCTGAGCGTGTTTTTTAGTTTTTTTAAAACTATATTTATATTATATAACATACTAGTTTTTACCCGCGGCTTCGCCCGCATACGCAATATATATTTATAATTTATAGCCTATGTGTTAATCTGATATATAAGCTATATTATTGCAAAGTTTCATCTCAATCCGTTCAGTAGTTTTTGCGTGAAAGAGTAACAAACATCCATACATCCATCCATCCATCCTCACAAACTTTCGCGTTTATAATATTAGTAGGATTATGCACCTACTGCAAATTCTACTTATTGCAATCTCAACATGTTAGAAATTTCAACTTTTTGCAAATTCAACAGTCAAATCAACTTTTTGCGATTCAGTCTAAGTCACCTCCTTTCGGCTTATTACATCAGTTCGGTATAACCCTATATGCCCAACTAGCAAAAATGTCTTGGATTTCGCTTGGATAAGAATGGTGGGCTTCTAGCGCTCTTATAATAGTTTTAGAACACATTATCGCTCTTATATTACTCTTAGATAAGCATTTTTAGACCCAGTGTGTCTTATACTTAGTCACATATATGTATATATTATATGCATTTTATAATACTATTATAAGCCTGTTACTCCTAAAATAACATTTACAAAGACTCATTGCACTTGAAAATATTTGTTCTTATAGCCTCATTTTGTAAGTTCATATGATTTTATAATGTTCTTGGTAAAAAGCTCTTTTAAGAATGTCAGACTAATATCAGCATAACATAAAAATACTAAGAGCGTACTTTTCTATTGATCTCATATTAGCATTAGGTAAGCCAGCACGAAGTCAATAATTCTCGGTTTTATTACTTGGTCTCATATATGTATATAAGCGCATTTCATAATACTATTATAAGCCTCTCAGTCCTACAATAACATTTATGAAGACTCAACTTGAAAGTACTTGAGAATACCTGTTCTTATAACTCCTTTCTCTAAGTTCATTTCATTTTATAATGGTCTTGATAAATGTACTTGTAAAAATGTCAGACTTATATCAGGATAAGATAAATATGGTTACTTACCACTGCTGTTTTCATCAAACACGAGGTCGCGTATGGGTACATTCTCGCTGACATCAGGAAAGGTACAGCCGCTCTCTGTGCCATATTCTTCACCTTTCTCAAGGTTCGGCAAAGGCTTAGAAGGGGCCTTGTTGCTCTTTCGCAGAGGCCTAGGAGAGGCCTCGTCGGTTTTCCGAGACTTATTAGAGGTCTCGCCGCGTGACCGAGATCCAGATGAGCCCTTCCTGCTCTTTCGCAGAGGCCTAGGATAGGCCTCATCGGTTTTTCGAGGCTTATTAGAGGCCTCGCCGCGTGACCGATATCCAGATGAGACCCTACTAGGGTGCGAAAGAGCTCTGAAAGAGGCCTCCGCGTCGTACGTAAGTCTAATTTTTTTAGTTGGAATTGGAGGAGGAGAAATCTGTCTATTGTCTCCGGGTGGTTCAGAAGGGCTTTTTGACTTGGTGATACGAGATCCTGAAGAAACCCTCTCGGTAAGAGAGGCAGAAGGAAACTTCGCGTTGTCTGAAGCATCATTTGCGCTAGTTTTTGGCGTTTTTGTAACTTTAGAAGGATGCTTAGACGATTCGTCGCTACTTGAACTAGATTTAGTAGAAGCCTTGCTAAAGGAAAGTCTTTTGGAAGAGGTTTTCTTGCTGTATCTGGGCTGTTTAGGTGGAATTGAATTGGATACATTTTCTGAATCTGCGGATGGCTCAGAAAGGTCTTTTGATTTGTGGGAACGGGAGCTTGAAGCTCTTGTATTAATTGAAACAGGCCTTGGAGAGCCCTCTATATTGTCAGTTGCATCGACGTTTGCTGGTTTTGGAAGGGGCTGGCGGTCGGTAATTTCTGGCATTTCTGAAATCATAGAAATACAAAATGATTTATTTTACTTGAGCTTAAAATGTAACTGATGATTAATAATATTTATTTATTTATTAGCGACTTCCAAAAAAGAGGAGGTACTTTGTTCGTCTGTACTTTTTTCTGTGTGTTCAGCGTTATTTTCAGTTTCACCAATTGTAAACCGATTTAAAAAAAAAATTTTTAGTTCGAAAGAGTTATTATATACTTTTGAGGTCCCATTTAAATTTTAACGAAATTGGCTAAGCCGTTTTTGATAATTCAACAAAAATGTACATGGATGTCACATGATTCGTGCAAATTATTCGAGTTCTGTACACGGTGTATTATATTATATGCATAAATAAACAAACAATATAGATAAATATTATATTATATAAACACATTTTAACCAGTAGGTTCTATTTAAAAGGTTTATACAACGTTATTTCTAATAAATTAGCATCCTTTTAGGGGCTTATTCTGTACAACAAAACTAACAACTTTTGTTATGTGACTTTGGTAATACTCGTAACTAAAAAAAAAATGTTGTTCCATAGAAAAATATCGTTCACCCGCGACAAAATGTATGGAACAGCTGATTATTTTTTGAGTTTTGACAAAAGTCGTAGAACAAAAAGTTGTTAGGTTTGATATATAGAATAAGCCCCCAAAAGGATGCTAATTGATTAGAAATAACCCTGTATAATAAGAATATTGAAGATCGTTATTCTAATTATTATGTACTCGATGATGACACATATCATGAAAAAAATTTTAATAAAGAAACCATACTGCACCATTGACCACTTCTTGAAGGATAAACTGGCTTGGAAACACAAGACATTGGATAATATTGATTTATAGTTTTTAATTTTTGACATGTTTTAATAAAATTGATTTAATTTATTGTTATTTATAATTTGCTTTTGTTTATGTTATGACGTTCAAAAGTGTACTTTTTTGTACCTATTTGATAAATAAATGATTGAATTGATGAATGATCGATAGGGTCGATAGTTTTCGAATGGTGACCACGTGACACGCACCTATAGACCGAATCGTACAAGTTTTTTTTTTATAGGTTTAATTATTTTCTATAGGATTCATTTCGGAGAGTGCGCATCTGAGCTGCACGACCTTATCCTACCATTAAAACTACCGTGAGTATTCATTATAACTATAACAGAATACGGCTAAAACTCACGCGCGAGTGCGCGCGCGCCAGTCGACGGGGGCAAGACGGGGGTGCGCGTATTCCCTGAGTTATTCACCATCGGAAAGTAGAGATTTCAATGAACAGAAACCATACCAACTTTTTGAAAAAGCTGATATTTTGACGGGTGAATTTTCGATTGGAAATTAGGGTGTTTCTTCGATATTAATTCAAAATAAGGTGAAAAAATAAATATTTTTAATCAAATAAATTACAGCGTATTTGGGACATAGTTTTTAAGAAATTTCGTTAAAAATTTTTTTTTTGTAAAAGATAAAAATAAAAAACCAAAACCTTGGTTTTTTGGATTTTTCACATAAATTTTGAGATTATGTAAAAAAAGTGTCAATGCAAAAGTTTTATATCTTTTTATTACCTACAACTTTTTACACAACTTTTTGCCCTAACATTTTTTTTTCTATGACAGATGTCAAAGTGACAGCTGTCATATCCTAAGATCGGTACTAGAATGGCATGACAGGTATCAAAGTAAAAGCTGTCAAACTCAAAAGTGAATTATCTCCGTAACTATCGCTTATAAACCATTGTTGTCCAACAAAAGTGATAGAGTTCAACGAGATCTACATGTCGGATGAGAGCTGTCAAACTTAAAAGTGGATTATCTCCGTAACTATCACAGATAAACCATTGTTGTTCTAACAAAAGTGGTAGAGCTCAACAAGATCTTCATTTCAGATGACAGCTGTCAAACTTAAAAATGAATTATCTCCGTAACTATCACATATAAACCATTGTTGTTCCAACAAAAGTGATAGAGCTTAACAAGATCTTCATTTCAGATGACAGCTGTCACACTTAAAAGTGGATTATCTCCTGTCATCTGAAATTTGTTGAGCTCTATCACTTTTGTTAGAACAACAATGGTTTATCTGTGATAGTTACGGAGATAATCCACTTTTAAGTTTGACAGCTGTCATCCGAAATGTAGATCTCGTTGAGCTCTATCACTTTTGTTAGAACAACAATGGTTTATAAGCGATAGTTACGGTAATAATCCACTTTTAAGTTTGACAGCTGTCATCTGAAATGTAGATCTTGTTGAGCTCTATCGCTTTTGTTGGAACAACAATGGTTTATCTGTGATAGTTACGGAGATAATCCACTTTTAAGTTTGACAGCTGTCATCCGAAATGTAGATCTCGTTGAGCTCTATCACTTTTGTTAGAACGACAATGGTTTTTAGGTGATAGTTACGGAGAAAATCCACTTTTAAATTTGACAGCTGTCACTTTGACACCTATCAAGCTATTATAGTACCGATTTTAGAATATGACAGCTGTCACTTTGACATCTATGATTAAAAAAAAGTTATGTACCTAATGAAACTTCATCATATCAGCAAATCAATTTTTCAATAAAACCAACGTTCCGTAGTATTGTATTCGATTAGCAATAGCATATAATATGAAGAGTAGAAAATAGTAGAAATAGGCAGTGCACCCATCCCTACCAGAGGAGATAGCTCGGTAGGGATAAGTGCACTACACAAATGGTTAGTGCACCTATCCCTACTGGTAGAACTAAATCTACAAAAAGTGCACTTATCCCTACCAGGGGGGATAGCTTGGTAGGGATAAGTGCACCAGCCGGATTTTTCTAACGCGCGGGGCACCTCCGCTAGCTTATCTCTATAGCGGGCGCTGACACGCGTTTCATAGGAGGCTTGGTTTAATCGGACATACACCGCTACCTGCAATATGATTAGAGCTGGCAACGTCATGATCCCAAGCCTCTTGAAATGCGGACGCACAGAGGAATCCTGCGGTATCCCGACAATCGCACGTACTGCACGCTTTTGCAGTTTGAAAACTGGCGGCGGCCTGGTGCAGATTTTTCAAACTGCAAAAGCGTTCAAATCTACACCATACAGTATAATGGAGTGGACCGTTGCAAAATAGCATGATCGTACTGTTTCACTCGAAACTACTTTGGCTACGCGCCTCAAGGCAAAACAAGCGCTTCCTAATCTGTTCCTAATTCCTACTTGTTCCTAACTTTAATCTAAAGCTTTTCAAGGTCAGAGTGAATAGGTATCTTCTAGGTCTGCGCGCTTCATCTTCAACCACAACGTCGCTTACCATCAGACGAGTTGGTGGTCTAGCGCGGACTTGTACGCGATAAAAAAAACTGTTTAGCCATGTCAGAGGCTTTCAGGCGGCTTTAAAACTCTGCAGCCCCCCTACCGCCTAAAGCAATAGCAATCGTTTATGACTTCATTTTAGTCATTTGGCACCGCCTATGTGACGTTAGCCATCAACGTTGTTTATTCAACGATTGCTTTCGCAATCCGCGCAAAGCAATTGATGGCTAACGTCACATAGACGGTGCCAAATGACTAAAATGACGTCATAAACGATTGCTATTACGATTGCTATTGCTTAGGCGGTAGGGGGGCAGGGCTAGCCACCCGGCCCATATGAACTTTTCTTACTTTGCTGCTGCGAAAAGGAAGAAAAGGGGATATCTCACCGGTATCACTCCAGCCCGAAGACACTCCATCGACGTCTTTCTCCCCTCTCTCGTACTTGCGCCACAGTTTGGCCACCTTCTTCATCAGCTGGTCGTAGAACTCCGAGCAGTCGGAGTAATGTTCCACCGACTTTTCGTACTCCACGTTCAGCTCTGGCAGCGGGCTTTCTGGCTCCGAAGGCTCTGATGGAGGCTTTGGAGGTCTCTGGAAACGGGAGAATTTAATTATACAGGTTTATTGGTAATCAATTAGCATCCTTTTAAAGGCTTATTCTGTACACCAATATAATCATACCATAATTATCATACTCTATGTATAAAGTGAGTCATATATAGTAGCCGGCAAACAACTTGAACATTAAACCATAGCTACCTCTCTTTTGTTTTCTCTGCTAACGAAAGGGAGAGAGTGATATTTTTGTGTTCAACTTACGTGCCGGGACCTATACCTAGGTATAAAGTGAGAAGGTCACAAGATTATATCTTTTACTTGTTTTTACCCGCGGCTTCGCCCGCATACGCATTATAATTTATAGCCTATGTATTATTCTGATATATAAGCTATATTATTGCAAAGTTTCATCACAATCCGTTCAGTAGTTTTTGCGTGAAAGAGTAACAAACATCCATACATCCATCCATCCATCCATCCTCACAAACTTTCGCGTTTATAATATTAGTAGGATACTTGATTGCATCATGTTGGTTGCCTGAAAGAAAACGCTTTAAGCGATAATACTGCCAGTTAGAAACCGATTTGTATTGTTTTGTCCTTGTAATCTGTTTTTTATGTAATGTGGTTCTCTATGTTTAATTTAATCATTGCCGGAATAAGTTTAGGGCTTATATTAATTAATAAATAATATTAAAATTATTTGATTTAGTAAACAAACAGACAATTAAAAATATAAAAAAATTATATATTTACCCGCACTGGAATCGGCGTCGAGTCACTCGACTCATTATTTTCTTCGAGCGACACGTCCCAAGAAGCATCGCTCGAATTTCTCGAGGCTGGTTCTACATCTGAGCCAATCTGATCTACATTCGAGCCACTAGAGTCTAAATTCGAGCCACTCGGGTCTACATTCAAGCGACCCGGATTCGAGCCTCTTGGCTCTACATTCGAGCCGCTTGGCTTTACATTCGAGCCACTTGGCTCTACATTTGAGCCACTCCGGCCTACGTTTGAGCCACTCGGACCAACATCTGGGCTGCTCGAGTCTTGATTACTTGCGGATTTTAAGCAACGATGTCTTAAATATCTCTTCGTTATTTTCTTAAATTTCTGATATCTCTTTTGCTCTCGTGGAGATGTTAGTTGTTCGGTCGGGATATCTGAGTCATCCGAGTCACGGCTACTTTGCGAGGATGATGAACTGGCTACGACGTCTTTGATTGGATCGTCTGATTTCTCTCGTTGTGCTGAAACGAATAAATTGTTCACAAAATGTA
The DNA here is from genome assembly GCA_949316475.1 of Hypomecis punctinalis. Lineage (NCBI taxonomy): Eukaryota > Metazoa > Arthropoda > Insecta > Lepidoptera > Geometridae > Hypomecis > Hypomecis punctinalis. Next base: position 1,763,406 of record OX438794.1, on the reverse strand, counting down.
TGGAGGCTGGTATAATAATAATCAAAAAATCTAACCACAAGACTCGTTACATTTCGAGAAAGTTCATATTTTTCTGAGTCCATTACATCAGTTGAAAACAAAAAAGAGCCCTGCTTTTTTTTAAAATTAATTTTGATTTTATTAGGATAAATAAATATATTTGGCTCAATAGGTAGTTTATCTCTAGGAACTCTGATTAAGTAACCTCCAAATTGTTAAATAAAAGCATTTTTACCAATTAGACACACTCTTTAAGTGATTTTTTGTCACATTGTACCTACTAACTGGTCACACTGGTAGGTTATAATTTTCAATTTTAGCAAATTGAGAGGTAAATGTTGAAGAATCAGCTTTGAATCCAAGTAAAATAACGCTAGAAACACTTTATTATTGTTAAACTAGAAAAAATAAAAAGCTGCATTATTTTTTTTCAGATAATTTATTTTTCACTTTAAAAAAAAATGCAGGGATAAAAAAATCTAAATTAAATATTTTTCAGAAGCCCATAAAACAAGCTTTCAAATGATGTATATATCATCTTGGTTCGATTTTTCTCTGAATATTATACCACTTGTGGACATCACCTTTTATTATTTTTCGCCAAATAATGACACAACCGACTTGAATTATTGCGATTTACATTCTTATAATTATGGTAAGTACAAAATTCGAAAAAAGCCGTGGTGGTCTAGTGGTAGTATAAAAAATCCGTGGTGGTCTAGTGGCAGTAACACCCGACCTGCAATCGTGAGGTCGTGGGTTCAAATCCCGATCCCGTACCAATGAGTTTCTTTGGAACTTATGTACGGAATTTCACATCATTAGCTTTTCGGTGAAGGATTACATCGTGAGGCAACCTGCATACGTCCGTAGAAGAAATTCGATGGCGTATGTGAATCCACCAAACCGCACTGGGCCAGCGTGGTGGATATAGCCCAATCACCCTTCGTGGATATGCCTACGTCCTGTAGTGGACTATTAAAAAGGCTAGTACAGTACAAAATACGAATAGTTCGCCTGAATCGAAGTACATCTTCGAACAAATATATACATAGATATAAATAGAGTCACAATCGTTCAAAAAAAGTGTCCGAGCCAGACTGCCCAAGCTGTGTGGCTTTTTATGTAGTTAGTCATAAGGCTATTGCAAGCCGACTATACTAAGCGCCACACAAGTTGAAGGATGTGAAGTTAGCTACAAGCTGCGAAATAACCAATCAACGTGCGGCTTTATGTGAGCTTCTGCCAGGATTGTATATTGTGCAGCTTGTAGCTAACACCTACCAACTTGTATGGCGCGGACTGTACAACGCCACGCGATGCCAAAGTGCTCGGTTACAACTTGTTCCTAGTTCCTAATTGTTGATTGTACTTGCACACTTTAAATTATGACAGTTTTGTTGATTGAGTTCGGTAGTTTAATTAGTAATAAGTATAGGATATAATAATGAGAAATATGATAAACAAATATTTCCAATAATTGTTGATTTTGCTCGCATATTTTAAATTATAAGAAGTTTTATTGATTTTGAGTTTAATTAGTAATAAGTATGTATAGGAAAATAATGAGAAATATGTGATTTAATAAATACTTGAAAACAACGAATGTTTGAACCACATTAAAGAATACGATTTAAAAATGTTTTTTATTGCACTCAATCCAAACACATACCGAATTTGTGCAATTTTAAAACTAAAATGTGCATTTTTTAAGGAAAAACCGCAATTCCGATATTAATATCGGAATTCCGATATTGAGATCTAATATCGGAAATCAGTATCGGAATTGAAAACCTTCCGATATTACATGCCCTAGTTACAAGCACTAATTAGGTGCCATAACGTCGAGATTCGAGCAAAACGGGTCATTGTGAATTATTTAATGTGAATATCTTAGGTATGTATGGCGGCGCTCGGACATTTTTTTACTACTTTCACTTAGGGACTGTGGCTCTGTAGATATTTACTCGAAAATATATATACCATTTATAGATTATTAATAATAAAATAAATATGTTAATTGTAATTTTTTCAATAACAGCTCCGCCGGTTTCGGTATCGCTTCTGAAGAAACAAAAAATTTACTGTCAATGAGTCGCTCAAATTGTTGTACCTACCTACGCCATTTTAATTAAGTTTATTTTAATTAAGTGGATAGATTTGGTAGGTTTTCGTCATTCATACTTCTGGCACCGTGTTGTGTTTACTTGTTTTTAATGTACGATGTAGGTAGGTAACTAATTTTAATGTTTAATTAATTAATGTGGATTAAGTGTAAATAGATGATTTATTTATGTAAGCAATTGATTTTTTTTGTTAAGTGTTTACCACTGTGTAGATTTTTATTGACTTCTCAAAAGCTGACACACATTTGTTGAATAAATGAAATGAAATAAGTTATTGAATTTTCAAAAATACCTAACTCATTTAATCTATTTCAGTAAAATTTAATTTTACCTTTGAAGTTTGATCTACCAAACAAAAAGGATGACCAAAATCGATTCATCATCATACTAATATTATAAATCCGAAAATTTGTTGGTTTGTTCCTGCTTCACGCAGCAACGGAGCGACGGATTGACTTCATTTTTGGCGTGGACATAGTTCAAGAACCGGGGGCCTTATTGTGTAAGCGCTCTGGCGTTCGGCTTCGCTTTTTCTCCCGCTCGCTCTCGTGGCGTGAGTAACTGGCGCAAGCAAGAGAAAAAGCGAAGCCGAACGTCAGAGTGCTTACACAATAAGGCCCCTGGACACGATTGGCACAGGACCGAGGCAGATGGCACAGTACGAGAGAGGCCTATACCCAGCAGTGGGATAAAGAATACTGTAGATAATGATGATGATAGTTCAAGGCCCGAAAAGTGACATAGGCTACTTTTTACCCAGAAAAAATAAAAGATTCCTGTGGGATAGCACAAAAGGCAAAAACCACGCGGGCGGAGCCGCGGGCAAAAGCTAGTTAAAACATAGAAACAGAGTTAAATTGCAAACCTCCTTTTTTTGAACTCGGTAGGACGAATCAAACATGGCAGCTGTAAAATTTGCTACAAACTGCGGGAAACCCAATCCACAGTTAGGGTAGGTAAGGGTAGGCCTATGTCCAGCAGTGGACGTCCTGCGGCTGATGAATGGATGAGTAAAATACTTACATGATTCAATGAAACGTTTCACTTTTCCACTGTTTGCTCTCTTCTTTCTTTCCTGCTCGTGTTCTTGCTTGCTTCTCGAAGTCATTGTGTATAAAAAAATTAAGCACGGCTAAAAACATAATTAAAAATTAGAAAACGAACATCTAGATTTCTTATATAAGCGAAGAAAACCTATAAATAAAATAATATCACTCACAAAAACATTAAAAAAGAAAATTGCACTCTATCTTTCAGTTACTTTAAATAAGGTAGGTATTCGAGACTTGTTTCTTGTAGAAGTAAAAAATAAAAAGAGTAAGTAAGTGAAACTACCCGCAGATGTTAGTAATGATTCAATGTAGGCAACTTTACGACGTACGAATACGTCATTCGTACGGTCCGAATTACTCATAAGGTGTTCAATGAGTTTACAATAATTATGCATCACAGGAAAGTTGCTTATAAATAAAAAAAAACATGCCGGTGATGAACACTTGGATTTTATTTAACCACCTTAGTTGATAAGTGTAGGTATATCTATCCACACCCCTTCATAGGGAAGAAACCCTGTTACAATATTGTTTTTTGCCACGACTGTGACTTTATAGTCGAGTGGTGCTACTATCGCATTTTTCTACCGAATTTTAAGACATAAGATTCTTTAAAACAAGCGTACGTCAAAATATTCTGTAAATAATTATTTTTATATAAATGGCACAACCAACGTTTATCATAAAAATCTGAATACAAAATTCGACTACTCAAAGACCACTTTCAAAAAAAAATTAAAAATAAGTAAGCGTTGACTTGAGTTTTTTCGTCGGTTAAAAAATAGAGTCCCTGTTTCGGGAAAAAAAAAACAATGGAGGGGCGTGCAGTTTGAATTTTTATACGAACTTACCTTCTTTTTTCTCGCAGGTTGTCCCGCTCCGACACTCGCCTGACGGTGAACACGTCAGGCGTCTTCATCCGAGGAGTCAGCTCGCTGGAGCTCCGCGAGCCAGAGACGGGAGAGCTGGTGTTCTCCACCGCTCCAGCAGCTACTGGCCAGCGCTGCGCGGTTCCTGACGCCGTCAACAATTTGCACGCAAAGGTAGGTGTCTCTTTTCGGCGTGTCAACTTCCAAGTTAGCTGTCCTTGTCCCTACTGAAATTGTTACTACTGTCGCTGTGCCTGATGCACAACTCAAAGGTACCTGTCATTTTTCGGCATTTCAACAATCTAGCAGGTTCTCTTTGATGCCTTGCAGAACGTCCAGAAGCCAGTACTGTTGTTGACTCTCTGAAAGCAGGTTGCCAGTCCACCTTGTCAGCAGCCAATCTTATATTGGGCTCAACCTCTTGACAGCGAAGGTAATTGTCTCTTTTTGGCGTGTCAACTTCCAAATAGGTTGTCCATCTCTACTTTGCCAGCAGCCAACGATCAACAACTTGTATAGCTGTCTCTCCTGTTTCACCAGCAGCTGTCTTTCTTAGGAGTGAGCTCACTGAGCTTTGTGAACTAGAAACGGGAGAGCTGGTGTTCTCCACCGCTCCAGCAGCTACTGGCTAGCGCTTCGCCGTGCCTAATGCTGTCTACAACTTGCACGCGAAGGTAACTGTCTTTTTCTAATGTGTAGACTTCCAAGCTGGTCGTCTTTGTCCCGTCTGAGTTTGTAATCCGAGGAGTCAGTTCGCTGGAGCTCCGCGAACCAGAGACGGCCAAGCTGGTGTTTTCCACAGCGCCGGCAGCTACTGGCCAGCGCTGCGCGGTGCCTGATGCCATCAACAACTTGCATTCAGCTAGCTGTCTCTTTTTAGCGTTTAAACTTTCAAGCAATTTGTCCTGGTCCACCATTCCAGCAGCTAACACTCAACCTTTCTCACGCGAAAGTAGAGTTTCTGTCTCTTCAGAAAGCTATTTTTATCCTGATCTGAAATGTCTGAAAGTGAACACGTCAGGAGTCGGCAGGGGGACTGGTGTTGTCCACGCTAGCGGCCCGCGGAAAACGCTGCGCCATGACTGATGTTCTGAAAAATTTGCATAAGTATAGGTACTGAGCGGCACGTTAGTGTAACGCTGAGGATAGTGTGGAGGGATAGCTGCGTATGGTGACCGCCATCCTAAAGTCATGCGCAAACATCCCCTCCACACTTCGCTCAGCGCTAGACTTACGTCAAAGAAGATATAATAATACTACGCTTACGTGCCGTGACTTGTAGCTGTGTCAACTTCTCAGCTGGTTGTCATTGTTCCACTACACTTAAACCACATACGGCCGGTTCACACATGGTCTCTGGTCCATTATATTGGATACGTTTTTAAGGGTTCCGTACCCAAAGGGTAAAACGGACCCTATTACTAATTTTGCGTAGGAAGTTTTTACACATTATTCTGGTACATTTGAAGTATCTGGTAAAACGTACCAGTAAAATGAAGACCTTCAGGTACCTATTCGGTAAAATTTGGTTGTAAAATCCATAAGTAACTGACTGTTTGTTGGCAGCAAATATCAACGAAACGCATCACTTCCCCGGTGGACGAGGATCTGGTCATCCACTCCGACTCCTCCACCTTCCTCCGCGGGGCTGAAGGCACCCACATGGAATCCAAGGTATCATACATTTGGGAATCAACAATGTTGCGTATTTTCACTGTTTGCAGCTCGAGAACTCTTTATTTAGCAGTGTGTAGTCAAACGCGAACCTATTCGATTTAAAAAAAAAAGTTTCGAGAAATGTTAAGAATATCAATAAACTAACAGTTAATTTACTATTGATACATACTAGACGTCGCATATTTATATGGCTGATGACTATGATGAATTGACTTTTGACTTGGTAACAGCAAAAAAATCAAGACAATTTGATTTGGCACATTTATCTAACTAAACGTATCTAGGCCGAATTAAACTTATTGGCGACTGTTAAGTTAGCTACGAGCTGCGCAAATCTCAAACCTAAAACTGACTCAAGCTAACAATAACTAACTTCACAGCTACCAAGAATCCTTGATACGGCCTATATACTGTGCGCCACACAAATCGGCAGATGAGATGTTAGCCGCAGATGACACTTCGCCGTGATTGGTTAATTATTGAGCAAATGTGCACAATTCCGACGCCGCGTGTTGTAGTGCGTAGCGTACGGGAGGCACGAGGTTGACGAGCGGGTGTGCCCCGGCGTCTCGTGTCACTGGCTCCCACGTATACCTATATTTCGGCTTTTGCGCAGCGTTCTGCGCATAACTTCCAATCCGCCGATTTGTATGGCGCTTAGTATACCAAACTTTTTGAAGTGAAACTTCTAATGCGACTTCCAACAAGGTTGCGTCAAACGTTTAACGCTACCATGGAGGAGGTATGAAAGCACTTTCGCGTCGAAGTTTCATTTCTTCCGCGCGGAGGAACTCCACGCACTATTTTTTTCTTTTAGGAGTTATTCTGGACGGCCGACCAAGACATCTACCTCAAAAGTATCAACGGTTCCGTCGTCCTGAGCGGGAAAGAAGGAGTTTACATTGACGTTAGATACCTGCCTATAGCTATACCCGTCAACAAAACTATGGGTGTGGGGCAATTCGGCCAGAGCGCGGGGCAATTCGGCCAGAGCGCGGGGCAATTCGGCCAAGGGGCGGGGCAATACGGTCAAGCGCAATTTAAAGTGTGCGTGTGTATGCCACAAGGGAAACTGTTCAGGGTAGCGGCGACTGGGAGAAAAGCCGCTTGTTCGCATGTCAACATGACTGGGGAACACAATCCTTGTATTTAATCATTTAAGAAGAAATATTTAGTATGTAATTTTTATGCTAGTCTGGTAGCACTAAGTAGTTAGTAGTGTTATACTGCCGTCTATAACCTAAAAAGCCGTTAAACCACAAAACCAAATTTTTGGGTATCAACGAAAAACGCGGGACTAGACAGATAAAGTACTTTAACTATGATTTAGACAATTATTTGCAAAAACGGCTTTAAAGGTAAGCTATTATTTGTAGAATAATGATGTTTTCGAATAATTATGGGATCATAGCGGTATTTAAGTTATGTTTTGTTGGATGACGACTTTATTGACTTGTAAAGTAGAAATAAGAATGTCAATAGCGGTGTTTTCACAATTTATATCTTCTAAACTATAAACGATATAAAAATAATTCTTAGATGACCGATAGATAATTTGAAACTCAAATTTGAAAGAATGTGTTTAAAAGTGAAAAATGACCCCCTGTGGCTTAACGGTGTTATAGCTTATGGACGGCAGTAGGTATACATAATAAGTAGAACATTGTAATAATAATGCGAATCGAAAGTATAACGATAAGTAAACTATTATACTTATAAGTAAGTTACAGTCATCATTTGGAAATATGCAACTGTAAAATTAGAGCGCTCGTTCACGGCAATTTGTTTCACCGGATAACGGACCGTTTTTCACCGGATTCGCGGTGGTGTATGGTTTATAATGTACGTGTGTTGACGCAACGGACATCCATCCGGCGAAAAATTTAGGCATTTGTTTATTAACGGTCCGTTGACCGGTGAAAAAAAACGGCCGTGAACAAGCGCTCTTACATTTTTATAAAATCTACGTACTTAACTAGTTTTTTTAGTGATAGCCTAATTTAGCCCATACCAGAAAAAATATAAAAAATAAAATTGCCTTTTTATTTGCTATAAACCTAAACATATTTACAATTTTAAACAATGTTTTACAATTTTAATTTTAATGTTAGTAGAATTAAATTAAACCTAGTGTTAGTGAATGCAGTGATTATGACTATATAGCAATCCCTTGCTGGGTATAGGCCTCCTCCAATTTCTTCCATTTTTTCCAGTTTTGTGCTACTTCGACCCAGTTTTTTCCCACTATCGTAACTATGTCGTCCGCCCAACGTGTTTGTGGCCTTCCCACGTTTCTTTTTTCTTGTGGTCCGCTCCATTTGGTGCTCTTAAGAGTCCAGCGTTGGTCGGTGCATCTCGCTACGTGGTCGGCCCAGAAAAAATATATTGACTATTAAGTTTTTTGGGGTGGTCATAGAAGAATTAAATTACTTATTTCAGTACTTATTAAGTTGGCAAAACTTAACTATGAGTAGTATCTACATAAAAATATGTATAGTTGTTCGACTAGCGGCGCTAGAGTATAGGCCGAATCAATATTTCTGTCGGCTGAGAAAATAGCTACACTGCGCAAAACCCAATCCTCGGGCAGCTGTTAGTGAGCTTCAACCAGGATTGGGTTTTGCGCAGCTTGTAGTTTTGTAACTAACTTCACACCCGCCAAAAAGTTTGATTTGGCCTATACTTCAATTTATCACTTATTCACCTTGTTTTTATTAGAATGCCGAAATTAATCTTATATAGGCCCAATTTTAGAGGCGCCATCCTAATTATAATAGCAATTTAAAGTAGCCGTTTCTTTTTCACTACATGCATTTGATAGAGAGAACATAATTTTACGTTGGTATTACATTTACGATGGCGCCTTTAAAATTGGGCCTAATGTATTTTATTTATTTTAAGATAATAAATAGCAAGGTTTTGTTGTTAGTATAGCTATGTATAATGTTCTAGTCAATGTTCAACGATAACCATATCTAGCTAATAGAAAATATCATTTTAAACTAAAGGTTGCTACACACATAGTCGGCTCGGCCTCGGTCGGCACCCCATGAATTTTCGGGAGAAATCCGAACTAAAGCCGATCTTTCACTAAGCCGAGACGCGTAAAGAACTAATGAAAAACGAATAGTGCCGACTGAACACGAAGGAACCACCCGATCGGTGCCGATCGACACGAGCCGAGTGATGACGAACGAATTGTTTCAATGTATGTATTTTGTTTTTGATTGTTTTGTCACAGAGCTATTAATTTTTAATGTTATTAATTGTTGTATAGTTATACCTACCCTTGTTTAAAGGGGCTCGCCAGAATACCAGCGTTGAGTGTTGGGTCCTCCCAGCAGTCAACACCTATAGCTGAGGTGGGTCCCTTTCGACACTTTTTTATTTCGTTATTTTATAACTTTCCTTGTACCTATTTTGTATCTGTCGAATAAATAAATTTCATTTCAATTTAGTAGCCGAGTCGAGTGCCATTCGACAAATTGCGCCGGACCGACTGTGCCGACCCGATTATGTGTGTAGCAAACCTTACTCACTTGTGACGTAAATTAAAGCGTACATATCTATACATAAAATTGTTGAAATAAAACAATGAAACTGAATCAAATTCATTTATTTCCCTAACATCATAAACACATACAAAACATTCTTTCGCACATGACGTCTCGAAATACGATTGTTTTCTACATTTTTACTACATACGTTATATGTATGGTAAATAAATAGATGTCTTAAAAAAAATGTTTTCAATTTTGGTTTTTGTGCTTTGATACCTTTGATCACCTTTGATAGCACAAAATCAAACCTTTTTTAATAAAAGGTAGGTTTAGACTCTAAAAACATTTCCATTTTCAAAAGGCCCAGATTTTTGACAATATTATTATGTCTAAATTGTCAAAATTTGTGTACATAAGCACCCTTAAGCTCGAAACATACTATCGGACGCGGCTTACGGACGCGACTGACAGCCGCGACTGATAGGTATCTAGACTATGAGAGTACACTAAGCCGTGCACACTATCGGACATAAGTCGCGGACGTCACCTTCGGACGACCTTGAGCGTTCGGACGTCCGAGAGCGATCTGGCACACCGGATGTTTTAAGACTGTGCACATTGCTAAGTCGCGGCTGTCAGTCGCGTCCGTCAGCCGCGTCCGATAGTATGTTTCCGGCTTTAGAATAATGAAAAATAGGAGAAACGACATAAAGTAAAAAAGTTGTGACGCATGATCTCAGAAACATGGCGGCGAAAACACATAGACACTGCCATGTGATCTTGACACAAATGACACTTGAGTGATCAAATGTCAAATTCGATTTCACAATGTCCACCATACTTCAAACGTCTCTTATGCGAAACTTTTATTTTGAACCCTAAGGTCATAGTAATAGTGCCATGTCAATTCAAACACCGCCCCTATGTGAGCACCATAATTATATAGGTACTATTTTTTGTGCCGTTTTGCACAGCCAATTCGGTATCTAGACAGATACATATTCAAAGGCTATACCTTATGAACTTTTTATTTTTCCGGGATAAAAAGTAGCCAATGACACTTCGACTTTCAATATAGTTTGAAAACTACTCAACCGAAATAAAGGGACCACCTCCGATATAATAATCTATCAAACAAAAAAAAAGACTCATCTAAATCAATTCAATTTTTTTTCGGAATAAACGACGTAACGTTTTTTTATTAGTCAACATGTAAACCAAACTTAGAACCAACTATATATTTACCATACATTAACCATTTGAAGAGACAAGCATTGAAATCTATTTCCTAAACAGATTCCATTGAAAATAGTTCAGGGCAATATTATAATAGGCCGTTGAATTTTGAAAATCCATCTATACGCGACAGCATTACAACTATAGCAATTTCAATATATACAAGTAAATGTTAGTCATTATTCAAAATACAGAAATTGATTTAAAATTTCCTAACATCGAAAAATAAAACGGGGATTTTTTATATATTTTACAATCATTATAAATTATTATAATTATATAATTGAACGTGTTAAAAGTTACTATTCAGAATGAATAGACGTCACCGATCTATACGAGCTAGCCACCCGGCCTATACGAACTTACTTACTTTACCGATCTATAAACGCATAGATATTTTTTTCACAAAGATTTAAAAAAAAAAACATACATTTGAAATGTTAACCTGAGGAGGTTATAAAAATGCGGCTCTTTACAAAAAGAAATGTTTAAAAAAAAACAACCGACTTCATTGTCTGAAGAGCCGGTGAAGATTAATTTACATCCATCTGATAACCAACTAGTCAAGCATGCGATCACGAATAGCCACGAAAATAACTCATTTTGACGTGTGAAAAAGTGACAGATATATACTATGACATAACGCTGTCTCGTTCTGACACTACGAAAGAAATAATTCGTGGCGCGCATATTAACCCGGCAGATGAGACATATTTTTTTATTAAAAGTATTGAATGTTGCTGCAAAACCCGGTTATGAAATATTACTAATTTAATTAAAAATAGCCATAAACACTTTTGGATAGGCAAGTTATCATAAGCGTATTTGCAAATGAATGATAATTAATAAAAAAAAATGTCTCATCTAGTTATCAGATGAGTGACGGTCCTTTATCCACGTCTCTCCTACTATGACGTCAATCAAGCCTTGACTATAATGTCTTGACATAAAGCAAGTTTATTCACATATTTTGGCGCTTGTTAAAAAATACTAAACCAAAATAAATATTTCACTAATGGCGATGCTCAGATCAAATAAAAAAATCAAGACAGAACGTCGGGAACAGAGAAGAGACGCCGGTTTTTTATACATGTGGTGAATTGCACCGCTATGGTTTGATTGACGAGCCAAGGCGTAGTTTCCTTGTACGTGTATGTGTGCGTGATTGTGTCTGTACACGTAGTTTTGCCGGACTCACTTGTTTTGTTCACAAAATTGTCTTTTTTTTTACTTGGTCTGAGTAGCGATGTTATTTCAGAACCGCGCAAATCCGTTACATACAAAAAAAAAAAACATAAATCGAATCGAGATCAAAAACCTAGTTTTTTTTTACAATTACGAATGAGATCTACACTTATGCTCATGTTTTGGCAAATAAATGCATTTTTATTTTAGAAGTCCGTTGAAAATTAATGCAAATAAAAAAAAATATTCGAAAAGTCTAAAAACAAAGAAGCTCATAAAAACATTGTGATAACACTTCCAAGTCTTTTGATTTGATTACATATTATTTGGGTGTTAATATTATTTTTATTACATGATTGATATTTAAATGAGCACATAATTATGAACTGGGTTTTCGGTGAAGGAAAACATCGTGAGGCAACCTGCATACGTCCGTAGAAGAAATTCGATGGCGTATGTGAATCCACCAACCCGCGCTGGGCCAGCGTGGTGAATATGGCCCAGTTACCCTTCGTGGGTAGGCCTATTCAATAATGGACAATCAAAAAGACCGGTATAGGCCGCGCCACACAAGTTGGCGGATGTGAAGTAAGCTACAAAGCTGCGCAATATCCAATCCTGACTGAAGCTCACATGAAGCCACACGTAGATTGACTATTGCGCAGCTCACATCCGCCAACTTGCGTGGCGCGGCCTATACAGCACATAATATGACCAGAAAATATATAAGTTGACGACAACTTAATCTTTTGTGCTACAACAGTACACCTATGTCTTTATAGATCGACGTTCGCTAAACAACTTTTGACATTAAAAAAAAAACTAGTAACCTAATAATATTAAACTATTGTTATTCGACAATCTCACAACGAATAGGAAGCCTCAATAATTTAGAATCGTTATATCCGAAACCACACTTCTCTTGTAATCTGATCCCTACGTTTTGGCATAGACAAATTTATGCATAAATTCATCTACATAAGTTTCACCACTTTTGGATAAATTCTATTCAACAGATAGGTACCTATTGAGTCGAGGATGGCATTATCTTTGCGATAGACCCCTCTATACATATAAATAAATATAAAAAGGTACCAGTCGAGTAAACATTTGAGTTTATTTTGCATTTACCTAAAACAAAATGCGTTTATAGTTTTAAACACACAATCATGTTAACACAGCAACGTGTCAAAAATAGTTTATTTACGGCACGTGTCTTCATATAAACATATAAAATGGAATAGCTGTTCCGTGATTTTTTAGTTGATGTCACAGTAAAAGTTTTTCATAATTTCTCAGTAAATAATATAAGCTTCAGAAAGTTCTTGCACTTTGCAAAGCAACAGCATTTAATCAATCCAAAAAATCCACTATCTAGTAGTTTAAATTATCTCATACCGCTTTCTCATTGACTTAGATCCAATGAATTTTATTTAACACGTCGGAAGACGTCAGCATCCGGGAATCAGAATTTCTTCTCCGGGTGCTGACACATCTTTGTATATTTAATGTATTTTGGTGTCAATAAATTGATTATTTTTAATTGACCCTACAATCACTAAAACAACGCAGATACAGCCCGAATCAAACATCTTGTCGGCTGTGAAGTTAGCTACAAGCTGCGCTAAACCCAATCCTCGGGCAACTACGTAGGTAATATCACAGGGGCTATATATTACAATATAGCACGGACTATACTACATTTACCAAGACACAGCTGTGTACAATCAAATCCCCTGATAAATCTATCCAAAAGTGGGGAAACGTACCATCAAAGTCTTAGTAAAAAATAATTCACAAAATACTGCTTGAAATATACACCGAAAATTAATTATGTTTATAATTATTACTATTTATTTATTATTACACCGCCCCCGTGCCCGCCTCCGGACTCACGATTTGATACGTGATTAGGTACTCCGGATACGCCTGGAAATTGAAAAAAAAAACGGTAATTATAAAATGAAGCTATGAAATGCTCAATCTCAATAATTTATTGCACCGAAATTTACATACAGTTGTTAATTAACATGTTTTGTATAAATATACATATGCCCTTATAAGGGTATGGGTATGGCAATTGTATTATTTGTATTGGAACGATTTATTATTTTCTTTTTTAGATTATCGTTAAAAAAATCGTCTAAGTCTATCGTCTAGCATTTGGATAATAGGATAAATTTAATTTGATTTATAAAACAGTTTACAGTTTAGTTACGGATTGTAGTAGAAATGATACTAAGTTGATATATTCACTGATCTAATATGGTGGACGACTCAAGATGGCGGACAGCCAAAGATGGCGGACAACCCAAAATGGCGGAGAGCCTAAGATGGTGGACTAGTTAATATGCATAGAAAAGGTTTGCTGAAAGTAGTATGATATAATTTATACCTGATCCTCCCAATATACCACTCTCTGAAAACACGAGTCCCCTACTGCTGGACCGGCCCGTCACGCTGTGATGCCCGGATAGAGCGTGCGCCATTTTCATCGTGTAATATGGCGGACGATCAAAGTTGGTGGACAACTGAAGATGGCGGACTTTATTTTTTGTGCCTGGCATGGAATCGGCATATTTTTAAGGAAAAAATGAAAATATAAGTCAGTACCTGTTCTCCCCTGTAGACCACATATTCCGGGAACACGAGTCCCCCACTGCTGGGCCGGCCCGCCACACTGTGGTGTCCGGGTTGAGCGTGCGCCATTTTCATCACACTCATCATTTAGAACCCCAATAATTTTAAACCTAATATGGCGAACGACCAAAGATGGTAGACAAAGACTGCGATAGCTTCAAGATGGCGGACAGCCCAAGATGGCGGACGGCCCAAGATGGCTGACAGTTAAAGATGGCGGACGGTCCAAGATGGCGGACTTTATTTTTAGTGCCCGGCATGGAATTGGCAATTTTTTTTAAGGAAAAAAATGAAGTATTTAATATTAGTTATTACCTGTTCTCCCCTGTAGACCACGTACTCTGGAAACACGAGTCCCCCACTGCTGGGCCGGCCCGCCACGCTGTGGTGCCCGGGCGGAGCGTGCGCCATCTTCATTGCACTCATCAGTTGGAACGCGCGCCCTAACGTCACGCGACAGAGGAGCATTTGTCTGGAAACACCATAAAATTAATCATTATTTTTTTGTTAAAAACGTAACAACCATTATCATACAATCGATCTCAAGTTGAAAACAGCGATTTTGGTATTTGTTGCCAAAATTGTCCCATAGTAAAAGTTTAAACATTATTTTAATTTTTGTCTTTTCGCGAGCTTTTCGGCGAAAGAAAAGATCGTGAGGTAATTTGCAACTGAGTATGTCAAGGATACGGTCCAGTTGCCTTTCAAGGGAAGATCTAAAGTTGCAAGAACTTTAACAGTCCTTGTTTAAGGCTACGGGAGTTAAGACTCTCGCATGTATTCAAACAGAAGTGATCTGACGCGGTCTTTAATCTACTTCAAAAAGAAGGTTCTCATTTCTACTGTATGATTTTTCTGTATTACGTGATTACTCCGCCAATTATGAACCTATTTTAATGGTTCTTTTTTATTTAATTTGCTTAGTAGATCAAACTTAATTAAACTATATTGAAATCAGCTGAGGTTTCAAAAATCAACAATAAACCAAAAAATGATATACGTCGACGAGTGAACTATTGGAATTTCGTTCACGACTGAAGTCGATGTGTACCATTTTTAAAAAAATTAAAAATAATTGTATATTAGTATTAGCGCAGTTTCAGGCCTAAAAATTTATACATGGTTACTGATAACCAATTAGCATCCTTTTAGGGGCGTATTGTGTACATCAAAACTAACATTTTTTGTTCTGCGACTTATGTCAAAACTAAAAAGAGCTGTTCTATACATTTTGTCGAGGGTGAACTTCGAGCATATATCTACAGAGCCACAGTCCTTGAGTGAAAGTAGTGTAAAAATGTCCGAGCGCCGTCATACATACCGACTTAGATATTTATATTAAATATGACCAGTTTTCTCGAATCTCGACGTTATGTCACCTAATTAGTGCTTGTAACCGAGCATTTTGGCATCGCGCGGCGTTGTGGTCGGCTCGCAATCGCCTTACGACTAACTACAAGATCATTTTTTGCAAAAAATAGCATGGCCGACTTCACCCGTGTACAGAATCATTACATAGTATAAAACAAAGTCGCTTTCCGCTGTCTGTCCCCATGTATGCATCTTTAAAACTACGCAACGGATTTTGATGCAGTTTGTTTCATTAGATAGAGTAATTCAAGAGAAATGTTTATATGTATAATACACCTGTGCGAAGCCGGGGCGCATCGCTAGAACCCAAATATTATGAACGGATCGATGTAACATTTTTCACATTATTGTTGATTTATCAAAAATGGCTCAGCCAATTTCGATAAAATTTATATGGGACCAATTTATTATATTATTTCCAATAAAGAAAAGAATTATTGAAATTGGACTACTCTGAAAAAAGTTATGCCTGGTTATACATAAAAATATATATATATATATATATATATACGCGTCGAATTGTATATCTCCTCCGGTGGTTCGTCGGTCAAAAAACCCTGCCCACTACATAGCTTGGCCAGTTTTGGCTCGGACACTTTTTGCGCGATTGTTACTCTATAGATATTTTCTCGAAAAGGGTGAACGATATTTTCGATAGTCACCTGTGGCACAGATAACATCCTTTATCTTTGTGCTGCGGGCAACCCGAGCCGCCGCCGAAGCCGTACACGTACTGGTTGCTCTTGGAGGAATGCTCCGCGAAGTATATGCCGGCGCCGAACATGCCGCCTGTGAATAAACAACAAAGGATTTTTTAACTGTAGGTAGTTGGGAGAATGACCGATTGGTATAAAATTCGCCTTTCGCTAAACAACCTGGCTACTCTTTTACTAAACTTGCCTACTATTTTACTAAATCTGCCTATTTTTTTCTAAGCCTGGCTACTGTTTTACTAAACCTGGCTACTCTTTCACTGAACCTGGCTACTGTTTTACTAAACCTGGCTGCTCTTTCACTGAACCTGGCTACTGTTTTACTAAACCTGGCTACTCTTTCACTGAACCTGGCTACTGTTTTACTAAACCTGGCTGCTCTTTCACTGAACCTGGCTACTGTTTTACTAAACCTGGCTACTCTTTCACTGAACCTGGCTACTGTTTTACTAAACCTGGCTACTCTTTCACTGAACCTGGCTACTGTTTTACTAAACCTGGCTACTCTTTCACTGAACCTGGCTACTGTTTTACTAAACCTGGCTACTCTTTCACTGAACCTGGCTACTGTTTTACTAAACCTGGCTACTCTTTCACTGAACCTGGCTACTGTTTTACTAAACCTGGCTACTCTTTCACTGAACCTGGCTACTGTTTTACTAAACCTGGCTACTCTTTCACTGAACCTGGCTACTGTTTTACTAAACCTGGCTACTCTTTCACTGAACCTGGCTACTGTTTTACTAAACCTGGCTACTCTTTCACTGAACCTGGCTACTGTTCTACTAAACCTGGCTGCTCTTTTACTAAACCTGCCTACTATTTTACTAAACCTGCCTATTTTTTTCTAAGCCTGGCTACTCTTTCACTGAACCTGGCTACTGTTTTACTAAACCTGGCTGCTCTTTTACTAAACCTGCCTACTATTTTACTAAACCTGCCTACTATTTTACTAAACCTGCCTATTTTTTTTCTAAGCCTGTCTACTCTTTCACTGAACCTGGCTACTGTTTTACTAAACCTGGCTACTATTTTACTAAACCTGCCTACTCTTTTACTAAACCTGGCTAACTCTTTTACTAAACATGTCTACTATTTTACCAAACCTGCCTACTCTTTTCCTAATCCTGGCCAATGCTTTACTGAACCTGGCTACTCTTTTACTAAAAGTGGCTACTTTAGCCTAAATTGGCTACTTTATTTAAATTAGGCTACAGTACTCGCTATATCTGCCTACTTTTTTTTCTACATCTGGCTACTTTCCTCGCTGTATTTGGCTACTATATCTACCACTCACCAATATATGCGTGTCGTTCGTCGAAGCCCTTCTGCACGATAGCGTTAATGAAGGGCGACCCGTGGAACAGCATGCGCTCGTGGGGCGCGCCCGCCTCCCCGCCCACC
The DNA here is from genome assembly GCA_949316475.1 of Hypomecis punctinalis. Classification (NCBI taxonomy): domain Eukaryota; kingdom Metazoa; phylum Arthropoda; class Insecta; order Lepidoptera; family Geometridae; genus Hypomecis; species Hypomecis punctinalis. The sequence goes on along the minus strand of OX438794.1, from coordinate 1,745,633 downwards.
TCGCGCTGCCGGTGCGTGTAGCGCTCCCACAACCGCCCGTTCACTATCTTTTGTATCTGAAATGGACAATGAGGACAATTCGGCGACACGCATTTATAGTTTAGTTTTCTCCAAAATAAGTTTAGTCCTGTCAAACTAGGTTTTGCTATTCGGATGTCTACACGATTAAACTAAATTTAGGTCGAATCGACTAAATCGATTTTAGTTACTCAATTTGGTCAAAGTGCATTCGGCGGCCCACATTTTAGTGTGATATACGTCTAAAATTTAGTTGTCAAATGTCAAAATAGTCGTCACGAAAAACATGGCGATTAAAATTAGTTTGAGGAAGTTGCATGTGTTTTATCGTCGATTTTCGCAATTAATCTTGAAATATGGACGAATTTATTGTGGCAGCAACTATTGGAAAGGTAAGTAAAAAACCCAAAAACCTGTTTTTGCTTGATTCACTAAACAAGTGAGAGTTAATTGTGTGGTTCATCTAGTTCCAAATTATTTTCTGATAGAAGAGGAAAAAACTGTATAGAGTTCCAAAGACAGGAGCCTGATGATCTTAATTTGAGAAGCACATCTCGAGAAGGCAACCCAAAACAATTATAGAGGTTGTATGTCATGGTTTTCCATTCAGCATGTCTGCATAAGCAAACTGAGTATTGTAATCAAATATCATTTGTTGTGGATTCTTAGTGCTATTCACTTTTTTGCCCAAGGCAGTTATCAGGCTGTTGTTGGCCTAGACAGTTTATTGGGCTTAAGCCAGCCAACCATCAGCAGATGTCTTGAGGTCACAGTAATGCAATCGTCTCACAACTGTGCCCTAAAATCATCAAATTCCCAATGACGCCAGCTGACAAACTGCAATGACAGAGAACTCTTTTTATTCAAACCATTTGATAAGTCCTTAATTACCTAATTATCCAACAGTCAGATAGATCCTTACAATAATTAACTCATGGATAAAGGATTAGTGGTTGCTCCGCTAGCGGAGCTTAACAAACTTATAAAGATTGATAATTATCTGTATAATCATATTGTATATCACATTGCAGATTACAATGAGGATGGTATGGAAGATGAGCTGTAGCAAATTGAATCAGCATTTGGTGCAATAGAAGAGATATGATGGAGATCAAGATTTCCTGTCGGAAGCTGAATTGATATGCCAAAAATTTTATTAGGTACTAGATTTTTCTAATAATAAAAAGATCATAAAAATGTATTAATGTACTTACATAGTTTATTATTTGTTCCAACAAAAATCACTATATTTTTTAATACATAATAAAAACATGAAAATATGCCTACTAATATGGTTTAGGTATTATTTCTTCCAGCAAACATTAAACAGTAATTATATTAAATCACATTGCAGATAACAATGAGGATGGTACTGAAGACAAACTGCAGCATATTTAACTAGTTCTCGGAGCGATAGATGTGTCATCTGACTCATGATGATCAAGATTTCTATTTAGAAGCGAGATTGATATCCATCCATCAGCCAAAGGACGTCCACTGCTGGACATAAGCCTCCCCCATGGAACTTCAATAAGACTGGTTGGAAGCGGCTTCCATCCAGCGCGATCCTGCGGTCTTAATGAGGTCATCCGTCCTGGACGTCCTATGCTGCGCTTGCCAGTATGTGGTCTCCACTCGAGAACTTTTCGACCCCATCGGTCACCAGCCCTCTGCGCTATGTGCCCTGCCCATTGCTATTTCAACTTGCCAATCCGTTGGGCTATGTCGGTAACTTTGGTTCGTCTACGGATCTCCTCATTTCTGATTCGATCTCGCAGAGGGACTCCGAGCATAGCCCTCTCCATAGCTCGTTGGGCTACTTGGAGCTTACTAATAAGGCCCATAGTGAGAGACCATTGAGATTGAGAGATTGATATGCCAAAGTTTAATTAGGTACTAGATAATAAAAACGTCATAAAAATGTACTTATATGGTTTATTATTTGTTCCAACATAAATTAAACAGTAGTGTAATAAATAAAAAATAAATAGGTATAATCAATTTATCTGGTGAATTACCCTCTGCCGCACTAAGGTGCCCCACTGGTGGTACAGATTCTACACCTTCACTTTTTATGTGGAATCTGTCACACCAGGTTTGTCGAGTTGTATTAATTGTATTAGTTTTGTCTTTCATCTAAGAATTAGATATTTAGCAGGTGAACACTGATTTACTAGAAATGATTTATATAGCTTTTTCCCGTGGCTATATTTTGACTTTTGTGCTATCCTACACAAACCTCATACTTTTTTGGGATAAAAAGTAGCGTTTGTCACTTTCCAGCCCTTGAACTATATCCATGCTAAAAATCAAGTCAATCCGTTGCTCTGTTGCAGTGTGAAAGAGGAACAAACCAACAAACTTTACAGATTCACAATATTAGTATGATTTAAAATGACATCACATTATTTTTCAAGTTACTCTTAACAAGTGCTTTCATTGGATACCCATGTAGAAATGCATAAAAAATAGCTAAGGACTAATGCTACATTTGATCTTGACCGACTGGATCTATCACAACTTAGTTGTGGCAGATCAGAATACAGGCACGCTGTGGGCTGGCTTTGTGCCAACTGGCATGCTACAGGCTGGCTTGTGGCTGACTCCGCAGGTTGTCTTGCTGTAGGTTGTATCCTAGTAGAAAGATCCCATTATCCTGATGTACTTAGTGCAGGGATTGTCTGCTCAGATGGTAATTGCAGTAAACCCTGTGAAAAAAATTTTCATTCATTTTTACTTAATTCAATAGTATACATATACTGCTATAATATATGTACTACTATTAAATGCTATATATATATGCTATATGTATGTACTGTACTGTATCAGCCTTATAATAGTCCACTGCAGGACGTAGGCCTACCCACCAAGGGTGATTGGACCACATCCACCACGCTGGCCCAGTGCGGGTCGATGGATTCACATACGTCATTGAAATTCTTCTCCGGACTATGCTACTATATCCCGGTATGCAGGTTGCCTCACAATGTTTTCCTTCACCGTATTCAGTATAAATATTAGCAGTTAACATGTTTCCTTTAATAAGGATTATTCAAGTAACTTGCTTTATTAATTGAATGTAAAAATAAATAAATTACCTGTTGTAATACCTTTGGACAATATTTATCAAATTAAAACCATATTGTGATATTCATTTAGGTAGTATGTTACACAAGGGATACTGGAATTGTTTTTAAAGAAATAACAATTTGAAAACATACACATGCTGCCATTCCTGCACCATCCACGAGGTTCAAGGTTCCTGCACCGCCCTGCTGCAGCAGAACATTGAGTTCACTGGCCGGATTTGCCAAGAACTCGCCAGCTTGTTTGTCTGCTTGATTACCTGAAAAAGTTTCATTAAAGACTATTGTAAATCCAAATAACTTGAAAGAAAATTAGCGACTACTTAGGATTTATCAACAAGAGATCTACTTACTTGTTGGCGTGGAATCGCTCCAAGCGATGGATCTCCCTTTGCTTTTTGTTGCCGCGTTTCTTATTATGTTTGTAAAAGTCTAACGTAGTGATATTAAAAACTCTTTGCGAAGAATTTGCAGTTTTTGTGAAAATGCGAACTGAAAAATTAATTGTAAATAAAAGTGTTGCCAAAGTAATTTACCAAAATTTGCGATAAAAGCCAACAACTTGTATTTTACCTCAAACCTATAATCATATTATAGATATAAAAGCTAGTGCATTCCACGGAAATAAATAATGTAAAAGTCTTATTCCAAAATAAAGCGAGTTGCGCCGTTTTTGGAGTAAAATCAAATCAAAATCATCGTAACAGATTTTAAGTATGACATGAAACTTAAAATAGAAAAGAGCACTTGTTATCGATATGGCAACATATTGGGAGCAGCTATCATGGATGTAATACTAAATCCTTGGCAGTTATAGATGTGCCACAGATAAAATAAAAACAGTAATTAATGTTTAGTGCTATCTAGTGAACTATTTCCGAACTAATATTGCTACTCAACACTAGATGGCGTAACTGGCGTTACTTAACTTAGTTCTTTATGGTGGACGACTAAAATCGGTTTTAATTAAGTTCGAAGAAAACACCGAATAGCTTTTTGCTAGTTTTGCACTAAATTAAAAATTTTAGTGCGACTAGTTATAGTTTCGTGGAATGTCGCCGAATTGCTATCAATGTTTGGTTTCGCTTTTTAGATTTTAGGCTTGCTACACATATATTCAGTCTGGTCTCGCTCAAACAATCAGTGACAAAGATTAACCTTGTCAAAGTTTAAGAGTGGGGCACTAGCCGGTGCATTTGACAGCGGTTAGTGACGTCACGCGGAACTTTAAAGGGCTATATCCTCATATTTTTTTGTTAAATTGGCAAAAGAAAAAATACGTGTCTGATATGTCATTCTGACCCTGTGACGTGCTTCCGGGTCTTTGTGAACATTTCTCTTTGGAGTACCGCATTCTCATTCACTCACTCACTCGCATTTTAGTCCCTGTCCGCTCACACGGAAGCTTGCATCTCTCTCTCGACTATCGTTCACTCACTCACTCACCCGGACGATGTTGTAGTGCGAGAAGTGACAGCCCGCGTGGTCCCTGTGCGCTCGCACGGAAGCTTGCATCTCTCTCTCGACTATCGTTCACTCACTCACTCACCCGGACGACGTTGTAGTGCGAGAAGTGACCGCCCGCGTGGTCCCTGTGCGCTCGCACGGAAGCTTGCATCTCTCTCTCGACTATCGTTCACTCACTCACTCACCCGGACGACGTTGTAGTACGAGAAGTGACCGCCCGCGTGGTCCCTGTGCGCTCGCACGGAAGCTTGCATCTCTCTCTCGACTATCGTTCACTCACTCACTCACCCGGACGACGTTGTAGTGCGAGAAGTGACCGCCCGCGTGGTCCCTGTGCGCTCGCACGGAATCTTGCATCTCTCTCTCGACTATCGTTCACTCACTCACTCACCCGGACGACGTTGTAGTGCGAGAAGTGACCGCCCGCGTGGTCCCTGTGCGCTCGCACGGAAGCTTGCATCTCTCTCTCGACTATCGTTCACTCACTCACTCACCCGGACGACGTTGTAGTGCGAGAAGTGACCGCCCGCGTGGTCCCTGTGTTACAACATAATACAGATGAGAATAAAGTCGAAATGTTGATGGTTGACGGGTTTTTGGAGCGGATCGAGCGAGAACAATGCAGCTCAGCCTCCTAAGCCTGCAAGATTCAAGCTAAACTAGACTCTATTACCTGAGTAATAAAGGCTTGAAGCGCTGTGTATTGACTGTCGCGCCTCCTAAGCCCGCAAGATTCAAGCTAAACTAGACTCTATTATCTGAGTAATAAAGGCTTGAAGCACTGTGTATTGACTGTCGCGCCTTCTAAGCCCGCAAGATTCAAGCTAAACTAGACTCTATTATCTGAGTAATAACGGCTTGAAGCACTGTGTATTGACTGTCGCGCCTTCTAAGCCCGCAAGATTCAAGCTAAACTAGACTCTATTATCTGAGTAATAAAGGCTTGAAGCGCTGTGTATTGACTGTCGCGCCTTCTAAGCCCGCAAGATTCAAGCTAAACTAGACTCTATTATCTGAGTAATAAAGGCTTGAAGCGCTGTGTGTTGACTGTCGCGCCTCCTAAGCCCGCAAGATTCAAGCTAAACTAGACTCTATTATCTGAGTAATAAAGGCTTGAAGCACTGTGTATTGACTGTCGCGCCTTCTAAGCCCGCAAGATTCAAGCTAAACTAGACTCTATTATCTGAGTAATAACGGCTTGAAGCACTGTGTATTGACTGTCGCGCCTTCTAAGCCCGCAAGATTCAAGCTAAACTAGACTCTATTATCTGAGTAATAAAGGCTTGAAGCACTGTGTATTGACTGTCGCGCCTTCTAAGCCCGCAAGATTCAAGCTAAACTAGACTCTATTATCTGAGTAATAACGGCTTGAAGCACTGTGTATTGACTGTCGCGCCTTCTAAGCCCGCAAGATTCAAGCTAAACTAGACTCTATTATCTGAGTAATAAAGGCTTGAAGCGCTGTGTATTGACTGTCGCGCCTCCTAAGCCCGCAAGATTCAAGCTAAACTAGACTCTATTATCTGAGTAATAAAGGCTTGAAGCGCTGTGTATTGACTGTCGCGCCTTCTAAGCCCGCAAGATTCAAGCTAAACTAGACTCTATTATCAGAGTAATAAAGGCTTGAAGCGCTGTGTGTTGACTGTCGCGCCTCCTAAGCCCGCAAGATTCAAGCTAAACTAGACTCTATTATCTGAGTAATAAAGGCTTGAAGCACTGTGTATTGACTGTCGCGCCTTCTAAGCCCGCAAGATTCAAGCTAAACTAGACTCTATTATCTGAGTAATAACGGCTTGAAGCACTGTGTATTGACTGTCGCGCCTTCTAAGCCCGCAAGATTCAAGCTAAACTAGACTCTATTATCTGAGTAATAACGGCTTGAAGCACTGTGTATTGACTGTCGCGCCTTCTAAGCCCGCAAGATTCAAGCTAAACTAGACTCTATTATCTGAGTAATAACGGCTTGAAGCACTGTGTATTGACTGTCGCGCCTTCTAAGCCCGCAAGATTCAAGCTAAACTAGACTCTATTATCTGAGTAATAAAGGCTTGAAGCGCTGTGTATTGACTGTCGCGCCTCCTAAGCCCGCAAGATTCAAGCTAAACTAGACTCTATTATCTGAGTAATAAAGGCTTGAAGCGCTGTGTATTGACTGTCGCGCCTCCTAAGCCCGCAAGATTCAAGCTAAACTAGACTCTATTATCTGAGTAATAAAGGCTTGAAGCACTGTGTATTGACTGTCGCGCCTTCTAAGCCCGCAAGATTCAAGCTAAACTAGACTCTATTATCTGAGTAATAACGGCTTGAAGCACTGTGTATTGACTGTCGCGCCTTCTAAGCCCGCAAGATTCAAGCTAAACTAGACTCTATTATCTGAGTAATAAAGGCTTGAAGCGCTGTGTATTGACTGTCGCGCTTCCTAAGCCCGCAAGATTTAAGCTAAAGTAGACTCTATTATCTGAGTAATAAAGGCTTGAAGCGCTGTGTATTGACTGTCGCGCTTCCTAAGCCCGCAAGATTTAAGCTAAAGTAGACTCTATTATCTGAGTAATAAAGGCTTGAAGCGCTGTGTATTGACTGTCGCGCCTCCTAAGCCCGCAAGATTTAAGCTAAAGTAGACTCTATTATACAATACAATAATATAACTTTATTGTACACCAGAAAAACAGCTTAAATAACAAAGTATAAATTTGCTTAAAATTAGGTGGTACAACGGCGGCGTTATCGCCTTAAGCGATTTCTTCCAGGCTACCTTTGGATGGACAGAAAATCAAGAGTACAAATATGTGGTTGGTGGTGTATAATAAAAGTAAAATGTGGAAAGAAAAAATAATTACTTACGAGTACAAACTAAAATACAATCATTACATATTAAGTATAATAATATACTACATCTTCAATAAGATAAATATACATACATAAACAATTACATAAATATATAATAAATACAATACATACAATAAATACATATTATCTGAGTAATAAAGACTTGAAGCGCTGTGTCCTGACTGTCTCGCCTCCTGCAGCCCGCAAGATTCAAGTAGACTCTATTACAATTACCTGAAGCGCTATGTAACGTTTGCCGGGCGGCCTTCATGAGCCGGTGGCGGTGCCCGTACGCCGCTACGCCGATGGCGCGCAGGTCTTCATGCGACATCTCCGACAGGATGTCCACCGTGATCTGCTCGCGTTCCAGCACCGGCGCCAGTTGCTCGAGACCGATACTGGAACGACATAATATTCATTTATAAGTTGTCAAATGCGTGTCGAGACACGCGTATGATAGACTTCCGTAGATGTTGACTACGTTACTTAAATAATCGGCCAAATGCGAGTCGAACTCGTACTGTGCGTGTACGTGCACTGTACCGTATGGAAGCTCCCCTTAAGATATTTAATTTTGAATATTTTTTTTGAAGTGAATATACAACTTTATATTTTGTGAACATTTCAAGCATCTTCCTGTTGCAATTACTAATGTCAAGCAAAAAAAATCAGGTTTTTGTTATAGCGGCTACAGAAATACATCATCTGTGAAAATTTCAACGCCCTAGCTATTACTTTTCATTAGATACAGCCTGGTGACAGACAGACAGAGAGAGACGGACGAACAGCGGAGTCTTAGTACTAGGGTCCCGTTTTTACCCTTTGGGTACGGAATCCTAAAAACAAACTAATTTTTCATGATATACAGCCTGGTGATAGACAGACAGATAGAGAGAGAGAGAGAGAGAGAGAGACGGACGAACAGCGGAGTCTTAGTACTAGGGTCCCGTTTTTATCCTTTGGGTACGGAATCCTAAAAACAAACTAATTTTTCATGATATACAGCCTGGTGATAGACAGACAGATAGAGAGAGAGAGAGAGAGAGACGGACGAACAGCGGAGTCTTAGTACTAGGGTCCCGTTTTTATCCTTTGGGTACGGAATCCTAAAAACAAACTAATTTTTCATGATATACAGCCTGGTGATAGACAGACAGATAGAGAGAGAGAGAGAGAGAGAGAGAGAGAGACGGACGAACAGCGGAGTCTTAGTACTAGGGTCCCGTTTTTATCCTTTGGGTACGGAATCCTAAAAACAAACTAATTTTTCATGATATACAGCCTGGTGATAGACAGACAGATAGAGAGAGAGAGAGAGAGAGAGAGAGAGAGAGAGAGAGAGAGAGAGACGGACGAACAGCGGAGTCTTAGTACTAGGGTCCCGTTTTTACCCTTTGGGTACGGAATCCTAAAAACAAACTAATTTTTCATGATATACAGCCTGGTGATAGACAGACAGATAGAGAGAGAGAGAGAGAGAGACGGACGAACAGCGGAGTCTTAGTACTAGGGTCCCGTTTTTATCCTTTGGGTACGGAATCCTAAAAACAAACTAATTTTTCATGATATACAGCCTGGTGATAGACAGACAGATAGAGAGAGAGAGAGAGAGAGAGAGACGGACGAACAGCGGAGTCTTAGTACTAGGGTCCCGGTTTTATCCTTTGGGTACGGAATCCTAAAAACAAACTAATTTTTCATGATATACAGCCTGGTGATAGACAGACAGATAGAGAGAGAGAGAGAGAGAGAGAGAGAGAGAGACGGACGAACAGCGGAGTCTTAGTACTAGGGTCCCGTTTTTACCCTTTGGGTACGGAATCCTAAAAACAAACTAATTTTTCATGATATACAGCCTGGTGATAGACAGACAGATAGAGAGAGAGAGAGAGAGAGAGAGAGAGAGAGACGGACGAACAGCGGAGTCTTAGTACTAGGGTCCCGTTTTTATCCTTTGGGTACGGAATCCTAAAAATGATGCGAAATTTCTAGAATAGCATACCTTACATGATGATGAGCTCACCTTGATAGGAAGCTAGCGAGAGACCCGGAGCTGGAGAGAGCTGATGCTGGTCTACCGGCAGCCTCCTCCAAGCTGCCCCGGCTGCCTTCGCTCCAGTAGTCGCTTGGCACCACCTGCTCACAAAATTTCGTATCAATTTAGATGAAGATTATACCACTCCTGCCAGTATTACTTAGTTATTAGTCACGTTATTTTGTAAGCTAACAAAGATGTACTCCCTCTGTTAAGGTTTGGCTCCGGGGACGTCTCGTGTCTCGAAGTCCAAGGATTTCTCGTCATTGTAAATTGTAGTTGTCTCGAGTTCCCAGACTTTTGAGGCTAGAGTCGAGACGAGACAAGATTGTCGAAATAGTTATGTAATTATTTTTATTCAACTAAAACTCTTACACTCGTGATCGGGTGCTGCATGCGGGTTGCCAGTTTGCTCGAGGTATTCACGCAATGCACCGAAACTACTACGAAGCCGTGGTGGTCTAGTGAAGCCGTGGCGGTCTAGTGGTAGTGACACCCGCCTTACAATCGTGAGGTCATGGGTTCAAATCCCGGTCCCGTACCAATGTGTTCTTTGGAATTTATGTACGGAATTTAACACCGCTGGCTTTTCGGTGAAGGAAAACATCGTGAGGCAACCTGTATATGTCAGTAGAAGAAATTCGATGGCGTATGTGAATCCACCAACCCGCACTGGGCCAGCGTGGTGGATATGGCCCAAACACCCTTCGTGGGTAGGCCTACGTCCTGCAGTGGACTATTAAAAAGGCTGATGCAGTACAGTACCGAAACTACTAACTTAGGCAAAAATTTAAACTAACCCATCTCTATTGTACTAACTCTTTTTGTACAGTAAAATCGAATAATTGAATATTTTAGTTAACAAAAGGCACAGACCCTGGAGTCTGTGGTTTGTAATATTCCAATAAAAAAAAAACTAAAACTCTTCATAAAAGGCTGGTTAGCCTGTTAAAACTAGTAGTTTTCCGAACAGTAGACCTCGCGACACGTCTGTTTAACTGAATCTTCAGAAGCATATATCGACTTGTTTAACCATTTAGGAGTGTCAGAGGCCTTCAGGCAGCTTCAAGACTGACATCAGGGCATGCCACTGGCCTATTAATACTAATCATACTAATATTATAAATCCGAAAAGTTTGTTGGTTTTTTTTGTAAGTTACAATTGAAAGAATGCGACTGTACAATAGAGAGGGGTTAGTTTAAATCTTAGTCTGAGTTAGTGGTTTCATTGCATTGCGTGAATGCCACGAGCAAACCGGCGACCCGCAAGCAGCACCCGATCACGAGTGTGATATGTGCCAGCCATCGCTCTCCTCGATCATATTTGAGGGAAGAGAACGACCCGACACACGACGCCGCCGCAAGGAGCCTTCGATGGCGAGCATGAATGCTCAAGGCATGCACGCAATGCTAGTTTCTATTTAATGCACACTTATTCTGATTTATTTTGTGAAAGACTACACACAAGTTTTTTGGTTTGTTCCTCTTTCACGCAGCAACGGATCAACTGATCGACTTGATTTTGGATTTTGGCATGGATATAGTTCAAGGGCCGGAAACTGACATAGGCTTCTTTTTACCCCGAAAAAATTAAAGGGTCCTGTGGGATAGCACAAAAGTCAAATTTCACGCGGACGGAGCCGCGGGCACAAGCTAGTATAACAATATATACGAAATTACACTTACAACGTAAGGAATATAGGGCGGGCAGGGTACGGTATACTCACGGGCACGGGCAGCTGCACGGTGTCTCCGCTCGGCATGAGGGCGGGCGCGGTGTGCGGGGGGGCGGGCAGCGGCGCGGGCCGCGGGGGAGGGGAGCCCGCCGCGCCCGTACTCGCGTCCTACAACAATCAAAATATCCATCAACGCCGGCTGGATGTTTAAAATAAATCACTTTAATTTGATACAAAATACTTCACAAATCATTCAATTACAAATTTCAACACTGGCCGCATTACCGCGTTGAATAGAGATAGACATTTTTTGTACTAAGAACCACCCAGAGCGAGAGTCACTTCCTCTGTCCCTTATCCTCCGCCCTATTTCGCGAACCAAAGCCTTGGCTTCGGTCCCCCAACTGCCCAAGCTTCCGTCCCCCAACTGCCCAGGCTTCGGTCTCCCAACTGTCCAGGATTCGGTCCTCCAACTGCCCAGGCTTCAGTCCCCCAACTGCCAAGACTTCGGTCCCCCAACCAAAGAAGATATAATAAAACTACGTATAGAACGGCCACTCGTTACCCCCCACCCGTTTGAGTCTACCTCACTTCCACCCCGCGTCAGGACACGATTTACTACTCTGCGCGCGGGCTGCACTGGCCGCTGCAAATACCCGTGTAGCGTTCGTGCGTATGTGTAGTGTCTGTGAATAAATATAGTGTTGTGTGCGTAAGACAGCAGATTTTGTATGAAGAAACGCGGAGTGTCCGGGCTGTGCCCCAACTGCCCATATTTTCGCATTATTGGCATTTATTTTAATCATAAATGCCGCGATACTCGAAAGGGGAGAGCTTTCCTTGAGTCTGATCCCTCCCGTCATGGAAAAGGAAGACGACCATAGTGACTGATTGGGTGTTTCATGCCATAACTTCACATTGAGCAACCACAATATCCTAAAACCGTAGTAAATAGTAATAAAAAACCGTGGTGGTCTATACTAAGCGCCACACAAATCGATAGTTGAGAAGTTAGCCGCACATGACACTTCGCCGTGATTCGCTAATTATTGCGCATGTGTGCACAATGCCTATACAAAAGGCGAAGTAGTGAGCTCGGGCGTAGGGAGCGCGCGGGAGGCGCGAGGTTGGTGGGCGGGTGTGCCCCGGCGTCTCGTCTCTCTGGCTTCCGCTCATACCTATATTTCAGCTTTTGCGCAGAACGCTGCGCATAACTTCCCATCCGCCGATTTGTATGGCGCTTAGTATAGTAGTACTGACACCGGCCTTACAATCGTGAGGTTGTGGGTTCAAACCCGGTACCGTAGCAATGAGTTCTACGGAATTTATGTACTGGCTTTTCGGTGAAGGAAAACATCATGTGGCATCCTGCATTATGTCCGTAGAAGAAATTCGATGGCGTATGTGAATCCACCAACCCGCACTGAGCCAGCGTGGTGGATATGGCCCAATCACCCTTCGTGGGTAGGTCTACGTCTGCGGTGGGCTATTAAAAAGGCTGGTACAGTACAGTACAATACGATAGGGAAACTAGACCGTATACCTGCAATAGAGACCTGACATCCTCGGCGCCAGCCAAGTCCAGCGCAGTCTGCCCCTCCTGGTTCTTCAGGAAAGGGTCGGCACCGTGCGCTAGCTGCAAATTCATACAAACATCTCAAATTAGGCAAATTTTTTTTTTTAATGTGTAAATATGTTTTTACACATTTTTATTTATTTACTAGTTTTTACCCGCGGCTTCGCCCGCATACGCAATACATCATTATAATTTATAGCCTATGTGTTATTCTGATATATAGGCTATATTATTGCAAAGTTTCATCTTAATCCGTTCAGTAGTTTTTGCGTGAAAGATTAACCATCCATCCATCCTCACAAACTTTCACGTTTATAATATTAGTAGGATTTGATCTAAGCTAACAACTAAATTACCCGGATCCCGGTGTATTATTTTAATCATCAGCCGGACCCACCCAGTGCCGGATTATCACTAAGGCAAATTAGGCAATTGTCTAGGTGCCCCGCATCGATAAGGGGCCCCTATGTATGGGCACAGGGCCCCGTGCACGCATAAAGAAAAGAAAAAGAACCAGACGAGTAAGATGCCTGGTATTGAAACTATTGACCCCGACTTCATGGCTGTAAAGATTCTGTAATAGGGCCTTGAGAATCGCATTGCCTAGGGGCCCATGATAAATTTACTCCGGCATTGGACCCACCTCAGCATGGAGCTGGTTGGAGACGTCCGGCAGGAGCGTACTTACAGAGTTACTTTCTTTAAAATATTTTCAACTAGAACTATTTTTAAATAATCAACAAAATAAATCCGACAATATGAAATCCTTTTAAATTGTGTTTAGTAATGAAAATAATTGAAAAATGATTTTTCAAGACAAATGGTTGTGCCCTTATGCTACAAATCGTAAATAGTGTCCCATTTCACAAGCCAGATAAAAGAGAGATGGGGATGATAACTCTACGTGATGTGGAACGCGGCTGTCAAACGTCAAGAGTGACAGCGCCCTCTGCAGATGCGGTTCATTCCCGCCATATTCGTCGTTTCGTTTGCTTCGAGATTTTTCTAATACAATAAAAGCTCGAGTTTCTTCCAATAATTGTGATTGTGCTATCAATTAATCAACGCAAATCAAGAGAACAAAACAGAAAAGGAGTTAAAGGCAGCCGGCCGGCCTGCCACCTTCCCGACGTCGACGGAACGCTTGGTCGATTGCAGACAGGATCACCGCTTGGGCAAGCCAATTTCACGTCGCACGAGGTAAGTCCTCACTCCTTTTATACTGGCTTTCTCCCCGTGATTTTCCCTCTTACGACCAGGTTGTGGTATTTACAACACCAACAAATAAAGTAAATAATTAAATACTGTACCAAGTAACAGCCTAAGCTCGATATATTTTTATATATATATCATTGTACTTATCTTTATGTTATGATCAACATTTACTATGGGACTAACCTCCCAATATAACGAATAAAAAGTCAGCATTCCCATGATTTTGTCGTGAGTAAATGAACTTTATATCTAAATGGAACAAGACTTGGTGTATATGTCTAGTGTACTTACTCCCGCCTAACCCACGGCGCGGCTCTGAAGCCGAATGACGTCACACGCGTAAATCCGTCGCGAGGTTTTTTGATTTCGTGCGGTCATGTTTAAAAATTCATAACTCCGTCATTTTTGAAGATAATTGAAAAATAAAAACACCATAATTTATTGCAGGCTTAGTGTAATTTAGTGAAAATAAAACTAGAAAACGGGAAACTTCCTTATTGTTACAGAGAAGGTAGTAAAACAATGAGTCGCAAGATTATGAGACGCTAAATAACCTCAATCATGATCATTATTTTCACTTACCTTTTATACCGAAGGAGGTCCCGCCGGCGGCTACCGCGGCTAAAGCATATTCGATCTGGACCAATTTCCCTGACGGGCTGTGGAATAATGCAATTAACATTTATTTTTCACACAAATTCAAGAAAACTTTGTTGATGCAGAAACCGGTCATTTTCCTACTTTTCCGGACGAAACTAACGAAAAGTACACGGAACTACTACTGGGGATTAATAATATATAGGTTTTAGGACCAGACACGACGTAAACAAATTAATATTACCTAAAAGTTGTAAGAGAAAAACTGTATCGTTCTGACGCCCCATGATTACAATACAAAGCAAATTGTCAAATTATTTTTGCACTGTTATGTTGTCAGCACTTCATAAACGTCAAAGTGCGTTTAAGGTGCGTTCGGTTTGGGCTCGGTGGCGTTTTTGGCGTTTGCAAAATTAGCGTTGATGTAAAGCGTTCGGTTTGGGATTTTTGTTCATTTCGCCAACAATGCTACTTTTGCTCACTTCCCAAAACGAACGCAAAAGTAACAAACTGCGGTGCGTCAAATGTCAAACAACATAATTATGGCGGCAATACTTCGAAAATTCAGAAATTCGCGAGATGTGATTTTTGTTTTGCAAACTTACATGTTCTTTGTTCTGATTTAAACATCTGCTTTTGACGGTCAAACCCCCACGTGTCACTCGTAGCAGTAGTAAGATTGTGAAACATCAAATCACAGGACGTTACACTACACAATTAAATATAAACATTAAATTACACAATTTTATCCGATTTTAGCAATACGCAATTTGCTGGTAGTATTTACATTATCTTTGCTTCGCTGTTCTGCCTTAAACACCATCTATTATTAATTGTACACCGTACAAATTATTAAAAAGCTTGAAACTTTAGATTACGCGCAAAATTTTATCAACAATAAAACATCAAACTCTTAAATGTCAAAAAACGATCACAAAGAACCCACCTCCTCACGTGGCTCAAAATTAACAGTTCACGATGGCGTTTTTAACTGTTTTCAAGCTATCCGAACGGTGAATGAAAACATATAAAAATGCAACTTTTGCTCACACATTCCCAAACCGAACGCTGAATGTGATCGTTTTTAGCGTTTTGAACTGTTATTTTTGCCACCAGTAGGCTATCCGAACCTTTGAGGAAGGAATCAAGAATGGAGTTGCCCTAACGACGAAAAAAACCTGGATACCCACCGCACATAATACGGCGGATTAGTGTTGTTACTACCACACTACACTTATCGATTTTCCCGTACCTATCGATAAAACTATCGACACAAATTAATGGACATGTCCACAAAATGTATGAAGGCTGGTATAATAATAATCAAAAATTCTAACCACAGCACTTGTTACATTTCGAGAAACTTCATATTTTTTGAGTCTATTACATCAGTTCAAAATATAAAAGAGTAGACCATTGCTGTCTTCACAAAAGTGATAAAGGTCAAAGAGAGATATGATATCTTTCAGATGACAGCTATCAATATTACGGAAATAATCAACTTTTAAGTTTGAGCTGTCACATCAAATATAGATCTTTTTAAGCTCTATCACTTTTGTAAACACAGCAATGGTTTAGGGTCAATAGTTACACAGATTTTGCACTTTAAAGTTTGACAGCTGTCATCTGAAATGTAGGTCTCGTTGAGTTCTATCACTTGTGTCAAGTCAGCAATAGTCTAGCTTTAATAGTTACGGAGATATTCCACTTTTAAGTTTGACAGCTGTCATCCGAAATGTAGGTCTCGTTGAGCTCTATCACTTTTGTGAAGACAGCAATAGTCTAGCTTTAATAATTACGAAGGTATTCCACTTTTTAGTTTGACAGCTGTCATCCGAAATGTAGATCTCGTTGAGTTCTATCACTTTTGTGAAGACAGCAATAGTCGAACTTCGATGGTTACGGAGATAATCCACTTTTAAGTTTGACAGCTGTCATTTAAAATATAGATCTAATTGCGCTCTGTCACTTTTGTGAAGTCAACAGTAGTCTAACTTCGATAGTTACGGAGATAATTCACTTTTAAGCTTTGACAGCAGTCATTAGATCAATCTAATAGATCTAATCTTCTTATTGAGTGTTATTACTGCTATTAAGACAGTAGGTAATGGTCTAGCTTCTATAGTTACGGAGATAATAATACTTCTAAGTTTGACAGCTGTTACTTTCACACCTGTCATACCATTTTACTTGTATTAATTCTGGAATGACAGTTGTCAAATTTGACATGAAAAGTGAAATGAAATAAAAATTCAAAATTTTAGCAAATCAATAAAAACTAACCAAAATATCGATAGTTTTTTTGATATAATAAGAACATCGCTATTGTTTTTCGACTCAATATGGCGGACCAGGCACGCGCGACAAGTCACGAAAAATATAGACACTGTAGCGAAACTGTGCTGTATAATGTTGGTCTATTCTTATTACGTACATTTGAAAGAGACGCCTATATGATTATTATTTCGGTTTTTAAACTATTACATGTCAAAGTAACTAATGTCATTACACCATCTCCATTCTTGATTCCTTCCTCATTGATCCGAACGCACCTATGGTAGAAATCGAAGTGACCATGAACGTAAAGTACTCTTACAGACATGCCACACGAGCGTTGACGTCGCGTAATTGCACCGCGGCGTCACCGCCGCTGCACCGCCGCGGTGCAGAGCGTCGTCGCGGCGTCACCGCGGTGACCAGTGTTGCCGGTAGCGATTTAGACATTAAATCTAGAGTATTCGAGTATTCTATGATTTTTTAGCGGGAAAAAAGGTTTTGACGACAACCGTTCAATCTTAAACTGAAGATGAGAAAAATCCCTCGTACACGTTAGAAATCAGATCGTGTAATTTGTCACGACGAATGTCACAGTAACAGATTTCCAAGTGACAGCTGTCAAACTTCAAAGTGATTTATCTCGGTCATTATCAATTCTAGACTACTGTTGTTTTCATAAAAGTGATAGAACTCGACAAGATCTACATTTCGGATGACAGCTGTCAAACGTAAAAGTGATTTATCTCGGTTATTATCGATTCTAGACTATTGCTCTCTTCACAAAAGTAATAGAGCTCGACGAAATCTACATTTCGGATAACAGCTGTCAAACTTAAAAGTGATTTATCTCGGTAATTATCGATTATAGACTACGGCTCTCTTCACAAAAGTAATAGAGCTCGACGAGATCTATATTTCGGATGACAGCTGTCAAACTTAAAAGTGATTTATCTCGGTAATTATTGATTCTAGACTACTGCTCTCTTCACAAAAGTAATAGAGATCGACGAGATCTATATTTCGGATGACAGCTGTCAAACTTAAAAGTGATTTATCTCGGTAATTATTGATTCTAGACTACTACTCTCTTCACAAAAGTAATAAAGCTCGACGAGATCTACATTTCGGATCACTTTGAAGTTTGACAGCTGTCATCCGAAATGTAGATTTCGTTGACCACTATCACTTTTGTGAAGACAGCAGTAGTCTAGAATCGATAATAACCGAGATAAATCATGTTGAAGTTTGACAGCTGTCATCCGAAATGTAGATCTAGTTGAGCTCTATCACTTTTGTGAAGAGAGCAGTAGTCTAAAATTGATAATAACCTAGATAAATCACTTTTAAGTTTGACAGCTGTCATCCGAAATGTAGATCTTGTCAAGTTCTATTACTTTTGTGAAGACAGCAATAGTCTACAATCGATAATGACTGAGATAAGTCACTTTAAAGTTTGACAGCTGTCACTTGGACAGCTGTTACTGTGCCACTCGTCGTGACAAATCACACAAGTCCATACTCGATGAGCTTATGAGATATTTTTCATGTCATTTTGCACAAATCAATGCATCTATTTTAGATTCTATCGATCGGCCACATTATTTCTCTAATATATCAAACGAAGAACAAAAACACTTTCTTTCTGCGGTTGGCTCACACAAAATTAGACTGTATATGAGAGATTTTACTTATCTGCAGCCGGTTATCCCTAAAACCTTTTTTTCCCCTAACTGCCTAGATGTCATCAGTGGCTAAGGCAACACTGGGCGCCGCGGTGTCGCCGCGACGACGCTCAGCACCGCCGCTGCACCGCGGCGGTGCAGCGGCGGTGACGCCGCGGTGCAATTACGCCGCGTCAACGCCCGTGTGGCATGTGCCTTACAGACATGCCACACGGGCGTTGACGCCGCGTAATGGCACCGCGGCGTCGCCGCCGCTGCACCGCCGCGGTGCAGCGGCGGTGCTGAGCGTCGTCGCGGCGTCACCGCGGCGACCTGTGTTGCCGGTAGCGATTTAAACATTAAATCTAGAGTATTCTATGAATATTTAGCGGGAAAAAAAGGTTTTGACGACAACCGTTCAATCTTAAACTGAAGATGAGAAAAATCCCTCGTACACATTAGAAATCGGATCGTGTAATTTGTCACGACGAATGCCACAGTAACAGCTTTCCAAGTGACAGCTGTCAAATTTCAAAGTGATTTATCTCGGTCATTATCAATTCTAGACTAGTGTTGTCTTCACAAAAGTGATAGAACTCAACAAGATCTACATTTCGGATGACAGCTGTCAAACTTAAAAGTGATTTATCTCGGTTATTATTGATTCTAGACCATTGATGTCTTCACAAAAGTGATAGAGCTCAACGAGATCTACATTTCGGATGACAGCTGTCAAACTTAAAAGTGATTTATCTCGGTAATTATCGATTCTAGACTACAGCTGTCTTCAGAAAAGTTATAGAGCTCAACGAGATCTACATTTCGGATGACAGCTGTCAAACTTAAAAGTGATTTATCTCGGTAATTATTGATTCTAGACTGCTGCTCTCTTCACAAAAGTAATAAAGCTCGATGAGATCTACATTCCGGATCACTTTGAAGTTTGACAGCTGTCATCCGAAATGTAGATTTCGTTGACTTCTATCACTTTTGTGAAGACAGCAGTAGTCTAGAATCAATAATAACCGAGATAAATCACGTTGAAGTTTGACAGCTGTCATCAGAAATATAGATCTCGTTGACCTCTATCACTTTTGTGAAGACAGCAGTAGTCTAGAATCGATAATAACCGAGATAAATAACGTTGAAGTTTGACAGCTGTCATCCGAAATGTAGATTTCGTCGAGCTCTATTACTTTTGTGAAGAGAGCGGTAGTCTAGAATCGATATTAACAGAGATAAATCACTTTTCCGTTTGACAGCTGTCATCTGAAATGTAGATCTCGTTAAGCTCTATCACTTTCGTGAAGTCATCAATGGTCTAGAATCAATAATAACCAAAATAAATCACGTTGAAGTTTGACAGCTGTCATCCGAAATGTAGATCTTGTTGAGTTCTATCACTTTTGTGAAGACAGCAGTAGTGTAGAATCGATAATGACAAAGATAAATTACTTTGAAAATTGACAGCTGTCACTTGAACAGCTGTTACTGTGACACTCGTGAAAAATCACATTATTCCTCTAGTATATCTGTGATCAAACGAAAAACAAAAAATATACTTTCTGATTTATAATATTAGAAAGAGTTAGCGAGGACAAAGTTGGACCGCTGACGCTACACACGATCCGATTTCGCGGTTGGCTCACACAAAATCAGAATGTATATGAGAGATTTTACTTATCTTCAGCTTAAGGTTGAACGGTTATCCCTAAAACCTTTTTTTCCGCTAACTGTCTAGATGTCATCAGTGTCTAAGGCAACACCGGGCGCCGCGGTGTCGCCGCGACGACGCTCAGCACCGCCGCGGTGCAGCGGCGGTGCTGAGCGTCGTCGCGGCGGTGACGCCGCGGTGCAATTACGCGGCGTCAACGCCCGTGTGGCATGTGCCTTAGAAAGTACTTGATGTAATCCATAGACGAAAAATCTCTATTAGAGGTGTAATTTTTTTCTATGCAAAAGGGCATCGCATCCCTAAAAGCTAAAGAAACAAAATACGCACCGTTGATTGGTCCAAAAGCAACCAATAAAATAACAGAAATCGCGCTCGATAATTTGACTGACATTTCTCACAGCAATTTGGGCTATTTATAAAATTCATGATTGCACGCTTAAAACTCCTGTAAACATTAGTGCGATATGCTGAGCGGCCTCCGCGGGGTGTCTCCTTCATCCGAAGCCATGTCTGACAGCACGTTGGAGCGAAATCGTGCTGAAAAAGCCTTGATAATTAACACCCCAACCCAGAGTCAAACGTTCCTGAATAAGGGAGTGAAGAATTATTCCGATAAAAACGGGAACGATGTGACAAAAGCGGTACATAAAGGGCGGAAAACTTCGCGTTTTGGACGCTGGTTTGTTTGCTCTTCGTCCTCGCCATCGGGAATTTGATTCTTACGTTTACTATTTTGGCCGTGCTCAGGCTTGGTCAAGGTATGTTTTTTATTTGTCCTATTTTTATCATAAGTAAATATTATTGGTACAGTGGTGGCCTAGTAGAATATACTTAGCCTGTATCCAGCCCCAAGAAAAACATCGACCTCAGAACCAATGTTCTTTTGGAATTGAATAATAAATCTTTTGGAACATGGATAGAGGTTTATTCGTTTATAAACTTATTCGAATATATTGAAGGGGACTTTAAAAAAGCAAATTATTCTTAAGCGCTGGATGCGAGCCCTTCCAATGGTCTAATTGAAAATCAATAGGGGAGGCCTGCAGTAGACGTCCTACAGCTAATTGAATGATGATGATGATTCATTAAGTTGATAATATGATGATGTAGGCGTTCATCTAGCCCTACTATCAGATTTTTATTTCGATATTTTTAAAGTTAAAGTCAAAATTTATTTATTCCGTAGACACAATACAGGCACTTGGAATCGTCTAGTTACAATTTTTAAAAGTTCTACTTAATAAAATTTTTTCTATAAATAAATAAGCACACTTTTTAAATTTAACAAGATCAGTATCATTAGGTACACAAAAAAATAAAATATTAGAGTACAAATAAAACTAAAATTGTATCAGTATCATGAAAAATAACAATGTCATTATCAGTTTAAAAATGTCAACGAGTATTTAAATATATTTTATCACATTTGCCGTTGTATCTGTATGTGGTGATGATGATGTCTCCCAACCGGAGTCGGCCTCGGTGACTACCTCTGTTTAATAGTTATAGGCCGAATCAAACTTCTTGGCGGCTGTGAAGTTATACAGCTACAAGCTGAGCAATAAACTCGATCCTCGCGCAGCTCAAAACCCAAAAGCTGCTTTATAAAGTGAGCTACTTTACTCAGGATTTTTGTAGCTAACTTCACAAACACTAAAAGTTTGATTCGGCCTATACATAACTAAGTTCATATCAAGATGACCTGTGTTGTATATCAAGATGATTATGTAATATGTATTCAGGCATGGAAAGCATGGAGTTCCTGCCTGAACACAACGCGGTGAAACAGCGAGCGGCAGACCTGGAGCACGTCTACAAACGGGACGGCTTGCTGGAGAGCTTCCGGGATGAACCCATGGAAATATCTAGTCAAGATGGCGCCGTGATCTTCAACCTTCAGACCAGGTATATCCATCATTTCAGCAATAGAATATGATAGAACGTCCTCTGATTAGGACATAGGCTTACCCCGCTTCGTCTCCGTTGTTAATACTGAGATTTCATAAGGAAACAAAGTACCTGGAGACCATAAATGAAAAGATATGGATAGAAAGGCTTACTGGAGAGCTACCGTGATGAGTCTATGGAGATATCCAGTCAAGATGGCGGCTTGATCTTCAGCTCAAATAGGTATATCAGTATATCTATTACCCTTTCAGCTATAGCATCCACTGATACAGCCAGGACGACACATGACCTTCAGTAAGGATTATATTTTTCTGTGAAGGGCAAAGGTGGCAGCTATAGGTACCTCGTCCATCCAGCCATCAGCCTTAAGACCTCCACTACTGAACATAGACCTCTCCTATGGATCTCCAATAAGACCGGTTGGAAGCGAAGTGATCCTGCGGTCTTAATGATGTCATCCGTCCTTTTTGCGGGTGGGCATCCTACGCTGCACTTGCCGGTACGTGGTCTCCACTCGAGATTTTTTCGATCCCATAGGTCATCAGTCCATTACCACTTCAATTTGCCAATCCGCTGTGCTACGTCGGTAACTTTGGTTCTTCTACGGATCTCCTCCTTCCTGATTCGATCTCGCAGAGAGACTCCGAGCATAGTCCTCTACATAGCTCTATCTACCTCTGAAAAAGTCGCTAGCTACGCTGATATACATAGTGTAGAATAGACAGATTAAAAGGAAAAGACAACAATATTTTGTTAATTAATATTTATTTTACCATAATTCAGCATGAATAACATTAAGTATTGTTGTATAGACCGCGTCACACAAGATGGCGGAAATTAAGTTAGCTAGGTACAAGTTGCGCAATATCCAATCCTGACCGAAGCTCACACAAAGCCGCGCGTTGATTGGATATTGCGAAGCTTGAAGCTAACTTCATTTCCGCCAATTTGCGTGACGCAATTACATTTTGGTATTATTTATAAATCCATACAAATACAATCATGAATTAAAGCTGGAAACATACTTTCGGACGCGGCTGACGGACGCGACTGACAGCCGCGACTTAGCAATGTGCACAGTCTTAAAATATCCGAATTTTAAGTCGTCCGAAGGCGACGTCCGCGACTTATGTCCGATAGTGTGCACGGCTCAGTGTACTTTCATGGTCTAGATACCTATCAGTCGCGGCTGTCAGTCGCGTCCGTCAGCCGCGTCCGATAGTATGTTTCCGGCTTAATACTCTTAAATAAAGTTCTAACAAAAAATGCTTTCCGCTTGCGTTAAAAAAAGTAACTTAATTTAGTAATTTTTACAAAAAAATTACGTATAAAATTACCGAATGGTAATATTCAAAAACAAATATCGTGGATCCACTATGAAAATTGTTACTACGCTCAAAAGTACATGGAAATTTCAATTTGAAGCGCTTGTGAGACGGTTATACAGGGTTATTTTTAGTCAATTAGCACCCTCTTAGGGGCTTATTCTGTACATCAAAACTAAAAACTTTTGTTCTGTGACTTTTGTCAAAACTAAAAAAAAAAAATTGCTGTTCCATAGAAAAATATCGTTCGCCCGCAAATGTAGAAAACGATGTAGAAAAGAAACGAGGGAAGAAATGTATGAAACAGCGTTTTTTTTAGTTGACAAAAGTTGTAGAACAAATGTTGTTAGTTTTGATGTACAGAATAAGCCCCTGAAAGGATGCAAATTGATTAGAAATAACCCTGTATAGGTACTTACAAATACACATAATATAGTGAACATAAAAACTTGACTTCTTGACGAAGTTACCTCCAAGCTGGGCAAAACAATCCTGACTGAAGCTTACATAATAGCTGTGCGAGGATTATTGGGTTTCGTGCAGCTTGTAGGTAACTTCACACCCGCCAACAACTTTGATTCCGCTTATACCAGGAGCTACATATATCATCAGAAAATATTTCCGTCTAAATTATGTATACATAGAGCACAGAGCTATTATAAAGTGAAGAGCGAATTCACTCTAAAAAAATCTTTATAATTTTATTTGTACGTAAATAACGTATGAAGGAGCAACTTACTGACTAAAAATCTTGAGAATTATTATTGTATTAAGACAGAAGCAAACTTATTGAGCGACAAAATAATTCTTGAGATTAGGCATGATGACTAAAAATATCTATAATTAGTCCGTCAGATAGACTATCAAAAAATATTAGACACGTATTTTTTGTTTCGTCAATTAAACATAAATTGATGAACATACAGCCCGTCAAAGTTCCGCGTAACATCACAAGTGCCATACAAATGTATAGACTTTTCTGAGAGGTGACGTCAAGACCCCCCCACTTCCAAACTTTCGACAAGGTTTATCTATGTCATTTGTTGTTTGATTGACAAAAGAAAAAATACGTATACAATATTTTTCTCTCGACTGCCTAAGTGGATCAGTGGTTAGTGACCCTAACTTCTGGGTCAAAGAGACGTGGGTTCGATCCCCACCCAGCAAGCTTTGCTTAGTTTGGGGTCAGAGGCCGTGTGAAAGATGTCCCAAAATATTTATAAATATTTTTTTATTTATTTTGATAATCTAACTGACGAACAATTTTTTTACCCAGGTATCATTCCTATTATCTACAAGTCTGTAAAGCATCTAACTTTCTGATATATAATAATCAATTACACAATTTTACAATCAGTCAATTGTCATAGGAGATAGAGCACGCTTACTAGAATTATAAACGACTCAAGAGCACACTTACTAATCATAAATATAATCTTCATCTAAAATCATAGACTAACTTACGAATTAAAAAATAATTCGTGAAGATATCACCTTCGTCTAGATAACAGGTGAAAAATTCCCGATGAAAAAATAGTTCTTGAGAATTATCTTAGTCCAGAATGGATCTAACTTTCTGACATTATGATCAACTACACAATTTTACAATTAGTCAATTATTATGGGAGATACAGGAGCATACCTACTAAAATTCATATAATTGTGTTCATTTAAATACTAGACCATCCATATGAATTAAAAAGTAATTCGTGAAAAAATCCTTCGTCTAGAAAACAAGTGACTTACGGACGATAAAATATTAATTCTTGAGAATTATATTATTTTAGAAAACGAGCGAATTCACTTACCAAAATACCTTAGAATTTTGTTTCATCTGAATTATTTTCAATTAAAAAATGCTGTGAACTTACTGTGTAACAAACCAATTTGTTAGGACTTTTACACCGCCCTTGCATTTGTAAGGTGCTTTCGTAAGTTATTTATGTAACTTACGTTACTTACGATTAAAAAGTGATAATTTGATGACTGGTGCTTGGTTTCGGGTAGATATGGACCCGTGTTAAGCACTCTCTTCACGATCATGAACTGACAAATCGAGTGCTATAATTTGTTCTCGGTCTTCTGGCGCTAGTTGTTCGGTGGATGTGGAAGTGCGTTGAAACTCATCACGACATTGAACTGATAAATCGAGTGCTATAATTTGTTCTCGGTCTTCTGGCGCTCGTTGTTGGGTGGATGTGGAAGTGCGTTGAAACTCATCACGACATTGAACTGATAAATCGAGTGCTATAATTTGTTCTCGGTCTTCTGGCGCTCGTTGTTGGGTGGATGTGGAAGTGCGTTGAAACTCATCACGACATTGAACTGATAAATCGAGTGCTATAATTTGTTCTCGGTCTTCTGGCGCTCGTTGTTGGGTGGATGTGGAAGTGCGTTGAAACTCATCACGACATTGAACTGATAAATCGAGTGCTATAATTTGTTCTCGGTCTTCTGGCGCTCGTTGTTGGGTGGATGTGGAAGTGCGTTGAAACTCATCACGACATTGATCTGATAAATCGAGTGCTATAATTTGTTCTCGGTCTTCTGGCGCTCGTTGTTGGGTGGATGTGGAAGTGCGTTGAAACTCATCACGACATTGAACTGATAAATCGAGTGCTATAATTTGTTCTCGGTCTTCTGGCGCTCGTTGTTGGGTGGATGTGGAAGTGCGTTGAAACTCATCACGACATTGAACTGATAAATCGAGTGCTATAATTTGTTCTCGGTCTTCTGGCGCTCGTTGTTGGGTGGATGTGGAAGTGCGTTGAAACTCATCACGACATTGAACTGATAAATCGAGTGCTATAATTTGTTCTCGGTCTTCTGGCGCTCGTTGTTGGGTGGATGTGGAAGTGCGTTGAAACTCATCACGACATTGAACTGATAAATCGAGTGCCACAACTTGTTCTCGATTTTGAGTTGTGACAGAGTATTCACTGACAGGTGATCGTTGTTGGTTAGATGTACGTTGAGCACATTCTTCACGATCTTTTAGTGATAAATCGAGTACCATAATTTGTCCACGGTCTTGATTGGTGACAGTCGCGCTTTGAGCTCTATCGAATCGAGACTCTATAGACTCGCTTCGAGTATTTTGGTTAAGCACAGACGTCGAGAATTTACTCCTTAAATTGTCTTGAGTGGACACAGTCGCTTTTCGGGCGCTTCTTTCTTTATCTTGAGAAGAAGACGTTACATTTCTTAAATCTTTCTCATTAATGCGAGTACTTGAAGTTATAATCGGTGTACCTAGTTCGGGATCTTGAGTTGTTACAGTGCTCTTTAGTATATCTTGATATCTGCTTTGAATTGACACTGTAGCGCTTCTAAGGTTCAATCTCGGAGTTATTACTAACGGAGTTTCTGTATCATTTACACTGACTTGTTTGGGCATCGTTACTCTTACAGCACTTTGCTTTTGTTGCTGAGTTAATAATACAGGACTATTTGCGTCATTTTCGTCGTTTTGATCATTTACAGTTTCATTGTTGCCATCTTTTTCAGATTCAAATTCAATTATTCGTAAAATGGATTTACTCTTTGAGTCCGTATCTCTAAGTCTTCCCCTTTGTGAGTCTGCATGTATAAGTCTTCCAATTAGGGAGTTCATATCACCAGATCTATCATTTTCTGGGCCCGGTTCACTAGATCTCTCTCTGGGCAAGTCTGGGCTATCAGATATTATCGGGTCACCAGATCTCTCATTTTTTGGACTCGATTCATTAGAACTCTCTCTTGGCGAGACCGAAACGTTAGGTACAATATGGTTAGTATCACCAGATCTCTCATTATCTGAGCCCAATTCACTTGACTTTCCTGTTGGCGAGTCCGGACTATGAAGTATAACTGGGTACATATCACCAGATCTCCCATTTTGTTGGTCTGTTACACCAGACCTATCTCTTAGCGAGTCCGGACTATTAGGTATAACTGGGTTTATATCAGATCTTTCATTTTCTGAGCCCAATTCACTAGACTTCTCTGTTCCAGACAAGTCTGGACTATTAGATTTGATTGGATTCATATCACCAGACCTCTCAATTTCTGGGTCAGATTCACTAGGTCTCTCTATTGGCAAGTTCGGAATGTTAGGCACAGTTGGGTTCGTATCACCATATCTCTCATTTTCTGGACCAAATTCACGAGACTTCTCACTAGGCGAGACCGGATTAGGTATGGTTGGGTTGATATCACCAATTTTTACATTTGGTAGGTCAGATTCACTAGCGCTCTCTTCCAGCGAGTCCGAACTATACGGTATAAATGGCTTATTTCCACAAAATTCGCAAAGGAACATCTCAGTTGTCCTCTGCAGTCGCCTACGTTTAGGTGCAGGTGCAAAGAGTCGCGATGTCGCTTTTCGTTTTTTTGATTCTGTTATACCTCCGTAGTTTGTGTGATCTGTGTAGTCAGAAATATCAACTTCGTGCCCAATATTCTGATCTTGACTGAGGTTAGTTTGTTCTTGATCATAATCCATGTTCTCCATCGCATCGTTTGTGTCTTGAGTAGGTGCTCTTTCTAATGTAGCTCGGTATGTGTTATAGCGATCTCTATCGTTATTCGCTCTATTGAATTCTATGTTCGGTTCCGTGTGGAATATACTAGGTCTGAGAGGTGTTGCGCTCCTTAATATCTCAGTTAGTTCGATCGCATTATTGTTGATTTCTGAAAGTGAAACAGAAAACTATTTATAATTAATGATTATACGACAAATAGAGTAAAAAAGTATCTCAGTGGTACCCAAGGGAAGAAAAAGGAAAAGAGAAAAACCTCAGAAAATATGGGATGACGATATTAGACAGGTAGCAGGGACCACGTGGAACAGAGTGGCAGAAGAAAGAAAAGAATGGAAAAGGTTGAAGCAGGCCTTTGCCAACAGGCAAACAGATTTACAAAAAATCACAAAGATGGAAATACTTAATTACTAAGAACTTAAAACATTACTTAGATTAAAATTAAACTTAAGTGAATCTGAATAAAGGGCTTATATTATCACGATATATAATTATATTTCTCGACTCGCTCTTGATTTGATTCATATAGGTACTCACAAATCTTGTTAAAGTGAAAACTTATTTAGAAGCGTTGTGCAATTTTTGGGAAAATTCATAGGACGGAGCGAGAGTAGACTGCCGGCGCGGCATAGGAGAAGTACTATCCTCCTCTGTTTGTACCGCGCGGCGAAGATCTATGCCTGCTCCTGTTGTTTCGTTGAAGCAGGGCGCAGGGCGCTTGCGCGAGATATGCGTGTAACATATTTTATTTACCACATAAATAGTATTACTTTGTATTATGTTCAAGTTTTAATTTTGGCGGCACTCCCGGAGTGCAGCCAGTTGTTTTTTTTTTAGAATTTAGGTAGTCTCTAAGAAAAATACCTAAAGACAAAAATCGCCGGCAAGAAAAAGAATCTAGAAGTATACAGAAACTGTGTACCAAGTTTTGTCAAAGTTCGTTGAAAAATATGACTAATAGAGAGACGAATAGAGAAGATAAAACATCCAAACTAACAAACATCCGGACAAATGAAAGAAAATTTCGCCAATCTCGAAGCATAGACGACAGGGGTGGTCTAGTGGTGTGACATCCGCCTGACAATCGTGAGGTCGTCGGTTCAAATCCCAGCCGTACCAATGAATTCTTAGTATTTCATGTATATGTCGCAGGCAATTTGTATGATTCCGCCGTTTACATACGGCGTCGTCAGTTATGTATAATGCCGAAGGCAAAATGTATATTGCCTTAGCATTTTATATTATGCCGAAACATTTGATTGACAATTAAAACGCCGTATACATAATGCCGAGGCAAATTGAAGTATTTAGTTCTGTTTCTTACCACGCGCGTCGCTGATGATCAAAACAAACAAAATGGCGTCAAGTAGTGGTTTTATGAGCCAAGAAAATATTGAAAATACTACGTGTACAAAAGGCTTTTCGCAAAATACTTGTGATTTTAAAGACATTTATTATAGTGAATTAAAAAAAAGTTACGATTCTTAAACGAAAGCAATAAACACGTCGTGGACAACTTTCAAGGTTTTTCGGTACCTAAAAAATGCTAAGGTGTCCATAGAATCTGGTGTTCCGAGGACTCCTGAAATGTGCAGGAGTCTTCCGATTGTTGCATATCGACCATAGTTAAAAAATGGTCAGAGGATATCAAAAGAGGCTAACCTGACCAATTGAAGTCGAAATACCTTAGATAAGTGCTTATGTTGATTAGTTAATGTTAGAGTATACATATTTAACGGAAGGTCCTGAACTCGTAATACGGACGATCTGATTGATTTGAACTGTCCAAAATTTTTATCTGTCAATCTGATTTTTCTCAAGTGTGTTTTGTCATGGTCACCCTAAAACTACAACCGACGTTGAAATTATTACAATTTAATGAGTTGTCATTTTGCCTTCGGCATTTTACATAACGGCGAGCGTTTTTAAACTGACGACGTCGTACGTAAACGGCGGAATCATACAAATTGCCTGCGACATACCTATATATCATTTTATTTGAAAAATTCCTCCCTCTTGAACGAGGTAGGCAGTATGGGGCAGTGCCTTATCCCTAAGGCAGATTAGGCAATTTCCTAAGGGCCCCGCATCGATTAGCCCTAGGTACGGACACGGGGCCCTGTGAACGCAAAAAAACTGGACAAGTGAGAGTTAGGTTCGCTTATCAAGGGTTCCGTACAAATTACTAAGATGCTTGGTATTGAAAAAATATTGAAACACCCCCCAATGGCCGGAGCTGTAAAGGTTATGAAATGGGCTAGGGCCCGAGAATGGCACTGCCTAGGGGCCCCTGATACGGTTAATCCAGCACTGGTATGGGAAGGTTCCTTAATAATAAATTAAGGTGTCTGCCCACTACAACGTACCATACCATGACCGTGGCTCTTGTTAAGTGAGCTTCAGTCAGGATTGGGCTGTGCGCAGCTTATAGCAAACATCACAGCCGCCAACAAGTTTGATTCGGCGTATACAGGGTTATTGGTAATCAATTAGCATCTTATTGGGCTTATTCTGTACATCAAAACTAACAACTTTTCTTCTGCGACTTTTGTCAAAACTAAAAGGAAAACCGTGGTGGTCAAAAGGTGCTAATGATTAAAAGAATGCTAATTGATTACCAGTAACCATGTATAATAATGGGCTGACACCTTACAGTTGATAATGGAGGCTTACCATCAGTACCTCGACGTCTAGACTGGTCATCATTTGTCTGGTCTTCTGGACTCTGTGTCGCGTGGACGTCAGCTTGGAATGTTACCAACACGTGCTGTGTTTCCGATGACGCTGTGAAGAAATAATAGTGCTCATTATTATCTCTGTAATACGGGGCTTATCGCGCAATAAATCATGAGCTTTACTTATACAGGGTGTTTTTTTTTCAGTGCACATAATTTGCATACGGAAAGTATAATAAACAAACAATTAAACCCCTACAATTGGTTTTACTTACTTTAGTACAAAAATATTGAAATAACTTCAAGAGAAAGTATACAGATATACGGAGTAATCAATGTCACCCTACGTCTGAGTACCTACGCGGCCGCGTCGTACCAAAGAAGATATAATAATACTAGTCGTACCTAAGCTCAAGACGTTTTTGTAGGTAGTTATTGTCTGGAGTGTAGGTTGCATGCAATATAATTTTCTTTGGAATAGTTTGACTAAAAATTGATGAAAAAGAAGTCGATCTTTTTATGAGCGAAATATGTTCTATTAATTATATCTATTGCGCGATAAAAAATTGTGCACTGAATAAAAAGTCATGCTGTATAATTAAATACCTCCTTTTTCCCGACACACCACACTGACAGTATCTGTTAACGTCTTAATGTAAACAAACTTACAACGTATCACAAAAATAACGTGTTCAAATCGCGAAAGTTCAAAAATAACAAGTGCTTTTATCAACTGTCTTCAAAAAAAGGTGGTTCTTAATTCAACCATGTTTTTACCACGCTTTTATTAGTTTCACCTGTATGTTTGCTAGCTTGCTTGTAACCAACCCCTTTGAGCTCAATTTTGACCTACTTTGAGCGATCAGATTTTCTTTAAACTTTGCACACCTATCAAAGACCGATGACAATGCATTTATAAAAAAAATGATGACTCCTGAGCGTGTTTTTTAGTTTTTTTAAAACTATATTTATATTATATAACATACTAGTTTTTACCCGCGGCTTCGCCCGCATACGCAATATATATTTATAATTTATAGCCTATGTGTTAATCTGATATATAAGCTATATTATTGCAAAGTTTCATCTCAATCCGTTCAGTAGTTTTTGCGTGAAAGAGTAACAAACATCCATACATCCATCCATCCATCCTCACAAACTTTCGCGTTTATAATATTAGTAGGATTATGCACCTACTGCAAATTCTACTTATTGCAATCTCAACATGTTAGAAATTTCAACTTTTTGCAAATTCAACAGTCAAATCAACTTTTTGCGATTCAGTCTAAGTCACCTCCTTTCGGCTTATTACATCAGTTCGGTATAACCCTATATGCCCAACTAGCAAAAATGTCTTGGATTTCGCTTGGATAAGAATGGTGGGCTTCTAGCGCTCTTATAATAGTTTTAGAACACATTATCGCTCTTATATTACTCTTAGATAAGCATTTTTAGACCCAGTGTGTCTTATACTTAGTCACATATATGTATATATTATATGCATTTTATAATACTATTATAAGCCTGTTACTCCTAAAATAACATTTACAAAGACTCATTGCACTTGAAAATATTTGTTCTTATAGCCTCATTTTGTAAGTTCATATGATTTTATAATGTTCTTGGTAAAAAGCTCTTTTAAGAATGTCAGACTAATATCAGCATAACATAAAAATACTAAGAGCGTACTTTTCTATTGATCTCATATTAGCATTAGGTAAGCCAGCACGAAGTCAATAATTCTCGGTTTTATTACTTGGTCTCATATATGTATATAAGCGCATTTCATAATACTATTATAAGCCTCTCAGTCCTACAATAACATTTATGAAGACTCAACTTGAAAGTACTTGAGAATACCTGTTCTTATAACTCCTTTCTCTAAGTTCATTTCATTTTATAATGGTCTTGATAAATGTACTTGTAAAAATGTCAGACTTATATCAGGATAAGATAAATATGGTTACTTACCACTGCTGTTTTCATCAAACACGAGGTCGCGTATGGGTACATTCTCGCTGACATCAGGAAAGGTACAGCCGCTCTCTGTGCCATATTCTTCACCTTTCTCAAGGTTCGGCAAAGGCTTAGAAGGGGCCTTGTTGCTCTTTCGCAGAGGCCTAGGAGAGGCCTCGTCGGTTTTCCGAGACTTATTAGAGGTCTCGCCGCGTGACCGAGATCCAGATGAGCCCTTCCTGCTCTTTCGCAGAGGCCTAGGATAGGCCTCATCGGTTTTTCGAGGCTTATTAGAGGCCTCGCCGCGTGACCGATATCCAGATGAGACCCTACTAGGGTGCGAAAGAGCTCTGAAAGAGGCCTCCGCGTCGTACGTAAGTCTAATTTTTTTAGTTGGAATTGGAGGAGGAGAAATCTGTCTATTGTCTCCGGGTGGTTCAGAAGGGCTTTTTGACTTGGTGATACGAGATCCTGAAGAAACCCTCTCGGTAAGAGAGGCAGAAGGAAACTTCGCGTTGTCTGAAGCATCATTTGCGCTAGTTTTTGGCGTTTTTGTAACTTTAGAAGGATGCTTAGACGATTCGTCGCTACTTGAACTAGATTTAGTAGAAGCCTTGCTAAAGGAAAGTCTTTTGGAAGAGGTTTTCTTGCTGTATCTGGGCTGTTTAGGTGGAATTGAATTGGATACATTTTCTGAATCTGCGGATGGCTCAGAAAGGTCTTTTGATTTGTGGGAACGGGAGCTTGAAGCTCTTGTATTAATTGAAACAGGCCTTGGAGAGCCCTCTATATTGTCAGTTGCATCGACGTTTGCTGGTTTTGGAAGGGGCTGGCGGTCGGTAATTTCTGGCATTTCTGAAATCATAGAAATACAAAATGATTTATTTTACTTGAGCTTAAAATGTAACTGATGATTAATAATATTTATTTATTTATTAGCGACTTCCAAAAAAGAGGAGGTACTTTGTTCGTCTGTACTTTTTTCTGTGTGTTCAGCGTTATTTTCAGTTTCACCAATTGTAAACCGATTTAAAAAAAAAATTTTTAGTTCGAAAGAGTTATTATATACTTTTGAGGTCCCATTTAAATTTTAACGAAATTGGCTAAGCCGTTTTTGATAATTCAACAAAAATGTACATGGATGTCACATGATTCGTGCAAATTATTCGAGTTCTGTACACGGTGTATTATATTATATGCATAAATAAACAAACAATATAGATAAATATTATATTATATAAACACATTTTAACCAGTAGGTTCTATTTAAAAGGTTTATACAACGTTATTTCTAATAAATTAGCATCCTTTTAGGGGCTTATTCTGTACAACAAAACTAACAACTTTTGTTATGTGACTTTGGTAATACTCGTAACTAAAAAAAAAATGTTGTTCCATAGAAAAATATCGTTCACCCGCGACAAAATGTATGGAACAGCTGATTATTTTTTGAGTTTTGACAAAAGTCGTAGAACAAAAAGTTGTTAGGTTTGATATATAGAATAAGCCCCCAAAAGGATGCTAATTGATTAGAAATAACCCTGTATAATAAGAATATTGAAGATCGTTATTCTAATTATTATGTACTCGATGATGACACATATCATGAAAAAAATTTTAATAAAGAAACCATACTGCACCATTGACCACTTCTTGAAGGATAAACTGGCTTGGAAACACAAGACATTGGATAATATTGATTTATAGTTTTTAATTTTTGACATGTTTTAATAAAATTGATTTAATTTATTGTTATTTATAATTTGCTTTTGTTTATGTTATGACGTTCAAAAGTGTACTTTTTTGTACCTATTTGATAAATAAATGATTGAATTGATGAATGATCGATAGGGTCGATAGTTTTCGAATGGTGACCACGTGACACGCACCTATAGACCGAATCGTACAAGTTTTTTTTTTATAGGTTTAATTATTTTCTATAGGATTCATTTCGGAGAGTGCGCATCTGAGCTGCACGACCTTATCCTACCATTAAAACTACCGTGAGTATTCATTATAACTATAACAGAATACGGCTAAAACTCACGCGCGAGTGCGCGCGCGCCAGTCGACGGGGGCAAGACGGGGGTGCGCGTATTCCCTGAGTTATTCACCATCGGAAAGTAGAGATTTCAATGAACAGAAACCATACCAACTTTTTGAAAAAGCTGATATTTTGACGGGTGAATTTTCGATTGGAAATTAGGGTGTTTCTTCGATATTAATTCAAAATAAGGTGAAAAAATAAATATTTTTAATCAAATAAATTACAGCGTATTTGGGACATAGTTTTTAAGAAATTTCGTTAAAAATTTTTTTTTTGTAAAAGATAAAAATAAAAAACCAAAACCTTGGTTTTTTGGATTTTTCACATAAATTTTGAGATTATGTAAAAAAAGTGTCAATGCAAAAGTTTTATATCTTTTTATTACCTACAACTTTTTACACAACTTTTTGCCCTAACATTTTTTTTTCTATGACAGATGTCAAAGTGACAGCTGTCATATCCTAAGATCGGTACTAGAATGGCATGACAGGTATCAAAGTAAAAGCTGTCAAACTCAAAAGTGAATTATCTCCGTAACTATCGCTTATAAACCATTGTTGTCCAACAAAAGTGATAGAGTTCAACGAGATCTACATGTCGGATGAGAGCTGTCAAACTTAAAAGTGGATTATCTCCGTAACTATCACAGATAAACCATTGTTGTTCTAACAAAAGTGGTAGAGCTCAACAAGATCTTCATTTCAGATGACAGCTGTCAAACTTAAAAATGAATTATCTCCGTAACTATCACATATAAACCATTGTTGTTCCAACAAAAGTGATAGAGCTTAACAAGATCTTCATTTCAGATGACAGCTGTCACACTTAAAAGTGGATTATCTCCTGTCATCTGAAATTTGTTGAGCTCTATCACTTTTGTTAGAACAACAATGGTTTATCTGTGATAGTTACGGAGATAATCCACTTTTAAGTTTGACAGCTGTCATCCGAAATGTAGATCTCGTTGAGCTCTATCACTTTTGTTAGAACAACAATGGTTTATAAGCGATAGTTACGGTAATAATCCACTTTTAAGTTTGACAGCTGTCATCTGAAATGTAGATCTTGTTGAGCTCTATCGCTTTTGTTGGAACAACAATGGTTTATCTGTGATAGTTACGGAGATAATCCACTTTTAAGTTTGACAGCTGTCATCCGAAATGTAGATCTCGTTGAGCTCTATCACTTTTGTTAGAACGACAATGGTTTTTAGGTGATAGTTACGGAGAAAATCCACTTTTAAATTTGACAGCTGTCACTTTGACACCTATCAAGCTATTATAGTACCGATTTTAGAATATGACAGCTGTCACTTTGACATCTATGATTAAAAAAAAGTTATGTACCTAATGAAACTTCATCATATCAGCAAATCAATTTTTCAATAAAACCAACGTTCCGTAGTATTGTATTCGATTAGCAATAGCATATAATATGAAGAGTAGAAAATAGTAGAAATAGGCAGTGCACCCATCCCTACCAGAGGAGATAGCTCGGTAGGGATAAGTGCACTACACAAATGGTTAGTGCACCTATCCCTACTGGTAGAACTAAATCTACAAAAAGTGCACTTATCCCTACCAGGGGGGATAGCTTGGTAGGGATAAGTGCACCAGCCGGATTTTTCTAACGCGCGGGGCACCTCCGCTAGCTTATCTCTATAGCGGGCGCTGACACGCGTTTCATAGGAGGCTTGGTTTAATCGGACATACACCGCTACCTGCAATATGATTAGAGCTGGCAACGTCATGATCCCAAGCCTCTTGAAATGCGGACGCACAGAGGAATCCTGCGGTATCCCGACAATCGCACGTACTGCACGCTTTTGCAGTTTGAAAACTGGCGGCGGCCTGGTGCAGAGTTTTCAAACTGCAAAAGCGTTCAAATCTACACCATACAGTATAATGGAGTGGACCGTTGCAAAATAGCATGATCGTACTGTTTCACTCGAAACTACTTTGGCTACGCGCCTCAAGGCAAAACAAGCGCTTCCTAATCTGTTCCTAATTCCTACTTGTTCCTAACTTTAATCTAAAGCTTTTCAAGGTCAGAGTGAATAGGTATCTTCTAGGTCTGCGCGCTTCATCTTCAACCACAACGTCGCTTACCATCAGACGAGTTGGTGGTCTAGCGCGGACTTGTACGCGATAAAAAAAACTGTTTAGCCATGTCAGAGGCTTTCAGGCGGCTTTAAAACTCTGCAGCCCCCCTACCGCCTAAAGCAATAGCAATCGTTTATGACTTCATTTTAGTCATTTGGCACCGCCTATGTGACGTTAGCCATCAACGTTGTTTATTCAACGATTGCTTTCGCAATCCGCGCAAAGCAATTGATGGCTAACGTCACATAGACGGTGCCAAATGACTAAAATGACGTCATAAACGATTGCTATTACGATTGCTATTGCTTAGGCGGTAGGGGGGCAGGGCTAGCCACCCGGCCCATATGAACTTTTCTTACTTTGCTGCTGCGAAAAGGAAGAAAAGGGGATATCTCACCGGTATCACTCCAGCCCGAAGACACTCCATCGACGTCTTTCTCCCCTCTCTCGTACTTGCGCCACAGTTTGGCCACCTTCTTCATCAGCTGGTCGTAGAACTCCGAGCAGTCGGAGTAATGTTCCACCGACTTTTCGTACTCCACGTTCAGCTCTGGCAGCGGGCTTTCTGGCTCCGAAGGCTCTGATGGAGGCTTTGGAGGTCTCTGGAAACGGGAGAATTTAATTATACAGGTTTATTGGTAATCAATTAGCATCCTTTTAAAGGCTTATTCTGTACACCAATATAATCATACCATAATTATCATACTCTATGTATAAAGTGAGTCATATATAGTAGCCGGCAAACAACTTGAACATTAAACCATAGCTACCTCTCTTTTGTTTTCTCTGCTAACGAAAGGGAGAGAGTGATATTTTTGTGTTCAACTTACGTGCCGGGACCTATACCTAGGTATAAAGTGAGAAGGTCACAAGATTATATCTTTTACTTGTTTTTACCCGCGGCTTCGCCCGCATACGCATTATAATTTATAGCCTATGTATTATTCTGATATATAAGCTATATTATTGCAAAGTTTCATCACAATCCGTTCAGTAGTTTTTGCGTGAAAGAGTAACAAACATCCATACATCCATCCATCCATCCATCCTCACAAACTTTCGCGTTTATAATATTAGTAGGATACTTGATTGCATCATGTTGGTTGCCTGAAAGAAAACGCTTTAAGCGATAATACTGCCAGTTAGAAACCGATTTGTATTGTTTTGTCCTTGTAATCTGTTTTTTATGTAATGTGGTTCTCTATGTTTAATTTAATCATTGCCGGAATAAGTTTAGGGCTTATATTAATTAATAAATAATATTAAAATTATTTGATTTAGTAAACAAACAGACAATTAAAAATATAAAAAAATTATATATTTACCCGCACTGGAATCGGCGTCGAGTCACTCGACTCATTATTTTCTTCGAGCGACACGTCCCAAGAAGCATCGCTCGAATTTCTCGAGGCTGGTTCTACATCTGAGCCAATCTGATCTACATTCGAGCCACTAGAGTCTAAATTCGAGCCACTCGGGTCTACATTCAAGCGACCCGGATTCGAGCCTCTTGGCTCTACATTCGAGCCGCTTGGCTTTACATTCGAGCCACTTGGCTCTACATTTGAGCCACTCCGGCCTACGTTTGAGCCACTCGGACCAACATCTGGGCTGCTCGAGTCTTGATTACTTGCGGATTTTAAGCAACGATGTCTTAAATATCTCTTCGTTATTTTCTTAAATTTCTGATATCTCTTTTGCTCTCGTGGAGATGTTAGTTGTTCGGTCGGGATATCTGAGTCATCCGAGTCACGGCTACTTTGCGAGGATGATGAACTGGCTACGACGTCTTTGATTGGATCGTCTGATTTCTCTCGTTGTGCTGAAACGAATAAATTGTTCACAAAATGTATGGAGGCTGGTATAATAATAATCAAAAAATCTAACCACAAGACTCGTTACATTTCGAGAAAGTTCATATTTTTCTGAGTCCATTACATCAGTTGAAAACAAAAAAGAGCCCTGCTTTTTTTTAAAATTAATTTTGATTTTATTAGGATAAATAAATATATTTGGCTCAATAGGTAGTTTATCTCTAGGAACTCTGATTAAGTAACCTCCAAATTGTTAAATAAAAGCATTTTTACCAATTAGACACACTCTTTAAGTGATTTTTTGTCACATTGTACCTACTAACTGGTCACACTGGTAGGTTATAATTTTCAATTTTAGCAAATTGAGAGGTAAATGTTGAAGAATCAGCTTTGAATCCAAGTAAAATAACGCTAGAAACACTTTATTATTGTTAAACTAGAAAAAATAAAAAGCTGCATTATTTTTTTTCAGATAATTTATTTTTCACTTTAAAAAAAAATGCAGGGATAAAAAAATCTAAATTAAATATTTTTCAGAAGCCCATAAAACAAGCTTTCAAATGATGTATATATCATCTTGGTTCGATTTTTCTCTGAATATTATACCACTTGTGGACATCACCTTTTATTATTTTTCGCCAAATAATGACACAACCGACTTGAATTATTGCGATTTACATTCTTATAATTATGGTAAGTACAAAATTCGAAAAAAGCCGTGGTGGTCTAGTGGTAGTATAAAAAATCCGTGGTGGTCTAGTGGCAGTAACACCCGACCTGCAATCGTGAGGTCGTGGGTTCAAATCCCGATCCCGTACCAATGAGTTTCTTTGGAACTTATGTACGGAATTTCACATCATTAGCTTTTCGGTGAAGGATTACATCGTGAGGCAACCTGCATACGTCCGTAGAAGAAATTCGATGGCGTATGTGAATCCACCAAACCGCACTGGGCCAGCGTGGTGGATATAGCCCAATCACCCTTCGTGGATATGCCTACGTCCTGTAGTGGACTATTAAAAAGGCTAGTACAGTACAAAATACGAATAGTTCGCCTGAATCGAAGTACATCTTCGAACAAATATATACATAGATATAAATAGAGTCACAATCGTTCAAAAAAAGTGTCCGAGCCAGACTGCCCAAGCTGTGTGGCTTTTTATGTAGTTAGTCATAAGGCTATTGCAAGCCGACTATACTAAGCGCCACACAAGTTGAAGGATGTGAAGTTAGCTACAAGCTGCGAAATAACCAATCAACGTGCGGCTTTATGTGAGCTTCTGCCAGGATTGTATATTGTGCAGCTTGTAGCTAACACCTACCAACTTGTATGGCGCGGACTGTACAACGCCACGCGATGCCAAAGTGCTCGGTTACAACTTGTTCCTAGTTCCTAATTGTTGATTGTACTTGCACACTTTAAATTATGACAGTTTTGTTGATTGAGTTCGGTAGTTTAATTAGTAATAAGTATAGGATATAATAATGAGAAATATGATAAACAAATATTTCCAATAATTGTTGATTTTGCTCGCATATTTTAAATTATAAGAAGTTTTATTGATTTTGAGTTTAATTAGTAATAAGTATGTATAGGAAAATAATGAGAAATATGTGATTTAATAAATACTTGAAAACAACGAATGTTTGAACCACATTAAAGAATACGATTTAAAAATGTTTTTTATTGCACTCAATCCAAACACATACCGAATTTGTGCAATTTTAAAACTAAAATGTGCATTTTTTAAGGAAAAACCGCAATTCCGATATTAATATCGGAATTCCGATATTGAGATCTAATATCGGAAATCAGTATCGGAATTGAAAACCTTCCGATATTACATGCCCTAGTTACAAGCACTAATTAGGTGCCATAACGTCGAGATTCGAGCAAAACGGGTCATTGTGAATTATTTAATGTGAATATCTTAGGTATGTATGGCGGCGCTCGGACATTTTTTTACTACTTTCACTTAGGGACTGTGGCTCTGTAGATATTTACTCGAAAATATATATACCATTTATAGATTATTAATAATAAAATAAATATGTTAATTGTAATTTTTTCAATAACAGCTCCGCCGGTTTCGGTATCGCTTCTGAAGAAACAAAAAATTTACTGTCAATGAGTCGCTCAAATTGTTGTACCTACCTACGCCATTTTAATTAAGTTTATTTTAATTAAGTGGATAGATTTGGTAGGTTTTCGTCATTCATACTTC
The DNA here is from genome assembly GCA_949316475.1 of Hypomecis punctinalis. Taxonomy (NCBI): domain Eukaryota; kingdom Metazoa; phylum Arthropoda; class Insecta; order Lepidoptera; family Geometridae; genus Hypomecis; species Hypomecis punctinalis. Next base: position 1,704,952 of record OX438794.1, on the reverse strand, counting down.
TGGCACCGTGTTGTGTTTACTTGTTTTTAATGTACGATGTAGGTAGGTAACTAATTTTAATGTTTAATTAATTAATGTGGATTAAGTGTAAATAGATGATTTATTTATGTAAGCAATTGATTTTTTTTGTTAAGTGTTTACCACTGTGTAGATTTTTATTGACTTCTCAAAAGCTGACACACATTTGTTGAATAAATGAAATGAAATAAGTTATTGAATTTTCAAAAATACCTAACTCATTTAATCTATTTCAGTAAAATTTAATTTTACCTTTGAAGTTTGATCTACCAAACAAAAAGGATGACCAAAATCGATTCATCATCATACTAATATTATAAATCCGAAAATTTGTTGGTTTGTTCCTGCTTCACGCAGCAACGGAGCGACGGATTGACTTCATTTTTGGCGTGGACATAGTTCAAGAACCGGGGGCCTTATTGTGTAAGCGCTCTGGCGTTCGGCTTCGCTTTTTCTCCCGCTCGCTCTCGTGGCGTGAGTAACTGGCGCAAGCAAGAGAAAAAGCGAAGCCGAACGTCAGAGTGCTTACACAATAAGGCCCCTGGACACGATTGGCACAGGACCGAGGCAGATGGCACAGTACGAGAGAGGCCTATACCCAGCAGTGGGATAAAGAATACTGTAGATAATGATGATGATAGTTCAAGGCCCGAAAAGTGACATAGGCTACTTTTTACCCAGAAAAAATAAAAGATTCCTGTGGGATAGCACAAAAGGCAAAAACCACGCGGGCGGAGCCGCGGGCAAAAGCTAGTTAAAACATAGAAACAGAGTTAAATTGCAAACCTCCTTTTTTTGAACTCGGTAGGACGAATCAAACATGGCAGCTGTAAAATTTGCTACAAACTGCGGGAAACCCAATCCACAGTTAGGGTAGGTAAGGGTAGGCCTATGTCCAGCAGTGGACGTCCTGCGGCTGATGAATGGATGAGTAAAATACTTACATGATTCAATGAAACGTTTCACTTTTCCACTGTTTGCTCTCTTCTTTCTTTCCTGCTCGTGTTCTTGCTTGCTTCTCGAAGTCATTGTGTATAAAAAAATTAAGCACGGCTAAAAACATAATTAAAAATTAGAAAACGAACATCTAGATTTCTTATATAAGCGAAGAAAACCTATAAATAAAATAATATCACTCACAAAAACATTAAAAAAGAAAATTGCACTCTATCTTTCAGTTACTTTAAATAAGGTAGGTATTCGAGACTTGTTTCTTGTAGAAGTAAAAAATAAAAAGAGTAAGTAAGTGAAACTACCCGCAGATGTTAGTAATGATTCAATGTAGGCAACTTTACGACGTACGAATACGTCATTCGTACGGTCCGAATTACTCATAAGGTGTTCAATGAGTTTACAATAATTATGCATCACAGGAAAGTTGCTTATAAATAAAAAAAAACATGCCGGTGATGAACACTTGGATTTTATTTAACCACCTTAGTTGATAAGTGTAGGTATATCTATCCACACCCCTTCATAGGGAAGAAACCCTGTTACAATATTGTTTTTTGCCACGACTGTGACTTTATAGTCGAGTGGTGCTACTATCGCATTTTTCTACCGAATTTTAAGACATAAGATTCTTTAAAACAAGCGTACGTCAAAATATTCTGTAAATAATTATTTTTATATAAATGGCACAACCAACGTTTATCATAAAAATCTGAATACAAAATTCGACTACTCAAAGACCACTTTCAAAAAAAAATTAAAAATAAGTAAGCGTTGACTTGAGTTTTTTCGTCGGTTAAAAAATAGAGTCCCTGTTTCGGGAAAAAAAAAACAATGGAGGGGCGTGCAGTTTGAATTTTTATACGAACTTACCTTCTTTTTTCTCGCAGGTTGTCCCGCTCCGACACTCGCCTGACGGTGAACACGTCAGGCGTCTTCATCCGAGGAGTCAGCTCGCTGGAGCTCCGCGAGCCAGAGACGGGAGAGCTGGTGTTCTCCACCGCTCCAGCAGCTACTGGCCAGCGCTGCGCGGTTCCTGACGCCGTCAACAATTTGCACGCAAAGGTAGGTGTCTCTTTTCGGCGTGTCAACTTCCAAGTTAGCTGTCCTTGTCCCTACTGAAATTGTTACTACTGTCGCTGTGCCTGATGCACAACTCAAAGGTACCTGTCATTTTTCGGCATTTCAACAATCTAGCAGGTTCTCTTTGATGCCTTGCAGAACGTCCAGAAGCCAGTACTGTTGTTGACTCTCTGAAAGCAGGTTGCCAGTCCACCTTGTCAGCAGCCAATCTTATATTGGGCTCAACCTCTTGACAGCGAAGGTAATTGTCTCTTTTTGGCGTGTCAACTTCCAAATAGGTTGTCCATCTCTACTTTGCCAGCAGCCAACGATCAACAACTTGTATAGCTGTCTCTCCTGTTTCACCAGCAGCTGTCTTTCTTAGGAGTGAGCTCACTGAGCTTTGTGAACTAGAAACGGGAGAGCTGGTGTTCTCCACCGCTCCAGCAGCTACTGGCTAGCGCTTCGCCGTGCCTAATGCTGTCTACAACTTGCACGCGAAGGTAACTGTCTTTTTCTAATGTGTAGACTTCCAAGCTGGTCGTCTTTGTCCCGTCTGAGTTTGTAATCCGAGGAGTCAGTTCGCTGGAGCTCCGCGAACCAGAGACGGCCAAGCTGGTGTTTTCCACAGCGCCGGCAGCTACTGGCCAGCGCTGCGCGGTGCCTGATGCCATCAACAACTTGCATTCAGCTAGCTGTCTCTTTTTAGCGTTTTAACTTTCAAGCAATTTGTCCTGGTCCACCATTCCAGCAGCTAACACTCAACCTTTCTCACGCGAAAGTAGAGTTTCTGTCTCTTCAGAAAGCTATTTTTATCCTGATCTGAAATGTCTGAAAGTGAACACGTCAGGAGTCGGCAGGGGGACTGGTGTTGTCCACGCTAGCGGCCCGCGGAAAACGCTGCGCCATGACTGATGTTCTGAAAAATTTGCATAAGTATAGGTACTGAGCGGCACGTTAGTGTAACGCTGAGGATAGTGTGGAGGGATAGCTGCGTATGGTGACCGCCATCCTAAAGTCATGCGCAAACATCCCCTCCACACTTCGCTCAGCGCTAGACTTACGTCAAAGAAGATATAATAATACTACGCTTACGTGCCGTGACTTGTAGCTGTGTCAACTTCTCAGCTGGTTGTCATTGTTCCACTACACTTAAACCACATACGGCCGGTTCACACATGGTCTCTGGTCCATTATATTGGATACGTTTTTAAGGGTTCCGTACCCAAAGGGTAAAACGGACCCTATTACTAATTTTGCGTAGGAAGTTTTTACACATTATTCTGGTACATTTGAAGTATCTGGTAAAACGTACCAGTAAAATGAAGACCTTCAGGTACCTATTCGGTAAAATTTGGTTGTAAAATCCATAAGTAACTGACTGTTTGTTGGCAGCAAATATCAACGAAACGCATCACTTCCCCGGTGGACGAGGATCTGGTCATCCACTCCGACTCCTCCACCTTCCTCCGCGGGGCTGAAGGCACCCACATGGAATCCAAGGTATCATACATTTGGGAATCAACAATGTTGCGTATTTTCACTGTTTGCAGCTCGAGAACTCTTTATTTAGCAGTGTGTAGTCAAACGCGAACCTATTCGATTTAAAAAAAAAAGTTTCGAGAAATGTTAAGAATATCAATAAACTAACAGTTAATTTACTATTGATACATACTAGACGTCGCATATTTATATGGCTGATGACTATGATGAATTGACTTTTGACTTGGTAACAGCAAAAAAATCAAGACAATTTGATTTGGCACATTTATCTAACTAAACGTATCTAGGCCGAATTAAACTTATTGGCGACTGTTAAGTTAGCTACGAGCTGCGCAAATCTCAAACCTAAAACTGACTCAAGCTAACAATAACTAACTTCACAGCTACCAAGAATCCTTGATACGGCCTATATACTGTGCGCCACACAAATCGGCAGATGAGATGTTAGCCGCAGATGACACTTCGCCGTGATTGGTTAATTATTGAGCAAATGTGCACAATTCCGACGCCGCGTGTTGTAGTGCGTAGCGTACGGGAGGCACGAGGTTGACGAGCGGGTGTGCCCCGGCGTCTCGTGTCACTGGCTCCCACGTATACCTATATTTCGGCTTTTGCGCAGCGTTCTGCGCATAACTTCCAATCCGCCGATTTGTATGGCGCTTAGTATACCAAACTTTTTGAAGTGAAACTTCTAATGCGACTTCCAACAAGGTTGCGTTAAACGTTTAACGCTACCATGGAGGAGGTATGAAAGCACTTTCGCGTCGAAGTTTCATTTCTTCCGCGCGGAGGAACTCCACGCACTATTTTTTTCTTTTAGGAGTTATTCTGGACGGCCGACCAAGACATCTACCTCAAAAGTATCAACGGTTCCGTCGTCCTGAGCGGGAAAGAAGGAGTTTACATTGACGTTAGATACCTGCCTATAGCTATACCCGTCAACAAAACTATGGGTGTGGGGCAATTCGGCCAGAGCGCGGGGCAATTCGGCCAGAGCGCGGGGCAATTCGGCCAAGGGGCGGGGCAATACGGTCAAGCGCAATTTAAAGTGTGCGTGTGTATGCCACAAGGGAAACTGTTCAGGGTAGCGGCGACTGGGAGAAAAGCCGCTTGTTCGCATGTCAACATGACTGGGGAACACAATCCTTGTATTTAATCATTTAAGAAGAAATATTTAGTATGTAATTTTTATGCTAGTCTGGTAGCACTAAGTAGTTAGTAGTGTTATACTGCCGTCTATAACCTAAAAAGCCGTTAAACCACAAAACCAAATTTTTGGGTATCAACGAAAAACGCGGGACTAGACAGATAAAGTACTTTAACTATGATTTAGACAATTATTTGCAAAAACGGCTTTAAAGGTAAGCTATTATTTGTAGAATAATGATGTTTTCGAATAATTATGGGATCATAGCGGTATTTAAGTTATGTTTTGTTGGATGACGACTTTATTGACTTGTAAAGTAGAAATAAGAATGTCAATAGCGGTGTTTTCACAATTTATATCTTCTAAACTATAAACGATATAAAAATAATTCTTAGATGACCGATAGATAATTTGAAACTCAAATTTGAAAGAATGTGTTTAAAAGTGAAAAATGACCCCCTGTGGCTTAACGGTGTTATAGCTTATGGACGGCAGTAGGTATACATAATAAGTAGAACATTGTAATAATAATGCGAATCGAAAGTATAACGATAAGTAAACTATTATACTTATAAGTAAGTTACAGTCATCATTTGGAAATATGCAACTGTAAAATTAGAGCGCTCGTTCACGGCAATTTGTTTCACCGGATAACGGACCGTTTTTCACCGGATTCGCGGTGGTGTATGGTTTATAATGTACGTGTGTTGACGCAACGGACATCCATCCGGCGAAAAATTTAGGCATTTGTTTATTAACGGTCCGTTGACCGGTGAAAAAAAACGGCCGTGAACAAGCGCTCTTACATTTTTATAAAATCTACGTACTTAACTAGTTTTTTTAGTGATAGCCTAATTTAGCCCATACCAGAAAAAATATAAAAAATAAAATTGCCTTTTTATTTGCTATAAACCTAAACATATTTACAATTTTAAACAATGTTTTACAATTTTAATTTTAATGTTAGTAGAATTAAATTAAACCTAGTGTTAGTGAATGCAGTGATTATGACTATATAGCAATCCCTTGCTGGGTATAGGCCTCCTCCAATTTCTTCCATTTTTTCCAGTTTTGTGCTACTTCGACCCAGTTTTTTCCCACTATCGTAACTATGTCGTCCGCCCAACGTGTTTGTGGCCTTCCCACGTTTCTTTTTTCTTGTGGTCCGCTCCATTTGGTGCTCTTAAGAGTCCAGCGTTGGTCGGTGCATCTCGCTACGTGGTCGGCCCAGAAAAAATATATTGACTATTAAGTTTTTTGGGGTGGTCATAGAAGAATTAAATTACTTATTTCAGTACTTATTAAGTTGGCAAAACTTAACTATGAGTAGTATCTACATAAAAATATGTATAGTTGTTCGACTAGCGGCGCTAGAGTATAGGCCGAATCAATATTTCTGTCGGCTGAGAAAATAGCTACACTGCGCAAAACCCAATCCTCGGGCAGCTGTTAGTGAGCTTCAACCAGGATTGGGTTTTGCGCAGCTTGTAGTTTTGTAACTAACTTCACACCCGCCAAAAAGTTTGATTTGGCCTATACTTCAATTTATCACTTATTCACCTTGTTTTTATTAGAATGCCGAAATTAATCTTATATAGGCCCAATTTTAGAGGCGCCATCCTAATTATAATAGCAATTTAAAGTAGCCGTTTCTTTTTCACTACATGCATTTGATAGAGAGAACATAATTTTACGTTGGTATTACATTTACGATGGCGCCTTTAAAATTGGGCCTAATGTATTTTATTTATTTTAAGATAATAAATAGCAAGGTTTTGTTGTTAGTATAGCTATGTATAATGTTCTAGTCAATGTTCAACGATAACCATATCTAGCTAATAGAAAATATCATTTTAAACTAAAGGTTGCTACACACATAGTCGGCTCGGCCTCGGTCGGCACCCCATGAATTTTCGGGAGAAATCCGAACTAAAGCCGATCTTTCACTAAGCCGAGACGCGTAAAGAACTAATGAAAAACGAATAGTGCCGACTGAACACGAAGGAACCACCCGATCGGTGCCGATCGACACGAGCCGAGTGATGACGAACGAATTGTTTCAATGTATGTATTTTGTTTTTGATTGTTTTGTCACAGAGCTATTAATTTTTAATGTTATTAATTGTTGTATAGTTATACCTACCCTTGTTTAAAGGGGCTCGCCAGAATACCAGCGTTGAGTGTTGGGTCCTCCCAGCAGTCAACACCTATAGCTGAGGTGGGTCCCTTTCGACACTTTTTTATTTCGTTATTTTATAACTTTCCTTGTACCTATTTTGTATCTGTCGAATAAATAAATTTCATTTCAATTTAGTAGCCGAGTCGAGTGCCATTCGACAAATTGCGCCGGACCGACTGTGCCGACCCGATTATGTGTGTAGCAAACCTTACTCACTTGTGACGTAAATTAAAGCGTACATATCTATACATAAAATTGTTGAAATAAAACAATGAAACTGAATCAAATTCATTTATTTCCCTAACATCATAAACACATACAAAACATTCTTTCGCACATGACGTCTCGAAATACGATTGTTTTCTACATTTTTACTACATACGTTATATGTATGGTAAATAAATAGATGTCTTAAAAAAAATGTTTTCAATTTTGGTTTTTGTGCTTTGATACCTTTGATCACCTTTGATAGCACAAAATCAAACCTTTTTTAATAAAAGGTAGGTTTAGACTCTAAAAACATTTCCATTTTCAAAAGGCCCAGATTTTTGACAATATTATTATGTCTAAATTGTCAAAATTTGTGTACATAAGCACCCTTAAGCTCGAAACATACTATCGGACGCGGCTTACGGACGCGACTGACAGCCGCGACTGATAGGTATCTAGACTATGAGAGTACACTAAGCCGTGCACACTATCGGACATAAGTCGCGGACGTCACCTTCGGACGACCTTGAGCGTTCGGACGTCCGAGAGCGATCTGGCACACCGGATGTTTTAAGACTGTGCACATTGCTAAGTCGCGGCTGTCAGTCGCGTCCGTCAGCCGCGTCCGATAGTATGTTTCCGGCTTTAGAATAATGAAAAATAGGAGAAACGACATAAAGTAAAAAAGTTGTGACGCATGATCTCAGAAACATGGCGGCGAAAACACATAGACACTGCCATGTGATCTTGACACAAATGACACTTGAGTGATCAAATGTCAAATTCGATTTCACAATGTCCACCATACTTCAAACGTCTCTTATGCGAAACTTTTATTTTGAACCCTAAGGTCATAGTAATAGTGCCATGTCAATTCAAACACCGCCCCTATGTGAGCACCATAATTATATAGGTACTATTTTTTGTGCCGTTTTGCACAGCCAATTCGGTATCTAGACAGATACATATTCAAAGGCTATACCTTATGAACTTTTTATTTTTCCGGGATAAAAAGTAGCCAATGACACTTCGACTTTCAATATAGTTTGAAAACTACTCAACCGAAATAAAGGGACCACCTCCGATATAATAATCTATCAAACAAAAAAAAAGACTCATCTAAATCAATTCAATTTTTTTTCGGAATAAACGACGTAACGTTTTTTTATTAGTCAACATGTAAACCAAACTTAGAACCAACTATATATTTACCATACATTAACCATTTGAAGAGACAAGCATTGAAATCTATTTCCTAAACAGATTCCATTGAAAATAGTTCAGGGCAATATTATAATAGGCCGTTGAATTTTGAAAATCCATCTATACGCGACAGCATTACAACTATAGCAATTTCAATATATACAAGTAAATGTTAGTCATTATTCAAAATACAGAAATTGATTTAAAATTTCCTAACATCGAAAAATAAAACGGGGATTTTTTATATATTTTACAATCATTATAAATTATTATAATTATATAATTGAACGTGTTAAAAGTTACTATTCAGAATGAATAGACGTCACCGATCTATACGAGCTAGCCACCCGGCCTATACGAACTTACTTACTTTACCGATCTATAAACGCATAGATATTTTTTTCACAAAGATTTAAAAAAAAAAACATACATTTGAAATGTTAACCTGAGGAGGTTATAAAAATGCGGCTCTTTACAAAAAGAAATGTTTAAAAAAAAACAACCGACTTCATTGTCTGAAGAGCCGGTGAAGATTAATTTACATCCATCTGATAACCAACTAGTCAAGCATGCGATCACGAATAGCCACGAAAATAACTCATTTTGACGTGTGAAAAAGTGACAGATATATACTATGACATAACGCTGTCTCGTTCTGACACTACGAAAGAAATAATTCGTGGCGCGCATATTAACCCGGCAGATGAGACATATTTTTTTATTAAAAGTATTGAATGTTGCTGCAAAACCCGGTTATGAAATATTACTAATTTAATTAAAAATAGCCATAAACACTTTTGGATAGGCAAGTTATCATAAGCGTATTTGCAAATGAATGATAATTAATAAAAAAAAATGTCTCATCTAGTTATCAGATGAGTGACGGTCCTTTATCCACGTCTCTCCTACTATGACGTCAATCAAGCCTTGACTATAATGTCTTGACATAAAGCAAGTTTATTCACATATTTTGGCGCTTGTTAAAAAATACTAAACCAAAATAAATATTTCACTAATGGCGATGCTCAGATCAAATAAAAAAATCAAGACAGAACGTCGGGAACAGAGAAGAGACGCCGGTTTTTTATACATGTGGTGAATTGCACCGCTATGGTTTGATTGACGAGCCAAGGCGTAGTTTCCTTGTACGTGTATGTGTGCGTGATTGTGTCTGTACACGTAGTTTTGCCGGACTCACTTGTTTTGTTCACAAAATTGTCTTTTTTTTTACTTGGTCTGAGTAGCGATGTTATTTCAGAACCGCGCAAATCCGTTACATACAAAAAAAAAAAACATAAATCGAATCGAGATCAAAAACCTAGTTTTTTTTTACAATTACGAATGAGATCTACACTTATGCTCATGTTTTGGCAAATAAATGCATTTTTATTTTAGAAGTCCGTTGAAAATTAATGCAAATAAAAAAAAATATTCGAAAAGTCTAAAAACAAAGAAGCTCATAAAAACATTGTGATAACACTTCCAAGTCTTTTGATTTGATTACATATTATTTGGGTGTTAATATTATTTTTATTACATGATTGATATTTAAATGAGCACATAATTATGAACTGGGTTTTCGGTGAAGGAAAACATCGTGAGGCAACCTGCATACGTCCGTAGAAGAAATTCGATGGCGTATGTGAATCCACCAACCCGCGCTGGGCCAGCGTGGTGAATATGGCCCAGTTACCCTTCGTGGGTAGGCCTATTCAATAATGGACAATCAAAAAGACCGGTATAGGCCGCGCCACACAAGTTGGCGGATGTGAAGTAAGCTACAAAGCTGCGCAATATCCAATCCTGACTGAAGCTCACATGAAGCCACACGTAGATTGACTATTGCGCAGCTCACATCCGCCAACTTGCGTGGCGCGGCCTATACAGCACATAATATGACCAGAAAATATATAAGTTGACGACAACTTAATCTTTTGTGCTACAACAGTACACCTATGTCTTTATAGATCGACGTTCGCTAAACAACTTTTGACATTAAAAAAAAAACTAGTAACCTAATAATATTAAACTATTGTTATTCGACAATCTCACAACGAATAGGAAGCCTCAATAATTTAGAATCGTTATATCCGAAACCACACTTCTCTTGTAATCTGATCCCTACGTTTTGGCATAGACAAATTTATGCATAAATTCATCTACATAAGTTTCACCACTTTTGGATAAATTCTATTCAACAGATAGGTACCTATTGAGTCGAGGATGGCATTATCTTTGCGATAGACCCCTCTATACATATAAATAAATATAAAAAGGTACCAGTCGAGTAAACATTTGAGTTTATTTTGCATTTACCTAAAACAAAATGCGTTTATAGTTTTAAACACACAATCATGTTAACACAGCAACGTGTCAAAAATAGTTTATTTACGGCACGTGTCTTCATATAAACATATAAAATGGAATAGCTGTTCCGTGATTTTTTAGTTGATGTCACAGTAAAAGTTTTTCATAATTTCTCAGTAAATAATATAAGCTTCAGAAAGTTCTTGCACTTTGCAAAGCAACAGCATTTAATCAATCCAAAAAATCCACTATCTAGTAGTTTAAATTATCTCATACCGCTTTCTCATTGACTTAGATCCAATGAATTTTATTTAACACGTCGGAAGACGTCAGCATCCGGGAATCAGAATTTCTTCTCCGGGTGCTGACACATCTTTGTATATTTAATGTATTTTGGTGTCAATAAATTGATTATTTTTAATTGACCCTACAATCACTAAAACAACGCAGATACAGCCCGAATCAAACATCTTGTCGGCTGTGAAGTTAGCTACAAGCTGCGCTAAACCCAATCCTCGGGCAACTACGTAGGTAATATCACAGGGGCTATATATTACAATATAGCACGGACTATACTACATTTACCAAGACACAGCTGTGTACAATCAAATCCCCTGATAAATCTATCCAAAAGTGGGGAAACGTACCATCAAAGTCTTAGTAAAAAATAATTCACAAAATACTGCTTGAAATATACACCGAAAATTAATTATGTTTATAATTATTACTATTTATTTATTATTACACCGCCCCCGTGCCCGCCTCCGGACTCACGATTTGATACGTGATTAGGTACTCCGGATACGCCTGGAAATTGAAAAAAAAAACGGTAATTATAAAATGAAGCTATGAAATGCTCAATCTCAATAATTTATTGCACCGAAATTTACATACAGTTGTTAATTAACATGTTTTGTATAAATATACATATGCCCTTATAAGGGTATGGGTATGGCAATTGTATTATTTGTATTGGAACGATTTATTATTTTCTTTTTTAGATTATCGTTAAAAAAATCGTCTAAGTCTATCGTCTAGCATTTGGATAATAGGATAAATTTAATTTGATTTATAAAACAGTTTACAGTTTAGTTACGGATTGTAGTAGAAATGATACTAAGTTGATATATTCACTGATCTAATATGGTGGACGACTCAAGATGGCGGACAGCCAAAGATGGCGGACAACCCAAAATGGCGGAGAGCCTAAGATGGTGGACTAGTTAATATGCATAGAAAAGGTTTGCTGAAAGTAGTATGATATAATTTATACCTGATCCTCCCAATATACCACTCTCTGAAAACACGAGTCCCCTACTGCTGGACCGGCCCGTCACGCTGTGATGCCCGGATAGAGCGTGCGCCATTTTCATCGTGTAATATGGCGGACGATCAAAGTTGGTGGACAACTGAAGATGGCGGACTTTATTTTTTGTGCCTGGCATGGAATCGGCATATTTTTAAGGAAAAAATGAAAATATAAGTCAGTACCTGTTCTCCCCTGTAGACCACATATTCCGGGAACACGAGTCCCCCACTGCTGGGCCGGCCCGCCACACTGTGGTGTCCGGGTTGAGCGTGCGCCATTTTCATCACACTCATCATTTAGAACCCCAATAATTTTAAACCTAATATGGCGAACGACCAAAGATGGTAGACAAAGACTGCGATAGCTTCAAGATGGCGGACAGCCCAAGATGGCGGACGGCCCAAGATGGCTGACAGTTAAAGATGGCGGACGGTCCAAGATGGCGGACTTTATTTTTAGTGCCCGGCATGGAATTGGCAATTTTTTTTAAGGAAAAAAATGAAGTATTTAATATTAGTTATTACCTGTTCTCCCCTGTAGACCACGTACTCTGGAAACACGAGTCCCCCACTGCTGGGCCGGCCCGCCACGCTGTGGTGCCCGGGCGGAGCGTGCGCCATCTTCATTGCACTCATCAGTTGGAACGCGCGCCCTAACGTCACGCGACAGAGGAGCATTTGTCTGGAAACACCATAAAATTAATCATTATTTTTTTGTTAAAAACGTAACAACCATTATCATACAATCGATCTCAAGTTGAAAACAGCGATTTTGGTATTTGTTGCCAAAATTGTCCCATAGTAAAAGTTTAAACATTATTTTAATTTTTGTCTTTTCGCGAGCTTTTCGGCGAAAGAAAAGATCGTGAGGTAATTTGCAACTGAGTATGTCAAGGATACGGTCCAGTTGCCTTTCAAGGGAAGATCTAAAGTTGCAAGAACTTTAACAGTCCTTGTTTAAGGCTACGGGAGTTAAGACTCTCGCATGTATTCAAACAGAAGTGATCTGACGCGGTCTTTAATCTACTTCAAAAAGAAGGTTCTCATTTCTACTGTATGATTTTTCTGTATTACGTGATTACTCCGCCAATTATGAACCTATTTTAATGGTTCTTTTTTATTTAATTTGCTTAGTAGATCAAACTTAATTAAACTATATTGAAATCAGCTGAGGTTTCAAAAATCAACAATAAACCAAAAAATGATATACGTCGACGAGTGAACTATTGGAATTTCGTTCACGACTGAAGTCGATGTGTACCATTTTTAAAAAAATTAAAAATAATTGTATATTAGTATTAGCGCAGTTTCAGGCCTAAAAATTTATACATGGTTACTGATAACCAATTAGCATCCTTTTAGGGGCGTATTGTGTACATCAAAACTAACATTTTTTGTTCTGCGACTTATGTCAAAACTAAAAAGAGCTGTTCTATACATTTTGTCGAGGGTGAACTTCGAGCATATATCTACAGAGCCACAGTCCTTGAGTGAAAGTAGTGTAAAAATGTCCGAGCGCCGTCATACATACCGACTTAGATATTTATATTAAATATGACCAGTTTTCTCGAATCTCGACGTTATGTCACCTAATTAGTGCTTGTAACCGAGCATTTTGGCATCGCGCGGCGTTGTGGTCGGCTCGCAATCGCCTTACGACTAACTACAAGATCATTTTTTGCAAAAAATAGCATGGCCGACTTCACCCGTGTACAGAATCATTACATAGTATAAAACAAAGTCGCTTTCCGCTGTCTGTCCCCATGTATGCATCTTTAAAACTACGCAACGGATTTTGATGCAGTTTGTTTCATTAGATAGAGTAATTCAAGAGAAATGTTTATATGTATAATACACCTGTGCGAAGCCGGGGCGCATCGCTAGAACCCAAATATTATGAACGGATCGATGTAACATTTTTCACATTATTGTTGATTTATCAAAAATGGCTCAGCCAATTTCGATAAAATTTATATGGGACCAATTTATTATATTATTTCCAATAAAGAAAAGAATTATTGAAATTGGACTACTCTGAAAAAAGTTATGCCTGGTTATACATAAAAATATATATATATATATATATATATACGCGTCGAATTGTATATCTCCTCCGGTGGTTCGTCGGTCAAAAAACCCTGCCCACTACATAGCTTGGCCAGTTTTGGCTCGGACACTTTTTGCGCGATTGTTACTCTATAGATATTTTCTCGAAAAGGGTGAACGATATTTTCGATAGTCACCTGTGGCACAGATAACATCCTTTATCTTTGTGCTGCGGGCAACCCGAGCCGCCGCCGAAGCCGTACACGTACTGGTTGCTCTTGGAGGAATGCTCCGCGAAGTATATGCCGGCGCCGAACATGCCGCCTGTGAATAAACAACAAAGGATTTTTTAACTGTAGGTAGTTGGGAGAATGACCGATTGGTATAAAATTCGCCTTTCGCTAAACAACCTGGCTACTCTTTTACTAAACTTGCCTACTATTTTACTAAATCTGCCTATTTTTTTCTAAGCCTGGCTACTGTTTTACTAAACCTGGCTACTCTTTCACTGAACCTGGCTACTGTTTTACTAAACCTGGCTGCTCTTTCACTGAACCTGGCTACTGTTTTACTAAACCTGGCTACTCTTTCACTGAACCTGGCTACTGTTTTACTAAACCTGGCTGCTCTTTCACTGAACCTGGCTACTGTTTTACTAAACCTGGCTACTCTTTCACTGAACCTGGCTACTGTTTTACTAAACCTGGCTACTCTTTCACTGAACCTGGCTACTGTTTTACTAAACCTGGCTACTCTTTCACTGAACCTGGCTACTGTTTTACTAAACCTGGCTACTCTTTCACTGAACCTGGCTACTGTTTTACTAAACCTGGCTACTCTTTCACTGAACCTGGCTACTGTTTTACTAAACCTGGCTACTCTTTCACTGAACCTGGCTACTGTTTTACTAAACCTGGCTACTCTTTCACTGAACCTGGCTACTGTTTTACTAAACCTGGCTACTCTTTCACTGAACCTGGCTACTGTTTTACTAAACCTGGCTACTCTTTCACTGAACCTGGCTACTGTTCTACTAAACCTGGCTGCTCTTTTACTAAACCTGCCTACTATTTTACTAAACCTGCCTATTTTTTTCTAAGCCTGGCTACTCTTTCACTGAACCTGGCTACTGTTTTACTAAACCTGGCTGCTCTTTTACTAAACCTGCCTACTATTTTACTAAACCTGCCTACTATTTTACTAAACCTGCCTATTTTTTTTCTAAGCCTGTCTACTCTTTCACTGAACCTGGCTACTGTTTTACTAAACCTGGCTACTATTTTACTAAACCTGCCTACTCTTTTACTAAACCTGGCTAACTCTTTTACTAAACATGTCTACTATTTTACCAAACCTGCCTACTCTTTTCCTAATCCTGGCCAATGCTTTACTGAACCTGGCTACTCTTTTACTAAAAGTGGCTACTTTAGCCTAAATTGGCTACTTTATTTAAATTAGGCTACAGTACTCGCTATATCTGCCTACTTTTTTTTCTACATCTGGCTACTTTCCTCGCTGTATTTGGCTACTATATCTACCACTCACCAATATATGCGTGTCGTTCGTCGAAGCCCTTCTGCACGATAGCGTTAATGAAGGGCGACCCGTGGAACAGCATGCGCTCGTGGGGCGCGCCCGCCTCCCCGCCCACCTCGCGCCGCCGGTGCGTGTAGCGCTCCCACAACCGCCCGTTCACTATCTTTTGTATCTGAAATGGACAATGTTTGGTTTCGCTTTTTAGATTTTAGGCTTGCTACACATATATTCAGTCTGGTCTCGCTCAAACAATCAGTGACAAAGATTAACCTTGTCAAAGTTTAAGAGTGGGGCACTAGCCGGTGCATTTGACAGCGGTTAGTGACGTCACGCGGAACTTTAAAGGGCTATATACTCATTTTTTTTTGTTAAATTGGCAAAAGAAAAAATACGTGTCTGATATGTCATTCTGACCCTGTGACGTGCTTCCGGGTCTTTGTGAACATTTCTCTTTGGAGTACCGCATTCTCATTCACTCACTCACTCGCATTTTAGTCCCTGTCCGCTCACACGGAAGCTTGCATCTCTCTCTCGACTATCGTTCACTCACTCACTCACCCGGACGATGTTGTAGTGCGAGAAGTGACCGCCCGCGTGGTCCCTGTGCGCTCGCACGGAAGCTTGCATCTCTCTCTCGACTATCGTTCACTCACTCACTCACCCGGACGACGTTGTAGTGCGAGAAGTGACCGCCCGCGTGGTCCCTGTGCGCTCGCACGGAAGCTTGCATCTCTCTCTCGACTATCGTTCACTCACTCACTCACCCGGACGACGTTGTAGTACGAGAAGTGACCGCCCGCGTGGTCCCTGTGCGCTCGCACGGAAGCTTGCATCTCTCTCTCGACTATCGTTCACTCACTCACTCACCCGGACGACGTTGTAGTGCGAGAAGTGACCGCCCGCGTGGTCCCTGTGCGCTCGCACGGAAGCTTGCATCTCTCTCTCGACTATCGTTTACTCACTCACTCACCCGGACGACGTTGTAGTACGAGAAGTGACCGCCCGCGTGGTCCCTGTGCGCTCGCACGGAAGCTTGCATCTCTCTCTCGACTATCGTTCACTCACTCACTCACCCGGACGACGTTGTAGTGCGAGAAGTGACCGCCCGCGTGGTCCCTGTGCGCTCGCACGGAAGCTTGCATCTCTCTCTCGACTATCGTTCACTCACTCACTCACCCGGACGACGTTGTAGTGCGAGAAGTGACCGCCCGCGTGGTCCCTGTGCGCTCGCACGGAAGCTTGCATCTCTCTCTCGACTATCGTTCACTCACTCACTCACCCGGACGACGTTGTAGTGCGAGAAGTGACCGCCCGCGTGGTCCCTGTGTTACAACATAATACAGATGAGAATAAAGTCGAAATGTTGATGGTTGACGGGTTTTTGGAGCGGATCGAGCGAGAACAATGCAGCTCAGCCTCCTAAGCCCGCAAGATTCAAGCTAAACTAGACTCTATTACCTGAGTAATAAAGGCTTGAAGCGCTGTGTATTGACTGTCGCGCCTCCTAAGCCCGCAAGATTCAAGCTAAACTAGACTCTATTATCTGAGTAATAAAGGCTTGAAGCACTGTGTATTGACTGTCGCGCCTTCTAAGCCCGCAAGATTCAAGCTAAACTAGACTCTATTATCTGAGTAATAACGGCTTGAAGCACTGTGTATTGACTGTCGCGCCTTCTAAGCCCGCAAGATTCAAGCTAAACTAGACTCTATTATCTGAGTAATAAAGGCTTGAAGCGCTGTGTATTGACTGTCGCGCCTTCTAAGCCCGCAAGATTAAAGCTAAACTAGACTCTATTATCTGAGTAATAAAGGCTTGAAGCGCTGTGTATTGACTGTCGCGCCTTCTAAGCCCGCAAGATTCAAGCTAAACTAGACTCTATTATCTGAGTAATAAAGGCTTGAAGCGCTGTGTGTTGACTGTCGCGCCTTCTAAGCCCGCAAGATTCAAGCTAAACTAGACTCTATTATCTGAGTAATAAAGGCTTGAAGCGCTGTGTGTTAACTGTCGCGCCTCCTAAGCCCGCAAGATTCAAGCTAAACTAGACTCTATTATCTGAGTAATAAAGGCTTGAAGCGCTGTGTATTGACTGTCGCGCCTTCTAAGCCCGCAAGATTCAAGCTAAACTAGACTCTATTATCTGAGTAATAAAGGCTTGAAGCGCTGTGTGTTGACTGTCGCGCCTCCTAAGCCCGCAAGATTCAAGCTAAACTAGACTCTATTATCTGAGTAATAAAGGCTTGAAGCGCTGTGTATTGACTGTCGCGCCTTCTAAGCCCGCAAGATTCAAGCTAAACTAGACTCTATTATCTGAGTAATAAAGGCTTGAAGCGCTGTGTATTGACTGTCGCGCCTTCTAAGCCCGCAAGATTCAAGCTAAACTAGACTCTATTATCTGAGTAATAAAGGCTTGAAGCACTGTGTATTGACTGTCGCGCCTCCTAAGACCACAAGATTCAAGCTAAACTAGACTCTATTATCTGAGTAATAAAGGCTTGAAGCGCTGTGTGTTGACTGTCGCGCCTCCTAAGACCACAAGATTCAAGCTAAACTAGACTCTATTATCTGAGTAATAAAGGCTTGAAGCGCTGTGTATTGACTGTCGCGCTTCCTAAGCCCGCAAGATTTAAGCTAAAGTAGACTCTATTATCTGAGTAATAAAGGCTTGAAGCGCTGTGTATTGACTGTCGCGCCTTCTAAGCCCGCAAGATTCAAGCTAAACTAGACTCTATTATCTGAGTAATAAAGGCTTGAAGCGCTGTGTATTGACTGTCGCGCCTTCTAAGCCCGCAAGATTCAAGCTAAACTAGACTCTATTATCTGAGTAATAAAGGCTTGAAGCACTGTGTATTGACTGTCGCGCCTCCTAAGACCACAAGATTCAAGCTAAACTAGACTCTATTATCTGAGTAATAAAGGCTTGAAGCGCTGTGTGTTGACTGTCGCGCCTCCTAAGACCACAAGATTCAAGCTAAACTAGACTCTATTATCTGAGTAATAAAGGCTTGAAGCGCTGTGTATTGACTGTCGCGCCTTCTAAGCCCGCAAGATTCAAGCTAAACTAGACTCTATTATCTGAGTAATAAAGGCTTGAAGCGCTGTGTATTGACTGTCGCGCCTTCTAAGCCCGCAAGATTCAAGCTAAACTAGACTCTATTATCTGAGTAATAAAGGCTTGAAGCACTGTGTATTGACTGTCGCGCCTCCTAAGACCACAAGATTCAAGCTAAACTAGACTCTATTATCTGAGTAATAAAGGCTTGAAGCGCTGTGTGTTGACTGTCGCGCCTCCTAAGACCACAAGATTCAAGCTAAACTAGACTCTATTATCTGAGTAATAAAGGCTTGAAGCGCTGTGTATTGACTGTCGCGCTTCCTAAGCCCGCAAGATTTAAGCTAAAGTAGACTCTATTATCTGAGTAATAAAGGCTTGAAGCGCTGTGTATTGACTGTCGCGCCTTCTAAGCCCGCAAGATTCAAGCTAAACTAGACTCTATTATCTGAGTAATAAAGGCTTGAAGCGCTGTGTATTGACTGTCGCGCCTTCTAAGACCGCAAGATTCAAGCTAAACTAGACTCTATTATCTGAGTAATAAAGGCTTGAAGCACTGTGTATTGACTGTCGCGCCTCCTAAGACCACAAGATTCAAGCTAAACTAGACTCTATTATCTGAGTAATAAAGGCTTGAAGCGCTGTGTGTTGACTGTCGCGCCTCCTAAGACCACAAGATTCAAGCTAAACTAGACTCTATTATCTGAGTAATAAAGGCTTGAAGCGCTGTGTATTGACTGTCGCGCCTCCTAAGCCCGCAAGATTCAAGCTAAACTTGACTCTATTATCTGAGTAATAAAGGCTTGAAGCGCTGTGTGTTGACTGTCGCGCCTCATAAGACCACAAGATTCAAGCTAAACTAGACTCTATTATCTGAGTAATAAAGGCTTGAAGCGCTGTGTATTGACTGTCGCGCCTCCTAAGCCCGCAAGATTCAAGCTAAACTAGACTCTATTATCTGAGTAATAAAGGCTTGAAGCGCTGTGTGTTGACTGTCGCGCCTCCTAAGACCACAAGATTCAAGCTAAACTAGACTCTATTTTCTGAGTAATAAAGGCTTGAAGCGCTGTGTGTTGACTGTCGCGCCTCCTAAGCCCGCAAGATTCAAGCTAAACTAGACTCTATTATCTGAGTAATAAAGGCTTGAAGCGCTGTGTGTTGACTGTCGCGCCTCCTAAGACCACAAGATTCAAGCTAAACTAGACTCTATTATCTGAGTAATAAAGGCTTGAAGCGCTGTGTATTGACTGTCGCGCTTCCTAAGCCCGCAAGATTTAAGCTAAAGTAGACTCTATTATCTGAGTAATAAAGGCTTGAAGCGCTGTGTATTGACTGTCGCGCTTCCTAAGCCCGCAAGATTTAAGCTAAAGTAGACTCTATTATCTGAGTAATAAAGGCTTGAAGCGCTGTGTATTGACTGTCGCGCCTCCTAAGCCCGCAAGATTTAAGCTAAAGTAGACTCTATTATACAATACAATAATATAACTTTATTGTACACCAGAAAAACAGCTTAAATAACAAAGTATAAATTTGCTTAAAATTAGGTGGTAGAACGGCGGCGTTATCGCCTTAAGCGATTTCTTCCAGGCTACCTTTGGATGGACAGAAAATCAAGAGTACAAATATGTGGTTGGTGGTGTATAATAAAAGTAAAATGTGGAAAGAAAAAATAATTACTTACGAGTACAAACTAAAATACAATCATTACATATTAAGTATAATAATATACTACATCTTCAATAAGATAAATATACATACATAAACAATTACATAAATATATAATAAATACAATACATACAATAAATACATATTATCTGAGTAATAAAGACTTGAAGCGCTGTGTCCTGACTGTCTCGCCTCCTGCAGCCCGCAAGATTCAAGCTAAAGTAGACTCTATTACAATTACCTGAAGCGCTATGTAACGTTTGCCGGGCGGCCTTCATGAGCCGGTGGCGGTGCCCGTACGCCGCTACGCCGATGGCGCGCAGGTCTTCATGCGACATCTCCGACAGGATGTCCACCGTGATCTGCTCGCGTTCCAGCACCGGCGCCAGTTGCTCGAGACCGATACTGGAACGACATAATATTCATTTATAAGTTGTCAAATGCGTGTCGAGACACGCGTATGATAGACTTCCGTAGATGTTGACTACGTTACTTAAATAATCGGCCAAATGCGAGTCGAACTCGTACTGTGCGTGTACGTGCACTGTACCGTATGGAAGCTCCCCTTAAGATATTTAATTTTGAATATTTTTTTTGAAGTGAATATACAACTTTATATTTTGTGAACATTTCAAGCATCTTCCTGTTGCAATTACTAATGTCAAGCAAAAAAAATCAGGTTTTTGTTATAGCGGCTACAGAAATACATCATCTGTGAAAATTTCAACGCCCTAGCTATTACTTTTCATTAGATACAGCCTGGTGACAGACAGACAGAGAGAGACGGACGAACAGCGGAGTCTTAGTACTAGGGTCCCGTTTTTACCCTTTGGGTACGGAATCCTAAAAACAAACTAATTTATACAGCCTGGTGATAGACAGACAGATAGAGAGAGAGAGAGAGAGAGAGAGAGAGAGAGAGAGAGAGAGAGAGAGAGAGAGAGACGGACGAACAGCGGAGTCTTAGTACTAGGGTCCCGTTTTTACCCTTTGGGTACGGAATCCTAAAAACAAACTAATTTTTCATGATATACAGCCTGGTGATAGACAGACAGATAGAGAGAGAGAGAGAGAGAGAGAGAGACGGACGAACAGCGGAGTCTTAGTACTAGGGTCCCGTTTTTACCCTTTGGGTACGGAATCCTAAAAACAAACTAATTTTTCATGATATACAGCCTGGTGATAGACAGACAGATAGAGAGAGAGAGAGAGAGAGAGAGAGAGAGACGGACGAACAGCGGAGTCTTAGTACTAGGGTCCCGTTTTTACCCTTTGGGTACGGAATCCTAAAAACAAACTAATTTTTCATGATATACAGCCTGGTGATAGACAGACAGATAGAGAGAGAGAGAGAGAGAGAGAGAGAGAGACGGACGAACAGCGGAGTCTTAGTACTAGGGTCCCGTTTTTACCCTTTGGGTACGGAATCCTAAAAACAAACTAATTTTTCATGATATACAGCCTGGTGATAGACAGACAGATAGAGAGAGAGAGAGAGAGAGAGAGAGAGACGGACGAACAGCGGAGTCTTAGTACTAGGGTCCCGTTTTTATCCTTTGGGTACGGAATCCTAAAAACAAACTAATTTTTCATGATATACAGCCTGGTGATAGACAGACAGATAGAGAGAGAGAGAGAGAGAGAGAGAGAGAGACGGACGAACAGCGGAGTCTTAGTACTAGGGTCCCGTTTTTACCCTTTGGGTACGGAATCCTAAAAACAAACTAATTTTTCATGATATACAGCCTGGTGATAGACAGACAGATAGAGAGAGAGAGAGAGAGAGAGAGACGGACGAACAGCGGAGTCTTAGTACTAGGGTCCCGTTTTTATCCTTTGGGTACGGAATCCTAAAAACAAACTAATTTTTCATGATATACAGCCTGGTGATAGACAGACAGATAGAGAGAGAGAGAGAGAGAGAGAGAGACGGACGAACAGCGGAGTCTTAGTACTAGGGTCCCGTTTTTACCCTTTGGGTACGGAATCCTAAAAACAAACTAATTTTTCATGATATACAGCCTGGTGATAGACAGACAGATAGAGAGAGAGAGAGAGAGAGAGAGAGAGAGAGAGAGAGAGACGGACGAACAGCGGAGTCTTAGTACTAGGGTCCCGTTTTTATCCTTTGGGTACGGAATCCTAAAAATGATGCGAAATTTCTAGAATAGCATACCTTACATGATGATGAGCTCACCTTGATAGGAAGCTAGCGAGAGACTCGGAGCTGGAGAGAGCTGATGCTGGTCTACCGGCAGCCTCCTCCAAGCTGCCCCGGCTGCCTTCGCTCCAGTAGTCGCTTGGCACCACCTGCTCACAAAATTTCGTATCAATTTAGATGAAGATTATACCACTCCTGCCAGTATTACTTAGTTATTAGTCACGTTATTTTGTAAGCTAACAAAGATGTACTCCCTCTGTTAAAGTTTGGCTCCGGGGACGTCTCGTGTCTCGAAGTCCAAGGATTTCTCGTCATTGTAAATTGTAGTTGTCTCGAGTTCCCAGACTTTTGAGGCTAGAGTCGAGACGAGACAAGATTGTCGAAATAGTTATGTAATTATTTTTATTCAACTAAAACTCTTACACTCGTGATCGGGTGCTGCATGCGGGTTGCCAGTTTGCTCGAGGTATTCACGCAATGCACCGAAACTACTACGAAGCCGTGGTGGTCTAGTGAAGCCGTGGTGGTCTAGTGGTAGTGACACCCGCCTTACAATCGTGAGGTCATGGGTTCAAATCCCGGTCCCGTACCAATGTGTTCTTTGGAATTTATGTACGGAATTTAACACCGCTGGCTTTTCGGTGAAGGAAAACATCGTGAGGCAACCTGTATATGTCAGTAGAAGAAATTCGATGGCGTATGTGAATCCACCAACCCGCACTGGGCCAGCGTGGTGGATATGGCCCAAACACCCTTCGTGGGTAGGCCTACGTCCTGCAGTGGACTATTAAAAAGGCTGATGCAGTACAGTACCGAAACTACTAACTTAGGCAAAAATTTAAACTAACCCATCTCTATTGTACTAACTCTTTTTGTACAGTAAAATCGAATAATTGAATATTTAGACCCTGGAGTCTGTGGTTTGTAATATTCCAATAAAAAAAAAACTAAAACTCTTCATAAAAGGCTGGTTAGCCTGTTAAAACTAGTAGTTTTCCGAACAGTAGACCTCGCGACACGTCTGTTTAACTGAATCTTCAGAAGCATATATCGACTTGTTTAACCATTTAGGAGTGTCAGAGGCCTTCAGGCAGCTTCAAGACTGACATCAGGGCATGCCACTGGCCTATTAATACTAATCATACTAATATTATAAATCCGAAAAGTTTGTTGGTTTTTTTTGTAAGTTACAATTGAAAGAATGCGACTGTACAATAGAGAGGGGTTAGTTTAAATCTTAGTCTGAGTTAGTGGTTTCATTGCATTGCGTGAATGCCACGAGCAAACCGGCGACCCGCAAGCAGCACCCGATCACGAGTGTGATATGTGCCAGCCATCGCTCTCCTCGATCATATTTGAGGGAAGAGAACGACCCGACACACGACGCCGCCGCAAGGAGCCTTCGATGGCGAGCATGAATGCTCAAGGCATGCACGCAATGCTAGTTTCTATTTAATGCACACTTATTCTGATTTATTTTGTGAAAGACTACACACAAGTTTTTTGGTTTGTTCCTCTTTCACGCAGCAACGGATCAACTGATCGACTTGATTTTGGATTTTGGCATGGATATAGTTCAAGGGCCGGAAACTGACATAGGCTTCTTTTTACCCCGAAAAAATTAAAGGGTATCCTCATACCTATATTTCAGCTTTTGCGCAGAACGCTGTGCATAACTTCCCATCCGCCGATTTGTATGGCGCTTAGTATAGTAGTACTGACACCGGCCTTACAATCGTGAGGTTGTGGGTTCAAACCCGGTACCGTAGCAATGAGTTCTACGGACTGGCTTTTCGGTGAAGGAAAACA
This sequence comes from Hypomecis punctinalis, assembly GCA_949316475.1. Taxonomy (NCBI): domain Eukaryota; kingdom Metazoa; phylum Arthropoda; class Insecta; order Lepidoptera; family Geometridae; genus Hypomecis; species Hypomecis punctinalis. The sequence goes on along the minus strand of OX438794.1, from coordinate 1,680,797 downwards.
TCATGTGGCATCCTGCATTATGTCCGTAGAAGAAATTCGATGGCGTATGTGAATCCACCAACCCGCACTGAGCCAGCGTGGTGGATATGGCCCAATCACCCTTCGTGGGTAGGTTAATATTAGTAGGGTAGGCTATTAAAAAGGCTGGTACAGTACAGTACAATACGATAGGGAAACTAGACCGTATACCTGCAATAGAGACCTGACATCCTCGGCGCCAGCCAAGTCCAGCGCAGTCTGCCCCTCCTGGTTCTTCAGGAAAGGGTCGGCACCGTGCGCTAGCTGCAAATTCATACAAACATCTCAAATTAGGCAAATTTTTTTTTTAATGTGTAAATATGTTTTTACACATTTTTATTTATTTACTAGTTTTTACCCGCGGCTTCGCCCGCATACGCAATACATCATTATAATTTATAGCCTATGTGTTATTCTGATATATAGGCTATATTATTGCAAAGTTTCATCTTAATCCGTTCAGTAGTTTTTGCGTGAAAGATTAACAAACATCCATCCATCCATCCTCACAAACTTTCACGTTTATAATATTAGTAGGATTTGATCTAAGCTAACAACTAAATTACCCGGATCCCGGTGTATTATTTTAATCATCAGCCGGACCCACCCAGTGCCGGATTATCACTAAGGCAAATTAGGCAATTGTCTAGGTGCCCCGCATCGATAAGGGGCCCCTATGTATGGGCACAGGGCCCCGTGCACGCATAAAGAAAAGAAAAAGAACCAGACGAGTAAGATGCCTGGTATAGAAACTATTGACCCCGACTTCATGGCTGTAAAGATTCTGTAATAGGGTCTTGAGAATCGCATTGCCTAGGGGCCCATGATAAATTTACTCCGGCATTGGACCCACCTCAGCATGGAGCTGGTTGGAGACGTCCGGCAGGAGCGTACTTACAGAGTTACTTTCTTTAAAATATTTTCAACTAGAACTATTTTTAAATAATCAACAAAATAAATCCGACAATATGAAATCCTTTTAAATTGTGTTTAGTAATGAAAATAATTGAAAAATGATTTTTCAAGACAAATGGTTGTGCCCTTATGCTACAAATCGTAAATAGTGTCCCATTTCACAAGCCAGATAAAAGAGAGATGGGGATGATAACTCTACGTGATGTGGAACGCGGCTGTCAAACGTCAAGAGTGACAGCGCCCTCTGCAGATGCGGTTCATTCCCGCCATATTCGTCGTTTCGTTTGCTTCGAGATTTTTCTAATACAATAAAAGCTCGAGTTTCTTTCAATAATTGTGATTGTGCTATCAATTAATCAACGCAAATCAAGAGAACAAAACAGAAAAGGAGTTAAAGGCAGCCGGCCGGCCTGCCACCTTCCCGACGTCGACGGAACGCTTGGTCGATTGCAGACAGGATCACCGCTTGGGCAAGCCAATTTCACGTCGCACGAGGTAAGTCCTCACTCCTTTTATACTGGCTTTCTCCCCGTGATTTTCCCTCTTACGACCAGGTTGTGGTATTTACGACACCAACAAATAAAGTAAATAATTAAATACTGTACCAAGTAACAGCCTAAGCTCGATAAATTTTTATATATATATCATTGTACTTATCTTTATGTTATGATCAACATTTACTATGGGACTAACCTCCCAATATAACGAATAAAAAGTCAGCATTCCCATGATTTTGTCGTGAGTAAATGAACTTTATATCTAAATGGAACAAGACTTGGTGTATATGTCTAGTGTACTTACTCCTGCCTAACCCACGGCGCGGCTCTGAAGCCGAATGACGTCACACGCGTAAATCCGTCGCGAGGTTTTTGATTTCGTGCGGTCATGTTTAAAAATTCATAACTCCGTCATTTTTGAAGATAATTGAAAAATAAAAACACCATAATTTATTGCAGGCTTAGTGTAATTTAGTGAAAATAAAACTAGAAAACGGGAAACTTCCTTATTGTTACAGAGAAGGTAGTAAAACAATGAGTCGCAAGATTATGAGACGCTAAATAACCTCAATCATGATCATTATTTTCACTTACCTTTTATACCGACGGAGGTCCCGCCGGCGGCTACCGCGGCTAAAGCATATTCGATCTGGACCAATTTCCCTGACGGGCTGTGGAATAATGCAATTAACATTTATTTTTCACACAAATTCAAGAAAACTTTGTTGATGCAGAAACCGGTCATTTTCCTACTTTTCCGGACGAAACTAACGAAAAGTACACGGAACTACTACTGGGGATTAATAATATATAGGTTTTAGGACCAGACACGACGTAAACAAATTAATATTACCTAAAAGTTGTAAGAGAAAAACTGTATCGTTCTGACGCCCCATGATTACAATACAAAGCAAATTGTCAAATTATTTTTGCACTGTTATGTTGTCAGCACTTCATAAACGTCAAAGTGTATATATGGTAGAAATCGAAGTGACCATGAACGTAAAGTACTCTTAGAAAGTACTTGATGTAATCCATAGACGAAAAATCTCTATTAGAGGTGTAATTTTTTTCTATGCAAAAGGGCATCGCATCCCTAAAAGCTAAAGAAACAAAATACGCACCGTTGATTGGTCCAAAAGCAACCAATAAAATAACAGAAATCGCGCTCGATAATTTGACTGACATTTCTCACAGCAATTTGGGCTATTTATAAAATTCATGATTGCACGCTTAAAACTCCTGTAAACATTAGTGCGATATGCTGAGCGGCCTCCGCGGGGTGTCTCCTTCATCCGAAGCCATGTCTGACAGCACGTTGGAGCGAAATCGTGCTGAAAAAGCCTTGATAATTAACACCCCAACCCAGAGTCAAACGTTCCTGAATAAGGGAGTGAAGAATTATTCCGATAAAAACGGGAACGATGTGACAAAAGCGGTACATAAAGGGCGGAAAACATTCGCGTTTTGGACGCTGGTTTGTTTGCTCTTCGTCCTCGCCATCGGGAATTTGATTCTTACGTTTACTATTTTGGCCGTGCTCAGGCTTGGTCAAGGTATGTTTTTTATTTGTCCTATTTTTATCATAAGTAATTATTATTGGTACAGTGGTGGCCTAGTAGAATATACTTAGCCTGTATCCAGCCCCAAGAAAAACATCGACCTCAGAACCAATGTTCTTTTGGAATTGAATAATAAATCTTTTGGAACATGGATAGAGGTTTATTCGTTTATAAACTTATTCGAATATATTTTTGGCAGGGACTTTAAAAAAGCAAATTATTCTTAAGCGCTGGATGCGAGCCCTTCCAATGGTCTAATTGAAAATCAATAGGGGAGGCCTGCAGTAGACGTCCTACAGCTAATTGAATGATGATGATGATTCATTAAGTTGATAATATGATGATGTAGGCGTTCATCTAGCCCTACTATCAGATTTTTATTTCGATATTTTTAAAGTCAAAGTCAAAATTTATTTATTCCGTAGACACAATACAGGCACTTGGAATCGTCTAGTTACAATTTTTAAAAGTTCTACTTAATAAATTTTTTTCTATAAATAAATAAGCACACTTTTTAAAGGAAATGTCCACAAAATGTATGGAGGCTGGTATAATAATAATAAAAAATTCTAACCACAACACTCGTTACATTTCGAGAAAGTTCATATTTTTCTGAGTCTATTACAACAGTTAAAAACAAAAAACAGCCCTCCGATTTTTTATAAATTAATTTTGAATTTATTAAGATAAATAAATATATTTGGCACAATAGGTAGTTTATCTCTATCGACCCTGGTTAAGTAACCTCCAAATGGTTAAATAAAAGCATTTTTACCAATTAGACACACTTTTTAAGTATTTTTTGTCACATTGTAACTACTAACTGCAGGCCAATCGCGTTAATTTTAAACAGCTGCGTTCCATCTGTAACTCAGTTAAAGTTCGGTTGCAATTGTAGTAAAGTTTCGATTCAGCTTCAAGGAATTAGGTATTGCGCTAAACATCATACACCAACCATCATTTGACACCGGTTACGTTCCAACTTTGATGGTGTTGTGTTTCAACTTTCGTCAGATTCATTAGTGCGATACGAAAATAGACAAAAAGTCGAAGATCGGTTAAAGTTCAATTGAAGTTCAGCTGTAATTTTTAGTGCGATTGGCCGGCTGGTCACACTGGTAGGTTATAATTTTTAATTTTAGAAAATTAAGACCTGAATGTGGAAGAATCAGCTTCGAATGCAAGTAAAATAACGATAGAAGCACTTTATTATTGCTATACTAGAAAAAATAATAAGCTGTACTGTTATTTTTCATACAATTTATTTTTCGCGTTTAAAAAAAATTGGAGGGGTGAAAAAATCCAAATTAAATATTTTTGAGAAGCTCACAAAACAAGCTTTCAAATGATGTATATATCATCTTGGTTCGATTTTTCTCTGAATAATATACCACTTGTGGACGTCACCTTTAACAAGATCAGTATCATTAGGTACACAAAAAAATAAAATATTAGAGTACAAATAAAACTAAAATTGTATCAGTATCATGAAAAATAACAATGTCATTATCAGTTTAAAAATGTCAACGAGTATTTAAATATATTTTATCACATTTGCCGTTGTATCTGTATGTGGTGATGATGATGTCTCCCAACCGGAGTCGGCCTCGGTGACTACCTCTGTTTAATAGTTATAGGCCGAATCAAACTTCTTGGCGGCTGTGAAGTTATACAGCTACAAGCTGAGCAATAAACTCGATCCTCGCGCAGCTCAAAACCCAAAAGCTGCTTTATAAAGTGAGCTACTTTACTCAGGATTTTTGTAGCTAACTTCACAAACACTAAAAGTTTGATTCGGCCTATACATAACTAAGTTCATATCAAGATGACCTGTGTTGTATATCAAGATGATTATGTAATATGTATTCAGGCATGGAAAGCATGGAGTTCCTGCCTGAACACAACGCGGTGAAACAGCGAGCGGCAGACCTGGAGCACGTCTACAAACGGGACGGCTTGCTGGAGAGCTTCCGGGATGAACCCATGGAAATATCTAGTCAAGATGGCGCCGTGATCTTCAACCTTCAGACCAGGTATATCCATCATTTCAGCAATAGAATATGATAGAACGTCCTCTGATTAGGACATAGGCTTACCCCGCTTCGTCTCCGTTGTTAATACTGAGATTTCATAACGAAACAAAGTACCTGGAGACCATAAATGAAAAGATATGGATAGAAAGGCTTACTGGAGAGCTACCGTGATGAGTCTATGGAGATATCCAGTCAAGATGGCGGCTTGATCTTCAGCTCAAATAGGTATATCAGTATATCTATTACCCTTTCAGCTATAGCATCCACTGATACAGCCAGGACGACACATGACCTTCAGTAAGGATTATATTTTTCTGTGAAGGGCAAAGGTGGCAGCTATAGGTACCTCGTCCATCCAGCCATCAGCCTTAAGACGTCCACTACTGAACATAGACCTCTCCTATGGATCTCCAATAAGACCGGTTGGAAGCGAAGTGATCCTGCGGTCTTAATGATGTCATCCGTCCTTTTTGCGGGTGGGCATCCTACGCTGCACTTGCCGGTACGTGGTCTCCACTCGAGATTTTTTCGATCCCATAGGTCATCAGTCCATTACCACTTCAATTTGCCAATCCGCTGTGCTACGTCGGTAACTTTGGTTCTTCTACGGATCTCCTCCTTCCTGATTCGATCTCGCAGAGAGACTCCGAGCATAGTCCTCTACATAGCTCTATCTACCTCTGAAAAAGTCGCTAGCTACGCTGATATACATAGTGTAGAATAGACAGATTAAAAGGAAAAGACAACAATATTTTGTTAATTAATATTTATTTTACCATAATTCAGCATGAATAACATTAAGTATTGTTGTATAGACCGCGTCACACAAGATGGCGGAAATTAAGTTAGCTAGGTACAAGTTGCGCAATATCCAATCCTGACCGAAGCTCACACAAAGCCGCGCGTTGATTGGATATTGCGTAGCTTGAAGCTAACTTCATTTCCGCCAATTTGCGTGACGCAATTACATTTTGGTATTATTTATAAATCCATACAAATACAATCATGAATTAAAGCTGGAAACATACTTTCGGACGCGGCTGACGGACGCGACTGACAGCCGCGACTTAGCAATGTGCACAGTCTTAAAATATCCGAATTTTAAGTCGTCCGAAGGTGACGTCCGCGACTTATGTCCGATAGTGTGCACGGCTCAGTGTACTTTCATAGTCTAGATACCTATCAGTCGCGGCTGTCAGCCGCGTCCGTCAGCCGCGTCCGATAGTATGTTTCCGGCTTAATACTCTTAAATAAAGTTCTAACAAAAAATGCTTTCCGCTTGCGTTAAAAAAAGTAACTTAATTTAGTAATTTTTACAAAAAAATTACGTATAAAATTACCGAATGGTAATATTCAAAAACAAATATCGTGGATCCACTATGAAAATTGTTACTACGCTCAAAAGTACATGGAAATTTCAATTTGAAGCGCTAGTGAGACGGTTATACTGGGTTATTTTTAGTCAATTAGCACCCTCTTAGGGGCTTATTCTGTACATCAAAACTAAAAACTTTTGTTCTGTGACTTTTGTCAAAACTAAAAAAAAAAATTGCTGTTCCATAGAAAAATATCGTTCGCCCGCAAATGTAGAAAACGATGTAGAAAAGAAACGAGGGAAGAAATGTATGAAACAGCGTTTTTTTTAGTTGACAAAAGTTGTAGAACAAATGTTGTTAGTTTTGATGTACAGAATAAGCCCCTGAAAGGATGCAAATTGATTAGAAATAACCCTGTATAGGTACTTACAAATACACATAATATAGTGAACATAAAAACTTGACTTCTTGACGAAGTTACCTCCAAGCTGGGCAAAACAATCCTGACTGAAGCTTACATAATAGCTGTGCGAGGATTATTGGGTTTCGTGCAGCTTGTAGGTAACTTCACACCCGCCAAGAACTTTGATTCCGCTTATACCAGGAGCTACATATATCATCAGAAAATATTTCCGTCTAAATTATGTATACATGGAGCACAGAGCTATTATAAAGTGAAGAGCGAATTCACTCTAAAAAAATCTTTATAATTTTATTTGTACGTAAATAACGTATGAAGGAGCAACTTACTGACTAAAAATCTTGAGAATTATTTTTGTATTAAGACAGAAGCAAACTTATTGAGCGACAAAATAATTCTTGAGATTAGGCATGATGACTAAAAATATCTATAATTAGTCCGTCAGATAGACTATCAAAAAATATTAGACACGTATTTTTTGTTTCGTCAATTAAACATAAATTGATGAACATACAGCCCGTCAAAGTTCCGCGTAACATCACAAGTGCCATACAAATGTATAGACTTTTCTGAGAGGTGACGTCAAGACCCCCCCACTTCCAAACTTTCGACAAGGTTTATCTATGTCATTTGTTGTTTGATTGACAAAAGAAAAAATACGTATACAATATTTTTCTCTCGACTGCCTAAGTGGATCAGTGGTTAGTGACCCTAACTTCTGGGTCAAAGAGACGTGGGTTCGATCCCCACCCAGCAAGCTTTGCTTAGTTTGGGGTCAGAGGCCGTGTGAAAGATGTCCCAAAATATTTATAAATATTTTTTTATTTATTTTGATAATCTAACTGACGAACAATTTTTTTTACCCAGGTATCATTCCTATTATCTACAAGTCTGTAAAGCATCTAACTTTCTGATATATAATAATCAATTACACAATTTTACAATCAGTCAATTGTCATAGGAGATAGAGCACGCTTACTAGAATTATAAACGACTCAAGAGCACACTTACTAATCATAAATATAATCTTCATCTAAAATCATAGACTAACTTACGAATTAAAAAATAATTCGTGAAGATATCACCTTCGTCTAGATAACAGGTGAAAAATTCCCGATGAAAAAATAGTTCTTGAGAATTATCTTAGTCCAGAATGGATCTAACTTTCTGACATTATGATCAACTACACAATTTTACAATTAGTCAATTATTATGGGAGATACAGGAGCATACCTACTAAAATTCATATAATTGTGTTCATTTAAATACTAGACCATCCATATGAATTAAAAAGTAATTCGTGAAAAAATCCTTCGTCTAGAAAACAAGTGACTTACGGACGATAAAATATTAATTCTTGAGAATTATATTATTTTAGAAAACGAGCGAATTCACTTACCAAAATACCTTAGAATTTTGTTTCATCTGAATTATTTTCAATTAAAAAATGCTGTGAACTTACTGTGTAACAAACCAATTTGTTAGGACTTTTACACCGCCCTTGCATTTGTAAGGTGCTTTCGTAAGTTATTTATGTAACTTACGTTACTTACGATTAAAAAGTGATAATTTGATGACTGGTGCTCGGTTTCGGGTAGATATGGACCCGTGTTAAGCACTCTCTTCACGATCATGAACTGACAAATCGAGTGCTATAATTTGTTCTCGGTCTTCTGGCGCTCGTTGTTGGGTGGATGTGGAAGTGCGTTGAAACTCATCACGACATTGAACTGACAAATCGAGTGCTATAATTTGTTCTCGGTCTTCTGGCGCTCGTTGTTGGGTGGATGTGGAAGTGCGTTGAAACTCATCACGACATTGAACTGACAAATCGAGTGGTATAATTTGTTCTCGGTCTTCTGGCGCTCGTTGTTGGGTGGATGTGGAAGTGCGTTGAAACTCATCACGACATTGAACTGATAAATCGAGTGCTATAATTTGTTCTCGGTCTTCTGGCGCTCGTTGTTGGGTGGATGTGGAAGTGCGTTGAAACTCATCACGACATTGAACTGATAAATCGAGTGGTATAATTTGTTCTCGGTCTTCTGGCGCTCGTTGTTGGGTGGATGTGGAAGTGCGTTGAAACTCATCACGACATTGAACTGATAAATCGAGTGCTATAATTTGTTCTCGGTCTTCTGGCGCTCGTTGTTGGGTGGATGTGGAAGTGCGTTGAAACTCATCACGACATTGAACTGATAAATCGAGTGCTATAATTTGTTCTCGGTCTTCTGGCGCTCGTTGTTGGGTGGATGTGGAAGTGCGTTGAAACTCATCACGACATTGAACTGATAAATCGAGTGCTATAATTTGTTCTCGGTCTTCTGGCGCTCGTTGTTGGGTGGATGTGGAAGTGCGTTGAAACTCATCACGACATTGAACTGATAAATCGAGTGCTATAATTTGTTCTCGGTCTTCTGGCGCTCGTTGTTGGGTGGATGTGGAAGTGCGTTGAAACTCATCACGACATTGAACTGATAAATCGAGTGCTATAATTTGTTCTCGGTCTTCTGGCGCTCGTTGTTGGGTGGATGTGGAAGTGCGTTGAAACTCATCACGACATTGAACTGATAAATCGAGTGCCACAACTTGTTCTCGATTTTGAGTTGTGACAGGGTATTCACTGACAGGTGATCGTTGTTGGTTAGATGTACGTTGAGCACATTCTTCACGATCTTTTAGTGATAAATCGAGTACCATAATTTGTCCACGGTCTTGAATGGTGACAGTCGCGCTTTGAGCTCTATCGAATCGAGACTCTATAGACTCGCTTCGAGTATTTTGGCTAAGCACAGACGTCGAGAATATACTCCTTAAATTGTCTTGAGTGGACACAGTCGCTTTTCGGGCGCTTCTTTCTTTATCTTGAGAAGAAGACGTTACATTTCTTAAATCTTTCTCATTAATGCGAGTACTTGAAGTTATAATCGGTGTACCTAGTTCGGGATCTTGAGTTGTTACAGTGCTCTTTAGTATATCTTGATATCTGCTTTGAATTGACACTGTAGCGCTTCTAAGGTTCAATCTCGGAGTTATTACTAACGGAGTTTCTGTATCATTTACACTGACTTGTTTGGGCATCGTTACTCTTACAGCACTTTGCTTTTGTTGCTGAGTTAATAATACAGGACTATTTGCGTCTTTTTCGTCGTTTTGATCATTTACAGTTTCATTGTTGCCATCTTTTTCAGATTCAAATTCAATTATTCGTAAAATGGATTTACTCTTTGAGTCCAAAATCGTTCTGTTGGGAGTAGAAACATTTGAGTTTCTCCTACTTGAGTCGCTTGCTCTCAGTCGTTTCAATAATGCTTCATCATTATTTATGGAACATTCTAAGCTTGAAATGTTTGACTCCAGTTCACTCATTATCCTGTTTAGTGATTCCGGATCATTAGGCCTTTCTATTTGCAAATCTGGATCTGTAGAAATCTCTGCTCGTGAGTCCGTATCTCTAAGTCTTCCCCTTTGTGAGTCTGCATGTATAAGTCTTCCAATTAGGGAGTTCATATCACCAGATCTATCATTTTCTGGGCCCGGTTCACTAGATCTCTCTCTGGGCAAGTCTGGGCTATCAGATATTATCGGGTCACCAGATCTCTCATTTTTTGGACTCGATTCATTAGAACTCTCTCTTGGCGAGACCGAAACGTTAGGTACAATATGGTTAGTATCACCAGATCTCTCATTATCTGAGCCCAATTCACTTGACTTTCCTGTTGGCGAGTCCGGACTATGAAGTATAACTGGGTACATATCACCAGATCTCCCATTTTGTTGGTCTGTTACACCAGACCTATCTCTTAGCGAGTCCGGACTATTAGGTATAACTGGGTTTATATCAGATCTTTCATTTACTGAGCCCAATTCACTAGACTTCTCTGTTCCAGACAAGTCTGGACTATTAGATTTGATTGGATTCATATCACCAGACCTCTCAATTTCTGGGTCAGATTCACTAGGTCTCTCTATTGGCAAGTTCGGAATGTTAGGCACAGTTGGGTTCGTATCACCATATCTCTCATTTTCTGGACCAAATTCACGAGACTTCTTACTAGGCGAGACCGGATTAGGTATGGTTGGGTTGATATCACCAATTTTTACATTTGGTAGGTCAGATTCACTAGCGCTCTCTTCCAGCGAGTCCGAACTATACGGTATAAATGGCTCGTTTCCACAAAATTCGCAAAGGAACATCTCATTTGTCCTCTGCAGTCGCCTACGTTTAGGTGCAGGTGCAAAGAGTCGCGATGTCGCTTTTCGTTTTTTTGATTCTGTTATACCTCCGTAGTTTGTGTGATCTGTGTAGTCAGAAATATCAACTTCGTGCCCAATATTCTGATCTTGACTGAGGTTAGTTTGTTCTTGATCATAATCCATGTTCTCCATCGCATCGTTTGTGTCTTGAGTAGGTGCTCTTTCTAATGTAGCTCGGTATGTGTTATAGCGATCTCTATCGTTATTCGCTCTATTGAATTCTATGTTCGGTTCCGTGTGGAATATACTAGGTCTGAGAGGTGTTGCGCTCCTTAATATCTCAGTTAGTTCGATCGCATTATTGTTGATTTCTGAAAGTGAAACAGAAAACTATTTATAATTAATGATTATACGACAAATAGAGTAAAAAAGTATCTCAGTGGTACCCAAGGGAAGAAAAAGGAATAGAGAAAAACCTCAGAAAATATGGGATGACGATATTAGACAGGTAGCAGGGACCACGTGGAACAGAGTGGCAGAAGAAAGAAAAGAATGGAAAAGGTTGGAGGAGGCCTTTGCCAACAGGCAAACAGATTTACAAAAAATCACAAAGATGGAAATACTTAATTACTAAGAACTTAAAACATTACTTAGATTAAGATTAAACTTAAGTGAATTTGAATAAAGGGCTTATATTATCACGATATATAATTATATTTCTCGACTCGCTCTTGATTTGATTCATATAGGTACTCACAAATCTTGTTGAAGTGAAAACTTATTTAGCAGCGCTGTGCATTTTTTGGGAAAATTCATAGGACGGAGCGAGAGTAGACCGCCGGCGCGGCATAGGAGAAGTACTATCCTCCTCTGTTTGTACCGCGCGGCGAAGATCTATGCCTGCTCCTGTTGTTTCGTTGAAGCGGCGCAGGGCGCTTGCGCGAGATATGCGTGTAACATATTTTATTTACCACATAAATAGTATTACTTTGTATTATGTTCAAGTTTTAATTTTGGCGGCACTCCCGGAGTGCAGCCAGTTGTTTTTTTTTAGAATTTAGGTAGTCTCTAAGAAAAATACCTAAAGACAAAAATCGCCGGCAAGAAAAAGAATCTAGAAGTATACAGAAACTGTGTACCAAGTTTTGTCAAAGTTCGTTGAAAAATATGACTAATAGAGAGACGAATAGAGAAGATAAAACATCCAAACTAACAAACATCCGGACAAATGAAAGAAAATTTCGCCAATCTCGAAGCATAGACGACAGGGGTGGTCTAGTGGTGTGACATCCGCCTGACAATCGTGAGGTCGTCGGTTCAAATCCCAGCCGTACCAATGAATTCTTAGTATTTCATGTATATGTCGCAGGCAATTTGTATGATTCCGCCGTTTACATACGGCGTCGTCAGTTATGTATAATGCCGAAGGCAAAATGTATATTGCCTTAGCATTTTATATTATGCCGAAACATTTGATTGACAATTAAAACGCCGTATACATAATGCCGAGGCAAATTGAAGTATTTAGTTCTGTTTCTTACCACGCGCGTCGCTGATGATCAAAACAAACAAAATGGCGTCAAGTAGTGGTTTTATGAGCCAAGAAAATATTGAAAATACTACGTGTACAAAAGGCTTTGCGCAAAATACTTGTGATTTTAAAGACATTTATTATAGTGAATTAAAAAAAAGTTACGATTCTTAAACGAAAGCAATAAACACGTCGTGGACAACTTTCAAGGTTTTTCGGTACCTAAAAAATGCTAAGGTGTCCATAGAATCTGGTGTTCCGAGGACTCCTGAAATGTGCAGGAGTCTTCCGATTGTTGCATATCGACCATAGTTAAAAAATGGTCAGAGGATATCAAAAGAGGCTAACCTGACCAATTGAAGTCGAAATACCTTAGATAAGTGCTTATGTTGATTAGTTAATGTTAGAGTATACATATTTAACGGAAGGTCCTGAACTCGTAATACGGACGATCTGATTGATTTGAACTGTCCAAAATTTTTATCTGTCAATCTGATTTTTCTCAAGTGTGTTTTGTCATGGTCACCCTAAAACTACAACCGACGTTGAAATTATTACAATTGAATGAGTTGTCATTTTGCCTTCGGCATTTTACATAACGGCGAGCGTTTTTAAACTGACGACGTCGTACGTAAACGGCGGAATCATACAAATTGCCTGCGACATACCTATATATCATTTTATTTGAAAAATTCCTCCCTCTTGAACGAGGTAGGCAGTATGGGGCAGTGCCTTACCCCTAAGGCAGATTAGGCAATTTCCTAAGGGCCCCGCATCGATTAGCCCTAGGTACGGACACGGGGCCCTGTGAACGCAAAAAAACTGGACAAGTGAGAGTTAGGTTCGCTTATCAAGGGTTCCGTACAAATTACTAAGATGCTTGGTATTGAAAAAATATTGAAACACCCCCCAATGGCCGGAGCTGTAAAGGTTATGAAATGGGCTAGGGCCCGAGAATGGCACTGCCTAGGGGCCCCTGATACGGTTAATCCAGCACTGGTATGGGAAGGTTCCTTAATAATAAATTAAGGTGTCTGCCCACTACAACGTACCATACCATGACCGTGGCTCTTGTTAAGTGAGCTTCAGTCAGGATTGGGTTGTGCGCAGCTTATAGCAAACATCACAGCCGCCAACAAGTTTGATTCGGCGTATACAGGGTTATTGGTAATCAATTAGCATCTTATTGGGCTTATTCTGTACATCAAAACTAACAACTTTTCTTCTGCGACTTTTGTCAAAACTAAAAGGAAAACCGTGGTGGTCAAAAGGTGCTAATGATTAAAAGAATGCTAATTGATTACCAGTAACCCTGTATAATAATGGGCTGACACCTTACAGTTGATAATGGAGGCTTACCATCAGTACCTCGACGTCTAGACTGGTCATCATTTGTCTGGTCTTCTGGACTCTGTGTCGCGTGAACGTCAGCTTGGAATGTTACCAACACGTGCTGTGTTTCCGATGACGCTGTGAAGAAATAATAGTGCTCATTATTATCTCTGTAATACGGGGCTTATCGCGCAATAAATCATGAGCTTTACTTATACAGGGTGTTTTTTTTTTCAGTGCACATAATTTGCATACGGAAAGTATAATAAACAAACAATTAAAAAAAAAAACCCCTACAATTGGTTTTACTCACTTTAGTACAAAAATATTGAAATAACTTCAAGAGAAAGTATACAGATATACGGAGTAATCAATGTCACCCTACGTCTGAGTACCTACGCGGCCGCGTCGTACCAAAGAAGATATAATAATACTAGTCGTACCTAAGCTCAAGACGTTTTTGTAGGTAGTTATTGTCTGGAGTGTAGGTTGCATGCAATATAATTTTCTTTGGAATAGTTTGACTAAAAATTGATGAAAAAGAAGTCGATCTTTTTATGAGCGAAATATGTTCTATTAATTATATCTATTGCGCGATAAAAAATTGTGCACTGAATAAAAAGTCATGCTGTATAATTAAATACCTCCTTTTTCCCGACACACCACACTGACAGTATCTGTTAACGTCTTAATGTAAACAAACTTACAACGTATCACAAAAATAACGTGTTCAAATCGCGAAAGTTCAAAAATAACAAGTGCTTTTATCAACTGTCTTCAAAAAAAGGTGGTTCTTAATTCAACCATGTTTTTACCACGCTTTTATTAGTTTCACCTGTATGTTTGCTAGCTTGCTTGTAACCAACCCCTTTGAGCTCAATTTTGACCTACTTTGAGCGATCAGATTTTCTTTAAACTTTGCACACCTATCAAAGACCGATGACAATGCATTTATAAAAAAAATGATGACTCCTGAGCGTGTTTTTTAGTTTTTTTAAAACTATATTTATATTATATAACATACTAGTTTTTACCCGCGGCTTCGCCCGCATACGCAATATATATTTATAATTTATAGCCTATGTGTTAATCTGATATATAAGCTATATTATTGCAAAGTTTCATCTCAATCCGTTCAGTAGTTTTTGCGTGAAAGAGTAACAAACATCCATACATCCATCCATCCATCCTCACAAACTTTCGCGTTTATAATATTAGTAGGATTATGCACCTACTGCAAATTCTACTTATCAATTGCAATCTCAACATGTTAGAAATTTCAACTTTTTGCAAATTCAACAGTCAAATCAAGTTTTTGCGATCCAGTCTAAGTCACCTCCTTTCGGCTTATTACATCAGTTCTGGATAACCCTATATGGTTACTTACTTCTGCTGTTTTCATCAAACACGAGGTCGCGTATGGGTACATTCTCGCTGACATCAGGAAAGGTACAGCCGCTCTCTGTGTCATATTCTTCACCTTCCTCAAAGTTCGGCAAAGGCTTAGAAGGGGCCTTGTTGCTCTTTCGCAGAGGCCTAGGAGAGGCCTCGTCGGTTTTCCGAGACTTATTAGAGGTCTCGCCGCGTGACCGAAGTCCAGATGAGCCCTTCCTGCTCTTTCGCAGAGGCTTAGGAGAGGCCTCGTCGGTTTTCCGAGACTTATTAGAGGTCTCGCCGCGTGACCGAAGTCCAGATGAGCCCTTCCTGCTCTTTCGCAGAGGCCTAGGAGAGGCCTCGTCGGTTTTCCGAGACTTATTAGAGGTCTCGCCGCGTGACCGAAGTCCAGATGAGACCCTATTAGGGTGCGAAAGAGCCTCCACATCGTACGTAAGTCTAATCTTTTTAGTTGGAACTGGAGGAGGAGAAATCTGTCTATTGTCTCCGGGTGGTTCAGAAGGGCTTTTTGAGTTGGTGATCGTTCTTGAAACAGGCCTTGGAGAGCCCTCTATATTGTCAGTTGCATCGACGTTGGCTGGTTTTGAAAGGGGACGGCGGTCGGTAATTTCTGGCATTTCTGAAATCATAGAAATACAAAATTATTTTACTTGAGCTTAATATGTAACCGATGATTAATAATATTTATTTATTTATTACCGACTTCCAAAAAGGAGGAGGTACTTTGTTTGCTGTATGTATTTTTTTTCTGTATATTCAGCGTTATTTTCAGTTTCACCAATTGTAAACCGATTAAAAAAAATATTTTTTAGTTCGAAACAGTATTATATACTTTTGAGGTCCCATTTAAAATTTAACGAAATTGGCTGAGCCGTTTTTGATAATTCATCAAAAATGTACATGGATGTCACATCGATTGGTGCAAATTATTCGAGTTCTGTACACGGTATGCATAAATAAACAAACAATATAGATAAATATTATATAGTATAAACACATTTTGACCAGTAGGTTCTATTTAAAAGGCTTATACAGGGTTATTTCTAATAAATTAGCATCCTTTTAGGGGCTTATTCTGTACATCAAAACTAACAACTTTTGTTATGTGACTTCGGTAATAACTCAAAAAAAAAGTGTTCCATAGAAAAATATCGTTCACCCTCGACAAAATGTATGGAACAGCAGATTTTTTTGTTTGTGTTTTAACAAAAGTCGCAGAACAAAATATTGTTAGTTTTGATGTACAGAATAAGCCCCTAAAAGGATACTAATTGATTAGAAATAACCATGTATAATACGAATATTGAAGAACGTTATTCTAATTATTATGTACTCGATGATGATTCATATCATGAAAAAAATTTTAATAAAGAAAGCATACTGCACCATTGACGACTTCTTGAAGGATAAACTGGCTTGGAAACACATGACATTGGATAATATTGATTTATAGTTTTTAATTTTTGACATGTATTAATAAAATTGATTTAATTTATTGTAATTTATAATTTGCTTTTGTTTATGTTATGACGTTCAAAAGTGTACTTTTTTGTACCTATTTGATAAATAAATGATTGAATTGATGAATGATCAATAGGGTCGATAGTTTTCGAATGGAGACCACGTGACACGCACCTATAGACCGAATCATACAAGTTTTTTTATAGGCTTAATTATATTCTATATGATTCATTTCGGAGAGTGCGCATCTGAGCTGCACGACCTTACCCTACCATCCCCTTTTTACTACCGGACAAGTAGGAGGACGCCGCATTACCACGCCTACACTGTCGATGTTCCTTCGATACGTACGAAGCGGTTTGACTCAACATTTCTGATTCGTACCGCCAGGGAATGGAACAGTCTTCCTGCTTTCCTGTTTCCTAAGAGATGTAATCTAAAGCTTTTCAAGATCAGAGTGAATAGGTATCTTCTAGGTTTGCGCACTTCATCTTCAACCACAACGTCGCTTACCATCAGGCGAGTCGGAGGTCAAGCGCGGACTTGCACGCGAAAGAAAAACTGTTTAGCCATGTCGGAGGCTTTCAGGCGGCTTTAAAACTCTGACACCAGGGCTAGCCACCCTTATACGAACTTTTCTTACTTTACTGCTGCGTAAAGGAAGAAAAGGGGATATCTCACCGGTATCGCTCCAGTCTGAAGACACTCCACCGTCTTTCTCCCCTCTCGCGTACTTGCGGCACAGTTTGGTCACCTTCTTCAACAGCTGGTCGTAGAACTCCGGGCAGTCGGAGTTATGTTCCACATGCTCTTCGTGCTCCACAATCAGCTCTGGCGGGCTTTCTGGCTCCGAAGGCTCTGATGGGGCCAGTGGAGGCTGTGGAGGTCTCTGGAAACGGGAGAATTTTAATTATACAGGGTTATTGGTAATCAATTAGCATCCTTTTGGGGGCTTATTCTGTACACTAAAATAATCATACCATAATTATCATACTCTATGAGTGATATGTGAGTCATACCTAGGTATAAAGTGAGAAAGTTAGAAGATTATATCTTTTATTCTTGATTGCATCATGTTGGTTGCCTGGAAGAAAACGCTTTAAGCGATAATACTGCCAGTTAGAAACCTATTT
The DNA here is from genome assembly GCA_949316475.1 of Hypomecis punctinalis. NCBI lineage: Eukaryota > Metazoa > Arthropoda > Insecta > Lepidoptera > Geometridae > Hypomecis > Hypomecis punctinalis. Next base: position 1,662,986 of record OX438794.1, on the reverse strand, counting down.
ATATTGTTTTGTCCTTGTAATCTGTTTTTTTATGTAATGGGGTTGTCTATATATAATTTAATCTTTGCTGAAATAAGTTTAGGGGTTATATTAATTAATAAATAATATTAAAATTATTTGATTTAGTAAACAAACAGTCAATTAAAAAAATATATATATATATATATTTACCCGCGCTGGAGTCGGCGTCGAGTCACTCGACTCATTATTTTCTTCGAGCGTCACCTCCCAAGTAGCATCGCTCGAATTTGTCGAGGCTGGTTTTACATCTGAGCCAATCGCATCTACATTCGAGCCACTCGAGTCTAAATTTGAGCAACTCGGGTCTACATTCGAGCGACCCATATTCGAGCCACTCCGGCCTACGTTTGAGCTACTCGGACCAACATCTGGGCTGCTCGAGTCTTGATTACTTGCGGATTTTAAACAACGAAATCTTAAATATCTCTTCGTTACTTTCTTGAATTTCTGATATCTTTTTTGCTGTCGTGGAGGAGATTTTAGTTGTTCGGTCGAGATATCTGAGTCAGCCGAGTCACGGCTACTTTGTGAGGATGATGAACTGGCGACGACGTCTTTGATTGGATCGTCTGATCGTTGTACTGAAACAAATAAATTGTCTAATTTTATTATTTTTCGCCAAATAATGACACAACCGACTTGAATTATTGCGATTTACATTCTTATAATTATGGAAAGTACAAAATTCGAAAAAAGCCGTGGTGGTCTAGTGGTAGTATAAAAAAGCCGTGGTGGTCTAGTGGTAGTAACACCCGACCTGCAATCGTGAGGTCGTGGTTTCAAAGCCCGATCCAGTAACAATGAGTTTCTTTGAAACTTTGTACTAAACCCTTACCTAAATATATATAAAGCTAACCTTATACTAACCCCTAACCCACTTACCCTTAGCAATACTCAGACCTATTTTTTTTTAAATATTATTACAATTAAGAGGCTAATTTATGTTGATAGTCTATGTTAACCCTCAACTAATAACGCTTCTCCCATACTGCTTAACCCTAAATTAGTAACCATGAAACTAATTATCGTTAAAGAAATAAACATAAGATTATACACTTTCACTGCTGAGGTACTTTTGTAAGGTGCCTGCAAATTCTAAAACGCCCACGCCAGGCGCGGGCAGACGCCTCCGCGTTCAGACCGCGTTGGCGTCTCTACGCGAGTACTAAATAACACGCACGGAATGATAACGCGCCAGGCGCGTATAGCCGCACTGGCCCTTGTACCGCCAGACGACTTTTTTTTAGACTTCTCACGCGCGGCGCGTTTACGCTCCTGGCTCCCCCTACAACCCACCTATGCCTATGACTTAATTTGATGATCTTTTTAACTGTATTTTTGGAAAAGAAAAAAAAAACTTTTTCATGAAATAAAAAGAATTATTTTTTAAAGTTTTCACATAGTTAGGCCATTTTGTTTTTATTTTATTTTTTGGCCAAAAATAGCTAATATTGTATAGAATATCCTTGCTAAGTTTTATAATGGGCGTAAAACTGGATTAGGAGCTAGACTGGAAATTCTGACGAAATGTGGTGTCTTGACAAATTTAAAGAGTTGATATCAGCTTATAATTTAAAATTTACTGTTACTGAACCCACTAGGTTATCCAGTGGCACTTGTCTCGACAATATCTTATGCAATGTTAGAGGATGTAAAACCCAGACAATTGAACTAGCGGTTTCTGATCATACAGCACAGATTCTTGAATGCCCAATAAAACCCATCCCTTTGTTGAAACACTGGTACATAGAGAGGCGTGATTACAGCTGCGAAAATATGAATAAATTTAAAGAATGTTTAAACTCAATTTCATTTAAAGATATTTTTGATATGACAGACCCAAATACGGCATTCAATGAGTTCCACGATCTGTTTATGCTTTTTTATAATCTATGTTTTCCTATGCGCAAAATAAAAATTACACAACGAAAGCGGCCAAAATGGCTTTCCACAGGCATCAAAAATTGTTGTAAACGAAAAAGGGCACTACTTTGGATTTATCGAAAACGGCGAACTGTGGAGAACAGAAACAATTTCAAAAAGTTATCGCGGAGATTAAATTTTATAGTAAAACAAACACAAAAAGCCCAAAATGATGATTACATTTATAAAGCCTCAAACAAAAGTAAAGCTATGTGGAAAGTCATAAATGGTTCCAAAAGTAACATACCAAAAGAACCAATAGAATTAAAAGTAAATGGCTGTAAAATAAGCGATCCTGATAGAGTTGCTAATTTGTTTAACGACTTTTTCATCGAACAAATACCTGTAAGGACTGTTCAAAATACGGAACCTGGTACCACCACTGTATCCTCGTCAAACCCTAACTCTTTATTTATTGCACCGACAATACCACAGGACATACAGAGAATAATTATGGGTCTAAAAAATACAACTAGCACTGGTTACGATGATATAGCAACAAAGGTGCTCAAACATGTTTCAGCTGAAGTGTCACCTGTAATAAGTCACATCATTAATGTATGCATGTGTAGCGGCGTATTTCCAGACAAACTTAAAAAAACAGTGATCAAACCTCTTTTTAAGAAAAATGACAAATGTGACATGAGCTGCTATAGGCCAATAGCCCTGGTGCCAATACTATCAAAAGTTATGGAAAAAGTTATCTATGACAATATATATAATTTCTATGAAAAAAATAACTTGTTTGCACCGGAACAAATAGGTTTTCGTAAACAAAAAACAATAAATTTGGCAATTTACAGGTTTTTGCAAACAGTTTTGTCAAATGTTGACGCTAGAAAACCAGCATGTGCGTTATTTATGGACCTTACGAAAGCATTCGACTACGTAGACCATATAAAGCTTCTAAGAAAATTGCAATCGGATGGTGTTAGAGGTAATGCATACAAACTCATAGAATCATATTTAAGTGATCGTCAACAATGTACACAAATATTGAACATTTGTCGTAAGTCAAAAAAAGAAGTACTACATATATCAAAATTTAGAACAGTGAAGTGCGGTGTACCACAGGGCAGCGTTTTGGGCCCATTACTATTTATTATCTACATTAATAGTCTTCCACGAACTACGACACACCCGACTGTACTATTTGCTGACGATAGTACTGTTCTATTCACAGGTGAAAACAAAGCATGTGTAGAAAATGACGTAATTAAAACCATGAATAATATCATACAATGGCTGACATCTAATAATTTAAAAATTAATCTTAATAAAACAAATATAATGACATTTTGTAATAAAATTAATAAATTAGATAATCTTGACATCAATTATTGTGGACATAAACTTGACATTGTTAATAATACTAAATTTTTAGGACTTTATATTGACTCAAACCTAAACTGGAAAGAGCATATAGAATATATGTGTGCGAAATTGAACCAGCACTCATATGCGCTGTACATGTTGTCTAAGACAGCAAATAGACATACTGTTCTGGCGGCGTATAGTGGTTATGTATCGTCAGTGATTAGATATGGCATAATATTCTGGGGAAACGGCCCTGGAAGGGAAAAGATATTTAGAGCACAAAAGAAATGCGTTAGAGCAATCTGTAATCTTCGTCAAAGGGACACTTGCAAGCCACATTTTAAAAACCTTAAAATTCTTACTTTCCCATGTTTGTACATTTATGAGTGTGTGATGTTTGTGCGAAACAACCTGAATCTTTTCGAACATTTGAATAGCCAACGCCACAAACACAAAATTAAGGTACCATGTCGTAAGACTTCTTTGCTAGGAAACAGTGTACTATGCATGGCTCCTCAACTGTATAACAATTTGCCAAAATTTATTATTGACATAAAACTCACTCATTTGTTTAAACATAAATTGAAGTGTTTCCTACTGGACAAGGCATACTATACTATATTTGACTTTTTAAATGACAAATTTTAATATTAATATAATTCTTGGTACTTCATTGTCTATTTCAATTATGACATTTTAGTAAAAATTGACATTTCATATTTTAGTTTGACACATTTTTTCATTAATCTTACTACATTTTTGTGACTATGTTACATTTTGATACTTTTAATTTGGTATAAAAATTGTTATCTAAAATTTTTCACTTTCTATGTATGAATGTATTGGATAAAATAGGGACCGTGAATGGCCGGCTTTAAATTCACTTTGCAAATAGACAATGTCATAGACAAGTTGAGTGAATGAATGAACTTTTATTTCGCCAACTTTCTGTCAATAACATAATACTTTTTTTAGATTATTTGGTTATTGTTTTTGTGTACATAATGCATATTATTATTCTTATTATCCTCTACCTTTGTATTATTGCATGTCGAAAGACAGGATATCAGGATATGGCGATCTGTATTTTTGTTATTTTGTATCATCTGTAAACTAACCCATATACGCAGTAAATAAATGACTATGACTATGTCGTCCATCAGTATAGGGTGGTGTTGACGTAAATTGCATTTACCAAGTTATAAAATATTAGATTAAAATAATTGAACCACTTAATTTATTTCTTCATTTTATGAGCTTTTTTTGTTGTAAATTTGGAAAAGAAAAAAAAAATTCATAAAATTGTCCAATTTAATTTTTTAGCCCTTAATCCAGTTTCACGACCATAATAAAACTTAGCAAGGATATTTTATACAATATTAGCTATATTTGAACAAAACAGAAAAAAAAAATCGAAGTTATCTAACTTTGTGAAAATTAAGAAAAAAAATTAAAACGCACATTTTGATGAAAATCATTTTTTTTTCTTTTCCAAAAATATAATAAAAAAGCTAATAAAATGATGAAATAAATTAAGTGGTTTAATTATTTTAAACTATAATTTTATAACTTACCAAGTTACAAAATTATAGATTAAAATAATTAAACCACTTAATTTATTCACGACCATAATAAAACTTAAAAGAAAAAAAATCGAAGTGATCTAACTTAGTGAAAATTAAAATAAAAAAAGGCACATTTTGATGAAAAAAAAATTTTCTTTACATATTTTTTATTCTTTAATACAATAAAAAGCTCATAAAATGAAGAAATAAATTAATTGGTTTAATTATTTTAATCTATAATTTTATAACTTGGTAAATGCAATTTACGTCAACACCACCATATACTGATGGATGTCGGTAGTACCACATTTCGGTAGTATTTCCAGCCTATGTCCTAATCCAGTTTCACGCCCATTAAAAAAAACTTAGCAAGGATATTCTATACAATGTTAGCTATTTTTGGACAAAAAATAAAAAAAACCAAAATGGTCTAACATTGTGAAAATTAAAAAAAAAAATTTCATGAAAAAAAAAAAATTGCCAGCATGTTGTATTTGATAGAGTAGCATAAAACTCTGTAATTTACCATAATTTAGTGTTTTTTTAAAAAAAATCGTTTCCCACGCCTCGCGCGTTTGTACGCTTTGGCGTTACTTCTGATAAAACACACACGTAGGTATGTGGTTTCTCGCACCGTCCTATGGAATTCGATGCAACACGCCTGGCGCGTGTAGCCGCCCTTTGGTGTGAGAATCGAAAACACAGACGTACTTGTTTTCCGCAGTGAAAGTGTTAATTCCGTTATAATTAAAGTACTTAAAGCTAGGTTTGGCCAATGATCGAATAGTGTGAACCCTACATTATGTATAGTAGAACCCTAATGGTTTTTGGACTATGCCTACATAACTATATAGGTGGGCACACACGGTCAGTTAAACTGATCAGTTTTTCACGTCACTCCAACTGGGAGCTCATTCTTGATGTTTCTTCGATAACTTGTGTTATTTCAATTTTTCATGAGTAATTATCAGAACCCAAGTTGTTTGAAATTTGATTTCCTATAACTTTGATTCCTATCAACTTTTTCCAGGATCGATATTTTTTTAATAAGACAGTGGTGCCATTTTGTTTTTTCTATAACTTGTTATTTCAATTTTTCATGAGAAATTATCGAAGCCAAAGTTGCTTGAAATTTCATTTTCTACAACTTTGATTCCCATCAACTTTTTCCAGGACCGATATTTTTTTTTACAACTTAGTGGTTCCAATTTGTTTCTTCCATACTTGTGTTATTTCAATATTTCATGAGAAATTATCGGGACCAAAAATTTTTTTAATATTTGATTTCCCACAACTTTGATTCTCATCAACTTTTTCTAGGATCGATATTTTTTTAATAAGACAGTGGTGCCGTTTTGTTACTTCTATAACTTGTGTTATTTCAATATTTCATGGTAAATTATCGGAACCAAAAATGTTTTAAATTTGATTTCCTACAACTTTGATTCCCATCAACTTTTTATAGTATCGATAATTTTTTTAATAAGACAGTGGTGCCATTTTGCTTCTTCCATAACATGAGTTATTTCAATTTTTCATGAGAAATTTTGCAAATCAAAAATGTTCGAAATTTAATTTCCTACAACTTTGATTCCCATCAAATTTTTCTAGGATCGATATTTTTTTTGATAAGATGGTGGTGCCATATTGTTTACAATGGCACCACTGTGATATTCCAATAATATCGATCCTACAAAAGTTGATGTGAATTAAAGTTGTAGAAAATCAAATTCCAAACAACTTTGGTTCAGATATTTTTTTTATAATAAATAGAAATTACGTGAGTTACTGAAGATTCAGTTAATCATCGAAGTGGTAAAAACATGCAAACCATCGCAGTACCTATCGGCAATAGTTGACTACATTAGGACCCCGCTGCAGTTATTTGATGAACTGATGCAATCATTTCATCAATGTGTGCCCAGCTTCTGGTAGTGGTTTATACATGGAGCCACCAATTCCCACCTTTTAATTTACTGATTGAGCCCCAATTGGAGTGACGCGAAAAACTGATCAGTTGAACTGACCGTGTATGCCCACCTTATGTCAAAGTTATAGAATTGATTAAAATATAATACAAGAAGAGGTGGAACAAGAAGGTTAACTTAGATTAATGCTAAGTTAGTCTTAGTAATTCTAGTAGCTACTTTTGTACAGGCTTTTCGGAGGTTTCTATACGCAATGATAACTAGACAGAGATAATAGTGAATGCACATAGTCTAAAATAAAACTATATTTGGGTTTTTATTTATTTTTCATGACTGTCTGACGATAGCTGCAAATACAAGTTAAAAATAATTTATATTCTTTAAATAAAAATATTGTTTCTTTTACTTGGTAGTGGCAATGACCAAGAATAAAATATTATTTATTATTTTGGTAGTGCACTCCGTTCCATCCCCATACAACCACCCTCTTCTCCAACAGTGGCATTTCTTTTTTTTCTTAAAGTTATATCTAATAGTTAAACAAAGCTATTTTTCAGCTTTGATAACTCTCAGTATCAATTATACTAGATTATTCAAACTCAATCAACAAATCGATTATAATTGGACAATAACAACGCCGTTCAGATTATTCATGAGATAATATTATAACAATCATATTAAGGAAAACTATTTACTTACAGTCTTTTGATACAACTGGACTGAATATGAAAGAATTGAAAAACAATATTTAATTTGACTATTATCAGACAGTCAGTTTATGTCATTCAGGTATTATACACCAAGCCTGATTACTAGATTCAAAATTTATGAACTTTTTAATGAACTAGACTTTAAGGGTCAAAGTTATTTACTGGACTGATTGTTACCAAATAATCTTAATGACTGTCAAGTATGTCATATAACAACATAGATGACTAGGTACATTCACAACCACTAAAATAAACAAAAGTTCTAGTTAAAACTACAAGACATATTTTTATTAATCCTACATCTTAAGACAATCTAGACTCTACCCAAAGTCTCCCACGCTAAACCTATTGCAAGTAGTCGCTTGAATGTTTATTAATAAATTATTTAATTATATATATAAATATTTAATTGTTTATTTAATGAATTAACATAGATAGATGTTCAATTACCATAGTCATTTGCTAGCACAATAATATGGTTAACATGAGCATTCAATCAATAATAATTATTTATAATCCTTTCATTGAATCAAGTCACTTAATAACTTAAATAACTAGTCTTATATAATTAGAAACCATATCAGAGTAAATGTAATTAACATCCTATTTATAGTTAATGCAGTCTAATATCATATTCAGTACGAAGTCTTTGTACTTAGGTGGCCGTTGGCATTCCCTTTGGGGCCTAGTCTTTGGCGGGTTGTCTGTCATTTCAGTCATTGCATGTCTGTCAGTATCAGTTACATTTTCTAACACTAAGTCCTTAGTCATGACAAGTTTGGTCATGTCCATCTTACTTTCTAATTTCAAGTCCTGGTTACTCTCTTCTTACACATCATTATCATTGAACCTCTCCATGTCTCTTTGTTTAATGGGCTGAAAGAATGATGAGTTCCTTCTTATAATTTTACCATCTGGTGATTGTGCTGCAACTGAATTTTCAGATTTCCAAACAATAGTGTGTTCTGTAGGTGAAAATGGTGTTGATAATTTGTTTTCTTTCTTCTGATGGACCAGAACTTTGTCACCTGGGCTCAAGCTTGATGGTTGAGCATGTCTCCTGTTATCTGCATATTCCTTTTGGATATGCTTTTTGTATCTCTCTCTGTCCCTAACTTCTTCATCATCCATGTTGGGTGCAGTCAACATTTGAGGTAATTTAGTTCTGATTGCTCTTGCCTCTCTTGATTTTGCCGGAATAATTCACCAGGTGGTACACCTGTTGTAGAATGGGGAGTAGTGCGATATGCTGAGAGGTATTTCTGCAGCTCTTCTTTCCAATCTTGTTTCATGCTTTGGGCTATCCTCAGTCTTCTTAGAACACTACGATTCTGACATTCTACCTCTCCATTGGCCTGAGGCCATAATGGTGTAGTGTGCCTTAGCTTTATAACATTTGTGCTGAGGAAGTTCTTGAAACGTTCATCAATTAATGCTGGTCTGTTATCACATATGATGGTCTCCATGAGTCCTTCTCGAGCCATGATTTTCTTCAAAGTGTTGATTGTATTTTCTGCTGTTGGATGTTTAAGTACCTCAACTTCATAATATCTACTGTAGTAGTCGACAACAAACAGCAGATAATGGCCTGATGGCAATGGCCCGAGGTAGTCAATAGAAACTATTTCCCACACTTTAGTTGGAAGAGTAGTAGAAACAAGCGGTTCAGGGTTAGTTTTCCTGACTAGTCGACATCCTTCACATGTATCGTTCCAATGTTCTATATCTCTATCCATGCCCTTCCACCAGACCTTAGCTCTCAGTTTAGCTTTCATGCCTGTTGTAGAAATGTGTCCTTCATGGCCTATGTCTAGGACCTTAAGCTTCTTGGTTGTTAAGAGTAATTCCAGCGCCTTGTAATCTCTCCAAGACTTGCCGCAATATGGCATCATGCTCTTGTCTGCTACGTCCTATAATTCTGATGTCGTCTTGACTATTTGCCACTCCTTTTATGCCCTGTAGTAAGTGAGATATAATCCGCTGGAACATTTCTGAGGCACAACGAATTCCAAAGAATAATCTTTTGTAGCGAAACAGTCCTAAGCTGCAGCTGAAGACTGTTATCATTCTTGAGTCTTCCTGAAGCTCAATTTGATGGTATCCCCATTTACCATCAATTATGGAGAAATACTTACAGCCATTCAGGTCAGCCAGAAGTTCTTCAAATGTAGGTAAAGGGACTCTTTTTCTTTGTACAGCTTCATTCGCCCTTCTCATGTCGACATCCAATCTGTATTGTCCAGTTTCTTTTTTTTGTACTATGTGAGAAGGAGAGACACAGGGGGTAGGTCCTGTCACCGGTTCTATAATGTCGTTGTCTAATAATTCTTGTATAAGTGTCTGTTCAATGTTGCGAATATTGAAGGGTTGCGGCCTAATTGGTTGAGCTACTAGTTTAACGGAGGGGTCAACAGGGATTGCTAACTTGAAATCTTTTAGTTTACCTACACCTTTGAACAGGTTGGGAAATTCTGTTAGTATAATTTCTTTGGTGAGTGGTAAGCACTCCTGTTGAATAGATTTTACATGTTGGGGACCGATGGTAAGCAACTGTAATTTTATGGATGTATCTCTGGACAACAGTGAAGGTCCCAAGCCATCAAAGACTAGAATTTCAGCATCGGTGCAACAATTAGTACCAATAGAAAATAATTTTGTTTGAAATATTCCTAATTTACATATTTCTTTACCATCATAGGCATAAAATTTCTGTGATTTATTTTCTTTCAATGTACAGTCTATTCCTGCTTTCAATAATTTCTTGAAAATAGCCCTATCAATTATATTTATTGATGCACCCGAGTCTATAATAAAGTCACATGGGTATTTATTAGCAATTTTTATACAGGTTTTCTCATTTATTGTGTTCACACTAAACACTGAATTTACTGTAACATTGTCACAACTTACACTATCACTGTCACTGGTTGAGCTCTCCGTTGGTGACTCCTTTATGACATACCTTACATATCTTTTTCTTCCTTTTTTGCTTGGCTTCTCATTTGATCTTATCTTAGATTTGCACTGCTTTCCAAAGTGCCCAACTATTCCACACTGGCTACAAGTTTCTCCTTTGGTTGGGCATTTTTCATCCTTGGCAGTGTCCTCTATGCCCGCATCTATAACATCTTTTGCCTTCGAAAATTTTGTTGATACTTGTACTTGCTTCGGGGATATGTCCATTTTCTATTTGTGTCTGCTCGACCATCATATTCTTCTCCATTTCGTAAATCTTTCCGATTTCCATAGCTATATTCAAGGTAAGGTCTTTGCCTTTCTTTAGGAATTTTCTTTTGATTTCTACGTTTTTGCATTTCTCCACGAGTTGGTCCAACAATATATCATCTACGTTCTTATAGTCACAAAACCTTGCCTGCCTCCTGAGGCGCATCACAAACTGCTCTATAGTTTCGTTTAGGTCCATGCTTAAATTTCTGAACTTCTGCCGTTCGTATGCGGTGTTCGACTTAGGGGCAAAGTATGTCGTGAGAAGGTTGTTGACCTTTTCGTAAGTGCTGTAATCATTATCTTGCTTAATATTTTCGAATATTTCTTGAACATCTGTTCCCGCCTGATGCAATAACCTTGCTACTTTCTGCTTGTCCGACAGACCTATTTGCCCATCGATATAATAATCGAATTTTCTAATCCAGGCTTTCCATCTTTCGTTCGTGGTATTGGGATCAGTGTACGGGTCAAAGCGTGCTCCCGCCGCCCCAATAGCATAATATTCCATTTTCTCCATGTTTTCATGCGCGTTGTTTTACTCCATCCGTCGCCAGAATTGTAGTGGCCTCCTGGCCGATAATCAAACACTGTGTAGCTTCTTGGAACATATTTATTAATTGAATTTAATCAGAATTATGCAAAATACAAGAACCATGCCCTGGGTTTAATTCCTATTTCCTCTGCGCCCTGGCTATCAAAGCCCAGTGTTGCTAGCCGTTTATGGGGGCTGCCACTACCACAACCAGGATTCTACACCGATATAACTATGTTACAAAATATTTGAATAAGCGAAGTCAATTCTAAACCCTTTGCATAGAAAGATATGAGAAATATTCAACCCTTGAGGAACATCCAGGTTTCTTACATACATAAGTAGATATTAACCCTAAATTTCAGATTAGAAAGTATAAAACCTAACCACTAACATTTCCCATTTTAGACATAAAATGAACCGAGTAAAATATTAATTGTAAACACTAAACAGTCTTGAGTAATTCTCAAAATAATATAAGCAATCAGATAACAAGAACATAAGTGAGCTTGACGTAAGTTAATAAACCAAGAAGTAAACACATTAGAGATACGGCAGTAGTCAGACGGTTAAAAACAACGGTAAAAGTCAATTAAAAGAGTTAAAAGCAGAAGCAAGAAATATTCAGTAAAAATCAAACACACAAGTAGTAAGCATCGAAAAAACTAGTACATACACTGACTATAAACATAATCATTTAGAAATAAAAGGTTTAAGTAAATAAGTGTCGTAGTCATTATACCTACAGCAAGCCTACAGCACAGATACCAAGAAAAATATTCAGGTAAATCACAAGACAATCCATAGTCTAGAATTACCTATAACTTCATGCTAGAATCTCGTGTTTATGCCAGCCAATCAAATCCCTCAGATCTATGTGTTCGCATATCCGAAGTTACCAGTCGTATAATTATATTTGTTAACAAGTATTTCTACGGCTTTTTAGAAAAGATACAAGTAAAAATCCTCCTTTTTTTTGTGTACTTTAACTAGAACAACAAACTTCTATTCAACTAGCCCACAATTTATTTAAAATTATCCTTCGTATTCCCTTGATTGTTTTTTCCTTCAACTTTGAGGAAATAATCATTTCGTTCTATAATTTTTCACACCATGATACGGATTGTTCATCCTGTACTGGTAATACTAAATATAGAATTCCTTCCGCCATTATTTTCTATATCACAATTCATATTTTTGAATTTAAAATGAGAGATATTTTTTTTGGAAAACAAGGATGTTTTTAATAAAACTAAACTCGCTCACAGCTCACAGTGTCTGTGAGACTAGACAGTGCTTCAAGTCGGTGCAACACGTTAGATGATGTAAATACCTTAAAGAACAACCTAAAATTGTCAACTAAATTGGTTGTTTATTTTTCGGGTTTGCTGTCTCAAAGTCAAGCAGAATCTCAGCTTCCTTTATTTCAACTTAACTCAAAAACTTCTCAAAGTATCTAGAAGGATTCGTGATAACTTTTCTGTAGTAAATACAACAGGATAATCTCCAGTTTATTGCAATGCCGCACGGAGATCAAAACACTCCGACATCGGTTGAACAGGTAATTCAAGTATTTGTTCCTTTTCTCATCTTACTGTCATTGTCTGTAACTTCTGAGCCCAAAATCTTATTGTTATTATTATTTTAGCAATAGGCCTGTCTTTTAAAGTATCTTTTGCAGAACAGTAAAGCAAGTAAAGTTTTTAATGCATCAATGAATATTCATAACAATTCAACAGATCTTCACTAGAATGTAGCTTGTTAATCTCGTCAGCTGGTTAAATAAGTATTCAGCAATCTGTAGACTGAATCTGTAATTGTATTGTCTCCAAGTTGTGTTGTGTGTATTTCTGTTCCAAAAATCTTTCAATTCTGTTTCAATGCTGTTTAAATAGAGTCATTTATAGTTTTCCGATATTTTATTGTTTATTATATATATTAGTTTATTTTATATTTTGTATGAGTTATTTTAATTTATTAGAATGTATGTTGTATAAGTAAAGTTCCTAGTCTATTTAAGTTTTGGTGTGGCAATAAAGATTTTATCTATCTATCAATTCTAGATTATAATGTCTGAAATCAAGATACTTAATTGTACTTCTGATCTATTCCAGCATATGTCTTCGCATTAATTTGGCTATGATGCCTACGACAGAGAGCTGCGAGCGTTTCAAGTACCAAATTCTCCGCTCCAACTTGGTGTGTTCATCCTTCCTCAACAGGTGAAGTAGTGAACAGGAACATTAGTTTTGTAGTACAAATGATATCTAGGTAATCTTTTACATAGTACATTTCATCGAGTATTACTAAAATAATCGAAATTTACTATCTAACATTCCAATGACCGAGCTATTATGCAAATTTCTTACTTGACCTTGTTTTTAATAATTAATTAAATATATAATAAATATGATCTAGTTTGTGGGAGACTTTTACATATGAGATAGATCTTTATATGTGGTTATGGCGAGACCCTGTATTGGTACAACTTATGTACGGAATTTCACTTCATTGGCTTTTCGGTGAAGGAAAACATCGTGAGGCAACCTGCATACGTCCGTAGAAGAAATTCGATGGAGTATGTGAATCCACCAACCCACACTGGGCCTTCAGTCAGGATTGGATATTGTGCAGCTTGTAGCTAACTTTACATCTACCAACTTGTATGGCGCGGACATTATGTTATATTAATGTAAATATCTAAGTCGGTATGTATGACGGCGCCCGAATATTTTTTTATTACTTTCACTTAGGGACTGTGGCTCTGTAGGTATTTGCTCGAAAATGTACATACCATTTTTAGATTACTAAAAATGAAAAAAAAAAAAATTGTAATTTTTTTCACTATGTAGGTAACTCAGATACCGCTGCTGAAGTATGATCTACCAAACAAAAAATTACTTTCAATGAGTCGCTGAACTTGTTGTACTTACGCCATTTTTAATTAAGTTATTGAATTTTGCAAAAAAACAACACATTTAGCCTATTTCAGTAAAATTTAATTTTATCTTTGAAGTTTGATCTACCAAACAAAGGATCACCAAAATCGATTCATAATCATACTAATACTAAAAATCCGAAAAGTTTGTTGGATTGTTCCTCTTTCACGCAGCAACGGAGCAACGGATCGACTTGATTTTTGGCATGGATATAGTTCAAGAACCTGGACACGATTGGCACAGGACCGAGGCAGATGGCACAGTAAGAGAGAGGCCTATACCCAGCAGTGGGATAAAGAAGGCTGCGGATGATGATGATGATATTGTTTTTAAACTATCGCGATTTGAACACATTATTATTATATACTACGGGACTAATCGCGCACTAAAATTACGAGATAAATAAATACCTACTTTTTACCCCGAAAAAATAAAAGGTTCCTGTGGGATAATACAAAAGTCAAAAACCACGCGGGCGGAGCCGCGGGCAAAAGCTAGTTAAAACATAAAAACAGAGTTGAATTGCGAACCTCCTTTTTTGAACTCGGTAGGACGAATCAAACATCTTGGCAGCTGTAAAATTTGCTACAAACTGCGGGAAACCCAATCTACCGTCAGGGTAGGTTAGGGCAGGGTTATGTCCAGCAGTGGACGTCCTGCGGCTGAGGAATGGATGGATAAAAATACTTACATGATTCATTGAAAAGTTTCACTTTTCTAATGTTTGCTCTCTTCTTTCTTTCCTGCTCGCGTTCTTGCTTTCTTCTCGAAGCCATTGTGTATAGAACAATTAAACACGGCTAAAAAAGTAAGTACAAATTAGAAAACGAACATGTAAATTTCTTACTTATGCGAAGAAAACTTATAAATAAAAAAATATCACTCACAAAAGTATTAAAAAAGAAAATTGCACTGTAACTTTTAGTTACTTTAAAGAAGGTAAGTACTCGAGACTTGTTTCATGTAGAAGTAAAAAATAAAGTGAACTACCCTACCTACTAATGAATCAATGCAGACAACTTCACGACGTCCGAATGACGAAACTGTCCGAATTGCTCATAAGGTATTCATATGAGTTTATTAGTATATATATATATATATATAATAATAAAGTGTTTAAATCTTGAAAGTTTAAAAACAACATCGTTTTAAAAAAATAATAATAATAGAAGTAGTTACACATGTCGTAACAAACGTCGTAACGTCTCTAAGTATGTGTTTGATACCCACCTATCGCAGAGTGTGCCATGAATGCTGTAAGTACAATTCGGAACAGATCAAACTGGTGCGATAGCTCCCTTATACAAAGAGAGCCAATAAGGAAGTTTCCCGTTTTCTAGTTTTATTTTTATTAAATTACACTAAGTCTGCAATAAATTATGGTGTTTTTATTTTTCAATTATCTTCAAAAATGACGCAGTTATGAATTTTTAAACATGACCGCACGAAATCAAAAAAACTCGCGACGGATTTACGCGTGTGACGTCATACGGCTCCAGAGCCGCGCCGTGGGTTAGGCGGGAGTAAGGAAAAAAAGAAATAAAGTGCTTCATTCTATGCCGGGTATTTTTCTAAGCCACGAATACGTTCTAGAATATCATTGTACTTATCTTTATGTTATGATCAACATTTACTATGGGACTAACCCCCCAATATAACGAATAAAAAGTCAGCATTCCTATAATTTTGTCGTGAGTAAATGAACTTTATATCTAAATGGAACAAGACTTGGTGTATGTGTCTAGTGTACTGCGTTTTTTACATCTGTGACTATTGACTAGTAGCTCTCCAAACAGTAGACCTCGCAAGTATACATTTTCTTGTAATAAGTTCTCAAAAATGCACAACTTTCACAGGTAAATATATTCTTAATCATAAAAATGGTAAGGTTCTTTACTAAGATATTATTGTAAATTATGGCCAAATTTTACTATGGGACCAAGTAAGAAAGTTTGTATAGGCCGGGTGGCTAGCCCTGGTGTCAGAGTTTGGGACTGATCCCCTATACAGGGTTAGCTAGCTAGAACTGGTGAAGCGTAATATATTTTGTTCTAATAAAATACTTTAGATAAATTTTTTCAAGGCTTTTATTTTCTAGTTCCAATAAGTTGTCAAGTGCGTGTCGAGACATGCGTATGATAGACTTTCGTAGACGTGACGATGATTATGATGATGATAAAAACCAATTTTTAAGATGGTTGATTACTAGAAAAACGTACTTTAGTATGAATTCTTGGTTGCCTGGAAGAAATCGCTTAAAGCGATAAGGCCACCAGTTAGAAACCTATAAATTGCATTGTTTTGCCCTGTAATTTTTTTTTTATGTAATGTGGTTGTCTAATAAAATGTTATTGTTTGTTTGTTTGTATGTATGAAATATACTTGTGAGATCGATGACCTCTAATGTTTAAAAATTTCAATTTTTTGTAGTTCAAAAATGTATTATTCCACAGTACTCAAAATAATTTTCAAGGAAAGTTTTTAATATGGTCTGTAAACGGCGTCCGTTCGTTACACGGACATAACGAAGTTTTAAGGGTTCCTCGTTTTACTACGAAACCCTAAAAATGACTGAACAAAGTGACAACTGTCAAATTCTAGAATCCATACTAGGATGTCAGGTCTCAAAGTGACAGCTGTCAAACTTAAATGCGGTTTATTTCTGTAACTAACGATTTTAGACCATTGCTGTCTTCACAAAAGTGATAGAACTCAACAATATCTATATTTCGGATGACAGCTCTTTAATGTAATTTATCTCCGTAACTGTCGTTTCTATACCGTTACTTTAGGCACAAAATTGATAGAGCTCAACGAGATCTACATTTCGGATGACATCTGTCATGCCACTCTAGTATGAATTCTATAATAATATGCCATATAATGGCAGCTGTCACTTTGACATCTGTCATTTTCGGAATTAAAAAATAAGTCCTGAAATACCTATTACCTACAATGACATTATAAGAACAAATATTAGGCTGAGAAGTTTTGGATAACCCTATACAGGGGATTAGTCCCATAGTAAAAGTTGGTCATAATTTACAATGATATTTTAGGACAGAATATTGTAATTATGATTATATTTGCCTGTGCAAGTTGTGCATTTTTGAAAACTGATTACTTACCAGAAAATGTTCACCAAAATGTATACTTGTGAGGTCTACTATTTGGAAAACTACTAGTCAATATATACAGATGTAATAACAGCAGAACAGTAGGTACACACTCCAAGTCTTGTTCCATTTAGAAATAAAGTTCATTTACTCACGACAAAATCATGGGAATGCTGACTTTTTATTCGTTATATTGGGAGGTTAGTCCCATAGTAAATGTTGATCATAACATAAAGATAAGTACAATGATATTCTAGAACGTATTCATGGCTTAGAAAAATACCCAGCATAGAATGAAGCACTTTATTTCCTTTTTTCCTTACTCCCGCCTAACCTACGGCGCGGCTCTGAAGCCGAATGACGTCACACGCGTAAATCCGTCGCGAGGTTTTTGATTTCGTGCGGTCATGTTTAGACATCCATAACTCTGTCATTTATTAAGATATTCGAGTAATTTTTTCACTGTGTCTAATATAATTCTAACGTCCTTAAATGTATATAATTATTTTTATGATAAAGGAAACTTCCCTATTGCTTAGCAGTTTATTTACGCTATAAATTACAACATCCAGAAGATTCGTTTCGAACTGCACAGTCATAATAATTGCAATAACTGTATATTTAATTAAAATGCAATGTCATCTGAAAAAAAAAAGATTTTGTTTTCTACCTTATTCTTTAAAACTCCACTTTTACGGAAAACATATCGCACATGAATATTTAATGCAGCAGTCATACTATAATCCTAGTGACTTTCATTACAATTCTATTTTACATACCCATAATGCAATGTAAGATCTGTACACACTGCCTGATGTTAAGCAGATATGCGGTCTAGGATGTAGCATGCTTACCTAGAAGATACCTATTTAGTCGACATTGACATACGCGTAATAACTCGCGCACATCAAGTAAGTACAATAGTTTTTAAAGTTAAAATGTTTGGTTCATAATGTTGTACTTCATAGACATAGACATCCTTTTACATAATAAATATTAAAACTACTCTCATGTCAGGCTATATTTTACAAGGTATAGTTATATGTACTGTACTGTATCAGCCTTTTTAATAGTCCACTACAAGACGTAGGCCTACCCATGGAGGGTGATTGGGCCATATGCACCAAGCTGGCCCAGTGCAGGTTGGTGGATTCACATACGCCGTAGAATTTCTTCTTTGGACATTTGCAGGTTGCCTCACTATGTTTTCCTTCACTGAAAAGCCAGTAATGTGAAATTCTGTACATAAATTCCAAGGAATTCATTGGTACGGGACCTGGCTTGAACCCAAGACCTCACGATTGCAAGGAGGGTGACATTACCACTAGACCACCACAGCTTCAAAAATTTAAGACACAATTGTAAGAACAATTTTTAAAAACTGTTTCAGCTTCAAATGGAGTCGTGATTGCAACAGAAAATAAGCACAAGAGTATTTTATATGATGAGCACAGCGTCAACAAGGTTGAGATGATCACCGGACATATTGGTAAGCAAATTTTTTTTTAGGGTTCCGTACTTCAAACGTATAAAACGGAACCCTTATAGGATCACTTTGTTGTCTGTCTGTCCGTCTGTGTGTATGTCAAGACTCTTTATCTCGGGAATGCGTTAAGATATCGAGTTGAAATTTAAACTGTATATGTATATCAATGGTTTTTCGCAGTTGTGTAAAAGAAAAACTTCTCAGTTATCGTTTAAAAAAGTTAGAGCCGTTTATGTCGTAAAAAACAGCATATTTTGCACTCACAAAAATCAAAACCTACTGGGTACTTCCCGTTGATGTAGAACTATGAAATTTGGCGAGAAGCATTGTCTCAAAGCACACAATACATATAGGAATAAATCTGAAAACTGTACATTTTTATTTAAATCACAAAAATAGGGCCTCAAAATTACACAAATGATGGGTTCAAAATTCAAAGTGAGTAAACCATATCATGTAAGGTGTCTTAAAAAAAAACTTCATTCGCACATGGTAAAACAGGTTTTTAATTATTTTAACTATGTGTAATTTTCGATGTATGACGAGAAAAGTGAAAAAAAATTTTTTTTTTGTTGATTATAGTAAAGAGATTTTAACAACTTACTTCTCAATTTTGTGAAATGTTCTGGATTTGTACGGAACCCTCGATGTGCGAGCCTGACTCGCACTTGTCCGGTATTTTTCACTGTAGGCACTGAATTTTTTAAATTTTACTGCTGAACATAGTCCTACCCAGAGAAGTTGATTCAGCCATATTCAGGTTTTATCACTGTGTCTAGTGTTGTAAACTGTAATAATATTGCAAAAAACATGACCTTACAGTCCCAAATCCAACCACCACCGCTTTTTATACATTTTATGAAAACACTACACACAGTACTCATAATATTTTTAAGCCTTTAAGTGGTTGGGACCCTACACTGTATCTGATGTTTTTTTATTGTTACATTTTTTCCATTACAAAAATCAAATGGATTCATAAAAGTAACAATTTTCCCATGTATGTTTCCAGGCATGGTGTACTCAGGCATGGGCCCCGACTACCGACTGCTGGTGACGCAGGCCCGCAAGATGGCTCAGCAGTATTTCCTGATGTACCACGAGCCCATACCCACTGCGCAGCTCATGCAGCGCTTGGCCACTGTCATGCAGGAGTACACACAGTCTGGGTGGGTGTTGACCATTATTCTTGTTTAATATGGAGGCAATAAGTCCTGCACTGATGTCTCACATGAGGTGGTTTTGTGCACTGGGACGCTGGCATTTTTGCTCCAGTGGCTTGAATGGTAGGAGATGGCCATGTGGCTGACAATGTAGAAGAGTCGTGCTAACTTTTTAGTGGTTCTAGTTTCTAGTGGCTCTGCAATGCCACAGTACATGCTCTACAGTTTCATATTCATGTAGACAGCTGAGACAGCCACAACAGACTGGCTCCCAGTTTATACATGTGACTTATGTATTTGTGACTGGTGTTATTAGAGATATATAGAAGAGGCCTATGTCTAACACTATAGGTCCTATGACTGAAATGAAGGTAATATTTTTTTCTTTTTTAACCCAACTACTTACTTATTTTTACTTAATTTACTAAAAGAAAATAAACATACATGTTCATTTATTTTATACCTTTAAAATGGGTACATTTTCTGCATTTTTCTTAGTCCACTTAATTTGTAATAATATGGAGTTATACCCTTGTAAAGTGATTGGGCAACATTTACCTAGTCCCCTCTTAGAATAGTTTAAAATTTTAAATCTTTTATAATGTTTTGTATTTTTTAGATTAAATGTTGTATCACATGTTATAAATCAGTTGGGATCAAGTATGTAGGATGTCTATCCACACAGTACAGTTTGCTCCGTAGTTCTATTTAGAATTGAAAAGTTCAAAGTAGTTCCTTAGTGGCATTTGTGATATAATTAGTTGATATCTGTATCCAGGACGAGTATACCGGTTAATTGGAAGCATTCGAAGGAATGACGTTAAAGTTATTAGCATAATTAGTTCAAAAATCTTCCCAACGGTTGTGTTTTTTGGATGTCCTCTGCGGCCGCGCCGACCGCCGCCGAGCCGCCGTGCCGTGAGTCATCGATCCCCACCGCACACGGTCAGCTGACCAGACGCCGCGCGCCCCGCGCCCGCTGGCCCCCTCCGCCCGTTGTGCCGCTGCCGCTGCTCGAACAGGCCAACTTCATGAATCATCGCATGCCGACGAACCGGTTGTAATCAGCTGTGCGTATTTATTTACAAACCTTTAGGCTTCTACTCACAATCACTTAACGTGCATAATATATCGCTGTAATTAAACGGATCCTTGTATACCGATGCCAAATATCATGGATTGCGCAGCCTGTCGAGATGTAATATGTGATAAGGACGAGGAAATATTGCGCTGTTCGGTCCGGGGTTGCGATAAGTATTATCATCTCCTATGTAGGTGAAAAAAACGTAGAGAATGACGATAGCAAGTTATGGATTTGCCCTGAATGCCGTTGCACAAATAAAAAGGGTGGTGATAATAGCTCGACTCCTGTAGGCGCTATGAAAAAAATCCGGGAGCGTGACGCTAACGTTACCCTGCGCTCAAAAAGGCCGCATATAAATACGAGTGTCCGAACTTCTAAGGATGTGCATGATAACAATATTGCTGTCGAGATCCGTGAGCTGCGAAGTGACATGATCGAACTCAATGATTGCCGCTTATGAGGCGCAACTTAAGATCTCCGCCTCAGTTATAGCAGAATACAATCAAAAACTGTGTGATTCTGTGTCGGTCATCGCGAGCTACGAGATGAAGCTGAAATCTTACGGAGATCAGATGGGTAAATTTCTCGAATTCTGCGAGTCCAGCCCTCGCGTGTCATCCGCAGTCACTCCGACAACGCCACCTGCTCAACGTTCACTAGAAGTATCCATGAAGCCGCCGGTTAAGACTCAACCCGCTCGTAGTCGTAAGAACGGCGCCACTACTACACCCCCCACCGCTATGCCTGCACAAGGCTTTGGCTGCCGGGAGCGCGCCAGTATGCTGCCGATCGCGCCACCCGCGCCGGCTTGTTCACGGAGTAACGTGGAAGAAGTAGTCGCAAGCCTAACTACGAGAATGTCAGACGATAATGAATGGGTTACAGTGCGTAATCGCAAAGCCAAAAAACTGGGTTCGTCGCCAAGAAGAAATGTCGTTAAGGGTAGTGGTTCGATTGATGATGAGCTTAAAACGATAGGCCGAGTAAAAAAGATTCACGCTTGTTTCTTCGCACCGGATACAACGGCAGAGACTGTTGTGTCCTATATGAATAAGAAAAAACAGTGTGACAGGTATCACGCCGAAAAGTTGAAGCTCTCCCATGAACATTACGCGTCTTTTGCTCTGTCAGTCCCGGAAACCCATTTCAAGTTCTTTATGTCTGCAGAGAGCTGGCCTACTTCTACACAGGTTAGCGAGTGGTTTCGCGGGAACGGCGGGCGCGCGGGAGGTACGCCCCGACGCGGCTCCCGAGGCTGCGCCGGCGCTGCCGGTGCCGCGCCTCCCGCCGCCCGCCGCGCCTCTCGCGCGTCGCCCTAACCACCCGCATGATAGAAAGTCGTTGGTGATCTGTCACCAGAATATAAGGTGTATCACAAACAAAACGAAGCAGCTTGAGGTACTATTGACAAAAGAGCTATCTTGCGACGTTTTAATTATTACCGAGCATTGGCTACGGAAACACCAACTGACGTCAGTTACACTTTGTAATTACGATTTACTGTCATTCAGCTGTAGAGAAATGATAGCGCACGGCGGAAGTTGCATCTTTGTACAGAAGGGTATTAAAACGGTTAATAGACAAGATCTCTGCAATTTAACACGAGAGCAGGTATTAGACATATGTGCCGTGCACATGATAGACGAAAATATTCTGATTATTGGGCTGTACCACTCCAACCTCACGAGTCATTCGGAATATCTTAGCCTATTTGAACGCGTCTTATGTAAGGTGACAGATGAAGGGGTTGATTGCGTCATCGCAGGGGACGTTAACATCAATTTTTTATTAAAATCGAAAATCCAAAAAGAGCTAACAGATATTCTCGCCAGCCATAACTTTGTACAGTTGGTAAACCACCCTACACGGGTGGAGGGGGGCAGTGGTACACTTTTAGATCATATTTATACAAATTTTTCAGGAAAACGCACTTGTACCGTTCTAGGCGTCACTACGCAACCGCTAAGCGACCATAATGCCCAACGTTTAGTCATAGATCAGTGTGTCGCGCCCGCGCCCACCCACCGACTGGCTCGCAGCTTCTCTGCGGCCAATAAAAACCTTTTCAAAGCTGCGCTTGAGTCCGTTGACTGGGGTATGATAATAGAGCGTTCAAATTATAACTGCGAAACCTTGGCAACTTCGCTCTTATCTATTTTGGCCAGTAAAAGTGGTATATGTTTTCCGCAAAAGAAGCTACCCATTCAAGCTAGTAAGCACTGGGTCGACTCGGAGGTCCATAATTTTAGGTACCTACTCAAGGATACCGCAGCGTTAAAAAAGATCTTTCCCGATAACGGGGCGCTTAGCGATAAATATACAGAATTGTCGGACAAATATCATAGTTTGTTAAGGAATAAGCGCGTTGGCCATTATTCGGCAATAATTCAAAACAACCCTCGAAATATGTGGCGCGTCATTAACTCTGAGCTAAACCGAGGAAACTCGTCTAGGGCCGACTTTACAGACCTAGTTCGGAACGATAACGGGCTACCTTTTAGCAGCAAGAAAGAACTTGTTGACTCCTTAAACTTAGAGTTTGTTACGGCATCGAGCAGGGCTGGAGCTCCAGCGGCCTGCTGCTCGAGCGCACTAGCTGCGCTGGGTGACGAGTCATCCGCCAGCGACGTCTCGCTCAGGCTGCAGCCATTCACGCCCACCGAGATTGTTACAATAGGTACTAAACGCATCGCCGCTAAAAAGAGCACTGATATTTATGGTCTGTCTGCTGATCTTATTAAATCATCAGTGGTCCCCCTAGCACCTGTCTTGAGCCACTTGTTCAATCTGTGTTTGCGGAGCGGCGTATACCCGGCAGCGCTCAAAAAAGTAAAAATATGCCCCTTGTACAAGGGTAAAGGTAAGAAGTCTGACCTCAAATCCTACCGCCCAATATCTTTAGTACCGGCAATTAGTAAAATATTCGAGGTGGGCCTGAACAGAAGAATACTGAATTTTGCGTTGGAGCGCAATATCCTGTCTGACAGGCAGTATGCCTACCGGGCTGGGCGTTCAACCACCGATTTAGTGCGAGAAGTGGTCTGGCGGGTTCTGGGCACGCGTGAGGCGGGTTTGCAGGTGGCTCTGGTCTGTTTGACCTATCCCGCGCGTTCGACACCGCAGACCACCGTCTCATCACGAAAAAATTAGATTACCACGGTGTGCGCGGCCGGGCCGGGGCCCTTGTCTCCTCATTTTCATCTGAGAGAACGCAAGTGGTGGTAGGTGACATGGGTCGTGTGACTTCTAGGGAGCTGGAGATCGTGATGGGCGTCCCGCAAGGCTCATGTTTCTCAAACTCTCTGTTCAGCCTTCTCCTGAATGACCTGCCAGGTGCCATCTACGACGCAGAGGTCTACATGTATGCTGACGATGTGGCTGCGGTGGTCACAGCGCCATCGAAAAGCCAGCTGCAATGCAAGTTGAACTCTGTGGTTCAACGGTTGGATGAGTGGTTTAGGTCAAACGGGCTGGCGCTGAATAGAGAGAAAACTTGTTTTATGACGTTCAACCTCAACGGCAAAGCATCCTGCCAGTATTCTGTGGTCCTAGGTGGTGCTACACTTCAGCAAGTTAATGGTACGAGGTTGCTGGGATTTAGCATCGATGGCGCACTGACATGGGAGACGTACATTGACGAGGTCTGCTCTAAGTTGAGTCGCTCATGCTTTGCTCTTCGACGGCTCGCGAGCACCGCCACCCGCGACGTTGTGCGCTCGTGTTACTTTGCTACGGTGCACAGCAATCTAACTTACGGGCTGGAACTGTGGGGTCGAGCCGCGGAGATCAACAGAGCGTTCGTCATGCAGAAGCGGGCTGTACGAGCTATTTTTGGTGCTTCGGATGACGTTTCGTGCGTAGGTTTTTTCAGAGAGTTACAGATTCTCCCATTGCCTTGTGAGGTAATCTACCAGCTAGCTCTATTTACACATACTCATCTGTCCTCATATAAAAAGAGAGGAGTGAACACATCCCGCGACCTGAGGAGTAATAAAAGGCGTAACCAGCTGGTGACGCCCTCTCATAAGCTCGCGAGGTCGGAGGGGTCAGTCTATGTATCAGGTCCTGCGATTTACAATAGAATACCCGGTCAAGTGCGAGATGCACCTTCCGCCGTGTCTTTTAAAACTAAACTAAGGAACTGGCTCCAAACCGAGCTATTCTATGATATTAAAGAGTTCTTGAAATTACCAGAAATTATAACTGATTGACTTTTGTTATTAGATATATTAACATTTGACATTTAATTATTATATCGATTATATTAATATCGAATTTATATTTTGACATTTAATTATTATTCTCGATAGATGTCCGATAATATAATGACATTTAATTATTATTTTCGATAGCTTTTCGATTTTTGACATGTAACTATGGTGTTATCAATAAAATATTTGTATTTCTATTTGTCTAGCGGTGGACGTCCTATGGCTGATGGATGGATGAAGTATGTAGTCAAGATAATCTGCAATGAACCATGTATGTCCAGTGTTGTCCGTCCGTTCGGCGTGTCGCTGCTGATCTGTGGGTGGGACGAGCGGCCCTACCTGTTCCAGTGCGGCCCGTCCGGCGCCTACTTCGCCTGGAAGGCCACCACCATGGGCAAGAACTTCAACAACGGCAAGACTTTCCTCGAGAAACGGTCCGTATGACAGCATATCGAAATATGTAGCGCTTACAGGGTAGTTTGCAGGGGCGTAGCTACCGCCGTATCTACCGTATCAATTATACGGGGCGCCCGTGGCCCGGGGGCCCCGTATAATGGAATTGGAGAAATCTTTAATTTTCATAAACCAACAAATTTTATACGGGGCTTCGCACTGATAGTTTGACTAGGCGTGAGCAATCACCGAAGTTAAGCAACGTTCGGCACGGTCAGTCTTCGGATGGGAGTTACCTACAATTAGCACTGGCGTGGGTACAGGCCGAATCATACAACAGCGGATGTGAAGTTAACTACACTTACGGTAGCTACAGATCTGCGGGTGGGACGAGCGGCCCTAATTTGTTCCCCACAGGTACACAGAAGACCTGGAGCTGGATGACCCGGTGCACACAGCCATCCTCACGCTGAAGGAAGGGTTCGAGGGGCAGATGACCGCCGACAACATCGAAGTGGGCATCTGTGACGCCTCGGGCTTCAGGAGACTCGAGCCCGCGCACGTGAAGGACTATTTGGCTAACATCCCCTAATAATATATTAGTACCTATTACTTTTATTCAATAAAAAATATTTCGCTTATTAGTTGCATTTTTATTCTCTGAATTAATGGAAATACGGCTTCCTTAAGGCCTATCGCAAACTGGGCGATACTCTGGTCCCAAGTGTGCGGAGCTTTGAGCAAATTATGTAAAGTTTGTAGGCCGCGGCCTGTCGTCCTAGAGCTGTCGCTGTCGCATGTCGCCTAGTGTGCGCCTAGTCTTAGACTTTTTTTTTTGGTAATATGTGGCCAAATCAAACTTTTTGGTAGCGTTGAAGTTTGGTACAAACTGCGCCAACAAATCCTGACTGAAGCTTACCTGCCTTGGATGAGAAGATAATAGACCATGTTACCTACGTAACAGCTAAGCGAGGACTGGGCTTTGCGCGGCTTGCGAACTTTACAGTCGCCAAAAGACTTGTTTCAGCCTAATACACCTTTTAAAGGCCAAATCTGAAACATCCTGACTCTGAAGGAAGGGTTCGCGGGGCAGATGACCGCAGACAACATCGAGGTGGGCATCTGTGACGCTTCGGGCTTCAGGAGACTCGAGCCCGCGCACGTGAAGGACTATTTGGTTAACATCCCCTAATTAATAACTGTATTTTTCAGTAAATAATTTTTCGCTTTTCACCTGTTTTATTTTTGGAATATAGCGAAATAGGTAGATTTTTTTGTAATACGTAATAGCCTAATTAAACCTCAGACGAACTTTTCTTCACTTAAAATCGGCTCTGTGTTGAAAGATAAAAAGAAAATTTTTCGCTAAGCAAGCAAATGTTGCAATAACATTACTTCAACGAGCTTGTAACTTACAAATATAAGGTTGCAACGTTCATGCAAGCTTACAGCGAGCTTGATACGATGCCCTAACGGCTACGCTGTACATAAACCCTGTAACTTGCCCAGAGCCGATCACCAAAACTTTTTATAACTTTAAAACGTGAAGTTGCAGTAACATTACACATAAAACATATCTGAAAGAACATTTCCACAACTTACAATTTGTAAGGTAGTAGTAACTTGTCTCAACTATTTTGCTTAAAGGTCACAAATGAAACTTGCACGTGGCTTGCATTTATTAAGTTCTCGCAAAGTTGCATGTGTAGGTTTCAGGTAAGTTTGAAATGAATCTTTCTTAAAAGTAGGACCAAAAACTTGCATTTTATTATTTTATATTACATAGGTTAGGTAAATAACGAGAGCAAATCGTAATGTTGTAGGAAAGTTGAAAAAAAATATAACAAAAGACGTATTGCCGCGATGTTACAGTATAACATTTCAGTAACTTTAACTTTCATTTGTAAGGTACAGGTAATGCCAGACAGTGAAGTTAATAAAATTATATTCGCATCGTCAATCTTAATGTATTTGAGCAACTCGGGTTGCAGCAGACGCTCCAATATTTTACCAATAATGGTACCTAACGATATAGGGCGATAGTTGGATGCCGCACTGAGATCACCGGTTTTGTTTTTTACTATAGGAACAACTGACGTATGCATGCATCATATCTGCCGGTAAGTATCCGTATTTCAAGCACAAATTAAATAGGCTGCACAGATGTTCATTAATTTTATTACTAGCCCAAAGTATGTGCTCGATACTGAGGCCATCGTGACCGGGCCAGGTTTACCACGTTTCATACTCATTATGATCTCAGAGATGTCTCTACGCGTAAATTCAATGACGTCATTATTCTGGGGCAACTCAGCATCGAGCACACACTTCGCGGGAAGAGGATCTATCTTGAATTGTTGAGCAAACAATTCAGCTATGTTCTTTGGTTCCTGATACGGTGAACAGAGAAGTCGAAGAAAGATCCTCCGTCCCTCCCACTGATACCCTCGAGCCTGTCACGGCCTCCGAGATTGAGTCGATCATCAAGGGCCTCCACGCCAGGAAAGCCCCCGGTGCCGACGGCATCAGTAACAAAGTGCTCAAGCACTTCTCCGTCTCACTTGTATGTCTTCTAGTCAGCATCTTCAATGCGGCTATGAACAACTGCATGTTCCCCGAAACATGGAAGTCCGCCGACGTCATCGGTATCCTAAAGCCCGGCAAGAAGGCTTCTGAGCCCTCTAGCTACCGTCCCATCAGTCTCCTCAGTACCCTGGGGAAGATCAATGAGCGCATCCTTCTGAAGCGCATCTGGTCCCACATAAAGGACAACAATATCCTTCCCAACGAGCAGTTTGGCTTTAGGGCCAAACACTCTTGTGTTCAACAAGTACACCGCATCACGGAGTACATTCTCGAAGGCTTCAATAAGAAACCCAGTCACGGTTATCTTGTCAAGCCCAAGCCTCAGGGGACCGTAGCGGTCTTCCTGGACGTAGCGAAAGCTTTCGACAAAGTCTGGCACAACGGCTTGGTCTACAAGCTGTTCGCCAAGAAATTCCCCACCGACTTGTATTTATAACACAAAACTTTCTCTCTTGTCGAAAGTTCTCCTACAAAGTCGAGGAAGCTCGCTCGGCCCCTCGCCTGATCTCTGCTGGAGTCCCTCAAGGCTCAGCAATGGCCCCCGTTCTCTACTCGCTCTATAGGAGCGATATTCCTCGTTCTCCCAACGTTGAGCTTGCGCTCTTCGCGGATGACACCGCCCTCTATTCTAGAGGCTGGAAAAGGAACGTTCAGATGCTCGATATTTATTATTATATGTTATACTAACTATGTTGAGCAGATATGCGGTCTAGGATGTAGCACGATTACCTAGAAGATACCTATTTACTCGGGATATGAAGACACCCACGTTGTACTTAAGCGGGAAGACAGACCCAGGCAAAGCGTTCCACATTCTGGCTGTTCGTATGAGGAATGAGGATTCGAAACGCTTTGTTCTAACGCGCGGAATGTCCACCATAAAAGGGTGGCGCTTTGGTCGCGTCTGCCTAGCCGTACGATAGAAGAAAGGGGCAGGTGGGACCAGATCGTGCAATGAAATAGGAATCAAAAATCGTCTCGTCTCTCTGGCTCCCGTCCCGCGCATACCTTTAAAGTATCCCTAACTCGTAATATGGACAGGTTGTTTCTGGGTTCGGCACGCTCGCTTCGCTCGCTCGGCTCGCGCATTGTTGTCACTGTTCAAGCCTAACTAACCAACAGAGTCGAATTAGGTACCTTAGAGAACTCGTACCTTGCCTTAAAATAACCAAGGTCCAGGGACACAAAATATCAGGCCGTACAATATCAGGCTGAACAATACTGTGCCGGACATTACCGACACAGGCCGATAATGTACGGCCTGTATTTCGCAGCCCAATATTGCACAGCCTGATATTCCATGGCCAGGGACACAAATTATCACGCCGTAGTCCGCCGTACAATATCAGGCTGTACATTATCATGTCGTGAATTACTGGGTTGTACTTTATTGGCTTCCATGAGAAAAATCTAAGTGAGAAACAGACTTAACAGACTCGAATCAAATCAAAGAGAATGTAACAGTATTAAGAGACGGGACTTAGTACTAACCAATTAGAAGTCATTTACATGGCACAAAAATACCAACATTTAAAATGATTGCTACCTCAAACAGAAGTGCCAACCTAACCTGCAAAATAGTGCTGTAGAAACTATCCGCGTCATTTTATCGATATCGATAAATCTTACAGGTAGCTATTACTTGCCCTTTATGACTAAAATTAGTTTTTGTATGAGTGGCTTTAAAAGTTTGTCTAATTTAGCTTGATCATTTTGACGTATGTCATGTCTCTACATTTTACGTCAAGTTCAATGTATTTTACATAAAATGTATACCTAAAAATGACAGCTGCCAAAATGATCAAGCTTAATAATACATACCAACATGGCCGAGATAAATAAAAAATAATGTGTTAAGTCTGCTTATACTATTTATTATTATATGTTTTCGATTAACGCACTGATCTTTACATACCTAACTGATCGCTAATAATTTCATTTTGCGATTCCTTGTTGCTGTGCCTTTTTGTTGACATTGGCACTCGTCTCCTCTGCATCGGCAAATGACATATTTATTCGTTGACATTTATTTCGGATTAATAGGTAGCTCAGGCGAGTAAGTAAAATCCGGTGTAGCTGATCACGATGATAATCATCAAATCTGCAACAGAAACATTATAACCACAGAACAGCGAACTACTTTAATTAGAAAGGAAATCGATGACAATTTTCAATGAAAACCGCTGTCGCCAAGTATGTATTACCACTGTAAAATATCTGCACAATAACTGTGCAATTTCCACTAGCTTCGGAAATATTTTTTTTACTTTAAAATAGAGCGTAGTATACTTTCTGTCACATCACCAAGATACGTTAAAGCCCATAACATTAATTTGGTCATAATTTAAATGCCGAGTTTAAGTTATTAAATACACTTTATTTTATTAATGTTACATCACAATGGCAAATGCACCAACATGCCAAGCCAAAAAAAAAATAATGGGCCAATCTCGAATTTGAATATGGTATCACAGTTATTTTTTGGCATTTAGCTAGTGATGAGCGATGTGATTGTGCAGTTTAATTTTATCGATAACGTGATTTTATACTTTTTGCATAATATATGGATTATGTAACTGAATCTATATAGTGTATAATTGATGACAATGATTGTGCAGTTTTATTAGTATTTAGGAAGTTTTGGAATAAACACTGAAAAATCATGTCAACGCGCCGTATTGTATTAATTTGTAAAACTTGTGTTTCTATCAGTGGTAATATGTGAAAATTTGTGCTATTTCGAAGATTATGAACTGAATTACGTACAATAGTGTAGACAAAATAATGTAATGTGTAACGTGATTTTTTGTGTTGTTACAAAAACTCCATAAAGGGCGGCGCTATTAGTAAATTCGCTACTGCTTTACTCAGGCATGACTTAGATGTGACAGTGACTTTTTACTTACTTCCAAAAAGTGAAGGTAGGTACCTACTACCTACCTGGGCTAGCCACCCGGCCTATACGAACTTACTTACTTACTACCTACTATGTTCGTCTGTATGTATGTTTTTGTATATTTTCGCCAATTATGGACCGTTTTATTTTTTATTTTAATTTTGAAATGGTATACAAGTACACCCTAGCTGAAATCATTTAAATGATATCAAAGTCAGCTGAGCCGAAAAAAAAATGTAAAATCAACAATAGTGTTAAAAATTACTACATGGATGCCACATCAATTCCTGCGAACTATTTGGATTTTGTAAACGGTGGAAGTCGGCCAAATGCCATTGTTGGCAAAAAATAATCAATTGTATCTAGATTTTTGTGCTGCCTACGACTGTGACTATTTATAAAATGATAATATCATAATAGAAACATTTTAATAAACAACACCATAATTACATGTAACAATAGTAGTAATTATCATAACATCATAATAGAACTTACACTTGACACTGGCAAATACATATTCCATGCGACGCCAATATTTAAAAGAAGCAGAATAATTTTATTACAATCGAATTGTTCTAGTTTGGAGCTCTATAATTGAATCATTGGATTAGCTGAATGTATACGTAAATGGTTACGTGGCCGAGTGAGAGCGCTTGCTTGTGCGAGCGGGAGATTTTTCGGGGTGATTCGTTTACATCTTTTCAATTTTAGCGTCTCTTAGTCAATATAATTATAATTAAAGATATCTTTTAAAAACGGAACCGCTATACCTAGACACACAAATTTTTTTTATATGAACTATAAAATTGTATTAGGTAGGTACTTCAGAAAATGTAAATCTTTACTGAATAATAGTACGGCATCCTTCGTGCGCGACTCCCACAAGGCCGATTATGCTAATAAAATCAGATTATATTTTCAAACATACGTCAAAATAAAATGTAATTTAATTCAAAGGCAAATCACCCCCAAAATAACTCATATTTTAACAAAACACTAAACACGTCTTCCTTCAATTCTATTACAGAATACATTATGTGTATACCTTATCATCGAATGTATAATTACGGTTTCTATTTTAGGTATTGATGGTGGCTTCAGGCATCTTTATTATGTGAGCAATCACTTTTCCAAAAAAAATGTAGGAATCCAGTCATGTCGTCCTGTTGCCTCGATCCATTTACTCTTTGTCAGTGCTGGTCCAGCATGCGACCACGAAAAGCCACAAAAAGAAATCTTTCAACGTGTGAAAAAGTGACAGATATATACATCGCCATCACGCTGGCTCGTTCTGACACGTCGAAAGAAATATTATTTCGTGGGCATCCTAGCCCAGCTGGGAACTTTTATTCATAAGTAGTATAACAGTTAGAATGTGGTGCAAATACAATTATGTATTACTAAAAAGTACATCACAATCACAAATATTTTACTAAATATGCAGATAACAATAAATGTCTAATTTCGAAAATATTAACTTACTATCAAAATTTATCGATATCGATATTTTTTTTGATTATAATATGCTATAATTACAAAACTTTTGAAATTAAAATAATTATATTGACATCGATATTTTTTTATTCCGACATATTATTAACTTTGTAGCAAAATTTATCGATGTCGATAAAATGTTTGCAAGTTTTGCCACCACTATCAACGAAATTCTAGGCAGTAAAAGATAACGTTTATATAAAAAAATGCCCACAATTTAGACTTGCTATTGTAAGGATATTCCTCCTTTTTGTAAACTAAAGTCTTTGCTCTGTATTCAACACGTTACAATAGCGCGAACTGGCATTTTTTGGGCAAAAATTACCTCTGAAATCACTTGAACGACTGAAATAGTAAATGTCACGATTTCACGTATCTTGAGTTATAACTCATGATAGTGGCTACAAACCCCCCTCCACATTTCCTTTCTATTTCCTTCTCTTTTCTGTGATTATAACTATTAATCATTGCTCCATTAGATACTTGACGTGTTTTGTAATGTAACTTAGATAGATAGATAAACACTTTATTAAAACACCAATTCAACATGACATAACAGATATGCATAATTTAACATTAGCGTCTTAATCGGTGGCTTTATCGCTAAAAATAACGTTGCGTTTAGGTTTTGGTAGGGATATATTCTAAATCAGAAGATAGACGAGGTGTCTAAAATACATTACATGTACTGTACTGTATCAGCCTTTTTAATAGTCCAATGCAGGACGTAGACCTACCCACGAAAGGTGGTTGGGCCATATCCACCACGCTGGCCCAGTGCGGGTTGGTGGATTCACATACGCCATCGAATTTCTTCTACTGACATATGCAGGTTGCCTCACGATGTTTTCCTTCACCGAAAAGCCAGCGGTGTTAAATTCCGTACATAAATTCTAAAGAACTCATTGGTACGGGACTGGGATTTGAACCCACGACCTCACGATTGTAAGGCGGGTGTCACTACCATTAGACCACCACGGCTTACTACCATTAGACTGCCACGGCTTACAATACTTAAATACATTACATAATCATGACAAAATAAAATATTTAAAAAATAAACATACCAAAGTAATTAAATATAAATAAACTATTAATATACATATAATATGTATCTGTAACTTATTTATTTTCTTATTGATTTTAAAATGCAATCTTTATTTTATTATTAGCGCATATTCATTTATTTTCTTAAATCTAAGTTTTTTTACAATATTTATATAAAAGAACAAAATACTATAAAAAAACCTAAACCTAGAGTGCCGCCGGCAGCGGGGCGGGGCTCAAGCTACCGGTGGTTGGGCCTACAGAGAGAGGAACCTTCTGACAATGCGCGCCGTGTCCAGAACGACCGCCTTCTGTATCTGACCCTTGACCCAACCGTCTAGCGACAGCCTCTTAAGGTGGTGGTCGAGACTCTTCGCTATTAAGCCGTTTACCGAAACGACTATCGTGAAAATGATCGTAGAGTCCACATTCCACATGGCGGTAACCTCGTGAGCCAAGTCAAGGTACTTGCTGAGTTTGTCCTTCTCGGCCTTCACGAGGTTCTCGTCATGTGGGATGGTGACGTCGACGAGCACTGCCCGGCGCTGGGACCGGTCAACCACCACGATATCAGGCCTATTGGCGACAATAGTTCTGTCCGTGATGATAGAGCGATCCCAGTAGAGCAACGCACGACCATTTTCGAGGAAGGCTCGAAAAGAAGAACCATTTTTTATTATTAGTATTGTTACGAGATGGGTTCTTGGATAATCAGTTAAAACGCCGATTAATCACTTTGTACTTTATTGCACACAATCACTTCACAAAAATCACAAAAACACACAACACAACTGGTTCGCACAAACACGGCACTGATATTCACACAAACTAGTCACTTCAGAATCACTGGTATCGCACTCTAACCCGAGATGTTATCGCTTCGACGGTAAACGAATAACTGATCCCCAAGGGTCGGCCGGCGTATTTATATCCGTTATTTCCTACAGTCTCGAACCTTTTTTTTTTTTTTTTTGACCCAGGAAAATCCTTTATGGATACCACCAAACCTGGGGAGGCCGGTGGTTATGTGGGAGTCTCCACCGCTAGTCGGTGGCATACCCACTAAAAACCTGGGGTGTTTCCAACACTGCGCCGTTATGTCGGGGCTGCGGGCACGCTTCCGCACTCTTCCGCGGCAGCAGTCTCGAACCTACGAGATATTTCGCAACATTACTCGATCTTAATAAACGCTATTGTGTTAACAAGTAAACAACTTGAAAGTTCGATATTCCCTATTGTTTTTCAAATACGTAACACACCCAACAAATAAACTAGACTAGACGAAATACAAAGACTGATCCCGCTCGAGTCATAAAACCATAAAACCGAATACAAAAGGCACCAATAAAAACGCAAAACAATAGAGCTTCCCACCGTGATCACGTAAACACCGCAGATTACATCATAGTTACTGCATACCTACAACGGGCGCCTACTGCGTTACACTACCCCCTCCTAGAACATGCTCGTCCCGAGCATCGTTGCACCCGTAATATCGCGCCAATCGATCCACGTGAACTATCATCGAGGTGGTGTTCCCAACACCTCGATGTCCCTTCTGTATGCGGAACGTCACGTCGTTGATCTTGGTCACCACTCGGTATGGTCCATCCCATTTGGCTTGTAGCTTTGGAGATTTCCCTTATCTGCGTATAGGGTTGTGTAGCCATACCAGCGAGCCTTCCTCGAACCCAGGGTTGTTAGTCCTTCTATACCGAGTCTTCATTCTTTCTGATGTTTGCTGGCCATACTCTGTAATGTGCTCATAGTTGTCGTTCATCTTGTTCCGGAGGTCGCTGACGTACTCAGTTATGGGTTGTGGAGAATCCGGTGGGACACCAGTTATTAAGTCGGCTGGTAGCTCTAATTCACGTCCAAAATTGGCATAAGCGGACATTGGTGCTCTCATGAACAGCACTTCGGTATGACAATAAAAATGGCTGGATATGCTTGTCCCAATCCCGTTGTTTGCTTTCGATTACTTTTGCCAGGTATCTCTCCAAAGTTTGGTTGAATCGCTCCACCATTCCATCTGATTGCGGGTGGTAAGATTTTGTCCTTGTTTTGTGGGCACCCATTAGCCGGCACGTCTCTTGAAACAGTTGAGATTCAAAATTTCTTCCTTGGTCACTGTGGATTTCCAAAGGTACTCCATAACGACAGAATACTTCATTGACCAATTTGTCTGCTATTGTCGATGCCTCTTGGTTCGGAATTACGAAGACTTCCGGCCACTTGGTGAAGTAATCCATGACGACAAGGAAGTACTTGTTGTCACTTTCGCTCACAGGAAATGGTCCGGCCACATCCAGCGCGATTCGCTCCCATGGTACTCCAACATTATACAGCTTTAATGCTCCTCGGCTGCGGGTATGCGGACCTTTCACTGATTCACAGCTCGTACATTTACGTACCCAGTCTTCTACGTCATCTCTGCAGTTGATCCAGTAAAACCTTTCTCGAATTTTCAACAGTGTCCGTTTCACTCTCAAATGTCCTCCCGAAAACCCTTCATGGTACAGCTTCAAAACTTCGGGTACTTTTGCTCTGGGCACAACCATTTGGAGATGGCACTGGTTGCCTCGAGCATTTTACCATTTTCGGCACAGTACTCCCTCTTGAAGCACCAGGCTATCCCATTGCGCCCAATAGCTCTTTGTCGTAACACTCAGTGAAGCAATAGCACTCCAGTCAGGCTTACGGGCATCTTATTCCTTCCATTCAAGACTCGGCTTGATGTCGACATCTTCTTTTTGTGCAGCCTGATGGGTTTCTTTCCATTCGTCACCGATGTCAGCTTTGAGCATTCTGACAGGTACTGGATCTTTCAACTCTTGTCTTGTGTGTCCTGAATAAGCTAAACATTGGGCAACCGAAAACGAGCACCACGTGGGATGAAGGGAACAATGAACATGATGCGTTTTTTTTTCATTTGCAGTTTTATACAACACAACAATGTGATTTTTTTACATTCACATCTATGTGAATATATTATTATTACTATTGATAGATTCATCGATAAACATTCAGACAACAATGTGTCTTAATTCGTTTCAATGTGTTTAATTTCAATCACATTGTTGTCTTAATGTTTATCGATGAATCTACCAACAAATCCTTGATCTGTTTCCACCACACTCGGGCGCTATCGGTTGTGACGTTTGTCAATTTATGTAGGTGCAGATTCAGCGAATTAATACATTTTTCAAACTCTCAATAAATGTCTTTTCTGGTGGTAATACTTTATATAGACTGTAAACTGGCCAATTCCTGGCGCTGGCGCGGAATGAATGGCGATTTTGGTTTTAGCGCGAATATTGTTTATCGCGGGTCGATTTATTTTAAGTGACGGGTTGTAATCGCGGGCTGGATTAAATGATGTCGCGGGCCGGACTTGGCCCTCGGGCCGCCATTTCCCCATCCCTGTATTAAATCATTGCCTCTCTTTCTTTCTTTTCTCGATCGACCACATTATCCCTCTAGTATCTCTGTGGCAAAAATAAAGGATAATTTTTGCTCTGTGGTGAATTCGTATTTTACAGTGATGCCAATTTAGCAAATTTTATGCTAAATTTAGCATATTTCATTTTATTTAGCATTTTTGGTTGTTATTTAGCATTTAGTATACTTTTTATTTTATAAAATAATTGTACTTACAATAAAAATTTACCACAAAATTGCATGCAGATTTATGTCAGCCATATAGTTTTTAACGCTACCACATCCAAATACTGAAGTTGAACCTGTTTCTAGGCTAATGAATGGAATGTAGTAAAAACAAAGCTACGCATTAAATGCGTATATAGTAACAATGAGGCTACCTTGTCTTCAAGTACATTAGTTGTCGGTGAAGACCAAACAAGATACTTATTTTTTAATTGATAACTTAAACGATTAAAACATAATATACGTTTTACTTGATGAAAAATTTCAGCACAATTTTTAACATTATTGATCTTGTTGGTAACACTGGTAATTGGTATTTCGTTCATACTTTCCTTCATCTTCCCTTCATCGCCCGGCGGCGCCGGTGTGCTCTCTATTTTAAAGAATAATTTTATTTTTTTAAATTCAAAATCAGTTTTAAAGTGTAA
Source organism: Hypomecis punctinalis (assembly GCA_949316475.1). NCBI lineage: Eukaryota > Metazoa > Arthropoda > Insecta > Lepidoptera > Geometridae > Hypomecis > Hypomecis punctinalis. The sequence goes on along the minus strand of OX438794.1, from coordinate 1,625,253 downwards.
TCATGGATACTGCGAAGCTTACTGAAGTTTTGCGTGCTTCTATAGACCCAAATCAAAGGCTACAAGCCGAGGAACAGCTCTCGCAGGTGAGTAATTTTCTTTCGGTCCACATGCTCGAGATTTACGCGACCATGTTGGAATGTCAATAAGTGTTGAAGACTTTTGATTGTGTCCGCGACGTGGTTATTTTCATCGTGTAATGGCATGCCGCGCTAGGTGAACCCCATGTTTTTCGCATGATTGTCGAAATATGTACGTCGTTCCAAATCAACTTACCTTCACCTTAGGACTGAACGTTGCTTTGGTTCTAAAAGATTCAACATTCAGATTTCACACATACTGCATTCCTCAGGTCGCCTGTAGCTAGAAATACTAAGCTGAAGTAGATTAATGAGTACTATATTTCAAGACTATTCCTTATATTCTTATATTCTTTTCCTTTCTCGATTATTTTGTGTAGAATTAAGTTTATTTTGATAAGTGCTTTGAAGATGTATGATGTTATGAAGGGTTATCTAAATTCTTAGACCTCTTTAAAGCACTAATATTTGTCTACATATCCATAGTGCAACCCGATTATAGTTCTGGAACAAGTTCATATGGATGTATATGTGTAGTAATGATGAGAACATATAGATAAAATACCAGAATCTTTCCATGATTTAGTATTTTTAAAATTACTGTCTATCGGTTGTTATCATATATGTTGTTTCATCTTGTTTATCCAGTTTGGCCTTGGTTCTATTCTGCACAGTGAAAAGATCTTTGCAAAACCCAGTGCCACGAGACATGGGTCATCTCAACTAATCAAAAGATCTACGCAAAACCCAGTGCCACGAGACATGGGTCATCTCAACTAATCAAAAGATCTATGCAAAACCCAGTGCCACGAGACATGGGTCATCTCAACTAATCAAAAGATCTATGCAAAACCCAGTGCCATGAGACATGGGTCTGTTTAACTTATCAAAAGATCATCAACATAATTTAATATCTGAAACATCTTCTAACCAAAATGTAGAAATGGTAAGAAAAGATGGCTTAGTATTCATACTAAGTTATAACTAAAATTTAGTAAATGATTTTATGTTTTTAGTAATCTTTAACATATATTTTATATGAGTTACTTACATATGTAAGTTTTTGTGTTTCAAATGATAAAAAATTAATATCATAAGAATACAAATGCATTAAATTCAATCAATCAACACAACTACCAACTTTTAAAATGGTCATACTAAGAAACTGAAACAAAAACTATTGTTATTATATACTAAAATAAAAACCGTTCTTCTCTGTCTTCCTATACTAACTCACCACTTACAGGTGAAAATAGACATGATTCAAAGACCTTTTTAATTTGTTAGGGTGCACATTTAGATCTATACGCTTCCTGACTTTACCGTGGTAGATCTATACGCATTCCGACTAGAGAGGTTAATTCTAGTTTGATTTTGTTGTCAAATTTGATAAATTCTAGTTTGTTTTTGTGCTATTATTTATTTTATCAATTAAAATCATAATGAATTTTAATAGCCAAAAAGGCTAAAAATACCAGTCTGGATCCACAACTTAGCTTGCGGTCATAGTTTTTTGTACCGAATGGTGAACCTTATGGTGCACGCAATAAAGTATATTGCGCCAAAATAAATAATAACAGAATATTCATAATATAATATAAAAGAAGTTTTCTATTTTTTCATTAAAATTGCTGAAGTATAGGAATTCATATGATGAGCTGGTAAATTGTGAACAAATCAAAAATATGTCAATAAATTAAATTAATATAACACTGGCGTAAATTGGCTTCGAGAATACTAGTTTCTGGCAATGCCCATTGCCAAAACTACATAATTTCAACTTGCTGTATCTTTCTCTATTATTATGAATTTGGTGACCAGAATCTGGACAGTAGACTGCTATTTAACTATGAAATTCATGTGCGACTTTTGTCCATTGGGATAAGGTTTACAGTAAAAATGCATCAAATCCTCTCATCAAAATACCTAGTTTCCGGCCATATTGTAGGATATTGGGTTATGTCCTAATTCATGATCTAATTGGCCAGCCACCTAATTAAATCATTATAGTCATCACTATTCGCTGTTTTTTAGGGTTCCGTACCTAAAGGGTAAACAAGGGTCCCTATTACTAAGACTCCAATGTTCATCTGTCTCTGTCGCCAGGTTGTATCTCATGAACCATGATAGCTAGACAGATGAAATTTTCACAGATGATGTATTTCTGTTGCCGCTATAACAACAAATACTATAAACAGAATAAAGTAAATATTTAAGAGGGCTTCCCTACAACAGACGTGATTTTTTACGAGTTTTTGCTCGCTATTTATGATGGCAAGAGTAAGGGGGCTCTAACATGGTATGGTTTGTGCGCGAGTCTGACTTGTATTTTCATTAAAATACCTGTTAATCACTTATATCTCTACCATATAACAGCAATAAAATCATATGGTACAAAGTTGAAAATGCTTACTAGCATTTTAAATTAGACACCTGTACTGTACTTCTCATTCTCATTTGAAGTAGGGGCGATAAAATCTGCACTGACGTCCCACATGGGGTGTTTTGTGCATTTCCCCCTCCATCGTCTACCCGATCCAGCCCAGCTCCTTAAAATAACGGAGCGTGGCTTTGGGCTGCTGGCATAACTGCTCCAGTGGCTTGGATGGTACACTAGATGCCCACTAGTGTACTGTACTTATTTTTGTGTACATTTTACCACACTACTGCACTGCCAATTTTTAAATCGGGATTTACGGTAATCCAAAAACTACCAATGATCGGAGTTTCCTTGAAAATACAATGGATTTCGTCTATAACGACGCCGAAGGGCCACATTATTGTCGGCACTATATCCAAAAGTTGCTATATCCAAAATAAATTGTCTTGTATATTTTTTTATCATATTTAATTATATTATTCACGGATGTTATTGAAAGAAATGTGTTATAGTGCAGTGTTTTTTATGTGCTGACTGTGTATGGTATACATATTTTATTTTCATAATTCCTTCTGCATCTAAAAGAGGTCTTATTTTTGAGGTAGTGTGATAGGTAACTGTAACTTATTGGATATGTTTTGTAGATTGTATCTTTGCAAATAATGAGTTTTTTAATAGAAACCAAAAATGATACCCGATCATTCCAGAGCCCCAGTGGCCGTGAAATCGGTATCATTGTTAAAATATCTTGGTGGAACCTGCTCATAACTAAAGGAACATAAATTTTGTGAAGAAAATTCAAATGTAAATGCAAAAAAATTAATTTTAGATACATTCTGCAACCCATTTTATTGTAAATTTTCAGTAATTTTTCGATTAGTTTTTCATAGAATAGAATAGAATATCATTTGTTGTCATAGTATATCATTTACACATTTTTACTTAGTAAAATAAATTATATAAATGGTTCTACCATGGACTCGTCACAATTACAGTAATTTTATTTAAGTACTCTTATCTACTACCCTCACAACAAGAAAAAATATAGCTTGGATTACATCAGAGAACGACAACAGCAATAAACATAAACAAAAATATAAGTTTTAACTTCCATGATTCCCTCATTGGACAATAGGTTTGATCATAATATAATTGTTATTTTTTGAGAATTGTCAGACATTAATAACAAATATGTAGGTATTGTAGGTACATGAATCCACTATATACAAATAAAATCAAAATGACTCAGCTCTGTACAGAGGCATCGTTAAATTATAATCACAATAAAATAATATTTAAGAAATTCAGTCCTATAATTTAAAATAAATATGGGTATGCATTAACTTTAATTAATTTTGGTAAATAATAATAATTTAATTTAAAAATGTCAGCTGTAAAGGGGCTTCGTCAAACAATAATACTACAATTACAGTAGAATAATCAAATAAAATTAATATAAACATTGGAAAAATCATATGTGTCAGACAAGTAACTACTACTTAATAAATAAATAAAAACTAAGTCTGACACATATGAAAAACTAATTATTATTAATAACCTAACTTAATTATTATTTATACAAGACAAAAAAACCTAAGTAGTTCTAACTATACTACATAAAAGATAGCTTGATCTCTGCGACATTGACATAGAGAGATAGATTGACATTTTAGAGTTGGAATAGTGGTGGAAAAAAACGATTATCATACAATGTTGTAATAAAATCGAATGACTAGGTGAGAAATTGGATTTTATTTACTTACTATTATTTAAGATCAAGTATTATATAAAATTATATAAAAAGTTGATCAAGGCTTAGGAAAACCAAAATACTTAAGATTTGCTGCTTTAGTTATTATTCTAGTCTAATGATTTAGGTACTTACAAACCACAAATATATGCGACATAACCATAACAAAATGAGTCCGTTGGTGTACTACAATACAATCATGATTCTTAGATTTAAATGCATTTTCATCTAAAAAACTCAAAAAAATTACAACTACTTTCAAGTCTTCAATTAATAAACAACCAAGATTACAAACTAGACGCGAAATTTGATATAAATACCTCTGATTTATAAGTATGTTAAATTTTATATTGTCTAATTGTCATCTAAAACTCTTATAGCCATTGCATTTGCATTTTAGCTGTAGAGTAGTGTTTTATTACCTTTGCATTACATACATTTATTCGAAATAAAAATAGTCAATAATGCATAATACAATGCATAAGTCAATCATTAGTAAAATTGAAATACCTCAAAAGTAAATAAACAGTAATACAATAATTCACAATGTCTTAATGCAATACTAAATCAATCAAAGATTACAATTTTAATTTAATGATTTGGTCCAAAGTGCAGAAAGCTGCTGCATTGTAAATAAACAATATTTCAAAATGTCAAAGTACAATAATAAATCAGTCAAAGATTACAATTTTAAATTAATGATATCGTCCTAAGTGTAGAAAGCTGCTCCATTATAATTAAACATTAATTAACAAAGTTAAAGGACAATAATAAATCAGTCCAAAGATTTTAAAGTACTTAATAAATTCGTCGTAAATGTTGAAGTGCTTGATAAGCCAGCGATTGAGCCGTGACTTGAAGCTGCCTATTGTTGACCGTACTGACAACACTAGCATAACAATTCATGTACAGACCCCTAAAATGTTCCTAATTCTTAACCTACTCAAACAAAGTAGACTGGTACTGTAGGTCTATAATTTCCTCATCATAATACCTGACTGACTATTTTGATTGATTTTCAGAAAGGCCACTTTAGTGGCTAAATTTCACCACAGCAAGGTTACTGAGCCGTTTTTAAAAATCAACAATAATGTAAACAATTTGAGCGAAATTTTCGAATATTGTTCACGATGGAAAAAATTGCTTAAGCACCTGTTTTGCCATTTTTTGTGAAAAATAATTATTAATATTAGTTTTTTTACTAGTGACATCAGTAATTTTATTTTATTCAACCTTCAGCTTGCCTTCGCCAAGGCTTGTCTTTCACTTTCCCGGGACTTCCATTTTATTCGATCTTGTGTATTTGTTTCCAATTGAAACCTGCAACTTTCTTGAAATCATCTTCCCATCTGAGTTGTTGCCTCCCTTTTTTCCATTTCCATCTCTAGGATACCATCCTACTACATCTCTATTCTACATTCCTTTCCTATCCCTCAACATATGGCCTGCCCGGGGCCATTTTTGACATTTTGCTACAAAACTTATGTTTTGAGTTTTTGTCTTTTCTTTCGATTTTCCAGCCTCACTTTATCAATGAGGACCCTATTACTAAAACTCCAAAACGCCGTTGTCCGTCTGTCTGTCACCAGGCCTGTATCATGCCATGTATCTCATGAACCGCGATAGCTAGGACGTTGGAATTTTCACAAATATTTATGTTGCCGCTATAACAACAAATACTAAAAACAGAAAAAAAAATATTTAAGTGGTGCTCCAATACAACAAACCTGAATTTTTAACTCAATATTAATAACGGTTAGATGCTTGAAATATTCACAGAATATTTGTATAAATATGCACTTTAAAAATAAATAGTTAAATTAAAATAAAGGAAATATTTAAGGCTCCCATGAAACGTGATATATTTGCTTGATATTAATAACGGCAACAGGAAGACTCTTGAAATATTCACAGAATATTCTTTTCAAAGATAATTAAAATAATGTACTTTATGGAAGCAGAATAAATGAATTATGAATTATAAACATTTCTTTTGAATTACTCTAAAACAAACTGCATCAAAATCCGTTGCGTAGTTTTAGAGATATAGGCATATATGGGGACAGACAGCGGAAAGCGACCTTGTTTTATACTATGTAATGATTCTGTACACGGGTGAAGTCGGTCATGCTATTTTTTGCAAAAAATAATTATTAAAAACCCTGAAATACGTATTTTATTACATATAACAAAGAGCCTTTATATCAATTTAGACTTCTAGTATGAAAATTAGTGAAATTCTCATTCAAGCTTTCATCCCCCAGTTTTAGGAGTTGGGGGGTAAAAGTTCGAAGTTTTAGATTTTTTCCTTTGTATATGCCTAATAGTAATACTTTGATGCCAAATATCAAGTTTCTAGGTCATCTGTAAGTGGGTTAGGTTTTTTGATCTATAAGTCAGTGAGTCAGTCTGTCAGTGAATCAGTCAATGAAACCTCGGTTTTAAACGTTAATATGTCAATAACTGTTGAAGCAAAATTAACGAAATTTTGTATTCTGGGCTAGCTAAACAAGTGCCGGGAGCACCGGTGCGTTCCTTTTGGAGATCCCGGAGCTCCCGGCTCCGGATCTTTGGAATATTTCCTCCTCGTAAAAAAGGGCTAATAAGGCTAAAGCTAGGTAAACAACTTTAATAAATAGGCTAAATTTCATATATTCAGGTTATATCGTTTTCGATTTATGAAGGGGTCAAAAATGGCTCGAAATGGTTCGTGTATGTGTTCGTGTACACACGTCGCGTCGTCAGCTTTTCCTTTTAGGACGAGAGCCCACGACCAAAATTTTTTTCTCATTGCAATACAGCCAAAACCGCATCAAATCGATAGATACGATTATCCTGAACTCGAAAATACCAATATCAGACATTTTTCGCGTAGCGTTTGATCTGACCGAATTTTCAAAATTGTCAAAGAATTTTACCGAACTGCATCATAGCAATATGTCTGATTTGCAGACTGTAGTTGAATGATAGTTCTGAGATACCGGAAACATATTTTTCAGACGTTAGTGGTGTAGCGCAAACCCGTAAAATCACTTAAAAAAATTAAAAATGAGACAAAAAAAATGTCTCATAGCAATACGTCTGAAAATCTTTCTTATTAGTAAATTTTGGTTATTTGATGCGAACAAAACAATTTTCAGACGGAAATGTGAACGCATTAAATTTTGAGACCGTTTTGAAAATGTTAACAAATTTTACCGATCGGTATCATAGCAATATGTCTGAAAATTGTTGGACATGATAAAATAAGTTGTCCACATGTGCAAAAAATTTATATCAGACAAATTAAGTGTAGCACCTTCTCTATCAGACAACTTTTCGATACTCAGATATCATTTAAAAATCGTATTGAGGCATCTTGAATTCTCTGTTACAAACCAATGAATACGTTGCGACCCTGAATTTATTAGATGATAATTAACAAAGAATTTACCCGAAACCGTAACATTGAAGTTAAAGGACTGAAATAAATCGCACAAAATATAATATATAAATGAGCTGTATAATAGTAAGAAAGGGGCAGGAGCGTAACAAGCGCTGAGGCTGTTGAAATTAAATACTGATTGATTTGATAGTTTTGGTTTTATTTAAAGCACACTTGAGTAACTTTTACATAAGAACATCTGTCATCTGTCAAAGTACATATAATAGACAAGGGAGATTCTTGAATATCTATGAAGGCTGTAAATTTAAAAAACATTTAACAGAGGCGTCGGCCAGGCGACTCCGAAACGTTATTTTCGTTTTTGGGAGTATATGCTACACTTAAAGTGTCTGAAAACAGGTTTTTGGTAATCATGGCAGCAATACGAAAAGTTAAAAAAAAAAAATTATCCGTATTGCTATGATACAGGTCGGCTAAATTTGTTGACATTTTCAAAGATGCGCTCAGGCTATGTGCTACGCGCAAAATGTCTGAAAACAAACTTTTTCGTAATACAATTATAAAATCTATGTACATTTTCACTATCAGCAGTATTGCTATAATACCGACTGCCTTTTTTTTTGACACAGCAGAAATGGCCTCCCACGCAGTTCCTACACTTTCGACCGTTACTACACACCTAGTCGGGTTCAGAATCATACAATCTAACGATTTTATAGGGTTTTTGCCGTATTGCTATGAGACATGGTTTTGGTCGTGAGCTCTAGTACTATTTGTCTTGGCTGGACATGCTTCCGCGAGTCTAGATAATAAAACGAGACTGAAGTGTCGCGGCGTCACTTCGAGGGCCCATCGTATTCCATACATGCTTCATTTACACGTGTTCCATTTCAGTCTACAAAAAGATGAAGAAGTGCTTACTCTACGCTTTATTAATTTTTTCTGTTTTTTCTTTTCAGCCATAGGTTTTACACTACTTTTAACCGACTTCCAAAAAGAAGGAGGTTCTACTATCGTCTGTTTTTTTGTGTATCCATAATTTCGCCAATTGTGAACCGAATCGAAAAATTATTTTTATTAGGAAAGGGTTATACTTCCGAGGTGATCCCATTTAAATTTTACAGAAAACGGCTGAGCGGTTTTTGAAAAATCAATAATAATGTAAACAATTCGAGTGAAATATTTGAATTTTGTACACGATGAAAGGTGGTTTTGCCTTTTTTTACGAAGAATAATTATCTAGATACATTTTCAATAAGACGTCCTATGGCTGAAACGCCGATATACCTACTCTGTCACACTGCTCCCTGTGAATATTAACTGTTACATTATTATTATATACTATCCGCGCACTAAAATTACGAGATAAATAAATATCACCCCTCATCATTATAATAATAATGTGTTCAAATCGCGAAAGTTTAAAAACAACATTAACTGTTATGTCTAAAGGCAGCTCCAAAGCCAACATACTCGTAATGACGACGCACCGTAGGATGACTCATTTGAGGAAACGTTCTAGAAGATTTGGTCCACGTGGACGATTTCGCACCCTCCGATTTTACTTTTTTTGTCGTCTGTATCTAGAATGTAGCAAGACCTAATTTCTCGCGGAAATTATTTACTTAATCACAAAATAGCTATTATTCATAAAGCATTTCTATAACAGCAACAAATAACTGAGTATTTCGTTTGTATAGAATGATTGTACTAATTCCAAGTTGGCCTCTTAGTAAAAGTCTGTTCATTACAATGGTCTGGATTACCTCCTTTCGTCTTAACCCTTCTGAATAACCTTGCATAAGCTCCTAGTGCGCCGGGAGAGTGGAGGCCTCTTTAAAAAAAAGAAGAAAAGAAAAATAAATGAAAAGAAGAAGCCATAGATATCCATAATAGAGAGCTATTATGGATATCTATGGCTTCTTCTTTTCATATTTAGACTCTTCATATTTCTTCTGCTTGAGGTGCCAGCTCCTACCGGAGGTCGGCTATCATTAGGGCTATGCGGACTTTGGAAACAGCTGCACGGAATAGTGATCTTGTACTCAGATTGAACCACGAACGAAGATTTTTGAGCCACGAAGTTCGCCTTCTTCCGGGAGGTCGTTTTCCCTGGATCTTTTCTTGCATGATTAACTAGAGCAGCCCCCCTACCGCCTAAAGCAATAGCAATCGTAATAGCAATCGTTTATGACTTCATTTTAGTCATTTGGCACCGCCTATGTGACGTTAGCCATCAAAGTTGTTCATTCAACGATTGCTTTCACAATCCGCGCAAAGCAATTGGTGGCGCATTATGTGTCCAAGGTACTGCAGCTTGCGCTTTTTAATTGTGTCTTCATACTTACGCTCCTGTTATTGTTATGTATTTTTAACATTTTTTTAGGTGATTTGTCTTGTACATGACATTCATCCAAAAAAAGATCTATGAATTTTCGCGCTTTTTTGGCCGGCGAACCGGAGAAGGTTCTCAATTCGATGCGTAACTTTTTTCATAGTGGTCCGATTTCAATAAATCTTTATTTATTGGAAAGAGGTCCGAAATTGGTCCTATTTAAATTTTATTGAAATCGGCTGAGCCATTGATATATCAACAATAATGTGAAAAATGCTATATCGATCCGTGCGAAATATTCGCGAATTCTGTTTACGGGTGAAGTCGGTCATGCTATTTTTTGCAAAATATAATCTTGTTCTATATTACACGCGCTCAATATTTACCCCCTTTGTAGGAGAGTGCTAAAATTAGTCGGCACACTGGCTCAACGACCTTTCTTAATCTAATTGTTATCTATTAGATATACAACTTTGCGACTGCTGTTTCTTTTTAGGATTCCGTACCTCAAACGGAAAAAAGGGAACCCTTATAGAATCACTTTGTTGTCCGTCTGTCCGTCTGTGTGTATGTCAAGACTCTTTATCTCGGGAACGCGTAAAGATATCGAGTTGAAATTTAGAGAGAGTATCTTGCAGTTGTGTAAAAGAAAAACTTCTCAGTTATCGTTTAAAAAAGTTTGAGCCGTTTATGTAGTAAAAAACCGCATATTTCGACACTCACAAAAATCAAAACCTACAGGGTACTTCTCGTTGACATAGAACTATGAAATTTGGCGAGAAGCATTGTCTCAAGTAATTTAATCAAGTACAGAGTAATTTTTTCACCGTACAACGGGCCGTTATTTTCACCGGATTCGCGGTGGTGTATGGTTTATATTGAACATGTGTTGACGCATGGCGGACATCCATCCGGCGAAAAATGTAGGCATCTGTTTATTGACGGTCCGTTGTCCGGTGAAAAAACGGCCGTGAACGAGCGACGACATGTCTTGTCACCCATAGGAGCGCCACCACAAGCGTCTGAGACTATATCAACAATTGCTGCTATCAGGTTATGCACATAATATTAAAGAGTATTTTAAGTCTGCTATAATTTATTTATCGCTAACGCCACTTATAGTAAAATGGCGTTAGCAAATTTGTATACCTATTAATATACATTGTGGTTCAAAAACTCTAAAGGGAGGGATATAGTTAAAATTTCGAAACCCATTAAGTGATAAAGAGTTATCGCTGTTTGCAGAAACCATGGACCAAGCTACATCAGTGCATATATTCCCTATTATTATTCCGATTTAAAAGCAGAACAGTCAGTTCCACTTATTTAGATATCTGTAATAGAAATTCAAATAAAGTTAAAATTGTATGCAGGCCTTTGTTGCAGATAACAAGATGCACCCGTTTATTCATTCGAGTCTGTGATACCGCGTAACAGTAATACGTGCTTTAGTACGATAATCGAAAATAAACTCGATGGAAATATTATTATATCGATTCTTGGGCATTTTTCACCGCATTTGATTATATAAACATTAAATTTTTAAAACCCTGTTTGGTAACTATCAGTCATAACACGTATTATGTACTAAAAACAAGTTAATTTTAATATATTTTGATTTAAGAATTTTCTATTTCAAATTAAGAAATTTGAAAATGAATAATAGTACTTAAATAATTTAAAGACGATAGAAATTACAAAAAACAATGGTTATTATGTAGGAGTATCACATCACTTATTTAAAAAATACACCATGAGAGCTAATGTTATAGACTGTTATACTTTTTACAAATCACGAGTGCACGCGGCCTTTATATGTGCTTAAACCGAGTTTGTATGCATTTGAGTGTACGGCTGCTCGATCCGCCAGGCACACATGCTAACGCAATGAAAGCCCGCGGTGCGCTCTTGGCTTGCAACAACTATAGGTTAGGTGTAATTAATTGTTATTTTGTTATCATTTAAGACGTCCCAAATAGGATGTAAATAGTTAGTACTAAATATGGGATTAAAGGAAAATATATGTGTATTCTTGTATAGTTTATTACTTATTTACTATAATCAAGAAAAATAGGAAAAACAGTTCCGTATAAGAAACTTCTACGATGTTTATTTATAACTCATGTTATTGTTATTGGCTCGTCGAAAAAGGATAAGCGCAAGCTTCCTTTCATTACGAGTTTATCTTATAACGTCTCTGAGACCTTGAAATTGTTTTCTTATACAATTTATATTTACAGATACATAAAATTATTGGGTTCGCGCCATCTCTACTTCAAGTTGTTATGCAAAATGACGTGCCGATACCAGTTCGGCAAGCGGGCGCTGTTTACCTGAAGAACCTGATCACCTCGGGATGGCAGGAGAAAGAGCCAGAAGAAGGAGAGCCGATACAATTCAGTATACACGAGCAGGACAGAGCTATGATAAGGGATATGATCGTCGAAGCGATCGTTCAAGCGCCAGACATGATCAGAATCCAGTTGTGCGTTTGTCTCAAGACAATTACTAAGAATGATTTCCCCGCCCGATGGACCGAAGTCGTGGGCAAAATTAACATCTACCTGCAAAACCCTGATCCCGCCAGCTGGATGGGCGCTCTGCTGTGCCTGTACAGTCTGATCAAAAACTACGAATACCAGTCCGCCGATAAAAGGGGACCTCTGGTAGAAGCCATGCATATGCTATTGCCCATGATGTACAACCTCATCGTTAACCTTCAAGCCGATCAGTCTGCGGAGTCTCTTCTTATCCAGAAGCAAATTTTGAAATGTTTTTTTGGCTTGGTCAAGGTAAGCATCCTTAGCGCGGACAGAGTTAGTTCGAATTAGATCTTTATTTTTATCTTAGTGACCGATTAGAAGCATCACGCATCTAGTATTTTTTTTTTAAAGGTATATGATACGAAAATATTACTAAACTTAATTCTAGATGTTGTCTTACAAACATAAATACACAGTCAGGCCAATAAACACGTAACCCTCTGCTGCGACGCGCACTCGGGTAAATACAGTTATGGGATAAAACAAACATACTCCTAAAATTGAAAAAAATAACCTTTATTTTTTTTCTTTTTCAGTATACTCTGAATTTGGAGCTTTTTACCAAGGAGGTGTTCACGAAATGGATGGAAGTTCTCCGCATAGTGTTGAGCCAACCCGTCCTCGAGCACACATTGGCGGTGGAAGAAGACGAACGCTTGGAACTGCCCTGGTGGAAAACCAAAAAGTGGGCCATTCACACTCTGTACCGGCTCTTTGAGAGGTAAGATCGTCGTCGTCGTCGTTACAGCCTTAGGACGTCCAACGCTGCACATAAGCTTCCTCTGTAGATCTCCAGTTTATATTAGGGTTTCCTAGTTTCTGCCTAGGTACCTATGTTTTACAAAAATGTAGGGAGCCATACGAAAACTACTTTAACGTTCGTTTACGAATAAACTACGGGGTAGTTATCTTAGGGTTAGGTTTTCGGACTAAACTCTTTTAATGTAATTTCGTCTCTATAATTGGTAAAATATTTCGTACAGCTCATAGTAAGGGTACAGCACAAGTTTATTATGTAATTAATGAGTTAATGGATAATCCGTGCTCACGTCGGTTGTAGGTACGGGAGTCCCATAAACGCGCGCGAAGAGTACACCCAGTTCGCCGAGTGGTACCTGACCACCTTCACTGGCGGCATCCTGGAGGTTCTGTTCGGCATCCTCGATCAGTACCGGAACCACATGTACGTCTCGCCGAGGGTGCTGCAGCAAACACTCAGCTATATCGATCATTGGTAAGTCTTTGTAGCTTGTATTTGTTTTAACTTGTTGTAACAGCGACTAAAAAAGTGTGGATGAATTGTCTGAAAGATGATATGCGAGAGAAAAAAGTTGATGATAAGATGACGTGTTATAGAGTGAAGTGACGAAAGGTAAGGTGCTGTGCAGACGCCACCTAGCGGGATAAGGGCAGGATGACGATGGTTTGTTATAACTTGTTGCTTTCCTTAATCTCGACGATTTTGCTTTCGTCTGTCCGGATGTTGATTTTTGTCTACAGGTCTAATTTTTTAACAATCTCGACGAAAATTGCTACACAGGTTTTATGTATTAATTGAATTTTATTTTCTCTCAAAAAGGGGGACAAAGCTGTCGCACTATTTATCAGCCGATTTCGATGATATTTGGCAAGATTGTTTGGTATGTAAATCTTAACAAGATTTGCGACTATAAACCAAATAGGTTATGAGCGAATAGAGATAGGTTATGAAGATTCTGTTAAAGATAATGTGTCGCGATGTCTACTGTTCGGAGTACTATCTTAATATATATAAATCTCGTGTCACAATGTTTGTCCTCAATGGACTCCTAAACCACTTAACCGATTATAATAAAATTCGCACACCATGTGCAGTTCGATCCAACTTGAGAGATAGGATAGTTTAAATCTCAAATTATAGTCGCAATTTTAATTTATTTAGCCACAGCAACGCGTGGCCGGGTCAGCTAGTTAGTTTATATGTATCTAAAATTGTTGGCAGAGCGACCCGAAATCTGTCTCCTTCGGTACTCGGTACTGGACTATTCCATGCGCACACCAGTTCCAAGCTCATGAAGGCATCTTCCTACTCAGTCTTTCCATCTGTACTTGGGATGGCCAAAAATTAAATTGGCGTAAAATAAATCCCAATACTAAAATAAATAATAATATTTTAGCTAAATAATAATAAATAAATATTATTTTAGTTTCATTTTCCATGTCTAAGAAGATAGCATTTTTTTTCTGTAAGTTTTGACCTATCAAGTTAAAAGCCTTCAAAATTGAGAACATTATCCTTATCCTACCAGCTGACTGACTCCGGAGTATATGTTGTAACGGGGTAATGTAACGTAATATCTAAAATTTAGCTTTTAGAAAGTACTTCTTGCATTTTTTGCGCTTACCTCCCGGGCTATTATATTATAAATTGAAAAGTTGTTTATCAGTTCATGCAGCAACAGTGTTGGATAGACTTGTATTTTTACATGAATATAGCAAAGGTCGAAGAGTGCATTGGACTATATCACACTGGAAAGCCTTGGGACTAAAAATAGTGTATACTACTCTTAATATTTACTTTGTGTTCTTGTACTATATTTATGAGGACAAGCTTACATTCCACGCAGTAGGTACTACGGCGCAGTATATCTGTTCAACATTATAGAATATGGTCCAACATTAACCTACCCTGACTAGGTACAAACAAATTAAAATTGAGTTACTTGAGCACTTAGCCCTTTTAAGCAATTGAAGAAAATTGAAGAAAACTTCCAACGCCTACAAAACCAGAATAGCAATAATAATGTTTTGCAAAACATGGCATGACCGACTTCAACCGTGTTCAGAATTCGAATAGTTCGCACGGATCGATGTAGTAATTTTCACACTATTGTTGATTTATCAAAAATGGCTCAGCTGATTTCGATAAAATTTAAATGGAACCTTTGATGTATGATCTACCAAACAATAAAATAATTATGAAAATCGAACCAATCTGTAAAAAGCTATGCATGGTTAAACATTAAAAACAAAATATGTATGCGAATCGATTTGTAAACCTCCTCGGTTTCGTCGGTTAAAATCAGCTGCTTTCGCTAAAGCAGTTTTGTGTTTCGGGAAAGCTTGAGGTCGATTTTGTGAAGTTATTGGTGCTTAAACATCACGTGAGACAATGTGAATACGGTTAGATAACCGCGTTACAAAATTATATGATTAGCTAAGACATTCTCCCAACTTCAGAGTAATCATTTCATGCCTAGTACCCAAAGTAGGTATTTTTTTCGGTATTTTGTTCAAATACCTACTGATAAAAATATACGCCACTGATAAAAAATCCTATGATCTATGTTAAATAAATGTATGTAGATATCCTGTCTGCTGCATTACAAGTCTTTTTATTTGGATTTCCTTTGTTGCTCTTGTAAATTTGCATGCCCCAAGACATGCATTTTAAAGTAGTGTTGACTGCTTCCTGTTTTAAATCAATCACTGACAGAAATGGGTTAGATACATGTAGGAGAAACGTTCATACATATAAAGATGTGGTATAAAGAAGTATGTGAATAATAATGTAGTCATCATTATGATTAACATTTTCTATACAACCAACTCATGTATGAATGACAGAATACGACGGCTGCCACTTTGATAGCTGTCATGCAACTCCAGTACTAATTCTTCAATATGACAGCAGTCATTTTGACGCTTTATTTATGTAATGTGAATTCAACACTGTAAGGTTGGATAAAATTCAACATTTTGCAAATTCAACATTATGATCCGGAAGGCAATATTGAAGTCGATCAACTAAAACCCGATCTCGCTTCGCTCCGGGTACTATTATGATTTTCTAGGACTTTTATAATACACAATCTTCCTCTTAAATGACTTGGCTATTTGTGAAGACCGCCTTAAAATCCATTGTGTAGTTTAAAAGATATCTAAGCGTCCCAACGGCGGGAAGCGATTTTGTTTTAAACTTTGTATGTAGAAATAGAGATAATGTGTAATAAGTCAGCGCTTAAAATAATAAGTACCTATCGTATACATTTGACAATGATCAAAAAAAATATTTTGTTTATTTTAGCTTTTATTTAGTTTCCCCTGTCCCGTTGTCTGTCTGTCGGCAGACCGACAAAAAAGTGGAAGATTGATAACAGATAATCAAATCTTGCAAATTAAATTTGATCCACTTCCTGGTTTCTGATTGAGCTGAAATTTCGCATGCATGTGTAAATTAATACTACATTGATCCGCACGAACTATTCAAATTCTGTACACGAATGAAGTCGGCTGTGCGATTTTTGGCGAAAAATAATGATTATGTGAGTGGTAGATGTTTGACCGTGGATGATTGTCCTCAGCGTGAGCCACGCGCACTCGTGGAAGCTGCTGAAGCCGCACATGTTCGCCATCATCCAAGACGTGCTGTTCCCCATGCTCTCGTACACAGACTCCGACGAGGAACTTTGGAACACCGACCCTCACGAATACATACGAATTAAATTCGGTAAGAATACCACAATATCAATAATAATCTAATAAGACATAAAAAAATACACGACGATGTGTAAAATACCAAATTAATATTATGCAGGGAAGTACTCTGGAGCAAATATGATTGTAAAAGTTTTCTAATTAGTATGTCAAAACAAATTGTTTTCTATTTGTAATACGCCATCGAAACCCTCCTATTGGTCATGTACTTAGTACAAGCTTAAAATGATTTCCACTATGAGATAAACAGTACTGATTACATTTTCGCTTTAGACATATTCGAAGATTTCGTGTCGCCGGTGACCGCGGCGCAGACGCTGCTGTCGTCGGCCTGCAGGAAAAGGAAAGACATGTTCGGTCGCACGATGCAGCTATGCATGCAAGTGTTGACTAACCAGGACGGGAAGTACGGCGCGAGGCAGAGAGACGGTGCGCTGCACATGGTCGGCACGCTCCACGATATCCTCATCAAAAAGAAGTTCTACCGCGAAGAGCTCGGCGAGCTGCTGAACGCGCACGTGTACCCCGAGTTCCGCAGTCCGCTCGGGCACATGCGCGCGCGAGTGTGCTGGGTCGTCCAATGTTTCTCGGGCATTCGCTTCAAGAGCGACCTGTTGCTCCTCGAAGCCGTCAACTTGACGGTCGGCGCGTTGCTCAACGACTCCGAGCTGCCGGTCAAAGTAGAAGCGGCTATCGCCATCCAGATGCTTCTATCCTCTCAAGAAAAAGTCCACTCGTATTTAAAGCCTCACGTGAAGGAAGTGACGACCGAGCTGCTCGAAATTATTCGAGAAACCGAAAACGACAACATCGCCAACGTCCTCCAGAAGGTGGTGCCTTGCTACACCGAGCAGCTGCTTCCCATGGCGTACGAGATCACGGACCATCTCGCGACGACGTTCAGTAAAGTGATCGAAACCGATTCTGGTACGGACGAGAAGGCCATCACTGCTATGGGACTGCTCAACACCCTGGAGACGGTGCTGAGCGCGATGGAAGACAGTCCGGAGATCATGGCCCAGATTGAAAAGACCGTACTTCGCGTAATCGGACACATTCTTCACCATAATATTATCGGTGAGTTACTTGAACTCTGTACTTTATTTCACTCTTATTCTATGTGGGGGCGATAAGTCATGCACTGACGTCCCGCATGGAGTTGGCATGGTACTTTACCAATTTAATAACTTTAATTTGTCGTGTATGAAATCTGATTTACTTTTTGTCAAATTCAGTCTGAAGAGCTCCATATTTTGTACCACAAAAATTCAATAATCTTTTATTGCAACATATATTACGTAATATTACATTTTGAGAGAATACGTCGCTCCGGCTCATAATGTTGAATTCGCAAAATGTTGAGTTTGCAATAAGTTGAATTGCCAAAATGTTAAATCCGAAAATGTTGAATTCTTCTAAGGACTCAACCTCAAAATGTTGAATCCGCATGTCTCAATGTTGAATTTGCAAAATGTTGAATATAAACTAATCTTACAATGTTGATTTGGGTCGTTCCCGAAAGTTCTACTGTTAGTTCTACTAGTAGAACTACAGGGACAATTTTGTCCCGTTAGTTCATCTGTAGAACATTTCACTTTCAGGGCTCATATGGTCGTATTTGCTAAGATCTTAAATTTTCATTGCTTTAAGTAAGTTCGTATTGACCAAGTGGCTAGCCCTGGTGTCAGAGTTTTTAGGCCGCCTGAAGTGTCAGTATTTGGATGGGTGACCGCGTGTGGCATTTTCCAACTGAGCGCTACCGTGGCTCGGATGTCACGTTAAATTGTAGGTGATTTATGTCGGTAATTATCGATTGTAGACCATTACTACGTACTACTCAGTCACTTAGACAGCTGTCATGCAAATGTAAATACGAATTATAGAATACGACAGATGTCACTTCGACGTTGCCATGCAACTCTAGTACGAAGTCTAGAATATGTCGGCTGTCACTTTGACGCTTTATTAATGAACTGCGAATTCAACATTGTAAGATTAGTTTAAATTTATTATTTTGCTAATTGAACATTATGAGACATACGGATTCACGTTCCACATTTTAGGATTCAACATATTAAGAATTCAACATTTTCAGCTTCACCATTTTGGCAATTCAACATTTTGCTAATTTTGAGCCGGAACGCACGTTTTGTAAAGTTAAATATATGGCAACTTATTGTTTAACTTCAACTTTCCAACTTCAACTTGACTGGATAAAAGAATCATTACAACAAAAATTTTCTGATCACCTTGTCATATTTGGGTTTTCGCAGAATATTATGAAGAGGCCATGTCACTGTTGTGCAATCTGACCGGGAAGACAATATCGGAGGACATGTGGAAAGTCCTGGAGCTGTTGTACCAGGTGTTCGAGAAGGACGGCTACGATTACTTCACCGACATGATGCCCGTGCTCCACAACTACATCACCGTCGACACCGCCGCCTTCGTCTCCAACGAGAACCACATACTCGCCATGTTCAATATGGCTAAAGCTGTAAGTACTTCATCAACATCCCTTGTTAATGAGCGATCAAATTATCGTCACATTATTATCACGACTTTTTTTACATATTGTTGTCAGTGTCATTTTTCAAGTTTAGGCTGAATCATATAATTTGGCTTTGTTAACTACAAGCTGCGGATAGCCCAATCCTGACTGAACAGCTGCGCGAGTATTTGGCTATCCACAGATTTTATTTTTGTGATAAACATTTCAAAAATTGACGCGTTCGCAGAATTTGAACTTGCATCCTCTGGGACTCCGGCCCAGATGCTTTGTCCAATTAAGCTAAAACGCTCTCTGCGAAGGCGCCGAATTAATGAAAGTGTTTATCATTTTTACCAACTACTACATTGTTGGAAGCGCCATTTGTGAGAACTGCTTTAAACAGTCAGTCACTTAATGTTAAATTATTAGAACTTCTTACCATTAACGAGAAATGACGCATTGCTTAATCAATGAAATTAATTTTATATCGTGCTTCACACACTAGGTGTATAGAAACTTTCTTTATGTGATAAACATTTAAAAAATTGACGCGTTCGCAGGATTCGAACCTGCATCCTCTGGGACTCCGGCCCAGATGCTTTGTCCAATTAAGCTAAAACGAGCTAGACTATCCACAGATTGTAGCTAACATTACAGCCGCCAAGTTGTATGATTCGGCCTATAACACTCAGACGCGGATGTACTATAAGCATCCCGCTTATTGTTTAATATTTTAAAAGTCAACTAGTACAATTCTAGAAAAGCCTTAGAAGAAGCTTGCATCTAACATGTTTCTGCAGTCTGTCAGGTTTATCGGTAAACATATGCTACGCATGTCGCTTGCTGTATCTTATTGAAATTCAATTGTTTTAATATGCATTCTTTTTTTGCGTCGTATTCACTCTTTGATTGACGTCACTCTATGAAAATGCTAATCCAAATTTGACATTGAACAAAAATATAACCTTTTATGCTGCAGAAAGATACTTTTTATTTATGGATTCCATATTATTTATTAGTTTTTTTGTCGTCTGTCTGGGGAACTGTTTGAATACATTTCAGCAACTTTGTATCTGTATTGGTTCACTATTTCTGTTACTTTAAATTTTTTTTGACTATAGAAATGTTTACCCTTAGTTTTTATAATTAGCTCGTTATGGTACGAGTATAACTATTGATGTGCAAAATGTGGATTAACAAAGTGAAATGGAAGTAGGTAAGGCACTGTACTTATCGCCCTTGTCCAGCAGTGGACGCCTTTTGGCTGATGGATGGATCTAAATGACTGAAAGACCCGTGAATCTCGTAACTGAATATATGGACTAAAACATGGCTCGACACTACATTTGGAACAAGTGTCCCGACAAGTCGAACGATTGCGTAGTCGTATCATTTTTTTCAGGATTGTTCTTTACTGCTTGGCTGGTTTAAATGTTTAAAAAGTTGAAAAATCGCAAAAAGACTTTATTGTTGATTGTATGCATTTGCGACTACTGATATTACATGATTGTTTTGAATAATCTGTAACACGTACTGCTATGGCGTATTCGTAAATTAAGGCGCTTGACGAAGGCGATGTTCAATACTATATTACTAAGTCAACTGTTTTAAACATAATGTCCTTTCAGAATTTCAATTGTGTATGGCCAAGTTTTTTTTATTGAATTCCGGATCGGTCTCAAAGGAAAATTAATGTTCATTAAGATGCCTGTGTTAGCCCTTTTCATCCTGTATACCGGCTGTTTGGTAGAGGGTCCGACAAACCAAATGGGCGTGTTCGGGTATTCATTTGAAAAATACAAGTTGGCCAAAAAAATACCTGACCCCCGAACACGCCCATTTGGTTTGTCGGACCCTCTACAAAACACCGTATATAATTATGTATATAGAAACAGATTCTTTTATTAGAAAATAATATGCTGCCTGCTGTGCGGCTAAAAGTGCTTGTTGCTGTGCTGCTGAAAGTTCTTTACCCCAGGTTCACACTCATCGCGACAAAGCGTATACTCGGGCCTTACAATATACATTAGCCAAATTGTTGATGCCTTTGTTTAGTTGTTTTAAACCGCTTAGGCCAGAGGCCTTCAAGCGGCTTAAAAACAGACGCGATCATGTAAAAAGAACGCTGGAGCTTCCAACTGCGCACAAAGAAATTAAACTCCTATTGCACAGTTAGTACAAGTTAAATCTTCTAGTATGCAGCTTTAATTGCAGCAGGAGATTAAACTCTTATTACGCATGCAATAGGAGTTAAATTTCCTTGTGCGTAGCTTGACACTCCAGCGTTCTTATTATGTGACGCGACGTATATCAGGGCTAACTATCCGTACTTACTTTATCGATAACTTTCATACTCTCGAGCTTCGCGATAACATCCACGAATTATTCCGTAGTCGGCGTGAATACATTGACAAGTCGATGTAAGTATATCAATTTTAATGTATATATGTGTAGCAATTGACTTCTGGATTTTATGCTTTAAGGGAATTATTCAGTAATCAATCAGTCAATCAATAAACTTTATTTATGGTATGCTGCGTTTGTAAATTGGATGAAAAATGGATTAACCAGTAAGATTCAAAATAGAATGGCCGTCTTAAAAGTATGTATTTTCGAATTGTCAATGTATTCACGCCGTGTACGGAATTATATCGAGAAGTGTTGACCCTCGGGTCAGAAAATGTCGGTCAGCTAGCAGATAAAATCCGCGAAAGTGTAAAACAGCGAACGATGTCGCCTCTAAATGAATTGAAAATCTTTATTGTCCAGACTTACGTCCATAAAAAACAAATTATTAGGTAAAAGGAGTATAACATTTTGTAGGTGCTAAACTCGGAATCCAAAGACGAGTCGGAGGTGTACGCAGCGAAATTGCTGGAGGTGATGGTGCTGCAATGTGTGGGCAAGATCGACAACTGTCTGCCGTCCTTTGTCGAGCTCGTGCTCAACCGGCTCACCAGGAAGGTCAACTCCACGGAACTGAGGACTATGCTGCTGCAGGTATGATGATCTATTTATACGTATACGGGGCGGAGAGTTGACGCAACATTAAATGAAATCACATTATACCTAGACACGCGGAAGCGTGTCTAGCCAAGACAAAGAAAAAGGAACTGGCGACGCGACGTGACGTGATAATATTACACGAACCATTTCGAGCCACATTTGACCCCTTCATAACTCGAAAACTATTCAACCGAAATATATGAAATTTAGCCTATTTATTAAAATTATTTAGCTAGCCTAGAATACAAAATTTCGTCAACTTTGCTTCAACAGTTATGATATATTAACGTTTAAAAACCGGGGTTTCATTGACTGATTCACTGACTCACTCACTGACTTATAGATCAAAAACCTAGCAACTTCCATATATTTCAACCCACTTCCAGATAACCTAGCAACTAGTCAGTATTACGCAAGTACAAAGGAAAAAATCTAAAAATTCGACCTTTAACCCCTTAACCCCATGAACTAGGGGATGAAAGCTTGTATGAAACTTTTACTAATTTTCATGCTAGAAGTCTAAAAATTGATACAAAGACTCTTTGTTATAAATGATAAAATACATATTTCAGGGTTTTTAATAAATCACCAACCAAACCCTAAAACTCTGGATGAAAGTTTGTATGACACTTTTCCGAATTTATATGATAGATCACGGAAAATTGATTAAGGCACTATGTTTTAAATTATATAACACGTACTTCAGGATTTTTAGTGAATCACCCTTCCAATCACCAACCCTTGTTGTATCAACCCAACCCAACCCAACCCAACAAAAGTTGGTATAAGACTTCCGCAAGTTTTAAAGCAACGGATCTGAAAATCGATTAAAGTACTTACAAAGCCTGATTACAGAGGCGCCAACGTAAATTAATTAGCAACGTAAAAAGCGTTCTCTCTATCGAATGCCTAAAGTGAAAAAGAAACAGAACTATCCTATTTAGCTAATATAGTTACGCTGGCGCCTCTGTAATCGGGCTTATTGTAATAAATAATCCACAAAAAGCAGTGAAATACAACAAAAACATTTTCTTGTGAAATATAGCCAAGACCACAGCTCGCACTTTCAAAAAGTTGTCAGATCTTATGTAGAGCCAAGCTTCTAACTCTACAGTCTACACGCCTTAACTCTACAAGTCCTTACTTCACAAAGTACACCTTAGTCAATATATGCGGCTTGGTTGTTTAGGATCACTTTGTTGTCCCTCTGTACGTCTGTCCGTCTGTCCGTATGTCAAGACTCTTTATCTCGGGAACGCGTACGAGTTGAAATTTAAACGTATATTACTTATAGTACGTATAGTACGGGTGTCCCTTATATGGGCAAAAAATTTTTTTACAGTTATTGAAACGCATACCCCCTAATTTTGTTCTATACACAAAATAGTATTACAATATAAAATTTTAGCTTCCTAGGTGCATATTTACCCGTGCTGACAAGACCGCAAAAATTACGTGAATAGGTCCTTTCGGACACTAATTACTATGGAGACTGCGTCTGAGAAAATGCGTGGATAATAATTAATCGTGGATAAAATTATAAAACAATAGCCTTTATATAGCGTAGTTATTATTTAAGCATAATATATTCTTCAGATTATTTTTTTTTCTAGATATCTTTACTACATTCTGGATACACTCTCTTGAGCCCTTGTAAACATAAGGAAACAAAAATTGGTTTTTCTAGATTGACATGAAAATCTTTCATTAATTTAAAAGTTTGTTTTACTGTGCCATTTGTTTTACTAAAAATATAAATCTTCAGTTTGAATGCCACGTATACCTATAAGATTTTCTTTCCAGGAAGAACGGTGTTTTCTTTCTTTGAGGGGAGTATCTCTTACCAAAGTCATGTAAGCTTTTTCTCTGTAAGTTTGCGGCGATATTAAGTTTCAACATCAACAAATCATCATCAAAGTGAACACTGAAATCTTGATTCGATGCTCTCGCTGCCTCTATCCAAGCTAGTATATTCTAGCCAAGAATTCACAAGAACTGTCACAATAAATATACCTACTATTGAGAATAAGAAAACAGTGTCAATTCTTTTTCTAGGCCCTGTTCTAAAAATCTCAAAGCTTCATTAAACCGACCTTTGTATCAGAAGCTGTCGTACTTATGGCAACGCATTGTTTGTACCTCACTTTCTCTGATATTGCAGAAATAGTTCAACCTTCTCCATTTTTATGTTTATAGGGTATAAGCGTGTGCGACTGTGCGGTATCGGATAAATTATCAAATTCCTTTTGAAAATCACCTCGCGTTATTTATAATCATTCTTCGTTTTTTGCAAAGTTGTGTACTCTCGCCAAACTTGATAAAGGAACATTTTTATAGCTATTTTACAAAGTTTGATACGACTCCAGTACGTTTTAGGTATTCTTGCTTTTCTTCAGAAAAAATATACTTCTACTAGATTCGCACTTTCACTGACAGAAAATTTAACTTCGCTCATATTATAGAATATAACCGCTAGAACTTTAAGGCGGCGATTTTGCACTGTTATGGGATGCATGATTTATCTCACCAACGTAGATGTTTTTTGATTATTTAACAAATCTATTGACATCTTGAAAAAATAATACAATCTAAAGTAATCACTCGATAATACGGGAATAACTGACAAATAGAGCGCCGACGCGCGGCGCAAGCACCGCAACTTGTATGAAGAAACTTTGCAGCAGTGTTGGCACGGGTTGCAGTAGTCCAAATGAACCAAAAATTTATTTTTATGTTTTTCATGGTCATGAGAACAAAATTAGGGGGTATGCGTTAAAAAACAAGAACTTCGAAAAATAAGGGACTCCCTAACGTATATCCATGGTCTCTTGCAGTAGTGTAAAAGAAAAACTTCTCAGTTATCGTATAAAAAAATAAGGGACTCCCTAACGTATATCCATGGTCTCTTGCAGTAGTGTAAAAGAAAAACTTCTCAGTTATCGTATAAAAAAATAAGGGACTCCCTAACGTATATCCATGGTCTCTTGCAGTAGTGTAAAAGAAAAACTTCTCAGTTATCGTATAAAAAGTTAGAACCGTGTATGCGGTAAAAACAACATCGTATCATATAAAAGATTAGCACATGCTAAAACAGGTTTTTAATTATTTTAACAATGTGTAATTTTCGATGATGATTGACGAAAAAAATGAAAATATTTTTTTTTGTAGATGGTTATAGTATATTGATTTTAACAACTTACTTCCCAATTATGTGAAATTTTCTGGATTTGTACGGAACCCTCGGTGTGCGAGCCTGACTCGCACTTGTCCGGTTTTTATTTAAATTTATCATTCAAATTGTTCCACGGAGAAGTGAACCCGGCTTCGAAACTTTACTGTGCCACTAGGGTTGTCAATCATCAACAATAAATATTTACTAAGATACCATAGCGCTTAGTTGTAAATGCCACCCGCAGTCACCCAATGATATGATGAAATGTTTTATGCAGGTGCTTATAGCGATTCTGTACTACAACCCTCACTTGCTGTTTTCGATACTGAACAAACTCCAGGAGTCTGTGCCGAACGCCTCCATCGTGCAGCACTTCATTAAACAATGGATCCAGGATACTGACTGCTTTATGGGGTATGTTTATCTCATTTTCTTCATATTATTACGAGATGGATTTTTGACCATCGATTTTTCTCACTTTTGAGAAAACGGCAATGGTCTAGAATCGATATTTACGGAGATAAATCACTATTAACTTCGACATCTGTCACCTTGCCACATGTCATGTAATGAAAATTTTAAGCAAGCAATGGTCGAATCGGGGAGGCCTACGTCAATATGGTGACATCTACATCGAACTTGACAGAAACATCAAATTGACACATAATTAGTAGGTATAGGATAATGGACATTATTAATGGTTTTAATCAAAATATAATATAAATCGACATACAATAATGGTAAATAATAATATTAGAATAATGTAATGATAATAATTTTGAAATAACGTTATTGGACAAAGTGGTTTAAATAATTTTATAATAATGTATTACTGCAAGTAGTTGGAAATAAAGGCTTTTTTACTTTACTTTACTTTACGTCTTATGTGTTGATGTAGTATCCACGACCGCAAGCTGTGCGTGCTCGGCATCTGCACGCTGCTGGAGATGGGCGCGAGTCGGCCCAACATGGACGAGGTGGCGCCTAAGCTGCTGCCCTCGTGCCTCGTGCTGTTCGACGGTCTCAAGCGCGCGTACGAGGCGCAGGCAGAGAGCGACGATGACTCTTCCGACGAGGAAGACGACGAGGAGGAGGACGATGGTGAGTGTCGGCCCAACATGGACGAGGTGGCGCCTAAGCTGCTGCCCTCGTGCCTCGTGCTGTTCGACGGTCTCAAGCGCGCGTACGAGGCGCAGGCAGAGAGCGACGATGACTCTTCCGACGAGGAAGACGACGAGGAGGAGGACGAGGAGGAGGACGATGGTGAGTGTCGGCCCAACATGGACGAGGTGGCGCCTAAGCTGCTGCCCTCGTGCCTCGTGCTGTTCGACGGTATCAAGCGCGCGTACGAGGCGCAGGCTGAGAGCGACGAGGAAGACGATGAGGAGGAGGACGATGGTGAGTGTCGGCCCGATATGCACGAGTGGGGCCAAGCTGCTTCCCTCGTGCCTCGTGCTGTTCGACGGTCTCAAGCACGGTTACGAGGCGCAGGCCGAGAGCGACGACGAGTCCTCCGACGAGGAGGACGATGGTGAGTGTCGGCCCAACATGGACGAGGTCGCGTCTAAGTTGCTGCCCTCGTGCCTCGAGCTAATCCATGGGCTCAAGCGCGCGTACAAGGCGCAGGCCGAGAGTGACGACGACGGTGAGTGCCTCGCTTTACATGGCCTGCTCGCTGTGCTGACATCCATCCATGGTCTTCTTTTATCTCACAGCTGGGAATCAGTACGCCGTGAGAACTTGGCCTGCTCGTTGTGTTGCTATCTACAGGTCTATAAAAATAAAAGGTTCCTAGGGGATAGCACAAAAGTCAAATATTTAACGCGGGCGAAGCCGCGGGCAAAATCTTGTTAGGTATATATACATTAATATATACTCGAAATATCATCCAACTATGATGTTGACTTATTTAACACGTCCGTTGCATGTATGAAACGATTGCTATCGAGCGCATTTTTTGAATAGCTGGGATTTCGCGGGCGGCGGTCGGCCGCTTGTCTCTGGACTCGCGACAGCGCGTTCGGAGTTGGGTTGGTGATGGCCGCTTGTGCATTCACTGCTATTTATTTGATTATTTATACTTTCTGTCTACTCGATCATCAATCTCATTTAAATTTACTCGTGGAACCCTGTAATTGGCCGTCAATAATTATTTTTTTTAAATCTATTTTTGTAACATAGCTGTAAGGTTCCCAATAAAAATAAAATAAAATATTTCATTTTTGTCAATGATAAAATTAAAGGTCCGATATCCCGCCCTAAAAGCCGCCCCCTAAAATCTCTAAATCTACTCAGCCTATTGGTAAATCGGCTACTGCGGAGAACTAGTAGTCGTTCGTCGTTCCAGCCATAGGACTTATTGGAAATATTTAGGGGGAGGCTATGTCCAGCAGTGGGACATAGCCTCCCCCTAAATATTTCCAATAAGACCGGTTAGAAGCGGCTTGCATCCAGCGCGATCCTGCGGTCAATGAGGTCATCCGTCCACCTTGTGGGTGGACGTCATACGCTGCGCTTGCCGGTACGTGGTCTCCACTCGAGAACTTTTCGACCTCATCGTTCATTAGTCCTCGTGCTATGAGCTTTGCCCACTGTCATTTCAACTTGTCAATTTGCTCGGCTAACTTTGGTTCTTCTACGGATCTCCTCATTTCTGATTCGAACTAGTACATAGTGTTATATGAGGATTCAACTTTTTGTACCTAAAGGTTACATTTGATACAGAGGTGCTGTCGAGTGACGACGACGACTTGGAGGACGACTATCTGGAGAACCTGGCGCGGATGGCCGTCAAGGGCAGCGCGGAGAAGGGCGTCAGCATGGCCGCCAAGATCGTCGAGGACGAGGACTCCGACGAAGTGAGTTATATTATATTTGATGCAGAGGTCATGTCGAGCGATGACGACAACTACCAGTGGCGGCGTCTACAGTCTACTCCAGTCAGCGGGAGTGAGGAGTGGAGCGTAGCTTGTAGCTAACTTAAGACACCACCAAGTTTGATTCGACCTATACGTAGTCTTGCATTGCCAAAAACAATATTGTATGAGAGCTGTGTTATCGCTAATAAGTGACTAGTTTAACTAATTCAGCCTTCAGGCGCTAGGCGGTTTAAAAACTCTGACTCCAGGGTAAGCCACGCAGCCTATACAAGCTTACTTACCAACTATTTTTTGTGTGTGTTAGACAATGTCCTTTTTACCTGGCACTAAATGTATATTTTAGAAGGGTTCAACGAAAAAAATGTAATAAGTAACGCCTTATTGCTTTAAATATCACACGCTAGCAAAAAAAATTCTTAAATATGCTGATCGAACGACTGAAAGCGTATCTGTCTAAGGAGATGCGCCAGAACAAGCCGGATTTGTTAAAGGAAAGGGAACACGAGAGCAGATCCTCATTGTCCGCCAAATCATTGAAAAGGCTAGAGAATTTAACAAGCCAACATACATCTGCTTTGCTGACTTCTCCAAGGCGTTTGACTCAGAAAATTGCCAATTTTATGGAAGCTCTTGAAACCACCATCAAAACATTTTATTGTGGACTTTCTAAGGCGTCTGTATGAAGAAGGCACAGCCTCAGTGCGCACAGATTTTCATTTCAATTTACATTCAAGATCTGGAGTTTGTCAAGGGTGCATAATATCGCCCCTTCTGTTCAAAATATACACCGAAATTATAATGAGCATTAATCTGGAAGATTGGACAGATGGAGTTACAGTTGGAGGTTATATAGGATTGCCAACTTGCGTTACGCAGATGATACCACGCTCTTTGCAACTAGTGCACGCCATATGGAAGAACTGCTTCAGAAGATGGAACAAGTGAGCCTTCAGATTAAAGATTGCGATGTAGTCTAATCTTACATATATCTTGGTGCTTTAATCTCGGGTCAAGGCGGATGCATCAATGAAATTAAGAGGCGTATGGCGATTACTAGAACCGCAATGGACAAAATAAGAAAAATATGGTGAAACCGAAACATCTCCAAAACCACGAAGACCAGACTCGTGCGTTTTAAGATGAGTTTCTAGTGAAATATGAATTTCTATTAAGCTTTCCGATTCTGAACAGGCTAGGCGCAAGATTTGTAACTTTTTTAATGTAATTTTTTGGTAAGTTCATATTCGCCTAAAATTCGCATAAAATTTGCGATTACGAATGTCTAAAAAGATGCGAATATTCGTTACATCACTAGTAGGTATATATTACATTGAATTTTTGTTTACATAATCACAAGGAAGTTACATACGAAAACTGGAAAGCTTACGTGCATCCCAAAAACGTTCCGAAGAGTAAAGCACCAACATTGGAATGTATCTCTTTCTACTAGTGTATCCATACAGTAACTTCATATAATAGGACAAACTACAAAACATACCGTCGAAAGGTCAATAAAAAAATGAGAGAAATCATTTGTATTTCAGGTGGGATAAATCTGAAATTTAAATATTATTATAAACAGGGTTATCTGCTTACCCTGTACTAAGTCAAAATGATTGGTTGATTAAGACCATCATTACGAACGTTTACTATGAGACCAACCCGAAATTCGAGAAAAAAATCAGCTGTTCCATACAAAACTGAAACTCGGAATCGAGAAAATTAATAAAACAGCTAATTTTTTTCTTAAATTCCTGGTTGGCCTTTCATCCTATTCATTTCTACCAAAAAAAAAACTTAATCCAGCCCTGGTCTAGATTTGTACGTTAGACCAATTAGGCTAGGTATTGATGTTGATCTAAAAGTATCGTCCGTCAGTTATTTCGAATATTAGAAGATCGTTATTTTACGTTTTTACTCATTGACTTGCGTATGAGTTTAATCTACAAGTATAGGCTGACTTAAACGTCGTTTCGGTCGCGCTAAAGCTCCAGTCAGGACTGGGTTATACTGCGCAGCTTGTAGCTAACATCACAACCGCCAAGAAGTTTGATGCGGCCTGTATCCATTGTATTTTTACAGGTGCTATGCTCGTCTGTATGTGTTTTTTTGTATATGTTCATAAATATTTTCGTCAATTGTGAATCGATAAATAAAAAAAATCTTTTTGGTTCGAAAGAGTATACTTCCGAGGTGGTTTAATTTTAAATTTTACTATAATATATTAAAAAAATTAAATTTTGTTAAAATCGGCCGAGCCGTTTTTGATAAATCGTAAATAATGTACATGGATGTCACATCGATTCCTGCAAACTATTCGAATTCTGTTCACGATGGAAGTCGGTGTTGCGATTTTTCGCAAAAAATATTTTATTATAATTTATTAATATGTTGAATGGTTCGTTGTAGGACGATGAGGGCTACATCCCCGACGACTACCCCATCGAGTGCTTCACGACGCCGCTCGACGACAAGGACTGCACTATCGACGAATATATCAAATTCAAGAACACACTTCTAGGTACACACTTTACCTAATAATTTGTTCATAGTAGAACCATAAAATGAGACTAGACAATATGTGGCTTGATATGATATAATTATGATGTGCGAATCGCGTGACAATGCAATATTATGATGACTGATCAGATGATAAAGCTGGAAGGTAGCCAAAGCAACTTTGCAATGAAACGACACAATCTCAACGAGTTTGGGCTCATTTGAATAGTCTTGACGAGTAATTTGGTGCTAGACGGTTTCCAGGGTCTGATGATGGAGCTGGAAGGTGGCCATAGGAACTCTGTAATGAAACGACGCAACTACATCGTTTTTTTGTAACGTTTTTTAGTAAGTAAATGTAAATACTAAAAATAATGGTTTGTTTATGAGCCTGTACCTACTGTCCCATTGTTGGGCAAAGGCCTTCCCTCGAGATTTCCACTTTTGCCCGGAGGTCTTCTGGCATGCGACTGCTTTACTCGGTCCACTATCACTTCAGTTTAGCGGCTGTGAAAGCTACATCTTTGATTTGAGTTCTGGAACGCAGTTCGGTGTTTCGTACTCGGTTTATTAGTCGGTCACCTAGTATACTGCGCTCCACTGCACTGCACTACTGCGCGTTTAGTGTGATCGGAAGGTGTCTCTTCATAAGCTCTTGCATGGCCCAATAGCTTTTCCGAGCGTTCTCTGTTCTTCTTGGCCTTGTTTCGCCTGGAAGTTAAATATTTGGCCAAGATGGATGTAATCGTGAACGTATATGCCTTCGTCACCGACGTTTCATGCCATTGGTCATCACGGTCTTTAACATGTTAATTTAGTTGTAATTTCATCCGCAATTCAACCTCGAGACCATATTGAGAGTAGTCGAATCGCACGCATCACGTAAACCTTTCATGACATAAATGAGTATATGCCTTCGTCACCGACGTTTCATGCCATTGGTCATCACGGTCTTTAACATGTTAATTTAGTTGTAATTTCATCCGCAATTCAACCTCGAGACCATATTGAGAGTAGTCGAATCGCACGCATCACGTAAACCTTTCATGACATAAATGAGTATATGCCTTCGTCACCGACGTTTCATGCCATTGGTCATCACGGTCTTTAACATGTTAATTTAGTTGTAATTTCATCCGCAATTCAACCTCGAGACCATATTGAGAGTAGTCGAATCGCACGCATCACGTAAACCTTTCATGACATAAATGAGTATTCTGACGCGTCCTGACAATTTAGATATTGTGTTGCCTGAATGAAAGTGACTCGTCGAGTTCTACTCCCAGGTATCGAATCCTGTCAGCTCGACTCATGATGTCGCATCTACTGTCTTCTGAAGTGCGGTTAGGTGGGCGTAAGGCGCTTGAGGATATGCTTAGTTCAATATTAACCATCGGCGTTGTATTTTCGTGTTATAAAAGGCCATAATTTTGGTCTTTTTATTATTGAGGGTTGAGATTACTGCTTAGCCACGCAGCTACTAGGTTAATACCATTCTCTTTCTTGCGAATCTTGCGATCTCTAGCAGCTCATTTATGTATTATAAATACAAAACAGTGTTGGCCCTAGAACAATCCCTTGGGGAACTCAACTTGCCGAATCACATCGGCAGCTCATCACTCAGACTGGTCCCAACCCTAACGGTTGGCTTCGATTTGCGGAACCATTCCAGAACTCCAAAAGTTTCGAGAAATTCGGGTTCATTTAATTATATCTGAATCACACATTTTCTGCTTAGGTACAGTGGGCGGTAGTGGGAAAAACAACAATATAATAAAAAAGAGTGATATGTACTAATACAATTATTGTACTTATAATATATATTATCTGTTTTCAGCGATATCGAGCAGAGATCCGGCTTTATACCACACACTGACGGCGCCGCTGAATGAACAACAGCAAAAAAAACTTAACGCTATATTTGTTCTCGCAGACCAGCGCAAGGCGCAGCAAGACAGCAAGCGCATCGAGCAGAGCGGCGGTGAGTACTTTTTAACTGACTTCCAAAAAGGAGGTTCTCAATTCGACTGTTCACTTTTTTATATGTAGGTATGTTATACTTGTTTTTTTTTATTTATGTTATACCTTTATTTTATTCACCTTTTTGGAAGTCTGTAAAAAGTGGATTGTCTTTGTAAAAAACTGTTTATTTTAAACAATTGTTGTGTTCACAAAAGTGAGGGAGCTAAACTAGCGCTCCGGTTCATAATATTGAATTTGCAAAATGTTGAGTTTGCAAACATTTTAATTCCCAAAAATGTAGAATCCTAAAATGTTAAATTTAAACCCGTATGTTTCATAATGTTGAATTTGCAAAATGTTGAATTTTAACTAATCTAACAATGTTGAATACGCAGTTATTAATAAAGCGTCAAGGTGACAGCTGTCAAACTTCTAAGTAATTAATCTAAGTAACTGTCGATCGCAGACCATTGCTGTCTTGACAAAAGTGACAGAGCTCGACGAGATCTACATTTCGGATGACAGCTTTCAAACTTCTAAGTAATTACGAGTAATCTAAGTAACTGTCGATCGCAGACCATTGCTGTCTTGACAAAAGTGATAGAGCTCGACGAGATCTACATTTCGGATAACAGCTGTCACACTTCAAAGTGATTTATCTCCTTTACTATCGTTTCAACATTATGACACAAATAGATTCAAGTTCAACATTTCAAAATATTTGGTATTAACATTTTCGGATTCAACTTTTGGGAATTTAACTTGAGCCGGAGCGCAACCAGACCTACATTTCGAAAAACAGCTGTCATACTGTTTATGGTGGATTATCTCTGTAACTGTTGATGTGTGAAACTAGCAATGGCCTAAAATCAACAGTTATAGAGGTGCCAGACGGGCGGCCTGTTAGCGACTCACGACAGTAGATCTAGAGGATTATATGAAAGGTTAGCGGAAAAAAGGTTTAAGCCATAACCGTTTAAATTTCAAGGTGAAGATGAGAATATTCCCTTCTACACATTCTGAATTTTTTAGAGCCAACCGCGAAATCGGATGGTGTGTAGCGTGTCCAGTCCAATTTATTCCCAGATAACCCTTACTAGTGTTA
Source organism: Hypomecis punctinalis (assembly GCA_949316475.1). Taxonomy (NCBI): domain Eukaryota; kingdom Metazoa; phylum Arthropoda; class Insecta; order Lepidoptera; family Geometridae; genus Hypomecis; species Hypomecis punctinalis. The sequence continues at coordinate 1,591,190 of OX438794.1, read as the reverse complement.
CAAATCCAAAAGTGTACTTATTGGTTTGCTCACTTTGGTAAAGACAGCAATGGCTAGAATCAATAATCACGGAGATAAATAAGATACCCAAAAAGGGCGTAAAATCGATAGTTACGGAGATAAACCACTTTTAAGTAAGTTTAAAATAGGATTTTATTAAATAACTAGCTTATATATAATATTTTCATTTTTGTGCCATCCCATAGGAATCTTTTATTTTTCCGATATAAAAAGTAGCCTATGTCCACAGAGACACCAGGGGATCGTTATGTGAACTACGAATGCATAGGAACGTATACGTAACTTTGACAGATTGTAAGGATCGTGCGAAGTTCAAAAAACGATCCCAGGGGGATAATGTGGTCGATCAAGAAAATCTGTAACATATTCATTGATATAATATGGCATGAGTTAGAAGGAGACATGAAATGTATCTAGATCTGGAGTCGATTGCCGGATTTTTCGGTGAAGGTCAAATTCCAGTACATTTTGACAGTGACAAGTTCTCAGTGCGATAGGCCATAGATTTTTGCGGTTGGGAATTATCTCAATTGACATGTGTTATCAATCTGTTAATATATAGAATATAGAAATCTATGCCCATGTCACTTTCAGTCTTTCAAACTGAAAGTGACATGGGCAGCCGTGGGGTGCCGGCAGGAAGCCGTGGGGTGCCGGCAGAGTAGAATAGCACCCCCCTCTAGTACCAGGTGTCGTAAGAGCCGACTGAGGTACAGCGGAACCGACTAATGGCGGTATAACCATTCAAATAAAAACGTAGCTAAAATGGCACAGGGCAGGGATGGGGAGCAGCATTTCTGTCGCGAAGCTACGTTTCTGCGATCGACACCACGCTTGCCCAGCGCGGCGATTATGGGCAAATACCCCCAATATATGCATGAAACAAATAGACCAGGCCCCCAGTCCCCAGCAGCTCCGCTAGCCCGGGGCTACGGTAGCGGCCCCGGTAACGGCGGAGAAGGGGGTGCTAAGAATCCCTGGCAGACGCCCGGCTACCACTCCCGCAAACGACGACTGGCCCTGGTAACACACAACGTGCGCACAATGAGGACTGACGAGAGGATTGCTGAGCTGGAAGAAGAGTTGAGTAGGTTGCGTTGGGATATTGTGGGGTTGTCTGAAGTCCGTAGAGAGGGGGAGGACACGATAACTCTGAAATCGGGCAACCTGCTCTACTACCGGGAAGGTGACCAGAGGTCCCAAGGTGGTGTCGGTTTTCTCGTTTATAAGTCTCTCGCTAACAACGTTATCACCATCGAAAGTGTGTCGAGCAGGGTTGTATATCTAATACTCAGAATATCCAAGAGGTATTCGCTGAAGGTCATTCAGGTATACGCACCAACCTCGTCACACCCAGATGACGAAGTGGAGACTATGTATGAAGACGTAAGTCAGGCCATACATACGTCTAAGACCTACTTTACTGTTGTTATGGGGGACTTCAACGCAAAGTTGGGCAAAAGAAGCGATGATGAGCTGAGAGTGGGGCAATTTGGATATGGACAACGGAACCCCAGGGGCCAGAGGCTGGCTGACTTTTTGGAGAGAGAGGAACTCTTCATGATGAACTCTTTCTTCCAGAAGCCGCCTCACAGGAAGTGGACCTGGAAGAGTCCCGATGGTTCCACCAAAAATGAGATAGACTTCATCATGACCACTGAGAAACGGATATTTAATGATGTCTCCGTGATCCACAGAGTGAAAACCGGTAGTGATCACAGAATTGTAAGAGGCACATTGGATATTAACGTTAAACTCGAAAGGTCACGCCTGATGAAGTCTACGCTCCGGCCTACTCGTGCCCATATCCAGAACCCCGAGAGCTTTCAGCTCGAGCTCTCAAATCGCTTTGCTTGCCTGGAGAACTTTGCGTCGGTGGACGAGATTAACAACGGGCTCGTAGAAACTGTCCAGACGGTGGGTGCTAAATTCTTTAGACCCCGTCGTACAAATAGACCTCAAAAATTTTCCGATCAAACTCTAAATCTTATGGCCGAACGACGCTTACAGAGACTGCAGTCTTCCGATGATGCAAAGTCATATAGGCAGCTCAATAGACAAATTTCAAAATCCGTACGGCGCTCCAATAGAGCAGAACAAAGGCTCCAAAGTGTTCGCGAGGAATTCGTTTATTGGGCAAAGCCAGTTGACAAAGCTGAAGAGAGAAGATGGCAGTGTAGCGTTGACCAAGGCAGAGGTATTAGAGGAGATCGAAAGGTTCTATGGACAGCTATACGCTTCGGTTGCTAAGCCTGATAGCAGCGCGGCCAAAGATCCAAGAGCCAAGCTGACCCGACACTTCACCGAAGATATCCCGGACATCAGCCTGTACGAGATTAGAATGGCCCTGAATCAGCTTAAGAACAACAAGGCGCCGGGTGACGACGGTATCACATCAGAGCTGCTTAGAGCGGGTGGAACACCAGTACTAAAAGTCCTCCAGAGGCTTTTCAACACCGTCGTCCTCGAGGGCATCACGCCAGAAGCATGGAACAGAAGCGTGGTGGTGTTGTTTTTCAAGAAAGGTGACAGCACCTTATTAAAGAACTACAGACCCATCTCACTTCTGAGCCATGTTTATAAGGGTCTTCAAGGGTCATTACGAACCGTCTCGAGCGCAGGCTTGATGACTTTCAGCCTTGCGAACAAGCCGGTTTCCGAAAAGGCTTTAGCACCATGGACCACATTCATACGCTGCGGCAGGTTATACAGAAGACCGAAGAGTTAATCTGCCACTTTGCTTAGCGTTTGTGGACTATGAAAAAGCCTTTGATTCGGTCGAGACATGGGCTGTGCTCGAGTCTCTCCAACGATGCCGTATTGACTATCGGTACATCGAAGTATTGAAGTGCTTGTATAATAACGCCACTATGTCAGTCCGAGTACAGGAAGAGAGCTCCAAGGCGATCCCTTTAAAAAGAGGCGTAAGACAGGGAGACGTAATTTCTCCGAAACTGTTTACGACTACTTTGGAGAACGCCTTCAAGCTCCTGGAATGGAAAGGATTCGGCATCAATATCAATGGCGAATACCTCACTCACCTTCGGTTTGCCGACGATATAGTAGTCATGGCAAGATCGATGGAAGAGCTCAGCACGATGCTCGAAGGCCTCAATAGGGTATCTCAACAGGTGGGTCTTAAGATGAACATGGATAAGACAAAAGTCATGTGTAATTCCCATATTTTACCCACCCCGATTTCTGTTGGAAACTCGGTTCTTGAAGTCGTTGACTCGTATGTCTACCTAGGACAAGTAGTCCAGTTAGGTAGGTCCGACTTCAACAAAGAGGCCAAGAGCCGAATCCAACTCGGATGGGCAGCGTTCGAAAAATTGCGTAGCGTCTTTTCGTCCGACATACCTCAGTGCCTCAAGTCGAAAGTTTTCGACCAGTGTGTGTTGCCAGTGATGACTTATGGCACAGAAACGTGGTCTCTCACTATGGGCCTTATTAGTAAGCTCCAAGTAGCCCAACGAGCTATGGAGAGGGCTACGCTCGGAGTCTCTCTGCGGGATCGAATCAGGAATGAGGAGATCCGTAGAAGAACCAAAGTTACCGAGATAGCCCAACGGATTAGCAAGTTGAAATGGCAATGGGCAGGGCACATAGCGCGGAGGACTGATGACCGGTGGAGTCGAAAAGTTCTCGAGTGGAGACCACGTACCGGCAAGCGCATCGTAGGACGTCCACCCACAAGGTGGACAGATGACCTCATTAAGACCGCAGGATCGCGCTGGATGCAAGCCGCTATCAACCGGTCTTATTGGAGATCCATAGGGGAGGCCTATGTCCAGCAGTGGACGTCCTTTGGCTGATGGATGGATGGATGGATGGAAGCCCGCCCAATAAGCCCATGCCAAAAATCAAGTCAAGCTTGCTGCTGCGTGAAAGAGGAGCAAACCAGCAAATACACTTTCGGATTTATAATAGTAGTAAGGGTTAGCGAAGAAAAAATTAGACTAACCACGCTACACACGATCCGATTTCGTGGTTGGCTCTAACAAAATCAAATTGTGTATGAGGGATTTTACTCTTCTTCACTTAAGATTGAACCGTTATTGCTGAAATCTTTTTTTGCGCTAACTATTCATATAATCCCCTAGATCTACTGTCTAAGTCGCTAACAGCAACACTGGTCGCCGCGGTGTCGCCGCGGTGCAGCCGCAGTAGAACGACGGATCAGCCGCGGTGTCGCCGCGGTAACGCGCCGCAACGCCCATCTGGCACCGCTCTTACGCGGATAATTTACTTTGGAGTTTGAACAGCACAGCTGTCATCCTAAAGGTAGATCTCGTTGAGTTTTCTCACATATTATGGGAAAACAACTATAGTAACATCGACAGTTACTTAAATAATTGCGTTAAGTACAGTGCATTGGAAGAGAACCCTTTAGATTTTGAAAGCATTATTCCGCCAAAAAGGCAGAATAAACCAAATTCTAAAAAAACTGATGATTGAGTTACTATTAAAATAGTAGAGAACCAAATTAGTAATGGCGATATAGCGCATGTGTCTCGTTCTCTCTTCTTTTTGGAGCGGGTCAGCAGGAGGCCTAGATGGTCTCTCTCCTCAACATCTAAAAGATCTTCTATCTGTTATCTAAAAGATCTTCTATCTTTTAGCTCTGGCGAGGTGGCTGATTCTCTCTTGAAAGAATTAACGGCTTTGGCAAATCTTATGTTATCTGGGCGGGTCAATGGTGACGTCATCGAAGTTTTGTATGGCGCTAATCTATGCACACTTGTTAAAAAAGACGGTGTCATCAGACCTATTTTGCGGTTGGCACCACATGTCGTCGCCTCGTAGCCAAAGTTGGTTGTAGAAAAAAAGTTGCTCTTTTAAGTATCCTTTTTCTACCAATACATTTTGGCTTTGGTTCGTGGGGCGGATGTGAGGCTGCTGTTTATTGCCTTCGTCCTTTTCTCGGTCAAAATTGTGGAGAGGTGCTGCTCAAGGTAGATGTCACAAATGTCTTTGATTCGGTTTATCGAGACGCCTCGTTGGTACAGATCAAAGATTAAATTCCCGATCTCTTGAATTTCCTTTGGCAATGCGATGGCAAACCCACAAATTGATTTACAAAAATGATGTTATGCTTTTTTCCGTTGCCTCTCAACAAGGTGACCCTCTTGGACCGGCTATTTTTAGCCTGGCCATTTATCCAATTGTTCAACGTCTCCAATCTAAACTCAACCTTTTGGTATTTGGATGACTTTCGGAGGCGATGCGAACACAGTCATATGTGATTTGGAAATTTTTATTGACGAGTTTCGTTAAATTGGTTAGGAGCAAAATTTTTTGAAATGCAAACTTTTCGTTTGCGATTCATATTGCGGATAAAGATTTGGTAACTAACAAATTTAATGTACCAGCCTTTTTTTTAATAGTCCATTGCAGGACGTTGGCCTACCCACGAAGGGTGATTGGGCCATATCCACCACGCTGGCCCAGTGCGGGTTGATGGATTCTCTTACGCCATCGAATTTATTCTACGGACGTATGCAGGTTACCTCACAATGTTTTCCGTCACCGAAAAGCCAGTGGTGTGATATTCCGTTCATAAAGTCCAAAGAACTCATTGGTAAGGGACTCGAACCCACGACTACACGATTCTAAGACAGGTGTCACTACATTTAGACCACCACGGCTCTCTAGAACACCACGGCTCACAATTTCATTTAACAAATTTAATGATTTGGTACCAAATATCCAATCGGTAGAAAAGTGTTCTCTTCGCCTTCTGGGTTCACTGATATTAGAGGAGTCTTTTACGCTATTCGATCAAGAAAAAATTGAAAATTTTGTTAGCGCCGTTAGTAGGCTACTCAAAATTAACGTCCACATCGCGTTTACCATTTTAATATGTTGCCAGTTTGAAAATTCATGTACGTTTTACGATGTAGTCCATTGTGGAAACACAATGAGCTTCTTTCGAGCTTAGACGATGTTGTAAAGCAGATCCTAGTATCGGTTTTGAATTTTGACTTGAGTGAAAGGGTTTGGCTACGTAAGCCTCCTTGCCAGTTAGACTTGGAGGGCTAGAGGTCTGCCAATTTTTTATTGTTGCTTTACCAGCTTACTTGTCCTCCATTCATAGTACACATAAACAGATTGAAAAAAATCTCGCAGCGTTTTTAGGCCATTCTGGCGTCGATGTAGCTCATTTGAATGTGGCAACAAATGCATGGAGGGTCGCTTGCCCAAATACCGAGCTTCAAAGTCGTTTCCAAAGCTTTGTCGTCGCAGAGACTGTGGGATCGGCCGATCTGCGAGCTAGCACGGAAATCTCTTCAAGATACGTCTCCTAGCGTCGCGGATCGCGCTCGTATCCTAGTGGCTGTATAGGAGTCCGTTATTTGGTGGCAGGCTTTCCCCTCTTTCAATACTAGTAACCTTTTGGACGAAACTGCATTTCGTCTAGCAGTCAGCTTACGCTTACGGGTGCAAGGTGTTGTGAGGCCTATCTATTACCGTTTTTGTTTTAGTTTGTTTGTTTATTTTTATTAGTAGAACAAATCGTAGAAAAACGTACGGGAATAACTCGTAATGAGAAGGGCGAATAATATTTATAAATCGTATTTTAAATATTTATGTGGCGATTGTCATTCAGATTGACGGTTTCATTTTGACTTTCTAGTAAAATGACATTTTGAGAAAAGTCGATTTCGAGTTTAGTGAATGCAATACAAAATAAGTTTCAATCAAAACAGAACGGATACATATAATAACGAAAATGTCAAATTCAAAATTAGCAATAGTTTTTGCCAGTTAATTATTACTATTCTCAGTAAAAAATAAACAATCAAATTCATAAATCAATGTCTGTACCTTCATTCTGTACCTTCTCTTCGGCACTGGTAATGTAAGATGTCTGTTGGAGCAATGCCGAAGGAAAGGACAGTCACATTTGGTAGCGTCATCGCCAGGCCGGCGTTGGAGCTGGCCTGTAACCGGCGCAGCGAGGAAGCGGCTCATTCGCGCAAGAGCGCGTGGAAGCAGTCTGTTCGCGCCTCTGCAAAAACGGCCGAAGCTGGACGGAACCGGGGCGGCCCCATCACCGCCCTGAACGCGTTGTTGTACTGGACGCGGAGGGCGCTGTAGGTCATTTTAGTATAATTAATTAGCACACGCGCTGCACGAGTGGAGCGACGTGCAGTATGCTCTAAATATATATTCGCTCTTACCGACAGAGCCCTCCGCTCCCGCTCCATGTCTATATGATCCCTGAGATCAGTCGTAACAATATGCCCCAGCTATTTAAATTGATTTACCCTCTCGAGGGAACATCGTTTTTACGAATGGGTGGTATGTTCTCGGGGCATTATGCTCGGCTGGTCTCAAATACCATGAATTGACTTTTGGTCACTTTGTATTCTAATTCATAACCACAGGCGTACTTTTCGCACGTCTGCAGCATCCTCCACCGACGCGCTCAGCAGCAACATGTCGTCTGCGTAAAGGGGATTTACAGTGGTGACTAAAGCCGCACTGTTTTGGCAATTTTGCCATGTGGCTTGGTGATTTGTGAAGCGACTAGCTTACACGGCGAAAATCGACCCGTGTAAATCCCCCTTAACTCGGGTTGTTGACATATTTACGAGTACCGGCCATGTGGCAGCCGACATACTGCTGAGCTCGTCGATCCGTCTGTCGATATAGCTACTAGTGTACTATTCAAATATAACCATAGTATTTTTTTTTGCAGGGTATTCTTTCACCGTGCCGGCGCAAGTCCCGACTAAATTCAAGTTTGGATCATAAATCAACAGTAATTTAATAAAATTATTTTATTGTTTTCGCCTATATCACCTGACAAAATGCATTTATTGCTACTTTGTATCGAAAATTATCGGTAATTATATATTTACCATGGCGTTTCCTGCATGTTAAAAAAATATTTTGGTGCAGTAAGGTGGAAATCCGTGTTTTTGGCGTGATATATACACTTCAATAGCACGGTCGGTACCTATATTTGAACGTAATTTTAAGCTCATTTTATTTCTTTAATTTTAGTGTTTTATTGACCGTGCGTTCAATAACCATATTATATATTATTATTTTACCATTTCAATTTTTACATTTTTAAGCCGTTGGCGATTTTTAACTGAGAGGTAAAAGAGTAAAAAAAGTTGCAACATTTTTTTTTTATTCTCCCACGAAGTTACTTATCTAGCTGATTACAAAGATCATGTACTGCGCGCAAAAACAAGCCAACGATACGGGTTTTCTCCGTACGGCGTCAGTATCGAAAGTTAAAGTGAGTAGGAGAGGTGCTGATACTCTAGGTTGGTAATATAGTTAGAATTATTAATATAATATTTAATGATCATTTTTCATACTCGAGTGATAATATTTTCAAACAAAACATTCACTTTATTCCCGATTACTTGAATTCATTTGATCAGCACCATGTAACTAGTCTTAATATACAATTAAGCTACAATACGTCATGTCTCTGGTGGAAATTTCGTGTATATTTATTTGTATTATTTTGGATCAATAACATTTTTTCATGAATATATTTTGTATACCGTGACGTATTGTACCTGTAGCTACATATTTTATTATTTTTGGGTAAGATATGTAACTACATATTATTTTATTATTTCACTTGGCTATGTAGCTACATATTGTATTATTTTTACCTTATTTACAGGCTGTTCATTTGCAAAGTGCAGGGACTTCAACCGTATATTTACTCGAAACTTTTTTGTGGAATATATTCTCTTTTTCACGAGGCTTCGTAATTTAGCAGAAGTTATTTATAATGACGAGTTTAATTATTAATAATATACCACTGAAAGTCTAAGTAAAGCACTTTACAAATCCACGACTTATATGTAGCTATATATATATTTTGTTATTGTTGACCTGTGTATTCGAAGCCGACTCGGACAAGCTCACTATTTCCTTTCAAGGCCTTAACTTCCACACGCTCATTTCGCCCGAAAATTCCCCAATATTTTGTAACATACCAAGAACCGAGTCTTATACCTCTGGTACTTTTAATATTGTGTCTGATTAAAATATACAGGGTGTATCTCTAGACCGGCATATTTTATTGTCTCTATTATCTCTCTACCCGTCGCTATGGCAAAGTTAGTCACGACTATATTATGTACAGCGATATCTTTGAATATGTCCGTCGGTTAGAGAAGCACCCTGTATTTTATATTTCAAATAATGATATTTATAATAATTAATAATATAAATGGTATAAATTGAAGAACTGTATAATGTAATTCATCATAACGGTCGAGCCGCCGGAAGCCTGAAAGGTTTCGGAGTGAACAGTACTCCTTTATCAGGGAATACGCGCGCCGCTGTGGACCAGTGATGTTCCTGATCCGGCTTTTGCCGTATTATACGGCTTACATATTCTTAAAAACCTGAAAAACGGCAAATACGGCTCGGCTGCCCTAAAAGCCGTATATTTTCTTTTATATAATAATTATGTTTTATCTTTTGTAATACGGCCTTTTTATCAAATTTTTTCATACAATTTCACTAAAATAAGTCTTTTTTGACATTGATATACGGCTACGCTAAAATTGACCTGGAACAACACTGATGTGGACTGGCGCCCCTCACTCGACTTCTATGATAAAATAGTTGACGACTGTGAAGTTAGCTTCTAGCTGCCGATAACCCAATCCTGGCGCAGCTGTTAATTGAGCTTCAATCAGGATTGGGTTATCCCCAGCTTGTACATAACATCATAGCAGCCAAGGAGTTTGAATCAGTGTATACTATTAATTAAGATAAATACTCAGGCGAGTTTAAATGAAGTGATATTTGCAGTTTAAAAACCGATGATTAGTAGAACCCGCGAGCATGCAAGTCGCTGTGACTATGTAGCACTGAATGATCGAGCTGGGTTGCTTTTCCCCCAACTTCACCGTAAAAGCACCTTAATGTCTAGTAACCATGTTATTGTAAATATTTTGAATGGCCTTATTTATAGTCCCGTATTATTTAAAGGGGAGATGAATGGTTGTGAACTCTTTGGCTTGAAGCTGCTTGACCCCGAGGTCGGATATTATAAAACAATAAAATCACTAATCATGAGCAACGCTACATTTACTAATGAATCCATTAAGATTTTAGCAAATCTGCAAAGCAATTTTCTCCAGTCATGTCTCCAGTCGAAAAGTTCTCGAGTGGAGACCACTTACCGGCAAGCGCAGCGTAGGACGTCCACCCACAAGGTGGACAGATGACCTCATTAAGGCCGCAGGATCGCGCTGGATGCAAGCCGCTATCAACCGGTCTTATTGGAGATCCATAAGGGAGGCCTATGTCCAGCAGTGGACGTCTTTTGGCTGCAATGCAAAGCAATTTTTATTTACATATCATTTGGTAAATAGAATAAAGAAAAATATCCATCAACAGAAAATTAAATAATCTTAAAACTATTTTTTATCATTTACATAGTCATAGTCATAGTCATAGTCACTTTATTCATAACATTATGTTACAAGTCATATAATTCAGATATAAACATCGCGTCTTGAATATTCTACAAATATAATTATTACTTTTTACTATGTAAAAAGACATTTTTTATCATTTGATTAGACATTCAATAATTCAGTAATCAATAATTAATAAGACATTCAGTAATATGATAAAATTACAATTCTATAACTAATTAAACACAATATGATGTCTACAATGCATAAATATTAACTTTTGCTTACAAAAATACTAAAAACAATGTCAAGAATGTTAATGATTGCCCACAAAAATACTAGGAACAATGTTAACGTATAATAAACTAAACAATGTCACCAAACATAATAGATAGATAATTTACACTCATTACCCAATGATTACGGTTTAAGAATTAATAAATTCTTCATAACTGTAAAAAGCGTGCTCGACAAGCCAGCGCTTGAGCCGTGACTTAAAACTGCCTATTGTAGGCGCTGTGGTGATATGAGTAGGCAGCTTGTTATACACAGTCGGACCCATCACATGCGTCGACCTGGCCGACTTTTCTAACGCGCGGGGTACCTCCGCTAACTTATCTTTATAGCGGGCGCTTACACGTTTTTCGTAGGAGGCTTTGTTTAATCGGACATAAACCGCAACCTGAAATATAATCAGCGCTGGCAATGTCATGATCCCAAGCCTCTTGAAATGGGGACGTACGGTAGAGTCATGCGGTATCCCCACCATCGCACGTACTGCGCGTTTTTGCAGTATGAAAACTCTGCGCCAGTCAGCAGCTCTACCGTACAAATCTACGCCATATAGTAGGGCAGAGTGGACCGTAGCAAAGTAGCATGATCGTACTGCCTCACCCGAAACAACCTTTGCTACACGACTCAGGGCGAAACAGGCGCTTCCCAATCTGCCGCAAAGTTTATTTATATGGCTCTCCCATGACAAGCCCCGATCGATCTCAAAGCCGAGAAATGTAGTAGATGGCATTTGATCTATGGTTTTCCCATCAATTCTTACAACCAGAGATCTTGTCTGGTGACCTGAGAGGCAAAAATGAATAAAATGCGTTTTGGCAAGATTGAGCGCTAGCCCATTCACTCCAAACCATGCCTCTAGCTGAGTGCTCGTCTCATTCAATCTCTGCTCCAATAGACTCACTGTGGATGCTGTAACTATTGCGGCCACATCATCGGCATACATAAATATATCCGCCGCTGTTACAGCATCAGGCAAGTCATTGAGGAGCAAAGAGAACTCTATATTGGAGACCGAAGAGCCTTGAGCTACACCCATCACAGAACTCAGCGGCTCAGACTTCTCCGTCCCACCGCATGCCACCACTGTCTGGGACCTGTTTTGCATCAAATCGGTCAATACTGCTAGCGAAGCGCCTCTCACGCCATAGTGCTGAAGTTTTACTGCAAGCACCGCGTGATCAGAAACATCGAAAGCTTTCGACAAATCGCAGCAAAGTAGAGCCACATGCTTCTTACTCTCCCGTGCTCGAAGTACTCTATGAACTACTTCTCGGGTCAGTGACGTAGTTGAGCGGCCCTGCCGGTACGCATATTGCCGATCTGAAAGAGCTTCCGTTGATGCTAAAAACTCAACTAAACGGGTACTCAATCCATTTTCGAAAATTTTTGCGACTGCTGGAATTATCGAAACTGGTCTGTAGCAATCAATACTTTCCCGCTTGCCTTTCCCTTTGTAGAGCGGAGATATTTTGCTGGTCTTTAACGCAGTCGGATACACTCCCTCTCTCACGCATCTATTAAAACACTCTGCTAATACGGGGGCCAACAAGTGTATTGCGTTTCTTATAATATTCATGGAGACTCCGTAAATATCTTTGGACTTTTTTGCGGGTATTCGCATGGTTACTATTCGAGTAACTTCATCAGCGCTAAACAGCCGCATCCGCATAGAACGATCAGCGGGCGGGCGTGCCATACGCAGTGTTTCGGTTACGCGAGCTATGTCGGCGCGAGGCGCTCCGCACGCAAATGCTGCGCTAAGAAAACGAGCGTTCATTGCATCCATTGCGTCTTTCTTTGTCAGAAATGGAGAGCCATCAAAGTCTCTCACGATATCTGTGAAATCAACAAATGGAACATTATATTTTCCTCTTTCTTTATTGACTATCGTCCACATGGTTCTAGCCGCATTTTTTCCATTTTGCAGAGCGTTAGAATAGTGGCAAGCTTTAGTGGTTCTTACCAATTTATTATATTGATCGTTCATTTCCGATATCAAAGTGTTATTTATGCTGTTATTTGGATCTAACTTCGCAATTTTCATGAAGTCAAACAACATTATTTTATAATTTTTAACATCGGGAGTAATCCACGAGTCGGAGCTTTTTTTATTGCAAAGTTTCTTAAGTGGGCAGCAGATTTCATATTTATTCTTTACAATATTTATTAACGACGTCACTAGTTTAGCCGCAGATTTGCTCTGCGCTTGGATTTCTTTCCAGTCAACACTCTCTAACGCTAGTCCAAAATTAGATAGGTTGGCCTGTGAAAAACTTCTTCCATATTGAAGCTCTCTTGCTTGATTCTGAACAGCGCATACGACCTCGCTTCTGATAGCAACATGATCACTGAGGTTGGTGACAAGGGGTGAGACACTAACTACACCTGTGGGCAGGTTGGAGTATACGTGATCCAGATTAGTAGACGTCGTATCAGTTATTCGAGTGGGAAAATCAACCTCGTTTGTCATACTATGGTCAATCAGCAACTTATTGAGCCGTGAAACGTTGTTGTTTAGGTCGCCTATAGTATTTACGTTCATATCACCCACAATCAAGCAGTCAATACTCAATTCGCTGATCTTATCGAGCAAGCGTTCCAGTTTATCAAAAAACAAACTAGTGCTCACTAGGTTTGTCCTATACAAACAAACAACTGTCACGTTATAGTCTAATAGATCGACGGCAGAAATTTCACAAAATTGCTCACTTGAAAGTGCGCTTAGCGATTGATTTTCTAAACATTTAATACTGTCGCGTACATATATACAAGACCCACCATGCTGTAAAGTCTTTCTACAATAGCTAGAAGCTAATACGTAGCCATCAATTTGTACACATTTAAGTTTTTCGTCAGTAAGCCAATGCTCTGACATCGCAAGAATATCACACTTTAATTCACTTTGAAGCAAAACCTCTAGTTTTTGGGTCTTTGAATTAGCAGATAGAGACCTAATATTTTGATAGCAAATAACAATTGATCTTCGCACACTATTTTGGCTGCATCCTTTTTGGCAATCTTTTTTGCTTGCCGAATAGTTCTGACTCATGCAAAGCGTGGTGTTAGATGTTGCTTTGCTCGATCCCGGTGCTCTTACTCCTGAGGTATCGAAAGTGATATTTTGACTACCAATAAAGTTGCTTGGCTCTACTGCTGCGGTATCTGTGAGTTGGCGCCGGACCGAAAAAACCAATTGGCGAATCGAATCCCCTGCGGCCACACATTTGGAGTAGTCACTTGATGCTTTATGCTCTCTGGCATTCCTATCACAAATGACGCGTGCCTGGTAGACTTGATTCGTCGTTTTTCAACGTAGTATTCTGCTTTTACAATATTGTTTAAAAACTGTGTGACTTGCTCAATTGTTGTCTCAGTCTTGAATTGCCAGGCCTGAATGTACAATAACTTCTCAGCTGCCTGGATACCGCACTCATTCTTCTTGACGCCAACAGCTACTTGCTGACGTCTATTGCTGCGCTGTCGCTTGCTGGCTGTTTGCCACTCACCAGAGTTGTCACTGCTTCCGTCACAATTTAGCCCATTTATTGCTTGATTTGAGGAACCGTCTTTGGACTCATTATCGTGGCCTGCTGATTCATTTCCAGAAGTACAAGTGTCAGTTTCTGGCCGCGATAAATTAAGTGCGGCACTGATATCTACATCACCAGAAACTTGGCTCAGCGCTTTGTCTGTTACTCGATCCTTTGACAAAAGGTCTTTATTACGCCGTGGTTTAATTGATTTTGTAGCATTTTGTATCTCGTGAGGCTCTACTTTCTTGGCCGGTCGTTGATCAATTGTTTTTGGAGCTTTTTTTGTCTCTACATTTTTAGCCGGGCGTTGAGAGAGACAAGGTTTGTTTTCCGAACTATTATTTTCAACATGTATTTCACACAGTTTTAGTCGTAGAGCCTTCACTTCAATCTCCAAATTGTCCAATTTTTTTAGTTGTTTTTTATTTTCAAGTACTTCAGTCCTCAAAGAAACTATCTCTTGCTTAAGAAGATTTTCATTCTTGCTTAGCTCGCATATCTCAGCCTTAAGCTCTCGAACAGTCGTCAATATTATATGCATAGTTTCTACACCTGTAACGTCACACACCCCTTTCTCCACATTTGTTGAAGGCGCGGGCTGCTTTACTTTCGGGTGGTTCTCCTCTACGACAAATGCCGCTGCTCCTCGGACAGGGGTGGACGGATTATTATCACGAGGCATAGCGGATTTGCATGTCGGGCACAACCACGTCGGTAGCACATTCGCATTGCTTGGTATGTTTACGCAAGCTTTGTGATATACTCCATCGCACTTTCCGCATTTAGCGCCATCTTGTGAAGAAAGAAATCTGCCACAACCCCCGCACTTTACCATATTGATGAGCTTGCGACGTAGTGTTCTAGTTTACTGCTAGATGGCGTTGTTAGCTATATTCTAATATGCTATCGATGGACGCGTCTACTTGACGTAGTTTCTAGGATTTACACTAGATGGCGTTGTTAGATCTATTCTGCCATATTGTTGACAATGAAACCAGATGGCGCCACTTGTTACTGCTCTTCTGAGTATTCAAAGCTTTTTTACTCACTGTTACCCTCTTGGTGAAAAAAAATGGGCAGCGATTCTCAGGATCAAAATGCAAATATTTTCACTGTTTTGCACTGAATTGAAACAATTATATCAGCACGACATACATTATTCTCTAATAATTTACACCGACACTGATCACTTTTGATTAGATAATCAAAACTATTATTAAAAATAAATTATTACAGAGCAACTCGGAACGGTCGCGCTAGTTGAGACGGTACGCTAATGTACGCATACATGAATAGAGTCTGATTACGGTCGTATCTCCCCATTGAGGGAATCATTTTATCGCTTTTTTAATTGTACTGAATTAAGCTAATATTATACAAGTGTATAGTTGTTAAACGTTTGCGATTCGTTTTAAAATTTATTGATTTGATTCGTTAACGGTTTCCAAAGTTTCTGTACTGTTAATTAATTTTACTGTTTTGTCTTAAAACTGCATTTTATCTAAATGAAATTTCGTGCTACTGCTGGCTTGTAAGTCTTGTAACGTAAAACGAGGCTAATTGTGCTATCAAATGAAATTGACAGATTTTACCTTTCCACTTAAGTTTATACGAGAGCAGAGCGGATGCCGACTGGTAGCATGTTTAAAGCGTTGCTAGTGTATAGATAGTTTTGTACACTATCAACGCTGCTAACTATAGACTAGATACAGACCAGTATAACACGATGTTATTTCATTTGTCTTTGTTTTGAGTAAAAACCAGCGTCAGCGCTAAGTTTTATTTTAGTTATTACTTTTTAATCGAAGCTAAATCTTTTTTTCATACTATTTCAACGTATTGGGAAACTCGTTTGTAGCCTTTAGCATCGTGCTAAGACCTTCGATCCCGTAACCGCAATGTCGGCGAATTTAGATGATACTAAATAACGCTCTACAATAAAAGTATGATTGAACCTCTTTGTAATAGCTTAGAGATGTTAGTTTGTAAGTTTGCACCACGAGACTTAAATATTAGGGCCAAGCTCCGATATATTTTGTTACGTGTTCTGATTTGTTTTGTCTACAACTTTGTCTAGTAGAAAAACTGATTAATTATTTCATTTCTGTATCATGTAATTTACTGTTACAAATTGAATATGTTGTCCATGTAGGTACGGTGTACACGGCTTGAATTAATTAATTGTATTATTAATTAATATATTGCGGCTTAGACGTATACACAGGAATATCAATTAAAGTGTATTTTTAAATAATTTGCCTTTTCTTTATACTTCCAGTTGGTATCTACCAGAGGAGTAAGTACAGGTTTAGTAATTGAAACTACTGCAGTTTCCGTGTAGCTCTAATTCTGCGTTTACTTACATTTTTGTACAGCGCCCCTGGCGACGAAGATGAACTAGCATTTACTTGTGGAGCTACACGTAAACGCGCAAGTTTAAGTAAACTATGCTAAACCTGTACTAAAGTCTCTGTAGGCGAATTAGTATTTTGATTAAAAGTATGTACAGCAACTGCACCCCTTTATACTCTATAAAATTTAACTTGATCTTTGCGACAGCTGTCAGAAAAATCACGCCTATGAAGTCCTGAATTTCTTGATAGTACAGACAGTACCTGTCAATGTTATTATTAAATTAAATTAAATTAAATTTCATTTATTGAGCTTATAACACGGCAAAACCAATTACATTATAACTCACTTATATCTAATTATAAAACAAATGTCAGGAAATAATATATGATAAAAAATAAAAATAAAACAGAGAACGTCAATACAAAATGTCAAGAAATTAAGCTACTGTCCGCATCCGTCACTTCGCGTCCAGCCCACTGATCCGTTATGGATTCGCAGTATACTAGAAGCGATGCAACAACATGCTTCCAGTCGTCAACTAATATATCTATTTCGGTGTTGGAAGCACGGAGTGCGTTGAGGTGACGACGAGAGCGCAGTAGAGGCGACATAGCGCGCGCCACCGTGCGGCTACTATTGACATAAAAAAGGTCGAGCGGCCGGCCGCGCCTATCCGTCGATGTCCCTGGCTTATCTGGCACAAACAATGAGCATAAGATGTTGTGTAGATCCGTAGAGTCGACCATCCCCCTGAGCACTTTACAGCACATAGTGAGCTGATCGACGGTGCGCCTCACTTCCAACGAGTTGAAACCCAACTGGCCGAGCAGAAATTTGGTCGGATACATGTATGGATAATATCCGTAGACCTTCTTGTAGAGTGATCTCAAGAAGGCTTTTTGAACCTTCTCGATCATACTCGTATATGTGACGTGGTGCGGATTCCACACACATGCAGCCGACTCGAGTTTGCTTCTTACCAGTGAGTTGTACAATGTTATAACAACTTGCGGGTTTTGGAAGTCTCGAGCATTACGAAGGACAAAGCCCAAACGGCGAAAGCCTTCTTTCGTGAGATCGGTAATGTGGTCGTGGAAAGTTAATTCACGGTCGAACTTAACCCCCAAATCTTTAACGGCACACACTCTATTAATAGGAAGATTGTCAAGTCTATAGTCAAAATGAATAGGTTTTCTTTTACGGTCAAAAGTCATTGTACTACATTTACTAATATTAAAAGTCATTTTATTTGTCAAACTCCATTGAAATATATTATTAATGTCATCTTGTAATTTCAAACAGTCCTGAAGGGAATTTATCTCCAGATAGAGTTTGAGATCGTCAGCATACAATAAACATCTGGCATTAGTTAAAGCTCTGGTTATTTTATAAATCATGATTTGAAAGAGCAGAGGACCGGAAACGGAACCCTGAATTACACCGGATTTTGTGGGATACGAATTAGATTCATGTGTGCCATGCTTGACGTACTGACTTCGATCCTTCATAAGGTCAGCAAAAAAGCGGAGCAAGCCCGGAGAAAAACCTATGTCACAGAGCTCGCGGAGCAGTATGTCGTTATCTATTTTGTCAAAGGCCTTCTGATAGTCAAAATAGATGACATCAACCTGAGAACCTCTATCCATGGCACTAGAGATATAATCTACAAGACACAGCAGGTTTGTATTGACAGAGCGGCCTGGCCTGAAACCGTGCTGCTCTTCACCTATCTGATGTTTTACCTGTCTATATATTTCTTTGTGCAGAATATACTCTAATATTTTGGCCGGTGCGCAGAGAATTGCTATTGGTCTATATTCCTCTACTGATGTACTTTTACTGCTTTTAGGAATAGGGGTCACTCTGGATAATTTCCACTGTTTGGGGTACTTCCCATGTTTAAGCGAGAGATTTAAAATGTGACACAGAGGAGATACCAAATATTTCTTACCAGCCTTTAAAACAAAGCTAGGTACACAATCGGGACCAGGTGAGCTACTTACTTTTAATTTATTAAAACCGCGCTCTACATCCGCTTGAGATACCGCAGGCACACTAACATAGCCACCAAGATAACCATGTTCAGAACACGCATCGACGTTCAACTCAGGCGTGTCATCCAAAAAAACGCTGGAGAAGTAGCTTGCAAACGCTTCCGCAGCTTCTACTCCACTATGCATTTTCCCGTTGTACGACACACAAGGCTCAAATCCACCCCTGGACCTAAGATTATGCACATGCTTCCAAAAGTGCTGAGGCTGCAGTTGCAGATTTTTCTCAATCATAGCCATGTGCGATTTATAGGCTTCAAAGATTCTGTGTTTTAAATTAGAGCGCAAGTCCGAGAATAATTTGTACGTCATGCTACATTTCGAATTTAGCCAAGCTCTATGCAACCTAGCTTTGCGCCGAATATCTTTTATGATACTTGCGTCATACCACACGGGGTACCTACTAAGATTAGCGAGCCGCCTATTCTTTTTAGGTACCGATAAATCGAATAAATTGTAAATAATTTCGTAAAAAGCATCGGTAGCAGCACTCACGTCTGAGGATTCTAACACCGGAGCCCAAGAGGTCTCTGCCAGCAACGAGTTAAAAAAAGATACATCCATTTTATTGAAATTCCAATCGCGCAAATAATTTATGTTACTAGGCTGTAGTTTAATTGAACCGAGAGCGTGCAGTCGTAGGGCGAGTGTTATCTCGAGTGCGGGATGGTAGAGAGCGTCAAGCGGAACGAATTCGTTTGCAGCACGCTGCACGAGCACCGGCCGCGCCGCCCCGTCACTACACTCCTGCGCCAACACCACGTCAAGAATTCCACCGTGTGAATTAAATACATCGTTATAATTAAATAAATTACAATATGTCAGAAAATAGCCATAGTAGTGCTTGATATTATTTGAAGCACTATTCAAGTTAAGATCACCAAAAATAAACAGCTTACAATCTGAATTATTAACTGTAAAGGCTTCAATGTTGCTGAATACATTCATATAAACTGAATCACTTGCCTTAGGCTTAATGTATACAACACAAACGTAAAAAGTCCTACCACGGTACGTGAGGGCAGCCCACAGGTCTTCACCGAGGTCGGACTCGAGCTCGGGTCGACGACGCGCGGTGACGCCCGGTCTCGCGGCAAGCAACACGCCCCCACAGGGCGTGGCGCGATCACGGCGGAACAAAGTCCAACCGCCCGGTACCACTTCATCATCCTCAACCGAGCTATCCAGAAAAGTTTCCGTGGCTGCCACGAACAGATGATCGGATAGCAGCATGCTAGTATGCCACAAACGAAGCTTCGTCTTCAGGCCGCGAACATTTTGATAGTAAATGTTGACGGACTCCTTACAAACAGCGGCACGCGAATTACCGCGTGCCGAGTCCGCGACGAAATGATTGGTCGTCCTGGGCTAGGTGGCGCTGTCGATAGTTTATCCATTTTTTGACCCGCGCGTTCTCCGGCCAAACATTTATCGAGAAGCATTTGTCGTAGCAGTCATCTGGAACGCCTATTTTGAAAGAGTTGTAGCTATTGGCAGTCTTGAGTTGCTCTACTGTTATCACTCTTCCCGGACAGAGCTCGTTCAGGTATTGTTTGACCTCATCCAATTCCGACAGCATGTTCCATAGATGGAAATGTTTTCGGGTTTCAGCCGCTTTCAGTGACGTCACAGATGGCCCGCCAATACAACGAAGCGATTGGGACTGACGCGATTTTTTGTAACGCACCTCATTCCAAGCCAACTCGTGATTCACTGCATACGCCGGTGGCACCGATGCGGGCGACGACTGGGTGGGCTTGTCGGTAACGGACGGTTCCAATGATGTTACAGCTGCAGGAGAAGGACGGGTATCACGTACCGGATCGGTGTGCTTGATTTTCTGCGCTTGGCGCGGTTCAGTCACACGAGAAGGCGCCGGACGATGAGCACTGAGCCCAGCAGAGGTTGCCGTTGACTTTACCGCAGGCACCACATTTATAGGGTGGACCATGTCGGGCTTCTTGCACTTGCACTCACATTTGCTGTACATGTCAAAGAATTTGTCAAGACGCGCAGTGACTTCTATCAATTGCTCTCTCATTTTCAACACTTCGCTGCGCAGCTCCCCAACATCGTTACTAAGACACAGCGATTCATCCGCTTGTCTATCTCTACCTGCGTCGCTGCGAGGAGCCGGTTTGGAGCGGATGGTAACATTTGTGTCGCGTCTTTTAGAACCCCCAACAGGGGTTGCAGAGTTGTCTCCGACTCGCTTGACTGCAATTAGACATTCAGGACATGTCCATGTGTCGGATTGCAATTCCGTCAGGCGCTTTTCACCAGTACATAGGCAATGGTAGTTTTTATTGCAGCCTTGTACAGTACAACGTACATATTGATCCACCTGTTGATTTATTACGGTGCGACAAGCTGCACAATCCATCTTTCCGATTAGAAATAAATAAAATATACGCTTACTGTAATAAGTAGGTATTCTGCGGGTGGCGCGCGGTGAGTCACTCAATTGCGGAGTGCAGCGGCGGCGCTGTACGCACGGCCGGCCCGTGCGGGATGACTCACGCAGCCGTTAGCAAACAATTTTGAAATATTTTTGCTTGTATCTTTGGTATTCTCGCACAGATTTTGGTGACACAAACGTTAACAGAAGCCGAGAATATCCAGCCATAAACGTAACTAATTTTTGTAAACGGCACTGCACTATTACCACAATTTTAATAAAATAATAGTCGGAGCAAAGATTCGCGATGTTGACTGCGACACAGCGGAGCTGCTGAATGTTATACTTTGTGGGCATGCCGATCAGTGATGGGCGACGAATGATCGTGACCACAGAGTTTTAGATAGAGTTTTAATTAAAATATCGATAGTTTATACTGACGATATTTTAAATAAAACTTAATTTATCATTACTTGTATTGTATATTTTAATATCATAACATTTTTTACATGTGTAACTAAATTAAACCCAATTATATGTTACATTAGCATCGATAATAGAGAAAAACGTCGATAAATACTATCGTTACATTATTATGAGTTTTTAATTAATATCATAACATCATTTACTTGTGTACATACTTGATCTTAAATAATAGTAAGTAAATAAAATCCATTTTCTTACCTTCAACTACTCATTCGATTTCATTACAACATTGTTTGAAAATCGATTTTTTCCACCACCATCTCAACTCTAAAAATGTCAATCTTCTATGTCAATGTCACTGTCGCAGAGATCAAGTTAAATTGTATAGAGTATAAATAAATAATCCTTTATTTTTGGCCTCTTTGGCCAAATGAAAAACTACGTTACAGCTGTCATATTCACATAGTCTTGAGGGTTTGCGAACTTCCGCCCGCGACCAGAAAAACGCTTCTTGCACCTTGAGGACCCCCTCAGCCGGCTTGCGCGTCCATAATCGCGCTATCCACCGCCAAACATATGTTGACCCCTGAGGCTACTGAATACGTCAACTCTGACGAAATCTGATTCCAAGCTTATAGCGGTGAGTTAAGATATCCTTTCTTTTATATGCATAATCTTCATATCAGTGCTTTACCCACCGTCCACCTCCCGAGACCACCTGGGTGAACCGATGTAACCACTTACACAGGGTTTTTTTACTCTAGAGCCAACCATGAGAATTCGAGAAAAAAAACAGCTGATTCAAACAAAATTTTAACTCGGTATCGACAAAACCAGCCGGTTTTTAGGGTTCCGTACCCAAAGAGTAAAAACGGGACCCTATTACCAAGACTCCGATGTCCGTATGTCTGTCTGTCACCAGGCTGTATGTCATGAACTGTGATAGCTAGACATCTGAAATTTTCACATTTATGCTGTATTTCTGTTGTCGCTATAAACAAAAAATAGAACAAAATAAATATTTAAGGCTCCCTTTAAGTTTATACACTGAGTATAATCCTATAGTACCTATACAATAAGCCTGATTATAGATGCGCCATAATAGCTAAATAGCATAGTTCTGTTTCTTTTTCCCTTTAGGCATTCGATAGAGAGAACGCTTTTTACGTTGCTATTAAATTTACGCTGGCGCCTCTGCAATCGAGCTTTATACCTCTTTAAGTTTATACATATTATATAGTTTATATTATTGGAATTTCAATAATTGAATTCCTATTTTACTTAGATTTTTCTTAAGTCTCTATATTGTTTAGATTATTATAATTTCTTTATTTGATTTCCTATATTGCGTAGATTATTAGAATCTCTATATTTGTGTTCCTCTCTCTATATAGATTAGACCAAAATTCCTATATTGTTTAGTAGACCAAAGTTCCAATATTGAGTAGGTAGACTAATTCATAAGTTTTATACATTGTATAGATTATTAGAATTTATATCTGAATTCCTATATTGCTTGGATTATAAGTAACAATAAGATAAGTAACGCAATGGTAATAACTGTAATGTTACTTGTCTATATGCATATGTCATGTTCTTCTATCTTACGGCTAGACAGACGCGACCTAAGCGCCACCCTTTTATGGTGGACATTCCGCGGGTAAGAACCAAGCGTTTCGAATCCTCATTCCTCATACGAACAGCCGGAATGTGGAACGCTTTGCCTGGGTCTGTCTTCCCGTTAAAGTACAACGTGGGTGTCTTCAAATCCCGAGTAAATAGGTAAGCGTGCTACACCCTAGACCGCACATCTGCTTAACATCAGGCAGTGTGTAGTCAAACGCGAACCTAATCGAAATAAAAAAAATGCACATAAATAAATAAATGTCATTTTTAGCAGTTTTTTGCTCGCCATTAATAATGGCAAGAAGAATGTAGTTAAGGGGGCTCCAAAACGGTATGGAACCCTGCGGACGCAAGTCGAATTCTCCCATTATTATTCTGGGTTGGCCTCATAGTAAAAGTGGTTCATAATTATGATCTGAACGAATGACCTCTTTTCAGCTAAGTACACTATAACAATAACAATAAAACACAAGAACAATAATACACTAGTTCTGGATAACTCTCTATTATGTTGCGATATATGATTGAATTATTTTATATCATTTGTAACGTTTGTTTGTTTGCCCTACAAACCTTAGTATAGGGAGGAATAACAAAAGTATATTAATAAAATAAAACAGAAAAAGTTAAATAGTTAATTGGGGAGAAACAAGCAAAAATACAACAAACTAGATGGGGTCGGGGTAAGGCTCATTCATAAACCGAGACGCGTTGTTAAACCGTATAGACTAGATAGATACACTGGCCTTGAATTCGCAATCTGTCGCAAGCGGTGGCGTCGGATCCGTAGGTGGCAAGTCGTTCCCAAAGTGCGCAGTTGTAGGGCAGCTGACAATTAGTAGGGCAGCTGGCAACTTCGCCTCGGAGATACCAGGTCACCAAGTGGCCTAGTCTGAATAGACCGATGTAGTTCACCCTCGTCGTGTAGAACAAAACGGGATACGAGTGGGAGTGGTGAAGAGTCCGTTTCAGTGGGCAAGCGGGAAGCGATGTTCTTACTTGCCGTGTGATTGAACCCCAATTTGGGGTATAACTAATCACAGTAGTAATTAAACAGTAGTTAGTGGTAATTCCACGAAATTACACAACTTCTCAAGAGAACTAAGTAAAAGTAGAAAAGGTAATCCAAACGACAGCGCGAGGTGGATTCCTCGTCGTCGAATGTCACGCAAGGTCATGCACGGCCGGCGGCCGTTAGGGATATTGGCGCGAACGGCGCTGATTGGCCAAACCGCGCGACAGTTTAAAGTTTGTTTACGAGGACTGCCTGTGATTATAAGGTACCAGGTGATAATGCTAACGAACGTAAGCAGTCGGTTTTCATTATTACTACATATTTTTAAATCTTTTATCTATTAAGACGTTTAAGAAGGTAACAACCGTTACACATTACAGACAATACCAACGGGCGAGAAGTCAGTTTCCAGCGGTTCTCTAGTGGTCTAGTCCTTAGCAAAGAACAAGGAGGATGTGAACAAGAAACATGAGCCCATGTGCACGCCAAATTGGAAGAAGCTTGAATATGCTGGCGATGATGTCATTAGTAAGATATTTTATTATTACGATGTCACAGAAGGGAGATAGGCCCACAGCGGTTCCCTAGTGGTACTCTCAATCTATGAATTTGAGGGGGATTTGCTGTAGATAATGCAACATTAACTCGATTTTACACATTTCATTTTCTATTACCTTTTATTGTATAAATATATATAATCCACCTACTATTTCTCCACCAAACTGGGTCATAACCCTTTAGGATTAAATAGAAATTTAGATAAAATTCCATTCCACCCATTTTTCACTTATAAGGATCTTATTGGATTTAGAACATTAGCATTTATTTTAAATTGGGCATTCCTCGCTTAAACCGATAAATTGTTGGATAGCACAGATCTGTCGTAGGCGTCCACTGCTGAACATTGTATATCTTGTCTCCAGGCGTCGATTCAGCTGCTACTCGCCGCGCAGGCGCACGCGGCTCTTGAAGAAGAGCCCCCCTCCAGGCGTAAGCTGCGCCGCCCGCTCGACCCAAACCTCCCCTCTCGTAGCTGTGTGATATCTGTCTATACGTAGTTATATTGTAAACTAAATAAAATATAAATAAATAAAACGTTTATTGTTCATAAAATTAACCTTTAAGTATGGACGTGGAGTCACACAGGCTACTCGATGTTTTCGTTTTCTTAATTTCACCTAATTCCCCCCACTCCCCGCGGTTGAGCGGCTCAGTAGCTTTTCTTTTAGTTGCAAAACTATCGTCGAGAGTGGAGGTTGCGTTTTCCGATGAGCATCTAAATATTGACCGGAGCCTGTCATGCTACACGTCCATTTTTGCCCTATGATATAATTTATAAGAGCTTCAGATTTTGTTGTACAAAATGTCAAAAAACAGTAAAGCCAGAGGTTTTAAATCAATTTCAGTGTCAGATTTTGTTGTACAAAATGTAAAAAAAACAATAAAGCCGGTAGGTCTAAAACTGTTTGAACAACAGATCCATCTTTCGAACAAGAAGCGACTGAGTTGTTGTTAGCTTCGGATCAGTCTGACAAAGAAGAGAATATCGAAGTTTTTTTTTTATATTGAAGTCAAAACTTTTACAAAATTATAAAAGTGACAATGATGAAAATCAGGACCTAGACTAGGACCAAGACCAAGATATATATTGCCACAAAAATTTAACACATTAAAAATATATTTAGTATTAATTAACATAATACATTTGTATTAGTAACATGTTTTCATGATAACAGACGCTCAGATGCCTACGCTAGGTATAAACCTGTGTTATAGACATCTGCACTTCCTTCTTAGTATCTTATACTTACTACAAATCGTTACAATTCAGACCAGTTAGTCAAGCATGCGGCCACGAATAGCCACGAAAAGAACTCATTTCGACGTGTGAAAAAGTGACAGATATATACTTTGCCATAACTGTACTGTACAAGCTTTTTTAGTAGTCCACTGCAGGACGTAGGCCTACCCACGATGGGTGATTGGGCCATATCCACCACGCGGGCCCAGTGCGGGTTGGTGGATTCACATACGCCATCGAATTTCTTCTACGGACGTATGCAGGTTGCCTCACGATGTTTTCCTTCACCGAAAAGCCTGTGGTTTGCCATAACGCTGTCTCGTAAATAATTCGTGGCGCGCATACTAGCCCGGCAGAACCTAGGAGAAGAATCGGGTAGTGATAAAATATATTTACGTTATTAAACTATTGTCAATTACTTTTTGTTTGTTACATGAAGTAGGTTTTAAAGTTTTTAGTTCCTTATATATATATTATATTTTGAGAAAAAAAAACTAATTTGGTTTTAGAAATTAGTTTGGCAGTTTTTAATACCTTAAAATGTAACCTAAGTAGATTTAGACTGAAATGTGCCATATTTTTTTTATTTTATTATTTTTAATAATTTTTGTAATAAAAGTTGATTATATAAGCACGTTATTTTATAGTTAAATTTTAGTAAAAATTATTAGAATAACTTTAATATTCAATCAGTTTTTACGCGATTTAATATCTAAAACTAACCACGGGCTGACACAGGGCTACATAAACAATTCGTAGCGTTTTAGTATCTGCAATAGCAATCTTTTAAAGATATGCAGCATATTTTATACAATATATAACGGTCGCATTCGGCGACCTTTCTCAAGTTGGCGAGTGCTAGCACGCGGAGCGGTCTTCAGTGCATTGCGAGACGGCGACGAATCGATAGTCGTTACGACTATCCCTACACGTGAGTTCAGTCCCGTTATATATAGTATAAAATGTGTGAAAGCCACGTTAATTTCCATAGTAAGATATGCAGCATCTTACGGAGGCGGTTTCGCAATGTCATAATGTGGTTTTCAAAAGTCAATCTATGGTCAATCACCACATCGAGATACTTAATGTGGTCTACGCCACAGAGCAAATAAAAAAAAAAAATTGCTCTGAGGGTCTACGGTCTTCCAATTCTGTTTCTGTATGCGATCCGCATGTAGTTGAATTTTAAATCTTCGAGGACGTGATTTTTGGGTAATGTTTTCACACACTTCCTCTCACTCACACGATGTACCATTGCTACCATACTGCGATTCTGATTCTTTCAAATCTTTGGGGAAATCGCAAACTAATGTTTTTTTTCCAGGCTTTAACATGTCGTGTAGTTGTTTTATATTCATTACGTTAATTATTTTCTGTATTTTGACGTAATATTATGTCAAACTGAGGCTTTGCATTGCTCTCCAAATGATCCAAATAATTTCAACGCGTACCTATCTACTTCATTAGGTACGATAAAGACTATATTATGAATTATTTTGTTCAGTTTAGTACATGACGTAGATTTAAAAAATGTTTTTAATACAAGGTAAAATACCCCAATTTAAAGGTTAATCCACGCTGTTAAGGTGGGCACACACGGTCAGTTAAACTGATCAGTTTTTCGCGTCACTCCAACTGGGTGCTCATTCAGTTAATGAAAAGGTGGGAATTGGTGGTTCCATATTTGAAGACAGTGGAGCCATGATATTACTTCGATTAATAGTGTTAAGTGTTTCAATTTTTCATGAGAAATTATTGGAACCAAAGTTGTTTGAAATTTGATTTTCCACAACTTTGATTCCTATCAACTTTTTCTAGGATCGATTTTTTTTAATAAGCCGGTGATGCCATGATGTTTCTTCGATAACTTGTGTTATTTCAATTTTTCATGAGAAATCATCGGAACACAAGTTGTTTGAAATTTGATTTCCTATAACTTTGATTCCTATCAACTTTTTCCAGAATCGATGTTTTTTTTTTGCGTTAATTCAATTTTTCATGAGAAATTATAGGAACCAAAGTTGTTTGAAATTTGATTTTCCACAACTTTGATTCCTATCAACTTTTTCTAGGATCGATATTTTTTTAATAAGCCGGTGGTGCCATGATGTTTCTTCGATAACTTGTGCTATTTCAATTTTTCATGAGAAATTATCAAAACCGAAGTTGCTTGAAATTTGATTTTCCACAACTTTGATTCCTATCAACTTTTTCTAGGATCGATATTTTTTTAATAAGCCGGGGGTGCCATGATGTTTCTTCGATAACTTGTGTTATTTCAATTTTTCATGAGAAATTATCGGAACCAAAGTTGTTTGAAATTTGATTTCCTACAACTTTGATTCCCATCGACTTTTTCCAGGATCGATATTTTTTTTAATAAGTTAGTGGTTCCATTTTGTTTCTTCCATAACTTGTTATTTCAATTTTTCATGAGAAATTATCGAAACCGAAGTTGCTTGAAATTTGATTTTCCACAACTTTGATTCTCATCAACTTTTTCTAGGATCGATATTTTTTAATAAGCCGGTGGTGCCATGATGTTTCTTCGATAACTTGTCTTATTTCAATTTTTCATGAGAAATTATCGGAACCAAAGTTGTTTGAAATTTGATTTCCTACAACTTTGATTCCCATCAACTTTTTCCAGGATCGATATTTTTTTTAATAAGTAAGTGGTTCTATTTTGTTTCTTCCCTAACATGTTATTTAAATTTTTCATGAGAAATTAATGAAGCCGAAGTTACTTGAAATTTGATTTCCTACAACTTTGATTCCCATCAACTTTTTCTAGGATTGATATTGTTTTGAATAAGATAGCTGTGCCATTTTGTTTCTTCAATAACTTTTGTTATTTCTTTCTTTCATGAGAAATTATTGGAACCAAAGTTGTTTGTAATTTGATTTCCTACAATTTTGATTCCTATGAACTTTTTATAGGAAATATATTTTCTTCAATAAGTTAGGTGTGCCATATTGTTTCTTTAATAACTTTTGTTATTTTTTCTTTAATGAGAAATCAACGGATCCATAGTTGTTTGAAATTTGATTTCCTACAACTTTGATTCCCATCAACTTTTTGTAGCATCTATATTTTTCGAATAAGATAGTGGTGTCATTTAGTTTCTTCAATTAAGCTTACCAGCAATAGTTATCAACATTAGGCCCACGCTGCACTGATCTGATGAACAGATGCGATATTAGCATCGTGTGAGCTCAGCTTCAGGTAGTGGTTCAAATCGTGTACCACAAATTCCTACCTATTAATTTACTGAATGAGCCCCATTTGGAGTGACGCGAAAAACTGATCAGTTTAACTGACCGTGTATGGCCACCTTTATAGTAGCGCAGTGTGTTGTCATTTAAAAAGTTAGCGGAAAATTCGAGTATCAACTTTCGTTAGTCAGACTTTACCTATTTCTAGTTTCATTTGGCATAAGTCATTTTGTCCTTGTGTTTTTTTATGTAATATAGTCGAATAAAATGCTATTGTTTGTTTGTTTGTACGGACCCTCTATCTTCCAAGATATTCTCAGCGGTTCTAGAACATCAACGGAGAAAATCTTACCCATCCAAGATTTGTGGATGACCTGTTACTGTTAGCTAATAACCCATTAGAACTAATGTCGATGATTAGAGATTTAGAGATCGAAAGCTTCAAAGAGGGACTATCGATGAATCCTCTCAAGACAAAGATCATGACAAACAGTAAAGTGGAGCCAATCATGGTAAACGGGAAGAAAATATAATATCAAAATACAAAAATACTCTTACCTCGGCCAAGTTATTTCAGCCTCATATCAAACTACAAAATAAATCGAAACTAGGATTGTTAATGCTTGGAAAAGGTACTTTTAAAGTATGTACGGACTTTAAGTAAGGACTTTTAAAGAAATCATTCAAAATAAAGAAATGAGCGTAAACATAAAAAGAAAACTTTATAACACTTGCATTCTTCCAGATCAGATAACATACGGGTGTCAACCTTGGGCTTTGACTAAAGCACACCTAAAGAAACTGGAAGTCTGTCAGCGAGCAACGGATAAAACCAGAAACACACTGATCAGGAAAAAGACAATGACACAAAATGTTACGCTAGTCATAAAAAAAATGGAGATTGTCAGGCCACACACTAAGAAGGGAGAAAAAATGGAGCAAAACAATTATAAACTGGCTACCGAGAGAGAATAAAAGAAAACGAGGAAGGCAATTTAAAAGATGGAGCGACGATTTTTAGGCTATTGCTGGAAAGCTTCGGCCAAGAATAGCCCGAGATAGAAAAGATTGGAAAATGTTGGAAGAGGCCTATGCTCAACCAGAACAATCGGATACAAATATTAAATAGTTATAGGTTAGTTTAAATAAGTTTTGAATTTATCTTATATTAGTAGCTGAAAAAAAAAAAATTATAAGACAATACGAGTCATACCTCGGGCTATAATAATTTCATTTATTTCCAAAAACTTATGAACTATGTACATATTGGTTAGTAGTAAAATACACAAGTAAATATATCCCAAATTAACGTACATACAAAATATTATGTGCACTGCAGCCCACACTAGGGTGACCTGTGTCGTGGGCTGCAGGCTCTTTCACTTAAACTAGCTTATGATTACTAAGATTATTATTTGTGAGTGAACGCGAAAGTGGGTGAGTGAGTAAGAGAATAAGTGAGTGGATTTTAACACGTGTGTGTGTGTGTGTGTGTGTGTGTGTATGTTTATATATTATGATAAGAATATAATTATATTAAAAGGATATATGGATTTGAGAATACGAATTTGAGAACTAAAATAAATACCAAAAAGTTATAGATAGATATATAAGGCATAATAGCTCTACATAAATAGTACATCAGATTACATTGTATGAGTAATAAATAAATAACCAGATTCTTAAATTTACCTCTCAGTTGTAGGTATATTACGCACTACATGACAGCGAAAAAATATAATAAAAAATCGGATCTGGAAGGCTATGACCTGGCTATTCAAGGAGGGCCTGAAGTCTGGCTAGTCCACAAATTTCTGTGTTCGGATTGCATAGTTGTGAATGTGTAGATTTGCCAGGGATCAGGCCCTTTAGTGTTATTTTATTACGGTAATAATTCTTAACGTTTCTGCATAACTCTGGGTAGAGAGCCAAGAGATTAAATTTTTTTTGCAGATGTGTCGGGAAGTTTCAAGAATATTCAGTTTTTTATCTAGAAATTGATATAAAAATGGACCTTTGAAATCAAAACAGTTTTGTGCAAGCACTGTTCTAGTCTTTGGAAGTGGCCAAGTGTTGCGACGGTCAGACTTACTCTTAGTACCTACGCACCAACTTGTTTAAAGCAGTTTTGTGAAAACGCAGAGCTACGGCGAGGATGTAGAGTTGACGGACAGGAAGATAACTGGTGTCTTCGTACAAATTATCAGATGGATATCTGTATGGCTTCTTATAGCTGACTTTCAATAGAGCTCTTTGGGCTCTCTCTATTTTCATCAAACGAAATTCCGCGGCAGATCCCCAACAAACTATACAATAGTTAATTATTGATTGGCATAGTGATGTGTAGACTACTCTCAGAGTTTTTGGGTCGGCAATGGAGCTGAGCTTTTTGAAGATGTGTAGCATTTTTCGAAGCCGTCCACGCAAAGCAGTAATGTGATTGTCAAAGGAGAGCTTATGATCAATCATGACACCCAGATATTTTATACAGTCGACGGCTTCAAGTTCAGGGCAACCACATTTTGAGTTGCTGTAAGATTCACAATAGTGGAGTTTCAGTGAGAAAGGCTTCGGTCGCGACTTGTTAGTTATCCGGAATGCCATATATTTAGTTTTGCTGGCATTAAGTGTGAGCAAATTATTTTGTAGCCAGCTCGCCACCTGTGCAAGGCCGTGGTGTGCTAAGTGAATTACCTCATCCCAACTATTTCCGTGAAAAATTATGGCAGTATCGTCTGCGAAAGTGTAGATGTTCGCTTTATCCAATTTTAACTGGCAAAGGTCGTTGATGTACGCCAAAAATAGCGTCGGCCCGAGCACACTTTCCTGCGGAATGCCACAGGTTAAGGACGAGTAGTTACTGTGCTTGTTTGAGATACGGACTCGTTGCTTTCTGTCACATAAATACGATTTAAACCAGTCTAGTGAAATTCCACGAACTCCAGAATCAAGAAGCTCCAGTTTCCTCAGTAAGATAGGCCAAGAAACTGTATCAAATGCCTTGGCCAAATCTAAGAATATTCCTATACACTTCTTCTTGGAGTCTAGGTTTGCCGTGACCTGATTTACTAAGGATAGCACCGCATCTTCAGTTGATTTGCTGTTTCTAAATCCGAATTGATTTTCTGATAAAATGTTGTTCTTTTCTAGGAAGCTTAGAAAGCGCTTATTTATCACCTTTTCTAATATTTTTGAATTATATAAAGTACAAAACCCACGTAGTTAAACAATGGCCTACAATTATTTTAAAGAAGAACTAAAAAACGCGGGCTAAACCGGCAGCTACAACAATTGTAAGGTAGTACAAAATCGCATGGGCTAAACCGCGGGCTAATAATTATCATTTATAGTAAGTAAACAACATGGGCCAGACCGCAGGCTGTTATCTTATTAAGCAAGTACTAAGACAACGCGGGCGAAGCGCTTATCTTCACATGATAAATGATTGTGCATTTCATTTCACATGTAAATTATTTTGTGTTCTTTTAATTTAAGCTAGCATAGTGTTATAAGCCCAAACTTACATAAGTAAACAAAAATTCATGTAGTCATGCTCATGCCATATTAAATCAATACATCTCTTTCTTTTCTCGATCGAGTGACACCATAATCGAGCCTATTATCCCTCTAGTACCTCTATGGCCTCAAGCGACAACAGCGCTATCTATCTGGTTGTAATAGCTCTGTGTTGGGCGTTCTCGTCACCGTGGAGTGAGGCGCCGCCCGAGGCGTTTTCACAAATTGCCAAGCAAGAAGTTGACTGAAAAAGTTCTTTTCCTTTTCAACAGATGACTCTAGCAGTTATTCAAGTCAGAAAAATAAATGTAACCGCTAAGTGCGAGTCGGGCTTGCGCACCAAGGGTTGGACATACGGCCCGGAACTATTGAGGGGGATCCTTTTTATTCAAATATAGTAAGGGTTTAGTATCTTTTAATAATTTATTTTTGAAGAAACATTATGTACAACTTAAAATTCTGTGAATATTTCAAGCATCTTCCTGTTGCCGTTATTAATAGCCAAAAATTCATGTTACTTTTATGGGAGCCCGCCTTAAAATATTTTTTTTTCGTATTTGTTGTTATAACGGCAACAGAAATACATAATCTGTGAAAATTTTAACGTTCTATCTATCAAGGTTCATGAGATACAGCCTGATGACGGACATACAGACGGACGGACAGCGGGATCTCCGTAATAGAGTCTCGCTTTTACCCTTTGGGTACGGAACCCTAAAAATGTATTGCTTTACAATAAAATGATTTTAATTTTGTAGCGCATCCCACTTTAGCTCATTTGGCAGAGCGTTGGGCTAGTGATCTGAAGACGCAAGGATCGAGTCCTGCATTCGCGACGAATTTTTGAAATGTTTACTTCGAGCAAATATCTATAGAGTCACAATAGTGCAAAAAAGTGTCCGAGACAAAACTCTGCCCAAGCTACGAAGTGGGCAGGCTTTTTAGTTTGTCGTACAACACTAATTAGGTCACATAACGTCGAGATTCAAGAAAACGGGTCATTGTAAATTATTTGATGTAAATATATGTATTTAAGTCGGTATGTGTGACGGCGCTCGGACATTTTTTTACTACTTTCTCTTAGGGACTGTGGCTCTGTAGATATTTGCTCGAAGAATGTTTATCACAAAAATAGCTGCTAAAGGACATGCTAAACGCGTTACGCTTCCAACCGGTCATACCTAAGATAAGGGCGGTCTAGCTAGACCAACATGCCAATTAGCACAACGAGCTATGGAGAAGGCTATGCTCGGAGTCTCTCTGCGGGATCGAATCAGGAATGAGGAGATACGTAGAAGAACCAAACTAACCGACATAGCCCAGCGGATTGGCAAGTTGAAGTGGCAATGGCAGGGCACATAGCGCGGAAGACTGTTGACCGATGGGGTCGAAAAGATCCCTAGTGGTGACCACGCACCGGCAAGCGCAGCGTAGGACGTCCACCCACAAGGTAGACGGATGACCTCATTAAGACTACAGGATCGAATCATTAGTTTTATACCGGCTGCGAAGTCGAGAAAAATCACAGTCTGAAGATGATATATACAGACATTTCTCGAAGGTGAGCCTTATAGCCACGCACAGAACACATATTCTATGAATGGTACTAAAATGTAAAAAATAATACAAGAAGTGCTAAGTATGTCACTTCATCCAAAATATAAAGTTTTGTTTTCTATAATCTAAGAAAGTAAAAGATTAGGCCTGATGTGGTCAAACGCGCCATGCTTGATCTCCTTAGATAGGGTATCTACTAAAAAATAAAGGAATGACAGTAAATGTTTGGTTTGCTTCTTTTACCTACTTATTGTACACTGTATATTGGAGTGAATTCATAGCCCGTCGTGCGGCTTGTAATAAAATTTTCCTATAAGGTTGCAGGTCCACTTATTTAGTATTTATAGTGTAAACAGCGTACAAAGGAAGCGGCCACACGGACGCACATAGCCTCTATTCAGATTGTTCAGCGTAGCTCTGAAATATGACAATGCTTCAGTGTTCGCTGGTGTGAGCACACCTTAGCAGCCAGTCGGGGCGCTAAGATGTTGCTATCTCTTCTAGTAGATCACTATTATATATATGTCGGGGTCTGAGAGTGATCGTCTCAATCACTCGCCATAGTTATTTGTGGGTCATCCATTGGTACGGCTCGCTGGCGGTGTCCAGTTGTCCATCTCACCAAAATAAACATTTTGCAACTGGTGGTGGCCGTGGGGTGCCGGCAGAGTAGAATAGCACCCCCCTCTTGTACCAGGTGTCGTAAGAGCCGACTGAGGTACTACGGAACCGACAGTTGGCGGTATACCCATCCAGAACAGCGTAGCTAAAATGCAACAGGGTGGGGATGGGCAGCAGCATCCCCGTCGCGAGAGCTACGCCCTGCGATTGCCAACACGCTTGCCCAGCGCGGCAATTATGGGCAAATTCCCCCTCATATGATAGCACAAAATAGAACCAGGCCCCCAGTCCCCGGCAGCTCCGCTAGTCCTGGTTCCGGCAGCGACCACGGTAACGGCGGAGCAAGGGGTGCTTAGAATCCCCGGCAGAGATCCGGCTGCCACCCTAACCGACGAAGACTGGCCCTGGCAACATATAACGTGCGCACTATGAGGACTAATGAGAAGATTGCGGAACTGGAAGAAGAGTTGGGTAGGTTGCGATGGGATATTATGGGGTTATATGAAGTCCGTAGAGAGGGCGAGGACACGATAACCCTGAAATCCGGCAACTACTGTACTACCGGGAAGGTGACCAACGGTCCCAAGGTGGTGTCGGCTTTCTCGTTCACAAGTCTCTCGTCAACAACATCATTACCATCGAAAGTGTGTCGAGCAGGGTTGTATACCTGATACTCAGAATATCCAAACGATATTCGTTGAAGGTCATCCACGTGTACGCACCGACCTCGTCACACCGATGATGCAAAGTCATACAGGCGGCTCAATAGACAGATTTCAAAATCGGTGCGGTGCGACATTCGTCTCTTTAATACTAAAGATGTTAAAGAGACAATAGAGCGGAACAAAGGCTCCAATGTGTTCGCGAGGCATTTTTCTATTGGGCAAAGCCAGTTGACAAAGCTGAAGAGAGAAGATGGCATTATAGCGTCAACCAAGGCAGAGGTATTGCAGGAGATCGAAAGGTTTTACGGACAGTTATACGCCTCGGTAGCAAAGCCTGTAAACAGCGCGGCCAAAGACCCGAGAGCCAAGCTGACCCGACACTTCACCGAAGACATCCCGGACATTAGCCTGTACGAGATTAGGATGGCCCTGAACCAACTTAAGAACAATAAGGCGCCGGGTGACGACAGAATCACTTCAGAGCTTTTGAAAGCGGGTGGAACGCCGGTACTAAGAGTCCTTTAGAAGCTATTTAACACCGTCGTCCTCGAGGGCATAACGCCAGAAACATGGAACAGAGGCGTGGTGGTGTTGTTTTTCAAAAACGGTGACAACACCTTATTGAAAAACTACAGACCCATCTCGCTTCTGAGCCATGTTTATAAATTGTTTTCAAGGATCATTACGAATCGTCTCGAACGCAGGCTTGATGACTTCCAGCCTCCTGAACAAGCCGGTTTCCGGAAGGGCTTTGGCACCTTGGACCACATACATACGCTGCGGCAGGTTATACAGAAGACCGAGGAGTATAACCTGCCATTTTACTTGGCGTTTGTGGACTAAGAGAAAGCTTTTGATTCGGTCGAGACATGGGCTGTGCTTGAGTCTCTCCAACGATGCTGTATTGACTATCGGTACATTGAAGTGCTGAAGTGTTTGTATAATAACGCCACTATGTCAGTTCGAGTACAGGAAGAGAGCTCCAAGGCGATCCCTTTGAAGAGAGGCGTAAGACAGGGAGACGTAATATCTCCGAAACTGTTTACTACTACTCTGGAGAACGCCTTTAAGCTCCTGGAATGGAAAGGACTCGGCATCAACATCAATGGCGAATACATCACTCACCTTCGATTTGCCGACGATATCGGTGGTCATGGCAAAGTCGATGCAAGAACTAAACATGATGCTCGAAGGCCTTAATCGAGTCTCTCAACAGGTGGGTCTTAAAATGAACATGGACAAGACAAAGGTCATGTGTAATTCTCATGTTGTACCCCCCTATTTCAGTTGGGAACTCGGTTCTTGAAGTCGTTGACTCGTACGTCTACCTAGAACAAGTAGTCCAGTTAGGTAGGTCCGACTTCAAGAAAGAGGCCAAGAGCCGAATCCAACTCGTTTGGGCAGCGTTTGGAAAATTGCGTAAAGTCTTCTCGTCCGACATACCTCAGTGCCTCAAGTCGAAAGTTTTCGACCAGTGTGTGTTGCCAGTGATGACATATGGCACAGAAACGTGGTCTCTCACTATGGGCCTTATTAGTAAGCTCCAAGTAGCCCAACGAGCCATGGAGAGGGCTATGCTCGGAGTTTCTCTGCGAGATCGAATCAGGAATGAGGAGATCCGTAGAAGAACCAAGGTTACCGACATAGCCCAGCGGATTGGCAAGTTGAAGTGGCAATGGGCAGGGCACATAGCGCGGAGAACTGATGACCGATGGGGTCGAAAAGTTCTCTAGTGGAGACCACGTACCGGCAAGCGCAGTGTAGGTCGTCCACCCACGAGGTGGACGGATGACCTTATTAGGACCGCAGGATCGCGCTGGATGCAAGCCGCTATCAACCGGTCTTATTGGAAATCATTAGGGGAGGCCTATGTCCAGCAGTGGACGTCCTATGGCTGAAATGATGATGATGAACTGGTGGTTTTATTGACCTAATATCACTTGGTAATCAATTTAACAATAATTTTCGAGCATGAAAACAGACTTTAAAGTCAATGGATTCGCACGCAATCCGCCTTGCGCTTGGAATAGAATGACGTTTTTTGCCCATCTGTCAAAGTCATTTTATTCCGAAACAAGCATGCAGTGTTGCCACGTGCGACCCCATTCGGGTGATACCCACTTTAAAATCATCACTATTGCTTTCAACTAAAACCAACTATGATGTCTCACTCCGTCA
This sequence comes from Hypomecis punctinalis, assembly GCA_949316475.1. NCBI lineage: Eukaryota > Metazoa > Arthropoda > Insecta > Lepidoptera > Geometridae > Hypomecis > Hypomecis punctinalis. The sequence goes on along the minus strand of OX438794.1, from coordinate 1,553,505 downwards.
TATATGAGCCAATAGGCTGGCTGTTAATAGGCAGGCCTTACATGGTAATTCTCTACGAAAACAAACGTGTTACATGCCCCAAGAATTTTGCCTGAAATATATTTCTAATATTATAACTATTTAATTTTACTGTCCTATTTTATAAAAAAAAATCATCTATATGAAATTCGAGAAAACAATAAAACAGTATGTACCGTATGTTAAGAGGGACTCGCGCACTGATTTTTTGAATTCTCCTGATGGCGCCTGTAAAGAACTTACATAAAACCTTTAAACCTAAATACATACCTCTTACTAAAATAATGTATGATTAAGTATTTACCTAGTAAATACTGTACCTTTCTTATACTAAGCACCACACAAATTGGCGGATGAGAAGTTATGTGCAGAACGCTGCGCAAAAGCCGAAATATAGGTATGAGCCGGAGCCAGAGAGACGAGACGCCGGGGCACACCCGCCCGCTAACCTCATGCCTTCCGCGCGCTCCCTACGCCCGTGCTCAACACTACGACACGCGGCATCAGCATTGAGCACACATACGCAATAATTAGCGAATCACGGCGAATTGTCTTCTGTGGCTAACTTCTCATCCGCCGATTTGTGTGGCGCTTATTATACATGGCGTATTTAAAAATTGCTTACCGTAGGGACTTAGCGTGAAGAGCGTAATTCGAGAATCGTCAATTTATTTTTATTCAATGTACCATAACGTTCCACTCTGCATAGTATAATGCACTGTAATTGGCTACAGAGCGTATCGTTTATACCATACGTTTATAGCGGAATCTGAGAAGCGTTTTACCTTTATTAAGTATTTTTATACCATTCAAGTAGGTATTTATGAAACCGGTACGAGTGAAACTATTTCCGACCGTCACGCTACATGCAATAGATGTACAAAAAAGTTAGAAGCGATGTAATAAAAGTTTCACTTTAATAATAAGCTATACAATTAATAGTCTCAAGTCTAGGCAGCTCGCCTGCTAAACTACTAGCTATATCTAATAAACTGGTTACCGCGACCGTACCTTACCTTACCCGTACAGTAGAGCGAAATCCGAGAAGCGTCGTCTTAGCCCCGCCAGCTACCTTTATTGTTCCCAGCGGAGGCGCGCGAGTTCACCGGCAGAGTAGGCACACCTACACCAAAGTTTATTGCGCTCAAATTGTATGCATTATTTATTTAATTTAAAAGCGAAGAAACCCGCCTGCAATCATACGCCTCCACCTGTACGGGAATGGGAAAGAATTCAAAAATGTACCCAAATAAGGCCGAGCCGAGGCAAGGGCGTGCGTATCGTGGTTTAGTATTATTTTATTTCTTTAATTCGATTTTAGATTTCGTATTGAAGCCCTGCCAGGGAGCTGGTCCTCTGAAACTGAAACCTATCAAAGATTTCCGTTTCAGTGAATACAAAACTAAGAGGTGCCTTTAATTATGAGGAATATAACTATAGAACTAGGGATGCTGGTGCATGTTGATTGTTATGGAGATTAACTGTTGCACTATTTATTTTTATGTTTTGCACATATTTATTTTCATATCTTTAGTTAATTTTGTTCCTATATATTACCTTTTTATTTGTTTCACAACTCAAGAGGTTTAGACGACTCGGTCCTTTGTCAAACATTGATTTGATGGTGCCGAAGCCAACAACATGAGGCCCTGTTAACATACGATAATATATGCCAGTATCTAGAAATAAGGTGGCCAAGGATGTTTCTACAGTAGGCACTAAATGTTTAATTTTTGTAGTTAATTTAATCCCCCCCCCCCCCCCCCCCGCTCCCCTCAGCGGGTGACGATCTTCTCCAAGGAACTCCAGCATACTCTGTCCTGAGCAGTTTGTAACCATCTTGAGCCAGTGGTTTTTACAATATAATATCGTCTGCCCATCTTGTGAGCGGTCTTCTTCTGTGGCATTTGCCACTAGGACTGCACCATCTTGTCACTCTTGAAGTCTAGCGCTCATTATATTAGACATTCTTGCCACATGCCCCGCCCATTTCCATTTCAGCTTTTGAGCAAAGTATAAGGCTTCGGTAGCTTTAGTTATGCTTCTTATCTTTGTGTGTCTTATTATATTATTTTTTCTTATCCTGAGCATGCTCCGTTCAAGACCCCGTTGACTAGTAATAATTATTTTTTTATTTTGTCTGTGTATTTCCACGTCTGGCAGGCATACATTAGACATGGTAAAAGGCAGCTTGACATGGCTCTAGTTTTAAGTTTCACTGACATATTACTTTTAAAAATTTCTTTTAAGCTCCAATATTTTAGTCCAAGTAAGTTGAATTCTTCTTTCTATTTCATAGTAGTTACTGTCTTTATCGAAGCTAATTTGTTTTCCAAGATATGCATGTGTATTTCAATTGTTTGTTGTCGACAGTTATAGGTTTTTTTATGGTGTTTGTCATTAGCATTGTTTATGGGAGGTTAATCTGTCCTACCTTCTTGATTGCCTCATTTAGTTCTTGGATCAGACATTGTAATTGTTAGCTTGATTCTGATAAGAGCACCAAGTCATCAGCAAATCGGAGGTGCCTTAGGTATACGCGACCATGCGCAAGCGAGCCGCTTCCCTGGTGCGCAGGGTACGGGCCAGCTCCAACGCCGTCCTGGTGATGATTGCAGCCAGATGGGACTGTCCTTTCCTTCGGCATTGCTCCAACAGACATGTTGCAGTACCAGTGCCGAAGAGAAGGTACTAATAATTATGAATGACTATGCCGACATTGACTTATGAATTGGTTTATTTTGACTTATGGATTTCTTTATTTGTTGACTTATGAATTTGTTTATTTTTTATTTTTGTATATTAATGTCTTACTATTTTGATTTATTGACCTGTGAAATGTATTTGTAATTATGCTAATATGGGCCATACATGCCTGAAATAAATGAATTTTATTTTATCTATTATCACTCACTCACATTGCTCTTTGTCTCTTCGCACATTAAGTTTTTATACATAGAAAGTTACTATAATTAGGTATTATTGAAATATTTTTACGGAGCCGATGTATAGCGTGACACAGTGGCGCCCTTCCTTTAGCGTGGTATAATAAAATTCCATGTAACAGCAGCCTTACTCCAGCCGTCGTGAGATAGGCACTTCACCCACAGACGTGGAAGAAACATTCCGTGTGCGCAGAATGGGTGCCAAAGTTACCAATTTGTGTCGGAAAAGGCACTCTCCGACTGTTAGTGCGGCTTTTACTGACTCCGAGGAGATTTCTAATTGTTTTTACGATTTCGTGCCGTAGCTGTATGTTGCCAGCTCAACGGTTACATAGCCATTCTACGTAAAAGATCAAATCGCAAAGTGGGACCGAAATGGCGTTTAATGCTTGATATTTAAATATTTATTATCTTTTTTATAATTATCCTTATATAGATGCAGGATGTACACTTTAGGGCTTCTCCCACCTTCAATAAGACCGGCTGGAAGCAGTTTCCAGTGAGGTTTTGAGCTCTTGATCAAAATATCAGTCCACCTTATTGTGCAATAAGATATAGAAAATATAAAGTTTTTAGGAATTTTCTTTCAAACTCACCTCGTAACCGAGTATTCTAATATTTGGTGTTCTATACATTATCGCGAGTAATATGTCCATTTAGGTGTATATTTTGTGTTTCTGACACCACACACCAAATGCAGACCCAATACTTAGATTTATTCGTATCATAACTAAAATGATTTTATTGGGACTAAAATATGACCGTAAATTTAAGTAATTCATTGGATAAGCACGACCACAACAGCTGTCTATCGGTTCAGCAACGTTTGCCCATCACATCGCAAGCAATAAATACATATGGAATAAAAAATAATTTCGGCAATAAATTCAGTAGTTAAATTTGGATAAACATTCATAGAGCGGCTGGCGCGGTTCTTCCAGGCACATGGTGTTAGAATATTTTATAATGGCACATATCACACGAGCTCATTTGAATAGCAGTTTGCGATTTGGGAACACGGAGTTCTAACTAGTTAACTGGGTATTTTTTAAGTTCAGTTTTTGATTGACTCTATTGCTTTTTCGTAGCCTTTGCTTTCTTTAACGTTGACGGCTGTACAAGGTAGGTATTTGCCGTCACGACATGTAGCCACATTTGAGGTCTATAGACATAATATATATTTGACATTTAAGTAAAAACCATCGTGGTATGGTAGTAGTAAAGATTGCCTTAGAATCGTGAAATCGTGAGTTCAACTTCTGGTTCCGTTCCAAGACTTCGGAACATTTATGGCCTTTTATATACGACTAACTTTTTGATGGAGGACAGACATCGTTAGGAAACCTGAATACTTACGTCTACGCCAGCAGAAAAAAATCTATGGCGTATGTGAATCTAGCAATATGCACTGAGCGCCAGCGTGGTGGATTGGTCCAATACTCCGTTATGGGTAGTATGTTTATCAGTTAACTATTAACGCTCAAGTACTGGAGCCTAAAAGAGATTATGAAAAATAAGGAAATAAAAATGAGTATAAAAAGGAAAGTAAACGAAATTTCTATATTACCCTGCTTAACCTACGCGTGCCAGACATGGTCTTTGAGAAAAAAGGACGAAGAAAAAATTGCAATTTGTCAGAGAAAGATGGAAAGGAGTATGCTAAATATTTAAATATATACTATATGCTCTCAGACAAAATAAGTAACCAAATCGTAAGATCAAAAACTAAGGTACCGGATGCTAAAGAAAGGATACACCGACTAAAATGGAACTGGGCAGGTCATATCTGTAGACTTGAGAACTCAAAATGGACTAAAAGAGTAACGGAATGGACCCCACGGGACGGAAAAAGAAAGCAAGGAAGATAGAGGAAAAGATGGAGAGATGTTTTCACAGATAGAGCTGGACCTGAATGGATGACAAAGGCAAGATATAGAGAAGAGTGGAGGGGACTAGGGGAGGCCTATGCCGAAGAGGCAACTTCTACGGATAAATAGTTATAGTTGTACATTTATACCATTAGTTAGTTTTTAAGCGAAACCGTAGTAGAATAAATGGCTTTTTTATTTATTTTATTTTTATTTTTTATTTATTTGTTTGAGTAGGTGTTCGAATGCAAACATCAGCACGGTCAGTGTTTGGATGGGTGACCTCGGGTGGCATTTACAACTGAGCGCTACCGTGGCTCGGATGACATGTTAAATTGTAGATCCCGGTTGTTTTAACCGTTTAGCCATGAGCCATGATTTGACCCCAAGAGCCACCCGGTCTATACGAATCTACTTAAGTGAACTAAGAAAAACAATCCAGTGGAATAAAACACATCCAAAAGCAGCGAGCAACGCACATCATGGCATTCAGTTACGCACCCCGGCCACGTCCTCCGAGGGCAGATGACAAAATGTCCCGTAAAATACAGGCCAAACGCGCCACCCCTGCATTTTACATGCGCACGCGAAATATGTGTTTAGTGTCGCGACTTTATGTTTTAGAACTCGCGTGTTTGGAATATTTTTGAGATTGACTTCGTGAGCTATGTACTTTCTATATTATGTCTATCTACTTTCCAATACGGTGCTATATTAAGTACAATAGGTATATGAAGTCGTGTCGCGGTTCACTTGCTGAACCGAATTCGTCTAGTAGACATTTTTGGGACATTTCATTTCATCTTTATCAATTTTCAGATGTAGGTCCGTAGGAAGAATCCCGCCTTATTATTACTTAGTAAAGCTATACAGCCGGGCTACGAATTATTTCGTTCAAATCACTGGCTTTTCGGCGAAGGAAAATATTTTGTGGCAACCTGCACCAACCTGCATTGGGCCAGCGTGGTGGATATGGCCCAATCACCCTTCGTGGGTAAGCCTATGTCCTGCAGTGGACTATTAAAAAGGCTGGTATATGTACAATTGTACATTGCTAGCCGAGGGGGTCAGCGGCGACCACGCAACTTTTTTATAATACTTACATTTTTAAACTCGTGGTATCTTTGTAATAAAATGTCTGAATTAAATAATTTAAAAAGTCATATAAAGTTGTTAAAACAGTCTTGAATATGAAATCATTATGAAGTTATTCTGCTGCCTCTGTGGCTCAGTGGTTAGTGACCCTAACTTCTGGATCAAAGAGGCGTGGGTTCGATCCCCACCCATGGCAAATATTTATGTGATGAACATAAGAGTTTGCTCTGTGTCTGGGTGTTATTTAGTTACTATCTATATAAGTATGTATTTAAAAATAAGTATATGTAGTATATCAGTCTTTGGCAGCTATATCACAAGCTTTGCTTAGTTTGGGGCCAGAGGCCGTGTGTAAGATGTCCCAAAAATATTTATTTAAATAATTTATTTTGATAATACCAAGATACAAATTAAGATCCTTTTCTTGCATTTAAATTTATTTTTAGGAATATAAGAACACTTATTATGGCTTAACTATAATAGTTAGATATATTCTGTCACGACAGTTTTTGTAAATAATGTTGTGTTCTGCAAAGTAGTAGTACATTATTTTATTGGGTGTTTCCTCGTGGTCATACTAAGTAGTTTGTCATACCAGTATGACCATGATAGTTTTCGCAGCGCACGCGATTTAAAGGATATTTTAGGCATTTTTTACACTTTAGGTAACATTAATGTAGTTTTAGTAGGGATTCTTATATTTTTCTTGCAATTAAAACAGCCTATATTAACCAGTGATAATGTAAAATTCAAATGGTGTAAGAATTTTTAAAATAGTACTGGACCACATTTTGAGCCTATTCGCTACAAACATAATTACCTTTCCTCTTTATAATATTAGTATATATATAGACTAGCTTTTTCCCGCGGTTCCGCCCGCGTGGTATTTTGACTTTTGTGCTATCCCACTGGAAACTCTTACTTTTTCGGAATAAAAGTAACCTATGTTACTTTCCGGCCCTTGAACTATATCCATGCCAAAAATCAGGTCAATCCGTTGCTTCGTTGGTGCGTGAAAGAGGAACTAACCAACAAACTTTTCGGATTAATAATATTAGTATGATTAGTAGGATAATAAGTACGATAGGATATTTAATTGATAGATAAGGTTAAAAATAAAAATACGATGTGGTGGTCTAGAGGTAGTGACACTCGACTTACAACGGTTAGGTCCAGGGTTCAAATCCCAATCCCGTACAAATGAGTACCGTGGAATTTATGTACGGAATTTAACACCACTGGCTTTTCGGTGAAAGAAAACATCTTGAGGCAACCTGCGTACGTCCGTAGTAGAAATTCGATGGCGTATGTGAACCACTAATCCGCACTGAGCCAGCATGGAAATGTCCCAATCACTCTTCATGGATAGGCCTACGTCCTCCTGTGGACTGTAAAAAAAACCGGTACAGTACAGTATAGTACTAGGTTAAGTACTGTCAGCCAAATAATAGACAAATTGGAGTGGCAGTAAAAGCCTAGTCAGGCGTGTAGAACAAAATGTGTAAACATTTCCATGAAATGATACCTACGCACCCGCAAAATCTCCATGCAAACATACAAACTCTCATTTATTATAAATTCATTGCTTCGCTGACCGGCACAACGAAATTACACATAACGAAACCCACAAAATTAACAATGAAAATAATGTTACATCTATTAATTCCCCCGACACCCTATTAACAAGGGGTACCACTCGTATTAAAATGATAAATGATTCTAATCATCATTTTCCTTAACCAGCCTACCGGGGACTTCGCGCTTTCCCTGCGTCATCTCCAGTGGAGTGTGCTTAGGAGATCAGAGCAAACTGGTCAATTTTACCCCAACTTCTGCTTGTGAGCGTGTTAACTTTAACAAATTACTGAGTCAATGCGAGAAGAGTTCGGCGCTGGGCTGCTGGAGGTGGAAAAGAAGATGAATTGTTGTTTTGACCCCTCGCTGTAAAAAATATTATGCTCATTTACAGTCGGGACTCAGAGGTAGATTGATGGAGGCTCAGACGAAGGCGCGAATATTTGGCGTATAATTGAATGGTGACATAAATGGTTATAAAGTATCATAATGTTATTTGAAGTCTAACGAATATCACTTTAAGAAGATCATTCACGCTATTTATTCTTAAGTATAATTTGAGTTTAAAATAATGAACATTACAAAATATAACCCTTGTTAGGAAAATTAAGTACGAGGTATAAGCTGTTTTAGTTACGAGCCCTAAAGTAGGCAAGCTTGTTTAAGGTATCCACTCGATATAATTACATAGACCGGTTTATGTTATTTAGATGAAGATGTATGAAATTTATTCGGAACACAATTATAAGATAGCGTAAATCATTGACAAACAGTGGTGCTTTTATTGCTTGGCAACAAAACTACTTTCCTAATAAAAAAATACATGAGTTCAAGATCCGCTGGATATAGATAATACATAATTATAATTCTATAGATGCAAAATCTAGATCCTTATTAATATTATAAATCCGTAAGTGTATATGTTGATTAATTGGTTTATTTCTCTTTCACGTAGCAACGGATTGACTTGATTTTTGTCATGGAAAAAGTTTTTGAAAGATGGAAAGTGATAGGGGCTACTTTTTATCCCGAAAATTTAAAAGGTTCCTATATGATAGCACAGAAAACAAATTATCACGCGGGCAACGCCACGAGCAAAAGCTAGTTCAAGATATAATCAAAAACTGACAATTGACTGCCTCGGTGGCTCAGTGGTTAGTGACCCTGACTTCTGGATCAACGAAGCGTGGGCTCAATCCCCACCCAGGGCAAGCATTTATGTGATGTATATAAGTGTTTGCTCTGTGTCTGGTAGTTATTTAGGTACGATCTATATAAGTATGTATGTAAAATATGTACATGTAAAATCAGTTTCTGGCAGCCATATCACAAGCTTTGCTTAGTTTGGGGTCAGAGACCGTGTATAAGATGTCCCCTAATATTTATTTTATTTTTATTTAATTAGTAGCTTAGTTAGGTATAACTTTTTTGACAATTTGTTTACAAGTTCACTCAGCTTTACGTCTTACCTTAAAAGTTATAGTTAAACAACGGCTAAATCATAGTAATCGCTATCTATAGCCGAGAGTCTTCATGCGGCTTAAAATATCTAGAAGCCGTGCTAGTCTCTCGGCTTGTACGAACGCATTTTGTATGATACATATTTTATCTAAATAGCTAGACTTTCATAAGATCCTATCGCTCACAACGTAGTGTTACGAGATGGGTTCTTGGATAGTCAGTTAAAAAAACGCCGATTATTCACTTTGCACTTTATTGCACACAATCACTTCACAAAAATCACAAAAACACACGACAAAACTGGTTCGCACAAACACTTTACACTGGCACTGATATTCACACAAGCTAGTCACTTTACAATCACTGGTATCGCACACTAACCCGAGTAGTTGTCGCTTCGACGGTAAACGAACAACAACTGATCCCCAAGGGTCGGCCGGCGTATTTATATTCGTTATTTCCTACAGTCTCGAACCTACGAGATATTTCGCAACATTACTCGATCTCAATAAACGCCATTGTGTTAACAAGTAAACAACTTGAAAGTTCGAGAATCCCTATTGTTTTTCAAATACGTAAACACCAAACAAATAAACTCGAGTCATTAAGCCATAAAACCGAATACAAAAGGCACCAATAAAAACACAATAAAGCTTCACAGAACAATAGGGCTTCCCAGAACCGGATTACGTAAACACCGCACTCCATACCTACAACGGGCGTCTACTGCGTTACACTACCCCCTCCTAAGACATGCTCGTCCCGAGCATCGTTGCACCCGTAATATCGCGCCAATCGATCCACATGAACTATCTTGGGAGCACCTCGATGTCCCTTCTGTATGCGGAACGTCACGTCGTTGATCTTGGTCACCACTCGGTATGGTCCATCCCATTTGGCTTGTAGCTTTGGAGATTTCCCTTTTTTGCGTATAGGGTTGTGTAGCCATACTAGCGAGCCTTCCTCGAACCCAGGGTTGTTAGTCCTTCTGTCGTATCTAGTCTTCATTCTTTCTGATGTTTGCTGGCCATACTCTCTAATGTGCTCATAGATGTCGTTCATCTTGTTCCGGAGGTCACTGGCGTACTCAGTTATGGGTTGTGGAGAATCCGGTGGGACACCAGTTATTAAGTCGGCGGGTAGCCGTAATTCGCGTCCAAAATTGGCAAAAGCAGGAGTGACATTGGTGCTCTCATGAACAGCACTTCGGTATGACAGCAAAAATGGCTGGATATGCTTGTCCCAATCCCGTTGTTTGCTTTCGACTACTTTTGCCAGGTATCTCTCCAGAGTTTGGTTGAATCGCTCCACCATTCCATCTGATTGCGGGTGGTATGACGTTGTCCTTGTTTTGTGTGCACCCATTAGCCGACACGTCTCTTGAAACAGTTGAGATTCAAAATTTCTTCCTTGGTCACTATGGATTTCCAATGGTACTCCAAAACGACAGAATACCTCATGGACCAATTTGTCTGCTATCGTCGATGCCTCTTGGTTTGGAATTGCGAAGACTTCCGGCCACTTGGTGAAGTAATCCATGACGACAAGGAAGTACTTGTTGCCACTTTCGCTCACAGGAAATGGTCCGGCCACATCCAGTGCGATTCGCTCCCATGGTGCTCCAACATTATACAGCTTTAGTGCTCCTCTGCTGCGGGTATGCGGACCTTTCACTGATGCACAGCTCGTGCATTTCCGTACCCAGTCTTCTACATCATCTCTGCAGTTGATCCAGTAAAACCTTTCTCGAATCTTCAACAGTGTCCGTTTCACACCCAGATGTCCTCCCGAAAATCCTTCGTGGTACAGCTTCAAAACTTCGGGAACTTTTGCTCTGAGTACAACCATTTGGAGATGGCACTGGTTTCCTCGAGCATTTTCCCATTTTCGGCACAGCAATCCCTCTTGAAGCACCAGGCTATCCCATTGCGCCCAATAACTCTTTGTCGTAACACTCAGTGAAGCAATAGCACTCCAGTCAGGCTTACGGGCATCTGATTCCATCCATTCAAGAATCGGCTTGATGTCGACGTCTTCTTTTTGTTCAGCCTGAAGGGTTTCTTTCCATTCGTCGCCGATGTCAGCTTTGAGCATTCTGACAGGTACTGGATCTTTCGACTCTTGTCTTGAGCAATGCTTGCAGTCCTCTGAGCAAGGCCTTCTTGACAGTGCATCTGCGTTGCCATGAGATTTTCCACTGCGATGTTCCGTGGTAAAGTCAAACTCTTGTAGTTGCTCAATCCATCTTGCCACTTGGCCTTCGGGATCTTTAAACTGCAGTAGCCACTTTAGAGCAGCGTGGTCGGTCCTCAGATGGAATTTTCGCCCGAGCAGGTATTTGCTAAAATGACGCAATGTCTTCACCACTGCAAGTAGCTCCTTTCTTGTCACACAGTAGTTCCTTTCTGGCTTGGACAGGGATTTGCTGAAATACGCAATCACCACTTCTTGGTCTCCTTTTCTTTGCGACAATACTCCTCCGATGCCGGTGTTGCTGGCGTCAGTGTCCACGATAAACTCGTTCTCGGTGTCCGGAAAGCCGAGAATAGGCGTATTGCAAAGTCGCTCCTTTAGTCCTCGAAAAGCTGCGTCGCAATTTTCATCCCAGAGAAAGGGCCGTTTTTCCTCAGTCAGTCTATGCAACGGCTTAGCGATATCAGCAAAGTTCTTCACGAATCGCCTGTAATAGGAGCATAATCCCAAGAATGCTCTGACTTCCGTCTTGTCTTTTGGCACAGGCCAATCCTTCACAGCACTGACTTTACCTGGATCCGTCTGTACACCAGCTTCGGAAATCACATGTCCCAAGAAATTCACTTGCCTCTTGAAGAAGGAACATTTCTTCGGACTCAGCTTAAGATTGGCAGCACGTATTTTTGTTAGGACTCGTTCCAGGTTTTGCAAGTGGTCTTCGAAGGTTTTTCCCACAATTATGATGTCGTCTAAGTAGACAAGGCATGCGTCACCAATTAGTCCCGCAAGAACTAACTCCATTAACCTTTCGAACGTAGCGGGGGCGTTGCACAACCCAAACGGCATCACTTTAAATTGCCACAGGCCTTTTCCCGTAGAAAATGCGGTCTTCTCCTTATCTTTAGGGTCTATTTCCACTTGCCAGTACCCGCTCTTTAAGTCCAACGTAGTAAACCACTTCATGCCCGTCAGTGTATCCAACGTGTCATCAATCCTCGGCAAAGGGTAGCTGTCCTTCTTCGTTACGTCGTTGAGTCGTCGATAATCAACACAAAACCGCATAGTGCCGTCCTTCTTTTTCACTAGAACCACTGGCGAACACCACGGACTGGATGAAGGTTCTATCACACCATTTTTCGCCATGTCTTCAATCATTGACACAACTTCTTTTTCTCGAGCCACTGGTATCCTTCTTGGCCGCTGTCGTATCGGTGGCACGTTTCCTGTATTTATCGTGTGCTTCACTAAGCCAGTCTTCCCGTTGACAGCATCATCGAGGGCAAATATGTCGGTAAAGCACTGTAGCATCTTCTTCGCCATCTGAAGTTCTTTTTCAGAGAGATCTCTACGGGAATCTTCCAATAGTGTTGACACGTTGCAACTCCCGGCACAGTTGTATTTCTCCTTTGGTTGTTCTTGGCATCTGCGCATCCAGTCTACTTCTTCGCATGAACCAATCGGAGTACCTTCTTTGATGAGTTGTTCCTCGTTACTTGTGTTGAGCACACGTACCACAGCAGTATTAGTAGTCCTCACCAGAGTTCGGGCCACTAACCATGGTTGATCACCTTCCGATTGTTCTATTAGAACACATCGTTGTTGATGTCCCAACTTTGGCGGTAATCTAACTGCCACAATGGTTTCCGATCTAGGTGGAAGGACTGTTTTCTGCAGACAATAAACCTTTCCTGATATGGCGCCTTCCATAAAGATTTCTTCTCTTCCACACTTCAAGATTCCTTGGTTGACGTCAATCTCACAATGATGTTCTCGCCTGAAGTCAAGACCCAGAATGCAATCGTCAACTATATCTGCCACAATGACTTTATGTTGGAAGGTTTTCTCACCCAACTTTAACTCCACCAGCTTCTCTCCTTGGACGGATATGTGCTGATCGGTCGCTGTCAGAAGTTGAACTGTTTTGCAGCTTTTGAAGTTCGGAAGAAAGCGCTTAGCCAAACGGGAACTGATGATAGTGCGAGAAGCTCCAGTATCCAATGTCAGCTTGCACGAAGTTCCGTTAATGGCACCATTGATGATCAGGCTGTTCCCATCGTGAGCTTGTGATATCAAAATTTTTGGCTTTTCTGACCCGGTTAACACTCGCCAATTTCTGTTTTCTTCAGCAGGTCGTTTATTCCTCCATAGTGAATGCGTCGCCTCACGATCCGTTCGTTCTTCCAATAGTCGATCGTCCCTGGTTCGGCATGGCTTTGGGCGATTCCGCCATAAATGGCCTCTTTCGTCGCAGTTGTAGCATCTAGGGCCAAACCTTGTACGAAGTGATGCGTCCTTTACTTCCCTTATATGTTGGATACCCTTCACTGGATTTCGTACAGCCTCGACTTCTAAGGCTTGAGCCAAAGCTTCCTTTAGTGTTTTATGATGCCCGAGTTTCACTGCAGTTCTTACTTCGAAGTCTGCTATCCCATTAGCAAACGCTTCCACTAGATGTTCGTCGTTGGGTAATGGCGCGGACTGATAAGCCTTCCGGAATAGTTTCTCCACCTCGACAGCCCACTGTTGAAGACTTTCATTACGACGTTGCACCCTGTTCTTCAACTGGGCTCGGTACACACGTTCCAGGTGCTCATCACCATAGCGACTCTCCAGCGTTTCCATTAATTTATCGTAGGTCACTTCCTTACCCACGGCATCGAGAATACTCAGGGCTTCGTCGCGAAGGCTCATTATGAGGGCGTTCTTGGCTTGGTCCTTGTTCCATCCATTGGTTTGAACGGCGGCGTCAAATTGAATTTTGTAGGCTGACCATGATGATGTCCCGTCGTAAGGCGTCACTTTGATCTTCTGTGAGGCTGGCGAGAAGGTTGTAGATGCAGCGGTTCCGCCTCCTAACTTGATAACGTTGAGGGCTTTCCTCACATCGGCGATTTGTGCTTCCGCATCGACAATACGGGATTCATGCTCCTTTATGCTGGCGTCGTGCTGATCGACCGTGTCCTTGACCTCTTTAATCTCTTTGCCCAAGGTCGTATGCAGGCTTGAAAGCAGATTTTCTTTTTGTCGGGCCTGTTCTTCTCTGTTGCGGTCCAATTTTTCTTCAAGCTGGCGAGTCTGCTTCTCGTTGTTTCGGGCCTGATCTTCTAGCTGCCGCGTCATGGACTGCATCATCGACATCAAAGCAGCCATATCTAATGCCACAGGGACAGCTGGTGCTGCAGCAAGTGCCGCAGCAGGTACTACAGTAGGTGCTGCAGAAAGTGCCGCAGCAGGTGCTTCCGGATTCCTCGAGTCGTCGTTGGTTGCTCCGAACTCACTGGCTTCCATTAACAGCGAATTGTTTCCGAAGCGTCTTTGGTCAACCTCCTCCTGGCGGCGTTCCTGCTCCTCTAGTCGGCGCGCTTCCTCTTGTCGGCGCTGACTTCGTGTGCGAGGCGTCTCATCGTCGTATGGTGTTACCGGCATTTTCAGATATCCACCCTTCTGACACCAAATGTTACGAGATGGGTTCTTGGATAGTCAGTTAAAACGCCGATTATTCACTTTGCACTTTATTGCACACAATCACTTCGCAAAAATCACAAAAACACACGACAAAACTGGTTCGCACAAACACTTTACACTGGCACTGATATTCACACAAGCTAGTCACTTTACAATCACTGGTATCGCACACTAACCCGAGTAGTTATCGCTTCGACGGTAAACGAACAACAACTGATCCCCAAGGGTCGGCCGGCGTATTTATATTCGTTATTTCCTACAGTCTCGAACCTACGAGATATTTCGCAACATTACTCGATCTCAATAAACGCCATTGTGTTAACAAGTAAACAACTTGAAAGTTCGAGAATCCCTATTGTTTTTCAAATACGTAAACACCAAACAAATAAACTCGAGTCATTAAGCCATAAAACCGAATACAAAAGGCACCAATAAAAACACAATAAAGCTTCACAGAACAATAGGGCTTCCCAGAACCGGATTACGTAAACACCGCACTCCATACCTACAACGGGCGTCTACTGCGTTACAGTAGTGTGACTAGATGTGTGTCGGCACGATCAGTCTTCGAATGAGTGGCATTTACAACTGAGCGCTACTGTGGCCCGGATGACACGTTAATGTGTAGGTCCCGGTTGTTTGAACCGTTGAGCCACGTCAGAGGCCTTCAGGTGGCTTACAGAACTCTGACACCAGGGCTAGCCACGCTAGCCACCCGGCCTATTTCCAACTTAGTTATTATAAGCACCTATAGAAGTGGTAACATTTTCCAAGTCCAACTAGCTGATATAATTTGGTCAAGACTGCAAGAAAACGTTCCATGCGAATCCTTTTCATTTTTATTAGAAATCTTTAGATCAACTTCCATGGGTGGACGCTCAACGACTGATATGATGATGAACGATAGCGGAACCTGGAACCCTTCCTCCGTCGCTGGGAGCTAATCACTTCTCCGAACAAGGGAAGTCATGCTCAGTAGCTGTTATTAAAATTAGATTACTCTTTTTCGGTTAATCTTTGTTGTTGAGGATAATTACCGGGGCAGGGGTACGGCGGGCTCATTAATATCTGAACGCTGGAACCCTATCACGGTAAACCTTCGGCTTTAATAGATGTGTTGATACGTGCTGTCGTGCTATTGTTTTTACCGGTTTATTTTCACTATTGACTACCAGCACCGGGGAATATTTTAGTCTTATCAACGTCTATAGCTATGAAATCATCAGAGTAGGTTAGACAATATCATATTTTTCCATAGAGATAATACAAAAATATATCGAGCTGAAGCCGTTACCTTGTACAGTATTCAATGGTTTGCTTTATTTGTTTGGTGAAATGATTTTCCTATTAATTTCTTTCATAACAATTTTTATTCAAAGGAATTTCATACTTAATCATTATCTTTTGATATTGCTTGTAAAATATGACGGCCAAACAAAAATATGAATATGAAGCCGTGGTGGTCTAGAGGTAGTGACACCCACCTTACAATCGTTAGGGTGTGGGTTCAAATCCCCGGTCCCGTACCAATGAGTTCTTTGGAATTTATGTACGGAATTTCACACCACTGGCTTTTCGGTGAAGGAAAACATCGTGAGGCAACCTGCATACGTCCGTAGAAGAAATTCGAAGGCGTATGTGAATCACCAACCCGCACTGGGCCAGCGTGGTGGATATGGCCCAAATACCCTTCGTGGGTAGGCCTACGTCCTGCAGTGGACTATTAAAAAGGCCGGTACAGTACAGTAAACAAAAATAATACGCTACATTTTATACAAAATCTGTCATTCTATTCAAATTCAGCATTCAATGCAGTTGTTTTACTATGCGCATTTGTTTACCATATTTTAATGCATTTTTTGAGCTACTGTAGCATACAGTTTGGTCCCACTCTACATGATCTTCTTTGTACAAGAAAAACTAATTTTAAAAATTACTTATGTAGGAACTGTGGCGTACTGTACCAGTTTTATTAATAGTCCACTACAGGACGTAGGTTTACACGAAAGGTGATTGGGCCGCATCCAACACGCTGGCTCAGTGCGGGTTAGTGGATTCACATCCGCCACCGAATTTCTTCTACGGACGTATGCAGGTTGCCTCATGATGTTTTGTATCACCGAAAAGCCAGTAGTGTGGAATTCCGTACATAAATTCATTGATACTCCACCGGGATTTGAACCCATGACCTTACTATTGTAATGTGGGTGTCATTACCACTAGACCACCACGGCTCCTTTACTTAGGTATGATTAGAGTATTCTTTGTTAAAATTACAAAATTAAGCACCCACTGAATAACCAAAGGAAAGATTTTCTTATCCCGATATTTTGTTCGATCCTTTTGGAATAATGTTTACTGTTACATTTAGTTACAAATGTCCCTATGACTTTATTTTAAACATTCATAATTATTTTTCGCAAAATATGGCAAAACCGCCTTCCATCGTGTACGAAATTAAAATATTTCGCTAGAATTGCTTACTTTATTGTTGATATCTCAAAAACGGCTCAGCCGATTTCTGTAACATTTAAATGGAACCACCTCAGAAGTAAAAAAAAATCGATTCGGTTCACAGTTGGCGAAATTGTCAATGAACATACACAAAAAAATAGACGAACCTCCTTCTTTTTGGAGGTCGGTTAAGATATCTCACTGCATAAATCACAACTGTTTTATAGCTGCCAGTCTTAGGGTGATGGGTGACTGCGGGTGTCATATACAGCTGACGTCTACCGTGGCTCGGATGTAACCATTTCGCAATGTCAGAGCAGAGCCTGCCTTAGCAGGGCTAGGCTCAACGTCTGTATCAATATACTGTTTTATAGACTGTTAAAAGGGGCCGTATGAAAATAACAGACAATCTAGAGCATTCTGACTGTGACAAGGTTGTTTGCATGTTTTATTTATGAAAATAGATTCTTCTATAAGGTGACATTCATGTTTGTTGCTTTCAAGTTATGTACTGCGGAGCTAAAGAAGTTTGGAAAATACTTTTCCACTCGTTAGCTATCTTCCCAATGAGGTAAGTGGCATTTCAGTATAGACCGTTCTCATCTTCTCCACGCTCATTTTTACTCACCTACCTACTATTATAGGTATTTTAGCCAAGGATTATTCTAGCAGTGCCCGACGGTGTCCATGATTGTTTCTGTTATATTTTACTTTAACACCCATTGTTATATGAAGGCAGCTAAACAAATAAATATGAATTCAGAATTTTCTAAAATATCTGGTTTGTGGTTTGACGCCTTTGGAACTCTCTGTCTGTGTCTATATTTCCGATCAAGTATAATAATGTATTCGTTTTCTAGAGTAAACGCGTCTTTTAAATAAGCGTGCTACATTCTAGACTGCATAATATCTATTTAAGATCTGGCAACATACGGTTAGCTTTGGATTAGGATGATTTGAATTATTACTCTAGACTGTTTCTGTCATATGGGTTATTACTACTTAGCGTTAGCACAACTCTAAGGTGATGTTGCGTTACGCGCTAACTGCTGCTAACAAATCCCTTCTGTGGAATGTGCAACAAAAGCTAAGGCCAACATATTATAAATATGCGTGGTACCAAGATGGTAAAGTTCTGGTGAGAAAGGAAGATAATACCAAACCTATTGTCGTGAAGTCCGAAGAGGACATCCTTTCCTTAACTATGCAACAACGGGAAGATAATATTGATGCTTAAATGACAAACTACTTAGGTGATATCTTATTTGTAACGGTATGAGTGCACAACTACATAATCAGTGATTTACCTATTTAGTTATCTGTGTATAACTTTTAATTTTTGTCTAAACTTAATATTGTAATGGTAGTACCACTCTAATTACCTAACTAAACAACTAGCCATTAAAAGTACTCAGTAGGTATAGCTATGATATGTATAAAAAAGGGTAGATAACGAACACACGGTGCGTAAACAAATGCACACATTAATTAGTGTCTATGGATGTTCATCTTATAAGTATTTTACCTAATGATATTTAGAATAATATATATAAATATGTATATTTTTACGATATGTGCCGATCTGTCTATGTATTCATTTTATCATGCAAGCATTGCAAAAAATGTATGTAAACAATAGGAATGCGAAAATACCAGTTTTTATTGTTCTCTGTTGTATTCTTATAATGGAATGTTATTTTATTTTTTTTTCTTTTATATTAACTGCTTTTAATTGTTACTATGACTTATTTTATAAGTTGGTTAACAACTATTGCGCGGTACTTCCTGTTAGTTTATTGTATGTAGGTAATCAGTTGCAGAACTAGTTTGTTATATCTATATATTCCCATTGTTATAGTGCGGGGTGAGTGATTGCCTACCAGCACAAACCTATTTGGTTTATTGGTAGGTTTAATATAAGATTTTGTTGTAATATGTAAATATTAATAAATAAAAAAAAACACTTATTACTACTCCACTATTATTACTTCACGACTGACCAAAATGCTGGTGTTTATTTGGCTCAACGTTTAATTGCCATTTAGCCTGGCATTGCTGCCAGCATGCTGGGCACGCTCACAACTGGCAGTGGGTTAAAGCATTTGGATTATCTTTAGATATCGAAGGTTGTGTGGACGATCCAATTCCTTTTTTGTAGTAGTAGTTTAAGTATGTAGTTTTAGATTAAGTACGTAGTATTGTACATTGTTGTAGGTTTTTTAAATAAATATTCTTATTATAGAAGCACAACAAAATACAATACCACTTACAAGCTAAAACTACACCAACTGCTATTACGTAAAAAGCAATTAAATCATCCACAAACCCTTGGTACTGCCATAAACTAACTACTCAAGTAGACCAGATATTTGCATACTAATGATCGTACGTCGCAAAAAGCTCGAAAATATGTATTATTTGTAGATGGCGCTGCTAAATATCCCTGTGAATGTATTTTTCGAAACAGAACACTGATAAAAATAAATTATTACTAGTAATCCGCCCCTTGGACCTCGCGCTATACCTATGTTATATCGTAAATACCTACTGGGATTTACAAAAAAATATAACCAAATATGTATAAAAGTTAGCGATTTATTTTAAACAAATATTGAAAGAAATAGATATCATTCGGTGAAATTCCGCTACTCCCGCAGAAAGTGGCGCCGTTTTGCCTCTTTTTACCACGGCCCTCGTATCTACGCAACCACTGAACAGAAGATGCTCATATTCGAACTTAAATTTTTTTTAAATATAAACTACGTTCATGCTAAATTTCATGAACGGTACTTGAGTTATCGTCGAACAAATATACATACAACCATACACCCAAGTGCCGGCTCGTTCCAGTAGACTCTGAGACCTCTATTACGCCCGGTCAATGATGCAATTTGTGTCCTAAAGTATTTCTTAGATCTGTAAAGTTAGTCTTAAATCTATTTTCCTTTTTTTTAAGCAAATTTAAAGTATTAGCATGTTTTCCCAATGTATTGAGAGATGGCGTTGCGATCAAAGGAAAGAAGATCCAAATTTTAACGTCCTTTGTTCGCTAGATGGCGCTGAACATTAATATTTTACCTTGTACTTGGCTTGGATTGGCGGATTAACACATTGGCAAGTTAAAATGGCAGTGGGCATGGCACATAGCACGGAAAAGATCTCTGGTAGAAACAACGTACCGGCAAGTGCAGTGTAGGACGACCGCCCACAAGGTGGATGGATGTCCATTGAGGATGACCATAAGATCGCGCTAGTTGCAAGCCGCTTCCAACTTGTCTTATTGGAGATCCTTAGGGGAGACCTATGCCTAGCACGGACTTCCTATGGCTGATCGATGAATGATGGATGTATTGGCGGAAACCGTAAATTATTACGGTGAAGTGAAGTGGTAAAGGCAGGGTGATACTATGAAACAACAATAGAATATTAGTTATTTATTTTTTATTACCCTTAATTTTGGGTGGCTTGTTTTACGATCGGAAATGTTATTGTTACTTTTACAATAAAAGCGGATCTTTACCAAAATCATTTGATTGATAATTTAATCTTCGAGCTTCACACCTCAAACAGTCTAATAATGTCTAATTTGTTTGTTTGCTTTGTCATCTAGACGCCAGTCCGAAACCGCGATCAGTCAAATATATTTTTCAGTTTCTCATGTCAATTTTTATCGCAGTCATGGGTTTGTGTAAAAAAGGTTATTATAAAACATGATGACAATAGTTATTTATCATAGCGCCATCTAGCACGATTTGACACTGTACTGTAATGAGGCTAAGATTTGGGGTAGCTGAGATGTTTGGGTTAACCAACCATCACATAAATATAAATAATTTTGGAATTGCTTCCATTCGATACACATGGTGACATCTTGTGGTCTAGAATGTAAATAATTAGCGACGTACGCTCAATTGTACTGCGATTGCTGGTCTACTTAAGGAGGTTAGTCTATGGTAATGCTTATACGTTGAGCCAAATAAACATCAGCATTTCGGTCATGCGTCGCGTTCGTAGTTAATAGAGGCGCATATTACAAATAACTTCATAAGTAAACATTGTATTTATAATAAAATTAATTTAAGTTATTATGAGGTACAAATACTCTGGATTCCATCTCCACATAGTATATGTTTCATGATATATGTAGGTACCCACCAGGTGACTACTTTTATTAAGCCAAAGTTGGCATCCGAGTCTTCAGCTTATTAGCAAACTTTTAGCTGCGACATGGTTCCCGCGCCCCGTATTTATGAAGGGGAGGGGGGGCGTGATTAACGCAGCATTGTCTAATTCGATAGCTGCTGTATTATTAATAAGCGATCTCGACGAAACAGTTTTTGGTACGTTTTTGATTGCCGCTCAGTCCGGATGATAATTACTTTTGGGAAAGGGTTGCGCGATGGGCTAGTACAGGGTGCTCCCGGATCACGCGCGGCTTTCACATTTTTGCTTGCTTGTTTTAGATATTTTATTTCACGATATCATAGAATGTCCACTGCTGGGTTTGATTTATTTCTTATTTATTTTTTTATTTATTTTATTCACATAAGAAAGGCTCCCTCCACTCGGATCCACATCTCGGCTCCACTTGTGGATCCGCGGATCCACCAACAACACACAACAACACCAACAGTACATACATTAAATATTAACTAGAATTAACACTTTCATAACAAACAATATAGTTGTATGTTACAGTCAAAGTGATTAGTCCATTATTATACATAATAACTAAACTGCTTAGTAAATGTGATAAATCAATCAAATTAACTAGTTATTATTCATAATAAACGGTCAGGGATAGTGAAAGTAATAACTTTTCGAAATGGCAACTTTCAAGTAGTTTTAGCGTAATATTCATTTAGTTGTTTATGGTTTACCAATTGTTGTATCAACTAGCTAGGGTTCCGTTTTGTAAGTTTTTTATACAAAGCGATCCGCTTTGGCCGCTGCTGCGGCACGCTCGCTTCGCTCACTCGGCTCGTGCGTTGTTTGTCATGTTCTAACCTAACCTATTTTTTGTTTTACACCTAATATATCAAGACGGTTCGCTTCTGGCACTTCGCCGTCCGCTGCCGCGGCACGCTCGCTTCGCTCGCTCGGCTCGTGCATTGTTTGTCATGTTCTAATCTAACCTATTTTTTGTTTCACTCCTAATCTATCATGGCGGTTCGCTTCTGGCACTTTTTAAGAAATATTATTATGATAATGTTGAATATAACTTTTGAAAATTTATGCTAAAAATGATTATTATTACTTAAAGCATACTATATATAAACTTGGTTAAAAATGTTTTATCACATTAACTATGTCGTCTCAGATATTATACATAATAACTAGTTAAAGTGATTAATTCTGTGCCATTTATCACTTTCACTAAATCGAGTAGTAATTATACGTAATCGCTGGTTAGTACCTGTCAGGTCATAAGTATTGTCACACAGTAAAAACTTTTCTTTTAGAATGCTGTTCATGAAAATAAAAATGTATGCTTTTTAGAATTTTACTGATTTTTAAATATGGAAGAAGACCGTGTTGCAGTTATTGCGTTGCATCGTTGCGGTTACGCGCCAATTCAATTTTTTGACACACTGAAAAATTTGAATATAACCAAAAGATTCGTTTATCGTACCATCAAACGATACAATGAAGACTCTAGTGTAGATGACAGATCAAGAAGTGGTCGCTCTCGTTCTGTTATGACTCCAGCAGTGATAAAAGCTGGGTAGGCGCGAATTCAAAGAAATCCCAAACGTAAACAGAAACTGTTGGGCTTTCAGATGGGGTTAAGCAGAACCACAGTGAAAAGGGTGTTAAATGAAGACTTAGGGCTTCGGGCATATCGAAGAAAAATAGGACATTGTTTAAATGCTCGTCTAATGGACCTGAGACTGAAGAGATGCCGCGCTTTGTTGAAGCGGTACGCGGGAATAATATATCGGGAAATTCTTTTTTCGGATGAAACAATTTTTCCCGTAGAAGAGAGCTACAACAAACAAAATCATAAGGTGTACGCACACAGTAGTGAAGAAGCGAGCAACCGTATTCCGCGTGTCCAACGAGGTCATTTTCCATCCTCGCTCATGGTATGGTTGGGAGTTTCTTATTGGGGCTTAACAGAGGTATATTTTTGTGAGAAAGGTGTAAAAACGAATGCAGTTGTGTATCAAAATACAGTCCTGACGAACCTTGTGGAACCTGTTTCTCATACCATGTTCAATAACAGGCACTGGGTTTTCCAACAAGATTCGGCGCCAGCTCATAGAGTAAAGAGCACACAAGACTGGCTGGCGGCGCGTGAAATCGACTTCATCCGGCACGAAGACTGGCCCTCCTTCATTCCAGATTTGAGTCCGTTAGATTACAAGATATGGCAACACTTGGAAGAAAATGCGTGCTCAAAGCCTCATCCCAATTTGGAGTCACTCAACACATCCTTGATTAAGGCAGCCGCCGATATTGACATGGACCTCGATAGACGACTGGCCGCGCAGATTGAAGGCCTGTTTTCAAAATCACGGAGGTCATTTGGAATAAACTTTATTGTCATAAGAATCTATGTTTTGTTAAATTCATTTTGGTATATAAATGGTAACATAATGAATTAACCCTTTTCAATTATTTTATATTAAACATGTGACAGAATTTATGACCTGACTGTGAATAGATAACTTTGACTGTGACTTATAAAATATACCCCTTAAATGTGTTTACAGCATTCTTTAAGTATTTTTCTTCTGTCTCGCATATATTATATATTTTGAAGAAGGACAAGCGGTTTGAGTATGGACTTCTATGTGATATACCTAGACACGAAAAAGCCAAAGATCTAGTTAAGGCTCTCTGGACTCTCTCTATTGCTTAATACAAGACTTCCTAGACGAAAAACGTTTCGACACCGCAAACGAGTAAATGTAAAATAAGACATAATACTTAGCTCACGTTCCCATTACCTTAGTGTTTAAGTTAATTGCAATACCCTAATACAGGGTCCATAAGTATGTAACTCTAGGTTTATATAAATGATACATTTATAAATTAGACTAAGAGAATATGTATTTATGGGGCAATAAAAACGATTGAATTGAATTGAATTTTCATTTCTGGGAGAAGTGATGACCTAGTCTTCCGTTTGTCCTTTACATAGCGCCAAAGTTATTTCGGATTTCTTGCAATGCTTTTTAGAGAACTTGCAAACAAGTTCTTATATCCGTTTTCAGACTTCTAGCATCAAAAGTTTCGAAAGTCGCATACAAATTTTCATCCCCCAATTTCAGGGGTTGAGAGGTGATTTATTAAAAACCCTGAAACACGTATTTTATTATTTATAACAAAGAGTCTTTATTTCAATTTTTAGACTTCTAGCATGAAAATTAGTGAAAGTCTCATACAAACTTTCATCCCCTAGTTCATGGGGATAGGCGGTAAAAGCTCAAAGTTTTAATTTTTTTCCTTTATATATGCTTAATAATCTACCTTTGTGTCAAATATCAATTTCTAGGTCATCTGGGAGTGGGTTAGGTTTTTGATCTATAATTGAGTAAGTGAGTGAGTGAATCAGTCAATAAAACCCCGGTTTTTAGACGTTAATTTACTATTAACTGTCAGAGAAAAATAAGCTACACTTTAATAAATATGGTAAATTTCATAATTTAGGTTAAATAGTTTTCGAGTTATGAAGGGGTCAAAAGTGGCCCGAAATGGTTCTCGTATATTACACACGGCTGCTGCGTCTCCTTTTTCTTTGGTCTTGGCTGGACACGCTGCCGCGTGTCTAGATAGAGTAAAAAAAGCAACTTAATAGGGTAGTTGACTAGTATTAAATTAGTTAAAAGTATTAAGATTACTGAATTCTGCAATTAATTATGCGTAAACTGAAAATAATAACTAAAAATGGCTAATCCAGTTCTGAGATATATATGCTTGTAAAGATTATGGTAGGGATTAAGAGGGGATGCTTTGTCCCTTTCCCACAAAGCAGAACGTAGTATAGCGAATGTCGTACGACGACGTCACGGTCCGTAAGCGTCATTTACGGACCGTGACGTCATATTCTGCCATAGTGCGGCTCTTTGTCTATCAAGAAAATATAATGCTTGTAACTTCTTTATTTCTAAGTTGATTTTAATTTTGTTTTCGATAATATGCTCTGTTTATGGTTAGCTGTTACAACAGGACATCAAAAAAAATGCCAACTAGCCTATTGTATATGGCCGCTTGAATATTCATTTTGTTTATTTATTTTTGAAGAGCTCATATAAATTAATATTCTGTGAATATTTCAAGAATCTACCTGCTACCATTATTAATATCGAGAACGGTTAAAAATTCAGGTTTATTGTATGGGAGCCCCAGTTATTTTTTTTTCTGATTTTAGTATTTGTTATAACGGCAATAACAATACGTCATCTGTGAAAATTTCAGATGTCTAGTTATTACTGTTCATGATTTACAGCCTGGTGACAGACAGACGGACGGACAGTGGAGTCTTAGTAATAGGGTCCCGTTTTTACCCTTTGGATACGGAACCCTCAAAAATAAAAGGTTATGGATATGGATAGGACAGCACAAAAATGTAAATATCACGCGGGCGGAGCAGCGGGTAAAAGCTAGTTGATATTATAACTAATAACTATTATTTATAACTAATCCGTGTTCCACATTAGAGGGAAAATGTATCCAGCGAAATGTTTGTGGAAATTGAGATTTAATATCATACATCAGACTACATCAGACTTATTGTGTACAGTAGTATTGTGCTGCGCACGGTATTTGTTTTTTTATTGTTTATTATTTATTAAAGCTCGACATCCCGGGTGGTGCAGATCTCTTATGAGTATACGTAACACAATTATTAGGTAGGCATACGAACGCACAGCTCCTCTCCACTCTCAATCACATAAAAAAAAACAACAAGTTGCACTCCACGTAGAGCATTTTTGAATATTTTGCCATAGTTAGGGAACAATATCGCACGAATTGCTTTATTTATCTGCATAAAAGTACTATCAATTATGTGGTAAAATACAATGTCATACACGCCCTGCGCCGCTTATTCGAAACTGCAAGAGCAGGCATATATTTTCGCCGCGCGGTAGAGAGAGAGAAAATTCATAAGACATTGACGCGTGCTTAGCATTTTTAACCCAACCCAAAAAGTGCACAACGCCGCTATAGTATATTGTTCACCGAGAGGAGAAAGTGACCGATTACCGTCGAGGGTGTCGTTTGAAGCCCGAGCCGTAGGCGAGGGCTTTAAAACACCCGAGATCGGGAATCGCACTTTCTCTCGAGTGATACATAGTGCTTTATACTACACCTACCTACCTACTCATCACTATCACTACTTATCATTTTGATAGTTTTATTTTACTTTTCTACGAAAACTGAATCCTCAAACAACACACAAATTGAAAATGGCGCCAATGGCGTCTGCAATTTTCACATGTTCTTTTTTCAAATTGTTTGACACCATCCAACACACAGCTAGTGGCCAGTGTCATTTTGCGAACTTGGAGATAAAAACTCACTGTAAAAACTTTTTGGCTCTTGATATTTAGGTTACCAGCGCATAGTCTTACCCAAAATTAAAAATGAAAAACCACGTAAGAAATGGATTTTCATACACTTTTCTCTCCCGCTCAGATGCGTTTTCTCGCCGCATATTTGTTCGATATGCAATGACGTACTTTCTACCGTAAATTTGATAAAGTATCAAGGTACTTTCCGAGCAGGTGTAGTTTAAAAGAAGTTTTCTCTTAAAAAATATATCCTCGCACACCCGAACCCACCTCATTTTTAGTACATCTAGATCGCGTCTACGCGCGAGCATTTCGCGTGGATCACCCTGTACACGGTACGGTTGTTATTGTTATAGTGATTAAGGCCCGACTTAACCGCGCGCCGTGTGACAGTTTCGCCCCGCCATACATAAGTAATGCACTTGCTTATAACTTGGCGTGTTTTGGAGCAAGTTGGCGCGCTGGCGCGGCCGTGAGCGGTGGCCCTTATTCTGCAGGTGTAGCAATTTCTGAACCCTATTTGAGTATTTGGCTAGCCCTGGTGTCAAAGAGG
Source organism: Hypomecis punctinalis (assembly GCA_949316475.1). Taxonomy (NCBI): domain Eukaryota; kingdom Metazoa; phylum Arthropoda; class Insecta; order Lepidoptera; family Geometridae; genus Hypomecis; species Hypomecis punctinalis. The sequence continues at coordinate 1,526,357 of OX438794.1, read as the reverse complement.
GAGGACTGAGGGAATCTGACATGGCTAAACAGTTAGAACAACCGTGGCCGACAATTGAACGTGTCACCCGAGCCACGGTAGCTCTCATTTGTAAATGCCACTCGCGGTCACCATTCCTAGACTGACCGTGCTGAACGTTGCTTAATTTCGATAATCGCTAACGAACACCTAGTCAAACTACGCTATGAGCGCTACGTCATCGTTATTATCACCTGTGTGACCCTTCCACTGTCCAAGCCGTGATGGTCTAATGATAATGACACCCGCCTTACAAGCATGAGGTCGTGGGTTCAAATCCCGGTCCTGTAACAAGTTCTTTAGAATTTATGTACGGAATTTAGCACTACTGGCATTGCGGTGAATGAAAACATCATAAGACAACCTGCATAAGTGCATACGTCCGTAGAAGAAATTCGATGGCGTGTCTGAATCCACCAACCCATACAAGGTAGCGTGGTGTTTATGGCTCAATCTCACTTCGTAGGTTGGACTATTAAAAGGCTGATACAGTAGAGTACATCCAAAGCAGAACACAAGCTTTCGCCATAGCTTTTCAATAATCCATTGTAAGCGGTTTGCGTCCAGCGCGTACCCGCAGACTTAGTCAAGTCGTCTTATACTTACCTTACTGAGTATCTGAATTCCATTCGAGAAATGTTTGGCCCCATAAGCCATCAGCTCTACGCACGATGTACTCCAGTACATCGTGCGTAGAAAGGTATACCCAGATCCATCTGGGTATACCTATAGTTAGTGTATTTCCTCTTGTCAAACCATACCATCTGTATTATTTAAACTCTTAGTAGTCCACTGGTGAATATACGCCTACTCTCGAAGGGCAATTGTTCAATGTCAATCACGCGAACACAGTTTCGTTTTGATGGATTCACAATATTGAAATACTCCTTCAAATTTTTCTGGACATGTGCACGTACACGGTGTTTTCCTTCATCGAAAAGACATGAAAGTTATATGAAAATCGCTACTTAATTTTCTAGATTGTTACAGGACCCAGATAACAATTACCTAACGAACTCACGATTCTATAACAAGCGCTCTACTTATAAAGCTCCAAAGTCAAAATGACTTTAATAGAAAACAACACTAACAAAAGTTTGAAATAAAAAATGCCGGGAAACCGACATAAACACCTAAACAGTTTGTATCTAAACTTATAAAATTAAATTAGGCTACCGCGGTATGGCCGGCGGGGTCCCGTCCCCTGCTTGAGATATCTAATCGACATCCTATGGTCTCTATAAAATCACATTAGAGCGACTGCGTGCGCCTCGGGCCGGTGAGCTAGTCAGAGACTTCTATCCCCTGGATGGGGCAGCGTTAGAACTAAATAATATAAGATGGCTTTTTACTTTATATATTGCATTGGACAGAGAGGCTGTGATTTGAAATTAAATCTATCTATGTATGCACTATATCTATGTACGCTAACTATGCATCATATTGGAATAAATCTCCAATAATTATGATGCATAAATGGCGTTTTACAGGGGATTTGGGATAGTTCCCTCTCCTCTTGAATACAATCGCTGTTCTAAGAGCGAAACTTTGTAAAGTCTACTGAGTTACAATGACCAAAATATATACAGGGCCCTAGATTTTAACCCTGGATTTAAAAAAAAAATGTCGTTCATTAGAAAATGTTCATTGTATAATTGTATCCTACTTATTATCAGAATATATATAGTATGGAATGCAATCTCTATACCAAACAAATACGTAAATTGCTTATCCTTATCTTACACTATATTGTAATACAATAGTCTATTCTATTATTATATAAAAGTCTCTTCCAATATTTCTACATCCGCACAGTTTACCTTCTGCTCACGTTTTCGTAGATTAAAAATGTAATTAATTTTTTATAGCGTACTCTATTGCCTTGTGCAAATGTTCTGTTGTTTTCGCGATGCAAACGCCCCCTAGCGAGGATTAAATCTTTCGAATGCAAGTTGTACTGGTTGAAACTTTATGCCGTAACCAAAATTATTATTTTAAACTTTCGCGATTTTTCACACATTATTTTATTAACCGCGCACGGTACCCTTGGCCATGAATGATCAATGCAACTCGATCGCAACGTGCGTCGGGATAAGGAGGTCAATTCAATTTTTAAAAGTCTTTATTAATCATAAATATAACAAATACACATAAGTACAATACCAGTGTACATGCTTCCTGGTAGTACCGCTAAAAATGATTTACATATAGGTGTATTTTGTGCGAGCTCGCAGGCTCATATAAAATTTTTGAAATGAGTATTTTATTTTTCGGGATTAAACATGTGAAAATATGTATGTTGTTTAACATCAGAGGGATAATGAGGTATTTGGTCTCATATTTTCAGTGCCCGATTAATCCCTTAGTACATAATAATAATGAAATCAGGATTTTTAAGAATTCGTATTTATCCTTGGTCCTAAAAAGAAGGGGAACATATTATATTATTACAAGCTATACTTAATTTGGGGTCAGAGATTGTGTGTAAAATGTCAATTCATTTAAAAAAATATATTTAAAAGATCCCATAAGTTTCATTAAATTATTGCTCAGAATTATCTCTAGTACATCGTTTTTAGGGTTCCGTACCCAAAGGGTAACAACGGGACCCTATTACTGAGACACCACTGTCCGTCTGTCTGTATGTCCGTCACCAAGCTGTATCTCATGAACAGTTATAGCTAGAAATCTGAAATTTTCACAGATGGTGTATTTCTGCTGCCGCTATAGCAACAAATACTAAAACAGTATAAAATTAATATTTGAGGGGGGCTCCCATATAACAAATCTGAGTATTTCTTTGCCGTTTTTCGCTCGATATTAATAATGGTTACAGGTAGTTGCTTGAAATATTTACAGAAAATTGAGTTGTATATTCACTTCAATAATAAATACTTAAATTAAAATAAAATAATTATTTGAGGGGGGGCTCCCATACAGTGCGGAACCCTTCGTGCGAGAGTCCGGCTCGTACTTGGCCGATTATTAATGAAAAAGCTGCATTTATCCCATTTGTTAGTAAGACAATGCCACAGATATCGCACATATATTCAGACTCGTTAAATTTTTATCATTGATTTTGAGTGGTGAGTTATTAAAATGAATAATCAATAGTCAAAAACATTTATTTCCGTAGGAACACATATGAGAACACTTGGACACGTCGATGTACAGAAAAGAATAAAATAATAAAAATAATCACGCAAACAGAAATAATAAATAAAATCAGCGGCTGTAGAGAGGCCTTGTCAAAACTTAAAATATGTACCTATAATCTAGTATATAATATGTAGTACAAAATGTATAATTATTTGATGGTCAGCTTACGGTAATAGTTCAATTGTATAATAAAATTAATCATGTACAATAGATACTTTCTCGTAGAGATAGAGTGGAAGAAAAATACGGATGTCTTTGCCGAGCAGTGAGACAGCAGATGCCTGTAATAATCATCAATATGGAATAAAAAAAATCTATTGATGTCATGATGAAAAGTCAATGGCCATAATCCTCACGCTAGATGCCCATAATATTTAACTCCGAAAGTGGGCTACTTTCGGAATTAAATATTATTTTATCCCGGAAAAATAAATTAAGGTTCCTGTTTAGGAAAAACGAGTGTACCAGTGGACACAAATCGGATCCCACCAATCTCATCAAACGATAAAAAAAATAAACTAGTTTAAATGTTTATATACCTAGTTGTAAAGAATATTTTCAAACAACATAGATTGTCATTATAATAACAAACGTAATTTTTTTCTTCTATTAACTAATTGGACAAGTGCCTTTATTAATTACCGCTAAATACAAGACCTACATAATCTAAAACTTCATAAACTACTACTACATAACAAGCAATTGGATCATCCACAGACCCTAAAAGGTCTAAAGATAATCCAAATGCTCAAGCCCACTGCCAGTTGGCAGCGTGCCCAGCATGCTGGCAGCATTGTCACGCTGAATGGCAATGCTTATACGTTGACAAACGTAATTAATGATAATAGATTTTCTACTTGTAGATATCTTATATTTCGATACCATTAAAACAATATGAATATTATGTTAGGTACACGAGAGGAGCCGCGAGCCGGATGTTGTATACCGAACGTCATAAACAGTGAGCTTCAAATCGTGCAGTGATTACGTGTCAAATATGCAAATTTTGTGCTAATGAATCCGGCACACCTTTTCCGGCTGGCGGCGGAAAATACGGCTCGCAAATGTACGGCCTGTTTGATGCAAATTACCAGCTACACTTTATTATTCAGGTAATTATTCCTTTGTACTAATTAGGTATGGAGGCTTAAATCGGGCCAAAATGTTAAAGTGACCTACGAGACTTACTAGCGGCAGTTACGCTGAGCTCTTTCAGTGATTTAAGTCGCGTCTTAGGCCTAGACTATTGAAGCAAAACTGTGTGGAGTGGAGCTGAGAACGTTCGTGAGTCATTCCCAGAAGAGCTTTTCCGTTTTGTGATAGAGAGAAACAAAAGCTCCGCTGCTTTTGTTTCTCTCTATCATCTTCTCTCTCATCTTTTCCGCTTTTTGTGTTTTGTTCTGCCCTAAGCAAATGAACGGAGTAGGTACAACGCACTGCCCATCTCATCCCCGCCCTGCTTTGCTGTAGATGTGGATTTAATTAGTGTCTAATTATATCATAAATCGGGCTTCTAGGCCTAAAATGTACCTATTTGAAAAGACTATTTTTTAACAATAAGTTTCATTTGGTCCAGTATAATATCATTTTTTACCACATAATATCAGGTTATCAGTCCGATGTCTTTTTATCTGATTGATGACCTACTGACCTGTCTTTTTGCTTCTCTGGGTCATTGACTGCCTTGGTGGCTCAGTGGTTAGTGACCCTAACTTCTGGATCAAAGAGGCGTGGGTTCGATCCCCACTCAGGGTAAATATTTATGTGATGAACATAAGTGTTTGCTCTGTGTCTGGGTGTTATTTAGTTACTACTCGTATATATAAGTATGTATTTAAAAATAAGTATATGTAGTATATCAGTCTCTGGCAGCCATATCACAAGCTTTGCTTAGTTCGGGGTCAGAGGTCGTGTGTAAGTTGTCCCAAAATATTTATTTATTTATCTTTCAGAATTCACGACTGATTTGCCTTACAAAGTATATGTCTGCCCATCTCGTATCACTTCGTAATTTTTAATCCAACATACGATTATAATAATAAAACTAAAAAGCCCACCTAAATCAAACTTATCCCTATCATAGTTTAAAAAGAAAGCACCAAGCCACCGCATCCTAAGGGCATAACCCTGTACCCGTCCAAACGTCATAGGATTGCACCAAACATAATCAGATCAGGGTACAAGTGGAAATTGAATTAGGGAAAAGTTTGACCCTCTGTGCACTCTACCGTATCAACAGAATTTTAATAATAAACTTTAACCATAATACAACAAAGTTGACAATAGTTTGAAAGTTAGTTTAACCTTGTGTTGAGGGAGAATGGATTTAATGTAGTTCATTATATGGTTGGTTTTTAACTGCTCCCCGTGTTGATAGTATGATCAACAAGGGGTGACCAGTAACATCAATGCTTATTTGTGCCTAATAGCAAAAAACCAACAGATGCAAGCATTTCACGGGTATAATAATGTACTTAGTTGGATTTTATTTGTTTGCTTTGATCTCGGCCGACAGCTTTTTTGCGAGTTGTTCTAGGGTTCCGTGGGACTAGGTGTTAATTGAAAATAGATCATCTATAATCATTTTATATTAATTAAGACTGTATCTGATATTTTATAGCGGGTCCATTTTAGTATCTTCCTGTTACTTGTATATAAATAAGTATATCGACACCTAAATCTAAAAAAATAAGCCTTCGTTACGACAGTACGAACAATTCCTTGTGGAGTATGGTCATCATTGAATGTGAACCATAGCCCCAACTTGTGTTAGTGCGTGCGTGTTTGCAGATCGAGTGAGCGTGTTGTGATTGAGCGTGTGTGTTAGGAAGTGTGGAAGATGTATGTGGTTCTGTCTGAATGGTCAAGGTACTTGTTCTCAACCTGCAAAATTTTCAATGAGTGAAAATTAGCTTCTCTACATTCAAACTCTTTCAACGATAACACTACCAACTAACAATCCTAAGTATGAAAATTTATAAAATTCCTTTTGACAGGATCAGCGATCCTTTTTCTGAAAATTCGGGCAGTCTTGGGAGAGAAGTCATCAAGTAGACACGAAAGATGGTGCATGTCTTGTGGTATTTTTAAGAAAGTATGTGGTGTTAGTACATGTTAACGTGTGATCTTTGAACGTGGTGACGGGTCCTGCAGTGAAGACAGCATGAGCGTCTGGTAACTTTTCTTCGCGAGGCTTCGGTCTCTTTGACCTTGTTTTAGGAGGACCTCATCTTTTGGGGCCACTGACCTTGCCACTTACCTTGGAGTACCGAGCTAGCGCTACAGGCGCTTCCACCTCAAGCACCAGAACAACACCACGGGCGTCTTCAAGCTAGCGCCCAGCTAGCGCACAAGCGCCTCCACCTCAAGCGCCACAACACCACGGGCGTATACACGCTAACGCACAGCTGGCGCTACAGGCGCTTCTATCTCCAGCGCCCTGCTGGCGCTACGTCTATCGGCGGGTCCAGCTTGTCTACGCTCCAACCTCGTCCGGCCTCCAGTGTGTTTTCTTTGTGTGCTACCCCTCCCCTGTTAGGCTAACATTCCACGGACTCTTTTCGAAATTCTCTATCTATTCGCTTCAAGAAAAACATATAGACTATAATTGCAGTGTTATTTATATGGTGAAATGAATCAATGTGTAAACAGTATGGTTAGTTTTCTATATTAATCTCCTTTCTTCGAACCGTTAGGAATCCTAACCACTAGGCACTCTTTGGGTAGGTTCTCTGAAGTCTCGTAACTTGTGGCGTTGCAATCGGCTCCCCCGCTTGCAACATTACCGGTTCTTACTCTGATACTCTTAACCTGTGGTGCTGCAACCGGCTCCCCCGCTTGCTATATTACAGGTTCCTCTCTAATCCTCTCTTTACCTGTGGTGCTGCAAACGGCTACCCCGTTTGTAACGCTACAGTTTATCCTGATTCTCTTAACCTGTGGTGCTGCAAACGGCTACCCCGTGTGCAACGCTACAGTTTAAGTTAAAAATAAAAAGATAAGTTCTGACAAAAGTCGCAGAACAAAAGTTGTTAGTTTTGATGTACAGAATAAGCCCCTAAAAGGATGCTAATTGATTAGAAATAACCCTGTATATATATATCCTACTAATACCTATATTATAAACGCGAAAGTTTGTGAGTTTGTGAGGATGGATGGATGGATGGATGTTTGTTACTCTTTCACGCAAAAGCTACTGAACGGATTGAGATGAAACTTTGCAATAATATAGCTTATATATCAGAATAAAACATAGGCTATAAATTATAATGATATTGCGTAAATGTTCCATAATATAACGATAAGTGTTAAGTAAGTAGGAAAAATTCTGCTATCTGCGACCTATTCTAGAGTGCGCTTCAAGAAATTTAATGTCAACTGTCGAATCGAACAACCGTCAATTCGTTTCTGTTTTATTTTTTTGATTTTCCACCTCCTTTATTAAGGGTGGTAAGGTAGGGCCTCGGGTTTGAAAGACGGAACGTGACATAGTCTACTTTTTATCCCAGATAAATAAAGGGTTCCCATGGGATAGCACAAAAATCATAATATCATACGGGGCGAAGCCGCGGGTAAATACTATATTATACATTAATTCACAGTAAATGCTTACTACATAACGTGAACTTTTTTAAACAACAATAATAATAATGTCAAAAGATACACTTTTAAATTTAACGAAAATTTTGTCACGACCTATAAAAACGTGTTCGTGGTTGTCTTGAGTGGCAAAGCAACTCAGCGGCGCCGATGCTCCGGTTTAGTTTTAATACTGCTGTATCTGTGTGCCCGTCTTTCCGCCTTAATTTTATCCGATTTAAGTGTTTGTTTTTAGTTAGTCTTAGTTTTTACAGTTTTTTTAAATGACCTTAAAGTTAGTAAAAAGTAATATTTTTAGGCAAAAGCTTGACTGAAAAGCTTGGCATTTAAACTTAAAACTTTTCTGAAAAAATAAGTAACCGGGTCGTAAATCTTCTTAATATATATAAATCTCGTGTCACAATGTTTGTCCTCAATGGATTCCTAAACCACTTAACCGATTATAATAAAATTCGCACACCATGTGCAGTTCGATCCAACTTGAGAGATAGGATAGTTTAAATCTCAAATTATAGTCGCAATTTTAATTTATTTAGCCACAGCAACGCGTGGCCGGGTCAGCTAGTTTTATATAAAATGTACCAATTTTTTTTTCGATATTCTACAGAAAACGCAAATACAGTGGTCGATTCAGACTCCTCTAAAGATTTAGCAGGTTTTTTTTCCAACAAAATTATCGTATAGTTCTATAATCGTGTACACAGAAGAGAAAGAAGGAAATCTGCTGTTCTGTGATCGTATACAATTAGAAATAGAATCATTTATTGAAAGCTTAATACTAAAATTTAATATACAACAATTTGTATAATAACATATCGTATCGCAAAATAATTCTCGTCATATCACAATACATGGCCAATTTTTAAAAATTGATTAAATTTAATTGTTTGTATATGTATAGATGACCAACATGTTTGATTGAAGGAAGCTTGTCTACAGTCAAATTAAAAAATAAATAAACAGTAGGTGCTCAAACAGCCCGTGAACTTTTCTTCTTTTTATTTTATTTCAACAAACCTGATATAAGTACTTTATAGTAGAACTGTGCGTAAGTATCCGAATGTAAATGTCCGAACTATTCGGCGTATGTCCTCTCCACATGATAGCGCTAATCCAAGCCCGCTAACTTAATGGGCGGAATGTTGTCGCTGTAGTTGTCTAATTTTATCGTCATTCCAATAACATTATGGGCTCGTGACGGGGGCAGCCGTCACCGCAGGCCCCTACATGCCAGCGGGACCGGGGGTGCGTCTCGCGAGTCATTATTCTTGCAGTTGACATTTATCGCTTGTTCATTATAGTTTTATAGCCTTCACACCTGCAGCTTAAATAAGCTTAGCTTAGTGGACCAATCGGGTTCATTTATCGAGAAAAGATCTTGTGTATTTTTACTAGTACCTGTCTATACCACAATCTCTCTTCTGCAGTCTATACTTTGATGGAAAAATTCTTCGAAACGCCGCGCACTTCCTGGGCGAACAATTATCTGTATGTAGTCCAAAGGTTTTGATTGATGTAAAATATGCAAGGTAACCTTCAGAGAGTGATATAGTGGTACTTATTAGGTAACCAGAAGGCCCTGACATGGCTGGTTATCCGGTTAAAACAGGATTGGCCCTGTGAACAATTATAATTTATCCGAGCGCAAGGCTCAGTTGCAAATACGATCACCCATTCGAAGGCTAACTGTACTAAATGTTGCTTCACTACGGTTATCGCAAAAACACCAAGTGATTGTCAAGTTATGAATAAAATAATTATTTTTCACAAAATATGGCAAAATCGACTTCCATCGTGTATAAAATTTGAATAGTTCGCCCGAATTGATGAATCCATTTTTCACTTTATTGTTGATTTTTCAAAAATGGCTAAGGAGATTTCAATGGGGTTTGTGCATTTGTGGCATATCCACTCGCCGCCAATGTGATTTTTTTTCAAAGTTTCCGCGCACGATGAAAGTAGTAATATGAGTAGAAGACACTTATACACACAATAAATGTTTCGTACTATGGTACCCTAAAGTGTCACGTTCTCGAGATATTTGGATGTAAAGATCGCTGTACGAGAACTTTGCGATCTTTACATCCAAATATTTCGAGAACGTGACACTTTAGGTCATCATAGTTCTGAACATTTATTGTTTGTAAAAGTGTTCCCTAGCCATACTTTTAATATGCGCTGAAAATTATAAAAAAACATAATGGCGGCGGCGGGTGGATATGCCAGCTTCATACAAAAATGCTCAAACCCCTTTAAATGGGACCACTTCGGAAATATAACCCTTTCGAACTTAAATTAATTTTTCGAGACGGTTCACAACAACAACAACCTTCTCCTTTTTGGAAGTCGGTTAAAAATAGGATTTGAATAAAATTTTTACTATAAAGAGGCCATCAACAAAGAATGTTGATTATGAGATAGGCGAAGGTGGCCTATATCTGGTAGTGGACGTCTTATGGTTGAAAGTAGTTCGCTGTTCTGTGGTTGAAACGTACGAGATTGGCCCTTTACAATTAGGAGATCAGCTTGGTGCTCACCTGATCATTTATATAGTAAGTATATTGTTCATACTGAACACAAAAGTATTTATCTTAGTATTTATGTAGAGTACAAGTATCAGATTCTGTAGTAGGTAAAGGATTAAGGCATAGCAATTTTAAGGGTGTAGTAATTTTATTATTCTAATCGGAACGGTTCAATATCATTGTTTTCTAAAGTCACATTAAAAAACGTTCAATGTGATGTAAAAGTTCCTTAGGTATAGTTTGCAATGTAGGAGTAACTATTGAACTTCCAGCATATTTCACAACTGAGATTTTTTCATTTCTCAGTAGAAAGGAAATATTTTGGGGAGTAAGTCAGGCTACCCCCAGCGGAGGATGAAAAGTTCGAGCGGCCGTCTCGCAAACATCCAAGTTAATATCTCGTAAGCGGCGCAGTTCGCACATCATTACGATTTATTATCCAAACTTTCATCTCGGCCCCTAATTTGAGAAAAAAGCCGTGTGATCGCGCGGACGTACCAAAGCTGTCAACAATTTTATTCAGGCTGGCGAGTCTCCGCGCGGAATGGCGCCATAAAGTGACGTAATGCAGGAAGCAGGCCCTAACGATGCGCTCCAGGCGAGCGAGCCTTCATCCTGTTAATAAAATATAAAGAAGAAATCAGCGGGAACGGGCGGGTGCTGCCGACTTTATTGCGCAAAGATTGGACATATTTACGTCTGCCAACCGGATGAACACTCCTTAAGATGTGAACGTACCTCGTAGTTGCTTTATTTTATGTCCGGGAGTTTTAATGTTCAGAACAAAGTAGCGGCCCGCTGCGCCTCGCGACAGCCCAAATTGAGCCCGCTTCATTTTTTAAAGCGGTCCTAAAATTTTATCATAAAGCGTAGGGTGTAAAGTTTTTGTAAAGTTTGTGTAAGAGCCCTTGAGTATGCTCGGGGATTAGGAACATAAACTATTTGTTTTTGGAATGAGACACAATGACAAAAGTTGTGCTACTGAAAATAAAAACGTTTTAAATGTAATATTTTAAGAGTTTACTTTATATCCCACAATCAATTGCATAAATAGCGTTTTTAAATAAAATGACTGAATGAATTGCAATAGTAAGTGTAATAACATCAAGATTCTCATAGCCAGGATTCATTTAAAATCTCAAAATTATTACACTGCGAGAAGTTAAAAAGTATAGCCCTATCATTATTGAGAGACCCTATCATTGGCTTCAGTATGTAGCTCAGCTAAGAACGTTCATTACATTCAGTGCTAGTATATAACATTTATAAAATACTCTTAGGACTCAGTATTTCTCTGTGCATTTTTTCTGAGTCGTGTGTTCACATCGTGATCATTGTCATTTTTGGCCGACGAACCACCGGAAGAGGTATACAATTCGACGCGTATATATACATATTTACTAGCTGCGCCCCGCAGTTTTACCCGCATAGCCCACGACTGTGTTGGGTACAATACTGAGTAAAATGTCTTAGTGGCAATTTAACAATTAGGTAGGTATATCTGAAAAGCCGTGGTGGTCTAACTGTAGTGACACCCGCCTTACAATCGTGAGATCGTGGGTTCAAATCCCGGTCCCGTACCAATGTGTTCTTTGGAATTTATATACGGCTTTTCACACCACTGGCTTTTCGGTGAAGGAAAACATCGTGAGGCAACCTGCATATGTTAGTAGAAGAAATTCGATGGCGTATGTGAATCCACCAACCCGCACTGGGCCAGCGTGGTGAATATGGCCCAATCACCCTTCCCGAATAGGCCAACGTCTTGCAGTGGACTATTAATAGGCTAATACAGTACATAACAGTTATATAACACACTGATAAGGCGCATGATATTATTGTTTAGTGTAGGTATCACCCTTCGTGGGTAGGCACGTAGGTAGGTACAACGTGGGTATCTTCAAATCCCGAGTAAATAGGTATCTTCTAGGTAAGCGTGCTACACCCTAGACCGCACATCTGCTTAACATCAGGCAGTGTGTAGTCAAACGCGAACCTATTCGAAATAAAAAAAAAGTAGGTAACTGTAATTAAATATCAAGTTTTCTCATGTAACTTTGAAGCTATTTTCATCTGTAACCGCGCAATGTGAAAAGAAAATTAAGCGGGTTGAAGGTTGTGCAGCAGAAGCAATGTCGATCTCTAGTAGTGCACTCCATTTTTGGTGCTTCTACCTTAAGGAGCAACTCATGTAGCAAGTTTGGGGGAGTGAGACTATGTAAAAGCTATACAGGGTGGCGATTAACACTGTCCCCAGCACCTACATCTACATGTCAGAACAGATGGTTACATTTCCTTGATTTCCTAACTGAATGGTAATTTTTAAAGGGAATTCCTAAAAGCAAATAAAGTGTATTTAAAAAAAATACAGTATAACCATTATCTTCTGGTATACATCTGCACTATTTGGAATCACCAGATGATTTATTCTATCACTATCCGGCGAGCAAACAGAAAGACTACTACTACACACACACACATACACTCGCGTAGCACTGCAAACCAACTCTCATGAGATCCCGCGTATTGCAGTGCTACACTCACACATACACAGACACATACTCATCTTGAAATCATCTATACTGATCACAATAAATAACAATAATAATGCGAGCAATTCGCGTAAACTTCGCTTTACTCATTTCAAATTAATTTAGAATTTAATTTATATAAACAATCTCTTGTTTTGAATTTTGAATAGTCATTCAAGTTGCTTACCTCATAGATTAAGTAAAATTTGTTACCGTTTTTAGTGTTAATGCATGCGTACACCTCAGCGTGATTGTGAAATTCAATTTGTAAAAATCTTTTGTGTACCCAAGATACAGGCTTAGCCTAGTTTGGGGCCCACTGTTTTCCAGTAGGTACTGATACACAAAATAAGGCCGTTCATCTTTTGTGAAAGGGTAAACAAACCACGTCGCCACAAGCGCATAGCCGATCCGTCAAGATTGGTTTTACTTTTCAGCCGCAAGTCTTTTTATTTTCGCTGATAACGATGATATGGTACCACATAGAAAAATATCGGTGGTAGGTTTTCTGTATTATTTTTTATTGATTTTAATGATACTGTGTGGTCTGAAATAAAGTTATTTACTAATGATTGAAATTTCAGCAAAAGGTTTATGATTGATACAATAATACCATGCTGAGATTTTGGATTTCAAACCAAATTTACCCATTCCTCCATGATATTGTCAAAAACGATAATGATCGCCATGGTGTGTAATAATTCTATGTCGCCATGTATGAAGGATGTAATTCTTGAAAGAGAATCTGAACCAAGTTTATGTAATTTTATACTATGACGTGACGCCTGGTTGCGGCGAATATGAATCCTAAACTGAGCAGTTTCATTAGAAGCAAGGAACATTAGAAGTTTATATTTTATAATATATCCAATTGTGTTGCAGGGTTGCAAGTGAAGGCACATTTTAATCATAGATAAATAAATAAGTAGACTCGAAATACCCACAAATTATTGTACAGCGGATAGGACTCAATATGGCTGCCATTACATAAATATCTTATTTTTCACCAAAAATGGCACACCTAATTTCAATCATAGGTTTAAAATTCAAATAGGTTACTGGAATTGATGTGTACCATTTTTTGATAATGATGATCTTTCAAAAACGACTGATGAACTGAATGTAAACATTATTAGATAGATAGATAGATATATTTTTATGTGTAACCACGCATAACTTTTGTCATAGTGGTCCAATTTCAATAATTCTTTTTTTGTGAGAAAGAAAATACTGTAACGCAGTAGACGCCCGTTGTAGGTATGGAGTGCGGTGTTTACGTGATCCGGTCCTGGGAAGCCCTATTGTTCTGTGAAGCTTTATTGTGTTTTTATTGGTGCCTTTTGTATTCGGTTTTATGGCTTTATAACTCGAGCGGGATCAGTCTTTGTATCTCGTCTATTGTTTATTTTTTTTGGGTGTTTACGTAAATGAAAAACAATAGGGATTCTCGAACTTTCAAGTTGTTTACTTGTTAACACAATAGCGTTTATTGAGATCGAGTAATGTTGCGAAATATCTCGTAGGTTCGAGACTGTAGGAAATAACGGATATAAATACGCCGACCGACCCTTGGGGATCAGTTTATTCGTTTACTGTCGAAGCGATAACTACTCGGGTTAGAGTGCGATACCAGTGATTGTGAAGTGACTAACTTGTGTGAATATCAGTGCCAGTGTAAAGTGTTTGTGCGAACAGTTGTGTCGTGTGTTTTTGTGATTTTTGTGAAGTGATTGTGTGCAATAAAGTGCAAAGTGAATAATCGGCGTTTTAACTGACTATCCAAGAACCCATCTCGTAACATTTGGTGTCAGAAGTGGGATAGTTGAAAATGCCGGTAACACCATACGACGAAGAGACCCCTCGCACAAGGAATCAGCGCCGACAGGAGGAAGCGCGCCGACAAGAGGAGCAGGAGCGCCGCCAGGAGGAGATCGACCACAGGCGCTTTGGAAATAATTCGCTGTTAATGGAAGGCAGTGAGTCCGAGGCAACCAACGACGACTCCAGAAACCTAGGAGCACCTGCTGCGGCACCTTCTGTGGTACCTGCTGCACCACCTGCTGTGGCACCTGCTACATCACCTGCTGTCCCTGTGGCATTTGATATGGCTGCTTTGATGTCCATGATGCAGTCGATGTTCGATCGCAACAAAGAAGACCAGGCTCGCCTACTGGAAGAACAGGCCCGCAACAACAGAGAAGAACTCCTTACAAGCTTGCAGGCGACCTTGGGCAGTGAGATAAAAGAGGTCAAGGACACGGTTAAGCAGCTTGATACCAGCGTAAAGGAGCATGAATCCCGAATTGTTGATGCGGAAGCACAAATCGCCGATGTAAGGAAAGCCCTCAACGTCATCAAGTTAGGAGGTGGAACTGCTGCATCTACAACCTACTCGCCAGCCCCACAAAAGATTAAAGTGACGCCTTACGACGGGACATCATCATGGTCAGCCTACAAAATTCAATTTGACGCCGCCGTTCAAACCAATGGATGGAACAAGGACCAAGCCAAGAACGCCCTCATCATGAGCCTTCGTGACGAAGCCCTGAGTATTCTGGATGCCGTGGGTAAGGAAGTGACCTACGATAAATTAATGGAAACACTGGAGAGTCGCTATGGTGATGAGCACCTGGAACGTGTGTACCGAGCGCAGTTGAAGAACAGGGTGCAACGTCGTTATGAAAGTCTTCAACAGTGGGCCGTCGAGGTGGAGAAACTATTCCGGAAAGCTTATCAGTCCGCGTCATTACCCAACGACGAGCATCTAGTGGAAGCGTTTGCTAACGGGATAGCAGACTTCGAAGTACGAACTGCAGTGAAACTCGGGCATCATAAGACACTAAAGGAAGCTTTGGCTCAAGCCTTAGAAGTCGAGGCTGTACGAAACCCAGCGAAGGATATCCAACATATAAGGGAGGTAAAGGACGCATCACTTCGTACAAGGTTTGGCCCTAGATGCTACAACTGCGACGAAAGAGGCCATTTATGGCGGAATTGCCCAAAGCCACGTCGAACGAGGGAGGATCGACCACTAGAAGAACGGGAAGAACGGCCGCACCGTGACACCACACAGCAGCAGGGAAACGAGTAAGCGCCAGGACCAAGGGGCGGGTGCTGGCCGGTCTAAAAAAGGCCCCAAAGATTTTGATCTCACAAGCTCACGATGGGAACAGCCTGATCATCAATGGTGCCATCAACGGAACTTCGTGCAAGCTGACATTGGATACTGGAGCTTCTCGCACTATCATCAGTTCCCGTTTGGCTAAGCGCTTTCTTCCGAACTTCGAAAGCTGCAAAACAGTTCAACTTCTGACAGCGACCGGTCAGCACATATCCGTCCAAGGAGAGAAGCTGGTGGAGTTAAAGTTGGGTGAGAAAACTTTCCAACACAAAGTCATTGTGGCTGATATAGTTGACGATTGTATTCTGGGTCTTGACTTCATGCGAGAACATCATTGTGAGATTGACGTCAACCAAGGAATCTTGAAATGTGGAAGAGAAGAAATCTTCATGGAAGGCGCCATATCAGGAAAGGTTTATTGTATGCAGAGAACAGTCCTTCCACCTAGATCGGAAACCATTGTGGCAGTTAGACTACCGCCGAAGTTGGGACATCAACAACGATGTGTGCTAATAGAACAATCGGAAGGTGATCAACCATGGTTAGTGGCCCGAACTTTGGTGAGGACTACTAATACTGCTGTGGTGCGTGTGCTCAACACAAGTAACGAGGAACAACTCATCAAAGGAGGAACCCCGATTGGTACATGCGAAGAAGTAAACTGGATGCGCAGATGCCAAGAACAACCAAAGGAGAAATACAACTGTGCTGGGAGTTACAACGTGTCAACACTATTAGAAGATTCCCGTAAAGATCTCTCCGAAAAAGAACTTCTGATGGCGAAGAAGACGCTACAGCGCTTTACCGACATATTTGCCCTCGATGATGCTGTCAACGGGAAAACTGGATTAGTAAAGCACACAATAAATACAGGAAGCGTGCCACCGATTCGACAACGGCCAAGAAGGATACCAGTTGCCAGAGAAAAAGAAGTTGAGTCAATGATCGAAGACATGGCACGCAACGGTGTGATAGAACCGTCATCCAGCCCGTGGTGTTCTCCAGTGGTTCTAGTGAAAAAGAAGGACGGCAGTATGCGGTTTTGCGTTGATTATCGACGACTCAATGACGTAACGAAGAAGGACAGCTACCCTTTGCCGAGGATTGATGACACGTTGGACACACTGACAGGCATGAAGTGGTTCACTACGCTGGACTTGAAGAGCGGGTACTGGCAAGTGGAAATAGACCCTAAAGATAAGGAGAAGACCGCATTTTCTACGGGAAAGGGCCTGTGGCAATTTAAAGTGATGCCGTTTGGGTTGTGTAACGCCCCCGCTACGTTTGAAAGGCTAATGGAGTTAGTACTCGCTGGATTGATCGGAGATGCATGCCTTGTCTATTTGGACGACATCATAATTGTGGGAAAATCCTTCGAAGAGCACCTGCAAAACCTGGAACGAGTATTGACAAAAATTCGCGCAGCTAACCTCAAGCTGAGTCCAAAGAAATGTTCCTTCTTCAAGAGGCAAGTAAATTTTCTGGGACATGTGATTTCCGAGGCTGGAGTACAGACAGACCCAGAAAAAGTCAGTGCTGTTAAAGATTGGCCGGCGCCAACAGACAAGACGGAAGTCAGAGCATTCTTGGGTTTATGCTCCTACTACAGGCGATTTGTAAAGAACTTTGCTGATATCGCTAAGCCGTTGCACAGACTGACTGAGGAAAAACGACCCTTCCTCTGGGATGAAAATTGTGACGCAGCTTTTCGAGGACTAAAGGAGCGACTTTGTAATACGCCTATTCTTGGCTTTCCGGACACCGAGCACGAGTTCATCGTGGACACTGACGCCAGCAACACCGGCATTGGAGGAGTATTGTCGCAAAGAAAAGGAGACCAAGAAGTGGTGATTGCGTATTTCAGCAAATCCCTGTCCAAGCCAGAAAGGAACTACTGTGTGACAAGAAAGGAGCTACTTGCAGTGGTGAAGACATTGCGTCATTTTAGCAAATACCTGCTCGGGCGAAAATTCCATCTGAGGACCGACCACGCTGCTCTAAAGTGGCTACTGCAGTTTAAGGATCCCGAAGGCCAAGTGGCAAGATGGATTGAGCAACTACAAGAGTTCGACTTCACCACGGAGCATCGCAGTGGAAAATCTCATGGCAACGCAGATGCACTGTCAAGAAGGCCATGCTCAGAGGACTGCAAGCATTGCTCAAGACAAGAGTCGAAAGATCCAGTACCTGTCAGAATGCTCAAAGCTGACATCGGCGACGAATGGAAAGAAACCCTTCAAGCTGCACAAAAAGAAGACGTCGACATCAAGCCGATTCTTGAATGGATGGAATCAGATGCCCGTAAGCCTGACTGGAGTGCTATTGCTTCACTGAGTGTTACGACAAAGAGCTATTGGGCGCAATGGGATAGCCTGGTACTTCAAGAGGGAGTGCTGTGCCGAAAATGGGAAAATGCTCGAGGCAACCAGTGCCATCTCCAAATGTTTGTACCCAGAGCAAAAGTTCCCGAAGTTTTGAAGCTGTACCACGAAGGGTTTTCGGGAGGACATCTGGGTGTGAAACGGACACTGTTGAAGATTCGAGAAAGGTTTTACTGGATCAACTGCAGAGATGATGTAGAAGACTGGGTACGGAAATGCACGAGCTGTGCATCAGTGAAAGGTCCGCATACCCGCAGCAGAGGAGCACTAAAGCTGTATAATGTTGGAGCACCATGGGAGCGAATCGCACTGGATGTGGCCGGACCATTTCCTGTGAGCGAAAGTGGCAACAAGTACTTCCTTGTCGTCATGGATTACTTCACCAAGTGGCCGGAAGTCTTCGCAATTCCAAACCAAGAGGCATCGACGATAGCAGACAAATTGGTCCATGAAGTATTCTGTCGTTTTGGAGTACCATTGGAAATCCATAGTGACCAAGGAAGAAATTTTGAATCTCAACTGTTTCAAGAGACGTGTCGGCTAATGGGTGCACACAAAACAAGGACAACGTCATACCACCCGCAATCAGATGGAATGGTGGAGCGATTCAACCAAACTCTGGAGAGATACCTGGCAAAAGTAGTCGAAAGCAAACAACGGGATTGGGACAAGCATATCCAGCCATTTTTGCTGTCATACCGAAGTGCTGTTCATGAGAGCACCAATGTCACTCCTGCTTTTGCCAATTTTGGACGTGAATTACGGCTACCCGCCGACTTAATAACTGGTGTCCCACCGGATTCTCCACAACCCATAACTGAGTACGCCAGTGACCTCCGGAACAAGATGAACGACATCTATGAGCACATTAGAGAGTATGGCCAGCAAACATCGGAAAGAATGAAGACTAGATACGACAGAAGGACTAACAACCCTGGGTTCGAGGAAGGCTCGCTAGTATGGCTACACAACCCTATACGCAAAAAAGGGAAATCTCCAAAGCTACAAGCCAAATGGGATGGACCATACCGAGTGGTGACCAAGATCAACGACGTGACGTTCCGCATACAGAAGGGACATCGAGGTGCTCCCAAGATAGTTCATGTGGATCGATTGGCGCGATATTACGGGTGCAACGATGCTCGGGACGAGCATGTCTTAGGAGGGGGTAGTGTAACGCAGTAGACGCCCGTTGTAGGTATGGAGTGCGGTGTTTACGTGATCCGGTCCTGGGAAGCCCTATTGTTCTGTGAAGCTTTATTGTGTTTTTATTGGTGCCTTTTGTATTCGGTTTTATGGCTTTATAACTCGAGCGGGATCAGTCTTTGTATCTCGTCTATTGTTTATTTTTTTTGGGTGTTTACGTAAATGAAAAACAATAGGGATTCTCGAACTTTCAAGTTGTTTACTTGTTAACACAATAGCGTTTATTGAGATCGAGTAATGTTGCGAAATATCTCGTAGGTTCGAGACTGTAGGAAATAACGGATATAAATACGCCGACCGACCCTTGGGGATCAGTTTATTCGTTTACCGTCGAAGCGATAACTACTCGGGTTAGAGTGCGATACCAGTGATTGTGAAGTGACTAACTTGTGTGAATATCAGTGCCAGTGTAAAGTGTTTGTGCGAACCAGTTGTGTCGTGTGTTTTTGTGATTTTTGTGAAGTGATTGTGTGCAATAAAGTGCAAAGTGAATAATCGGCGTTTTAACTGACTATCCAAGAACCCATCTCGTAACAATACTTTGAAATTGGTATCATTTAAATTTTGTTGAAATTGGCTTTGCCATTTTTGATAAATCAACAATATTGTGAAAAATGTTATATCAATCCGTGCAAAATATTCGCGAATTCTGTACACGGGTGAAGTCGGTCATGCTGTTATTTGCAAAAAATAATAAAATAAATTATTGAGGATTAAAATTACAATTGTACCGGCTATCACGAAGAGTGATTAGAGCCATACCGAATTATTCCAGTCTGCCCTCCGGACTACCACGCTGGCAGTTTGGATTGATGGCGTTGTATACCGTATACCAGAGAATTGGTGAATCGGTGATTTTTGATAGGTATGTACGGTATTTGATTCTACAACCTTACGAATGTAAAGCGAGTGTTACTACGCCCCCATAGACCAGCAAAAAACCACAAAGACATAGTTAATTAAGCCCAAAAGATGCAGAGTCACAGAAATATTGCCTTTGGGAATAAATGGTTAAAAATTCGTACAATTTTAATGCGTGCGAGTCTCCGCTAACCTTGCATAACCTTAGCATATCCACTTTTGTTAATACTAACCACTTATGATATAATTGAACTTCAAAGAAATAACCTTGTTGCCTTGAATCACGGTTTTCATTTATTAATTTCTTGTGGAAAATGGCCGGAAGTGCGCATTGTGAGGTATTTTTAATTTGCAAGCAATGTCGTTTTGAGCAATTGTTCAATTGAATTTAGCCTAAGGTGATAAAATTCCCAATCTATGAATGGAATTGGTATGCCCACTGCAATATTCCTTTTGTGGAAATTGCGTATGACGTAAATGTCGTGTATTTTTTCAATTTTCATATTTTAGTAACAAAACTCGCTAATAACCAATCTACCATTTAATTTGTACTCTGTAACTTCAAATTACACACACGCTCTACGAATATCGGTATCTATGATACCGGCGGGCATCAGCCTATTTATCAACTTCCTACCCACTTAAAGGGCTTATATCAGTAGATTCATAATATTAGCCACTCTCTGATGATCAATCAGTTCATAACTATATTCATGCCAAAAATTAAGTCAAGCCGTCGCAGGTCGTTCCGTTGCTGCGTGAAATAGTAACCAAAATACACGTTATCGGATTTACAAAATTAGTTAGCATTTATCCTAGGAACTGAATGTCAATAGTTAGCTTAATGTTAAAATATCCATAGAATACGTAACGGGTATATAAGTATAATAGAAAGGGTAATCGGCAGTTAACATCAGCGTGGCATAAAACGTGCCGCGCGGGCAGCGTGCCGCGATCCCGCGGGACGCGCGTGACGTGCCACGACACGCGTCTCCAATATTAGATTATGCATCACGGCCAGCATCGGTTTCCCATTTATTTAAAACTCATTTCACTGAGCATCCTTGTTTCGGAGCAAAAAGGAATAATCGATAGCATTACTTTGTAGCACCAATTAGGAGATTTTGTCGATAATAAGCAATTTCAGTTTGTTTACCTGATAACTGAAGGGGGAACAGTAGTCCAGCTAGGTAGGTTCAAGAAAGAAGTCGATCGTCGAATCCAACTTAGCTGGGCAGCGTTTGGAAAATTGTGAAACGTCTTCTCGTCCAACATACCTCAGTGATTCAAGTCGAAAGTTTTCGACCAGTGTTTGTTGCCAGTGATGACTTATGAAACAAAAACGTGGTCTCTTACTATTGTCCAAATTAATAAGCTCCAAGTAGTGCAACGAGCTACCAGCGGTTCGGCAAGTTGAAGTGGCAGTGAGCAAAGCACATGTCTCGGAGGACTGAAGACCAGTGGGGTCGAAAAGTTTTCTAGTGGAGACCACGTACCGGCAAGCGCAGCGTAGAACGTCCACCTACGAGGTAGACATATGATCTCATCAAGACCGCAGCATCAGGCTGGATGCAAGCCGCTTCCAATAGTCTGTCTTGTTGGAAATTCATAAGCATATGTCCAACAGTGGACGTCATATGGCGGATCTACGAATGATGATGGATGAATGAAGGGGTTAAATTGTTCCCGAGTGGTCGGTTGCAAGTGCAGCGCAGGACGGGGAAGAATACGATAATACAGCAACATTGTACTGGTAAGCTTCTGTCA
Source organism: Hypomecis punctinalis (assembly GCA_949316475.1). Classification (NCBI taxonomy): domain Eukaryota; kingdom Metazoa; phylum Arthropoda; class Insecta; order Lepidoptera; family Geometridae; genus Hypomecis; species Hypomecis punctinalis. Next base: position 1,504,189 of record OX438794.1, on the reverse strand, counting down.
TCTGGTGTTATTGCAATTCTACAGGTGAGGCCTATGTGAACGTCTTCTTAACGAAATTATGATGATGTATATTTCTTCGGCTTTGCTTTGGTGGAGTGGCTTTATGTTTAGTCTAATGTCTAGTTTTTTTTTTAGCTTGGATAAACTGGACATTGAAGTGTTTTGATTAATCAAAAAATGAGTTTACGGCAATATAATAACAAATGCAAATGTCAGAACGCTTTCATCAATTAGTGACTTGACATTAATGTGATGTAAACTCTAGTTCGAGCGGGAGGCACGTGCGCGGCACGCGGCAGAGTCTCCCAACTTTCCCATTCAGGATGACCAGCTCGCTTGAACTGTTACTCCAATAGAATCCGTAGAAAATAGAGCTCTGGTTAATCTAACTGAAATTTAAGGCGACAGTACTTATCTTGTTTCTTTATTGTTTAATTTTTAGGGGTGTTACTATCGTTCAGATCGGACAAATCGTTGGTTTAACACGTGATTCCGTTTAAGGTGTCAAAAATTGTGATAGATTTGTGGACGTAAAATATATAATCAAGTAAAGAACAAAATACAGATAGCACGACAAGCAAAATATTTTCAAATGGTAACACACGTCAGTATTTGCGTCTATATTACCTATGTATATGCTGGCGTGAAATGTTTCTGAAAAGTTAAAGCTCTACAAACGTTGTCGTAGCTCTCGTAGCACTGTAGAGGCTACGTAAATAACTGCTAGCTACGCTGATCGTCGAATGCTCAACGCGCGTTCTTGTACCTTGGAAAACATTTTGCATTGTATTTAACTACTCGTACTAAGCCTTATTGAAGCCTTCCGAGGGTTTTTTTAGACTACATACTACAATACCGTCTGTGTAATCTACTGAGAGCTCGTCACTAGGTTTATAATAACGTACTAGATCAATAATTTATTTACGAACTTCTCACATCTTTTCCCTGGTGAAATAGCAACCTAACACCAAGTACTTATTATTTCATTATAGCGTTCGTAAATAGAGTGGACTGTACCGTATTGTACCAGCATTCTAAAATCCACTGTTGAAGATAGTCTTACCCATTAAGGGCGATTGGGCAATATCCACCGTGCTGGTCCAGTGCAGTTAGAGTGAAGTTTCATTCGTCATCGAATTAATTCTTAATCTTTTAAAAATGTACGCAGCATTTTTCGTGATGTTTTACTTCACATAGAAGCAAATGGTGTGAAAATTCGTAGATAAGTTTCAAAGAATATGAATTCGGACCGACACAATTAAGATTGTGATGAGAGCATTACTGCCATGACACACTACACGATAAGCCACTACCTACACTACGTAGATCTTATAGCGTAGTTTGCCTAGGTCACTGTCAGCAATCACCCAAGTTAAATTAAGACCGCGGGTGGTATTTACAACAGAGCGTTAACGTAGCTCGGATGACACGTAAAATTGTAGGCCCCGGTTGTGTTAGCCATTTATCTATGTCAGAGGCCTTCAGGCGGCTTAAAAACTCTAACACCAGGGCTACCCACCCGGCCTATAATAATGAAATTGCTGCTTTTCTCTTTTTATTTGTCTGTCTTTATATTCTTTGTTTTGCTACTTCCATTTTAGCCTTTGTCTCTCTTCTCCTTCTCAATATTATTATTATTATGTATTTTATTGTAGACATGTATGTGTATTTATATTTTTGTAGTAATTATTTATATATTATTAACATTTATATTATTATTAGTTGTGTGTTGGTACCTCCCATCTATACTCTTGTTTGTAGAGATCGCTGTCAGCGATGAGGCCGCCATTTGTGGCACTCATTTAAGATAAGTATCTACTTTGTACCATAATAGTATTAGTGCATACAATAAAGAGTTATCCGTCTATACAAACTTACTTACTTTAACTATTCAAGACACAAGGCGAACTAAATTATGACTAATTTACTAACGCGTTTCGCGATCAAGCAGCATGACAATTCGCATGTATTACAAGGTAATTGAATAACTTGTATCCCAATCGGGCAGTAAAGTGGGGCCCTCTGGTGGACGCGCCACGTGCCCCGTAATCATACAAATTGAGACAAGTTCTATTCAAAGAGGGTGCAACCATAAAGCAAATACCTACACATTTCGAGTCCAAAAAAACAGATGGATTTATGAGTTCAAAAAGTGAAGTCACAAAAATTGCTCTAAAAAGTCTGTTTTTCAATGGGTAGTGAAAAACGTTGTTGATGTCAATTTTGGACAGTAAATTTCGTGGATATACATGTAGGTAAAAAGTCCTTCTGATTTCTTTCGTGTTCCATGCCAGTTGGATGGGGCATTCATCATAAGGTTTGCCTTAGACGTCCCTTTAGTCTTTATTAGACCGTTTGTCTACCTTGTCGGTTATCCTACACTGGGCTTGCCAGTTGTCAATTTAACTAAATACTGATAAATAATTAAACCTCGCGACAAGTTTTTATGATGTTATAAATTGTATACAATGAGATAAAAGTGGATGGCTAAATTTTTTAAAGAAAAAAATATTTTCTTCTTAGAGCGTTTACATAAAAGCTTTTTTTTTAAGTTTTTATGCTTTTCATTTTTTTTAGTTATCGTTGGCTAGTTTTCTCTGTCTGTTCATCCCATTCAACGCATCATTCTTGCAAGGTCGTTTGCCGGTTAATTTCAAACAGTCCAGCTCTTTAATAAGGAGACCTTCTAATGTTTTTTCCATGGAATAGGATCGAACCCACGAACTTCAATATTACACGGTTACGGTTAAACCGCCAATCCACCAGCATAGTTACGTCAAGAGTCGAAATTGTTGAATAGCTAGTTTCAAACAATACAAACATTGATAACTGTCAAATGGTCTCAACAATTACGTCATCATCGTAATACCCCAACGCTGATGACGCCCATCTTGCCAATTACACAAGTCAAACTTATTTCAGCTTGGAGCTCACTTTTCAAGTTACTCTCAATGAGCCCTTTTAATTGATACCCATATTGTAGAAGTGCTTTAAAAATAACTATTCCTCTACCTTAGATGATCCAACATATTAGATTTAGAATGACGTCACATAATTGTTCGAGTTACTCTCAACCATCCATTTGATACCCATATTGTAGAAGTGCATTGGGCCAACCAGCACTGGGCGTCGGACGGGAATCGAACCCGCTACCCTCTATATCAATCACTACTTTACCAAGAACTTGTAGGATTATATCACAAATAGGTAAATGAAACGCTTGCTAGTTGAATACTGTTGAAATTTCAATGCAGGTATTAGTATTTCCACAGAAAATACCAATAAACACCGGAAATGTTGACTTCCGATTTTGATTCCGGCGATGGACGGCACGCGACGGGCACGCTCCGGAACCAGGCCGCTTCCGGGTCGCGTCCAGGCCGCGACATGACCAAACCGGAACGTTTTCCCGATAATTTAAGCCGCATTAGAATATTTAATGTGAATCGAGTATTAGACAATCTGTTGGTATGAATCTGGTTTGATTATACCTGTTTAAATTTACTGATAGATTATTATGCACTACCTACTGAGAGAGCATAGGTATATCACGCAGGTCTGCTGGCTGTTGGGTTTGCTAAGGTTAATGATGAAGAGGAGACCACGAACCAGCAAGCGAAGGATGTCCGCTCACACGGTAAAAAGATTCAATTCAATTCAATTCTTTATTTCCTTAATAAATAACATTACAGTTTACACCAGTACGTTACTTATTTTACTCTTAAGACTTAAAAAAAAAATTAAATTTAGGTATAAAAAAATGTGACACTGCTTTAAGTGAGTAAATACTCACTTAAATAAATAATAAGATATATATATATATAAATAATAAGATGACTAGATCAAGACCTCTCTGGGCGCTAATATCCGAACGCTCTGGACGTAAGCTTACGGTGCGACTTATTGGATTTTTTAAATAAAATATGGGAAGCCTTTGTCCAGGGCAGTAAACGTCCTACAGCTGAAATGTGTGATTGAAAAAATCGACGGTATAAGTGTAAAATATCGATAAAGCTAATTATTACTTTTTAAAAAACGCCTCTCTCTGGTAACAACCATTACAATTACTTGATTGACTGCCTCGGTGGCTCAGTGGTTAGTGACCCTAACTTCTGGATCAAAGAGGCGTGGGTTCGATCCTCACCCAGGGCAAATATTTTTGTGATGAACATAAGTGTTTGCTCTGTGTTTGGGTGTTATTTAGTTACTATCTATATGAGTATGTATTTAGTAATAAGTACGAGTATATGTAGTATCTACCGGAACCCCAGAATGGGTGAAGGCCTCCTCCAGGGATGCCCATTTAGTTCTGTCTTTAGCTAGTTGTTTCCAGTTTAGACCAGCTATAGCTTTAATGTCAACTTCCCATCTTGTAATAGGTCTACCTCTCATTCTTTTGCCTTTTACCAATAAATAACATAGAAATAAACAAATCAAAACTAACACATAAGCATAGACTTTCAGAAATGTAAAAATTTAGCCTTTTTATTTTATAGTAAGTATATCAGTCTCTGGCAGCTATATCACAAGCTTTGCTTAGTTTGGGGTCGGAGGCCGTGTGTAAGATGGCCCAAAATATTTATTTATTTATTTTAATTTTTATTACGTTTCAGAAATATATTTTGATTATTAATAAATTACATCTTTTTTTTATTAATGTATATAACCTATTATTATTCTAATTCAATTCAGGTTAAGCGATGACGTAGATAAAATATGAAAATTTCAATACGATTAGGAGTATGTCAGAGAGCAGTCAGCCACAATGATTAATATTGTAATAATGCGAAATATTAACTATATCAAAGCAAAACAAAACAATTATAATTGAGATTAACGCTCGCATTTAATACGCAGTTAATTAGGATTTTAATTGAGGTACGAATAACGAACATCGTTCGCTTGTGTGGCGCTTTGTGCGAAGCGGCGTAGCGTCGGCAAACACCGCGCGATTAGTTCGCGTGTGTGGTACCTACTCAATGGCTTAGCGCGTGCTTATAGCGCTTATATAGCGTAGTTTGACTAGGTAATTAAGTAAGTTCGTATAGGCCGGGTGGCTAACCCTTGTGTCAGAGTTTTTAAGCCTCCTGAAGGCCTCTGACATGGCTAAACGGTTAAAACAACTATGTGAACTTGCTCAGTCTAACAAAGTTAGCATCTGTATTTTAACTAGGACATCATGGATAGGTATAATAAACAATACCTTTTTACTGGCTGACCCGAAGAACTTCGTACAGCTGACTTTGATTTACTAACTGTTGAACTGAACTGATTTGATGGACTGATTAATATTTAATTCAATGTTGCTCTCATTGATACCTTGTTTTTTTATTAGATTTACTAAGGATTTCTATATATATATAGGAAACCTCTTAGTTGGCAGTCGGGTAAAAAGAGGAGTGTGTACTAATGTCTGTACCTATAGAATAATTAAGAATTTCCAATAGAGTTAACTCTATAAGTGCCTGAGCCCATATTTTTTAACACAATTATATTGTACAATCACCTACCTTAAGGCCAGAGTCGTTCCAAGTCAATTTTAGAGCAACCTCAAAAAAGCCGTATTTTAGTTGAAATTTATGGGAAAATTTGATAAAAAGGCTGTATTTTTACAAAAAGTTATTATTTATTGTCATACAAATATTCGCCGGATGCAAGCCGCTATCAACCGGTCTTATTGGAAATCCTTAGGGGAGGCCTATGTTCAGCAGTGGACGTCCTATGGCTGAAATGATGATGATGATACAAATATTCCAGTCAAAATCTAGGCAAAATATGGCTTTCTGGGTTTTTCTAGGGCGTTATTAAACTCGTATAATACGGCAAAACCAAATCATATTTTAGTTTGTAATAAAACGTTAAAAAAACGTGGTTAGTGACCCTGACTCTTCGGTCAAAGAGGCGAGTTCGATTCCCACCCAGAGCAAGCATTTTTGTTATGAATAATAGGTGTTTGCTCGTCTGGGTGTTAGTATCTATATAAGTATGTATTTAAATATTTATATGTAGTATATCGGTCTCTGGCAGCCATATTACAAGTTTGAGATCAGAGACCGTCAGATGTAAGATGTCCCCAATTATTTGTTATTATTATTACTGACACCAAATAAATATATTTTCATATGTACGTGTTTGATCTGTCGCTACCCATCGTTTGTCGGAAGGGCTCGAGCGCTTCCGGCGCGGCCGGGGGGTGGGGGGGAGGGTAGGGGAGGGGAGGGGTGACGCCACATCCGGCGGAAGCTGCAGGCCGCCCCCGCGCCCGCCTACCTCATGATGCCTACCTCGGCCAACTTAATAAAAATAACAAAGAATCTTAGTTACAACACTCACGTTTCTATGATAAGCTGGATTTATACATTTTTTTTTATATATTTCAATACTCGTAAAAATATGAAGAGTTAGTGTAGGTACCTATTATAATTAATCCGAGCAAAACAATCGTGAGGCGCCAATTTGACCTCACAAAAACAATAAGCTGTTATCTACCTCTAAATATTAAACGAATAGAGTGATTTTTTTTGCACTTCTATCGCTATTATTTCACCATTATCATGTCTTAGTTTTTAGTCTAAAAAGTTTTCTTAGAAAAAAAAAGATTTACGAGCGAGCAACATTTCTTACTCAAGCGATTGATCTTATAAACATTACATATTGTTACAATTTAAGGGGTGAGTAAAGTTTCGGAACGTAAATTTTATCAAAAATGTACTGAAAATTTTCTCGATGTTCTACAGAAAACGCGAAAACACGGATCGATTTACGATCCTCTTAATAAAAACAACAAAAAAAAATTGTTACAACTCATAACACATTTCTATGATAAACTGGATTATCCATTTTATCATACTCACAAAAATATGAAGAGATAGTGTAGGTATTAAAATTCATTCGAGCAATTAATTTCCCCACAAAACTGACAGACGATTATGTTATTCAGTATACTGTACCAGTCTTTTTAATAGTCCACTGCAGAACATAAGCCTACCTACGAAGATCAATTGGGTCATATCTGCCACGCCGCGTCACCAGTGCGAGTAGGTGGATTCATATACAGTAAGTATACACCATTGAATTTTTTTCTACGGACGTATGCACGTTGCCTCACATATTTCTTCTCCGAAAAGCAAATGTGAGTCAGTGAGAAATCGTTCGTAAGTCCCAAAAAACTAATAGGTTTCGACCAGGATTCGAACCTTCGACTTTACGATTGCAAGGCAACCATGACTTTGATCTATGGAAACGAGTTGAAATAAAATTTAAAAGAAACCGTGGTAGCAGAAAAACTTTCGCTTTTCGTGAAGTCGTGGGCTCAAATCCCTGTGCTGACTTATTTAGAATTTTTGTACCGATTTTCACACAGCTTTTTAGTGGAGGAGACTTCATACGTCCAAAGAATATAGTTTATGTGGACCCACCAACACACTGGACCAGTATAGTTCATATATACCTAGTTATAAATATCGGTGCTGGTTTATTTTAATCCTATTTAAATTATACAGATAGCTTGTATTCACCTTGGCCCAGAAAATAACTCTTCTCAGGTTGTATAGTTTCAACCGGTGAGATCCTTCTATGAGATGGCGTGACCAATAAACAATATTCAAATTTTTTATATAGGTGCCAATTAAGTCTAGTTAGTATGGTGTGGGCCTCACAATGGTCTAGTGAACTCTAGTGGGAGAACGCTCGCTTTGCAAGCATAAGGCATTCAAACTCGGTACCATTCTAATGAGTTCTTTAGAATTTATGTTTGGATTTACACACTGCTGGCTTTTCGATGAAGGATGAAACCTCGCGGTGCAATCGGCATACGTCTGACATTTGAGAACTCAATTTGAACCAGTGTAGTGAATATAGCACAACATCTCTTCGTGAGTAAGTAAAATACAGCAGTGGAACAATAAAATGCCGGTACAGAACCGAAGTCCTAATTTTGAAAAATGCATACGCTCTCCCTTTTATTTGATACGAATAAAATATTCTTCCTAAAACATACAATTAATATAAAAAAACAGTTAACAAATGATTAAAATTTAGGTAGGTACACATGGAGCAGTTTTGCAGCCGGCGTATACGATATTCTTGAACATAGCTACTTACATACATATTGATGGCCCACACGAAGTTACTTACATTCTATTACGTAGGTATTATATGAATAGATCGTCGGTGATTACCGGGGTAACTGCGACAAGCTCGCTAATGCAGCGCAGCATTGTGCGCCGCCGGAGCCGATTTGCACGACCCTAAAAAGGGTATACGTTATGGCCGCGCCGCGAGGCATAAGAAAAAAGCGATTTGAAGTTATAAATATATTTATTCAGACATTGATTCTTCAACGAGCCATAGAAAGGGCGTAGAATTTATCTGCGAGTTCGAACCAGGAATGAGGAGAATCGTAGAAGAACCAAAGTTACTGACATAGCCCAGCGGATTGGTAAGTCGAAATGACACTGGGCAGGGCACATAGCTTAAGAACTGACAACTGATAGGGATGAACATTTTTTGAGTGGAGACCTTGTACCGGCTAGCGCAGCGTAAGACATCCACCTACGAGGTGGACAGATAATCTTATCAAGACCTCAGAATTGCGCTGGATGTAAGCCGCTTTCAACTAGTCTTGTAGATCCATAGGGGAGGCCTATGTCCAGCAGTAGACAACATATGGGTGATGACTAGATGATGATTTTCGATTATAATGGATTGAAAGCGTTCCGAATACATTTTTTAAGACTTAGCCACAATAAGCTCGCGATCTGTCTTCTTGATTTTCCAGATTTTGACAGATAGACGGACACATGGTAATGCAGCACCGTCACAGTCTCTAGGGCTCTATTTTTTAATCGATATGATCGACGTCTGCGTAGATGCTAATGAGGCTGAGTAAAAGCAGAAGTCAGCATTGAAAATCTATGTTAGTGCAAACAGCATAGAATGCGATTATAAAAGTCATTGGTGGCCCAAGTTTGAAAATTAAATATATTAATTACTATAAATATCCTTTGGGCGCTGAAATAATAAGTAATACGTATATTTTTTTGTAATTGAAGTAAATACGTATAATTTTATGGTCGCAGACCTACTTTATCAAAGCAATAATATGGCCTCAAGCGGTGGGCCGCTTTGTGAAAAGGATTCAGTGGGCATGAACCAAGCACGAACAATCAGTACAACTGTCATGGGCTTTTTATTATGAATGTGATGCTTTAGCGTGTGTTTTTTATGATATTTTTATAGCTGTTTATGCTTCGTCCTTCGACTACGTGTGATGATGATGTATACCTCACTCCTGACGAAGACGCCGTGGCTCTGTCGTCTCCGCCAACACAGCGTGTTCGGCGTGGTAGGTGACAGCAGTTCACCCACGATCAGCAAAATGAAAATCAACATTAATATGTTGATTTTCGTTGGGGAGATTCACATCATTGTTAAAACTAATGTTTTAACAACGATGTGAATCTCCCCATTACTCTGCCTTCGCAGAGAGATATGACTACCCGGACGGACTTAAAAATTTCAGGTGGTGTCAACATGTCGTCCGAAAACCGAATAAAGTGTAGCCAGTGCTCCCAGCCTCGTTTTTTCAAAGGTAACCGTGGACGTGTCACCGTTTACCTTCAATGGAAAATAACACAAAGTTTCAAAATTTAAACACACAACCGGATTTTGGAGAAACTTTAGGAAACTTTAAATCTAATTTACCAATTATCAAAAGAATTCCCCGTGGTGCACGTCTCAGTGTAGCCAAATGTCTCATTGACGACGTTAAAGATGTTAGTACTTGTAATTCCATTGAGGCTTGGGAGCACTTGTGGACTTTTCCTTTTAGAATTCTCCATGTTTCGAAAAACCCTTTAGATCACAATTCACTTACTAGCAAAATTAAACAAAATTGTCAGCAAAATTCAAAATCTTGGCCTAATTTTTCCTTCCGTAAAGCCGGTGTCTTCTACTAACTATCGTTTGATAGAAGACAAGATGAGCGAAGGAGACATTAGAGACTTAGCGAGACTTTTGTTTTCCGACGACACTTTGGCATCAAACACTTCAGACACTTTGCTGGCACTCAAGGACAAACATCCTTCTTCAGCAGCAAACCAAGATTTTACTTTACTTTACTTTACCTGCGACCATTGGAGAAGATGAGTGCCTTACAGCTAGCGTAGACGACATCACGTACGCCACTGCGTCGTTTCTGTTTCAAGATGCGAGTCAGGGCTTTGGTTACTTGGTTACATGCCCTACCTTCCAATAACGTAGGTAATCTTTTGGATGATAACTATTTTCGGATAGGCGTATCTCTTCGGTTAGATGCCCCATGTCTTGTCCCGCACCACTGCCAATGCGGCGATATGATCGACCAATTCGGACACCACGCATTATCTTGCACAAAAAGTGCAGGACGCTTTTCGCGGCACGCCTGCCTAAACGATATTATCCGTCGGGCCTTTGTCAGTGCCGGCGTCTCGTCAGTTCTAGAGCCTACTGTAATCTCGCGGGACGACGGTAAGAGACCCGACCCAATGATATTGGTGCCGTGGAAGATGGGACGACTTTTAGTGTGGGACGGGACATAAATTGACACACTGGCGTCGTCTCATCTTCCTGGCACAACAGAGAAGGCTGGGGCTGCTGCAGCTAAAGCTGAAATCTCAAACGGCACAAATATGAGTCATTGGACAGAATGTACCATTTTGTGCCGCTTGGGGTTGAGATTTTAGGGCTGTGGGGACCGGACACTCTAATATTGTATAAGGACCTAGCTAGACGTCTGTTAGAGGTGACACGTGACCAGAATGCTGGCATCTACTTTGGCTAAAAAATAAGTATGAATAGCAATACTTATTTTTTAGCCAAAGTAGATGCCAGCAACGCCGCCAGCATTCTGGCCACGTTACCTTCTGCCGCAGGTTTTTTAGATTAGTTTTATTTATATTTTAGTATAAGTTTTAGTGTAAGTTTTTTTAGTATGAGTTTTTTTTGTATAAAACTAGGAACTAAGTAAATTTTTTACTATCATTGATTGTAATATACTCGTACCTATACATAGCGATAAAAATATGAATTAAAATAAAAAATGACTTTATATTACAGATAGTGATTTATTTGTCAAAATTTATTTTATTAATATCGTGCAAATTAATTGTACATTTCATATTAAATTTATTTTTATGTATATTAGATTATAAGTAAGTATGCTATTTAAAATGTAATATGACTTGCCCAGTATAACAAACTGTTATAAGGCCAATAAATTATTCTTATTCTTAAGAAACATTTCTAATAACTATAACTATTAAAATTAAACCTACATCTACATCATCTGCATCTACATCATTTAACCTCGGTAGTGGTAACATATTTGAGCCATTTGGAGTTGAGATATTGGGTGGGGGCTGGGAGCTCATCTTGATTTCAAAAGCCTTTCTGGTTGCCTGGTGGATGCGACGCGTGACCAAAATGCTGTTGTTTATTTGGGTCAACGCATAATCATTGCGATTCAGCGTGGCAGCGAAGCCAGCATGCTGGGCACGTTGTCAACTGGCAGTGGGCTTGAGCATTTGGATTATCTTTAGACCTTCAAGGGTCTGTGGATAATCCAATTGTTTTTATGTAGTTGTAGTGTAGGTTTTTTAGCATATAAGATAGTATTGTATTTTATTGTAGTTAATAAAGGCAATTAAAAAAAGTAAAAAAAAACACAACAAACTAAATAAAAAAATGTATGCCAATATGTCTATTATATCAAAACATCGCCAGTGATAAGAAAATGGAGACAAGTATTCAACAAAAGTGATGTAAAAAACAATGCGGAGCATAATTGTAGGTATTCATTGGCAGTAGACTCACAAACTGTAACGTTTTATACAGCTCCACACTGTTTTTGCTTATGCCTAGCTTCTACTAAAGCGAAGCAGAGCGAGGAAATCTCCTAACCGCTACCTCTCGTAGTTTCGACCGCGCGCTCTGTACTCCCGAAGGAACCACAGCGAGCGATAAAAGCGTCATGCATAATGGAGTCGCGTCCGAAATCGAAAAATTAAAAAGTGCCGCCATCTGCCGGGCGGACTATCTCCCGGCTGTTTTGACGGCCCGTCCGGTGGCCAGATAATTACGCGGATCGTGTAACCCGAGCCTTATCCGTGTAATCGACTATGAACAGAGCTTTTGTGTTGCTCACAATGGAGATGATATGTTTTTTAATTTGCATTTTGTGTTTATTGAGTTCATGATTGACTGACAAGGTGTTCTGGAGATGCCGGAAATGCTTACATTTATTAACAACTAGCTTTTGCCCGCGGCTCCGCCCGCGTGGAATTTGACTTTTGTGCTATCTCACAGGAACCCTTTATTTTTGGGGATAAATAGTAGCCTATGTCACTTTCCGGCCCTTGAACTATATCCATGCCAAAAATCAAGTGAATCCGTTGCTCCGTTGCTATGTGAAAAAGGAACAAACCAACAAACTTTTCGGATTTATAATATTAGTAGGTATGATGATATATTATCTGTATATCTGTAGCTTAGGGGATTCGGGTGAGTGGTACTCAAGAAACGTCTTTGCCTACCCGAGAGTAAAATAAAGTCTAGGCATCTATTTTTCCAGGGTAAAAGGGAGGAGCTGCCCCACTTAATAGTAGATTGTATCATATGGGAGCAAAATAATATTTTTACGGCGAGGGTGCTTTTTTGGATCCAGAGGAGAGATTCTAGCCTCGTAGCGCCCACGCGCCTTCTCAAAACCCATATTTGACATGTCCGTTACGGCCCATAGCGCTTCTAGACTGAGACTGAATTATTGCCCAAGGACCTTTGAAAAAGATATTTTTAAAAAACCGCTTCAGGCTTTTTAAACTTCACGACATTTCGAAACAGTTTGTTTATACTTTTAAACGAAATAATATAAAACGTTTACCGATATGCTCTCATTGGCTGTGACAATTCATACACGTCACATTAACAAAAATATCTGACGATATGGGTGACTCGCTCAGACCTGGCGAGTAAATAACATTTTTATGGAAACCTTTTACTTTCTAGTACGGCTTTTAGTAAAATCACATAAATTAAAGATAGCCTATGATATGATTATTTAGCGTCTATCATTGCAATCTTCGGTTTTATTTTCTGTAGAAGAAATATGTCCTTTGAGAAGTACCATAGGTCATACTGTAACATGATACATATATTTTTTTGATTCCTCAGTGTTTATATACGTTTTTAGGTAAATAAAAATAAAAGAGGCCTCATTGGTGTGTATGATTTTGGTATACAAACCTACTTTAGCTACATGGCTTTGGTATTTTGTTCACAGCATTGCGTCAAGAAGAAATCAAACAAGCCCTAAATATGGTTGAATTAAGAAGGTGAAAAGCAATTGACACTGTTTAGAATTGTAATGATTACCTAAATTATCATTATGAGGGTACTTCTAAATAAAAAATAAATAAAGATATGGTTTTATAAGCAAGTTTAGTTTGCAATTATTATAAATATTGGTTGAATTAAGAAGGTTGTAACCAATTGAGGCTTTACCTAAAAATACCTAATGATGATTATGAGGGTATTTATATATAAATAAAAATGTAGTTTTTATTATTTTAAATTAACATATTAATACATAGTCATAGCGGCGCAATGGCCTTTCTAAAGAACAAAAGATAGACAGTTAATTTTACATTTATAATCATTACATTCTATCCAAAATTATACCAGGAAAATCTCATTCCATACCGATAACTCTAACATTAAAAATTTTGGATATGAAGTCTTAGGCGTTAATGGGTATTTATGTTCTTTGAAAAGGACATTCGGGCGGTAATCAAGTTTGAGTCTCAAAAGCTCTGGGCGCCAGGAGGCTAGAGTAGAACCCCGAGCGTAGCGAGGGATTCTTTAGTAGAATCCTGAACGTAGCGAGGGATTCAAAGTACGTCGCCCGAGACAAACATATATTTTGCGCCCGAGTGGTACACTCTAATTTTTATCACTCTCTATGAGAAAATAAAAGGCGACTCATAATTTACTGTAATATTATTTTTTAATAAAACGTAGAGTAACAAATAAATTGAAATTAAATGGTATCCAATAATAAAACAAAAGAAAACTTATATTAACATTATTTTCATTCATTTTCTTGGCGCTGAACACTAACATTACAAATTCTTTCAAATTCAAAGAGTGCGCGGCAAAGATAATTCCGGCGCACTCATGAACACTAATAGATATGTTCCGAATTCCAAAAGTGCGCGGCGAATATAATTCCGACGCACTTATAAAAATTCTTTTAGAAAACACCACCTTTGGGCGCACTAAAAGACAAGTAGTCCTTTTTAAATAGATGTGATGAAAAGAATATTTACGCCAATGCAGACATTCATTTATTTATTATTCTAATGTGTTTCATCCTACTATTTTCTTCACTTTTTACAATTCGTAAGGCTTCTGCTACTGGTCTAAGGTGATCTGTAGCTAGATAAAGAAGAGTGAAAGAAGAAGCGTCCTAGAGAGCTGAACTATAGATTCAGATGATACCTAGGAATGACCCGAAAATGCCGCTGACAAAAATGTTAGTTTGGTATAGGTAATTAATATCATTTGCATCGTAGTAGATACTTACAGCTCACTATACGACGGTTCCCTCCTCTTTTTAGGGTTCCGAACCTTAAACGGAAAAAAAGGAACCCTTATAGGATCACTTTGTTGTCCGTCTCTCCGTCTGTCTGTCTGTATGTATGTCAAGACTCTTTATCTCTGGAACGCGTAGAGATATCGATTTGAAATTTAAACTATCTACGTATATTTATGATGTTTTGCAGTGGTGTAAAAGAAAAACTTCTCAATCATTGTTTAAAAAAGTTAGAGCCGTTTATGTCGTAAATAACCGCAAATTTCGACACTCACAAAAATCAAAACCTACAGGGTACTTCCCGTTGACATAGAACTTTGAAATTTGGCGACAAGCATTGTCTCAGAGTACACATATCTAAAAATTGTACATTTTTATTTAAATCACAAACAATAGGGCCTCAAAATTCACAACATATGGGTTCAAATTTCAAAGTGAGTGAATCGTATCATGTAAGGTATCATATAAAAGAACTTCATTAGCACATGCTGCAACAGGTTTTTAATTATTTTAACAATGTGTAATTATCTATGTATGACGAGAAAAGTAAATAAAAACTTTTTGTCGATGGTTATAGTATAGAGATTTTAACAATTTACTCCCCAATTTTGTGAAATTTTCTGGATTTGTACGGAACTCTAGATGTGCGAGCCTGACTCGCACTTTTCCGGTTTTTTTTAGTTTTAAATATATATTTTTTTCAGTTTTTCTTTTCAAATCAATTTGACCAAGTAGAATCAGTGGTAGTAACCAGTAATTATAAAAGCAATATGAAATAAATTAAAAGCAAAAACATCTATTTGATAAAATGGTTTTATTTAATTGCTCTAAAAAGTCTTATAACCTCATTATACACAATTTATATGAACATATAAAGCTTTTTGCTATTAATTATTTTTTAATTTTTAGTTATGTAACCTGCATTATTATCATCAGTGAACCATTTCATTTAATACCCATACTATAAGAAAGCATTAAAACTTAAGACTAAAAAAAGTGATGTCGGAATAATCGGATTTTTGTATGTATATATTTTTATCTGAATATTTTTATCCAGATTGCTCAAATTTGAGAGTTGTCATCCAAAATGAAGATCTTGTCGATTTCACAGCAGTAGTCTTGAGTCAATAATAACAGAGATAAATCACTTTTCAGTTTGACAACTGTCATCCAAAATGTTGATCTTGTTGAGTTCTATCACTTTTGGGAAGACATTAATGGTCTAGAATCGATAATGACCGAGATAAATTGAGGTTTGAGGTTTTGACACTTTGAGGTTTGATAGCTATTACTGTGACACTCGTGACAAATCACACGATCTGATTTCGAATGTGTTCGAGAGATTTTACTCATCTGCAGCTTAAGACTGAACTCTAGATGTGCGAGCCTTGGTTGTCGTTAAAACCTTTTTTCCCGCTAACTATTCATAGTATACTCGAATACTCTAGATTTAATGTCTAACACCTAACAAAGCCTAACACCCCAATGCTTATGTCGCCCATCTCGCCAAATTACACAAGTAAAACTTATTTTAGCTTGGAGCTCACTTTTTAATTTACTCTCAATGAAAAGAAAGGTCATTTGATACACATATTGCAGAAGTGCATTAAAAACAACTATTCATCTAGGTATATTAGATGATTCACCATATTGGATTTACAATGACGTCACATTACTTTTTGAGTTACTCTCAACCATCTCTTTCATTTGATAGCCATATTGTAGAAGTGCATTAAAAATAACAATTCCGCCATCTTAGATGGTCCGCCATATTAGATTTAGAACAATGTCACACACCATATCGCGCATTGTCATCCAAACTAAACGTGTATACAAAATTTCAGCTCAATCGGTTGAAGGTTACATACTTACATACATACATTGCAAATTAAATAAAAGCTTTTAAAAAATATCCTTAAACTGAAAAACAAAATTTTCTAAAAAATTATAAATATTAAAATGAGTTGTTTTACTAATGAGTATTTTTTCTCATTTATAATATTTATAATGAAAATATTCGCTGAGACTATTCTAAATCTTGAAAAAATACGTCGACGAAGAGAAAATTTAAAGTGACATGCGACGAGAGTGCGTGGGTTACCTATGTGAAATTTCTCAACACACCGCGCTCTGCCTAATGTGCAAACCATGTACTTATCACTTAAATAATACAAATTTTCTTCGCATTTCTTCTCTTTTTTTTTCTTCCGGCATTCGTTGCGTAATTTGACTTTGTGTTTCTCAGCGACCACTGAAGTTAAACAACGGCTCGGCGGTCAGTTTTGATCAGTCAGATGGGTAATCTCGGGCGGCATTTCCAACTGTTTTAGCCGACATTGCTAAAGTAAACCAATAAGGGTACTTATATACCCTTATTATGTATATATTGTGTAGGTAGGTGCTGATGACGGCTGGGGTCGAAAAGTTCTCGAATGGAGACTAGGAACCGGCAAGCGCATAGTTGGAAGAAGATAGACTGATTGGTGTAAGCCGCCACCGGCCAGTCTCGTTGGAGACCTATAGGAGAAGCCTATGTCCGGATTTGGACGTCCTATAGCTGAGAAGAAGTACCTACCTACATAAGTAGTTTTATTTAGATGGAAATACCGTTCTAAAAAAATAATTTTACCAATTGCATACAACAATCACTCGTTCATTCTCTTATATCTTATACTAATAGGTTCATTCTTCTCGCTACGGTTGAAAGCATCGAGACCAATCACGTTAATCTAAGTTTCAATTAATTTAAGTTTCAAGTAATAATTTGTCTAAGAGTATATAAAAAGAACAGTAATATAAATATGTTAAATATCTAGTTTACTGTAAAACTCTAATGTTACAAAATAAAAACTAAACATTCAATAAATTACGCACATTTCCTTTAAAAAATACCTGTACATATATCTAACGTGGTAAATAAATTGATAGAGACCTACCTATAATTACCGTATTACCTATAAGTTAAACATGTAAGTATAATCGCTATTTCAATTTCTTCATAGGAGCAATGTCTCAGTGTTAGAATTCTTTACTAGGTAGAGTCTTTTTGCCATCGAGACACTCTACAATTTCAACCCTAGAGTAAACATAAATACCTATACGTTCAAGTCTCGAGCGTAAATGCGTAGGTACGTTCAATGTAAGCGTGCTACTCTTTCCTTCTTGGCAGGGTGTAATCAAGAGCCAACTAAACGACAAAATAAAATTGTGATTAAGTTGCAAGATGACAATCCTGATCAAATTCCTTTTATAGGTAATTTTTAACAAAACGGGATTCTGCTAGAGAGCAATGTGACAGTAAAATAAAATAAAAGTTTTGAGGATGTCGGAGGCGCGTCAGGTGACGCAGGCCGCAGCGGCGAGAGACGGAGCAGGCGAGGTCGCAAAACTTGCAAATTAGAGCCCGTGTTTCCCGCCGGCCATAATTAGACGTGCCAATCGCGCTCTTGGCGATCCGTCAAGCTTTTCCCAGTCGGTATCGCGAAAAGGTAACCAGCGGGAGAACTGAATGGACCAATTAAATAATTCAGTAATTCGCGGAGCGCCGCGCCGCCGGCGACGTAAACATGCGTGAGACGCGGCGAGGGCGGCCGGAGTGGAGGGGCGAGGGCGTGGCCTGTGACGTCACGCGCCGCCAGCCTCAGTCGGTCAACACCCGGCGGCAGCAGCGGTCGCGGCGACGCGTCGCCTTTTTCTTCCCCGAAAGTACGATATAAGACGCCAAGATTTTTGACCGCCAGTACCACTCACCCTCCAAGGTGTTGAAGTTGGAGGACGACCCTTGGGGGTCGTGCGCCATGTACTCGCCGGACAAGATGAAGTCCGGCGGGGGGCTGATGGCGCCGCCGGGCTGCTTCCCAGGCCGGTACAGCCCCACGTACCGCAGCGGCGACCCGCGCCGGTGCGTGCCCAACCCCAGCGTGAGTACCACTTCTCTAACGCCGCCCGGCTCCGTGGTGGTCGTGCTCGGCCCTCCCGCTCACGCGCCCGCGGCGGGAGCGGGACGCACGACTCACTTCCACCACGCTCGCACGACGCTCTGTTCACGCCTGCCCTGCTCGTAGCGCTCCAACGTCTAGACCCGAGCGACTCCGCAGGGCAGGCGAGTCGAGTACCTATCATGTTTACAAATTACACCTAAATAGGTATAAAGAAAAGTCAAGCACTTTCGGGTGCGGTGTCACATTGTTTACGTTACGGAATATGTAATAAGGTTACGTTATCGTAAGATGGTACACATTGATTTTCGTTCTTACCTTAGGCATGATATCTTGTCATAATCTTTTTTTCAGGTGTTTTGTGATAATCGTTTCATTTTCAGGAAGTGAAATGTATTTGCCTGGCGAATTATCTTGCTGGCTGCTCTGGCGATTGTATAATGGAGCTCCATGGGGTTGTGTTTGTTGTTTATTTAGAAATTAGCGAAATTAATGATGAGGTCAAAGTTGTATATAGTTCTCAGTACAGTGTTTTAATCTCTTTCAGTACTAAAACAAATGTTGCATTTTTGTGCCATGTGCTTACCCAATTGAAACAAAATTAAAATACTTACACGCTAGTCAAATAATTTCAGGCAAACCTTGATCGTGTTTATTAAAAGTTTCCTTATGTTTTTTAGGAACAAACTGACAGCTTACTCGTATTTAAGTATAAAGACATCAAGCTTTCCGTAGCATTACAAATAAAAATAATGGAAGCAATTGCTTAGGAAATGAATACAGGAAATACAATTTTCGTAAATGGTTACAAATGGCCGCTCAAATGAATGTCTATTAAAAAGTTTGCATTGAGTAGGGTGCAAATCTACAAACTTTAGGTATTATGAGCATTTATACAAATAAAATGCTTTTAAAACGTTCGTAACATTATGAACACCAAGAACATTCATATTTTAACATTTACCATGTCAAATAATAATTAACCAATTACTGTTTTAATCGCCTTTTAATATTTTTTGCCTATTTTCAAAAACTAAATAAATAGATAATTTAATTCAACAGTTATTATCTAAGTATATAACAAACAAATAATCTCGTTACAATTAACGCAGTTTTACCCAGATAATGTAAATTGAATTTATTATTTGATTATCGATGTGTAATTATTTTTGTTACGAGCAAATATCACTTCGTCAATGAATACAGAAATAACAACAAAATTTGAAACAAAATCAATTCGAATAAAAATAATTTGAATAATAAATTTGTGTGTTATAATAGTATTTTGATTGAAACTGTGCAGTGTTTTGACTAAATATTTACAGAATAATATTATTAGTTGAAAGTTCAAAATACAGAGATTTGGTGAATATTTTGAGAAACAACGTGAAACGTTTGCCGCCGCGCGCCGGCCGACGGCTTGCCGATATATAGGTTTACAAAATAATACGTGCAATGAAAATGTGTTTTTCAAAACGGTATGAACAATTACCATTGAAATTAAACTCTTCAATGTTTTACAAATGCATAATTTAGTTTACGGTAAACTATGTAGGTAGGTATATAATGTTTTTTAACATATATTAGTGTTTTCTCATATATTGTTATATTTTTTAATAATAAAACCACATTTTGGATTCTTAGTATTTAATTTCCTGTTCCTAAACGATATAAATAATAAACAAAATAGTAAATAATCGAACAGCCTGGGAGTTAAAACGGTGAAAGCATTTAAGCCTTCTTATAAATAATAGGAAAACTTTGGCCATAGCGGTAGAATTAAATATTAATGTGGTTTAATAGAAAACAGCATAGATTTGCGTTATACCAAAATACGATAACCAAAATCGTAACCCTACGGATCCGGACTAAGCGGCCGTAGCGACAGCAGTATGCTACGCCGTCGGCAGCGTAGTCGGTGTAGCACTGTCTACGATTTTTGGCAGAAATTTGTAGTTTGTTGTTGCTGTTATTATTTTTTATTATTTCCTGGTTATTTTTTTAAATAAATGTGATAGTATGTATCTACTAAAAATATTACACGTGTCAATATAAACACTAAATGAAAAAACTAAATATTATTTGAATAATTGCGAGTCTATCAAATTATGTTAAAGAAAAAGTACATCCATAACAAAAAGATAATAAATCTGTAAGTTGTTTACCATTTAATAATACACATATTTATACACAAAAATGCTGCATTCACTTTTTGGACACATTGAATAGTTTTTAAAATTTTAAATTTGTGTTACCTATTTCGATGCTGAAAACCATATAAAGCTCAAATCAATTTGTCAATTGATTCACGTGAAAATTTGATATTAATTTGAAAAATAGGTTTAGTAAACCTTGTTTGTTAGTTTAATATGTATATTTTATGTGATTAGTTGAAGTGACCCAGCTTTGACCTCAAAAATTAAAACGAAATATATTAAGTTTTATTTTCAGACGGTGAGCCGGAGCTTCGTCTTCAATTTGTAATATTTACTGATAATTTTTGACTTTATTGGATTTTATGTAATTAATAATTTGACGGATCTAAAATTTACTTCGTAGAAATTAATAAGGAAGTTTTTAAACAGTGATCTTAAATAGCGCTTTAACAACAACAAAATTCAATAAATCAACAGGTACCACTACACTTAAAATAATTAGAATATTTGTAAATCAAAGGATGATCATACAATGCTCATACAGTGCATTAGCAGTTGCCAGTGTGCTCAGCATGCTGGCAGCATTTTCACTTATGTGAAAGGCAATGCTTACACGTTGAGTTTAATAAACACCAGCATTTTGGTCGCAAGTCGCGTCCATTGGACGGTCAGATAGATAAAGAGATAAATGTGTTTTTTTTTCTGTTATTGACATATCTACGTACTTACGGTAAAGCGCTACTTCAACACAAAAAAAAATCTGAAATAAAATGCGTAGCAACTTCGTCATCTTTCTACGTATGTTCATAGCTGCTATTTTATCGGTGGCTCTTAATTTTTCATAACGTATTTTACAATGTCAAAACACTGACCGCACACTTTCGCGATAAAACCAAAGCAGTTAAACCGGCATAACAGTCTTTTTAAATAAGTTTAAATTAAATGTAAGCCATCTTACATGTTTAAGAGTGTCTCATAACAGTTGTTTGTATGTTTGAACAATTCACATTTATTGCCAATAATAGGTATAATATAGTACAGTATGCTATTAGCAAACTGTACTATGCAAGTTGTACTGCTATTTTTTTAATGACTATCACGGCTGAAGTTACGAATTAAAAATATTTATTTCCATTTTTTGAAGCTTTTAAGTTAAAGTTTAGCTCCTTGATTAGTTAGCTATTTTTTTGATTGTCAAAATTCATAAATATGTATGAAAAAAGCCGTAGTTGTATTGTACTTTTAGTTGTATAATACATAAATAAAAATTTGCATTCAATATTGATCCAGTTTCGCTGCTATGGTTTTGCGGCGAAGGTGTACTAACTGCGTCAAATTACTGTCTTTGTAATCATTATACTTTTACAAACGTTTCGAAAATGCTATTAAACCTTTAACATTTTATTGAAAAAGATCTTAACAGATCCACTTATTAAATTTACGTACATACGTATAATTAATTTATTTAGAGAGTTAGAAAAGCATTCTGTTTTTCTAAAAATTGTCATTATTGCACCTATTTAACCGACTTTATGTCATAAATAATGTTATCTGTAAACATAAATATCATGAACATAAAAATAATATGTAACATTTTTACAGGGTTCTGCCACTCACTCGGCATGAATAATGAAACGCTAAAATTACACGAAATAAATTATTTATAATATCTATATCGAGTTAAGGTTTCAATGGTGAGAGTAAATAAATATCCGCCACATTTGTCTTTATCATAAAAAAAATACCATCTACATAAAATAGAAACAAAAACTATTATAAAAATTTAAAAAAATAATAGCATTTTAAACAGGCTTGTTTGCGAGCTCCTTAGAAGATATAAACATGGGTAAAATACAAAAATAAATAAAACATATTTACATATTTATATTGTTTTATAAAACAAATTAAAAGGTTCAAGCCTGCACCTGCACAATTCTGTAAATTAATGATAATATTCACTTTTTTTGGCTAGTAGTCAACCACCACTTACATCATCTTAATATTCTGTGTTATCATCATCTACGAAAGCATGTTTCCACACACTCTTTACAAATTATCAAGTATTACATGTAGTATAAAAAATACTTTATGATTTGATTTTTCTTAAACAAATATTTTTTGACTTTAGTAATAACTATTAGTAGTAGTGGCCTAATGGTACTACACTCGCCTACAACCATACGGTCTAGGCTTCAGAAAATCTCAATCCCGTGCCAATGAGTACTTTGAGACTTTTGTACATATTTTCACACGACTGAGCCGGAGAAGAAATCCGACAGCGTATGTGAACCCACCAATCCAGCATGGAGGATTTAATCCAATTGCCATTCGTAGGTAGACAGTTCAGCAAAGGACTATCAAAAAGTCGCTACAATAATAATTATTATTTTATACTATTTGTATCTATGTCATATTACCGTTATCACTTTACCATGTCATATTTGTCGTATTTTTTATGGAATTCAGCGCCATACAACCACTTTTACTCCTAGGAACATTATGATTAGGAAAATTGATTTAGTGTTTTTATTATTTTCCGCGGAAGTGTCTTAACTTTTTCTTTCATAAAAACCTTCTCCTGACAATAACAAACACAATAAACAAACAATTAGCGAAATCGGTCTAGCCGTTCACGCGTGAGGCCATGATCAATGGAAACAGGGATTCATTTTTAAATAGATTTCAATAGCCATGTGATTAATTAGTTCACTTATCCAAGCGTATTTGCCGAAACGCATTATTCGCAATACTGTCTCTGTTTTAAGGAAGCATTTCAACACAATTTAATTCGCAAACGATATACGAATTCGTTTATTTTAAATAGTAACGATAGGCAAGCGAAATCGAGAATTTATTTAAAACCTGTTCTCCTGTAAACCATTTAACTTACGATATAAAAATAGGTGTGCTATGTTGTATAGTGTATCTCTGCTTGTGAAGTCGTTACCGTAGACAGATTTTAGAGGCGACTTCTTTTTACCGACCTCAAAAAATTAAAGTTTTTTTTTTTGAATGAATGTTACTCGATTGTCCTATTATTATTATTAACTATGGACCGATTTTATTTATTCTTTTTTCGTTTGGTAGTGTCGACATCGAACGTGGTCCACTTAAATAAGATCTTTTTTTTTTCATATTTTACTAATGTAATAAAATTTATTTAAGCAAAAAACTTATAAAACATCAAAACAAATTGAAATTAGCTGGGTTGCTTTTGAGATCAAGATCAACAACAATCTAACAATGACTTGCATCGATTCGAGCAAAATACATATACGAATTTGGTACTTTTAAAATCGTAGTTTTACTATTGAGTACCTTATACATTTTATAAATACTCAAGTAAATTTGAAATAACTGATTAGAAATCTGAAATTAAGTTGAAAACTAGAAGAAGGGATCGACTTGATTTTTACATGGGTAAAGGTATTCTTTTGAAGATTTTTTTATAGTTTAAAAATTGGAGAGGGTCATAGACACAGGCTTTTTATTTTATAACAAGATAATTTTTGGCAAAAAATAGCATGACCGCATTCACCCGTTTACAGAATTCGCGAATATTACGAAAGGATCGATGTCACATTTTTGTTGATTTATCAAAAATGGCTCAGCCGGTTTCAATAAAATTTAAATGGTGGTCCCATTTTTGGACATTTTGAAGTATACTTTTTCCAATAAAAAAAAATTGAAATCGGACTACTACAAAAAAGTTACGTGATTATACATAAAAAATGTATATAGGTTAATATACAATATACATATATAATATACGCGTCGAATTGAGTACCTCATCCGGTGGTACGTCGGTCAAAAAAAAATTGCTATGGTAAATCACTTGAAACAAATCTTTATTACTTTTGTATTTTTATTTCAAACAGATCTGAATGTTTACTATTACCAACTTCCACTTGACAATTTTAATTTCAAAAATCTTAGAAATAAAATGCACGATAAAGATAGTTTATGCGAAACCAAAAGAAACCAGACCTTGCAAAACCATAACCTCAAAACAAAACATCTGAATATTTGAAGCTAAAATAACTTTAATAATTTTCCAACAAACTTTATGTGATATTAACTGTAACAGCAAATTAATAGGTATCGCGGAACATACATACGGACAATGTTGAAACATTCAAGCAAATAAACAATTTACAAGTGCTATTTGTCCTCCAGAACTGTAAGGCCTTGTGTTAGAACTTCAGTATTCATCAAAGCAATTAATATAGGTATAACGTAAAAGAGCAGAACTGAAGCAATAAATCGTGCCTACCTTTGATAGAATACCCGGAAAGATATAGCACCATCCGCTGTGTTGCGGGTGTTTGAAGCTGCCAGCATTAAATAAATCAAGGTAGTAACAGAACCCGGCAGATACATAATTAGAATACAATTTTTTTTCGTATACATTTACACGGAACCGCTATGCAAACGAATTTTAAATCATCCGTTTTTCACCGCTTCAAGCTATCTAAGCCTTAGGTGACAACAGTAGTTACTAAAATAAAAAAATAAAGCAAACAAATTTCCTCTAATAATTATGCTTGACAATGGTACCACAGTAAGTAATTATTGTTGCGGTACATCAATATGGAATATGCCAGATCGATGTTGCGGTAACATTGTCAAGGGTTCCACATTGAAATAAAAATAAGATTTTTCATGGCACTAATACTTATGACATTACCTATTGCTGTCCTTTTTAACGCGTGTGATAGAAAAGTGATACAATGATACAATGATTTTATTAGTCTGTGAAACTAGGTAATATGTGTACATACACAGGTGTTATTAAGAAAATTATTGCAGTTTGTAGTGCACTAGCCTCCACCTTCATTGGTATACAGACGTTTTGAATTCAATTGTAATTGAAGCTATACAATTATTGTAACAAGGAAAAATATTAATACAAAAGCTCACCAACTGAATAAAAAGATAGGTATTTTTGATGTTATACAAAATCAAATAATCACAAAAAAATAAAATGTCAATGTTTATGGATACAATACGTCAAAAGTCAAAATTATACATACAGAAAAAAAATCACAGAGTGTCACCTATAATGCTGTCAGATAAAAACATGTTAACGTTATAGTAGGCTTTTACTAATAAATTATTTAATAATTTTTTGAATATATTTACATTAGTTTAACTACGTATGTATTTATTGTATGTAATTGGAGCGAGTGTCAGTGATGTTTTAGTTCAATTTCATCCATCCATCCACCCATCACCCATAGGACGGCCACTGCAGGATATAGGCCTCCTAGATAAGCTGCAATATTTTCGCCGCGGCTTTAGAACTTTCGTTATATTATCTAATACCTACTGCTATCATCAAATGACACATACATTCTTTTCATTTAAATTTATTTAGGTTTGCGTTTGACCATATCCTACTTGACCATAAGCATAGATGGGGTACAGGGTATACCGTTACCTCTAACCTTAGACGTTACGTTAAATATATACACATATGTAGGTAAGTCTCGGTTGTTTTGATCAGTTAGCTATGTGGCTTTCAGGCAGCTAGTAAAATTAATAATATCAATCTTATTTAAACTACTTTTTTACGGCGCCTCAATAAAATGTGACCTATGTGTTTAGAGGAAAAGAGGAGGTACTATGTTCGCCTGTAAGTATGATTTTTTTGTGTATGATTGTGATTTGGTATACTTTAGAAGGTGTCCCATTTAAAATCGGCTGGGCCGTTTTTGATAAATCAATTATAATGCCTACATGGTTCTCACTTCGATTTGTACAAATTATTCTATCCTAGGTAGAAGTAGGCGGTGCGATATTTTGCGTAAAATAATCATGAACTCCGGGGATTCAATTCATGGCCAGACAGAGATTTGAATGACGAATTTAAAAATATCTATAATATATAAAAAATATCTGTTCTGATATAGGTGGTCTGTGTTCCATGGCATTATCCACAGAGAGTCCTAGTGCGCGTCTTGAGCGTGAAGCGCTTTTTATTTATTTATGTTCATTGCACGGCGTGCGATATCCACTTGATGTTTTATGAAAGGTTTCTCGGGAAATGCACCCATTTGGTCCGTCAAGGTTTTTGATACAATCAATAACTATTTCGCCACTTTTGCTGGAAATACCATATAATGACGTTGAATCTTCATTTTCATGTGAAGTCAGGGGCTATACCAGTGTAATTACTAAGTAGTGACTAATAGTTCATTAAGGTTTTGTTTGTAGTCTAGTAGGAATACCTGTACATTTTTTCAGGGTAAAACCGATAAAATTAGTTTCACTTTTTATTTTACTTTCGTTGTAATCAATGAACCTGAACTATCTGTTAGGTAATATAAATACCTAGGTACCTTATTCTATCGTGTAAACAGTACAAAGTTCTATGTAAGTACTTACCTAGTAAGCATAGTACTTACTTACGTTGTAACATTTATAACTGAGCGCTATCGTGGCTCGGATCACGCTTAAATTGTTGACCCGGTTATGTTAACTGTTAAGTTATGTCAGAAACTTCTGGTACCGAAACTATGACACTAGGACTAACCACTTGACCTACGGATACGAGCTTACTTATTACCCGATATTTTATGGTAATTTAATGCATTTATGAATGTATTTAGGAGTGTTAAGTATATTTTATTAAAAGTTAAAACGCATTCAGGTAATGCAAACGCCATTAAAGAGGCATTTTCAGCAACTTTGAATTTTTTTCTATCTTATTTATCTATATATTATTATCTTACAGCGTTAATAGTTAATATTCTTTATTTTAAACTTTCAATGTGAACAACCAAATGGTTAACTAACATTCTCTTCATCTAAATATCTTCTAACTCATCTAATTCAGGGCCAACAGCATTTAACAAAAATTAACACGTCCGCTGCCGGCGGGTAAACAAATAAAACGACAGCCAAACCTTTAACTATAACTTTCATTATATACGAACAAATCTACCGTGTCCGTTCCCGAGTTTATTGCATTTCGACGGCCTATCGTTATCTCGCTTCGCTCTTTGTTTTCGGAGGTGGGAGTGAAAGGGAAAGATAGCAGTGACGGCTGCCGTCTTATTTTATTCATGCGCAGGAATGCGAGATGGACAGATGCCGATTTTGGTGGGTGCGACAAGAAAGCAGAAAGTAACCCAAGGCCGTCTGCGACTGAAACGCATGGGGCTACAGTCCAACGATTGTTATCCGACTTATATATAAAGCCTACTATCATAAAGGAGGAACGATAATAAAAAGGAGAATGCATCCATTGAAGCCCGACGTCTTTGAAAATTTGTAAGCGTGGTTTGTCGCGGAGTACCTACGTGCCTACTTTCGATACTTATAATGTAGTAATCATGTATTGTATAAGGTTAGAGCACACTAGGGGCATTAAAAATGAACATGAGATTTGACGTTTTATAGATATAAAATACTGGCTGCGCCCCGCGGTTTCACCCGCGCAGCTTACGTTTGTGTTTTGGTTACAATACTTATTAAAATATTTAAACTCTAGGTATTTTTTTTTTATATTTTATCATGCGATGTCAAGTTTTTGTCATTTATTATCATTATAAAATTCAATCATGCTGTCATGTTTAATTATTATTATATTAATTTTTTTTTTCGTTTTTTATGTTTTGTTATTATTTTCCATTTACTTATTAATATTCTATGATATCAATAACACTAATTGTTACTCCTTATTTTCAACTTTCAGCTTGCCTTCTGGCATAGGCCTCTTCCTGGGTCTTCCATTTTCTTCGATCTTGTGTCGTTTGTTTCCAATTAGAACCACCAACTTTCCTGAGATCATCTTCCCTTCTGAGTTGTTGTCTCCCCTTTTTTTCTTTTTCCATCTCTAGGGTACCATTCTACTACATCTCTATTCCACTTTCCTTTCCTGTCCCTCATCATATGGCCTGCCCAGCGCCATTTTTGACATTTTATTACATAACTAATGTTTCTCTAAACATATTCAATAAACAAAACTCTAGGTATAGGGGGCGTTTAATATTTTCTCCAGCACCTGATCAAAATATAATTTTATTATGTTTTTTTATTATGCAGACAAATACATAATCAAAGGACAGATCGCTATAACTGAATGGTAACTTTTAAAGCAAAAAAAATAAAATCCACATACATTTACAGTAAATTCATCATCTTCCGGAAATCATCTGTACTATTTGAAATCACCCGATGATCTGATGATTGGAATCTCAGTAAGAGAAGTATTATGAATCATAAACGTCAACCGTCTTTTCTGGTTGGAGGAGAATATCCAGGTGGCCAGAAATCATCGATAAAATAATACTTGCTGAGATTTCGGATTTCAAACCCAATTGCCTCATTTCTCCATGATAATGATCGCCATGTTTGAATTACTCGTATGTCATTCTTCAAAAGAGAATCTGGACCACGTTTTTGCAATTGGATACTATGATAAATACTATGATGAAAGTGAGAGCGGTAAAGCAGTGACAAATTTGGTTGATAGATAAAAAGCTGTGGCCGTCTCCTCTATTTTCTTAACTTGGTTTCAATAAATCTGGAATTCAAACATGTCATCATGTCATAATTACTAAGTATGTCAAAAATTTTGATTAATCAATCAAATACACTAAAAAGTTTCAATT
The DNA here is from genome assembly GCA_949316475.1 of Hypomecis punctinalis. NCBI lineage: Eukaryota > Metazoa > Arthropoda > Insecta > Lepidoptera > Geometridae > Hypomecis > Hypomecis punctinalis. The sequence continues at coordinate 1,474,848 of OX438794.1, read as the reverse complement.
CCTACGTCGAAATCATTCGTCCCAAAAATAGTTTTTTTCCCTTTTTTAACGCTGATAGGCGATGCAATTCAGAAAAATACGAATCACTTGGTGAATTAATTTTCTTTAAGAATATTTATGCCAATTTTCAAGTCAATCGGCCCAAGAAATACCGTCCTCCCATACTAACTTTACCTGGCTATTTCACCCACTTCGGGCTTGAATTTCGCAAAATCCGTTCTTAGGGAGCACTTATACATCATATACTAAAAAGAACCCCCATGTAAAATTTGAGACTACTAGCACTTGTAGTTCTTGAGATTTCGTGATAGGTGAGTCAGTGAACCACGATTTTATATATATTGATTAATGTTTATACTGTGAATAATTGCCTTTATTAACTGCAACTAGAGAATACAATCCCGAGCTTGTTTTTCAATCCCGGGATTACGGGATTTTTGATACATAATTCTGGGATCCTGGGGCTATCCCGGGATTAGATAACATGGTTTTTACATGGGGCTCCAATGAAAAAACTTAAGTGATATAAAAAAGTTTTGAATATCGTTACAAAATTACACAATACACAAATGAAAATAGAAAACAAAACAGATGGTACAATTTTGTAAGAAATCAAGAAGACAGCACTAAAAATTTCAAAAATGCAATCGCAGAAATATCAGAGCACCTAATGCCTTTGAAGCCTGCTTCGTAGTTTATTGCCAACATAAGCAGCAGCTGAAAACGCTCGCTCAGGCTCTACGCTGGTTGGAGGAATAGACAAATAGTTACCTACCTATACGATGCTAAAGGTGGGCATACATGGTGCGATGAACTGATCAATTTATCGCATCAGTCCAACTGTCCATAACATTTTTCTCCACACTCGGGCTTCAGTTCAGTTTTTAACTGACGTAAGTAGTTATACTCTATAAAATTTAACTTGACCTCTGCGACAGTGACATCCCAACAAGCAAAATAGTCGAATAAGGAAACATTTACTCGACTAAACATCGAATAGTTGTTGAATAGTAGCTACATACATACAAAATTGTGCAGTAAAAGTGTTTATGTTATGTCTTAGTGCAAATCGTATAGAAGTGCCCGTATCTGGCTTACGTCACAAATAAATGCTATACGAGGGCTATAATAGTGTTTGATTTACTATTTAATGTGTAAAAAAAGCTTTTATACGACAATTACCTAACATACTTTTTATTTAGCAAATTTGTCGAATACTAGCTACCCGGTGATTAAATAGCAACGTAGTTTCTTTTATAACACGGTAAAAACACAAGTCGAATTATAGTTTTCCAATTACAGTTACAGAACCTCAAGTGTAACAATTTTATTATAGCACTTTTATTCGACAAAATATTGAGTAAAAGAGTTTTTGGTACTTTTATTGCTGAAAAACCCAAAACATGGCCGCATATGAATGCAACGCAGTCACATTTATTCGACGAATAGTCGAGTTAGTATGATATAACAGCAACAAATTTACTAGTGTTCGCGTAATGGCTCCTTAGTAGCATATTAATAAAATTAAATGGAATTTATAAAATATATCTACAAAATTATTGCAAAAGACGCGTGGCCCACACATATATGTTAAATAATACATTACAGTTTATCGACCAAGTTAAATTGCCAGTAATTTTCCTATATAATTATGTAGATATACATTTAGATATAGAAACTGTATTATTTTTAATAAATACTAAATGGACATGACACCTCTGTCTTTTAATATTTTAAGTGACAAACACACAAAGACTGGTGCATTTGCATAACGGCACAGAATACGCAATCGTTCTAATTTAAAATGGAATAACAGTGCAAATTTGGCATTTAACGAACAAAAATGTCGAATTGTAGCAAATTAGCAGCGTTAACTTCACTTTATTGCTGATTAGTGGCAACATAAACACTTCAACTCTATCAATAAGGGGTACCGTTGCAGCTATATTGCTTTTACTGCACTAAATTGGGATCGTTTTGCTTTTATTCGATGTTTATTCCACAAATCATTCGTCCTATTTACACAGTTACTGTACTTCTACAGCACTTTTTAGTGCTATAATCTGCGCCTTTTTCGCGTTGTATAAACGTTGACTCGACGTTTATAGCACTAATTATGGAACTTTTATAAAACTAAACAGTAAAACCAAAACGTTGCCGCGACTGTTATAGCACAACTTTTTGCTAGTTGGGATTGACATAGAAGATTGACATTTTTAGAGTTGAGATAGTGGTGGAACAAATCGATTTTTAAACAATGTTGTAATGAAATCGAATGAGTAGTTGAAGGTGAGAAATTGGATTTTATTTACTTACTATTATTTAATATCAAGTATGTACATAAGTAAATAATGTTATGATATTAATGAAATACTCATAATAATGTAACGATAGTATTTATCGACGTTTTTCACTATAATCGATGCTAATGTAACATATAATTGGGTTTAATTTAATTACACATGTAAAAAATGTTATGATATTAAAATATACAATAAAATTAATGATAAGTTAAGTTTTATTTAAAATATCGTTAGTATAAACTATCGATATCTATACTCTATACTAATATTATAAAGAGGAAAGATTTGTTTGTTTGTTTGTTTGTTTGTTTGTAATGAATAGGCTCCGAAACTACTGGACCGATTTCAAAAATTCTTTCACCTTTGGAAAGCTACATTATCCCCGAGTAACATAGGCTATATTATATTTTTAAAAAAATTAGGGATCCTTACTAAAACTCCAATAATGTAACATAAGGTGTAAAAAAAAGACCTGAAAAATTCCTTACGTCGCGTGCGCTGAGAAAACTATTGATGATGGAATAAAATAATGTACTACGACTTTATAGAACACACCATAATTTGCAAAAAATGTCGCGACAGCATATATCTAACTATTATAGTTAAGCCGTAATAACTGTTCTTTTATTCTTAAAAATTAATTGAAATACCGTCGCAGGAAAAGGATCTTAATTTGTATCTTGGTATTAATCCTTATCAAAATAAATTATTTCATATTCAAGACTGTTTCAATAGCTTTATGCAACTTTTTAAATTATTTAATTCAGACATTTTATTACAAAGATATTACGAGTTCAAAAATGTAAGTATTATAAAAGTTTCGTTTCGCCGCTCACTTCGCTTGGCAATTCATGTACTTTGTACAATGTACATAATACAAAATTCACTTCGAGCAAATATCTATAGAGTCACAATCGTGAAAAAGTGTCCGAGCCAAAATCCTGCCCAAGCTACGTAGTGGGCAGGCTTTTTAGTTAGTCGTAAGGCGATTCCAAGCCGACTACAACGCCGCGCGATGCCAAAGTGCTCGGTTACAGGCACTTATTAGGTGACATAACGTCGAGATTCGAGGAAACGGGTCATTGATAATTGAGAAGGGTGCTTGGGCCATATCCACCACCAGTGCCAGGGCCCAGTGTGGGTTGGTGCAGATTGCCACACAATATTTTCCTTCGCCGAAAAGCCAATGATTTGAAATTCCGTACATAAGTTCCAAAGAAACTCATTGATACAGGATCGGGATTTGAACCCACCACCTCACGATTGTAGGACAGGCGTTACTACCACTAGACCACCAAAGTTATATATCTCCGCGATTAGTGTGTCGATTTATGTTTTATTGGTAGTAAATAGGTATGCAGTGGCGTAGCGTGCCTTGGAGGAGCCCAGAATCAAACATAGTTGGGGAGCCCAAATCACTCATTTCTCACAAAAGAAACAAATATCCTTGCATTAAATTGAAATAAATATATACCGCCTTACCGCAAAAGGTTTAAACACTGTTTAGACGTACAATTTGTACTGTTAAACGTTGTCTAAAGCCTGCGTAAAACTTTAGTGGTAAGACGGTTATTTATAAGTTGTCACTTCCTCCTAGAAATTGAGCTAGCCAAACAATTCAAATGAAATATACACTTTTCTTGCCTTTTTTTTCAGGAAATTGATAATTGATAATGAATAGAATATAATTACCTATATCAGCTAAGTAAGTCTAGCTGAAGACGATTTCAGTTGTTATAAAATTTCTGCCTCTTAGGACAACTTTTGGAAGAATGCTTAACCCGGGAAAAAAAGATATGATTTTTTCGGGAAGCACGAGATTAAGTGACATTGTGGATAACATTTTACTAGGTTTTGCTTACACACGTTAAGGCCCCTGTAGCCCGGGAGCCCCGTATTATTGACACGGCTGATACTGCGGTAGCTACGCCCCTGCACATAGTATGTGAAACGAATTGTCGACCTTAAAGTTCTCGAATGTAGACAATGTATTGGCAAGTGTAGCGAAGGTCTTCACGTGAATCTAAGATCTGGTCGTGACGTCCGGAACACGTTGGATGCCAGCGCTTCGATTCCTTCCATCACAGCTCTTTGGGTTAGCAAGTTGAAGAGGTCTTAGGTAGGGCACACAATTCGTAAGAGTAGAACTGATGTCCAATGTTTTTCAAAATTCTCGAGTGAAGACAAGATCAAGAAACTAACTTACATGGGTAGACTGTGGGTCTGTAATATTTTAACGTCGCTTTCATTCTCATCATTGTCATTTTCTGAAATCAGGGCTCAGTCAGAATCACTTTTATTTAGATATGCCAATACCTACTATCTCTTTTTCATAAACTTCGAAAAGTTTAAGACTACGGAAACTCTCGCGATTTGGGTAGGTTTTAACTCATCATAATGGTTCATATATACTCATATACTTTTTATTCATAACAGATAAATGTTACATGTCAACTTAATTAATCTTTCAGTACAGTTCACAATTATATCAATTAAATCAATTATGTCATCCGGTATGTCTAGCATGTGTGTGGCGCATATGTATAGCTAATCATACCCGGGCAAAGCCGGGACGGGCAGCTAGTTTTAAATAAAACTCTATCTAAAACTCTGTGATCACGATCATTCGTCGCCCATCACTAATCGGCATGCCCATAAATTATGACATTTACAGTTACTGTTTGTACTATTGAGAAATTCAGAACTTCATAGGCGTGATTTTTCTGACAGCTGTCGCAGAGATCAAGTTAAATTTTATAGAGTATACGTATTAATTCCCATTTTTCTCCATCAGTTGCTTCAGCAAGAAAATTTGATCAATTGTGCTACGGTTGCGTCGAAATCCACACTGGTAATCACCGATAACAGTCTCAGCATAGGGTTCGAGTCTTTTTAGCATAACGTAGGAAAGTATTTTATATGCAGTTGGCAACAGTGCTATTCCCCGGTAATTAGCACATTTCTTTCTAGATCCCTTTTTGTGAATAGGGCACACAATTCCAGTGTTCCACTGCTGAGGTACTTGTTCGTTATTCCAGATAAGCAAAAGTAATTCAAAAAGCTTTGATTGTGCGATTCCTCCACTGTATTTTAATAATTCAGAAGGTAGCGCATCAATGCCTGGAGCTTTATTGTTTTTAAGCTTCATGATAGCTTGCCACACTTCTTCAAAACTCAGGGGTTCCACATTTTCTTCATTTGCTTCTTGAACATTGTCCTGGACTTTCTCAACAATCGGTGGGCAGTTAAGCAGGTCACTGAAATATTGTCTCCACATATTCTTTATTTCAAGTGTATCTGTAACAAGGTTGCCTGATTCATCTTCTAGTATTTGAGTGTTAGGTTGGTAACCTTTTTTAAATGAGTTTATTTCTTGATAAAATTTTCTTGATTCTTTGGACGCAAAAAGAGTTTCCATGTTTCGAACAATTTTCTCCATGTTGTCCCTTTTGGCAGATCTTATTGCGTTTTTTGCTTCAACACGAATTTCTTTATGTTTCTGTTTCCACTCACAGTCTTGGTCCGAAAGAATCTTGTACTTCCTTCTCTCTTCAACTATCTTAGCACAATCATCTGTCCACCATTTATTACGCTTTTTTTTTGTTCTTTTTACCAAGAACTTTAAACCCTACTTCTTTTATAGTATCCCTTATCCTAATCCAAGAACCGTCTATATCACTATCAACTTCTAAATTTTGAAACTTGTTACTAAGCTCTAGTTGAAATTCTTTCCGTATGTGTTCTATTTTAAGTTTATCTATATTGATTCCCGGTTCCCTTGCTTTAAATGTCTTGCTATGTAACTTGATTTTGATTTTAATTTCAACAACTATCATGTAGTGGTCACTGTCGCAGTCTGCTCCACGGTATGTTCTGACATCTTCTATGCTTTTCATATGTCTTCTATCAACTATTACGTGATCTATTTGATTAACTGTCCTGCCATCAGGGTGCTTCCACGTACCCTTGTGGATGTTTTTATGAGGAAACATTGTGCTTCTTACGACCATGCTCTTAGAGGCTGCAAAGCTGATCAGTCTCACGCCATTATCGTTAGATTTTTCATGCTTGCTGTGTCTGCCTATGGTAGGCAAAAATATTTCCTCTTTACCTATTTGGGCATTTAAATCCCCCACCAGAACTTTCATATCGTACTCGTGTAACTGATCGTATACTGACTCGAGCTCTTCATAAAAGTCATCTTTGTCGCTGTCATCGGATACCTCAGTGGGTGCATGTACATTAACCAATGATATGTTGTAGAATTTACTTTTAATGCGTAATACGCTAATTCGATCGGATACTGGGTCAAATCTTATAATATTTCCCAAGAAAGATTTGTCTATTAAAAAGCCTGTACCAAGGATGTGTTTGTTTATACTATTTCCACTATAAAACAAAATGCTTCCATTATCTAAGGGACATTCGCCACTACCCGGCCATCTCACTTCTTGGAGTGCTGCAATGCCTATTTTATATCTTTTCATTTCATTCATCACTTCGTATAAGGCCCCGGGCCTATATAAACTTCTAACATTCCATGAGGCAAATCGAGAGTCCGTTAAGCCAAGCCGGTGGTCGTGTGGGTTAGGATCAGATCGTTTATTTCTTAGTATCGGTTTCGTAACGTTGAGTTTTTTATGTGGGAGGGGTGTTAACCCGCCGCACAACCCCCAGAATGCCGGAGGACCACATCCTACTTTGGTCAGCGGGTCCATCGGACCTAGCCGGTAGCTAGCTAGGCTGTACTACCGACCGTTCCCCCAAACTGCGGTATATACACAGAAAATCGTTAAACTACAGCTCTATATCGGTACATTAATAGCTGGCCACTTGGAGTGATGCAATAAACTGATCAGTTCATATCACCGTGTATGAGCATATCTTAAGTGACATCTACGAATTCCTGTGTTGTACGTATCGTACGGCGTATGTAAGGGTTGTTTTTGTCGATATAATTTAGGTAAGGTTATTGTCAAGGCGCAACAGACTATGGAATGCAAACTTGACCGTTTGTGACAATCTCGAAAATTGCCAGATTAGCCAAGTACGATCCCGGGATTTTCGGGGCTAGAAAACGGTCGGGATCCGAGATAATATTCTCTGACTGCAACTCTATATAAAACTACTTGAACTAATAAGAACCGTACATACCTACTACAAAAATCAAGTGCATCATTTATAGCGCCATGAAAATTAAAAATTATTTATATGTTCAAGTGCCAGAAAAAATGACATTAGCAAAATTTACTTTAAATTTGATAATTAAGTACTTATAAGTATTATTTACAGCTTCATGTCGCTATTTCGATACTTTGTCAACGGATTTAAGAATCTATTCCCACACAAACGCGTCCAAATATCAGTGCACACTAAGCGCAATGTGACAGGAAACATCACAACTTTACCCACCTATTTTCCAAAGTTCATACTTTCCAAAACAGGAAGATTAAAATGAATTGACCTTTATGACTTCAGCTATAAGATATATTATCGCGTAACTGGAATAGAGGACTGACGGGCTTGTCAGACAATAGAAGCTTTGTAAAATTTGTCTGGTGAACGTACCTAAAGGCAAGAGTCGTGTGATGCTATTCTATTCCTTGTAGATATATAAGTACTAGCTTTTGCCCGCGGTTTCACTCGCGTGGTATTTTAATTTTTGTGCTATCTTATGTGAACATTTTATTTTTCTGGGATAATAATAAGCATATGTCACTTTCCGGCTTTCAAACTATGTCCATGCGAAATATCAAGTCGATTCGATGATTCGTTGCCGCGTGGAAGAGGAACAATCCAACAAACACACTTTCAGATTTATAATATTAGTAACTATATGATACTGGAAAAATGAAGGCTTTTTATTCAAGTTACAGATGAAGAATATTTCACTAAGGCTTTTGTTTCTCGGCTAGTCATCTGTGAGACGTTTGTAAAGACTTTTCTTTAAAGAACATCGAAATAATTTTTGCTGTTGAATAAAAATACTTGTTTTAGTACTTTCCACTAAATGCGAAATGCGAAGTTAAAATCGACAGAAGATGGACGTCCTACGCTGCGCTTGCTGGTTCGTGGTCTCCATTCGAGAAATTTACGGCCCCACCGGCCATCCTTTCTTCGAACTATGTGCCCTGCCCACTGCCGCTTCAATTTCATAATCCGTTGGACTATGTCGGTAATATTGGTTCGTCTGCGGATCTCCTCATTTATGATTCGATCTCGCAGAGAGACACCGAGCATAGCCCTTTCCATAGCAAGTTTTGCTATCTTGAGCTTATTCATTAGGCCCACAGGAAAACGCCACGTTTCAGTTACTTATGTCATCACTGACAACGCTCGACTATCGAAAACTTTCGTGTTGAGGCACTGAGGTATATCGGATGAAAAGATGTCACACAATTTTCCGAACGCTGCCCTGCCAAATTGGATTTGGCGATTGACCTCTTTCTTGAAGTTGGACTTACCTAGCTGGACAACTTGTCCTAGGTAGACGTACGAGGTTACGATGTATAGCAGGGATGTTGCGAATATTCGCATCCGCATCCGCATTTGAGCAACTTCTGTATCGATTTGGATCTCCATCCGCATCAAATCAATGCGGATATTAATGCGGATGCTGATGTGGGATAATTGCTTACTTAGTGTATTTAAAAAAGCGTTAATGTAGATGATAATCCTCTTAAATGGTAGAGCGTTGACCCATAGGAATTTAATTTATTTGTATCACCGATTTTTATCGGCACCTAGAGCCAGTGTTTCAAGCAAACAATTCTATTCAGTAGCGTGGGTTTAACTTATTTGCGTTATTTATGGTAAACTAACTCTGCGTAACAGGTTAGATCCAGAAAAGGCGGCTAAATTGACTTTATATCGATTAAAATTTTCAAATATTTAACTTTGATTGCTGACCGTGTAGGGATCAAATTTCGTCAAAATTCGTCGTGAGGGGGAAGGTACCTTTTAGGATTTCTTTTAATGACCAGATTTTTTTCCAACTCATGTTTACGCGTCTTTCGATCTCTTTTCTTCGCTTCTGTCATTGAATGATATAAATTTTCCTAGGTAGATGTTATTATTTAGATATTCTAAAGGTTTTCCATTCAAGGTGATGTTAGTTCTGTTGCTGTTTGTCATTACTTTTGTTTTCTCTTCATTCATTTTAAGACCTATTTTTTCGCTTAATGAATGTATCATTTCTTACTTGTTTGGGCAAAAAGAATAATATCGTCAGCGAACCTTAAGTGTCTCACACACTTAAGGTTCGCTGGTACCTCTCACTTCGATTTATCATTATTACTAATATAGAATAATCCCGTTTAAGTATTCCGTTTTTACCCTTTGGGTACGGAACCCTAAAAAAGTAGCGAGTGTGTCGTAGGCAGACTTCAAAAGATCCAGACTGAATAATCATAATATAAATTATGCCTTGAATTGTTTGCGCGAATTAATTTAACTAGCAAGGTATCCAGTAAGAGGCGATTATACCTACTTACATGTAATGAACTTCTGAGAGTGGCTTTACAAAACAGTTAAACCTTTATATTTTTACGACGCCGTGGAGGTTTCTACGCCTTTTTCAGTCTTGATATTGTGTTTTCAATCGATTTCAGATAAGAGGCAGATTCTCTATTCAATTGTTGGAATTGTTATAATTTTGGTAAAAAAATATGTGTCTAAAGCAGGTGTAATCAAAAGTTTTAGTTTGTTACTTTTTTCTTGTTTAGACTTTGTTGGCAAAAAATATCTGCAAAATGATTAGAAATCTCTATATAAATATATATAGAGATTTCTATATATATTTATATAGATATTCTTCAGAACGGCTGGACCAAGTAAGCTAATTATTTTTATTGTGTTCTTCAAAATCAATCAATTAAATAAAAGTTTAAACACCTATCCAAACCACTAATATTTGCTTTAAAAATTACAAAATGATAGCTCTCTGTCAAGAACATCAGCCATCTGACAAATTAAAAAAGACATTTGTCAAAACATACATTTGTACATGTGTCAAAGTGGTTTATCTCCGTAACTGTCGATGTTAGACCACTTTACAAAAGTGAGATAGCAGCTCAACGAGATCTTCATTATGGATTACAGCTGTCAAACTTAAAATTGTTTTATTTCATTAATTGTCGATTTTAGACCATTGCTGTATTCACAAAAGTGAGATAACTTAACGAGATCTACATTTTGGATGACAGCTGTCAAACTTAAAAGCGGTTTATGTCCGTAATTGTAGTCTTTAGACCATTTCCGTCTTTACAAAAGTGAGATAATTTAACGAGATCTACATTTTGGATGACAGCTATCACAGTAAAAAGTGGTGAATCTCCGTAAATGTCGACTTTAGACCATAGCTGTCTTCACAAAAGTGAGAGAGCTCAACGAGACTAACATTGCGGATGACAACTGTCAAACTTAAAAGTGGTTTATCTTTGTAATCGTCAACATTAGACCATTGTTGTCTTCACAAAACAGAGAGCATAACGTGATCTACATTTCGTCATCAAAAATGCGAATAAAAATTAAGTTTAACTACATTCATTAAAAGCCGTGGTGGTCTAATGGTAAGTGACACCCGCCTTACAATCGTGAGGTCGTGGGTTCAAATCCAGTTCCCGTAGAATTATTAAAATTAAATAAAAAATTCTTTAGAATTTATGTACGGAATTTAACACCGTTGGCTTTTTGGTGAAGGAAAACATCGTGAGGCAACCTGCATATGTCAGTAGAAGAAATCCACCAACCCGCACTGGGCCAGCGTAGTGGATATGGCCCGACCATCCTTCGTGGGTAGGCCTGCGTCCTACAGTGGACTATTAAAAAGGTTGATACAGTACAGTACATTCATTAACTTTCGCGGTACGAATTTCGCCGGGTCCGCTAGTTACCTACGTATTTACCACCTTTACAATGCACAATAGGAATACTTTGACTTTGAAAAAAATTTAATGATAATATTTGATTTTGATGGACGAATGGATTTGATTTGATTAGTAGTCTTACCATTTGTGAAAAACGGATTTGCGATTATTTCTATTTCCGTCACCATGTTTACATACAATGAATCTCTTACCTTGTTCTATTGGAGATTTACTAGAGAGCACTTGCACCTGTCTTACTGGTCTAAGAGCCGCTGAACTTTGACTTTCACCGATGTGATAACCAGATGTGACATTTTACTTATTAATTATTATTTATTTATAAACCCGCATATGATTGTTTGCGTATCGAAAAGTGTTCATGGCTATTTTTTATTGAATCAAAAGTAGGTATTTTATGAACGGGTTTTGTAGGCAAGCATGTATGATTAATTTTGTAATTAAAATATTATAATTCTTATTCTTGCCAGGTACCATGGATAAAAATAAGTAAGCAAACCTACCAAGGCATATGTCGCAAAAAATTACCTATTTTTAAACTAATTAACAAAGGTTTTATGTTGGTGTCCAAGACCTTTAAGATACACTACAATACATATAACTGGAAACGATTGAACATCTCTGGTAAACAGTCCCACTTCAATTGCAAAAAGAATTTATTCTTACCTTGCGATATTTTTTTTTGTTTAGATCTGTTTTGAATTGTAATTGAAAACTGTGGTCTTTTTAGACTGCAAAGGAAAACTAAAAGGCTGTTTTTATAATTTAATGATCAATTTAATGTTTTTTATCCCCAACTCAAGAGGCTGTTATAATTTTGACCAATGGATAAAAAGACAGACTCCAAACTTAAGTCTAACAGGGTCCTGATTCTCTAATAATTTGGGAATTAAAATATATTTCGCGTGAAATTTTAAAAGCAAAACTTAATTTGTGACATCATGAGAATCAGCCAGCATCTTAATTATTACAGACATTTGTTTGTTGGTTTGGTCATAAGTTCCCAAAAGAGAGATGGTAATGATAAATTACTACAAGAATCTGTAGTTATTGCGCACTAGAGGCTTATAGCGCTACCGTGGCTCGTATGACATGTAATGGTCATTCTGAAGGGTTTTTCAGAAAGGGTGTACTAAGTCAAATGGGGTTGACTATTTTAACTAACCCCGTGCCGGCAAAACTACGTCTCGCCGTGTACAGACACAATTACACAACATACACGTACAATGAAACTACGCCTTGGCTTGTCAGTCGAACTATGGCGGCGCAACACCGACGCACTCACACATGTTTAAAAAACTGGCACCACTTGTCTATTCACAACTTTCTGTCTTGATTTTTTATTTAGTCTGAGGACGTCGATTTATACCTTAAATACAATTTACCTTAGAAAAACAGTTCTTATAAAATATCATAAAATCCGCATCCGCATCCGCGGATGTGAGTCATCAAATATCCGCATTCGCGGATGTCAAAAAACACGCATCCGCAACATCTCTGATTTATAGTTATAAAATTACTAGTTGACTTTTTTGATTAAGCCGCCATCAAATCTCAAAATACCTTTATAGAGCCCTAGTTAAACTGATTTTTCTCCATAAAACCTTGAAGTTGTCGAATAAAAATAAAATACACAATATTCTCAAAACTATGCGTTAGGGAATTCAATAACTCGAAACACGATTCAAAAAACTTCGCTCGATAGAAATTAAATGCAAAGTTACCGCTTTTTAGAACAAATTTATGATTTCTAAGAAAGTTTATTTCATTTTTGGGCATTTCTCTAAACATTAACAATTTTTTTTTGAATCTGTTATTTATGCACATGAATTGAACTAAAGCTCCATAAAATTTAGGAAAAAGTGGTGATATCATTTTTATATTGATTTTTGAATGCAAAAATCGGGCAAAACCGGGGGCGTATCGGTCTTCACCCGCTCATATGAAAAATTACGCTGATACTATGGCGCCTTAACCCTGTGGGTTCCTGCCTTGTTGTGGCAAGGCCCCACAGGGTCCCGTTTTGAATGGCGGTGTGTGTCGCCGACATAACTTTCCGCATGGTCAGTATTTGGATGGGAGACCGCGGGTGGTATTTTCCAACTGAGCGCTACTGTGGCTCGGATGACAAGTAAAATTGTGGCTCTCGGTTGATTTAACGGTTTAGCCATGTTCAGTCATATCAGAGGCCCCTAAGCGGCCTAAAAACTCTGACACCAGGGCTAGCCACCCGGCCTATACGAACTTACTTTAGCGTTCAAAATATTAATTGTCACAACCAACATAAAAACACTTCACGTGAACGAGAAGCCTCACCGTTTCCATTTACTCTATATTGAAATATTGATATAACAAAAAGTGTAGGTATAATCTGCACAAAACATCAAACGACACGGCGCCGGCGCGGTGGTGGTGAGGTTCGGTAGACAGGCGAGTGACGCGCGCGCATCTTAATCCGACGGTCACCTGGAGGACAGACAAATGGGTCAAGGTCGCGCCGCCCTGCGATTCGTATGGGATTGTTTACTTACATGTCTAATGTTTGCGATGCGCGTAGTAAGGTTCATATTAATATTTATTTTTGTATGAAAGTATAATGTTGTTGTTTGTGATCTTAGCTACCTAGTACTGCGAAGTTGCTGGTGTTTTTCCGGTGACCCTGTATGCGATATCAGGGTCACATCAAAAAGTCGAAAACCCATTATGGAAAAACATCTCAATAGTAAAAAAACTACACCTAGTGTAGTCTAGTAGCGCACAATAGGTAAATGGTGTCGTACAGTAGCGAAGAGTCGTATTATGTAGCGCTGGTGCGCCAAATAAGCTATTTTATCAGTCCCCATCTCAACATTGAAAGAATGATCACACACAACTTACTGAATCGTTCAAAGAACAATCAGAGATTTCATCAAAAATCTTATTTATTTTTGAAGGAAATATACAACACTATACACTGTGAATTTTAAAGCATCTTCCTGTTGCCGCTATTAATATGGAGCAGAAAAATCACGTTTCTAATATGGGAGCCCCCTTAAATATTTATTTTATTTTATTTGTTTATTTCTAAAGTTTTAACTAAATATTCTATATTATTTTTTTAGCTAAATATTCTATGAATATTTCAAGTATCTACCTGTAACCGTTATTAATGTCAAGCGACAAACGTCTAATTAAAGTCAAATCAGGTTAGTTGTATGGGAGCCCGCCCCCCCCCCTTAAATATTTATTCATTTCTATTTTTATTTTAAAAGCTTTTATATAACTCGCAATGTATGTCTATGTATTGTAACCCTGTTTTTTTTGGATACTGAGTTACTACATCCTAGATATATTTTTTTTTACGTTTTTTCGCGTTTCGTGTGTATTGTGATTACAACTACTGTAGTAAATTGGAGCTGCATAGTGTAAGTACTAAGTTTTATGAAGAAGTAATGGTTTTGTTGGCGGTTTCGGCTTTTGATCCAAATTCAATAGGTTGTTTTGGTTAGTTAAAAACTTACGTTGATCTGGTCCTTGTTTTTGATATCTCCATAATTTGAAGCATTCATATTCCATCGGACTGTTAACATACTGTAGTTTTGTGTGTAGACTCATTCGTAATTAACTTTTTCCACTTTAATTGAATTTTTTTTGGATGTTTACAAGAATTCTTTGATTCTGTTCGGTGTTGACAGCCAGTATAGTTACAGTGACATTTCTTCTAAATTTGACATGTTGGCAAATATGTGTTGCCACTGTGCATAACATTTTGTTTTGCTTGTCATCAAGCTTTAGCTCATGTGTCAGCTTTGTTCATATGATTTATGTTATAGATCGATTGTTTGATGTTTTTGTGTAGTGGAACGTAATCGATTTCCGGGACGGGGTTCTCACGTTCTAATTGCGACGATGCGCTTGCACTGAGGTGAGCCATTTCGGGCGTAATCTTGACATTGAAGTGAAAGTAATGCATTTCCTAAAATTACTTCAATTACTACTTTTGTCATATTTGTGAGGAGTCTGCGAGTGGCGTAAATGTCTGATGCCTTGAGTTGAGGCTTTGAAGGTGTTTGTGGTGTTTTGTGTGTCTGCGGGCTTCCGTGGTCGGCGTCCTGCACCCTGGTGTGTTCGTGGTAGATTGGTAATCGTCTTCCTTAACTGGAGGACGTTTGGTACGGGACGTTTGGTACGGGACGTTTGGTACGAGACGTTTTGTACGGGGCATTTGGTACGGCGTTAACGTTTTTGTGCGGATCATCGCTTGCCAAGCTCTTTAAGAATTCAAGAGGAAGATTAAGATTAATTTAAGAAGATTAAGAAAACTACTCTAGTTTAACGTAACCTTGGTTGTAAATTAGGATAAACAAGACCTCCCAACGGGATCATTGCTTGTCAAGCTCTAAGAATTTAAGAGGAAGATTAAGATTAATTTAAGAAGATTAAGAAAACTACTCTAGATTAACGTAACCTTGGTTGTAAATTAGGATAAACAAGACATCCCGACGAGCACGGCGACCCTTGTGTCTCTAAATAAATTTAAATGTGTGCATTTGTGGGTTTTCATCCTTCCCCCCCCCACTTACCGTTACAGTATGTATGTATACTGGATTCCTGGTTATTGAGCCTATTCCTTTAAGTGGGTTATAGGGGGGTGGTTATTATCAACAAATTTGACCCCATAATCCAAAAGTTAACCATTTCTGAGAAAAATTGAATTAATGTTTATTTTCTATCTATCGACGCAAGGTGACTTAAGAATAGATAAAAAAAAGTTTAATGTTTTTGCTCAATCATTTTTTTTTACTTAGCAAAGATATCAGCCTATCATTATGTGTAAAAAAATCTGGACTCGGTGCCCACATTAGATAATTATCACATGAAAACATTAAAAAAATGTAATTTTCATTGATAATTAATATCTTTGATCGACAATTATAAAAAAATGCCAACATATTTAGCAGGCAGATTATTTTAAAAACAACTGCATACTTTTAGCTTTCTAATGAAGTATTATCTTTCATTTACTCAGATGTATGTAGTAAAAGGCTGTTTTAACAAATATTAAGTGTTGTTTAAATCAAGCCGTATGAAGTAACCCATTATTTCCCCTCATCCTATTAATTTTAAAGATAATAAGTGTATTTTGATGTAATATAACATGAGTTTTTATGTAATTGGCAAGTTCGTTTTAATGGCTCAATACCTAAATGCAATTTAATTTAATTTGAGTAACTGTCAAAATGTTAAATAAATCAATCAAATTCAATTGTCAAATTGTTAAATTGTGCAATAATTGTAATAAAAATACCATAAAAAATAAGAACTTATTATATATTAATAATCCTCCCAATAAGCTAAAAATTAATTAATGGGTAACTGTAGTTAAGTAATTTTAGTACTAAAATTATTTGGTATGATATTAGTTGGTTGTTTTTAACTAAATAGAAATAATAATTCTATGTCAATAATATTAAATAACAAGAAATATTTAAATTAATCCTTTTAGCTATACAAGTTTTTCTATTCAACAAATCAACTTTTGAATTAATGCAAACTACATTGAATACAATAAGTTGACAATAACATTCTAAGTATTTCATAAATCCTATTTCCAACTACAATAAGTAACAAATATCGCCAAGACCACAAGGCACGCTCTCTTTAATTTACCCAGACGTATGTTCAAGTCTAAATAAAAGGCTGTTCTTAACAAATACTAAGTGTTGTTTAAATCGAGCTGTACGCAGTAACCCGCTCGCAGTACTCAATTATGGGGTAACAGTACGGGGTGGACCCCGCGGCGACGCTAACTCCACTTTAATATTTAACTAGCGAGTATTGTGAGGGGACGTCGTTTTTTGAGCGCGGTGTGCACCGGACTTTACGCTGCCGGTGTTTACTCGATAGCGGAAGGAAACTGAACCGGGACTGGAATCTTTGGATTAGATGCTACTGGATATACAGGCAATCGTTTAATTAGGCGCTTTTGTTTTTGGGTTCCGTAACTAAAAGGATAGAATAAGATTAATTTAAAAATAAAAAATCCCAAAGGTGTTAACAAAATAGAACTAACTTTGGAACGGCTGAACTGTTTTTATGAAACATAACTAAGAACACTTTAATTCACCTTCCGAAAAACAATCAAAATTAGTTCATCTGTTCGGGAGCTGCGGTGCCAAAGACACACACACACACAGCCACCCACCCACCCACACACACACACACACACACACACACACACACACACACACACACACACACACACACACACACACACACACACACACATGCGTCGTCGTGAGTTAAAAACCACTTGGTTGTATGTCTGTCTGTCTGTCTGTTTTTCTCAGACACGTGTGTAGGTTTAGAACCTATACTTACTCGTAAGTCTATGAACTCTTGAACCTGTGAAAAAAAAACTACGTTTCAAGTTAACACGTTCAGAAGACAAGATTTTATCGAATTTTTCATAGAAAGTGCAAGATAATCAAAAACTGTATAAGGTACTGACTTGCAAGCAGTAGATGATATGTATGTATACTCAGTATGATGTATTTGTAGGTGGGTGCAGATACTAAGAAATGCATATTTTTCATTTAAAATCATTAGAGAACTTATTGAACATTTTGGTCCTATTCTTTGTTCAAGCTTTGTATTTTTTTAGTTGTAAACTAATTTAAAAAAAGATACCTCAAAATAAAAGTTAGTACTTGGTTAGGCAACTTGTCAAAAATAACGGCAATGAATAACTATAGTTTAAACATGTTTTTTTAACACTTCTTGCTGAATAAGTATTTTTTATCGACTTTTTAAACATCTCAATTTTTATTTTATGAAGCATGTACTTGAAATTTTATGTTGCGAGATGGACCATACATGCTATGTTACAAGAAAAGAGGTTTTGGAGAATTTTCGGAAAATCTAAATTTTACAAATACAGCATGACCTTTTATTCAGTGCATAATTTTTTATAGCGCAATAGATATTATTAATGGAACATATTTTGCTCCAAAATATCTAAAAATATCGACATTCTTTTCATCAATTTTTTGTCAAACTATTCCAAAGAAAATTATATTGCATGCACCCTACCCTCCAGACAATAACTACCTACCTAAAACGTCTCGGGCGTAGGTACGACGCGGCCACGTAGTACTCAGCCGTAGGGTGACATTGATTACTCCGTTTATCTGTATACATTCTCTTGTAGTTATTTCAATATTTTTGTACTAAAGTGAGTGAAATCAATGTAGTGGTTTAATTATTTGTTTATTATACTCACCATATGCAAAGTATGTGCACTGAATAAAGCACCCTGTATAATTATAAACATAATAAGCAGTAAAATTTTGCTAACTACATGTATCTACGTACAATACATTACAACAATACTCTATTGATACCAATAAATAGGAAAACATGACAGAACAGAACTTATCGCTAAGAGAGATTTCTTCCAGACAACCTCTTGTGAATGCAAGGAAACGTATAGGCAACAAGGACGGTGGTGTAAACGTGTTCATACATTAAACATTGTCCCAAACGAAAAAACTGGCGGCCACTTTTCTCTAGGCAACCTAGTAGATATATAATATACTCTTCTATTCAATACTAAAGACATAATATTAAAAATAAGTAAAGAATATTGTTTCGAGATGGGTTCTTGGATAATCAGTTAAAACGCTGATTAATCACTTTGCACTTTATTGCACAAAATCACAATACACACGACACAACTGGTTCGCACAAACACTTCACACTGGCACTGATATTCACACAAACTAGTCACTTCACATTCACTGGTATCGCACTTGAACACGAGATGTTTTCGCTTCGACGGTCAACGAAAAACTGCTCCCCAAGGCTCGGCCGGCGTATTTATATCCGTTATTACCTACAGTCTCTACAGTATCTATTTAAGGCCACTATTTCTTGTTCTTGTCGGTTCATATTCGTGCAAGGTTGGCTAGAAGAAATCACCATGGGTGATAATGCCGCCACTTTATAATCATATTTTTTGTCGTATATGTGTAAATAGTGTATATTTTTCATATTGTGGTTGTAAAAAAAGAGTTTTGTCTGTCTGTCTGTCTGTCTCGAACCTACGAGATAATTCACTACATTACTCGATCTATTATACTATTATTATAAACGCTATTGTGTTGACAAGTAAACAACTTAAAAGTTTGAGACTTCCCTATTGTTCTCAAATACGTAAACACCCAAAAAAACTAAACAATAGACAGCAGACAAAGGACTGGTCCCGCCCGAGTCATAAAATCATAAATCTCGCACTTAGGTGTAAGCAACTTGTCGTAATTACCGCGCGGGCTAATGCGTTACAATATGTTTTCCTATAAATTAATTAAACATTATTAAATTTGAAGTACTTGCCACATTTCGCAAGGCAACCCAGCTTAAATACAATACACTATATATATTAATAACACCATTGTTACATGTCAAATCAATTGTACAATTATTTCAATTATATAATATATTCTTATATTCATATAATTACGTAAAAATGGTTAGAACCGTATACGCTATAAGCGGGATGATCCTGCTGTGGGATCTCGGGCTAAAAGGCACAATATCTTATGAGCTATCTAACTACAATACTGTCCCCAAAGTGAGTCAGTTGTGATTTCACGAACCGAGTAGAGGCTCCGCAGACAAGCTAAGCATGCGTCATTATCATTACGTAAAGCTAGGTTAGCTAGGTGCACAAACGTGACAGGCAACCGCGACCAGGCTCCGTCAATCAATGCTGCTTAATGTGCCACATCGATAGATAGAGCGATTTCATGACAATAGGCTGACAAAAAATATAATTAGTACGTTAGATAGATTATCAAAAAATATTAAATACGTATTTTTTCTTTTATCAATTTAACCAAAATTGATGAACATATACCCCGTTGAAGTTCCGCATGATGTCACAAGTACATAAAAATGTATCTATAGACTTTTGTCAGAGAAGTGTCGTCACGACCTCCAATCCTCGAACTTTAAGGTTTATCTTTATCATTTATTGTTTGATTGGAAAAATAATAAATACGTAGAATATGTGCAAAAAGAGAACCACCGTGGTGAACTAACAAAAAGATTTTAATCAGCAGCCAAGGTACCGACTATACTTGGTAGACGTGAGTTTACTGATGAAAACCGAATTTATCAAGTAAGTATCAAACACTTTTAGTTCTACTAGCAATGACAGAGCAGTGTTGCCAACGTAACAAAATTAGAAAAATGGCACACGGGCGAGCTCATCTACGACGCTTCTCTTTTTACACAAACTCTATCCGATATTTTTGAAGTTGAACTTCTGATGCGACTTCCAACAAGGTTGCGTTAAATGTTTAACGCTACCACGGAGGAGGTATGAAAACACTGTTGCGTCAAAGTTTGACTTCTGCGCGTCCCTCCGCGCACTATTTTTCATTTGATAATTTTACTCACAGATTAAGTATAAAGAATAGATTTTTTTTACCCAGTCGTCATGCCTATTTAACAGAGAAATTGTACCTACGAACTTTAGGTTATGGTATGAAACTAGCCGTCTTTTGTTAACAGTTGAGCAAAAAAACATGTTAACCAAAGTTGACAAAGAGATCCCAGATTCCGTGGGACTCCGGGATTCAGACTTCGAATTCCAGAAGTTGTTAATTAACTTAATAAAAAAATAAAATACAAATATTTTTAGGTTGTTAGAGCTTTTGGCGTGGAAATTTGCTTACCACACGTAGTAGAACGAACTCCAAAATGAGGCAATGGATAAACTTTTGGATGGGTGACCGACCTTCTATACTATTTATGTAGGTATACTACGTGCTACGTGGGACCTGATAAATGACAGAAGGGAAACCAAAATCAAACTCCTCTCAGCCTCGAACAACAGGGACGTCGAGATGCTGAGATCTCACTACAACACTTTGCGGAAAAGAATCTACCGCAGTATACGTAGAGACCGCCGTAAATGGGCACACATACTGGCAGACACTGCTGAAGCAGCTGTTAATAGGGGAAATCTGAGGGAGTTATACAGGGCAACCAAGACCTTGTCAGGTAACAGCCGACCAAAGAAACGTCCTCTACGAAATACTAGTGGTCACCTTATTGTGACTTCAGAGGGCCAATTACAGCGCTGGGCTGAACATTTTAGGGAAGTTTTTCGTGGCTCTTTGGCAGAAAGTCCTGAAGATATAACAGACACCTCATCTCTGGTCAGCTCACTCTTGGATATCAACACCGATGTACCGACCTATACCGAGGTACGAGAAGCTATTCTTAGTCTCAAAGCCAACAAAGCGCCAGGTGAAGATCTTATTACTGCTGAGATGCTCAAAGTTGATGTTCCAACAGCTACCAACCTTTTAACCCCACTCCTACAAAAAATTTGGCAAGAAGAAACTATGCCCGACGAGTGGAAAACGGGACTACTAGTGACTGTGCCAAAAAAGGGTGACTTAAGCAACTGCAGTAATTGGAGAGGAATCACGTTGTTATCTGTGCCCTCTAAAGTGCTTTGCAGGATTCTCCTAGATCGGCTCGCTAAAGCAGTGGAACCATTACTTCGGAAAGAGCAAGCCGGTTTCCGCCCCGGAAAGTCTTGCACTGACCAAATTAACACGCTGCGTATTATCCTAGAACAAGGAGCAGAATTCCAGAGAGAAATATATTCTCTATTTGTTGACTTCGAAAAAGCCTTTGATACGCTGCGTTGGTCTGCAATTTGGTCAAGACTGGAATCAATCGGCGTACCTGCAAAGATCATCAACTTAATAAAGTCTTTCTATGACAACTACTCATGCAGAGTACGACATGATGGGCTAATTTCCGAGAAGATACCGGTACACGCCGGCGTTCGACAGGGTTGTCTTCTGTCACCGTTGCTGTTTCTCATAGTTTTGGATGGTATCATGACCCGTGTCAACAGCATACCAACACGTGGAATTGAATGGGGCTTAACGAGTCATCTGCAAGACCTGGACTACGCTGATGACTTGTGCTTACTCAGCCACCGCCGCATTGACATGCAATCTAAACTGGACGATCTGCAAAGAGAAGCAGCAATGGTCGGCCTTAAAATAAACGCGCAAAAAACTAAAGACATGAGGAGTGGAACTCGTGATGACAGTCCACTACTAATAGACGATGAAGTAGTGGAAAAGGTGTCGAGCTTCACCTATCTTGGCAGCGTCGTGTCAACATCTGGAGGAACAGACTTAGACGTAGCTTCCCGGATTGCCAAAGCTAAAGGTGCCTTCGCGTGTCTCCGTTCAGTATGGCAGTCGAAACACCTCTCTCGTAGAGTGAAACTTCGAATATTTAATACAAACGTAAAAAGCGTACTGCTGTACGGATGCGAGACCTGGAAAGTCACAAAAGCAATAACGCAACAGCTACAAGTTTTTCTCAACCGATGCCTACGGCAAATCTTGAAGATCTTCTGGCCAGACACTATCGCCAATATAGACCTCTGGAGGGAATGCCATGAAGATCCTATAGAGCTGCAAATACGGCGCCGTAAGTGGAACTGGGTTGGCCATACATTGCGCAGGGAGCTGGATCACATTCCTAGGCAAGCCATGGATTGGAATCCACAAGGCCGGCGAAAACCTGGCCGCCCAAAACAAACATGGCGGCGCTCCATCACTGCTGAGGCCCAAAGCATCGGACTGACTTGGAGCGAAGTGAAACGCAAGGCACAGAACAGAGAGGAATGGCGTAACACTGTATCAGCCCTCTGCCCCGATGTGGGGACTTAGGATAAGAAGAGAGACTACGTGCTACCAAAGATGAGACTTGAGAAGCCACTTCGGTTTGTTATAAATATACGAATTCTGGATACCTCATAGATGTATATCTATTAGGTATCCAAACTATTAAATAACGTTTATAAAACGTTTAATAGATATACAAATTCTGGATAATTAGTTTGTACAGGTCAAGTCTCATTTTTGGTGGAACGCACTATGCTTACAAATAAATAAATGCTACTGTGGCTCCGTCGACCACAGGTCACAGTTCTTTTGATCGTTTAACCATGTCAGTCCCCATCCGAAAGTTTGACTGCTTCGGTGGCCCTGTGGATAGTACCTTGACTACGGGATCAAAGACGCGTAAGTTCGATTCCCACCCAGGGCAAGTATTTGTGTGATGGAAATAGATGGTTGCTCTGTGTCTGGGTGTTATTTAGGTATTATCTATATAAGTATGTATTTATGATTATGTAGTATATCAGTCTCTGGCAGCCATATCACAAGCTTTGCTTAGTTTGGTGTCAGAGACCGTGTGTAAAATGTCCCTAATATTCATATTAATAATACAACTTGTGTTCGCCCACTACTAAGCAAAGGCCACTCTTCTTGTAAGCCACCCTTCTCCTCCTCATTTCGTCTTGTGCCAATCTTGTTTAGATTGGACCTGTGGTTCTGATAAAATCGACGGGCGGCTTAAGGTGACTTATAAACTGTGATACGGCTAGCTCTCAGCCTATGCGATACCTTAAGAAGTTACTTCAAATTGATTCCCATTTAATTAAAATTTCGATAATGAAATGCCACAATAGAGTTTAGCTATAAATGCTACCCATGGCCACCCATTCACAGATTGGCTGAAATTGACTGTACATATATAGTATTATATATAGCTAAATAATTTTATTATAGTATAAACTTATAATAGTCTGAGTATAATAAGGCTCCTATTGTTCGTTACTTCACTTTAGCGATCGATCAGCAGCTCCTAGTTAAGTAATATTACGAGCGCTGCAGCTAGAAAATCCTAAAAACAGGAAATAAGCTTGACCAGTTCCGCTGTAAGTGTGGCCACCTGCCCATTAGTGATTCCCAGTGAGGCTGTCGGCCTGCAGCTGGCTTAGCTGGGAATCGGCTCGCGACGGCTTACTGGCTCAGTGCTAAGCTCAGCCGCAACAATAAAATACTCTAATAAATCTCTACTACGAATATTACATGAGATCTGATTCAGGGTTGATCCGCGCGGTTAAAAATTACGTGGTCTACATTTTTATTACGATTATGTAGTCTACATTTTTTTAAGGAATAAGTAGTAAAATTCTAGTAGTAAATGTGACAAACATTTGCGGCAAGCCTAGAATATTGGTACTAGTAGTATGATTAACGCTAGTAGGTAGTTGGTTAGGATTATAGTGGAAGCTTCTGGGAAGCACTCAACGGGTAGACTAGAGATTTGTTTCATAGATATCTACTAAGTGGCTTTCTTACTTAAGTGTTTTATTTTTATTTGGAGCAACGCTGATATATCAACAACCTAGACATAATCGACAACCTAGTTTATTCATAACTGTACTTAATAACTTGGTAATGATATGTTATTCAGAAAAAATCTTAAACTTAATTGTCTCGGTGGCTCAGTTAAATTAAATTTTAAACTTAACTGCCTCGGTGACTCAGTGGTTAGACACTCTAATTTCTGGGTCAAATCGGCGTGGGTTCGATCCCCACCCAGGGCAAGTATTTATGTGACGAACATAGGTTTTTGCTCTGTGTCTGGGTGTTAGTTACTATTTAAATAAGTATGTATTTAAAAATATGTATATGTAGTATATCAGTATCTGGCAGCCATATCACAAGCTTTGCTTTAAAAAAAGTTCTTAGGCCCAGCAATAAGACCACGCGGATTTTTTTCCCTGCTAGACAAATCAGTTAGTTAGACTATCAAGCTTGACCATTCGGAAGAACCCGCTATTAATATTAAATCAGGCCAGTTATTACCAAACCTCTAGCCTGCCTACTATGCTACCGTAAAGAAATAGATTGCTCGCGCCATAGAACCAAAACCCCGTTTTGCGGGTATATAAATACCGGAGAACAAAGCAGGCAGCAGCGCACCGGCGCGGCGCGGCGCACGCTTCACCAACTTTTGTGCTAAAGCGCACTTACCGAAACCTGTTAACTTCCAAGATGTTGGGATTTTAATAAGTGAACGCTCGTCGCCGCCACTTGCAAAACTTGAAATTAACTTGGTGCCCACGGGAGTTGTACGAGCAGCATGAATACGCGCCGTCCCGCTCACCTATTGTTCAGACATCGAGCCCTAAGCACCAATTCGAGAGTTACCTAGCTAACGTTTGTTACAACTTAGATGTCTTGCAGACTAAATTAACAGCAGTAAAAGACGCTGTGAATATTCATTACTTTAATCACAGCTGTTGTGTTTGGATCTTTAATATTTGTACATTTTTAATCTTCTTAATTTACTCTATGTCGTAGATTTTATAAAAATGTACAATCTCATTGAATTCAATCACTTATAATCTAGTTTCAGATAGTGTTGACTCATGTCTCTTATAACTGAAATATTAGTACTTATTGCGTAAGTCAGATGACACCATAATACGACACGTTTTTAAAAAAATAGCGATTTCACAGTAGATATGTTGAAGTAAATTACAAATAAAAAATAAGGAACAAAATACAACAGTTTAGTATGAAAACTTCAAAAAACGCACATCAAATTGGCAATATTTATACGAACACACTTAAGAGTGCATGAAAAATCACTCCGGTTCCCTTGTAAAAATAGGTAATATTAGTTAAAATAAGCTGTAATTTTCTTTCAATCGCCAATAAACTCTAGCTATCATGGCGAAGCTCAATAATTCAAATGGCTACCTAAAATTGCCGTTTTCAGGTACGGTGACCAAATTTCGTGGACCTGTTGCTATTTACCGTAAACACATTATAGTTAATAAGTATTACTTTCGATATTTTCCGATATAACCAGTAAAAATATTTCTCCTGAAAAATGTACCTTTACCTATAAAACTATGGAATCGATTGGAAGTCATTGTTCTCTATTAAAGTGAGAAAAGAAGAATTGTAGAAATACACTTTGGTGTTCTTTTTAAATTGCTACAGGGCTTACAAAGTGCTCATCAACTTTAAATAGGTATGTGAATAAATCTAAAATCGAAAAACATTTTGTTTCTTCGTCAAAGGTTAAAATTAACTTTTTTATATTAAATAGCTGTTGTTACTTATTTCAAACTTAGGTTTAATCATACGGTTTTCATTTTGTGCTATCCAACAGAGCCTTTTATTTTTCCGGGATATAAGTTATCTTTGGCTCTCTCCGACATATAAACTATAATGTAACTGTTCATGCAAAACAATGAAGTCGATTCCACCTTGTGTCGCTGCTCGAAAGTAACAAACACACTTTCGGATTCATAATATTAGAAAAGATATCTAAAAATGTAAATATCGTAAAGATGCAAAACAGCCGCATGAATTATTCATACAAACTGTTGTTTTTTCTAGATAGTCCACAGCTAAACATAGACGAATCATTTCAATCAATTACAGTACGTGTTTTCAACCCATACGAGGTTTAAGGACATGAAATTCCGCGTTGTTTGAACCGTATCGATTACGACCGGTGGCGACCATTAAAGTCAGTCGGCCGCTACCACGGGCGCCACGTGGCTGCTCCCACGGCAGTCACGCATAGTCACAGGGACAATAGCTAAAGATCAGTCCTGTTTCTCGGTCAGACTTGTCGGCTGCTTTAGCATCGGTGATAAATAAATATACTCATTGTTATGTGTTCATGATGATGAACGTTGAAATCAGCCAGCCGCTGCCATGGGGGTTATATGGCTGCTCTCACGGCTAGTCACACAAGGATATAATAACAATAGCTGAAGATCAGTCCTGTTTCATGGCCAGGCTTGACGGCTGCTTTAGCATCGGTGATAAATAAATATACTCATTGTTATGTGTTCATGATGATGAACGTTGAAATCAGCCAGCCGCTGCCATGGGGGTTATATGGCTGCTCTCACGGCTAGTCACACAAGGATATAAGAACAATAGCTGAAGATCAGTCCTGTTTCATGGCCAGGCTTGACGGCTTCTTTAGCATCGGTGATAAATAAATATACTCACCGTTATGTGTTCACGATGATGAAAGTTGAAGTCAGCCAGCCGCTGCCATGAGGGTTAAGTGGCTGCTCTCACGGCTGGTCACACAAGGATATAAGAACAATAGCTGAAGATCAGTCCTGCTTCGCGGCCAGGCTTGACGCTGCTTTTCCGCCGGAGGCTCTACAAATTTCCAGCCGTAGAGAGCGAGAGTAGAATTAAGTCCTCTTCTTTTTACCAGGTGTTGTAAGAGCCGACCGAGATACTACTGAATCGACAGATGTTGGTCTATTCACCGAATTCGGCATAGCCTAAATACCACTAGTCAGTGTCAGGTTAGCCCCCTACTAGGATTTCCCGTAAAGGTTAAATACTAACAAACATAAGGACAAGTGACACTATGACGCAGAACATATTTAAATTCTTCTCTCACACATACATATATTTATATAAACCTAGCTTTTTCCCGTGGCTTCACCGGCGTATTATTTTGAATATTGTGCTGTCATAGGAACCTCTTATTTTTCACGCATAAAAGTAGTCTATGACACTTTGTGGCCTTGAAACTATGTAAAAATCAAGTTGATCTCTCCGTTGCTACGTGAAAGAGTGAAAAACAAACATAATGATATGATACACTTTCAGATTTATAGTAGGTATTAGTAAGGATTAATCACTTTATCATTTTAATGACATTGTAATGATGTCCAAGACCTAAATGATATTAATACCTTTTAGTAGGCATTAATTATCGAAACGCCGCAATATTCGGCCATTTATTCTTAGACTCAAAACGAGACATCGGTTTATTATTTACAAATGATGACTGTTTGTTTTTTAATTTTGACGTGAACAACTTGAAGTAACAGTTTGAACAGAATTCTTTAAAACCAACTTCTCAATATGGCTGTATTTTTGTTGTTATGACACATAGCTTTTCAGCTATTTGTGGGCTGATTATAGGCTTATTAAGTGAGTTTTAAAAATGGGACTATTTTTTATTAAAGTTCAGAACAATTATGGAAAAAAACAGTCTCTTTGAAATCGGGACGTCTGGTCACGTTAGGTATTACTCTCGTCTGGATCACATAGAGTTCATTCAATAAAGTTCTCAGCCGCGAATAGTTTCAAGTTCATCAACTCCGAACCTACGTTTATGAGCTTTAATAAAAGAGTCATTGGGTATAAAACTGTATGATTAAATTGTATCGTAAAAACACGGAGTTGTGTGAACCGCATGCATTTTTTACTAGCTCGAGTTGCTCGTGAAATTTTGAACTCTATTGCGATGGCTTAACAATTATTAAGGACAGAGATTCCGCTTGAACAAGCCGTGGAAATATCGGATTGTGGCATCGGGAATAGATTTGAGTTGAAAGGTTGTAATTTCAATAATAATATGATACGCTTTAATTTAATGCGGATATTAGAATTGGATTAACTATTTTTTTTGAGAAATGAGGTCTCTGCGAGACCGAATCAGATGTGAAGAGAATAGTGAACAAACTCAAACCGACAAAGCACAGCGGTTTGGTAAGTTGAAATAGCAGAAGGCAGAGGATATAGCACGGAAAACTGATGACGGTTATAGGGCTGAAAAGCCTTCGTGCGGGGATTGCGTACTGAAAAGCGCAGCGTATGATGGCTGCTAGCCATCTTACGCTGTATGCTTGCCTTCTAAGCGGTCTTATTGTAAGGTATACAGGCTTATGTTCAGCAGTGGACGTCCTATGATAGCAGCTCAGTTGATGCATCGAGTGAACCGACTCGTAGTGTTATCGAATATTGTAGTTTGTCATGTCTGCCATGATAGGCAGTTCGAGTAAAGACCGCGTAGTAACAAGCGTAGTGTAAGAAATAAGATGCCTACCCACATAATCTGATCTGATTAAGGCCGCTGGATTTCGTTGGACGCAGGTCGCTTTAAACTAGACTTACCGTGTTCCCTGGTCTTTCGCTTTTCAATTCACTTATTCGTTTCACTGTATCGGTATGTCGGTGACCGTGGACTCTGCAGTTTGTCTACTGATCACCTGATTTGATCTTGTAGTGAGATCCGATCGTAGTCTTGCATAGCTATTTTGAACTTACTAACACGACACAGTAATGGTTATGACTTATAGCAGAGAATTGATTACAAGTGATGTTATACTACGGCTAATGGCTGAAACAAAGTAATAGCGACTCTATAAAGCGCAAGTCCCTAAGTGATCATTATCATCATTTCAGCCATAGGACGTTCATTGTTGACATAATGTGCTTTCTTCCAATTAATCTTCAATAAGATTTATTGTAAGCGGCTTTCGTTTAGCACGATATTAACTACCTAGTTAGGTCGTATCTGTACTTATGGGTAAAATGTTGCACGGTGCGCGTCTGTCTGACGCGATATCTCTACGACTCTATCGGTTAGGGTCATCAGTTGTTTGTGCCGTGATCACTGTCGTTTCAACTTGCCAATCCGCTGGTAATCTTATTGCTTTGGTTCTTCTATGAAGCTTCTCTTTTCTGAGGTTTTCTTTTTCCCCGAGTGATAGCGGGCTTCAATCCGGGCCGTGCGGTGTGTGCCATAATTAGTAGCACGTGCGGCGGTCGCGGCCAGTATTTGGACAGCGCACTTCCGGTGTCCCGCACGCAATCTGGCTCTTCGTTGCAGGGGTTCCCAACTATTTCAACCATCTCTTTAAAATTATTATTTAATAACGAATTACTGAGTTGAATTATAATTGTACTTAGTTGTAAAAATAATACTTATATCCTGTGTATTTATAATGGGTTCTAAACTAACAGATCCTGCTTCTAGGAGGTCTTTTAAAAATTAAAAAATAGGTCATTTTTAAATCTCAAATTATTATCTATTTCATTAAAATACGAAAGAGTGTCAAAAAGCAATACGTAAAAGTTTACCAAATACAGTAAAAAAAAAACAACCCAGAAAACTCAAACTCTCACATTAAATTGTGGCATTGTTTTACATACTTTGGTAATTTTATTACTTATCTATGTATCAAAGCCTTGCTCTACAAAATCTAACTGTAGTGTAGAAGCACAAAAAATATTTCCATCCTTTTCCAAAAGTTTTAATCTGTACACAATCACAATCTGCACAATGTCTACTTGGGAAGGTTGACGGGGAACGTAATTAGGTGCAAGAAACTTCGAAAAAACATTACAATGAGGAAAGGTAAAGACAAATCTCTGAGTTCGTATCGCAAGTTCCGCTAACTTCACTCGACAGCGTGTCAATAAAGCCAATAAACTCGCCAAACTTTCTTAAGTAGCTAGAGAACACAATTTATCGATTTAAGACGGCCTTTGCCACCCCATACATCAGTTTACAACCCGATATTGATAGTCGGTGACAGCAGCTCCTCTGACATCCCCTCTGTTACCAACTAACCCGGTTAACAATCGCAATCCGCGCGGAATGGTTCTTATTCACACCGCATAAGGCTTACAATACCTCTATAGACGGCAGAAATTAAGTTTGCCAGCACAGAGAAACTTACGCGACATCTAAGAAAATATTTTCTTTGAAAATGTACCGAGGTTTTCCCCGGTCGCTGGCTTAGCTGGATTTACTTTTTACTCTCCAGCAAATGCGGCCTTTTCATAACTGTCGGGGATCGATCCGGTCAAGAGATTTGGTTTCTAAATCTGGTTTTATCCGGTTTTTTGCAGGTGCCGTTTGCGGTTTTATTATTTTAGCTTTCGGTCGGGATTGCAGTACCAGTTATAGTTAGATTAAATCGTTTAAAGCGTTCATTCAGTGGCATATGATTACTTATTGACTGAGTTATATCTGAATAACTTTTTAAAGGGGGAAACGGGGTAAAAGCTTTGAATATCAGACATCAATTTAATTAGATGGTTTTAACCATCTAATTTAATTAGATGGTTTTAACCATCTAATTAAATTGATGTCTGATATTAATGATAATGATACTTTTTTATTTCACGAGAACTCATTTACACAAGACCACTTAAGAAGAAAACTTAATTTTATTTTAATTATCAAGTATAACTTGAAAACAGCGACTTTAAAGATAGACACCTAATCGTACAAAATGAAATGTCACTGACCAATTTTAACCAATACCTAATAGAGAAATCCACCAATCCAATAAATAGTCTTCATTATCCTGCCGTAACGGTCGCGTCTCAAAGCAACAAGGTAAATATGGTGAACTGCGTCATTTCATCTTGCCGAAATTACTCAATTTGAAAAGAAATAACGAAAGGCATTGTGACATACCACCGGTAAGTAATAAATATCTTTCTATGTGATATACAAGCAAAATAATGAAAATGAAATAATTTGATAGGTAATATAAACAAAACAGAGTGGAAAATTTCTCTATGGTCAGTTAGGAATGTCGGATAATGTCAGTATGAGATCGAATAATGAGTCGTCAAATCGATCAACTTTAAGGTATAAATTGATTTTGACCCAGGCGGCCGGCGATGTAAAGGAATAAGGTCGCAAGGCCAATGTTTGTCGAACTTCTAGTTTTAGATCGATTTAACAATATGGAACAGCATCACGTGATGTGTTCACATTTTTAACCGATTTACAAAAAGGAGGCGGTTTTATGTTCATCTGTATGAATTTTTTTTTAGGTTTACGAATCAAATAATGTTTTTTTTATTTCTGGAGGAAAAGCGATTCAATTTAGGAATCAATTCTTTTCATCATGTATTTTGAAATGATGTTTGTCTAATAGGGCCTAATCTGTGCTTGAAAATTTGCAGTATTATAAATATATAATATAGTTATTGTTCATGAAGTATTTGCTTATTGCCTGATAAACTACTGATACTATACAATTTAGTAGTTTAGTATTGTGTAAGTTTTGGTTTTTGAGATAATCATTTGTCTATAGGCATAAATAATAAACAAATAACTGGAAATGAAATACTTTACTTAAAGTTACCAAAAATTGTTTACCTCGCATTTCGAGGTACCGATCTGACATTTGAAAAATACAATACAACAATTGTGGACCCCTGAAAGTCCGTATTGAGCGGAAGTGTGTAGTTAAACAAGATGGCCGCCGCGGCCACGTGACCGCCGGATCCACCCCGACTTCCGGCACTCGGCGCGCGTCAAGTGGATTGCAGGTAGTTAGATAATTATCTTCGCTATTACCGCACGACATGCGCCCCTAATGTTTTTATGAGTAACGAAATATTGTACGCACATCTGTTACCATTTTGCAGTTCAGTAAGTGTCCAATTTATGTTATGACGTGGGCCGTGATTGCCCGGTGCTTGGGTAATTATGTTGCGTGAACTGAACTAAGTACTCGTGTAATCAACAGTACAAAAAAATGTTACTTAAATTGTGACTCTCGCTTGTTTTTAACCATTTAGCCATGGAAACGCTTTCAGGCAGATTGTAAGTTAGTATTAATTATATTACGATTACAATAGTATCCCAAACTATGTCAGCCGTTAATTAAAATCCGTTTTCTACACAGTGAAGCAGTGATTGGGAGTTAGTATCATTCTAATTCTACCCCTTTCGTTGAAGCAATGACGCTATTGAAGGTATAAATATGCTATTGTGGATAATGTGAGAGGCGCGAGTGCTGCATTCGTGACGGTTAAAAATAATATATATCCTACTTCCTACTTAATATTATAAACGCGAAAGTTTGTGAGGATGGATGGATGGATGGATGGATGGATGGATGTATGGATGTTTGTTATTCTTTCACGCAAAAACTACTGAACGGATTGAGATGAAACTTTGCAATAATATAGCTTATATATCAGAATAACATATAGGCTATAAATTATAATAATATATTGCGTATGCGGGCGAAGCCGTGGGTACAAACTAGTGTAAAATAATAGTATTTGGTTTAGGTTTTCCAGTCTTCATACTCGTATATTAATGGCAATAACTAAGTAGGTAGGTACTTGAGATAACGCGTTAAATTAAAGATTCCTGAATTTTTAATCGTTTAGAAATGTCAGAGGTCTCTGGGGATTTAAAAACTTTAATAGCAGTGCTGACCTCCCATACGAACTTACTTCTTCGTGCGGAAGTTAGTTGTTCCCGTCCAGCTGTCTGTTTGTTTGTCCGTCCCAATGTCACATAGCAATAACATCTGCTTTCAAGAATGAAATAAGACATAGTTCAAATTTTGTTTAAATGAGTGCATTTTTCTGAAAATGTTTTTTTGTCTTGTTGTTGTACATTTTTGTCTGAGCTACAAGGTAGTACCTAACCTAGTAGTTCATACCTAACTTTAGCTGTAAGTAGGTTTTTATACGGGTACTATACCTAGAGCCTTTTTCAAAATAATTTTCTGTATGAATTCTCCATATCGAACAAAATAGTAGCTGCACGCGGAGGCTAGACAGACAGGTACCTTACCTATCTTCGTATTCGTATTTGGAAATGATATAAATTTAATAGCGGCATTTAACCTAGAAATTAGAGTGTTGATATAGTAATTGGAGCTCGAGAATTGTAATCTAGACATTTATGTAACTTATTGTTCGATAATATTTGTTTATACCTAAAGTGAGTTAATCTTTCTCACATAGGTACAAAATTAAATGAAACTTTTGAATAAAACCCTACGCAATAAGATCGCTACCGCAGTAAACAAAAGAACTGATAACTTTGAAACGGCTGCACTGATTTTGATGAAACTTATCTAAGAAAAACCACGACTAAGTCACCTTTCAAATAAAAAAAATCGTTTCATCCGTTCGGGAGCTACGATGTCACAGACAGACATACACACACACACACACACAGAGAGAGAGAGAGAGAGAGAGAGAGAGACACACACCACGCGTGAGGAGTTAATAAAATATGTATCACAGTGTTTGTTACTAAACTCCTCTGGCTAGTAAACTATGTACCGGTTGTTACTCTGCGAAGTACTTAGGAGCTTTCAGATGTATTAACTGCGAAATCGAGAAAACATCGATTGTTTCATACAAAAAAATCACTGTTATTTGTCAAAATGTATGGAACATTCTTTGAGCAAATATCTACAGAGCCACACTACCTAAGTAAAAGTAGTTAAAAATGTCTGAACGCCGTCATACATACCGATTTAAATATTTACATTAAATAATTCACAATGACCGATTGCGACTCTATAGATGTTTGCTCGAAGGGAGCAGTTCATTAATGTTTTCACAATTTCGCGATTGATCCCGTAGTGAAAGTTATTCATAATGTTGAGCATATACAGTCTACAACTCTGAAAGGCCTTGCACTTTACAATACAACACCTTATACTCCAGCCGGGCTAGTATGCGCGCCACGAGTTATTTCGTTCGTAGTGTCAGAACGAGACAGCGTTATGGCAAAGTATATATCTGTCATTGTTTCACACGTCGAAATGAGTTCTTTTCGTGGCTATTCGTGGTCGCATGCTTGACTAGCAGATGGCTACGTCGCCTACGTCGTAGCTGTCATAGCTACTTAGCCGAATAATAAATACTTGAGTATCAGTATTTTTATAACAATTCTTTGTCGTAGACGATAAAGTTTGATTGTTAATAGTTAGTTGAAAAAAAACTACTTTGTTAAACTCTATCCGCCTTAACACAAAATATATAAACACGCTCTAAACACTGTTTAACCGTGCCTTTTGAACAGTTAAACATTGTGTAAAGCGTGTATAAAACTTTTATGTTAAGACGGTATGGGTCTTGAGTGTTTTTAGAATAGCGTTGTTGATTGGATGAACAAAACTACATTCTACGGACCGCGAACGGTTGGAAAATGCACGTGGGAAATATACTTCTTTCCTTGTTTTTCTCATTTGTGTGGCAGCAAAATTTTCCAAATTTTTACATTTAGCTAACCGAGTCTAAATTCATTTGTTTATCAGCAATTTTTGTCAGTTGTGAGAATGATTTGTGGCACTTATTTTAGAAAATACAACAGGCTAAACCTGCGCCAGACTCTTTATGCAAACCTTATCTATAGATGACTATTTCATGTTCGACCAAACAAATACTTAATATCAATACACACTTCACTATAACTCAACCTATTATAAAAAAACAAATCAAAGTTGATATATCCTCCAAGTAACCGTGAAGGATGCCTAATTTATTTGTGCGCTAAATGGATAACTAGTGATAGTACGTCGGGCGTCAGATTGAATCCAAACACAAGCGGCGCGGGGTCCGACAATGGCTGCGAGTTAAAATCACCGCTGTAGGGCGCCTCCTCACAATAAAAAGCCGCCAAAACGCGCGCGGTCCGGTCGTCAGTCCTTCTATGTCAATCAATTTGAAGAGCGAGCAGCGCAGATACGGTACGCAGAGGGTAGCCCCGCCCCCTATCGATTCCGGCTCGCGGCGCCACTCTCCGCCCAGGTGCGCGGCGCTGCGACCGCGCGCGGCACGCCGCCACGCTGCCGCCGCGCCGCCGCCGCTCTACACAGTGCTGCTAGCTTAGCGCTTTCGGCGCCAGATCTAACGCTTATTTGGCATAATGCCGTTTTAGCGCCTAGCGCTAAATCTAACGCGTTTTTGAAACAATATTCTATCTATCAGCCGCAGGACGCCAACTGCTGGACATAGGCCTCCCCCATGGATTTCCCATAAGGCCGGTTGGAAGCGACCGGCATCCAGCGCGTTCCTGCGATCTTTATAATATCGTCAGTCCACCTAGTCAGTGGACGTCCTACGCTGAGCTTGCCGGTCCGTGGTCTCCATTCGAGATTTTAAAACAATAATATTACAGTAGCGTAAAACAAAATAAAAACATTATTTTTAATAAACAAAAACATTGAAATGCTCATGTTATGTATTGTAGCAAAAAAGTGTTTTCATTACCACACTCTGCCGTTGACATAGTGTTTGTGTTTTTGTGCTTGGACACCACAAATGCCATTCAGCATTTTCGATAAAGACATCTTTAAAAAAAGTCACTGTAATATTTATAAACTTCCATATCACATTTTGAGAGGAATATAATAATACAAATATAATAATAATTCCAACCAATTTGAGCATTTTTATTTTACCATTTGCGCGTTGTAGCGCGTTTTTGACGTGCTGATAGCGCGTTTTTGCCAAAAGAAGTTGGCTGCACTGCTCTAGACTGCCTGGTACTCGCACAAACCTGCATTATTGTGGACTCGTTATGCACGCCCGGATTGAACTGTTTTTTAACCCTTTTTGAATAAAAGGCATTTAGAGTTGTGGATTTTGCGCCGTGAATGGAGAATTCGCGGAATATACAATAAAGTAAAATGAGATTCTATTGTGAAATTGCTATTTTTTATTTGTATCTAGAGTTGGTTCTGGTTTGTAGATTGTTTTTTAAATAGCTCTGTAGCAAGGTCAAGTTTATTTTTATTCAATTCATTTATTTTGGTTTATTTTATATGGCTTCACACACGCGGGTGTTATTGGAGCAGGATCGGAAATAATGTATGCCACAAGACAGAGCTTTAACCACCAGTAGATCGATACCTACTGAATGAATCGAAATGATGTTTTTTTCGATAGCTTATTAAAATATATAATATGATCCACTTAAATGTTATAATGTTTAGTAGTGGACGAGTAATTGTTTTACAAATCTCCAACCAAAATTCCTAAAAATGATGTTTTACGCTGGCCCAACGCGGGTTGGTGGATTTAGGTAGGTACATACGCCATCAATTTTTTTCTACTGGCTTATTTGCTAGTGTTGTTGAAAGCCAGTACCTAGTGTCAAAATCCGTTTATAACAGTTTTAATGGACTCATTGGTAGTAGTCCGGGATTTGAACCCACCGTCTCAAGATTGTAAGGCGAATGTTACCACTAGACCTATACAAACTTTTTAACCGAGCGAAGGAAGTGAGATAGATCTCTGTTTTAACTCAACGATTTTGGTTTCGTTTGTCCGGATGTTGCTTCTCCTATACAGGTCGCATTTTTTAACAAACCTCGAAATTTGGTACACACACATAGATTCTATATATATCAATGTTTTTGTTGTTGGATTTTTTTGATTTAAGGGTATTTCGCTCAAAAAGAGGGTAAATTAGCTTAAGCACTATTTATCAGCCGATTTTGATAATATTTGGTAATGTCGTTTAGTATCTAAATCCTGACAAGACTTGTGAGTAACAACCAATTCGCTCAAGAGCGAGTAGACATATGGACTTGTGAGACTCAATTATTGGTCTACTGTTCGGAAAACTACCAGTTTAATGTAGAAACTAAACTCGTAGTATGTATTACAAGATTAGAAGTGCACACAAAGTGCAGAAAGCTTTTATAATACGTTGAACCCTCATAAGATGCTTACAAAAACAACTAATACCTGTGCTACAAAAAATAGGTAACTTAAACAATATACATTTCTAAGAAGAATATCCAAGCAAAGAACGAATTCTAACACTTTTAACATGTAATATTTTATTATTTACTTATGCCAAAAGACGAAAATATCACAGACACTTTAGACAACATTGGATAATGTAGAACCGAGTGTTAGAACTTAATGTTTTGTTATACATTAATACTTTCGCTTCATGTCACTCAAAATCACATCTTGTTTACTATTCGAAATAAAAACAAAATTGATGATAAAATTATTTAATTATGTTGTTGTCAGTTGGTTGGGGCGTCGGGCTAGTGATCCGAAGGGGCAGGTTCAAATCCTGCGTTCGCTTCAGATTTTTGAAATGATTATCACAAAGATAACTCTTTAATTATATGTATTTATTAATCTCAAAAAAAATACAAAAATTTGCTTACTGACATTACTACCGAAGAGAAAAAAGCAGGTGGACAAGAACTATCGATACAATTTGTTACCGGTAGTCCTACGATAGAACTGGTAGGACTACTAGTGAAACTTACGGCAAGTGACAGTGGAATAATAAATTATTCATAAAATATGCATGTAATTTATTACGCTACTGTCTATTACTGAACTCACGTACACTATTATATTAATTGGCTATTTTAAATTTATTTAAGAAAAACCTAAATACCGATTTTAAAGGTGACGTCCACAAGTGGTATATTATTCTGTGAAAAATCGAACCAAGATGATATATACATCATCTCAAAGCTTGATTTATGGGCTTCTCAAAAATATTTAATTTTGTTTTTTTTACCCCTCCATTTTTTTTTAAATGTCAAAAATAAATTGTGTGGAAAATAATAATACAGCTTTGTACATTCGTAGCTGATTCTTCCACATTCATATCTTAATTTGCTAAAATTAAAAATTATAACCTACCAGTGTGGCCAGTTAGTAGGTACAATGTGACAAAAATCACTTAAAAACTGTGTCTAATTGGTAAAAATGCTTCTATTTAACAATAATGGAGGTTACTGAACCAGGGTTGATAGATATAAACTACCTATTGAGCTAAATATATTTAAATATCCTAATAGATTCAAAATTAATTTTATAAAAATCGGAGGACTCTTTTATGTTTTTAACTGTTGTTTTAGACTCAGAAAAATATGAACTTTCTCGAAATGTAACGAGTGTTGTGGTTAGAATTTTTGATTATTATTATACCAGCCTCCATGCATTTTGTGGACATGTCCTTTGATAATATAGAAATTCAATATTTTTAAACAAAAAATTGATGAGATTTTGTAAGAAGTAAAAACAAATTATTCCATTACTCGATGACATGATTTTTTAAAATTATATCGATTTGGGTCGAAGCGATATCGATCGAGCGAAGGGTGATTGGGCCATATCCACCAAGCTGGCCTGTTGTGCGATGGCGGAACATGCTTCTTACATCAACAACCGTTTAATACATATTATCTCTACGTGTACCTACTCTAATGGTGTGCACTTATACTAAGACTATGTAACGTAAAAATAAATTAGCGTTCCCTCCCCTGAGTCGTAAAATGAATCTCCAACCAGCTCGAACGTATAACAATTAACAGTTAACGGTTGCCGTTACCGTTACGGCGCGCCGCTAATGCAGGCGTTACGCCGTAACGACGCTCGATGCCGGCTGCACACTCTCGGCAAAACTGCTTTCTACTGTGTGTAGATGTATATACGATGGGGGGTTTTTAGTCTTTTCATTTAAAAATCGCTGTTGTTATGCAACTTTCAAATGTACTATGAAAATAATGAGGATGAAAGGTAATTAATAGTGAGCACGGTAAGCACTTAATCAATTAAAAGAACTAGTGTTACTTAGAGCCTTTATATAGGCCGAATCCAACTTGTTGGCCTTTTGTGAAGTTAACTACAAGCTGTGTGCAACCCAGCTTTTCGCGCAGCTGACACAACGAATTTTCTACTGCGCAAGGACTAGGCCTGTGTTCACAACGCCAAGAAGTTTAATTCGGACTGTACTATGAATATCATCTAAACTAAGGTTAGCTTATGTCTTAGAAAGCCGTACTCTCCTCAAAAATTTACAAAGAATTTTGATGAACAGATACTTTCAGCGACATAATTACTTATGAAGTCCGACAGAACCAAATGAAATTAGTCAGTCTTCGGATGGGTGATAGCGGGTGAGCGCTACCATGGGTCGGGTGACACCTTAAATTGTAGGCTCTGGTGGTATTAACCATTTAGGCAATGGCTTTATTAATGTCGTATGCCATCAAGCGGCTTAAAACTATACATTCGACTGTACAAACTTAATTACAATAAGATACAATACTACTTAATATGCTAAAACTACCTACACTACTACTATATAGAAAGCAATTGGATCATCCACAGAGCCTTGAAAGTCTAAAGATAATCCAAATGCTCTGTCCACTGCCAGTTGGCAGCGTGCCCAGCATGCTGGCAGCATTGCCACGCTGAATGGCAATGCTTATACGTTGAGCCAAATGAACACCAGCATTATGGTCACGCGAACTTGGTCAAACTTTGTTACTATTATTACGGAACTAGCAACGTTCAGCACGGTCAGTCTTCGGATGGCATTTACAAATGAGCACTATTAAAAAAACGTTAAATTTAAGGCCCCGGTTGTTTTAACCGTTATGCCATGTCAAAGGCCTTCAGGCGGCTTAAAAGCTCTGACACCAGGGCTAGCCACCCGACCTTTACGATCTTACTTCTATTAAGAAACTTTATTATATAATACTATACATATATATTTCAACAGACAGTATGGTTTTGATAGTAGAAAGGGCGAAAGTGTGCAGCCCGGGCGAGGAATCACCGTCGTTTCGGCGGGCGCACACCGAGCGCGCGACGCCGATACATTGTTATGGTTGTTAAAATTAGCTTTTATGTCCTCTTGTGCTTCGGGGCGGTAATGTATCAATTATTCGCATTAAAACCGCCTAATGATATTTGCTTACGTGATATTTTTCTATGACATTACTTTTCAACCGACATTTAGATGGAAAAAGGAGAAGGTTCTCAATTATTTTTGTTTTTGATTCGATGTTAACATATTTTCTGCTATTTGTGGGCGATTAGTAATTTATTTTTTCATTCTATAGCAAAAATTGTATTGCTACTAGATATGGATGGAGAGTTTGGACCTTAGTCTTGAATCTTGACATTGTGTAGTTTTTTT
This sequence comes from Hypomecis punctinalis, assembly GCA_949316475.1. Classification (NCBI taxonomy): domain Eukaryota; kingdom Metazoa; phylum Arthropoda; class Insecta; order Lepidoptera; family Geometridae; genus Hypomecis; species Hypomecis punctinalis. Next base: position 1,434,254 of record OX438794.1, on the reverse strand, counting down.
TGGAGTATTAGTAATGTGTGTTCTTATTTTTATTAGTTTAATTTTATGGACCACTTTAGCTCTTTCATTATTTTGACATTTATGGGTTTGGCTTTATTATTATTTTGACATTTATTTTTGTGACATCCTATTAATTTTTAAGATAATATGTGTTTTAATGTAATACGTGAATTATAATGTAATCGGCATGTCTGTTTTAATGGCTTAATAAATTTAATTTAAATTCCAATTCATATTTTTGACCGACGAACCACCGGAGGAGGTATACAATTCGACTCGTATATGTATATTTTTTTACATATAACCACGCATAACTTTTTTCGTAGTAGTCTGATTTTAATATTTTTTTTATTGCAAAAAATTTACTTTGAAATTGGTCCCATTAAAATTTTATTAAAATTGCTGAGCCATTTTTGATAAATCAACAATAATGTAAAAAATGTTACATCGATCTGTGCGAAATATTCGCGAATTCTGTACACGGGTGAAGACGGTCATGCTGTTTTTTGCAAAAAAAAAATATTGAATGATGATGACTGTATTGTACTGGCCTTTTGATAGTCCACTTCTAAACATAGATGGAAATTCGAAATCCACTGCTGGAAATTGGGCCATATCCTTGACCAATATGCTAGACCAGTATAAATTATTAGTGAATCGAATTTCATCTACGGACGCAGGTGAGGAAGCTCACAATGTTTTCTTTCGCTTAAAATTCCGTTTATACAGGTATATTGGTAATCAATTAGTATCCTTTTAAGGGCATATTCTTTACATCAAAACAAACTTTTGTTCTACAAACTTTTTCAATTCTTCTACGATTGTCTGCAGTTTGCACGATGTTTTTCTTCACCGAAAAGCCAGTGGTGTGAAACTCCGTACATACGTTCCAAAGAATTCAGTGGTACGGAACTGGGATTTGAACCTACGACTTCACGATTGTAAGGCGGGTGTTAATACAACTAGACCACCACGCCTTTTTTTGAAACGTTACAAACACAGGGTTTATTAACGAACTCCATTGAATAGGTTTGAATTGAAAGATCTAAGAATAGGTCGTAGGCAGTTTTTTATCTCTAGAATCTAGGCTTCATTTTTTGGCCAAGGTTATCATCTAGGGCAGCCATTCTCAAAGTGTGCTCCGTGGAGCTGTAGGCTTCCGCAAAGCTTCTATAGGGGCTCCATGAGAGTCCACGGAGTATTGAGAAAATATGAAAACAAAAATAATCCTCAAGTGACTCAGAAATTACTCAAGACGATAAAATTATATTTAAAAACTTTGGCCAATATCTCATTTATAGCTATTTTGAGACTTTTTTGAGATTTGAAATATACGACTACATAAATACATGAGAAAATATGACGAAGTGTTTTAGTTTTGTAACTGGGTTACGAGAAAAGAGAAAAAATCATCTTTTGTAACCGGTTACTAAACACGGTTACATACGCGGCTGAAAGGGAGAAAAACTACACAGCTAAAACTAGGTACATAACGTAAGTATAAAATGCACCCTCAATTATCTTCTAAAATCCGGCTTGCATCCGACCCTAGCCTCTCGGAACCCCACTTCGCAACATTAAATACAATATCTTTAAATTGGTCTTAAGTACTACCACCCTCATTGGGTATTTTTATCATTACCATAATCTTGGCGGCGTCTCTTTTCCACCGCACTTAATGCTCCTTTTTAGGTGCACAGCCATCTCTGTCGCGCCGCCTTAAATTCTTGGGCGAATTTAAAACTCATTCTCTCATGATTTAAGCGAGTTCGGAACTCTTAAACGCGATTATGAGTCTGTTTATTGCCGACAATAAGCAGAGTGCTTTTACTCAACTGCCCAAAAAGAAGGTTTTGTTATAAGCTCTCTAATTTGACTACTAATGTTTTTCTGAATGGATCTCATCGTCAGGCATTTTATTATCAAATTCGTCAAAAATATAGGCAAACAAATTGAATTTGACTAATGAAGTTCGATCTATGAATGAACTATGGTTTACCAATGTTTTTTTAAACTTTCGCGATTTGAACACATTATTATTATTATATTTATCTCGTAATTTTAGTGCGCGATTAGTCCCGTAGTATATAATAATAATATGGTCTACCAAACAAAAAAAAACATCATTAGATGGTAATCGGCGGAGCAATCATGTAACATACATAAAAAAAATCGGCCAAGTGCGAGTCGGACTCGTGCACGAAGGGTTCCGTACCGCATGGAAGCCCCTCTTAATTGACCGAGCGTAAGCGAGGTCTCAGAGTCTACAGGGTCGAGCCGGCACTTGTGTTGACAAATGTATGTTTGTATGTATATTTGTTCGACGACTACTCAAGTACCGCTCAGCCGATCTTTCAATCCAGCCGAAATTTCAATTACTAGATTTGACCCAAAAAACGGGCAAGTGAAGCTCCCGCAGAAAGTGGCGCCGTTTTGTCTCTTTTTGCCACGGCCCTCGTATCTTCGCAACCACTGAACAGAAGATGCTCGTTTTCGAACTTAAACATTTTATATATATAAACTAAGTGCGTGCTAAATTTCATGGAGATTGGCTGAGCGGTACTTGAGTTATCGTCGAACAAATATACATACAGACATACATTTGTCACACAAGTGCCGGCCCGACCCAGTAGTCTCTGAGACCTCGCTAACGCTCGGTCAATAAATATCTACAATACACAATCTGTGAAAATTTCAACGTTCTAGCTATCACGTTTAATGAAATACCGCCCGGTGACATACATATGTACATATAGACGGACAGCGGAGTCTTAGTAATAGGGTCCCTTTTTTACCCTTCAGGTACGGAACCCTAAAAACTTACAATCGAATTGAGATCCAATTCCTTTCTTTTTTGAAGTGGAAAAGCATGGTGCAGCCCAGTAGATACACCTGTAGATACATAAAATTATAAACTTTTGTATACATATTGCCATCGTCCATGATATCACAGATAAGCTAAGTATACCTACTTATTTAAAAAAACATTTTATTCTTTAAATTGAAAACATGAAAATGCATTGCAAAGGCACATCGAAATATACTCAGTCATTTATTGCAACATAATACTGTATAGTGGGTATTTGAGATTCTCAAATAAACAATTTTTGCAAAGTTCTACATAATAATATGACCTACGAAAAAAATAAATGATTGCCATCATTTTTTGCAATATCCAAATCACATATCTTTTAAGGTAACATTTAACAGTATTCATAATGCATCTTTGAGTCGCGTAGTGCAGTTTATAGACGTAACCTTTATTTTTATTAAAGTAATAAAAATAAAGGTTACGTCTATAAACTGCACTAGGCGACTCAAAGATGCATTATGAATATCGATATGGCGGCGCTCCCAATATGTCAAGCGTTGGACACTGGCGATGGCCCAGCTAATAATAAAATAATAACTAAATGCTTATTATGGCCGTGTGGTGTCGGATTCGGTCCATCGTTGCATCATTATGACAAGTCATAAGCCCAGCCGTGATGGCTTAGTGGTAGTAATACCCGCTTTACAATCGTGAGGTCGTGAGACCAAATCCTGGTCCCGTACCAATGAGTTCTTTAGAATTTATGACTGAATTTCACAACACTGGCTTTTCGGTGAAGGATAACATCGTGAGACAACCTGCGTACCAAAGTAAGTAGAATGAGTTTGTAAATCCACCAATCCGCACGACCGGCGTGGTGGATATGGCCCGATTACCTTACGTGAGTGGGCCTACGTCCTGCAGTGGTCTATTAAATACACTGGCACAGGCAGGCGAAATAAATAAATAGTTCTTCACACTTAGGCCCCAATACGATTCCTTATGTCGAGGCAAATGAAATTGATATCTGCCATAAAATCATCAACTTGGCAGTTTTTCTGTTTGAAACATAAAATTGAACCACGCGTGAAATGAACACCTAATGTCTAGTTTAATCAAAATGTGCAAGAACTATACTAGTTTTCATAATCACAAATACATTCCCTTATTCATCAATCAATGTACGAAAACAATCAATATTAAGTAGCTAGAATAATTTACCAATATTAATAAGTTGTCAAGCGCGTGTTGAGCCTATGACGCGTATGGCTTCCGTAGATGGTGACGATCGATGATTATAAAGATGATAAAAACCAATTTTTATAAGAAATGTTTGCGAGGTCAACGACCTCTGAGCTATATACAAGTTTCAAATATTTCAATTTTTATTTATAACTCAAAAAAGTTATAATTCTACAGTTCTCGAAATAATTTGCAGAGAAAGTTATTAATGTGGTGTATAAACTGTGAAAGTTTGAACATATATTATGTATACTTTAGAAATTAAGTGGGAGGGGGGGAGGGCACTCTTTTTTAACTTTGGCGACCTATATCTCACAAATGGAACACTCGTACAAAATATAATTTTGAAAACCTGACATTCATTTTAAAAACTCTATTCATCGACAGAGATCATATCATTGAGATCTATATTTAAACTAATATAATATCAAATTTCATAGAATTTGGTTCATAAATGTGGAATTCATAAGGCTTTGTATAAGGACGGCGGACGGACGGATGGACGGATAGACACAACAAAGTCATAAGGGTTCCTCGTTTTTCTACGGAACCCTAAAAAGTAGGATCATATAGGAGATCCTTAGGAGAGGTCTATGTCCAGTAGTGAAGTTCAATAGCTGATGAATGAGTAGACGGATTAAAGTTATTTCAGCCTACAGTGCTCTCCCTAAGTCATCTTCTTTTTCCACAGCTTTCCCGCTGCTGGGTATAGGTCACTCTCGTACACTGCCACCTGCCTCAGTCTCGTGCTATTTTGTTAGAACATTAGCGCCACCTCTAATATTCTAACAAAATAACATAACTTTAATTATGGCCCAAAATTATAAGCACAAAACGAGTTGACGCTGAAAACCGAGGCACAAAGCTCTCAGTGACATCCTCCTTGCTACAAGTCTCTTGAATCATTAATGACCAGCCCTTTGCGCGCCCGTTAAATGGCGTGACTAAATAAGGCTCGAAACCCCCACTACCCCCCATTCCCCCGCACCCGCTCAGGAAACTTTTAATATGGAACATTTGTTTCCGTATTATTCAGAGTGGCGCGAAACGGTGGAATCCGAAAGTTAAGGCATTTCAATCAATTTTTTGTCGTAACACCGTCAATGAGTTTTCATTCGTGATTTATTCCATGAACGTAAATCTTGGTACCCGCAATCACGCTCATGGTAACTTACGATCTAGCCATAAACGAGTCGAGACACACGCAAGAAGGGTTCCGTAGAAAATGCTTAACCCATCACTAAAACTTAGACTCTAACAACTAAGACCTGAAACTCCACTACAGCGGAGCTGGGACTCTGTAATCCTGAGTTAAAGTATGGTCATATTAGCCGGTTGGCTAGCCCTGGTGTCAACATTGTTAAGTCGCCTGAGTCGGCCTTCTTCATCCTTACTTAATATTATGTGAAAGTAACTCTGTCTGTCTATCTGTCTGTCTGTCGCGCTTTCACACCAAAACTACTGAACCGATTTAAATTAAATTCGGTACACAAAGAGTCTAGAGCCTGAGAAAAGACATAGGCTACTTTTTAATGCGAAAGTGTTTAACCCTTTAATCCGCAAGGAATGTTTTTTAATGTTTCAAATTTTTTCTGTTTGACGGGTTATAAAATAGCCATACAGGACCCTAGAAAAATGATGAAAAATACTACTACTACCACTTTTTGAGAAATCCAATGTAGGTGAGATACAACATTGCGTAGTACGTAGAAATATACGCTTTTTATCTTGTTCACCATCAACACTGCGGCTTGGCCGAAGAAGTTGATTATAAACAAAAATTAAGAAAATACAACACATTTCAATATCATTATAATAGAAAATATGTTTTAATTATAGATTTTCTTCTCTTTCCGCCATGTGGTTGATGGTGAACAACATAAAAAGCGTACATTTCTACGTACTGCGCAATGTTGTTTCTCGCCTACATTGGATTTCTCAAAAAGTGGTAGTAGTAGTATTTTTTATCATTTTTCTAGGGCCCTGTATGGCTATTTATGACCCCTTAAACAGAAAAATTTGAAACATCAAAAAAATTCCTTGCGAATTAAAGGGTTAAACACTTATTTCGCATTAAAAAGTAGCCCATGTCCTTTCTCAGGCTCTAGACTCTTTGTGTACTCAGATTGTTGTTGTTAGTCAAGACCAGACCAGTTTCTATACAAAACCAAGGAGTTCCAGCATCTTTGTACAATTTGAGTATACCAAAAAAAATTATTAGCATTTTTGATTTTTCAGACTTTGACCCCTGATCTGCTGATATTGTCGCGTGACTTACGAGTATATAGCCAAATTGTTTTCGTTATATCTGTTTCTATACAAAACCAAAGAGTTCCGGCCTCCTTTTACAAAAATGTAAGATGCTAATTTTTTGTATGGTCAAATTGTAGAAAAAGGCTGGAACTCCTTGGTTTTGTATAGAAACAGATCTAGTCTAGAATAACAACAAAAATCTGGGTACATAAGTCACGCGACATATCTCTGCTGATACTGTCGCGTGACTTATGTATCCAAATTGTTGTTGTTAGTCAAGACCAAATCAGTTTCTATACAAAACCAAGGAGTTCCGGCCTTCTTCTACAATTTCAGTATACCTAATAAAAAATAGCATATTTCATTTTCAGACTTTGACCCCTAATCTGCTGATATTGTCGCGTGACTTATGTACCCAGACTGTTGTTGTTAGTCAAGACTAGATCATTTTCTATACAAAACCAAGAAATTCCTGCCTCTTTCTACAATTTGAGCATACAAAAAAATATGAGCATTTCTCATTTTTCAGACTTTCACCCATGATCTGCTGATATTGTCGCGTGACTTATGTACCCATATGTTGTTGTCTTGTTCAAAAACAACAATCTGGGTACATAAGATGGATAACAGATCAGTTTCTATACAAAACCAAGGAGTTCCGGCCTCCTTCTACAATTTCAGCATACCAAGCTATAACTAAATACTAATTCAGGGATGAAACTGCCTGTGTGGTCATTGGGTTATCTCATTGTTGTACCTACACCAGGGTTAGCGGGTATTACGGAGTTGGTACAAGGTTGATTATTGGCAAGGAACATGTTGGAACAATGGCGAATATTCTTGTATTAATTAATCATTTTATCTTTATATTTATGTATTTCGTAGCCTTCCCAACTGACATAAATAATAAAGCAAATGGATACAATAATCCTAAAGCAAGTTTTTACTTTTTACTAAAAGTAGATACAATTATAATTAAAAAGTTCAATCCCATTTCTTTAAAATAAGCATAATAAAAATACACTGGCTTACTTATCCTGGATTGATCATAATTGATTATAATCGATTCAAATATCAACATAACGTCAAGAGCCGCCGTTCACATATGTAGGTATCATTCTAAGAATCGGTCAGTTCTTGGCCACCGATTAAATATTGGAACAAAGCGTCGGTTACAAATCGATTCTAGACTTTGACAAACGGCACACGCTAATTGTCGGTCATTGAGGTTAATAGCCCTGTTTGTTCTTAAGACGGCGATGGATTGCCCGCAGGCCGTCCGGCTCTATAACCACTCTCAAATGTACATATATGAACGATCGTTTCTACTTAAGGACGCCATAACAGTGAGGTAGGAGTAGTTGTAGAGGTTGGGTTCTTTTGCACAGCCTGGTAAATTAGCATCTTTGTCATTTATTCGACCGCCAAGCAGATGTGGACAAGCATTTCTATATGATCCTGATTAATAGGCATATTTCCAGTGGCATGTCAGAGTCATCCAAGAGTGCAATGCTGTGTCGGGCAGGGTTATGCACTGGTATAGTATAGCACAAAATTCTAAGTGGTACCAGATCTGTAAGGCTAAACATCAGGAGACAGTATAGCTTGCCAAGTCCCTCACCCACATTAAAAGAAAATCCGAAGCATAAGTTACTGAGAGCTTTTTTCCTGGCTATGTTATGTATCCCATATCCCACAGCTTACAGACCCCTTGATAATGGTACATGTCCATAATGGTCTGGCAACCCGACGGTCGCAAGAAGCTATGTAGGCAAGGCAACTGCTTAAAATCTGTAAAATCAACAATAACACAATTATTAGGTACTCAGAGAACACAGTCAATCACCTATTTCTATGCGCCCTTAAAGTTTTTAAAGTGTTAAAATGTTTGTAACGTAAACATGCAAAATAGTGGTGTATAGAGAAAGTCCATCTACAGACTACCAATATTATGTATGATAGTATATATATATTATCACGACAAAAAATTTACTAAATAGAGTACAAATATTAATTTAGCAACGAGTTAGATTCAAAGAATAAACTGTCACCCAAATATGTCCAATATTATTTTCGATGCATCACTTAAAATAAAAAAGACACCTTTTAAAACTATAAAACCGTGATAAATAATTTTATTCAAAACATAAATTATTAACACAAAAAAGCAAAATTGAATAGTCAGAAAGTTAATGTCTACAAATTAAACGCATGTAATTGAAACATTTGGCATGTTCCAATTAAAAACCGTAAAGTTGTGTTGAATGATGATGTTTTATAATGTATGTATTTTCGATTATTTAAACAATCAGCCTTTTCTCTTTGCAGAGTCGGATACTTGAGGATGCGTCCTTGATGTGCAACTCCTGGTCGCCCAGGCACAACGTAAGTTACCGCCCACCCCTCCCGTTGCGATTCTGTCCTCTTTTATGTTTCCCTGGTACATTACCGGCCTTTTAGATAATCCACTGCTGAACATAGCCCTATCCATGGAAGATGATCAGGCCATATCTACCACGCTTGCGAGTGCACAATGCAGGCTTGTGGATGGCAGTTATTATTTCTTATTATTGCATTTATTGATTTTACCAGGTTTTGTATTGCCAACAAACTGGTTGCTCTGATACAGTATTGCTTTCACTTGATTTATCCCGCTGAGTTCTATCTATTCTCTTATTTTCCTTACATTGTGTTTATAAAAACATCGAAACTGATATCGACAAAAAGTCTGTTGTCTTTAAATATAGGGATAATAATATAAGTCGATTAAGTTTTCAGTTCACTTCTTTTGTAGTAACTCTGTTTTCTGATTTAGAGAAGCGCTTTATACTGCATTCCAAAAACCTATTCTCAATGACGCAATCTTTGTAACATTCCACTTCTACAGTTGCAATTATGTCCCATTGTTTGGTTCGCTCTATTACTTAATAGGTACATATGAGTATTTGGATATTGCTCTTGTAAACTCTTATTAATGTGTTAAAATGCAACATAGTCACAACTTACAGTTTATCCCTAACAAAACATAGACTCCATCTAAGTAACAGTTTTCCAGTCAACAATTAAAAAAAACTTAAGTAATAAATTGAATTCGCGAGAAACCTGATCACCAAGACACTAAGTATACCTATACATTTACATTTACTATACATTTCAATCTACTAATTTTATAGAATTATTTTGAATTTGCATTATTTTTCTCGAATTATAAAACTGATTATTATTTAAAAACTGATCCCTCAAGTTTCCCCAAGTTTCGATTTACCAATTAGAAGGATTTTTTCAAGTTATTTCATTTTATATTGCATTTACTAAAAACGCTATTGCTTGGCTCTATGTAAATTATGGTCCAGCCGCTTTATCGCGATTTTGTTGTCTTATTATGCAAAATACGGATATTTTGCATTTACGAATAAACGTTCCGGGAAAATAAACGTTCCCGGGAAAATAAACGTTCCCGGGAAAACACAGGGTTTTCGCCCTAATGCCGTAAATACAAACAATATGAAAATATGTTCATACAGTAAATGCAGTTTCTTTCTTGTGTTTCTAATTAAATGTTCTTTGATAAAAAAAATAGTTTGGCGTAGTTTCTTTCATGTATTTTCTAAACAAAAGTTGTTTGATAAAATTGATGCTAGCGTCGTCAAAGGCCTCGTTGGTTTGTCACATGAAATGCTACTTTATGTAATTAGAACATAGGGCTCGCATTGCAATATATATTTACGCTACCGTGACTCAACGGCACTAAAAAAGGGTTTTTTAAAATGAAAGGTTGCATGTTGCTTGCTTTATTTACTCGACGTGCCAACAACGTGTCGCTTTGCTATAAAGTAGTACCTACACATGTTTGTTTTTTAGTTTGAAAATTTCGACCAAATCAAATGGTTCATCCACAAAAAATAAATCTATGCTATGACTGAATTTTGCCTACACGGACGTTTTAAATAAAGGCATGATTTTGATTCAATACATGAATTTATTTCTCTAATATTTTCTATAAAATGAAGATGACACGTATTGTCGCATACTTTATTCTTTCGTAGAGGAACTGTAGACGCCCAGCATAGATATAATCTTCGTAGTACATGCGTAGCTTTGTGATTGTAGAGTCTGCATAGGTTTGTAGCAATTTCGTAGCTCCGTAGTCTAGAAATAACATCGACGACTCGCTGTTTGCGTGTATATATGCCTCAGAAAAATGACATGTAGAAGTATTGCTAAATTTTGCTCAAATAAAAACTACGTTACAGCTGTCTTATTCATATTTGGTTACACAGCTACGCGAGAGTGAGTGGAACAAAAATATGCGTTGCAAACGTCAAAATCGCCAGTTGGAATGTCAAAATAGTTAAAATTAGATTCCGCTTGGTCTTTTGTCTTTTTCGGAAATTTGAACCAGTAAGAAGGTTCAAATATCTGATAATTTTACCGTCCTACTTTTTACCTTTTTGAATTTGGACACCCGAAATAGCTCGTTGCTAGTTTGTGAACCCCTTCGAAATTACGTAAGTTCGGGTGTATGTGCATCTTTTTCTAGCATCTTTTAAATTTCATATTTAAAATGGGACAAAGTGATGTATATCTCTTGCTATTTTAGTACGGTTTCTATTGCTTTAATTCTTATTTTATGGTATATGCTTACTTTGTGTGACGTGTTTTCCTGGAGTTGCCAACTGTGTTACACACTGTACCCATGTTTCTTTCGGTGGAGACGGATAACATGTCATAATTAGAGTTAAGTTCGTTCACTGTCGTAGTTTCAGCAAACATGCAGCAGTTTCAGCACACAGTTGTGAAGCACGTTTTTGGTGGTACCTTTATAAAAATAATGGATAAATATAATTTCAAATAATTTATACCACAGAATATTTATAGAGATTTTTGGCGATATTTTATTTTGATTAATATTACTTTTATTTTCGTAACTAAGAAACTAACGGTCATAAACATCATTTAAACTAAAATCAAATTAGAAGTACAGTGGAATCTCTATAACTCGAACCTTTATAAGTCGAAATCCTCAGTAAGTCGAAAAAAAAGCGCCAGTCCCTTCCGCTCGACCGCCAAATACTCGGTATCTCGAATTATTTGGACTTTGTAACCCGAACAAAAACTAAATTTCCCTGCGTAGGCATTTTAGTACTCGATACCTCGAATTTCAAAAATCAGACGCTAAAGGCGAAGTTAGAAAAAAATAATTACGTTTTACTTGGAATTCCCCAAACTAGAGAAAACTTATGACTCATAACTTAGGCTGCTAACTAGCAACAACATGAGTCCTTAAAGAAAGCTAATAACTTTAACTCTACGTAACAATATAACATCATGAAAGCGGTAAAAAGCGGCATGAAGAAAAAAGTTTTTTAATGATGTAATTGATTCCAATAAAAACGTACAATAAAACTTAAATCGAATTTTTATTTTGACTCAACACTTTATAATATATACTCCAAGATCGCGCCTTCATAAGTCGAAATTTTAGCCATCATATTTTTAATGACTCGATCTTCTTGTTAAGTCGAAGTTTTTTACATTTCCCTTGACATTCGAGTTATCGAGATTCCACTGTAATTACACATTTTTAAATAAAATTTTCTCACCTATATTAGACGCCCATATAAACAGTAAATCAATTTATTTTTTATTTATTTAAAGTCTGCATTCGTTTTATAACTCGACAACCTTTTTGAAACCATCAAAGCAATAGAGCAGGCCAGGTGGTGTCCGTTACATATTAGTGAGAATCATTCTACCGACGAGTAGCGATGGAAGTAATTACCCCGTCGACATGCCGTGATATGCCACCTACGGACAGACCACATTATGGTAGCGGAGCCCATAACGCTACATTTTGATTTACAATAGACGAAACATGCGGTAATGTGAGGCTCGAAGAACAAGAGTTCTACCACGCCACGGTAATGGTATCTAACAGTATTATGACTCGGCCCTGTCTTTGTAATGATTACCTACAACCTCGCGTGGCCACGAACGTACGTAACACTCGCTAGGGCTGCCCGCCTGGTTGGTAAATGAATTACAGTCTGTCCCCCGGATCTGTCCACCAGGGGACAGAGATAGCACAACCCACACGTACGTTCACTAGGGTGCATCTGTGACTGTTGGTGTATCGAGTGTTTGCCAAACTCCGAAACGCGTAGGTATGTTCCGACTGTTCGTATGAAGACGGAATACTGTTAGACTGCATTACCGTGACCACGCCAAGATAACACCATCTCGGCTCAGAAATTAAATGGCGCAGACGGAAATGCTGTCCACCCTTATGGTCTACGTATCCGCACGTTCCAACCTCCGCAAGGGCAGTGTCAGATCCAGCTTCAGCAAGGAGGTTATTGCCTATGTTGAGTTATGACTTTCGCAACATAGGGAGGAAGAAGGACTCAGATTGATTTGGATTTATGTAATACAACACTCTGTTGACACCATAAAAAGAGACAAAAGTAAATTAATAATTGATATTATATAAAAAATCCGAAGTCTGAGAATAATATTAAAATGTGTAAGATTTTCATGTTTATAATAAATACCACGGAAATATATGTACACTAACTCGGTGAGGCGAGTAACTTACTAATGGCTAACGACCTAGAGTAAGATATATAATTATTCAGGGGCAACAAATATTTAGAGCGGATGTTATGTGAGAATGCACTAATTTAATAATTATTTTTTGCAAAAAATAGACTTCACCCATGAACAGAATTCGCGAATATTTCGCACATATCGATGTAGCACTTTTCACTATGCCATTTATCAAAAATGGCTCAGCCGATTTCAATAAAATTTAAATGGAACCAATTTCAAAGTATATTCTTTACAATAAAAAAAGAATTATTAAAATCAGACTACTATGAAAAAAGTTATGCGTGGTTATACATGAAAATAAATATATATAGGTACCTACACTTCGAATTGAGTACTGCCTCCGGTAGGTTCGTCGGTCAAAAACTAACGATTTGAAAATGATACAAATTCATGGATAACATTTTATTAAAAAAAAAAAATACTTTATAATACTTTTTGGGTCATCTTATACACGGCCTCTGACCCCAAACTAAGCAAAGCTTGTGATATAGCTGCCAGAGACTGATATACTACATATACTTATTTTTAAATGCATACTTATATAGATAGTAACTAAATAAAACCCAGACACAGAGCAAACACCTATGTTCATCACATAAATATTTGCCCTGGGTGGGGATCAAACCCACGCCTCTTTGACCCAGAAGTTAGAGTCACTAACCACTGAGCCACCGAGGCAGTCATTTATATGTGTTTTTTAAATGTAATTTTGCTATATTGTTCAGTTCGTCTCCCACTTGATATATCTGACGTGCCAACTCTAAATCTGATGATTTTCTGGAGAACTGCCTTGTTTTACTATGAAGGTTTTCATACGCAGCCCTGTACGAAGGGTTTATATTCGGCAGAGGTATTCTACGAATGAATCCTCCCTATGTTAATCTACCGTGATTGATTTAATACTAATTCACGCCATGGGCCCCCCTACTAAGACTAAATAACGTACGGGGTACATATACCCTCCTAATTATATCTGTCTTTTCAAATGCACTCGATTGTTAAATTGACCCTTTATTTTAAGAGTATTTATGACAAACAAATCAAAAATTTGTCTTGATCGCAGGAATTGCACCTGCACCTGACTCCATGACTCGCAGTTTGCAATTCGCTCTGACGCTCATGAACCAAGTGTGGGATCGAATTACTTGTAATCTGGTTCATGTTTTAAAAATAACAAAATAACGGAGATTTGTATCTATTTATCATTTAGTGGCTCATAAAAGAATATTAATGTCATTTTAATGTAACCGATATCAAACTTATCTAGGTACCTGTTTTTTGCTCTTTCATGCTCTTTCATAAAAAAAGCAAGCTTTTTTTTAAAGAAGTGAAAACTTCTTTGGCGGCGTTGTGCACTTTTTGTGATGGGTATAAACATGTTACCGACTTACCCGTGTACAGAATATCATTACATAGTTTAAAACAAAGTCGCTTCCCGCTGTCTGTCCCTATGTATGCTTATATCTTTAAAACTAGACAACGGATTTTGATGCAGTTTTTTTTGATAGATAGAGCAATTCAAGAGGAATGTTTATATGTATAATAAAACTGTGCGAAGCCGGGGCGGATTGCTAGTTCGCAAATATTACGCACGGATCGATGTAGCATTTTTCACATTATTGTTGATTTATTAGAAATGGCTCAGCCGATTTCGATAAAACTTAAATGGGACCAATTTCAAAGTATACTCTTTCCAATATTTTTTTTTTATTAAAATCGAACTACTATGAAAAAAAGTTATCCGTATAGTATACCTCCTCCGGTCAATAATAAACCTGTTTTTAGTTTTTTATAAGTCCTTGATTTTAGCGGAGCTCGGTCGCTTTTTAGTGACAATAATACAGTTAGTGTTTAACGTCATGTGATTTTATAAAAATGTTAAATTTTTACATAGGTTCGCCAAAAATAGACGGAAATATTTGACTTACTAAAATGAAGAAAGCTTAGCGCTCAGTATTAATAATCGGAATAATCCAGCTGTGGAATATTTGCTAGATCAAAAGTAGTGGATCACAATATTATGCCCCCCTACCCTCGTCGCACCCCCTCCCTCCGTGTCGCGCCACCCCCGCTACATAATCGTAACTGCTAAGTGCGCAACGCATAATCCCAGGAAAGCTGAAGTAGTACACTCGTAAACAAAAATGGTTAAATTATGATGTTATGAATTTAAGGTTAAAAACTGTGATATAAATGTGTCACATACAAATATTAGAAATTATTTAAATAAATGGCTATCATATCGCTTTTAAATGGTAGTAGTTTATATTTTATAGTTTATAGCTAATTATTTTTATATTGTATTATTTTGACTTAATTATTGATTAACCTGATATGACGTGTAAATAGTATTTATGAAATAAATGATTATGATTATGATTATGATTATGATTATTTAACTACATTGTAGGTATGTTGTGTTTTAAAAAGGTTAGTGATTTACTTCTGAATTGTTTTACTTTCTAACGATCTTTAATTGAGCTCATATTTTGAATAATATCTGCAGATAGAATGGATTTTTCAGTTTTGTTTTGTGCAAGTAAAAAAAGGAAAATTTAGACAAAATAAATTATAAAATGTCAACTGATAAGAAAACAGAAAGAAGTAGCAAATAGTTCTATTAATATAATCATCATCCGTAGCCTTCTGTATCCCATTGTACAGGATTCTCTAATAGGCATTACTAATATCTATTAAAACTAACGAACTAACCTACGTTTTTACGATCTTTAGCCGCGATTATTTTCTGTTTAGTCTAATATTTCTGTGTAGATGCGCTATGTTTGTGTAGCTGCGCTACGTTTAATGGATACATAGTACCTGACATATATAAGGTTTCAATTTAAAATTATAATGCTGAATTTAGTGAACCTGAAATTTAATATTTTTTTTTGGAATATCTTTCATAAACAAAGTAATTATTATTTTCCGTAAAAAAATAAAAATTTAAATTAAACTAAATAATTATTTTTTAAATTATTTAAATATCTGTCATTGTGACACTTTTGGCCGCGTCAGTACCGCACAGTCTAATCGAGAGGGCCCAGCGTTCAGATCTTTGTGACATTTGATACCAACATTAGGTGAGCGCCCGGGGATTACGGGATGTCGCCATTTAACCCTAAAATGCTGATGAGGAATAGTAGTAATGGATTAATGCAGCGAGGGTATTCTGTACCCCGCGATGAGGATTTAGGACGTTAGCGTTGATTGAGCGAAAACAAGTCCACGTAGGCGACGGAGGTATATATATACACATACGAGTACGATTATTGCGTTAAGATGGTTTGCATTTGCAATTCTTCATTCGGTAGATCCATAGAGTAGACAGTTATGTGAATTTTTACTGTCAACACAAAGAAAAATACACAAAGGCGGCCTAATCGCTTAAAAAAATCTCAACCTCTGGATAGAATAGGAATATTGAACTAGTAACGACGGGAGTTTGCGTTAACAAAAATAAACTCGTGTTTAAAAAACATAAACATACATACTATTAAATAATACAAAAACTATATAAGATTTTTAAATGCAATAAAAATGTAAAATCAGTTAGGTATACTACAGAAATATGTTAGGGTATTATTATTTTATATACTACGGGACTAGTCGCGCACTAAAATTACGAGATAAATAAATACCTCCTCATCCCGACGTTTCGGCCGAGTTGTATCGACCGTGGTCACGGGTAGACTCAGGTCGATGCAACTCGGCCGAAACGTCGGGATGAGGAGGTATTTATTTATCTCGTAATTTTAGTGCGCGATTAGTCCCGTAGTATATAAAATAATAATGTGTTCAAATCGCGAAAGTTTAAAAACAACATATGTTAGGGTAATCACTACTATGCGTATTTTGATTAGATGAGGGCTTTTCGGTCAACTTTTTTCAGCAGGCTGAAAAATATAGTTCAGGAAGCATTGGATTAGGAATAGCATCAGGATGATTTAAAGAAATAAAGTACAGCTTGCTAAATATATGTAAAATAGAGATATTTTGTTAAACAGATAGTTCGAATACTATAAATATGAAATAGCAATAGTTTCCACATTAACATAGTGCAATAAAATAAATGAACTGTGTCATAAAGCATTACTCGCGGGTCGAGCGCCCCGCGCGCGGTATGCAACATGCGGCATGGGGCATGCGGCATGCGGCCCAACTTGACAATTGTCATCCAATTTGTAGATGAACAGCTATAATTGCTGGGGAGTCAATCGAAACACAATTGAATCAGAAATCCTGAGGGGATGACACTTCCCCTAATAAAAATTTAATACAAGGATAGATAGCAAGTTACTTATGATATGAGAAGTGCAAAATACATTTTAGATGATTAAATGAACCGTATAGGTAGATAACTTAGGAAACAAATGAATTAATTTAAAAATTAACTAAATAGAGCAATAACAATTTTCGAAAGAAAAGAAAATTTCTTACCGATTATGTACGTCAGTTTTTAAATTATATCAAGTGAATCACGGATTAACCTTGGAGATGCTATCAGGATGTTACAAAGCTAGAAATCGACACACACATGCGCACCCGACACACACACAGACGTATATATAAGTAAACTTACTAATAAGACTTAAGCGATAAACTGTTTTGCATCAGATGTTAACCTCACTAGAACTAAGTATGTCTCAGACAGACTACGTTTATAAAAAAGTAATATCTGCATTGGTGTACTCGTTTCGCGTCGACAATAGTCCGTCTCATATTACGAGCCCCGAGCCGCGGGGCGGGCTCATTCCCACGCTCGATTTGGCTCATTTTTAGCTCACAGATTGACAGTAATTCACACTTAGCCGCCCGTGTAATGTTTCAAGCTTTTTTCTTTTTATAGTAGGGTGCCGAAGTTGGACAGGCATAATTGCGTTAAGTTGCAAACTGCACCGATAGACGACTGAATATTTTATTGAATACGCCTTTATGTTGGCTTAAGCTTCTTTAGTTGAAATAGAAGAAAGAAAAAGAATAGAGACATAATTTGATTTTTTTTTACTTTAGCGAGCTCTGATATTGAGCATTGGTTTACCTTTATTTAATAAACACAGTAGGGATATCTTTACTACAATTACTGTAGTATAGATTTTATTAAAATGTTCTGAACTGTTCATGTAGAATAGTTTTAACGCATCCCACAGTGTAAGTAATTTATCATCACTATCTCTACACAGTATAAAACAAAGTCGGTTCCCGCTGTCTGTCTCCATGTATGCTTATATCTGTAAAACTTCGCAACGGATTTTGACGCGGTTTTTTTTAATAGTTGAAGGTTTATATCTAAGTAAAATACACCTTATACACCTATACGATGCCTAACTAGTAAATAACTAGTGTTTATATTGATAAGTGTCACTATCTTCTTTTCACTTAGTACACAGCAAGCTACATTACATTCACATATCATTTTTATTTTGACAGTTCAATACATTTGTTCATTTAATGATAAATTATTGAACTTAAATAAATTTCACGGCTTTTCAAGAGGCACAACTGTCTCGCTCGCACATCAAAAAGAACTACATAAAAATTAAAATTATCGCAATAATTATTATCGAGATGGAAGGCATTTACGACATAATTTATAAGACGTTGCTGTTGACGTTTTTCGAAGTGTAGCGCGGGCATTAAAGACAAAAGACAGTCTAACTACTTCAAAGCAAATCTGCGTTTATTAATAAGCTAGTAGAGTTTAAAATGCAAACAGTACGATGTATCCCTGGAAAATTGTGGTGAAAATTATATCTATTGTTACACAAACGTAAGTAACGACATAATTATTGTAAATAACCATAAAAATAAAACATTATAAAGTTGATAGTGTTCTAAATCAATGTCAATAACGTACATTTTTTTGTTAGTCTAAAGCCCGTTACAGACTGCTGTAATGTAACATGCAATGAAAGAATTGCCGTCCACATCGTCGCAATGTATCATGCAATGTAACAGGATTCCTATAGTGTGGACGCCTTTCGCGACACTAGTTTCACGTCGCATCTACACTATAAAATTAGTCGCATGACACTAATTTCACCAAAAATTGCGCAGAACATGAAACTCATTTGCATTCATGAAATTAATGCATGCATTACGAAAATATTAAATTACACGTGAAACTGTTGGTAAAATTAATGTCACGAAACTACTTTCGTGCCACTAGTTTTGTAATGTAAACGCGCGCAAACAGAGCATTTCAACACGCGCGCGCCGCAATCTGCCATAAGCCTTTTTTTTCGCCGAACACAAAGGAGCGCAAGCTCAGAATGCACGGAGCGCCAGTGGGGACGGGTTTTTTGTACTGCGGAACGCGAACCCGACTCTACATTATCTTGTACTGAGGTATGTTCGCCGCGTGCATGTCGGAAACAGATGCGAGTAGGTTCGTGCTCACATTGCGTCCACACTTATGAAATGTTCCTTTCATGCTACAATGCATGCATGTTACGTTACAACAGTCTGCAACCGGCTTTAGAGCACATTATGCTTCGTGTATTCAGTCTGTCACTGACAATAACAGATCCAACTCGGTCGAAACGAGCGTCGCGTCGCGTCGCGTCGGGATAATGAGCTATCTGTTTATCTCGTATTTTCATTGCGCTTTAAGTCCCGTAATATAAAAATAATTGTTTTATAGACAAGTACATTTTTAACTACAACATAATACAAAAATAGGTACCAAAGTAATTTGTTATTGTCTAAAACTGTGTAGGCACAAAGGTGGAACAAACATTTTGTCTAAACAGTTTTGACCCAGCAATATTTTATTTATATGCAAATTATAGAAACTAATATGTACTTTAAAATTTGAATTAGAAAAATACGTGACGCGTTTGTAATTAGTTTCACTTCTACAAAAAAAGCAATCCGTGAATGGATTGCTTTTATGACGATGACGAATAAATATTGCCTTATACTGGAAACAGAGCAGTCTTGCAGTATCACAATAAATACATTAAAAATTATAAATAACTATGTAAACAACTCGAAATACTCTCGACTGTGAATAAATAATGTTTCCAACTGAACCAGTATGAAGTCATTACCAAGAATCTTCGATTTTCAAAATACACCATTAGGCGCTCATAAAATATCCAAATACACTAGTATTACCTACTAGTGGTACTTCGTGGTTTTACTTTTTTATCGGTATGTTTCATAGGATAAACATACTAATATTTTGAGATTTGTATACACAGAATTTGTTCAGAATTGAGTGAGAGCAAACGATTACACTGGGGTTACAGTACTAATGGCCTGTGATTTTATTTTTAACCGATTAAAAAAAGAAGGAGGTTCTATGTTCGTCTGTCCATCTTTTTTTGTGTATGTTCATTGATATTTTCACCAATTGTGAATCGATTAAAAAAAAATAGTTCAAAAGGGCACACACACTTTCGAATTGGTGTCATTTAAATTTTATTGAAATCGGATGAGCCGTTTTCGAAACATCAACAATATTGCAAAAAATGTATTTGAAGTTTGTAATTGAATTTATGTACACTACTAGTAATGGCACCTGTCCTGCGAAAATTCGATAGTAGCTAACAAAAAAAATAACCAAAGGTACTTCAGTAGATCAGCCTAATATCTGGCAGGTAGTACAATATTTAGATTCGTTATTCCTTTTATTTATTCCATTTACCTATGTCCGTTGCTAGCTGCAGCCATTTGTAGCCTACTGCTTTGATCTGATTTATTTGAAGTCATCGACCTATAGCTTTCTCAGTCGGCCTGGCTTTAGATTTTCTTTATTTTCAATCACAATTTGATACTACATTTTTTTTATTGATAAGAATGTTTTTATTCAAGAAATTCGTATAAATTAGAACTAAGCTTTTTGAATGAGGATTCTTAGTGACGATACCTTTTGAAACACACATTAGGTATTTTTGTTACGTACATATTTTTAGTCTTATAAAATTTAACTCACCGATCACATGGTGAGGAACCGTTCTTTCTGAATACGTAGTAGCGTAAACGCCTGTAATCTACGGCAATTTCCTACCATTTCGAACCGTCATTTTGCTGAACAAACAAACAGAAGTAGAGCTACTCGTAAGTGGACTCGCGTGCTCGACAGTTCTTTGATCCCGCGGCACTTTTCTAAGACTTCTATAGTCTGGGGAAACATTGATTCATATCTTTTTCAGTTTGAATTTTAAATGTCTTGATAAATTTAACTAAAATTATTCCTTGTTTGTAGGCAGTCGTCGCAAGTAAGAAGGCACTGACTTGATTTTAAAATACATTTCCATGAAATCAATAATGAACAATAGAGATTGTCCCGAGTTCACCAACGCTTGTTTAAGTTAAACGTGCGATTACTGTATTTAATCAATGGTTTTTGCTTGCTAAACTGTAAAATTTCGTTAAAAGCTGTATAAATTTAACCAACGGTTGATAAATTAAATATCTGTTGGTGAACTAGGATCTAAAACCTAAACTCACTACATTTTCAGCTGGTATGGTGTTTCAGTATGTCCAATTAGTAGAAATTTAAACAGAAGTGGATATATCAATAGGCTAAGTCCGCTGAAGCCTAGAGCGATGTAAATGCTAGTTGGTTGGCAACATGTTACCCCATATGTAAATACCTATACATGACGTAATCATATAGGGAGTGCAAGTGCATATATTCTTAGTTTCTATATTTTGCTTTTAGTCTATTGAAGAAAGTCAGAGGAAGACAACTGTACTATAAAAGCCTTTTTAAAAGTTGTAGTTGTAATTTTTGTAGACGAAATAAGCTATGTTTTGGAGGATTTAGGTAGAGTTAGTAGTAAAGTTAAAAAGTTATAAGTTTTTAGTTTAAAGTTTTTTAGTTATAAAGTTTAGTAGTCTACTGAAGAGAATTATGTAAATCCTCCACGTATTCTGTAGAACATCAAGAAGATTCGCGGAACAGTTTTGATAAAATTTACGTTCCGTAAAAAAAACTCTTTTCACCCTTTAAATTGTAACAAAATGTTATGTTTTTGGTGTCAACCGGCTTGAGTAAGAAACATTGCACATTTGTACACCTTTTTTTTCTCAGAATTTTTTTTAGTATATGTTTACTTTTCAGCCAAAGTTTTGAGTAAAAATATGACTTTTTACAAACTTAGAACTTTAAGATAATTTAAAGACTGTAAAAACTAAGACGTAAGCCTAGCAATAATTGAAGTGCTGATTATATGAAGAAAAACCACTCAAATCAGATAACATTTAGAGGTAACAGTAACAGCTTACTGTTTTTGTATGGACAAGTTGGCACCTCACAATCGTCTCGAGACTTACTTCGTAGTAGCGGCGAGCTAAACAGCATTTCTCCCAAATAAAACAGATGTAAAGCCTATTTTGTGAATTCAAGTTGTGCCCGGCAGCGGGCCGTAAAGTAACAAGGGCTGGCCGCGAGAATCGAGCGAAACTATTACTTTAAAAGTGGTCTTCGGACGTAAAACGTAGCGTTTGGAAGTCACCCCGCGCCCCGAACATGTGTCGAGACTCAGAAATGACTGGCTAGGGATGGGAGTACTCAAAACGATTAGCTGCGGTACACTTTACTTCTTTTATAAATCCGAAAGTTAAAATTATGTGCTTTGTATTTTTTACCGATTTTCAAAAAAGAGTACATAGTTACTATATTCTTCTGTATGTATTTTTTTAGTGTGTTTTCATCGCCATCGATATTTTTGCCAGTCAAAAACCTCAAAAGAGGACTCCCGAGGTAGTGCTATTTCAATTTTTTTGTAATCGGCTGAGCCGTATTTAAGAAATCAAGGATAATGGATGGATGTCACATCGGTTCGTAAAAAATGATGATTCGTGCTATTTTACTATGGAAATTAACGTGGTTTTCACACGTTTTATACTATATAGTTAACGGGAATGAACTCACGTGTAGGGATAGTCGTAACGACTATAGTTTCGGTCGCATTCGGCGACTTTTCTCAAGTTGGCGAGTGCTAGCACGTCTCGCAGTCTCCGTCTCGCAATGCACTGAGTTCATTCCCGTTATATATAGTATAAAATGGTTCGTGCTGTTCTGCACTGTATGTGTATAAGCCTTTTTAATAGTATACTGCAGGACGTACTACACTTTGTCTTTGTCACTACCACGGCTTGGTGCTTCAGGTTTTGCTCATGGTTCGTGCAAACTATTCAAATTCTGTACATGGTGATGAAGTCGGTGATGAGATTTTTATGAAAATTAATGGTTGTAGTTAAATTAGTTTTAATATCCCTATAACTAAAGATATACATGCATTGATTTCCTAGAGAAATTGAAAGGTTTTCAATAAACATATCAGTAGCTCTGCACATAAACACCGATATAAAGTTTCTTTACTTATATTAAGACATAAACAAAAAATAATAATTAAAAAACAACAACAACATATTAAAACTATTGTTAACTTAGTAATAACTTAATTTTACTCTATTAATTGACTAAATTTTTTATTCTTTTAGAACTTTTTAATGTAATGAAAAAATAAATACTTAAAAATTATTATAGAAAAAGGAGCGCCGAGACACATCTCATCAAACTAAAATATACTGGATAAAGAAAAAAAAACATATCGAGTAGCTAAGGTGCCCACTGCGCCAAATTTGCTGATAAAAAAATTATCCATTTGATTTAATTCTTATGTTTCTAAATAGATTGGACCATTCATTAGATATTAATTAAAATAAACACTCACGTAAAATGTATACCTTTTTTCATCGAGGGTTAAAAATACTCTCTCACTAATTTTCAATCGATGTTCTGTTCCTACACTTCCTTGTCGTAAATTCGTGGTTTAATTTTTATTGTAACAGATTAATTGCCAGTGATTATGAGGTGAACTCAACATGTGTTTATTTAGCCCCAATTGGTCACTACTATAATAAGCACTTACAAATAAAGGGTAGAAGTAGATATGTTCTATTAAACGAAAGAACGATATTTTTATGTTGTGGTTAATAGAAGCTGAAAAACTTTGTTGCTACCCCAGTTTATATATTTTGGTTTTAGGTTTCTCTTATCGGACGGTCAGATGGTTAAGCAGACTTACGTATGATAAAATACTGGTTGTGTAACCATCGAACATATATCTACAGAGCCACAGTCCCTAATTAAAATCAGTAAAAAATGTCCGAGCGCCGTCATAAATACCGACTTAGATATTTACATTAAATAATTCACAATGACTCGTTTTCTCGAATCTCGTCGTTATGTCACTTAATTAGTGCTTGTAACCGAGCACTTTGGCATCGCGTGGCGTTGTAGTCGGATTGCAATCGCCTTGGGACTAACTAAAAAGCCTGCCCACTACGTAACTTAGGCATGGTTTTGGCGCGGACACTTTTTTTTGCACGATTGTTATTCTATAGATATTTGCTCAAAGTCTGTAACTTATCAAAATTTCATAAAAAAAACTTTTATTAAAAAAAAAACTCTTCAGAGCCAGTACAAAAATACTAGTTCCAAACACTACAGGCGTCACTAGACAGCGCTTTACAACTGCGGGTCCGAGTCACTCATAAATAATTTACTGTGATCCGGGGAAAAACCTGGCGTTGGTCGCTCGGTTGAGTCCCCATGACTATTTGATGCGATACATATTGCGTCTTCCGAATTAGCGAGCCAAAATACATTAGAGCTTTCACGTGTGAACTACTGGGTTCTTCCCCGAAACAAATTTACAAGCTTTGAGCGGCTTTACGGTAATATTTCAATCAAAAAGTTATGATGTGATAAACCGTTTGAGAGGCTGTAGAATTAGGTTAAGTAAAGGTTTTCGTGGGAACTGGAAAATATGTGGATTACATTTTTTCTACAAAAGTTGTGTCTTTTCGATTGCTTGTATGGAGATGGGTTCAAACTGGTTCGATTGACAGTGTTTTTGCAATCATTTTCTTTAAGATATGATCCCGCATACTTTATTTGTAAAAAGGACCTTGCGGACTGAAATATGTAAATAAACTTAAAATTTTCTTCTAAAATTGAAAAAAAATGAAACAAAATAATTTCTGGAAGAATATTTAGATTGTTAGTATTTTTTCATTGAATTAAAAAAGCACCTACTCAGGAACACTAATCATATAGTCATATGTATTATCTAGACCTGAAAACAATAATTCATTTTGAATTAATTTAGAAGAAACTTAGGTTTCTATTTAATGCATGGGATATTATATTAATTGTAAAATAGTACTTACAATTTTCAAAATTAATTATTAAACTTAATATTACAACTGATTTTTACCGTGTGAAATAAAATCAAATCAAAAGTATATTTATTGAAAACAAATAAGTGACAACAACTTTAATGATTTCGCTGGCTCCGAACTAGTCATACAACTGTATTTCTAAAGCCAGTGGTTTCTCCCAATTTTTAACAGATTATCGATATAATTTAGAAGAAAAATAACATTATTATTACAGCCAATAATATAAAGAAAAAAAAACAATAACTAGTAAATTAAATTTATAATTGAAAATTACTAAATTAAAAAGGCTTTTTGTTTTCATTTAAGATGCCACAGACGGTCATATTATGTTATATTATGTGTATATTAAGTATACTTGCTCCCGGCCCCCATGTATATTTACATGGGGGCCGGGAGCTCATCTCGTTTTCAAAAGTCTTTCTGAGCGTCTGGTGGACGCGACGCGTGACCAAAATGCTGGTGTTTATTTGGCTCAACGTATAAGCATTGCCATTCAGCGTGGCAATGCTGCCAGCATGCTGGGCACGCTGCCAACTGGCAGTGGACTTGAGCACTTGGATTATCTTTAGACCTTCAAGGGTCTGTGGATGATCCAATTGCTTTCTATGTAGTAGTAATGTAGTATTGTCATTATCTTAAATATACACAACATATTATACATTTGTACAGATGCACAAAATATAATTTTAATGACACACACTACAAAATAACACTCTTATATAATTAAATCTATTGGTTTAGCTTCTACATTGCGATAATAGGCAATTTAAAGTTAAGGTAATGAATTAACCGTAATCGATTTATAAGAAACAGCAATAACCTAACAAACAAAGTGGTTCATTAACTGTTTTTCTTTGAAGCGAAACTTAAATAGAACAATTACTGGCTCTCCTAACTGGCATGACGGTTTCAGTTCAAATGCTAAAATTGAGCATTGGCAGTACAAGTGGATAATTACTATTCAATCTATTCCTATGATTGATAGCAATTCTAGGAATTATTTTATCCTAGGCCTCTGCTGTACTTTATAAAGCTACGGATGTAATTCCGTACATTATATGTCTGTATGTAGCTTGAATAGCTTATTATTTTTCTATGGGTTGCATGCATGATACTATTAGTTGACTGCCTCGGTTGCTCAGTGGTTAGTGACCCTGGCTTCTGGATCAAAGAGGCGTGGGGTCGATCCCCACCCAGGGCAAACATTTATGTGTTAAATATAGGTATTTCCTCTGTGTCTGGGTGTTATTTGGGTACTATCTATATGAGTATGTATTTAAAAATAATTATGTATATGTAGTATATCAGTCTTTGGCAGCCATATCATAGGCTTTGCATAGTTTGAGGTCAGACGCCGTGCGTAAGATGTCCCCTAGAATTATTTACGAGTATTTATACCATAGACAAACCTACTCAAGTTTATACTGATATTCTTCATTCATAGGAAGTTTCTAAGTCCAGCAGTGGAAGTATGTTTGAAATAATGATTTACCAATACGTAATCGAGACATGAAGAACAGATGTGTAAATTTTGTGTTTATGCATGATTTTATTGGATATTGGTTAGTCTGTTCCTGGATGAGATAACAACTAAAAATACATAGCCTCGGATATCAAATAGTAGATAATTATTAAAGCCTCCGAGATGAATTTGTCTGTACAAGTTAGTGCAAGGGTTTATGTTATGAGAAACTTTCGCTAGTACAAAGTGCATGGATGTGGTTATGTTAAACACAGACTTTGAATTTATAATGAGTCAGAGTTGGGCCAGAGCTTGCTAGACTTGATACGTTGTTTACATCTAGGAAATAAGCTTGTAAGTTACATCCTGCAAACTGGGAAGAAAAGCCGCATGATGTTTTATTGTATTTATGGACTGAAAGTAAAAAACATTGCTTCAGATAAACGGAGTGTAAAAATGTGACGTGTTCTCAATTTCTCTTATCGTATCCTTCAAAGACTTGCTTACAGATAGACGAAATTTGCTCTTTTGGCTTCAGTTCCAGTGAAAAGTTGACTCCAAAAAGTTATTTTCAATATGGCGTTCCTGGAAATACTACAAACTACTGAAGCACAGTTTATGTCCTGCCCGAATCAAATAATCGGTCAAGTGCGAGTTGGACTAGCGCACGAAGGGTTCCGTACCGTATGGTAGTCCTTACCATATCTTATTTTCTATTTTAGAAGTGAATTTACAATTAAATATTCTGGGAATGTTTGAAGCGTCTATTTGTTACTGTTAATAATATTAAGCAAAAAACGGTTGAAAATTCAGTTCTGTTGGATATATTATTTTATTCTGTTTTTATTGTATTTGCTGTTATATCGGCAACAGAAATACATCATCTATGAAACTCAACGTTCTAGCTATAATCGTTTATGAAATACATCCTGGTGACAGACAGACAGACGGACTGACAGACGGACAGTGGAGTCTTAGTAACAGGATCCCGATTTTACCTTATGGGTACAGAACCCTAAAACGCTTTCTCATAGTCCGCAAATGCTAGGCAGGCAACGTTTCTCAAATAAAATTATTCTAAAACAACACCACCAAGTTTCTGTTCCATGCTTTGGGCATTATGCCTTTGAGGACGACATTACTGAAGAGTTTCCGAAGAACTTTCAGAAGCTCTGTAGTAAAAATAAAATTGATCGGATGATAAATGGAGGACTCTGTATAGCGTTTATTTGATCCAAAATGTTAAAGAAGTTTGTTTTGTGATGTGCAGGGCGACATCTTCGGCGGGCTGAACGATGGGCTGCTGAGCCGGGCAGAGGCGCTAGCGGCCGTGGACATCGGCAAGCACCAGGGGGGGCCGCAGCCCGGCCCGCCTCTGCCGCAGCTCAAACACGACATGGTGTACCACCACGGCGTCGGTGGCCCGCCTCCACACAACACGCGCCCGCATCAGGTACACTTGTACTCATGATATCACTAACACTATTTCTTCTTGATCGTCACGCTATTGTTAGAGTGGTCGTGGCTATCAGGTAGTATCTCTGGTGTAGGGACAGATAATGCGCCTCTCGATGTCTCGCCATTGGACACTTACAACTTGTTATACTGCACAGTATATAAAGACACACAGACTTATCCATCAAACTTATATAAAAAAGAACTAAATGGAAGCTTTTTCAAGCAGATACTAATAGGAAAGTATTTGACCAGGCCTTTACAAATATCTCTATTTGTTAGCAGTCAGGTATAAACAGATGAAATAAACTAAGCGAAAACAATCAGATTATGATACTAACGGAAACATCCAATCTAAACCGGACTGGGAAAAGTTCGTTTGGCGCACGAATCAAAAAGCCCGTCTCGATATCACGATACCTCTCCAATAAGATTTCCATGTGCCATCACCCATCCCTTCCGGCAATAAAAATATGCGCCGCCCTTTGCATCAAACGGAATCCATACCAATCATACCAATCGAGTTTCACATCCATAAAACTAAAGCGCACTCGTAAAGTTGTAGCCAAATTGTATCGCTCCACGCCTCCGCCGGCATAAATAATAATAGTAAATGCATTTCGCGTATGTTTGTGTACCGTATGGAGGAAATCTTTAAGTCCGGACTTGGTGGAGCTGTGTTTGGCCAGTGACGGAGGTTTCGCCTTTTGAGCGGTTATAGATTAGTGTATTTTTCAGCGCGTATACGGTCGTTTCGGCATACCTATGCGCTTACAAGCGCGCTACATTATGCGCTTTAAAAAACTGGACTTGCGTAAACGGGCATATTTCGGCGTGTTTGTTCGTACCAGTAGTGGTGCTGTGTCAGTATACGACCTTAGAAGCGCGTCAACGCTTGTACGAGTGCCGTGTACCAAAAGGCGTGTTTTTAGAAGAAAGCGCCTTACACCTACATGGTGCTTAAAGGCGCTTCCAAAAAACCGCCCTTTTTTCATAGTTTTTAGTCAGCTGCTGTGCGTATGCATTTTATTGCGTTAGATGTTTGATTCTACATGCATAAAAAAATAAATAAGTCCAAAACATCGAGGTTACGAGTTTTGCTGATACTTCCAAAAAAAGTATCAGCAAACCTCGTAATGGTACGAGGTTAGGATATACTTAATACCTAATTGGATTTTTGTAAATAGCCTTTTCAATATAATAGACAATGTCACTTCTCGCTGTCTTCACGCCTAGATTTCTTCAGCCAAGAAACTTTTGGATTTGGATATATTTGGACATATTGATCTTTTATTAAATAATAAATATTCTGTCTATTGATGAAAATCCAAATGGATTTTCATCAATAGACAGAATAATTAAGAGATAATAAATTATTTGTGCCAAATAAGTATATTATATGACATTATGTTATCTAAAGAGTTTCCGCCGTAGTTTTTTCGATACAGAAAGCCGTACTGCGAGTCAGTTATGCAGGTTCAAATGCTGCAAATGTTTAAATTATTTGTTTTAAAAAGAACTCTCAAAGAACAATGTAGTATCAAAACGGTAGAAAATTGTAAAGCAGCGAAGCAAGGGAAAGTCACTTGTGTAAATACATTTTCATGGGGCAATATTTGTGAATATGCGAAGTAAAGTCACTGAGTTCCATCGCGGTCCGGGAGTATCGATAGCAGAGAGGGTCGACCCGGTCTCCTCTGGGACCAGAGGGTTCCATATAAGATACACGTTCTTTGTGCTATAAAAATGAGGTAATTTTATGCACTATTCGATGTAATAGCGATTGTTAGCCTCAGTATTGTTTGCAGGAGGGCTGTTTGTTTTCCATACTCGTTTACTAATCGACTGAATTAAGCTATTACCCGGCTTCATTATATCGAACATATGTCAATGTACTTGGTAGCAAACAAAACATAATTAGTATCATAGTTGTTGAATTGAACATTTATTATAAATAGATTTAGGTAATCTGTTTATCTGCATAAAATTGTTTTAAACATTGAGACTAAATAATAATGAGGCTTTGACTAAACATAAAGCTTTTGGCCAGTGAGTGACTGACATACTGTGTACAACTGTACGGCAAATTGCTGAACATAGAAACTTATTCGTAATATATTTTTCATTACGTCAAAATGGAGCACTAAGAAAGAAATTTAAAAAAAATACCCCACGTGGTAAAAGGGGATTTCGTTTACATGAAACTATGACTCCAGGACCGATTGGCTGTTCTAGCTACTAACTTGGTTTAACTATGTAATTCTCAAACAAAATAAACAGTATAGATACAGGTTGTATTCCACATTTTTTTCCTCCCGCTCCTTCTCGTGCCGTGAGTAACTAACGCAAGCTGCAGAAAAAGCAAAGCCGAACGTCAGAGCACTTACACAATAAGACCTCCGACCTTATAGTTCTATTACTAAACACTGATCATTATGTGATAATAGCTTTCTGTTTCGGCTAAAATGATTCTAAAATAGCTATAGTTTCCTTTTGAATTAAAAGCCTAATTATTGAAAATTCTTTGCAATGAATTGGCGACACTCATTTCAACGCAAATTATTGCAACAGCTATTTAAAATATTTTAACACTAATTTCATTTTAAATATGTAGATATGCATCATTGCGCGATAACTGTTTTTTTATTACAGTTCAAATTATACAAAAAGAAAAAAGACAATAATAGCACGATGCTGAAGTTTGTGAAGTAATTTCATCACATACTTATTGTGAAACAAAGTTGCTTTTCTCTGTGTCTGTCTGTGTATCAGAGTGTCGTCATACACTCATTTCAACAAAAAATATTGCAACAGCCATTTAAAATAATGTAAGACAGATTTCATTTTAAATATAATTACTGCGCGTTAACTGTTTTTTAACACAGTTTAAATTATATAAAAAGTAAAATGACAATAAATGCACGACACTGAAGTTTGTGGATTAATTTCACTACATACTTATTGTAAAACAAGTTGCTTTTTTCTGTGCCTGTCTGTATATCTTCTTATCGACATTAAATATTGTAATGCGGTTTTCACTAACTCTTAGAATGTTTCTTTCAATGGGGATACTATTCTGAGACCGGGTCTGGCAGTATATTATAGAAACATAGGTACCTTATTTTATGTTTCTATCATATCGTATTCATTCATTGAAATAATATTACAACAGGTACAACAGAAAATTTTCAAGAACAAAGTATGTTTCGCACTCGTAGGTACCTTAGTACTATTCTAGAGGAAAATTCGGGGGCGGCTGGCAACCTCATAAATTATTTACCGCGTCATTCTTTAGTAAAAGAAAAATAGTTTTGGGGTCTTAACGTGACAGACGGGGCTCTTAACGAGATTTCCTGAGAATTGGCCGCTGGCAGCCGGTCCTGGTCGTGTTTTTCACTAAGCACATCAAGATTTTTTCGAGGCCAATGTTTGTCAGTTTTATAACTGTGTAGAGTTTCAGTTTTTGATGTTGTTTCATTTAAGTTTCCTTACTATGGCTGTATATTGTCTTATGTCCTATGGAATTGTGAAAAAAACATCTTTCTGACATTTCCTGTTTGTTTTCCAAACTTATGTGTTGGAACATGTTGACATTTATTTGATAATTATGAATATATGATTGTTAATTATTGGAACATGTTGAAATTTATTTGATAAATACTATTTACTGTATATTTAATGTATTTGACATGTTATTGTATTTGAATTTAATATCTTTGCAAGTTTTTGAAAGAATCATATCTAGTAGTGTGATGTCAGTGATTACAAACTTATGTAATTTAATTTATATTGTATGACCAGTAATTCAAGACATATTACCAATAAAAATGATTATGATTAGATGTTTTAAACTTGGACTAGAAAGCAAATGAAATGTTTCGTTATATTTAAAGTTTAACAATTAGTTTTATCTAACTTATCGAAAATGCATACGTAGCATAAGAACCTATTAAGTACATTTAGTTATCCATGATGCTATTAATGTATTTATTCCCAAACTGTGTACTTAAAAGAAGTGACAAAAAATTAATACGAATGTAGCATATCACACCTACTTACCATAAAATGCATATTTAAAAACAATGCTACTTTTTAAAGTTAATTTTAATTCACTATGATGGATTTAGTCGCTTTTTATCCAGCACTTGGTAGCTTCAGTAATATATACTTAAATATGTATAAAAATTTAATAAAATGTGAAGTACCTAGTGCATTTAGTTTAGTTGTAACTTTTTTTTTAAATTACTTTTTTTATTAATTTTTTTGAACTAATCTATTACGTTTTCTAGTTTACACATTACGCAAAGCCTGTTTTTTATTCAAAAAAAAGAAAATAAGAAAAAAGGTCCTTTAATACTTCTCCCTTCGGATGAGGCGGAGGGTTCCGTAATGCGTGGTTTATGGCTCGCGGAACCCTAACTCGGCAGTTTGGGGTCCCGTACAGGTCTCTAATCTGTAAACACAGTTGTTGCTCTTATCAATGTTTTGAGGGACGATTTTTTGGATATTAAAACCGGATTGGAGATTTTGACGAGAATATTGAGTAATATTTATACTTAAATTTATTTTAGTACATATTCGAAATGTATTTACAGCTAGCTTTTTCCCGCGGAGCTGCCCGCGTGGCATTTTGACTTATGTGCTATCCCACAAGAACCTCTTACTTTTTCAGGATAAAAAGTAGCCTGTCTCATTTCGGCCCTTGAACTATATCCATGCCAAAAATTAAGTCAATCCGTTGCTCCGTTGGTGCGTGAAAGAGGAACAAATCAACAAAACAACAAACTTTTTGGATTTATAATATTAGTATTTTTGGGATAAAAAGTAGCCTATGTCACTTTCCGGCCCTTGAACTATATCCATGCCAAAAATCAAGTCAATCCGTTGCTCCTTGCTCCATTGGTGCGTGAAGAAGGAACAAACCAACAAACTTTTCGGATTTATAATATTAGTATTATGATTATCCATGAACGATGTACTAAAATTGGTACAAAGTATAGCAGGTATAGGCCGAATCAAACTTTTTGGCGGCTGTGCTGTTAGCTACAAGCTGCGGATGACCCGATCCTCGAGCAGCTGTTAGGTGAGCTTTAGTCATCTTGTAGGTAACATCTCGGCATTATCAGTACATAGAGAAAATGTTTAGCCGCAATTCTTTTTGACCGACGAACCACCGGAGGAGGTATACAATTCGACGCGTATATATTTTTTATGTATAACCACGCATAACTTTTCTTATAGTAGTCCGATTTCAATAATTATTTTTTTATTGGAAAGAATATACTTCGAAATTGGTCCCATTTAAATTTTATCGAAATTGGCCGAGCCATTTTTGATAAATCAACATTAATGTGAAAAATGTTACATCGATCCGTGCATAATATTTGCGTTCTAGCGATGCGTCCCGGCTTTGCACAGGTGTATTATACATATAAAAAATTCTCTTGAATTATTCTATGTACTAGTTTTTACCCGCGTCTTCGCCCGCATACGCAATATATCATTATAATTTATAGCCTATGTGTTATTCTGATATATAAGCTATATTATTGCAAAGTCCATCCATCCATCCATCCATCCATCCATCCTCACGAACTTTCGCGTTTATAATATTAGTAGGATTAAAATAAACTGCATCAAAATCCGTTGCGTAGTTTTAAAGATATAAGCATACATGGGGACAGACAGCGGAAAGCGACTTTGTTTTATACTATGTAATGATTGTGTACACGGGTGAAGTTGGTCATGATATTTTTTGCAAAAAATAATTATTTGATCTACACTCGGTTCGCCGAAATAAAGTTAAAAATAACAAAAAACAGCAAAAGTCACTTTTAAATATGTCATAATTATTGCAACAGCAATTATTTGTCCTAAATTAATGTTTTGGTATACTCTTTCCACCTTACTCGAGTAGGTAAGCTTTCCTGCACGTTGGTACATACGAGCACGTTCTGTGTTCGTGTACTGGCGTAGTGTAAAAACCACACAGTATTCCAATGGCCTTGATGTTTAGCGATTTGCTACTACAAAATAGCGCACAGATTAATATAGTATAGGAGAAGGATATTGAGATATTCTGAAAGAGATGCATTGATTTACGAGTTAGAAAAAGGATGTTCTGTTATTTTATTTATTTATTTATGTAATATTCAGATACTTACAGTAAGATGGATTTGATGGATTAAGCCGATTGTATGGTAATGAAAGTCAAATTTAAATACGATTTTGATAATTTTTACTCGATTATGACAGTTTCTATACAATCCTTTCAACACTTATGTAGTGAAAAAGGAAAAACGAGTCCTCAACAGATCATCAGCTTTAGGTTTCATATATTTTGCTAGTTTTCCTTGTTTTCGCTAGGATCGCTTTTTATGGAGATAAATAAAAAATAGATATATAGATAAACTCTTTATTGCACACCAAGAAATAAGCAAAAAAAAAACAAAGAAACATAAACAGTATAACAATAGGCGGCCTTATCGCTGATAGCGATCTCTGCCAGGCAACCTTAGGATGGAGAGGACAGAAAGCGTATAAATAATAGACGAGTAAAACACTGTAGTTTTCAATGAATATATTTTCATAATTATTATATACTACGGGACTTACCGCGCACTAAAATTACAAGATAAATAAATACCTCCTCATCCCGACGTTTTGGCCGAGTTGCATCGACCGTGGTCACGGGTAGACTGGAATGTAGAACAGCTGGTACCGCCAATTCAATTTGATCTTGAAAAATTGTCACTACAACACACAACACTGACGGTATCTAACAATGTCCTTCTACCTACACTACGCGATTTGCATTTGTTGACAACAAGATTCCACGACGCCGATAACTTAAATCCATCCTCCCGGTTGAAATTCTTATGTTTCCGAAAATTCATAAAATTGACACGCCCTTACGACCTATTGTACTCGTAAGTTAGATAGACTCGCCTACCTACTATTTGGCGAAGTATGTGGCGTCAGAATTACAGCCATTGGTAGGTAGGACCTCGTGAAGGATTCCCGTCATTTTGTGGAAATCGTTGAGAGCCTAAATCTGGAACCAGATGACATTATGGTGAGCTATGACGTCGAATCATTGTTCACCAAAGTTCCGGTAAAGGAGTGTCTCGAATTGATCAGAGAATTGTTAAAGGAGAACCACATGTCAGAAAACTTAATGATACCGCTGAGGAACTGCCTTGAAGGTAGTTTCTTTCTTTATCGTGGACAACATTACCTCCAGATTGATGGTGTTGCCATGGGGAGCCCGCTGGCACCGGTGATGGCAAACATCTGGATGGAACATTTTGAAAAGTCCATAAATTTACAATCAGCTGCGATAAAGGTTTGGAAGAGGTATGTGGATGACGTATTCTGCGTAATGAAGGCAGACAAAAAAAGGGTTGACCAGTTTGTGGAGTATCTCAACTCTATTCATCCTAACATTAAGTTCACTTATGAGATGGAAGTGGAGAAAACTTTGCCATTCTTAGACGTCAAGGTGATGGTGAGGTCCGATGGCTCCTTGGCACACACACACGCACGCACACAGACAGATACCTACACGTAACTTCACACCATCATCCGCGCCATTTGCAGTCTGTGCCCAAAGCGCTGCTGGACAGAGCGGATGCTCTCTGTGACGCTGAACATGTAGCGACTGCGAAAGCGCATGTGCAGGACGTTTAAAGAGAAATGGTTATAATGTGAAAAAGCGAGATCTAGGTAGACGCAGGTATTGGAAGCACGGTTTCGACGTTGAGAGGCAGCCGGCTTTCTTGCCTTATGTTAAAGGAGTGACGGATACGGGGACTTTACTAAAGGATTACTCCATCAAGACAGTGTACTCGTATACTCCCTTATCCAAACTACTGGGCCAAGTCAGAACGCCGAAAGATGACATTCCGTTTCAGACTCCTGGTGTATATAAGGTGGATTGCAGCTGCGGTAGTTCCTACATAGGTCAAACGAAGCGTACTATTGCTGAACGGATCAAAGAACATATCGCAGCAGTCAAAAACCGCCAGATACAGAAGTCTGCTATAGCTGAGCATTTGCTTGACGGAGGTACTGGTAATTGGATCGAGCTCCACGACCCAAAAGTCCTCTCCACGGATCGACACTATTTTTCAAGAATTGTTCGTGAAGCGGTGGAAATCAAAAAACATAAGAATTTCAACCGGTAGGATGGATTTAAGTTATCGGCGTCGTGGAATCCTGTTGTCAACAAATGCAAATCGCGTAGTGTAGGTAGAAGGACATTGTTAGATACCGTCAGTGTTGTGTGTCGTAGTGACAATTTTTCAAGTTCAAATTGAATTGGTGGTACCAGCTGTTCTACATTCCAGTCTACCCGTGGCCACAGTCGATGCAACTCAGCCGAAACGTCGGGATGAGGAGGTATTTATTTATCTCGTAATTTTAGTGCGCGATACGTCCCGTAGTATATAATAATTATGTGTTCAAATCGCGAAAGTTTAAAAACAATATCTATTTTCATATTTACTTGTATAGCCACATTAAGTTTATCTCAATTCTCGAAGACTTATTTTTCTTTTATCAAAAGAGTTTGTTCGCGCGATTTGACTTTATTGGAAAATACTGGGATCCGATCAGTTAATGCAGATTCGATTCAAATCAAGATTCAAATTTTTTTAAGTATAACCACTAATATAATTTTACGTAGTGGTCCGATTTCAATAGTTCTTTTTTTATTGGTTAGTATATACTTCAAAACTGGCCCCATTAAAATTTTATTGAAATCGGCTGAGCCATTTTCGATACACCAACAATAATGTGAAAAATGTTACATCGATCCGTGCGAAATATTATAGACTGCCTCGGTGGCTCAGTGGTTAGTGACCCTAACTTCTGGATCAAAGGTGCGATCCCCACCCAGGGCAAATATTTATGTGATGAACACTCAGAGCAAATAAAAAAATCCAGAGAGAACGTCGTTGAACAGTTAAGTGAAGCCGGTTTTTTATACATGTGTGAGTGCGTCGCTGTTGCGCCGCCATAGTTTGACTGACAAGCCAAGGCGTAGTTTCATAGTTACCTGGATGTATGTGTATTTGTCTGTACACGGCGAGGCGAAGTTTTGGTTGGCTTCACTTGTTTGTTCACAACATTCTCTCTTGATTTTTTTATTTGCTCTGAGGATGAACATTAGTGTTTGCTCTGTGTCTGGGTGTTATTTAGTTACTATCTATATAAGTATGTATTTAAAAAATAAGTATATGTAGTATATCAGTCTCTGGCAGCCATATCACAAGCTTTGCTTAGTTTGGGGTCAGAGGCCGTGTGTAAGATGTCCCAAAAATATTTATTTATTCGCAAATTCTGTACACGGTTGAAGTCGGACATGCTATTTTTGGCAAAAAATAATTTTCACAGCATTTTAGTTAGTGCTATATTTTCCTTGTGTTTCTAATAGTAAAATACAGAATGAGACCTATGTTAATTCAGTGAAAGCACCGGCAATAATGCTTAATGTATACCTACCATCTATCATTTCTCCAGTCGACATTTTTGTACGTCTGTATCAATATGCGATATTATCGTATACGACTTGGTTTGGCTGTTTGGATGTACAGACTGTGACGCCGGCGTACAAGGTCCCAAGTGACCTCGGCGACAATTGCCAAGCGTCGCGCTCGTTCGTCCTCAATCCCCATGTGTGGCCACATTTTGTTTGCCTTTTTCCTACTTTATAGTTTGTTTAACTTGCAACATTTGTTTTTTCCTAGGGTTGGTGTTTTTGATGTTTCTGATGGTTTCGATCCTCGCGCCGAGTTTTACAATACATGTTTTATAGTAACCGTTATGTTAATAATAAGTTATCCGTTGAAGAGATTTTATATTTAATTGCAAAATATTTAAAAACAACGCGTAAAATACAAACTATAATCCAAAAATATAGTCAGTCCATCGATTTAGACATTGGTTGACTTTGTACTTCAGAATAATTCGTATGAAATTGCATTTATTTAATGCAACAAGTGGCAGCCATACCGCTAAAAGCCAGAATAAAAAAAATGATATGATGATAGTGAGGTTCAGCCACTTACCAGATTTAGTAAGTTCGTATAGGCCGGGTGGTTAGCCCTGGTGTCAGAGTTTTTAAGCCGCCTGAAGGCCTATGACATGGCTAGACGGTTAAAGGCCAACAATTTAATGTGTCATCCGAGCCGCTGTATATTTAGTGAGTAGGAAGTATTCGAATGAAACATTAGATGGTATTTCGCGTTTATAAATTTTAATGATTCGGATGCACCTTTCCAAATCTACTGTATTAAAGTTGCGTTAAAATTATGTAGTGTATTAATGTCGTGTCGTAGAAACGAGTGCACATTTAACGATAGTTTGGCAGACGAATAACATAAGCATGGAAAGAGGGATATGAATAACGCGATGTGTGTGGGGCCATGGATACAGCGCACGGATAGATAAACATTTTATCCGGGTGGCTAGCCCTGGTGTCAGAGTTTATAAGCCGCATGAGGGTTCTGACATGGCTAAGCGGTTAAAACAACCGGGGCATACAATTTAATGTGTTATTCGAGCTACAGTAGCGCTTAGTTCAATATGAAAAATAAAACTTATCAAAATTTCTGGAGGACTTGAGCCTGCATTGCGGACGGCAGGACGAGTTTCAGTCTCACCGCCTTATCATGTTTTTTAGTTTTTTTTAAATATTTGATATAATCCGCGCCGTACAAGTCGGCGGATGGGAAGTAAGGCGCAGAAAGCTGAGCAAAATACAAAATATAGGTATGCGCACCTGTGCTCACCACTACACTACGCTGCGTCGGCATTGTGCACACATGCGCAATAATTAGCAAATTACGGCCAAGTGTCATCTGCGGCTAACTTCTCATCCGCCGTCCTGTGTGGCGCGGATTATAGGAAAGAATTGCGTCAATTAATTGAAAGGTTTGTTTTTTTCCAATCTACAGCTTTTATAGTGATAATGATGATGATCATGAGGGATTCTCCTGCTTGTCGTTGATTTCATGGCCCGCTTTTATGCGCCCCTCATAATTTTAGCCACTTGTCGAAATCATAACGTTGTGATACAAATCACCATTAAAGGACATGTTATTTATTTAATATTCACTTGCAATACTATCAAATGAAGGGTTAGAGATGAGACCACTTCATATCGATAAATAAATAAATTTTATTTATTTGAAGTCAAAAGGTTGTACAGTGTAGTAATTAAACGTGATACGAGTATATAGTAATCATAAATTATTATACATTTTGTATTTCACAAAACTTTGATTTAAGTACTATCAATTCTATATTTTATTGACATTGGTAGCAATTTTATAGTATGCATTCGATGGTATAGTCGGTGCCAATTGAATTGGTAATAAAGTGCGTTAAAGGAAGCCTAACCCCTTAAATACCTGGTTTTGGAATAAGTATTTAAAATTGACATATATACTAAAACTATCATAATCAAGCAATGTAAATGCGTTAGACATGAGGATTCGTGACATTGGAACGAACATAGGGACAGACAAAAAAGAAAACTGACTGTGCATAAAACGTTTCAACATAGACGTAATATAATATAATGTGACTAGGAAGACTGAAATGTTGAGTCATTTCCCTGATGTTTACGGACATTAATCAAACTCTCGACATCGATAAACTGGTTTATAATTTGCGTGACATCACTACTACTCGAAAATTACACAGGCCGGTAGTGTACCCCTATTACAGATACATTCATACCCCTTGGCCGGGGGTGAACTGTTTGAACAAATTGTTACTTGCAAACCATATGACAATCACTAAACTCAATTGGATACTGAATCCTATGCCCCTCTGATAGATTTTAAATTGGGTGAGCGCATAATATTATTAATATCGTTTGTGGTTATTCTGAGAATTACCTACTTTTAAACAAAATTGTATTTTTTATTAAGTAAAAGTATTTTTTTTAAAGATATGTATTGCATAAAAAACGTCTACGTTATGCTTTTGACGTATTGTGATAGATCTAACACGTATTTGACTAATTTACCATAGAAGTCTGTTTTTGGATATCCCTACAAGTATAGTAAAATTGTGATTATTAAATTTTTATACTCTACAATTGTCTTAGTTCTTTTCTTGCCTTCAATCTTTCTTCTTTAATCAGACCTGATCCATCTAAATTATTTTCTATGAAACTGATTTCATTTATCTAGACATATCCTGTGACTTTACTACTATTAATCATTATTTAAACGTATTACCACAGAGATACCAGAGGGATAATGTGGTCGATCGAGAAAAAAAAGAAAGAAATGCAATAATTTAATAAGATAAGTTTATTTCGCATCCAACAATTAGCTATGTACATTATTCTTACTATTTATTATATTACACATTTAATATGTTTGTAGGTATAGTACCGTAAGTTTTAACACATTTTAAGATAATATGTTACACTATAAATAACAAGTTATTAATATTATAAGTAGCAGCGATTATAACACTAAACATTTTAGGTACATTGTCTTTGCGGTACTATTGGGCCCCGAACTAGGCTAGGCCTGTATCTCGGTGGCCCAAATTATACAGGTAGGTAGTATTGAGTATAGCGCGACTACGTGAAGACAGTAAAAGATAAAATAAAATAAAAGCAATATTTAAACCTAAAAACTAAACAAATTTTCTATTAGTTAAACTACCTTTTATCGCATTTTATACTATATATAACGGGACTGAACTCACGTGTGGGGATAGTCGTTACGACTATCCCCACACGTGAGTTCAGTCCCGTTATATATAGTATAAAATGTGTGAAAACCACGTTAATTTCCATAGTAAAATACCTTTCATCGTGTCATATTTGTATGTAGGTAGAATTAGGCACAGTCTGGTATTGAGGAATGAATGGTTATGTGCATATTTAGTTAAGCAGTAAGGGCTCGTCTGCGTGTGCTCGATATGTATGCGTGAGGGTGCATGTGCTAACTATCATTACTACTTAGTTTCTACTGGATATCGATTTATTACTTTCAACTAAGGTTTTTCTTTCGAATGT
The DNA here is from genome assembly GCA_949316475.1 of Hypomecis punctinalis. Lineage (NCBI taxonomy): Eukaryota > Metazoa > Arthropoda > Insecta > Lepidoptera > Geometridae > Hypomecis > Hypomecis punctinalis. The sequence continues at coordinate 1,393,172 of OX438794.1, read as the reverse complement.
AGATACTATTCTTGTACATGTTATAATTTTGTGACATAACAGGAGAAGCCATTAGCTCCTGACATTCAGTCTCTGACTAGTTTGGGAGCCTTTGGAACAATATATCTGCATTCTGCACATATTTATTATCAAAATAAATAAATTATTATGATTTTTTTTTATTTAATTTGATCCGAATTTTTTCTATGATATTTTACCAATTTATAATGTTTCATATTTTTTTTATTTGTTAGTTCAACTTTACGACCTTCACGTTTTTCTATATTATGAAATAAATGAAATGAAATAATATTTATTCGACACAAAATACACAAATATTAAACATTATAAAACCAAAATTGAAAAACAATAAAGGAGTAAAATGACAGAAATGTCGAAAAGGGCTCATCTCAGCATTAATGCTGAGTGCAGGTGGATACCTTACACTCAGTGCTGGTTTTCAGATGAGCCCGTTATCGAGGGTATAAACAAAATACAAATAATACATAATCGTCGAAAAGTAGGTATGGACAAAGAGTACAAAAATTACAGAAAAATACCATATCAAGAAATCAAACAAAACAACCAGTTCACATTGAAACTAATAGAAATACTTACATAATAAAATACAAAATCAAATTTACATAAAGGTGATACAATATATTATATAACTATCCTTAGCAAAAAAAAAAACACGTAAAAATACATTTGAAGGCGATATAACAAAATAAATACATAAAAATATCCACATCATAAAATAAAAACTTTGTTAAAGAAAAAAAAAGAATTATGAATGATGTGCTAGGTACTATGATAAATGGTTGAAAACCGGCTAGATATTACTACTTAAAACATTGCTAAACTTTATGTTTGAAACTTTGGCCCAAAACTGAAATTGTTAGAGGAAGCTCGTAAACTGCAAATCATTTTATAATAGGGAGACACGAACCGAAGCGACGCGCCGGTCGCTTTTCTGGTATATCGGTACGTGCAACACGCCACGGTCCTTGTAATTGTGAAATACTGGCCCCGTGGGGGCTGCTACTACTCCTACATCCAATAACGCGGCCCTCGGACGCGGCACGAGACTTATGGACCTCGGCCAGAGGATACTTGCCTCACTACTGCCTCTCTCAATGGTTGTCATCCTAATTTTTGGTGCTTTTTTAGAGTTCCTTATCCAAAGGATAAAAACGGGACTCTATTACTAAGACTCAGCTGTCCGTCCGTCTGTCCGTCTGTCATGGCTGTATCTCATGAACCGTGATAGATAGAACGTTAAAATTTTCATAGATGACGTATTTCTGTTTCTGCTATAACAACAAATACTAAAAACAGAAAAAAATTAAGAAGGGCTCCCATATAACCAACCTGATTTTTTTGCCGTTTTCGCTCGATATTAATAACAGTGACAAGTAGATGCCTGAAATACTGTACTATATCAGCCTTTTTTTAATAGTCTACTGCAGGACGTAGGCCTACCCACGAAGGGTGATTGGGCCATATCCACCACGTTAGCCTTGTGCAGGTTGGTGGATTCACATACGCCATCGAATTTCTTCTACAGACGTATGCAGGTTGCCTCACGATGTTTTCCTTCACCGAAAAGCTAGTGGTGTGAAATTCCGTACATAAATTCCAAAGAACTCATTGGTACGGGACCGGGGATTTGAACCCACGACCTCACTATTGTAAGGCGGGTGTCACTACTTCTTGAGCCTGAAATATTCACAGAATATTTAGAAGTATATTCACCTCAAAAAATATTTAAGATTGAATAAAAAATTAAATGTAAAATATTAATAATCTGAATTTTTAGCCGTTTTTCGCTTGATATTAATAACGGCAACAGGAAGATACTTAAATTATTTACAGGACATTAAGTTGTAAATTAACTTTAAAAGTAAATAGTTAAATTATTATAGAATATATTTAGGGGGGCTTAAGGGCTATAAGGTACGGAACCCGACGTGCGCGAATCCGGTTCGTACTTGGCTAATTATTCTTGTATGTTTTCAGTCATCGATTGATTTTAATGATTACGCAGTTGCTGTTAGCTTGCTTGGTAATGAGGCATCTGAAGTAGGTAAAGATTGTCAGTATAAGCGAGCTGCGAATTAGAAAATATCGCTGCAAAATGCTCAAAATATTGACGCTCCGCACATATGGACGGCGCGCGGCTGCCGGGCTCCCCGCTCTCACTCCAAACATTCATTTTCACAACAAAGCCGGTCAACAACTTAAGCATATTGGCAGAACACTCGCTACCAATCAACGTCACAACGGCGCTCACCCCTCTATAAAAAAACAAGTGTTTGCTCTCATAAAGAATGACTGCAAATCTGCACAAAGATGATTGTTTATGTTTCCATATCGTCCCCGAGCGCGGCTATTGTTGCGCCCCCGTTCTGTTTACAATAAAACGTCAGATTTAACATCAATGCGCGAGTTAATTCGGCGGAGGATAATAACGAGCTCCCAGCGAGCACGACCTCTCAATCGCACAGGATTTGACAGTACGATAAAATCGAATTACAAAAGGGTTTCTTTCCGCAGATGGGTCACCACGGAATGGACGGGCTGGACATGCTGGACCCGTTGACGTCGTCGTCGATGACTACCCTGGCGCCCATGGGCGAGCCGGCGGCGCCGCACCACCAGCTGCACGGGTACGGCATGAACCACGTGATGAACCACCACCACCACCACCACGGCGGCGCGCTGGGGCACGCACCGCCCGCGCACCTGGCGCACCCCGCCGCCGCGCTGCACCCCGACACCGACACGGACCCGCGCGAGCTCGAGGCCTTCGCCGAGCGGTTCAAGCAGCGGCGCATCAAGCTCGGTGTCACGCAGGCCGACGTGGGCAAGGCGCTCGCCAACCTCAAGCTGCCCGGCGTGGGCGCGCTCTCGCAGAGCACCATCTGCCGGTTCGAGAGCCTTACGCTCAGCCACAACAACATGATTGCGCTCAAGCCGATCCTGCAGGCGTGGCTTGAGGAGGCGGAGGCGCAAGCCAAGAACAAGCGGCGGGACCCGGACGCGCCCAGCGTGCTGCCCGCCGGCGAGAAGAAGCGCAAGCGCACCTCGATCGCGGCGCCCGAGAAGCGCAGCCTCGAGGCGTATTTCGCGGTGCAGCCGCGCCCTTCCGGCGAGAAGATCACCGCCATCGCGGAGAAGCTGGACCTCAAGAAGAACGTGGTGCGTGTGTGGTTCTGCAACCAGCGGCAGAAACAGAAGCGCATGAAGTTCGCGGCGCAGCACTGACCGGCGGGCGGCGGCTCCGCTCTGCTGTACCCGGGCGCCGGGTACGGGTACTGAGCCGCCGCCGGCGCCCGCCGCGCCCCGCGCCCGCCCGCGCACTCCCACTCTCCTGCTAGTTCGTGAGCAATAATAAAAGATCTCGTTTTGATCTCATTCTTTACACTCCATTTCGAGTCGAATCGCAAGTTAGTAGTAAATGTAGACTAGGATGTATTATACGATGAGACCAGATTTGTTTTTCTTGTTAATTCACAAATCACGATGACCTACTGATATATTTTTAGAGATATGTAATATTCGATTATAAATTTTGTTTCAAGTGACGAACCTAACGTAAAGTAAAATGTACGTGAAAAATTGAAATTCAGGATTTTAAAGAGAATGTGCCTTGCAAAATAATCAATATTCTGTGTTTAATGTTAGTACTTGATCCTGCGCGCCGCAGGCAGGGCCGCCCGCGCCGCCCGCGCCGCCGTCGCCGCGCCGCGCCCGCGCCGGCGGCCTCGCGTCACATCGTCAATTACACTTGCTAGGATGTGATCACGTGGCCAGATTAGGCCGGACATATGGATATGAGCGACGATATTTTTAACATTTATGTTGTTTTCCATTTGTATGATAAATTTAATTGATACTTGATAGGTTTTATTGTTACGTCCATGTCGATGTCCCTAATCTGGCCATAGTCTAATCTAATGTATTAAATTTGACATTCATTATTACGATTGTTTATTACGTTCTGTTTTGATATAAGTATTACTAAAATTGTACAAAATAATTATAAGATTCCAGTTTTGTTCCAGAGGTTGTAGATAGATAGTATTAAATGAGTTTGTGAATATAATTGATTTTGTATAATTTAATTTGTATGTAATTTAATTTTGTATGATTATCATGAAATGGCACAATTTTAAGATAAGAATTTATAGTGACATTAGCCAAAATAGTTTTAAAATTCATTTGTAAATAAATCACACTTTAGCGACTAAGTATTAGAGTACTTACCTAACGAATAGTATCTAAAATGATATGAGCAGTTCAAGGTGATCGGATTCATGCACGCATTCTTACAAAATATTGACATGCTCGTTCTAAATTGTATTTAGTTGTGTGGAATTCTGTTGGATTTCTTTTCTGCATAATGATTATACGTATACTTGCCCAGTGCAATGCATCAAATAATTTCAATTCTAACTACAGAACCTATGACACATTACTAGGGCTTGGTCAGTAGACAGGTGTGTGACCACCCTTAGCACCCAACTCTCTTATTTGCTTTATTGACTATTTTATATTACATGTACTAGATACTAATGAAAAATTGCTAGATGCCAAAACATTATTTTTTGAAAAAAAAATGAGGCCAAAGATAATACATGTGAGGTTAAGATGTATTGCAATACCAGATTTTGAAAGATGCATGAATCCAAATTGTGGTAAACGCACTACCGCATAAATGAAACTAAAATTATTCATAAAAAGATATTTTGTATATATAGATAAAAGTTACGTAAGTTTAATAAAATGTGCAATCTAGACCACGATTATAAATAAATCACAACATTAATTGCTAAGAAATTTACCTACAACGATCAATATTCACGTCAATTATAGTAAAGTACGCGCGTTCTAACTTGACCGCTCTGAAGTTTGTGCGAGAGTGTCATTGACCAACGGACATGCGCGATCACTCAGATTTGACCAATGGGTACGCGCCGTCGTCCTGATTTGACCAATTATGCTCAGTTTCCTGGAGAGGCAATCTTCAGCCTGTTCAAATTATACCGCGTCTACTGGGCCACAAAAACGAAACCAACATAACATGTTAGGTCTTGAAATTATTGCCGTTTTTTGTCACATATTACGAAAAGAAAGAACGGATATAATTTTAAGCCCTCTAGGGTTTATGAGTAAAACAATTGACGCGAGAAAATGCTTTATAAACTTGATTCTAGTCACCGCTTTAATTAATAATTTATGCTGATTGTAATTTGTATTTATATTAAGATTTTGTTTGTCAAGGTACGATTGATTTAATTTTTGTTAGACCTAAATATTTTTACTACGAAAGTCAAATCTCCAGAACTGATTTTAATTAAATAAAAAGGGGTTCTAAAGTGCAACGTAAGAAATAAATATAAATAACCCGCACTCATAGGAGATGAACCAAAGTTTGAGTTCTGGTTCATAATCACCTGTAGACCTTATGTTTGCCAATAGTATAATATATAAAGTGTAAATAATAGTAGGCCCAATTTTAAAGGCGCCATCGTTAATTTAATAGCAACGTAATATTGTGTTCTCAGAAGAAACAGGACTACTTTATATTGCTATTAAAATTAGGATACACCTCTAAAATTGAGCCTAGTATGTCAAGAAATCATCTAATTATTTAGATCAAAACTGAGTAATTCAATTTACTTTGAAAAGGTTTTTCACTTTACTAACTGCTTACGTCACAATGTTATATACCTACAAATATGATATACCTAAGTAAAAACAGTTGCTCACTTCTCAACTAATATAATTCCAGTTCTATATTTTAGGGGTCATCCACATTTTACGTCTCAGGTAAGGAGAAAGTGACAAAATTTACATAGTGTACATGACAAGAGATTCGAGTGATTTTATATAAAAATGCACGTAACGTATTTTCTGGACGGCCCCTTACGCGTGCTTTTAAAAATTTCTTCACAGATTTTAGCAGTAGACGTTCACCAAGAAAGAAAAATTTTGCTTATAATTTCATATTGTAAAAACCGTAATCTATCGCATTATTTTTCATTCAGGGTTGTTAAGTTCAATCGGACTTTTCACTTTCAGGTGAAACCTTTACATTCACAGAGTTGAGCATTCACTTATAATGACCGAGAACATTCCATTCCAACTTCACGCAAACTTATTCTGTTCCGAAATGAGCAATTTTTTTTTTGACTGACGAACCACCGGAGGAGGTATACAATTCGACGCGCATATATATATATATATATATATTTTTATGTATAACCACGCATAACTTTTTTCGTAGTAGTTCGATTTCAATGATTCTCGAAATTGGTTTCATTTAAATTTTATTTAAATCGATTGAGCTATTTTTGATAAATCAACAATAATGTGAAAAATGCTACATGGATCCGTGCATAATATTTGCGTTCTAGCGATGCGCCCCGGTTTCGCACAGGTGTATTATACATATAAACATTTCTCTTGAATTTCTCTATCTATTAAAACAAATTACATTAAAATCCGTTGCGTAGTTTTAAAGATATAAGCATACATGTGGACAGACAGCGGGAAGCGACTTTGTTTTATACTATGCAATGATTCTGTACACGGGTGAAGATATTTTTTGCAAAAAAATAATTATTAAATCTTCTTCTTCTTTCTATATATAAAAATGAATCGTGGTTGTTGTGAGTCTCGCTTAAACTCGAGAACGGCTGAACCGATTTGGCTAATTTTAGTGTTGAAATATTTGTGGAAGTCCAGGGAAGGTTTATACGGTGAGAAAATATAAAAACATTAATTTCATTTTCCCATACAAAATGCTCCTGCATGTAAAAGTTGTCATTGACAGTTGACAAATGGTGCGATGAAGTTCACCGGGTCAGCTAGTTAACTATAAAGTACGGATCTTTTTATGCAAATATGTATAAGTAACATTTCAGAAAGGTCGTAGTACACCAATAGCGGGTGATTCAGGCCACCATTATGTAAAACTATTACAATGGGGCCAACACTGAATGCCGGAAAAAATTCAGATATTAAATAGAATATAGAAATTAAATACTTAAATTGCGAACCTATGCGCATGCTCGATTCCGACTAATTCCAATAGGTAATTAATATTCTCTTTTGATTGTAGTTAACATAAAAATATTATTTTGCTTGCTCAATAAGTGAATACTCAAATCTTGAGGTGTTACGTTCCTATGAAATGTGATGTAAGCTGAGTCATAACTATACCAAGCTGTTTATTTTTATCACAAACAATGACAAATGTAAAAAAATAAGTAAAACGAAATCTGTAATATTCTTGATTGATATTAGTTCTCACAAATAAGTCAATAAGTTAAAGTAGGCATTAGAGAAGATTCTCGAGCAATTTTTGATTCTTAATTATGATATAAGGAAAAAGGAGACAAACTTATTTGGAAAACCAATAAACAATAAATTGAAAATAGAAATATTAGTAAAATTGTGTTGTTTCATTGCGATTTCCTATAGAATCAAGGCGCGTTATCATTTGTCTATTATTTGGATGACTAATAGCCAATTATGACTTACGGCATTGAAACGTGGTTTCTTACTATGGGCCTTATTAATAAGCTCCAAGCCCAACGAGCTTTACAGAGGACTATGCTCGGAGTCTCCCTGCGAGATCGAATCAGGAATGAGTAGGAACCAAAGTTACCAACATAGCCCAACGGATTGGCAAGTTGAAGTGGCTGTGGGCAGGACACATAGAATGGGTTCGAAAAGTTCTTAAGTAGAGATCACGTACTAGCAAACGCAGCGTAAGATGTCCCCACACCCACAAAGTGTACGGATGACCTCATAAGATAAGACAAGATATCCAAACCGCTACTAACCGTCTTTTTGGAGATCTTTTGGGAAGGTACATATGTTCAGCAGTGGACGTCCTATGGTTGATAAATGGATGAAAGAGATTGAGATTGAGACTGTTTGAGATTATTTGATAATGTAGGTAGGTATTTGTTGATCTGATATTTTTTAAATTTACTTTGATAATGTATCACGGTTAACACTTATGACATGTAATGAATATTATGAAATAAATGATTATGATTATAATAATAATATATCATTTATTCCAGAATAAAACATTCCATATTTACAATAGTAAAATAATAAAATAAAATGTAAATTTGATTTAAATAATGTCAGTCTGTGTATCTTCTAATGTGAAGCTTGTTCCATCTCATAGGAATGGGTCCATTTACTTGCATCATCGTGGCGAGCACAGTGTTCTCTGAGCGGTGGAATCTCTCGCGTGTGTTCGCTGATCTTTGCCGCATCAGCGCGGCGAAACCGGCCAGTCTTCGTTCCGTGAACATTCCGGAAGCACTGCAGAATCTTGGCAGTTTCAGTAATATACGCAAAGCATTGTTATGTTGTACCCTAAGTGCATTATACTCTGCCTTTGTATGATTGCACCAGAGCTCGCAAGTGTACAGGTTTGTGCAGTACGTCTGAAAGAATTAGAAGAAAAAGAAAAATTATGAAATGCTAATATATGATCTTCGGCCCTATATTGGGCAGATACGTCTTAAAGCAGATGGTTTAGTAGGTCAGTTACCCGCACCACGCGAGTCAGCTCAAAAGACTTCAAGTATTATGCATACCTTCATGTACCTACTTCAAATAGGTACTTGAAAGTATGTATCTCTCAACAGACAACTACCTACATACCGTAATACTTAATACTACGACACAAAGTTTAAAAATGTATTTAAAAAAATCCTAATGGAAAAGGCGTGCTATAGTATCAAGGATTATATTTCTGACAGGGATTCTCTGCGCGAATTGAATTGTGATTGACTTATATACTTTATTATTATGATTTTCCGATTTATTGAATTTTTATTGTTTTGTTACTGTGTGATTTTAAATTGTTTTGTTTTATGTAATTTATTTGACTGTTTTTTTGTAAATGTTGACATTCATAAGTGTACACTGATGTACTTACTTGATGACTTGAGAAATAAATGAATTGAATTACTTGAAGTCTCTACGTACCTAGGACCTAGGTACATAAAAAAATCCCAGACATACATATTATCTCATGGTATTTTTCTTCAACGTTTCTAACTCTGAAGTAATTTGATTAAAGCAAGTAGAGTCGTCATCTATCGAGCGAACAAAGTAAGCTAAGTCTCAGTTTTGACTTAACAATTTTGTTTTCGTCTGTCCAATGTTGATTCTTCTCTACAGGTCACATTTATCAACAAATTTTAGCAAAAGTTAGTACACAGGGTCTACATATTTTTGGAATCTCTTTCGTTTACTTTTCTCAAAAAGGGGGGATATTTGATTTAGCGTTATTTAAAAAACCGATTTTGATAATATAGATAGATAGATAGATAAACACTTTATTGTTAACAGTAAAATACAATTCAGAAAAATACACAGAGAGGAAAAAAAACACAAGCGACATAAAATAGTGCAACAAAGGGCGGCTTTATTGCTTATAGCAATCTCTTCCAGGCAACAAAAACTTATTACAAATAATAAATACTTACATAACGAGCTAAAATTCGAATACGTTTAGTACCTACATCCTAATACATAAATAAAATAATAATAATATAAGATACACTAATACGTATACAATTTGATATAAATAAAAATTTATATAGCAATAAATTAGAACAAAATTAACAACAGAACTACTGCGATGGCATCTGTGAAAGGTAAAGCATTTTAACGCTTTCCTTAAAATCATCAAGAGATTGGGCTTTGCGTATTAGTACAGGCAAAGCATTCCACAATTGGACAGTTTGAAAAGTAAACGACTTGCCATAGAATGTTTCAATGCGCGCAGAGGGAGACATGAGAGTGAGGTTATCTCGAGAATATAATGTTATTATCAAAATTGTTTAGAGTCCTAACACTAAGCTAAGTTTGCGAGTATGAACGGTATCGTCTCGACCGATATCGTCGAGTCGAGCGAGTCGAAATATAGGTTTATGTAGATTTAGTCATATGTTAGGTCTACTGTTCGGAACTACCTACAACTGACATTACCTGCGCTACAGTAATATCGTATCGTAGAAGTAAACGCGCTATGCTAAGCCGTAGGCCGTAGCTCTATGATCCTTACCCTCTTTTTAAGGGAAAGGACATGTTCACAAAATGTATGGAGGCTGGTATAATAATAATCAAAAAATCTAACCACAAGACTCGTTACATTTCGAGAAAGTTCATATTTTTCTGAGTCTATTACATCAGTTGAAAACAAAAAAGAGCCCTGCATTTTTTTTTTAAATTAATTTTGATTTTATTAGGATAAATAAATATATTTGGCTCAATAGGTAGTTTATCTCTAGGAACTCTGATTAAGTAACCTCCAAATTGTTAAATAAATGCATTTTTACCAATTAGACACACTCTTTAAGTGATTTTTCGTCACATTGTACCTACTAACTGGTCACACTGGTAGGTTATAATTTTCAATTTTAGCAAATTAAGAGGTAAATGTGAAAGAATCAGCTTTATTCAAAGCTGATTCTTTCACAACTAAGCAAGTAAAATAACGCTAGAAGCACTTTATTATTGTTAAACTAGAAAAAATAAAAAGCTGCATTATTTTTTTTCAGATAATTTATTTTTCACTTTAAAAAAAAATGCAGGGATAAAAAAATCTAAATTAAATATTTTTCAGAAGCCCATAAAACAAGCTTTCAAATGATGTATATATCATCTTGGTTAGATTTTTCTCTGAATAATATACCACTTGTGGACATCACCTTTATGGGGGGTTTCAAATCAATAATGGCCGACGACGAAAAAAATCCATAAACATACAATTACCTAGTTTGTTATCATTATATATCAATTCAAAGACACATTGCTTACAGTTATAAGATACAGCAATTACCTACAAAACGCAGTTAACTATAAGTTTTATATGACGTGTCTATGTTACTGAAACAGATTAATCTATCAGATAATATATCAGATAAATTTGACTGCCTCGGTGGCTCAGTGGTTAGTGACCCTAACTTCTGGATCAAAGAGGCGTGGGTTCGATCCCCACCCAGGGGCAATGTTTGCTCTATGTCTGAGTGTTATTTCGTTACTATCTATATAATATCTATATAATATATCTATATATATATATATATATATATATATATATTATATATTATATAGATATTATATATATATATATATAATATCTATATAATATATAATTAATAATTAATATTAAAAAGAATTTAAAAAAATATTGTTGGCCAAGTGTTATTATTGTATTGCTGACTTTTTAGATAACAAAAAATTCTTAATATTCAAATATTATTTGACATTACTTTTGACATACTTAATTAAATTACTTTGACGTTACTAATTACCATTGAGGAAGGAATCAAATTGATTCCTTTTCAATGCTAATTACCAATTGTGTGACATTATTTTAATACTTGACAATATATTTCAAATCTAGACATTATTTTGATACTTGACTTTATTTTAATTTTCGTTGACATCTCTTAATTCATTCTTGAAATTTTGATTATTGTTATTTTATTGTTATTATTATTTTTTTAATCTGTGAAATTTCTATTCTCTTGTTAAATTTAAATTATTTTAATATCATGTAATTATAACGACATTTGTACGCCACAATAGGCAAAAACATGCGCTCTCAACATCTACATGTATCAAGACCTGTATACGACTTTGTTGTTGTTACACAGTTACCATGTTTTTACAAATAAATGATCTTGAATCTTGAATAAGTATGTATTTATTAAAAAGTATATGTAGTATATCAGTCTCTGGCAGCCATATCACAAGCTTTGCTTAGTTTGGGGTCAGAGGCCGTGTGTGCGATGTCCCAAAACTATTTATTTATTTAATAAAACATACTTATTGGTCATCATTTAGGCAAAGAAGAAGAAGCATTCGGGTACAAATGCTTCTTCTTCTTCCCTTCATATCTTTCAGTCACGTTGATGTTAATCTTATTAGTACGATTTGCATTGAACCCTAAACGTTCTATATTTACATGAAGAATTTTAATTGAGCTAAGACGTTTATTGAGACTTAGAAGGTCATGGGTCAATAATAAACTATAAACAATCTTAATTATACGAGCAGTCTCTATAACTGGCTAAAAATAAGGCATATAAGTTTCCAAGAAGTAGTTTTACTTTTCTATAACACAATCAAAACAGCTATAAAATAGTTAAGCAGTTTTAAAGAAGGCTGTTTAACTGTAGTTTCCATTTCCTGGTTCATTGGAAAAGCATGAACATCTGAGGCGGGGCGGCCTGCGAGGCAGCTTAGAAGTGCCAGACTGCAGCAAGCTGACGGACGAGTTTCAACCATAAACTACAAAATTAATAACCTTCATTATACGAACAGTCTTTACAACTGGCTGAGAATAAGGCATACCAGGTAGTACGTACATGCTAACTAGTTTAATAGAAGTAGTTTTACTTTTAAGCCGTGGTGCCCTAGAGGTAGTGACACCCGCCTTGCAATCGTGAGGTCGTGGGTTCAAATCCCGGTCCCGTACCAATGAGTTCTTTGGAATTTATGTACGGAATTTCACGCCACTGGCTTTTCGGTGAAGGAAAACATCGTGAGGCAACCTGCATACGTCCGTAGAAGAAATTCGATGGCGTATGCGAATCCACCAACCCGCACTGGGCCAGCGTGGTGGATATGGCCCAATCACCCTTCGTGGGTAGGCCTAAGTCCTGCAGTGGACTATTAAAAAAGCTGATACAGTAGTACAGTTTTACTTTTGTATCACACAATCAAAACTAAACTAAACTGCTAAATAAGGTATGAGTAGTTTTCATTTTCTGGTCCAACAGTCAACGGAAAACATCGACTTGGCATTTTTTCTATTTTCGACCCACAAAACGGAGGAGGTACTCAATTCGACGCGTATATTTGATTTTTTTATGTGTAACCGCATTACTTTTTACATAGTGGTCTGATTTCAATAATTCTTTTTTTATTGGATAAACTATACTTTAAAATTGGTCCCATTTAAATTTTATTTAAATCGGCACAGTCATTTTGGATAAATTAACAATAATGTGAAAAATCTACATCTACATCGATCCGTGCGAAATATTCGCGAATTCTGTACACGGTCGAAGTCGGTCATGCCATTTTTTGGGAAAAATAATTATAAACATATTGATGTTGGAAAAGCTTGAGCGTTCGTAGCGCGGCGGCGTGCGAGGTGGCCTAGGGGTGCCAGTCTGCAAGAAATCGACGGACGTGATTCAACCAAAAAGCTTTAATTATATGACCTTAAGCTATTTAAAAGAATTAGAATTTAGAATTAGAATCATTTATTGATGGATTGAGCTTAATACTAAAATTAAATATACAACAGTTTGTACAATAATATTTAGTACCGCAAAATACATCTCGTCATTTCACAATACACAATAGCAAAATTAAATTTAAAAATTGGTTAAATAAAAAATAAATAACTAGGTATCTACTTCAACAACAAGATTAAATGCTGTAGAAAGGCCACCTAATACAAAATTAAATAATGTCGGAACAATACAAAATATCAAAAGTACAAAGTAAATATCATAGATTATAGAAGTAGGTCAATTAAAATGTCATGGATTTTCGTCATTACATAATTACAAAATTAAATTTAAAAAATGATAATGTAAAATTAAATAATTAAAATATAAATAACTATCTACTTCAATAATATGATGAAAAAAAAAAAAAGTTGCTGTCAACGCATGTTGGCAGGATTTTTCTCGGCCCTTATTTTTCAGATTTTTCTGCTCTAGCGGGCCAAATTCTACTCCAATCTTTCCTTTTTTTCTTATTTTCTTTCGAGGTAATATTTGTAGAGCTAGAGCAATGATGTTTAATGTCTAGATAAGCAGACTCAAACAACTGCGTTGCTAGGCATGGCGACACATTAACCGCCCGAATATCGTTGGTAGGTAATCAAAGAATCATATCTCTATCCCTGTTGCACTAGTTGCTAAAGTACGGTAAGACGTTGAAAATGACAGAAATAGCAATATTTTTAAATTTAGTCGGACAATGCCTACTTAGGGTGCCAGTTCATTAGATTGTAATTTCCCCAAAATGTTACGATATCTTCTCAATGTCAGTGATACAAACCGATATTTTTAATAATCAACATTTTAGTAATAACATTATGAATTTGAGTCATTAATCAAAATCAAATATAATATGATGTAATTATGAATAAAGTTATAATACAAAGAATATTTTATTCATTTATCCGACCAATATTTATTCGTTCTTGATAATTAAAATAATTATCGTCATACTAATACTTAATTATCAAAAACGTGTCATATTGTAGCACAGGATATTCCTTAAGAAAATTTGAAAGCATTGCATGAAGAATCTACAATATATTGTTTTAAAATTGCAGTGATGTTTTTTTTATTCTGGAACCGTTGGAGTAAACAATTATAATAAACAATAATAAATATAGCAGACTAACAGCTAGCATAGCCACACCGCCACCCGCGCCCGAGTTCGTAAGCTCTTACCACTAGTTACCACGCACCCCGCACGGCCCGCTTGCAGTCTGTGTCACTCATACATACCTATACCACGCAGCGCGCGCTTTTTCAGTATCTCTGTATCACGTAAAACTTCTTTGAAAATTGTAGTCTAATATGTTATAATATACCTGTACTTCAATCTCCGGACATAGATACCTGTTGCCGTCGAGCTATTTCATTAAACTAATAATTACAAAACGATTATTTAAGCCTGATTCTGCTGCTTGATTCATAATTATCAATAATTATAAAAATAGTAATGATTATTAGTATTATTTAAAATCGCTGTAGACGTTAATGCCGCCCATTAATCTAGGTACCGGATTTGTTATTATCTTTGTACTCTTGTATTTTTAGTATTTATTGAAGTTATATTGTAATCTATTGTAATTTTACGATTTACTATTATTATCCAGTTAGTTTCTTTTCGTAATATTCTAATGTCTTTTATTCATTATTTATCGTTATCTTTACGTATTTTGTCTGCGGATATCCTATAGTATCAAAAAAGTAATTATCGATTAGTCGAAATCTCCCATAATTATGGGGAAAATAAATTATGTTTCACCTGGCATCACCAACTGTAAAATTATTTACTTTTAAAATCATGATATTATATGTGATAGTTTCAATTAATACGAATAGTGTAAACCGTATTTACTTGTGGAAATAAATTCCAGAAGCTTTATGAAGAAATTGAGAACGGGATTAAGAGGTTTTGACTACACATTTCCCCATTTTTATTTTTTTAGATAATATTTTGACGTCTGATATATTCAACCATTTTGTTTAATCGCGACTAAGGCCGGTCGGTGCGCTTCGCCGGCGTACGCCGGCAGTTGGCTGACGTCGTCATAGACAACAATCTTCAGTTCTCGTGTATTATACTTCAATGAGCTAGAGATAGTCAAATAATTGTTTTCTATTGTGTTGTAATATTCAGTAGGTTTTTGACAGTCGCGGCTCATTGTTGTTTTCTTGTTTCCATGTCAACGCCATCCGAGTCTGCGCAGACCGCCCACGTCACGGTCTGACGTCCTGACGTCTCCACTTATAGAACCTAAGTTTATTTTTATTTATATTTGTAGTATAATTCTTGTTATTCATGGCATTTTGCGCCCCGGCCGGGCCAAATGCAGTTTCCCAATACGTTAATGTGTCGCAGGGGGACATGATTCAGTGCCTAGAGTGTTCCCAAGTGCGATTTTTTAAAGGACAGAAAGGCAATGATGTTTAATGTCTAGATAAGCAGACTCAAACAACTGCGTTGCTAGGCATGGCGACACATTAACCGCCCGAATATTGTTGGTAGGTAATCAAAGAATCATATCTCTATCCCTGTTACACTAGTTGCTAAAGTACGGTACGACGTTGAAAATGACAGAAATAGCAATATTTTTTAATTTAGTCGGACAATGCCTACTTAGGGTGCCAGTTCATTAGATTGTAATTTCCCCAAAATGTTACGATATCTTCTCAATGTCAGTGATACAAACCGATATTTTTAATACCTAATCAACATTTTAGTAATAACATTATGAATTTGAGTCATTAATCAAAATCAAATATAATATGATGTAATTATGAATAAAGTTATAATACAAAGAATATTTTATTCATTTATCCGACCAATAGTTATTCGTTCTTGATAATTAAAATAATTATCGCCATAATAATACTCAATTATCAAAAACGTGTCATATTGTAGGACAGGATATTCCTTAAGAAAATTCGAAAGCATTGCATAAAGAATCTACAATATATTGTTTTGAAAATTGCAGTGATGTTTTTTTTATTCTGGAACCGTTGGAGTAAACAATAATAAATATAGCAGACTAACAGCTAGCATAGCCACACCGCCAACCGCGCCCGAGTTCGTAAGCTCTTACCACTAGTTACCACGCACCCCGCACGGCCCGCGTGCAGTCTGTGTCACTCATACATACCTATACCACGCAGCGCGCGCTCTTTCAGTATCTCTGTATCGCGTAAAACTTCTTTGAAAATTGTAGCCTAATATGTTATACTACACCTGTACTTCAATCTCCGGACATAGATACCTGTTGCCGTCGAGCTATTTGATTAAACTAATAATTACAAAACGTAACCTATTTAAGCCTGATTCTGCTGCTTGATTCATAACTATCAATAATTATGAAAATAGTAATGATTAATGTATTATTTAAAATCGCTGTAGACGTTAATGCCGCCCATTAATCTAGGTACCGGATTTGTTATTATCTTTGTACCCTTGTATTTTTAGTATTTATTGAAGTTATATTGTAATCTATTGTAATTTTACTATTTCACTATTTACTATTATTATCCAGTCAGTTTCTTTTCGTAATATTCTAATGGCTTTTATCCATTATTTATCGTTATCTTTACGTATTTTGTCTGCGGATATCCTATGGTATCAAAAAAGTAATTATCGATTAGTCGAAATCTCCCATAATTATGGGGAAACAAAATTATGTTTCACCTGGCATCACCAACTGTAAAATTATTTACTTTTAAAATCATGATATTATATGTGATAGTTTCAATTAATACGAATAGTGTAAACCGTATTTACTTGTGGAAATAAATTCCAGAAGCTTTATGAAGAAATTGAGAACGGGATTAAGAGGTTTTGACTACACATTTCCTTATTTTTAATTTTTTAAATAATATTTTGACGTCTGATATATTCAACCATTTTGTTTAATCGCGACTAAGGCCGGTCGGCGCGCTTCGCCGGTGTACGCCGGCAGTTGGCTGACGTCGTCATAGACAACAATCTTCAGTTCTCGTGTATTATACTTCAATGCAGAAAGGCCTCAAAATTCACCGTACGCGGTGCCATAAAAATAGCCAAATTACACTTTCGGCCCCTATTGCAGGCTCTGATGGAGCCAGCAGCAGTCCCGTGAGCGCTGCTGCTCCTTCCAAACCGCTTTGGGAGGTTCTTAGCTCACTCAAAAGTTCTCTTCCTGTTTTAAAACGCATCCCGCGTGGTGCACGTTTTTCGGTTGCGCAGTGTTTATCTGCTGCTATTCGGAATGTTATTTCTAAAAATTCTTTAGTCGCCTGGGAACACCTCTTGACTTTTCCCTACGTTGTGCTTTACGTACATTCGGACCCAACAAACAAAAAATCCCTTACCACTAGGGTAAAGGAAAATTGCGTAAAGTACAGCGCATTGGAAGAGAACTCTTTAGATTTTGAAAGCATTATTCCGCCAACAAGGCAGAATAAACCAAATTCTAAAAAAACAGACGATTCGGTTACCATTAAAATAGTAGAGAGCAAAATTAGTGATGGCGATATCAAAGGCGCCGCACGAGTCCTGTTCTCCAGCGACACTATTGCCCCCCACACACCCGATACGGTCCAGTCACTCCGTGACAAGCATCCGCCGGCAGCATGTCTCCACCTGCCTGAGCCACCACACCCTGATGACGTTGTCATTGAAGTGTCAGCTCAGGAGATTGCAGCGGCCGTTTCTTCTTTTCGGAGCGGCTCAGCCGGAGGCCTAGATGGTCTCTCGCCTCAACATCTAAAAGATCTTCTATCTTTTAGCTCTGGTGAGGTGGCTGAGTCTCTCTTGAGAGAATTAACGGGTTTGGCAAATCTCATGTTATCTGGGCAGGTCAATGATGACGTTATCGAAGTCTTGTATGGCGCTAACCTATGCGCACTTGTCAAAAAAGATGGTGGCATCAGACCTATTGCTGTTGGCACCACATATCGTCGTCTCGCAGCCAAAGCCAGTTGTGGAAAAAAGGTTGCTCTTTTGAGTAGCCTTTTTCAACCAATACAGCTTGGCTTTGGTTCGCGGGGTGGATGTGAGGCTACTGTTCATTCGCTTCGTACTTTTCTCGGTCAAAATTGTGGAGAGGTGTTGCTTAAGGTGGATGTCAAAAATGCTTTCAATTCGGTTAATCGAGACGCCTTGTTGGCACAGGTCAAAGACAAAATTCCCGATCTTTTCAATTTTCTTTGGCAATGCTACGGCAAACCCACTAAATTAATTTACAAAAATGATGTTTTGCTATCTTCCGTTGGCTGTCAACAAGGTGACCCTCTCGGACCAGCCATTTTCAGCCTGGCCATTCATCCAATTGTTCAACGTCTCCAATCTAAACTCAACGTTTGGTATCTGGATGACGGGACTTTGGGTGGCGATGCGAGCACAGTCCTACGTGATTTGGAAATTCTTATTGACGAGTTTCGTCAAATTGGTTTGGAGCTAAATTTTTCGAAATGCGAACTTTTCGTTTGCGACTCATGTCCGGATAAAGATTTGATACTTAACAAATTTAATGATTTGGCACCTAACATCAAATCGGTAGACAAGTGTTCTCTTCGCCTTCTAGGTTCGCCGATATTAGATGAGTCTTTTCCGCCTTTCGTTCAAGAAAAAATTCAAAATTTTTTGAGTGCCTCTGATAGGCTACTCAAAATTAACGCCCACATGGCTTTTACCATTATAAGATGTTGTCTGTTTGTTCCAAAATTTATGTACGCTTTACGATGTAGTCCATTGTGGAAACACAATGAGCTCCTTTTGAGCTTAGACGATGTTGTAAAGCAGTCCCTAGTATCGGTTTTGAATATTGACATGAGTGAAAGGGCGTGGCTACAAGCCTCCTTGCCTGTTAGGCTTGGAGGGTTAGGGGTCCGCCAAATTTCAAGTGTTGCTTTACCAGCTTTCTTGTCCTCCATTCATAGTACTCAGAACTTGATTGAAAAAATCCTCGCACCTTCTTTAGGCCGTTCTGGCGTAGATGTAGCTCATTTGAATGAGGCAACGAATGCTTGGAGGGTCGCTTGCCCAAATACCGAGCTTCCAAAGACTTTATCGTCGCAGAGACTGTGGGATCGGCCGATCTGCGAACTAGCACGGAAATCTCTTCTAGACACGTGTCCTAGCGTCGCGGATCGCGCTCGTATCCTTGCAGTCTCTGTATGGGAGTCCGGTCTTTGGTTGCAAGCATTGCCCTCTTTCAATACTGGTAACCTTTTAGACCCAACTGCATTTCGTCTAGCTGTCAGCTAACGCTTGGGTGCAAGGTGTTGTAAAGCCCATCGCTGTCAGTGTGGTACTGCAGTTGACCAGCTCGGTCACCACGGTCTCTCTTGCTCAAGAAGCGCTGGTCGGATTGGACGCCACGCCAGCCTTAACGATGTCATACGCAGGGCTTTTGTCACCGCCAATATCGCAGCCGTACTCGAACCGAGTGGGTTGGCGCGTGGTGATGGCAAAAGGCCTGACGGCATGACGCTGGTCCCATGGAAGTGTGGACGGCCCTTAGTATGGGACGCAACTTGCGTCGATACTTTGGCACCGTCACATCTTCCTGAGACTCAGAGTAGGGCTGGAGCGGCGGCCAATTCGGCTGAGCAGCACAAGCGGCGCAAATATGCTAACCTCGGCAGTGGTTACATATTTGAGCCATTTGGAGTTGAGACTTTGGGTCCGTGGGGGCCGGGAGCTCATCTCGTTTTCAAAAGTCTTTCTGAGCGTCTAGTGGACGCGACGCGTGACCAAAATGCTGGTGTTTATTTGGCTCAACGTATAAGCATTGCCATTCAGCGTGGCAATGCTGCCAGCATGCTGGGCACGCTGCCAACTGGCAGTGGGCTTGAGCACTTGGATTATCTTTAGACCTTCAAGGGTCTGTGGATGATCCAATTGCTTTCTATGTAGTAGTAATGTAGTATTGTCATTATATTATAATGGGATAATAAAAAAAAAAAAAAAAATAATATGATTAAATTGCTGTAAAGGGGCGATTTGAATATTAAATTATATAATGTCAAAGTGACATGAAATGTCAGAGCAAGTACAGTGTAAATATCAGTAAATAAATATCTTAAACAGAAGTAGGTCAAAATACAATGTCATGGATTTTCGTCTAATGGTATAAATCCGGTTCTGGGGCTATAGTCGTTAGATAAATATTCCGGAATACTGTATATAGTTTTCTCTAATAGAAGTTTTTTGACTTTATTTAAAAACACTGTATCACTAGTTGTAGTTTTGACACATTCTGGCAATTTGTTGTACAACACACGTCCCATTTGTATTGGGAGTCGCTTGGTCATTGCCAGTCTAAAGTCAATATGCTGTAGGAGTGACTTGTTCTGTCCAGATTTTCTGTCTTTAATAACATTGACAGAGTATTTTTCAATATTAAATCTCACATATTTAAGAATTTGGTAGATATAGTATGCAACTGATGTCATAATGTTTAACTCTTTGAAGTGTTCTCTGCAACTCTCTTTATATTTAGCATTGACTAGTACTCTCACAGCTCGTTTTTGGATCTTTAGTACTCGTTGAAAATCTGTGGAAGCTTCCCAAAAAATGATTCCATATGACATTAACGAGTGGACATAGGAGTAGTATATTTCTTTTAGGTTTTCTGGGGTCGTGAGTTGTTTTAGTTGTTTTAGTGCATATATGCCCTTCGCCATCTTTTTACAAGTGGTATCTATATGTGATTTCCAAGTAAGTGCAGAATATATTTCAAAGCCTAGTACCCTAACTATGTTTGAGCTCTCAATTTCAGTGCCATCCAGGAAACTGACCCGGATGGTTGGTTGTTTTGGGGATTTTGGATTAAAATACACGACGTTAGTTTTGTCACTATTCAATCTAAGACCATTTGCTTTGAACCAGTAGTTAATTTTACTCATAATGTCTCTTAACTTGTCATTAAGGTGATCTATGGAATCTGCTGTAATTACTACCGTAGTGTCGTCTGCGTATTGAATGATTTTACCATCAAATTCAAGCCTTGATAGATCATTTACAAGAATGACGAAAAGAATATTGCCCAGTGAGGAGCCTTGGGGGACGCCTATATTGATTGATTCTGGTATGGATCTTTGTCTACTATGATTAATTTTTATTTCTACAGTTTGTTCTCTATTGACTGTGAATGATTTTATTAATCGTAACTCTTCGTTGATGATTCCGACTTTCATGAGTTTCTTCATTAATAACTCATGATTTACTGAGTCGAAAGCTTTAGAATTAAGAGTGGATGAATTGTGTGAAAGTTGACACGAGAGTGAAAGGGTTTTAATGATGAGATACGTATTATAGAGTGAAATGATGCTGTGGGAAACGTGCTATGCTGACCCCACCTAGTGGGAAAAGTGCCTGAAGATGATGAAGCTATTAAACAGCAGTTTTGATTTCCTGGTCCACTAGTCATTGGAAAAGCATGAGCGTCCGAAGCGCGGCGGCCTGCGAGGCGGCCTAGGGGTGCCAGCCTGCAAGAAGCCGACGGACGTGAGTTAGGGCCCCGCCGCGCCATACGTCACGAGCCGCTTATCCGGACACAGACATACAACGTAACGTGGCACGACACTGCTCGAAAAAAGCTGTTATCTACCTCTAACTATTATGGTATCCAATTTGAGTAATTTTTTTCCATGTAACTTCAATCGCTAGGCTTATATGTTTTTACAGATTTTAAAGGACTTTTAAGTTATAAGCTTCGAGAAAGTCATATTTTTATGCACAACTTTGGCTGAAAAGTATACAAAAACTAATTTTTTTTGAAAAGACCAGAAGTAAGATCGTGCAATATTTCTGACTCAAGCGATTGACACCAAAAACAAAATTATGTTACAATTTAAGGGGTGAAAAGAGTTTTCTTCCGGAACGTAAATTTTATTAAAAATGTAAACTAAGTGCATTATAAGAACAGACAAACTTTTCATTGGCAGCTCAGTGTGATATTTAATTTCGTTATTTTGATAAAGAAAATACAGATGTCCATTCTCTTGGGATACTTCAGACGACGCGCGTGGCAGCGTAAAAATGCTTCATTAAACCATAGATATAGTAATATCATCTAAAGTGTAAGAACATATAACATGTAAATAACTTCGAAAATTACGTTCTAGGGTTCGGATCCGGGCGCGGGCCGCCGACTATACTTTTTATTGTCGGACGTCGGTCGGCGAATTAAATTATACTCTACAAACCTATCTAGTTAGGACTAGATAGCTAGCCAACACTATCGTTGGGTTCGTATTTCTTAAGACGATATTGTACGCTAATTTTCCATGTCGGTCACGCATTCCCACATTGATAAAGTTTTGCACTAAAGCCAATATTCCCAAATATTATACAGGTTTAAGAGCTGCTGAAGATCAACCATCACCGTCGTGATAACCAGATGAGACAATTTTTTTATGAAATATTATTTACGAACACGCCTATGATGCCTAGCTTGACTATGGAACGAATATATTTTAATCTTGTCTGTTAAATAATATAATTATTATCTACATTTATTGAAGTCACTCGCTATGGAGAGGGCTATGCTTGGAGTCTGGCTGGGAGATCGAATCAGGAATGAGGAAATTCACAGACGAACTAAAGTACATAACAAACATAGTCCAGCGGATTATTAAGTTGAAATGGCACTGGGCCAACATGCACATAGTTCGGAGAAATGATGACCGATGGGACAGTAAAGTTCTAGCCTGATGACCACGCACCGGGAAGCGCAGCGTAGGACGTCCACCGACTAAGTGGACCGACCATATAATTATGACCGCATTAGCTACAAATTACAATGATTTCAACTGAATAGAAATATAATAAACTTAGTTAAATCAATAAGTATCAAAGCTAACTTGTTAAGTTCTCTAATAAATCATACAAATGTGTGAGTGAGACAGCTTTGACCGATTGAAAAGCCGTTAAGGCATGTGTAGACCAAATTCCACCTCGCCTGCTCTATTTTACATTATCAAAGCAACTACATTCTATGTTTTGTTTGAAATCACAAATGTCGGACAGTCGCAGGTTCTTGGCCTCTAAAAACAGTTGTAGTAGTAACTAATTACTTGAATAGTTATCTCGATCAAAATAAAGTTGATATGTTACAAAGACTTCAAGGGCCGTAAATCGTCAACTGAGAAAATAGGCTTACTGGCTTACTCAATAGTTTTTACTAAGAAGCAGCTTGCTTCCAATGCGTATGTACAAGACGGAAAGTCTCGGTAGACTGCGCGAACACGTGGCTTGGAGTTAAGTAACCAGACGTTGGTGGAAAAAGTGAGTGGTCATTCTTTACTAATGATTCCTCTGCCGTAGTTATCATTAGAGCCATGAAACGGCCACAGATACAAGAAAGCTCAATAACTTAAGTCAAACTGAAACTGAACTGTTAAAACCAGTATAATCGTTTCATTTTTTAGCTTCGCTTCACTAAATCTTTACCATGGAAGCTACGCTGAGTGATGCTCGGTAAATTTTGGAATTTTCTTCGCGCATCTCTGTAGGAAACGCAGCCTACGCGGTCTCAATTTCTCAAAGCCTGATTTACACGTTTTCGCCGTCCTAGTCACCTAGTCCGGATTGCCATTTAGACGATCGATTTCACTGTGCTTGCTGTAAAGTACTCGTATTCTCATCTCAATGCTTTGCTGATTCCAAACTGCTTAGAGTTGTCGCGTAGATACTCTTTTTGCTCTTGAAGATTATCGTTCATCGCGCAACGCAGGTGTGCTCCGATAGTCGTGGAGCGATCGTTCGCTTAATGCTGGTGGCGATTATGCCGCGTCTTTACGACGCGCGCCGCGAATTAGCAACCTGTAGCTAAGACAGCCTCCAACATAAAAGGCAACGCCACTAATAGCTGCCTAATATACTGGGGGAGTTATTGCTGTGCTGTAGACCGCCGTCAGTGGGCCGCTAAACCGGGTAATCCGTGCAAGAAAATTTGTGTCAATTTTTATAACATCTTTCGGTATAATTATAAAACACGTTGCAACATAGAAATGAATATATTTTGAATGATTGTTTGTTTCCTCTTCATTTATTCACTATTAACAAAACTTCTCTGTAAAATAAAAAAATACTAAGGAAGAACTTCAACAAAGTTATAGGCCTAGGTGCTATAGTTGCATGCAGCTTACAACTATGGCAACAACACTATCTAGCTTTACACTCTATATGAACTTACCTGCTTTCTTATCATCATCATCATCATATGCCCCATATCCCTCCGGCTTAGTAGTAGAATAATAAGAATCTTGAATTAAATTAAGTCCAAATATAGCCCGAAGTGCTTCGAGCTGGTCGAAGAATGGCCTCAACCGTAAACATGTATGTATAGAGAAAACGCTCCGGGCGTTTACTGCGCCGCCACTGTTTGCTCTCTCTTAATTTTCGGCGCAAACCGATCGAATGAATGTACGCAAATGTTTAAATTGCACGAATTAAATAGGGGAGAACATGGCAAATGAATAAATGTAGTTAAAATAACGTTAGCGTGCAGTTTGTGCGTTCTGTAGCGACAATTTACAGGTGAATTCTGTTAGTGCTAAACAAATTGACTACGACTAGTATCTTACCGAATTAGTACCTGATTAAGAAGCTTTCGATTTGCTAGTAAAAACCAAGTTTTATTGTGGTAGTAGTTGACCAAATTTGTTGTATTTTACTGCAGTTAATAAACTATTTGCCTGCTTAAAAAAACAGGCCAAGTGCGAGTTGAACTCGCGCAAGAAGAGTTTCGTACAGTGTGGGAGTTCCCTTAATTTATTTTAATTTCATTATGTTTTTTTGAATATCAATGTATAATTGTATACTCTGTGAATATTTTAAACGTCTACCTATTTCCGTTACTACCTAATATCGAACAAACAAATAAATACAGACGGACAACGGGGTCTTAATAATAAGGGTCCCGTTTTTACCATTTGGATACGGAACCCTAAAATACGAATTGATTAGTGTTTTACATTGTTAAAATGCACTTTATTTTAAGAACATGAAAAAAAATATGTGTCATATAAATTAAATAAATAAAAAAAAATACTTAAAAAGTGATTAGCTCGTTGATTATTATTAGTCAGATTTCAGCAGATTATGAATTATTTTGCAATGTCTCTGTTACCATCTGATGGCAGAAAAATACGTGATAAAATTGACCAAAGTTGAAAGCCATTTGTAAAGCCTTTAGGTTTAAAGTGGTTGATTAGTCTGATAAATAAGTGTATTATAAAGATTAATGATGAACAATATTTAACTCTTTAAAAATTGTTTCAAAGTGAAGTCCGTGATCACAACCATACTATTTACATATTCAAAAATTGCAATAGTAACAAACGTGAGGTAAACCAATCATAGATTGGGTAGTGAAATGAATCACAACGGCAGCATAGGGCCCGGCCACAATGGCTCCGCTAGCTTGTTTATTCATCCGGCGCCCTCGCACCCTTATATCGAATGTATGGAGATCTGTATTGTATTACAAACAATATTTGACTAATCTAGCTGTTTGGATTGCCGTCTAATTGGAAGCCGGTGTTTGAGCCCGCTGTTTGCTGGATTTGAGACGATTGTGCCAGATTCAATACCATGTTTGAATATTGGCTAAGTATTGACTAGCTTAGGAACAATGGTTCGATAGCCTTTGTGCAGGCTCATTGAAGGACTAACATTATCCATCTTATAATTCATATTATATAGCAAAGTCGTTTTCTTGTGTGTTTGTCTATGTATCTGCATAGGTTTTCTACACTATACAAAAGATTCAAATCAGGTTTTCAATATATTTTTGATTTTTTCTTCCAGAATATATGATATAAGCTATAATATATTCGTAGGCGGATGAAGCCGGGACGGCCAGCTAGTTCTTAATACGATAATTATGAACAACTTTTAATGTGAGACCAACTTCGAAAACTAGAAAAAAATTTGCTGTTCCAACAAAAAGTTCATCATCCTGTTTACAGAATGTTATGACATATTTGTTTTACGATTTTGCAGCTGATACCATCCGCCGCCTGATCATATCCACCTCTTGAAATCCCTGTCATTTACAATATAGCCCCCTGTACCGTGTATTATTTAACTTCTGAGTCAAGAGTCTCTCTGAGTCTTCTGAGTGAGCTCAAGGAGCCTGCTCAAAGTCTGACAAACCCTGGGTCTTTTTTATTTCCTAATCTACTTTATATCAGACAAAGGACATTCACTGTTGGACACTGGATTTTAAATAAGACTGGTTGGGAACGAACTAGTCTGGTCTACGTAACACGTAATCAAAATGCTGACCTCTACTTTGCCCAGAGAATTAGCGTTGCCATCCAACGTGGCAATGGGGACAGCATCTTGGGATCTGTATCCGCTGGCAATGGAATTTTAGATTAAGGCTTTCATTTGTTGTTTTTAAACTTTCGCGATTTGAACACATTATCCCGTATATTATTATATCCCGTATATAATATTATACGGGACTAATTGCGCACTAAAATTACGAGATAAATCCAATCAAAATTCTGTCGGGATGATGAGGTATTTATTTATCTCGTAATTTTAGTGCGCGATTAGTCCCGTAGTATATAATAATAATAAGGCTTTCATTGTCATTTATTTATAATCATTTTTAGGG
Organism: Hypomecis punctinalis; assembly: GCA_949316475.1. Lineage (NCBI taxonomy): Eukaryota > Metazoa > Arthropoda > Insecta > Lepidoptera > Geometridae > Hypomecis > Hypomecis punctinalis. The sequence goes on along the minus strand of OX438794.1, from coordinate 1,366,237 downwards.
TTCCTTACCTCAAAGGAAAAAACGGAACCCGAAAACGGACAGACGGACAACATACATGTGTACTCTGTCTATCTGTCCGTCTGTCCGTATGTCAAGACTCTTTATTTCGGGAACGCGTAAAGATATCGAGTTGAAATTTAAACTATATACGTATATTTATAGTCTCTTGTTAAATAAAAACTTCTCAGTTATCGTATAAAAAAGTTAGAGCCGTTTATGTCGTCAAAAACCACATATTTCGACACTCACAAAAATACAGCCCACAGAGTACTTCCCTTTGACATAGAATTATGAAATTTGGCGAAAAGCTTCACAGTATAAGTACGTATTTAAATCACAAAAAAATAGGGCCTAGATTTACAAAATATGGGTTGAAAATTCAAAGTGAGTAAGTCGTATCATGTAACGTATCATATAAAAGAGCTTCATTAACACATGCTATAACAGGTTTTAAGTTATTTTAACTAGTTTTAGTTTTAATTAGTTTTAGTTTTTAATTTTCGATGTGTGACGAGAAAAGTGAAAAAACAGAAAACTATTTTGTTGATGATTATAGTACCCATAGAGTTTTAAACTTCCCAATTTAATGAAATTTTCTAGATTTGTACGGAGGTGTGCGAGCCTGACTCGCACTTGTCCGGTTTTTAGTTTAAGTTTTTATTGATATGTTTTTTTGTACATATATAGTAACTTAGTAGTTGTAATTTATTTTTTATTTGGTGTGTTATTTAAGTTTTTTGGAATAAATGCCATAAGACCGGTTTGAATCCATCCTGGCAGCATCCAGTGGTTTCTGCGGTCTTGGTTATAACATATCATTGACCCACCTTGTCGATACTACTCGTGGTAGATGGGCGTACTAAATTACGCCTGCTTTCGTGGTCTCTATTCCAGAACTTCACGCTGTCTAATCTACAAAGTCTCATCAATTTTTATGATTGTCATTATAAGCAGTAATGAAAAGCGTTAGTTGGTAGAAGTAACATTAATCCAGGTGCATGGCTCCGACCGCCGACCTCTCCATGAATAGTTGAGGAGCCGGCGGTGGATTTTGATTTACACAATGCATCTGTGTGATATAGTGACTCTACCGGCTCTACGTTGGAGCCCACTGCTGTACTTGAGGTAAAGAAAGGAATAGATGGTTACGAGTAGGATAGACTACAAAGTAGCTAGATATTTTTGAAGCTTTGTTTTCCTGCTCCTGTTTAGTTTAGGTTTTTCTTCCATCAAAGTGAAATTTTTTCCAGGAGTTGTACTTATAATCAATTGTTGTCTTCAGGTGGTTTACAAACTTTGGCTAGCCACCGGGCACATACAAACATATTTGTTAACTAGCATGTCTATACAATAAGTTACTTGAGTTTCAACTACGTGTAAAAAATAACAATGTAAAAAACCACTTATATTTTTTAAGATTTCAGAGTTGGTTTCATAATAAAAGAAGTTAATTCTGAAGTACTAAAGTGGTTCGGTTTTACTACAGATGTTTTGGGGTGGGACTTCATTGGCGCCATGCATAGCTGTGTTTTAAGTAGATATAGCTTCGTTCAAAATCAGGTCCCTGCTAGAAATGTCCCTGCTAGAATGAATTGCAAGAAATTTGTGAATTAAGTTACCAGTAACCCTGTATACGTATAGTGAACACAACCAAGCACTATAAAGCCTATCCTACGTTGAACTAAGTATGTTTATACTTTTTTTTCTCCCAGAAAGTAGTAACCGTTTGACAAATTGCAAAAAGCCTTATCTTAGATTTAATCATCCGATCTACGCGGCGTAATGGCGATCTTTGACCGCCTCCGACATTATATTTACCAATAACGATGATTTAATGGCACTCTGACTAAATTTAGGGTTCCCCAGGCGTGGTGGACACCCCTCCCGAGAATTGATTTATTTATAGCACCGGCCGGCGGTTCCGTACCCACCTGCTATGGCCCGTATAAATATATAGCGGGTTTGGGATCATCTTTTAAATGCAGTTATTTCATTTGAATAACAATTCACGATTTAGTTCTGTTGATATCACAACTGATAACAAAGTCATGTCGCAAACATTGACTAGTTTAGGCTTGGAACTAATGCAGTTATTGTTATGTAGACGATTCACAATTTTCCCAACACAGTGTGGAGAACAAGATCTGTTTGTCCTCGTAGTAAATATTATTCATGTCTAAATCACCATATTAATTGGTCTTACTCAGCTACTTCGCTTGGCTCACTGAATAATGTTCTATTATAATGCATACTAAATTGCATAGTTTAGAAAACTACACATAATGAATGAGCAACATTTATACTTAATGTCTTCTTTTAATATCCTGCCGTCTTATTCGGTGGGAGGGCGATAAGTCCTGCGCTGACATCCCACATGGGGTGTTTTGCGCATTTCCCCCTCCAGCGTCTACCCGAACCAGTCCAGCTCCTTAAAGAAGCGGAGCGTGGCCCTAGACTGGTATAACTGTTCCTGTGGCTTGGATGGTGAATAAGATGATGAAGATGTAGATGACAAAGCTGATAATAATGCTGATATGGAAGCATCATGCAATCCGATAGCTATTCTAGTATCTACTGTGGCTTTGCGATCCCAAAGAACATGCTTTACCGTTTCGTTTTCTTACAAACAACCGCAACAAAGTGAGCTGTCAGTGGCTCCCAGTTTGTACAAGTGACTATTTAAGTTGTGTTGTCAAATTAACTACCTACTCACACTTTTGTAGGAAATTTTTTATTTCTACAAAAGACCATCAACTCAAAAAAACTTACTTAAGTAGATACTAAATAAATAGGATCTATTGCCAATATCCTCGTCATCGTCTAAGTTAAGAGCTAGGCGGTCTAATTTCCCAGCAAGCTAACAGCACCTCTATAGCCGGCACAAAGGAGCTAATACAGCAGTATAAACAATCTTCAGTACCAGCGAGACAACGGAGCTTCAGCTAGGGAACAATAGCTCGCTGCACGTGAAAGCAGTTGTACGTGCAAAACGCTAACAATCCTAGTTTTATGGGAAGTTCAGTTTTTTTTAAAGAAAAAAAATATAAACAGGCTTAATATGATACAAGCTAAATATAAAAATAAGTTAAGCCACCGAGCCAACAGCACCGCCACAGTTGGCACAAAAATTCTAATATAGGAATATAAACAATCTTCATTACTAGCAACACAACGGAGCTTCATCTAAGCTTTAGAGAACAATAGCTCACTCTAGGAAAGAGCGACAGTACGTGCAAAATACTAGCAATCCAGATTTTACATACGAGTACGTTCATTATTCTTTAAAGAGAAAAAACATAAGCATGCGTGATAAGATGCGAGCTAAGTATAAAAATAAGTTAGTAAAGACATTCTAAGTTTCCACCGAGCCTACAGCCCTGTGATAGTCGGCACAAAAATTAATATAGCAGTATAAACATTTTTCAGTACTAGCGGAGAAAACATAAATCCAGCTCGGGAATAATAGCTTGCTCCACGCGAGAGCACTAAATTACCGTACTTGCAAAATATTTATTCGAGTTTAACTGTGTATTAGGTTTTGTTGTACACAGGTGTTTACATATAAGTAGCAACATCAGTTAATCGTAGTACAATATAATAAAATCGGGTACCTAAGTGAGAGTCGGACCCGCGCACGAAGAGAATATAAGTAAGTACTACTTACCTGCTACCGATATTAACATCGAGCGACAATCGGCTTTAAAATCAGGTTTGTTGTACGGAAGCCCACTTAAATATTTTTTTTTCTGTTTTTACGAGTATTTTTGTAAAAACACAATCTTATAATTCAGTATATTCAATTACTCATCATTAGAATATATAAATTAAGGAATGCTGCAGTAAAAGTGATCTTCAATAAATATTGGAGAGAACAAACGGATCTCGAGAAAATAAATTGCAATAAATAAATAAACATAATTTATTTGCATAAGATTTCGTATAAAATTGAAAATTTCATATGCAGAGAGAATAAATTGAACGGGTTAAAACAACGGATAAAAATACTAAAAAATATTTTGTAATATAAAATACGAGTACAGTGTACGAGAACTAAGAAATTGTAGATGGATATAAAATTATACAAAAGCGTTTAATGAAATCGGGTTTGCAATTACGTCGTTTTTCGTGAGGAGAGTATTAAAACTTGCACGGTGCAGTCTACCTTGAAGCTCAAGCGACTATCTAGTGGTGACTACTGTTTATCGATATCGATAGAATAAAAAAAAATAGCATAGCATGGAAATCTTGACAAACTCAAAATAGAGATTTAGCAAACATTGGGATATCTTCTAGGTAGGCATGCTCCATTTTTAAATCGAGTCATTTGCTATCGGCCTATATAACCTTTTGATCCTTCCTTGTTTAGTGTCGCGCACGGTGAATAATGTTAAATAAAACACTATCATGAATTAAAATTATTTATTTTGACAAAAATGTAGCAACTTATACCTAGTATTCATAAAATCACCATAATGTAGTCGCAGTCAATAAGTATTAGGATAAAACAAAAACTACTGGCCCAATCTTTATCAAATTCAAATGAGACAATACACTTTCAAGTAAAAAATAAATCATCGGAATCGTTTCGTCTAGAAAAAAACCTGAAGTTATACACAAAAAATGCAACGTCGAAGTCAAAATTATTATTGCAGTTTGCATGTTTCATTGCTGGTTAAATATAATATAATCATGACTCAATACAAACTTACCTATTCAAGGCGTGCAACGTTACTAGAAGCTTTATTTATTAATTTTAAAACAACAAATTAATATTACAAAATTAAAAGTCTAATTATATTTCAATTGATTACGATGTAAAGTTTTCTTAATCTAGTAAATATTATGTGTTAGTTCATTACAATGTCATGGATTAGTGCATTCAGTGATAGTTGTTGTCGAGTCGTTCAGAAACTCCTTGTTTTTGGGAATCGATTGCTAAAATGGGAAAAACGCAGTAAGACTTGTATTAATTGAAGCAAGTATCGATATCGATAAGTGAATGTTCACGTTCCTACGCGCGTAAAAGTTTGATGAGCGCCCCTCATTACCAGTTTTTTTGTGTGAATACTTCAGAAGGCAGGCCAGTGATTTTCCTCGAGTTTCACCCACTGTTCCCCGATACAATTTACTTTTCCCACGGTATTTCTCGGTCAGCATTTCGGCGCCTTGCGCATTGAAACATGGCAGATGATGCATTACACTTCAATGTGAATGTCCATATTTTTGAATTCTCTCACTTTAGTATTTCAACAACATTGTTTCTCTTTGTCAGTTGAAGTTATCCAAGAGAGAAACGAAACTTCTAGACACCATAATAAGTACTTAAAGATCTCATAATTATAACAATAAGGGATATAAGCAAGTGGAATAAACCAAGGGTAGCAGCTGTAGTAGTGTATTATCAGGGACTGATGATGATGATAAAAGCTAGGTCAAATCTGCAGGTAAAAGTCAGTTTCATAATAGTTTCCAAATTCATTGTTTATTGATATGAAACATCTACCTGTAAGTATAGTTTCGGTAATATAAATACGCACTTGAAATCCGAATACATATATTATTTCCAACAGAAGAAAACAAAACTTATTTTTAGGAAAGCTTCATATATTAAATCGGCTTACTTTAGCACCTATGAAAACAAAGGTGATGTCCACAAGTGGTATATTATTCAGAGAAAAATCTAACCAAAATGATATACAGCATTGGAAAGCTTGTTTTAAGGGCTTCACAAAAATATTTAGTTTAGATTTTTTATCCCTCCATTTTATTAAATGTGAAAAATAAATTATATGAAAAATAATCATACAGCTTTTTATTTTTTCTACTTTAACAATAATAAAGTGCATCTATCGTTATTTTACTTGCATTCGTAGCTGATTCTAACACATTCATCTCTTTAATTGCTAAAATTAAAAATTATAACCTACCAGTGTGACCAGTTTGTAGGCACAATGTAACAAAAACATTTAAAAAATGTGTTTAATTGGTAAAAATGCTTTTATTTAACAATTTGGAGGTTACTTAATCAGGGTTGATAGAGATGAACTATGTATTGAGCCAAATATATTTATTTATCCTAATAATTTCAAAATTAATTTGGAGGAGTCGTTTTTGTTTCTAACTGATGTAATAGACTCAGAAAAATATGAAATTTCTCGAAATGTTGAGTGTTGTGGTTAGAATTTTTGATTATTTTTATACCAGCCTCCATACATTATGTGGACATGCCCTTTATCATTGTAGTAAATAGTTAGTCAGAGAGGGTGTCCTAGGACAAAAGGGGGGAAAATCATTATGAGCAACTTTTACTATAAGACCAACCCGGAATTCGAGGAAGACAAATCAGCTGTTTTATAAGTTTTGTCGATTCTGAATTGCAATTTTGTATGGGACGATTGATTTTTTTCTCGAATTCCCAATTGACCATATACCAAGGTAATTAAAGTTTGATTCATTATCTTAGTCATTCTCTTTCAGTTTAGTACACCTTTTTTGAGTTATTTTGTAAAATGACGAGATAAAATAAAAGTACTCTGATTTTGTCAGGGATATCTCGCTATATAATGAAAAAAAACTATATAAGTACATTTTTTTTCATTTGCAAAGTTGATATTTTGTTTTTAAACATTAAATTTTAATATTATTATCTATGATAATAAGAAAATTATATACGATTTTTTAAAACTTGATATCAACAAAATGAATATTATATAATAAAAGATGCCAAAATTCGCAAGTGTTATATTATAAGATACTAACAAACTAATACATCGCAGCTTTTCAAACTATTAAAAAACTTTAAGCCACTGGGCCTATGCGATCTTAAAATATTTTTATTTCCATTTCAAAGTTGTTTTAAATTTTCTCCCTCAGCAAGTTTCGTCGGGCGTTTGGAACTAATTAATTTTTTTAAGTCCAAATTAAGTCCCGGCCAAATTGTGCCCATTCGTGCGAAGATTGAGAATTTATGCTTCGTTTTATTACCTTCGCCTTTTTAATCACCGTTTTTTGATTGGCCCCTTCATAGTACCTAAAAGTGGTTTGGAAAATTAAAGTGATTTTTTCGACGATGAATTTTCTTTTAGGTGAATTATTAAAGAGTGTTTGCGTAGAAGTTGATTTTCTTTAGCTGATAATCATCATCATTTTAGATATATGATTTTTACTGTTGGACGTAGGTTTCCCTGACTCTAATAAGAGCCCACTGCCAACTGGCAGTGGGCTTGAGCACTTGGATTATCTTTAGACCTTCAAGGGTCTGTGGATGATCCAATTGCTTTCTATGTAGTAGTAGTGTAGTATTGTCATTAATAAATTAAAGTTTTAAAAAAAAAAAAGATCTGTTGAAAGTTGCTGTCATTTGGCACTCAGTCCTAGTGATTTGCTGATAAAACGGTTAGTTGCCTAAGGTCTCATAGAAACGTTAGATAGTAGGTATTCGGGTAACTCTTAAACTCTCTTTCCTCTGTCCTGTTTAGGATAAGGGAGTTAAATTGATTTTATATAGCAAGTATCATTCATTACTCGTTTATCTTTCTTCTTACTTTTTCTACAAATAGCACAATATAATGAACTATTACAATTTTCATTTCTTCAAATTATTATAAGTAATAAAATTAGTAGGTACTTAAATTAGACAGGTATCACCTATTAATTATTAACAATAATGACTTAATTATGTCATGGTATATCTACTCGAAAATACGAAGAATTACATGATATAATTACGATCTAGTTTCGATAGAATACTCAGGGTACTGAACTGTACCCACTGTACAAGTTACAGGGTTATATTTTATCACAAACATTCTAAGCCAGTAACAACACTCTCTTGAACGAAGGCGTACCCTCGGGGTCTAGGCATGATCTGTTTATATCTCTATAGTCCGTACAGCCCCCACAAATTTTTATGCAGTGTTAGAACATACGCTCCATAGTTTAAAAATAAAAACTAGAAAAATCTCCGCGAGCGTTCCGGGCCGAGCCCAGAGGACGCGCTTATAATCTGATTCCGGATTTCACCCAATTTCATCTCACACTTAATTCGTTCGGGGAGTTAGTTTCCTACCGTAATTAAGAAAACTTTTCGGATTAACCGCCTTGTTTTTCCACTTGTTACCACCACCAGCAGCTGAACTACGACTAGGGCTGCCAGCCATGCTGATCAACACTCCTATACTTTAATTTCCCCTGAATTATTGTTTACTATTCTATTTCTCATATTTGCGACAAAATTAAGTGATTTATTTGAGTATAAATCAAAATTTCAACCAAGGTTTGTCTCGACTGTGACGATTTTGACGAACTTTTAATACGAAAATAATTTGAAATAACGTTAATTTTTTAAAGTTCTGTTAATTTTTGTTTGTACCCTTCTGAAGGCGTACTTCTAAATGGATTTTCTTGTAGGTGCCTACCTATTCATCACTAGCTTTAATGATATTTATTTCTAGGTTCATTAATGACCTTCATTAAAATCACACATGAATATCATCTTGTCCTTGTCGAAGGCCATTGAATATTTTGTATTCAGAGCTATCTACAATATAAATTGTTATAATAACCGGTACTTACAATATTATCCTAAACAAGGTATCTGTCCGAAATTAATTTTTGTATGTTTAAATATTGTATACTTTGCTGACCCAGCAAACATCAGTTAAAAATAAAAATTGCATTGCCATGTGTTAGTAATAAGTAACTTGATATGTTTACACAGATTTTACAAAAAGAAGACGACTTAAAACAAAGAAATATTCTACTATAAAATAATATTGAAGAATAACTAAATTGAGTCTGAATCTGAGAATCTGGAAATCCTAGTAAAATTAAATGGTATGCAATACTACACTACTACTACATAGAAAGCAATTGGATCATCCACAGACCCTTGAAGGTCTAAAGATAATCCAAGTGCTCAAGCCCACTGCCAGTTGGCAGCGTGCCCAGCATGCTGGCAGCATTGCCACGCTGAATGGCAATGCTTATACGTTGAGCCAAATAAACACCAGCATTTTGGTCAGTAAAATTTACCTATTTCTTGTCCAGAAAGTGGACAACCCTAGCTACACCCCACACGTTGCGGACAGACAAGCAGTTTTTACGGCTCTATGTAAAATGGTCGGTTATCCGACATTTTTCGCCCACTTATTTAGTTTTAGTTTAGTGCGGTATTTCGGAAACTCTGCGCCCCCGGACAGTGAGATATTTGCTAATTTCGTTGTTGTAAATTTGTTTCGTTAGTGGTTTGTTTCGTCGCTCACGAGATATTTTTCCCTTGACCACGGCTTTGTTGAGTCTACAGAGATCGATAGGGGTCTCTCCAAGACAGAGACAATTAGGTAAGGTGCTGCTTTGCAAAGTGCAGGAATTTTTAGAGGTAACAAAAGCAACAGTGTGTATTTTTTGATTGTATCTAATGATCTACTTTCACTAAGAAGCCAGTACTGAAATTGCAATAAAATCGGCTGTTCTGTTGATAATACTGTGTTGTACTGCCATTTTGTTAATCCACTGTTGATCATAGACCTATCTATGAAAGTCGATTGACTAAGTATATCCGGCCCGATGACCCAATGAAAGTTGATGACTGCAATTCAATACCTAAACCCACCACGATGGCCTATGAATGTTGATGACTGAGATTCAATACCTAAACCCACCACGATGCTGCCTCCTTATAGTCTGAATAAAGCCGTAATTGCAGTTAAAAATTAGGTTGACATAGTACCTTTAGGCGCTTTGCACATGGAGCAACTTGAGTTGAGGCAACTATAAATTTTTTAAGTTTCCTGTAAAAAGTTGGTAGTTGCTATGTTGGCGTTACGGTTGCCGCAATTTTATGGCTGGCTGTGAGCAACTTGTCGTAGCCGTAATAAGATGAGCACCAGCAACTTTAAAACCCAGCTTAAATAATAGATTGTATCATATGGGAGCCAATAATATTTTTACGGCGAGGGCGCTTTTTTGAATCCAGGGCGAAGTGAGGGATTCTGGAGCAGAATCCTGGACGTAGCGAGGGATTCAAAGTACGTCGCCCGAGACAAAAATATATTTTGCGCCCGAGTGGTACACTCTACTTTTCATCACCTCTATGAGAAAATAAAAGGCGCCTCATATTTTATTGTATATTTAATAAAACGTAGAGTAACAACTAAATTGAAATTAAATGGTATCTAATAATAAAACACTGGAAACTTAAATTTACATTCTTTTCATTCATTTTCTTGACACTGAACACTAACATTACAAATTCAAAAAGTGCGCGGCAAAGATATTTCCGGCGCGCTTATAAAGTTTCGTATAGAAAATACCACCTTTGGGCGGACTTAAAGGCGAACCAATCTTTTCGAATAGATGTGATAAAAATATATTTACCAGTTGCTAGTTGCAGCAATTAGAAACTAACTTAGTCGATTGCAGCGACTGAAAACTGTTGATGATTGCCGCAATCCGAAACTCGTGTGCACAGTCCTATCTTCTATATATAGGTATATATATATATATATATATATAACTAGCTGCGCCCCGCGGTTTCACCCGCACAGCCCACGATTGTGTTGGGTACAAACTGAGTAAAATGTCTTAGTGGCAATTTGCAAAAGTGGCAAAGCCGTGATGTTCTAGTGGTAAAAAAGCCGTGGTGTTCTAGTGGCAATGACACCCGCTTTACAATTGTGAGGTCATGGTTTCAAACCCCTGTGCCGTACCAATGAATTTCTTGAATTTTATGTATGGAATTTCACACCACGGGCTAAACATCGTGAAGCAACCTGCATACGTCCCTAGAAGAAATTCGATGGCGTACGTGAATCCACCAACCCGCACTGGGCCAGCGTGGTTGATATGGCCCAATCACCCTTCATGGATAGGCTTACGTCCTGCAGTGGACCATTAAAAAGACTGCGCACTGGGCCAGCGTGGTGGATATGGCCCAATCACCCTTCATGGATAGGCGTAGGTTCGTCTTGCAGTTATATCTCACACTGATGCCTCACATGCGCCTTGCATCATATTAATGTTTGGTGTAGGTACACTACTTGGGTAGGCCTACTTCATGCAGTGGGCTGTTAAAAAAAGGCTGGTACAGTAGGTAACTATAATTAAATATCAATTTTTCTCATGTTACTTTGAAACTATTTTCATCTACAACCACGAAATGTGGACAAACAATTAAGCAGGTTGAAGATTGCGCAGCAGCATTTTTGGTGCTCCTACCTCAAAGAGCAACTAATGTAGCAAGCTTGGGGAAGCGAGACTATGTAAAAGCTCTACAGGGCAGCGTAGACTCGAAATACCCAAAAATTATATTAAGTAAGGTAGTTTTGATCTAGGATTAACACATAGGCTACTTCTTATTTCCACATAACGCGGGTAACACCGCGGGGCGCAGTTAGTTGAAATATATATGTATGTGAACAGCTTGTTGCTAGTTGCTGCAATAGATGCTACAATGACATGTGCAAAGCGCCTAATGCACTGATTTCGTCAAAATAACTTGTTGTTTGTAATTACAGCTTTGGCCCAATGCAGGCTGATGACTTCATATACAGCATCGAATTTCTGATTAAATTGTAATAGAAATTGAATAGAAACGATGTTTTACTTCACAGAAAAACCAGTGATATTAATCAAAATATAAACCAATTACCACACCAATTAAGTAAAGTACAAAAAAGTGGATACAAAAATTAAAAAAAAACTCAATGTTATGCAGTCGTATTAGAAACTACGCGTCACGCTTATAGGGTGAAAGATTTCCCTCATTAGGCCACCACGGTTTCATATGTTGTTCACGACTGCACCATAGAGACATTTTTTTGCGATTTCTTGGTTGGTTCTCATAGTAAAAGTTGTTCATAATATAATTGTATTTTTACATGGAAGGTTTTGTAGATAATTATGTAACGGCATCGAGATCCGTGATTTCGTTGGCAGGAAACAGATGGCAGTCTGAATAGTGACGACATAAGTGCTGCCTGATTGACTCTGTCCGCCATTTTGTTTAATAGATGAGCCTATTTCCGGTACTCGCATGTAACGTGCTGCGGCGTTTAGTGATTGATTGAAACTGTTGAAAGAACGGCTCCTGTTTTAATTTAGCCGTTTATTTCATTTGATCATGGCCTCGTGAAAACATGCGGTACTGCGGAAACCAGTTTTGTGGAAAGTGGTTTTCCGCAATCTCTGATCAGTCTTCTAAATAAAAAATGGAATTAAGAACTGATTTCAACCTGCAGCAGTGTTGAAATTGGTTTTTCCCTTAACTTACATTTACAATTTTCTAATCAGTACTTTCAAACGAGCAATTATTGTACCCACATTCATTTGTCTGCACAATTCATATAAACGGCTATATGATTTGATGTGAGGTAGGTAGTCATAATATGTTCAAATAGATTGTTTTTCTTCATAATTGTTTTATTTTGACGGTAGTATTACCAGTTTATTTTTGTGTGATACTTTTACTGTAGTTCTAGTAAGTATTTCAATTTAGAAATACGTGCCTTTGTTTACTTTGCCTTTTGTCCTTGTTTGAATCAGATATGCATAAGATTAAACACAATTATATTGTCATTCGTACAGCTAAGTATTTACATTTATTATTACATAAGATATCAATACGATAAATAGGAAGACAGCATGCCTATAAGTACCTTCATTACAAGTATATATATGTACGGAGCCTGGGCTGCCTCCCCAAGAGATCTGTAGGTATACAAAAATAACTATGTACTTATATGTAAATACTACGGCAGTCCAAGGAGAGCAGAGAGCGCGTTACTTTGGAAAAACAAAAGAAAATTCAGTGAAATGCTGGCCATAAATTGTACTACACTCGGGAGTAGAGTTTGCATACCGCCCGAGTAGGTTGTCCATCGGTTCTGTACTATTAAACGGAATTTCGAGATTTTTGTAAGAGCACGGACTCTAGTTTCCTAGAGCATATTGTTGATAATAAAATAAAATTGTTAAATTTTTTTTTTAACTAAACGGTTTTATGTAGCTAAAAAATAATGACTCGAAAATAAAATCGAGCGGCCTTTGCCTGGAAGATTTCATTATGCTACGTTGCGCCCCACGATTTTATTTTTGAGTCATTATTTTGTAGCTTTTACTACAATTAAACCATTTAAAAATACAAAATATAACCAATTTTATTTTTGTGTTTTTAGTTTATATTTTGTTACTACAAACTATATTCTACACATAATATTTGTTAAAGATGCTTCTGTCAAAAGTCGATGCCAGCCAAGATAGACGTACGGTAATTCAGTACTGGATCTGGGATGATTTCAACGTCATGTTATAACAATCCTCATAATGGGTCAATTCCCAGAAATGAAAGTATTGTCATTTGATAGGTCTAATAAATACAATCATGTTTTGCTCAAACCACTTTAGCCTATCTACGACGTGAGCCCAGATATTGAAACATATAATTGATTTTTTTTAATTCATACGTAGAATTATAATTCTACGCAACCATTTAGCAGACTTCAAAAAAAGTATTAATTATTCATTTCAAGGACCATAATAGTTGCTTGAAACGCTTTAATCCAATAGCGATGCCTGCCAAGATATTCGCTGGAGTATGATAACATGAACTTGGCTTGGCTTAGCTTGGGCAAAATAGTACTGAATTTGAGGTGATTTTGGCTTCATGTGATAACTGAAAAACGGCTCGTTTTACAGCAAAATAGTAACAGTCCCATAAGAAACCAGCTTAAAAATATATTTTATATTAGAAAACATTCGATTTAACTAAAAAAGAAACTGGGTTATTTGACATAACATAGCCAAAATTAACTCGTGTTGAACGGGTCATATCCCAGTATTGATAGTAGTGTCATTTAAAAGGAATATAATTACAATTATCTTTTTCTAAAACCACTTTTAACCAAACTACGACTTAGGCCCAAGTATTTAAAAATATGATAGTAATCCAACAAAAACATTTTCATGTGAATTGGAGCCAAGACTAAATCACAGTTCACACTATCAAAAAGTTGTCAGATCTCACGTCAAGCCAAGTTTCTCTTTCTACACGCCTTACTCTACAAGTCCTTACTCCACAAACTCTACAGCTTAATCAATATATGTGACTTGGTCGTTTCGTTACCACAAGAACTGTTTGTATAACAGTATTAATATTCATTAATCATCATGAGTTAGTAATAAATCTTCACTTTACGCCCATGCGCAGTTAGCGAAACAGCCAAGCTGCATATATTGACTAAGGTGTAGAGTTTGTGAAGTAAAGACTTGTAAAGTAAGGCGTGTAGAGTTAGAAGCTTGGCTTTACGTGAGATCTGACAACTTTTTGATAGTGTGAACTGTGATTTAGTCTTGGCTCCATTTCACATGAAAATGTTTTTGTTGTGTAGATAAGCTAACGAACTTTAATAAATATGCTATATTTCATATACATATATAGGTTAAATAGTTTTCAAGTTATGAAGGGGTCAAAAGTGGCTCGAAGTGGTTCGTGTAATATTACACACGGCTGCTGCGTCGCCTTTTTCTTAGTCTTAGCTGGACACGCTTCCGCGTGTCAAGATAATAGTAACAGTCTCTAATAGTTGCCTGAAACACCTTGGTCAAAGTTGATGCCCGCCAAAATATTCGTCAATTCGTTTTTAGTGGACAAAGCTGAAGCCGAAGCTGGAGCCGAAGACAACGCAGACGCCAAAGCCGAAACCAAAGGTATTTGCTCTGTGTTGGTGTTATTTAGTTACTATCTATTTGAGTATGTATTGTTGACTATCTCTAGCTCTACAATATTTGTAGAGCTAGAGATCAATGATGTTTAATCTTCAATGCTAGAGATAGTCAAATAATTATTTTCTATTGTGTTGTAATATTCGGTAGGTTTTTGTCAGTCGCATCTCAGTGTTGTTTTCTTGTTTCTATGTCAACGCCATCCGGGGAGTCTGCGCAGACCGCCCACGTCACGGTTTGACGTCCTGTTCACACGTGCGATTTTTTGGCTATTTTTATGGCACCGCGTAAGGTGTATTTTGAGGTCCTTATACCTCAAAATACACCTTACGTGGTGCCATAAAAATAGCCAAATTTCACTTTCGGCCTCTATTGCAAGCTCCGATGGAGTCAGCAGCAGTCTTGTGAGCGCTACTGCTCCTTCTAAACCGCTTTGGGAGGTTCTTAGCGCACCCAAAAGTTCTCTTCCTGTCATAAAACGTATCCCACGTGGTGTACGTTTTTCGGTCGCCCAGTGTTTATCTGCTGCTATTGAATAAAAAATACAAATATTTTTATTAACACAAACACAGGAAAGAATTACACACTTGCTGCATATAATAAAAACAATATTACCTATGTATATGAGAGTTTTACATAGACAAAACGTAGTACCGTGATTTCCGCACTAGGCTAGGCCTGTGTCGCGGAAATCTAATACGATGTTTCATGTGATTTGGAACCTCTGATGTTGACATTTTTTCTTTGTGTTTAAATTTCTGCTAATAAATACAAAGTTAAGGATGCTTATAAATTGAAAATAAAATAAATTGTACATATATGTAATAAATAATATAAATATATATACATAGATACGTGTAATAAAATATATTCGGAATGATATTTTTAAAAATTCTTTAGACGCCTGGGAACACTTCTTGACTTTTCCTTACGTTGTTCTTTACGTACATTCAGACCCAATAAACAAAAAATCCCTTACCACTAGGGTAATGGAAAATTGCGTAAAGTACAGCGCATTGGAAGAGATCCCTTTAGATTTTGAAAGCATTATTCCGCCAATAAGGCTGAATAAACCAAATTTAAAAAAAAACTGACGATTCGATTACTATTAAAAAATAAGAGAGAAAAATTAGTGATGGCAATATCAAAGGCGCTACGGCGATATCAAAGGCGCACGTGTCCTGTTCTCCAGCGACACTATTGCCCCCCACACACCCGATACGGTCCAGTTACTCCGTGACAAGCATCCGCCGGCAGCATATCTCCACCAGTTTTGTATGACGCTAATCTATGCGCACTTGTCAAAAAAGATGGCGGCATCAGACCTATTGCTGTTGGCACCACATATCGTCGTCTCGCAGCCAAAGCCGGCTCAAAAGAGCAACTTTTTTAATCAATACAGCTTGGTTTTGGTTCGCGGGGTGGATGTGAGGCTGCTGTTTATTCCCTTCGTACTTTTCTCGGTAAAAATTGTGGAGAGGTGTTGCTTAAGGTGGATGTCAAAAATGCTTTCAATTCGGTTAATCGAGACGCATTGTTGGTACAGGTCAGAGACAAAATTCCCTATCTCTTCAATTTTCTTTGGCAATGCTACGGCAAAACCACTAAATTAATTTACAAAAATGATATTTTGCCATCTTTCGTTGGCTGTTAACAAAGTGACCCTCTCGGACCAGCCATTTTCAGCCTGGCCATTCATCCAATTGTTCAAAGTCTCCAATCTAAACTCAACGTTTGGTATCTGGATGACGGGACTTTGGGTGGCGATGCGAACACAGTCCTACGTGATTTGGAAATTTTTATTGACGAGTTTCGTCAAATTGGTTTGGAGCTAAAGTTTTCGAAACGCGAACTTTTCGTTTGCGACTCATGTCCGGACAAAGATTTGATACTTAACAAATTTAATGATTTGAAATCGGTAGACAAGTGTTCTCTTCGCCTTTTAGGTTCGCCGATATTAGATGAGCCTTTTCCGTCTTTTGTTCAAGAAAAAAAATTTTTGAGTGCTTCTGATTGGCTACTCAAAATTAACGCCCACATGGCTTTTAACATTATAAAATGTGTTTGTTCCAAAATGTATGTACGCTTTACGATACGATGTAGTCTATTGTGGAAACACAATGAGCTTCTTTTGAGCTTAGACGATGTTGTAAAGCAGACCCTGGTATCGGTTTTAAATATTGACATGAGTGAAAAGGCGTGGCTACAAGCCTCCTTGCCTGTTAGGCTTGGAAGGCTAGGGGTCCGCCAAATTCCAAGTGTTGCTTTACCAGTTTTCTTGTCCTCCATTCATAGTACTCATAATTTGATTGAAAAAATCCTCGCACCTTCTTTAGGCCATTCTAGCGTAGATGTAGCTCATTTGAATGAGACAACGAATGCTTGGAGGGTCGCTTGCCCAAATACCGAGCTTCCAAAGACTTTATCGTCGAAGAGACTGTGGGATCGGCCGATCGTAACACAAGCAGCGCAAATATGCTACCCTCGGTAGTTGTATACTTATTTGAGCCATTTAGAGTTGAGACTTTGGGTCCGGGAGCTCATCTTGTTGTCAAAAGTCTTTCTGAGCGTCTGGTGGATGCGACGCGTGACCAAAATGCTGGTGTTTATTTGGCTCAACGTGTAAGCATTGCTATTCAGCATGGCAATGCTGCCAGCATGTTGGTCACGCTGCCAACTGGCAGTGAGCTTGAGCATTTGGATTATCTTTAGACCTTCAAGGGTGCGTGGATAATCCAATAGCTTTTTTATATAGTAGTAGTGTGAAGTTTTAGCATATAAAGTAGTATTGTATATTATTGTAGTTAATAAAGGCACTTTTGCCCGTTAAAAAAAGTATGTATTTAAAATTATGTCTATGTAGTATATCATTATCTGGCAACCATATCACAAGCTGTGCTTAGTTTGGGGTCAGAGACCGTGTGTAAGATGTCCCCAAATATTTATATTTTATTTATTTATTTACTATTAAAGTAATTATTTTCGCAGTACCTACGAAGTAAGTATTAATTTAATTTAATTTAAAAAAGTTAGAGTACATATTATAAAGGAAGTGAGATAGGAAAAGTGACAAATAAGCTGTGTAAGGCTATTTTCTTAACTCATTGGTTTCAATAAATCTGGATTTCAAACATGTCAAGATGTCATTTTGACAAAATTTTGATTAATCAATCAAATACACTAAAAAGTTTCAAGTCCGACGTCGAAATCATTTGTCCCAAAATAGCTTTGTTCCCGTTTTTAACTCTGTTAGGCGATATATTTCAGAAAAATACGAAAAACGTGGTTAATTAATTTTGTTTAAGTATGTCTATGCCAAATTTCAAGTTAAACGCCCCAAGGAATCGTGTCCTCCCATACTAACTTTGCCTCGCTATTCCACCCACCCACTTAGGGCTTAAATTTCGCGAAATCCGTTCTTAGTTAGCACCTATATTCTAAAAAGATCCCCCATGTAAAATTTGAGACTCCTAGTACTTGTAGTTTTTGAGATTTCGTGAGAGGTGAGTCAGTGAATCACGATTATATATATATAAACTTTTTGCAGACTTGTTTATGATAATGGCCTAATGAATAATACAATTTTGTGACCTCGAGCGCCGAACGCAACTTTGTCAAAAATCGAAAAAACCCTGAAAAATCGTTTATTTTCCAAATTTTGGCGATTATAATCCCAAAGGACTAATTTTTGAAAAAAATGTCTCATGACGTTTTTAAAGTAGACTAAATTTGCTACTAGGTATATGACATTAGAATTGTCTCTGTAAACCTAATGGTTTCCGAGATTAAGCTTTTTAAAGTTTTTTTTTTTCGAACGTCAGATTTTTTTTATATTCTGTCGTACTGAATGATTTTTGACCCTGATTGTACTATCGAAGCCTTGTAAGTACAACAAAAGTGAAGTTAAATTAAATATTTGGAAAATTCTCCAAAACACTCAAAGCAAATCTAAACACACAGAGTGCGTCCAGCCGAAGTTCAAGGAACAAGAGACGCAACACCCGTGTGTATAACACGAACCGTTTTGAGCTACTTTTGACTCCTCCACAACTCTAGAACTATTCAACTTACATGCATGAAATTTGGCACAGTTTTAATGTGATGTGATTTTTGTAGAGCATCATGCAATTGAAATGAATTCTCTCAATACTTGGCTAGTTTTTACCAAAAAAAAATACCCAAAATTTGTCGACTAAGTCGATAACGACGCATATTTTTAATAATAAGTATGGAACTTTGGCTTTTATTTACATTTATGTTTTTAATGGGATACCTAATCAATTGATGGGGTTCAAGGGTGGATGATGCGCAATATATGACTAAATCAGAATAAGTCACTAACACGGGTAACACTGTTACGTCGGGTTACCTATCATCGGAATTGCGGTAGCCAACCCCTTTGGAGATATAGGTCGATAAGCAGCTAGGAAGAATGGGGTCCGGACCTCGAAGTCACTAAGTCCGGATATCAGGCGTCGGCAGCAGGGCGCTCTGAAGTCTACTACAACATAACTGCGGTGCAGAAGGCAAGGAAAAACCACTGCACTATTTTTCCCAAGAAACCCGTTATGAAAGTGCAAGGAAATGAGAGAATGATGGCATGCAATCCGGCTACCACCCGGCGCCATGCCGATTCCAGGTCGCATGGTGTGAAGTATGCTACTGGGTCCACTGAAGTGACACATCAGGCTCAGTGCGCACAAGATGTTACTGGTGCTAATGACAACGTACATAGCCTTAAGAACCGTCCGCAAATTCACAAGAAAAATTGAAGGCCAGAATTGGAAGATGGAATGTACAAGGCATGCTTCAACCAGGGAAAGTGGAAATTATAGGAAGAGAACAGAAGTGACATAATGTGGAAATTCTAGGCATTACAGAAACACACATGAGGTCGGGTTTCTATACAACACCTACTGGCCATACTCTCTACTTTTCTGGGCCTGAAAATGAAAGTAGGAATGGTGTTGGTATCTGTTTATCTCAGTTTGTCAACAAGTCAGTGCTTGGATACCACCTAATGACTATGAGATTAAACACAAAACCATGTTGCGTAAAACTAGTCGTCGTTTATGCAACGACGTCACAGTCTTCGGAAGTTGATAGCGATGACTTCTATAAATCGTTGAAAGACACTTTTAAGACACTGGCAAGGAGAGATATCATGGTACTGATGGGAGATCTTAACTCAAAAGTCAGATCAACACTTCACGTTGACCAACTAAGAGAAAAGAAGTGGTGAGGAAATACGGACTGGGAGATAGGAATGAGAGAGGCGAATTGTGGCTACAGTTTTGTACCGAGAACTCTCTCACTATAATGAACACTTGTTTTGAGAATCATCCCAGACGTTTGTTCACGTGGGTGATGCCAGGTGATCGCTTTAGGAACCAAATTTATTATATTACTGTTTCAAAGCGATGGAGATCCTGTATCATCAAAACTAAAACGTACCCTGGAGCTGACTGCGGGAGTGATCACAAGCTCTTGGTAGCGGAACTGTCTGTAAAACTTAAAAGGTGTTTAAGAAATTCAGTGAAACGCCAAGTTCGATCTACAGATTGACAGCTTACTGTTTTCGAAGAATGTTTCCTGAATAACTCCGAAAACTGTAAGGTGGATGAGAATTTGGACGTAGATACAAATTGGACTTGTTTCAAAGACCAGCTACTCAAATCACGACAAGATCTCCATAACCGGAACCAAGTCACTGGTAGTATGAAGAAGACCTGGATTACAAATGAGACATGGCAGGTAATCAAAGAGAGGAAAGACCTAGTTCGTCATTAGCCATCGTTTTATTCAAAAAATCAATATAAAGAGCCTGAAATAATCGAATATGTGGTTATAAATGCCTTAAAAAGGCTGAAATCAAATAAATCAGCAGGAATAGACTCTATTTTTGCTGAGGAGCTTAAACGTCTAGGAGACGCAGGTATTCAAATCTTACGGTGTAATTAGATTTTGAAAACCGGCAAATGACCTAAGGACTGGAAAGAGTCACTTCTGATAACTCTGCACAAAAAGGGCTCCACGAAATCCTGTGAGAACTATTGGACAGTGGCGCTTATTATCACACATTAGCAAGATAATTTTCTATGTAATTAATGGACAGTTGGCGACCGCCGGTTGCAATAATATCTGCACCGATAAATACCAAGTAAACAGGCTGGTTTTGTCAAAGGCAAAGGGTATTACAGAGCAAATAGTCAATATGAGGCAGTTGATAGAGAAAAGCCGAGAATTTAATGTTCCCATGTTCATGTGCTTTATTGACTATTCGAAAGCATTTGATTGTGTTTGATGGGAACGACTATGGACAATTCTTCTGGAAATGGGAGTACCTCCGCACTTAGTTCAACTGATCGCGAGCTTATATGATGATGGAGAGTCCATGTTTAGGGTGAATAATGTGGTGTCGGCGCTTTTTAAGCCAGGAAAAGGAGTTCGTCAGGGATGCATTCTATCTCCCCCTCTTTTCAATATTTATGGCGAGTACATTATGAGGAGAGCCTTGGAAGTGTGGGAAGGAGTCATCGGGGTAGGTAGGTCAATAAAATCAGCAACCTACGATGTGCAGATAACACCACGTCGTTCGCGTCCTCCGAGCGCGAACTTGCTGTTGCGGTCTGACTTTCGGTCTACAAATCGAAAACCAAAGTTATGATCATTGATCGAGCTGAACATAGCGCACGCACAGGAGAACTGGCTGATCTGGAATGTGTGAAGGAGTTTGTGTACCTGGGCTCAATAATCAGCGATCAGGAAGGCTGCGAGAAAGAAATTCGGATACGTACACATATGGGGAAAGCCGCTATGATCAAGTTGACTAAGATCTGGCGAAACAGGAATATCTCCAACGCAACTAAAATGAGACTTGTGAAAACGCTGGTATTCTCGATTTTCTTGTATAAAAATATAGTACATAGTCAATTTGCACTGTGGACCGAAAAAAGATCGAAGCTTCTGAAATGTGGTGTTGGAAAAGAATGTTATGCATACCGTGGACACCAAAACGTACCAATAGGTCCATTCTTGAGCAACTAAAGATTAAGACTAGGCTTTCCAAAAATTTTTATCAACTTCATTATAGACTACATTTCACAATACCAAAAAGTTATCAGATCTCATGTAGAGTTAAGCTTTTAAACTCTACAAGCTTTAACTTCACAAACTACACTTGCGTCAATATAGGCGGCTCGGTTGTTTCGCTACTTTCTTATGTCTCTGATCCCAAATCAAGCAAAGCTCGTGATATGGCTGCCAGAGACTGATACAAGTTATGATTAAAAAGTACGTATTAAAAATATGTATATGTAGTAACATATACTTGTATAGATAGTACCTAAATAACATCCAGACACAAAATAAATAGCTATGTTCATCACAGAAATGTTTGTCCTGGGTGGGAAACGAAACCACGCCTCTACGATCAGGAGTCAGTTTCACTAACCATTGAGCCACCAAGGCAGTCGTCATTATTTTAATTTTAACCAAAGTAGGTAGTTGATTAGTTTTATGTACCCATTTTGTGCATTCTTAAATTTCGTGTTTTGTGATAATTGTGTAAATAAAGCTGTATAATTTCTCGTAAATAACTTTTTCGAATATTTTTAATAAAACAAGTAAGTAGGCTACGTCTATAATTATTTTTACTTTGCATTTGTTATTTATTGTAAAGAGGTCTGAAATTAGAAATTTTTAAAGCAACTGGGAAGGTACCTTGTTCAAAAGACGTGATGATTTGAAAATTTAGAATTATTGTACATTTATCACTACAGCATCGTTTAAGTTTACTTTCACTCGACTATTTTGCTTTCGTCCGCCCGTTTTTATTTCTACAGTTCGCATTTTCCAAGGAACCTCAACGAAACTCGGTGCACAATTTTTAAACCTGGGTCTTTTTTCCCTCTAAAGTACAACGTGGGTGTCTTCAAATCCCAAGTAAATAGATATCTTTTAGGTAAGCGTGCTACACCCTAGAACGCACATCTGCTCATCATCAGGCAGCATGTAGTCAAACTCAAACTATTAGTAATAAAAAATAAATATATTTATACCCGGTAAGGGAGGTTTTTGTTGTTGACGTTTTTTTTTAAATTATATATTTGGTTAAATCTTAACAACAAGAGAGTTGAGATATAGATTTATGAAGATTCAGTTAAAGAAATGTGTCGCGAGGTCTACTGTTTGGACTACTAGTAAATAATTATAATTAAAACACAACTATCAAAACGTAGGGAAATATGAAAGTTGTCTTTTACTTACAACATTACGACATAATAGCGTCTGTCGACGTATATTTATATTTGTTTTGGAAAATGTTTTAAGTACCTAGGTAGAACAAAATATTAGAATAAACGCAATTCTTACAGATGTGAAAGTTATGTTACAATGTTTGTTGTGATTTCTCGTTGCACTGTCACACGCGTTTATTGTACAGAACGTCATTTTAAATTAAAATCACCAGAGCTGTTTGCACTACGGTCTGACTTTGAGCTTTGCCGCGCGCCGTTCGCTTACCTATATTCTTTCTTCACTTAGCGTGCGTGTTCTCGGTTTCTAGGCGTTATTATTATATGAACCGAATCATACAAGCTGGCAGATGTGATTTATTTTTGTATAATAGGGCTACATTTAGCCACCAACTCGCCTGATTGAAAGCGAAGTTAGCTAAAAGCTACGCGATATCTAATCCTTAAGTACTGAAGATCAATAAAGCTGCTCGTTGATTAGGTTTCGCGCAACTTGTAGCTAACTTCACATCCGCCTACTAGTATGATTCGGAATATGTACTTATATTTGCCTGATAGGCTTTTCAACCGACTTCAATAGAAAGAAGGCATAGTTATCTAAGTTCGCCCGAAATCTGCTTGGCGCTCGGATTCTCACCCATAACCAACAAAGAAGCGAATACAATACAGGGTTAACCTGTGAACTGGTGTACCTGCTAAGCTAATAATAAATAAAAGGTCAGTCCAAAAATCTAGGAAAAAATCAGCTGTTTCATACATTTTGTCAATCCCGAGTTGTAGAATTGTATGGAGCAGCTGTTTTTTTCTTAAATTTTGTGTAATAAAAGTCTTTCATAAGGGTGGTCTTCATCACCCCCTTTTGCCTTAGTATAGGGCGAGCTGAGAACCTGGTAGTATTGGCTATGAAATGAATGAACCGGCCTCGAATGACGATAAGATTAAGATTTTTTGTGGTAAACTCATCGACTTGGCATTTTTTCTTTTAATATTGATGGGTAAACTGGTACATTAATATACTATTTTTTAATTAAACCAAATTCACTGAGAATAGCTAATATTGGCACCTTTGACTGCGCTTGTCTACTGCACTATTTGAAAACAGCACCTCTGTGAATGCGGCAATACTCATTATTAATGTGTATGTTTGAAGCTTGACAACTGTCAATTTGCAAATTAAGTAAGCCAAACGTAGCAGCAGCTGGCACACTGTAAATTAATGCATTTTCCAAGAACATCGATACCTATCATTACCTTGATGTAGTTAAGCGTTGCAAGGCCAACCTTGCATTGCATCTGTTTTCAATGATAATTTATTTTTATAGCTATTTACATTTGTACACCATGATGGGCAAGAACATGCGTTCTCTACTCTCCGAACAACTGTATGCGACTTTGTATGTTGTTGTACATTAATTAACATGTTTCTGACAAATAAAGTATCTTGAATCTTGAATGGTCAAGCCGATACAAGTAATAAGACATGCTATTTTTATGCAAAATTGCATATTAAACGGCATGTCCTACTACTTGCCTGTGCTTGATCAAATATTTTACGAGCATAATAAGACTTATACTGGTGGCATCATTTTACCGTTTGAAGAGCGATGCGCTATCCTGAGATTTGCAAAATAAAATAAAATCATCTGTCTGAAATTGTTGGTTCTCTACAGATCGCATATAATATGTATTCACTATTCCTTTTTTACCCGACGAAACTGAGGAGGTTATAGAGTCAACGGGTATTTTTTTGTGTATGAAAGCGCATAATATTTTACTTGAAATGTAATTCTATCTCAAATGGAGAAGTAAGTTCTTGAATGGAGACCACGCACCGGCAAGCGCAGCATAGGACGTCCACCGACCAGGTGGACCGACGATATTATTACACCGCAGGAACGCGCTGGATGCAGGCCGCTTCCAACCGGGCTTATTGGAAATCCATGGGGGAGGCTTATGTCCAACAGTGGACGTCTTACGGCTGTTAATGATGATAATGAATTCTATCTCAATATATGACTAGTTTTCACGTAAAGGTAGGATCTTCGTTATACAAGCTGTCCATAAAGAACATGCTTAGCTCAGCGTGTCGTTACTGGGCCGTATAGCGGATAGCGTCAGCCGGCGGAATCTGCGGAGTCGAGACCCAGATTCATCGTCAACCATCTAGGCGAGGCATCGGCACACAAATATGCACGGTCATCAAATTAGGCATACTCCAAGACCAATTAGATGTAAGAGACTGTTGTATAAATAGTAGTTAAGCATGTAATAAAATTAATCACAATGTAACAGTTGTTTGATTCACAACAAGAGGGGTGCAGTGGCGAGAACCTTCGGGCGGCTGCACTCGGAGTCTAGAGGGGTGCAGTGGCGAGTACCTTCGGGCGGCTGCACTCGGAGTCAGGGGTCCACCTTCGCCAGCAGTCAGGTCAACTAGACGACCGGCCGTCGGACCTTCGAGGATCCAGACGGAGCCCATACAGAGGCCTGCAGCGCAGGGGACGACGAGTTATAGAGGCGGACGGGGATTAGAGAGTAGGTCCCCGCGACGACCGAACGGCTGTTGGAATAATCCATGTCCTAGCTTCGCTTGCTATCACAGTATAGCCAGGCGTTACGGCGACGGTAGTGGACTTCCACGGTTGCGTCGGTGGGTTAGTCAGGCGTCGCACGAACCTAACCATTGGTTGTGAGGCGGCTGTACTAACCGAAATTCCGTCAGGCTTTAGCTAATCGTTGCAGAGATTGGCTAGCGCCTGAACACAAGCTATTGTGTTTCCTGTCTCTACTTCTATACATATGGTACTATACCAACGGTGATTTATTTTGGATTGTTAATAAAACTAGGCACGTCAAATATTGAGATTGAATGAAATACGAGTACCTACATTTGAAGTGAAATAGTTGTTGCATTTTGCTTGCTTCTGTTTTAAATAATATTTATGTATTTAAATAATATTATAACTTAATAATTGTAGCGTTTTGGATGTAAGTCTGTATAGCAGTAAATAAATAAATTTGAAATGATTCTCTATGTAGACATGGCGACCAAATGGATCTCTATTATTATTGACTTCGAAGTTGACAACAACAATATTTTTAAAAATAAGTATTGAACTTTGGCTTTTATCATACATTTATGGTTTTGATGGGATAACTAACATACAGGGTTATTCCTGATCAATTGGCATCCTTTTAGGGGCTTATTGTGTACATCAAAACTAACAACTTTTGTTCTGCTACTTTTTTGAGAACTCAAAAAAACTCAGCTGTTTCATACATTTTCTAGCGGATGAACGATATTTTTTTATGGAACAACCAATTTTTGAGTGTTGGTAAAAGTCGTTGAACAAAAGTTGGTAGTTCTGATGTACAAAAAAGTCCCTAAAAGGATGCTAATTGATTAGAAATAACCCTGTATACTGCAGGTACAAGGTATTAGCCTCAGCTCAATTTTTTTTGCATTATTTTTTTGTATTGGTCTGGTGCGGTAAGGTTCAATAAATCTAGAGATGCACCCTTGTAGGTAAATATAAGTATCTTCTACTTACAAAACAGCTCGAACCATATGGACGTGTATGAGGATTCAAGTTGTAATTAGAATGTCAGTAGCGGGATGTCCGTGAGTTCCGTGGAGTCCCCAGCGTCACACACAGGCTCACCCCCATCGACTTGGCATTTTTTCTTCCATATGGATGCTCGCCACTTAAAAGCTCATCGCTTATCAAGTTATTATAATATGTATGTCAATCGTCTAGTAATACAGCTTGTTTAGATAATACGCGACACATAGGCCCATACCTTCCAATGTGTAAAATGTATTGCAGTTGTACCTATTTAGAATGTCAGTAACGAGGAGTCCGTGAATCCGTAATATATCCGTGGAATGCATGTAGTCATGGAGTCCCCAGCAGCACACAGGCTCGCCCCTCACACGCGGCGCGCGGCGCGGCGGGCGCGGATGATTTCCCGCTGGTATCGCCTGACTGAGCCCACCACTTAAGGTTTATCGTCTGGGCCCATAACGGCGCGACCTACGCGTTTCTATGTAGATTTTTACTTAAGGCCCAAACTCACTGACAGTTTATTTTAATGAAACGTTCATGTAATGTTCATGTTCCACATAATAATATTCCAAAGTCAGTAATGCACTGTACTATACTGGTTGTACAGTTGTTCCATATAACATCGTGTGCTTTGATTGTTAATTGTGATTTGAGCATAGCGACCCAAAAAATTTGGTCTATTTATGGTGCCTATGTATATAAATTTTGACAGGTTAGCGCACGATGTCAGAGATCTAGGTCGTTTTCTTTGTGATTGATGTTTATATTGTCCATCTAGACAGATACATAATCAATGGTCGTATGCGTCCAGTTCGGGAAAACAAAAACTGATATAATTCAAGCTTCACTATCTGGACAAAGGGAGAAAACTTATCATGATCATCATAGGTAAGCAAAGTACCATAACCAAATGTGACAACAGCTGGCACAATGTAAATTGCCGCATTTTCCAAGTACGTCGGCTCTATCTAGTCAAGTGCAGCGAGGCCAACCGTTAATCTAAGATTGGCACTTTCAAAAATTAGGTACAACACGAATATGTACGCGTAATGTATGGTTACGTATATCCAACAAAATATTTGAGGATTATTAATGAAGTAGTAAGTAACTGTTTGCGCGTTTTAATAATGTACAACGCCATCTATTGTGGCTCTGACTCCGGCACGAAGTAACCTTCATAGACTGGTGGAATAATTTTACCGCCAAAAAGCTTCATGACCGAGCGAGCAAAGCATGTCTTAGAATTTGCCTCATAATAATGAAAAAGGATTTGCAAAACAAGTCATCTGTCTAAATGTAGGTTCTCTAAAGGTCGAATTTTAAACAAATCTTGGCGAAACTTACTACACGGGTTAAGAAATGGACCATAGGAATAGTACCTATCACTATTGTATTTTAAACAGACGAACCAGAGGAGGAAATGAAGTCGACGCGCATTTTCTTGTGTATGAAAGAGAGCAAGGGCATAGCTTTTTACAGAGCGTACTTAGTCCGATTTGGATAATTTTTCAACGTGAGACTAAGCGTTCGGCTTAGTTACTCGTTGCTCGTAAAGGGGGAAACTTTTACGGAGCCAACTACTTCTTGCTTCATTAATAGGTACCTGTGTATATAAATATTTCGCTCCAGATTTTCGATGAAAGGAAATATCATGAGAAAAACTGCGACAGTCCGGAGAAGAAATTCGATAACGTATGTTATTCGTTACGGTACAGGCTATTTTAAGGTAGGTAGTAAAAAACGGTTACTTTTTCTTGTATTTTATTGCAAATAAATAAGCTAAAATACAAATTATATTACTCACAAAATTTCATTTCACTATAATATCATAAAATTATGTAAGAAAAATCTTCTTTGGCGAACTTCACGAAGAAAATAAAACATTAAAACCAATTATTATGAAAGAAACGGTAAAAAGCTCTTAATTATCGACATTTAAACTGTACTTATTCGACAAATTATATTGTAATATTTACAAAGTGTACCAAACGAAAATATGGCACATTTACTATTTTACTAAAATTGAAAAGCCTCTACTAACTCTACATTAATAGAATTATAACTAAGTATACAAAATTCAGATAATAAATGCAGTCAGTAAGTACAATATTCATTTAACCACATCAAAGACACGGAAGTGATTCATTAGACTATATAATTATCCACCAAACTCTCGTCTAACTATCAAAATTGATCGTTTTAAGTTAATAACAGGTTTTTATTACAAAATTGTCAAAATTATTGCATTGTCAACTTAACCTATAATATCTTAAGGCACATTATGAGTATAAAACTTCGAGCACTGTAGGACACTGGCATTAAAATGTGATAACAGAAGGAAGGTTAATTATTAACAACAATTATTGTTAATAATTTACATAATATCGTGATCTTCTAAATATTTTTTCAAGTTCAAAATATATCGTGAAATGAAGGAAGCTCAAAACATATCGCAAAATGAAGCGATTTACTGATATTTTGTCTCTAAAAAAATGACATCAATTATACTCATACAAATAATTAATCTATACTACACATCAGTTCTCAAAATCAGTCAGTATTTTAGTACCTATTGCAATTGAGAAATTAAAAATGTCATTTGTTAATAGTTTGTGTCAATAATTTCAATTAAACTAATATGTAAGAATGTATAAAGAATTACAATTCGCACCAAATAACTTCAACAAAAACAAAGCAATCAACACAATAATAATGAAAATGAAAAAGAATGAACATGAAAGCATTAATATACTCGTATACAGCATATAAGTACGCACACAAATCGGTAAACAGCTGGAGTTGTTTCCGTGCAACGAAACAAACTACCTGATCTCAAGAAGACCCAAATATTAACAATCACGTTTGACTTATGTGGCGCGAACTGTAAGTACTTAACAACTGTGACAATGTAGAGTACAGTTATATAACAGTTAACAATGAAGCCAATTACTTTTTGTCCATATCCCACAGAGCTCGCGCGAGCTGGTCTACCTGAAGCTGCCGGCTCTGCTGGGCCCCTCAGTGGGCTCGAGGACGATCCTCTTGAAGCAGCCTTCTGGAAGTTGCTCGAGGATCACCTTGATATTCTCCACTTCACCGCGCAGTTGCTCGTGCTCGTCTTGGTACTGCTTAATCCATCTGCAATGAAACCAGCGCTTAGAAAAGTGCCAGACAATCATCTTTTTTAGCTTCTCATCCACCGCCAATAGCGTAGTTTGACTACGTCATCGTTAGCGATCATCGGAGTTAAACAACGTTCAACACGGTCAGACTTCGGATGGGTGACCGTGAGTGGAATTTACAACTGAGCGTTACAGTGGCGCGGATTACACGTGAAATTGTAAGTCCCGGTTGTTTCAACCGTTTAGACATGTCAAAAGCCTCTAGTAGGCTTAAAAACGGTGGCACCATTGTCAGGAGAAGATTCATAATATGAAAGAAAAAAATAATTGCGAGTAAAATAAAATAAAAAAACAATTTAATTTTCTCATACGAAATGTTCCTATATTGTAGTAGTAGTTTAGTAGTCCATATAAGTTTTCGTATCGGTCGTTGGTGGCGCTAAACGATATCGAAGTTAGTGGGATGGTGTTATGAAGTTCACCGGGTCAGCTAGTAAAAGTAATAAAACTTACCTTTGATGCGTATTCTTAGCTTCGGTTAGATTTTTGATTTTTCCTTCGAGGTCCACCTCACGCAGGGCCTTTTCAGCTTCGTCCAAGCTTTTCTCTATATGGACAATTTATTTGCGTTATTATTTTGTCTATAAAAAAGACAAGTGGGACCAAACTGTGTGCAGTAGCTCAAAAAATCAATAAAAATATGGTAAATGCATAGAATAAAACAGCCACATTAAATGCTTGATTTGAATGGAATTTCATATTATCTAATTTAATTGTTGGCCCAGCAGGCCAATCGCACTAAAAAATTACAGCTGAACTACAATTGAATTTTACCGAACTTCGACTTTTTGTCTATTTTCGTATCGCACTAATGATTCTGACTAAAGTTGAAACTCGATCAGAGTTGGGACGTAACCGGTGTCATATGAACGGTTGGTGTATTATGATGTTTAGCGCAATACCTAATTCCTTGAAGCTGAATCGAAACTTAACTACAATTGAAACCGAACTTTAACTGAATTACAGATAGAACGCAACTGTTTAGACTTAACGCGATTGGCCTGCAGGCCGCCATCACACCGCCATATTTTACAAGCAATTTCAAAAGATAATAAGATCAGATCCGAAAATATGATATTCATTTAAATGGAGATTATTATGTTAATAGGAAAATTATTCGCTAAAACAAATTAAGCAAAAATAATTGAATACTGTACAAGGTAATGGCCGGGGCCTAAACTCGATATATTTTTGCATTATCTCTTTTCATAGTTGATTGAATCAGGCGTTACTTTGCGCAAATTCATCTTCAAATCTTTGTTTTGAAACATTTTATCCATTTTCTTTAAAAATGACCGCTATGTGTTGTAAGTTTTAGTAATAGTAATGTATAAAAAACAATTGAGTGAAATATTTCATTCAGATACAAATAGTTGAATTTGCAATTGAAATTCGCATTTAGTAGTTACAACTATCTGTTACAGTGCTATTTTGACTTTCGTCTCTATGATATATCTTGGCTAGTCAAAATAATAATGATTGGATGGTCGATGAGATTTTCAAATACTTACGCAATCTGTCCAGAGCGTCATCGTCCAGGGTCGGGAGATTTTGCAGCTCATCCATGATAACCTTCAAGTCGTCCAGACCCTTGGTCACTTGCTTCTCCGCCTCTCTGGCATCAGTGTTGGCTTGACCAACCTGCAGGAGAAAAGCTTCCACAGTAAGTAATGAACTCTCATAATTATGCGCATTGACGGAGTTAGAGATTTTCTCTGTTTTTGCCCGTTCCGAAAAAAAATAGAATGTGCTTTCTTTCAAGTTTTCTGGGGTGATCGAAGAAAGTTCGAGAGTGAGTCCCGTAGATGTTTGATTTTGAACCGCTTGGCTATCCAAAATCAAAACCTAGCAAGGAGTATTGAGCAAATTTTATAGGAGAAGGAAAATAAACATTTTCTTTAACCATTCAGAATACAACATTATTTTTGTACTGTTTTCATTTTGATATTTATAAATACAATTTGCTTTACATTATAAGCTAGTTTAACTCAATTTATGTCTAACTGTACAAGTTTTATGTGCCTTACTTAAGTTTGATTTGGGAAATCCAACATAAGTATCACATGAAATCCAAAATAAAAACCTAGCAAGATAAATTACTAGGCGTTTCAATTGGTTTCTCTAAAGAGTTTTTGTTATTTGTCAAACAATAAAAACCTAGAAAAATCACTATATTATAGCTATGTATTTGACTTTGGTTTTCGAATTGCCATAAAAGCCCATTGTCATGTTCAGACCCAGATTTTATTAGTATTTTTTTGAGATACTACTAAAATAATCTTTATATATTAAGTGTTTAATAATAAAGCAATTTTTCACAATTAAAAAAATATTTAACGACAATTCTGTCCTTTTTTCGAGTTGGAATGCCTCGAGGTCCTGATATTTCTTCGGGTAACTCTGTTACCTAAAATTTTTTGGGAAGAAAATCCAACTCTGCGAATAGTTCATCAAAACTGAAATCTTCGTCATCATTTTTCCTTGCTGTTCTTTTTTTCTTTAGCCAATTCCTGCAATTATTTAATTATCTGACCTGTATCTTTTGCCTTGAATCAAGCACCACTTCCTTAAAATCTTCGAAGTCTAAAATATCTCTTTGTCTTTTAATTTTTCTTTCAATGTTTCCATGAACTGAATCCGCAGTCATATGTGTATGTCCTTTTGTTAGGTAACTCAAAGTCACAGCCTCCACTGCACTCAGTGCCACTGGAAGATCGATATTGACAATTGTAGTCAAAGCGGTAAATAGTGTCCAGTTCTTATTTTGAGCCGTGCAATTGTCAGCCCAAATATGAAAATGTTGACAATCTCTATATTGTTCTGTATGAATGTTAAAATGGCATCAACGATGTTGGAAGCCTCTCGTCCGGCTTGGCCTTCGTGCCAAATTATGCAAGTAGCTGGACCAGGAGATTGTTTACTAATTGGAGCAAAAGTTAGTCGAAATGTAATTGGTCTGCTTATAAAGACAGCTTCTTTGATTTGGGGCATTACAGGCAACAAAATCACCTTTTGTAGATCCATTGAACAATATTTTACATGCTTAGAATTTTTCTTTGTGGCATCATTTTTGTAGTTTTCAAAAGCTTGATCAGACTTCGCTTTATGTACTGCATATTTTTGCTTTATGTTATTTGGTATTGAGATTCCTCGCTGTATATTTTCTTTTCTTCCGAATATAAAAAAAAAATTCGTCGCACTTATCTCCTCTGGGCATATTAGAAGAAATTTTCATTTTTTTTTCTGTAAGTTTCATCCGAACATCGTTCTTGTGGTGAATCTCCATAAAATCAAGGTGCATTTGGCGAACTGTCAATTCTCTGTTAATTTATTTTCTTTTGACACCTCTATTTTCACCTGTCATGGAAGCAAATAATTGTACCTTCCTACCCGCCTACCCCGCGCACTTACTTCTCAGTTCACACTGACTTGCTATTATTTACTATAAATAGTCATTGGAAATTTCGTTGCTTACTTCACTGGTTTTGTAAACCAAAACCTAGTATGACTCAATTCCAAGTTCAAAAACCTAGCATATGGCTTATCCCAAATTCATAAATCTAGTAAGTCTCATTTACAAATTCAAAAACCTAGTAAGTATGTACCGTACTTAATAAGGTTATGGATTTGGAAATGTTACTTGCTAGATTTTTGACTTTGTTATACCGAACTAAGACGTGCACTTGCTAGGTTTGGCATTTTCATAACTATAGTCCTAATTGCGATATAAATATGGTTGTTTTTGCATTAGATGCAGCACAATTTTTTGTGTAGATTGGTTTGTATAAACGTATTTTGCCAAAAGTGTCCCTTGCTAGGTTTTGATTTTGGACAGCCACGCTGATAAATTTGTCTCATGGATAAATTTTATTGTATTTTTGTTGGGATTGGAATGCTTTTAACCAACTTCCAAGAAAGAGTATCGGTCTTTTAGTTTTCTCTATGTACGTCTGTATGTAATTTTTTTGTGTGTATTTTCGCCAATTAATTTTAATTTTCGAAAAGATATAGTCCTGAGATGGCCCCATTTAATTTTTATTAGCTGAGCAGTTTTTGATAAATAAACAGTGATATACAATTGTACATGGATTGCTTCGCGCAAACTATTCAAATTATGTACACGGTGGATGTCGGTGGTGCAATCATTTTAATAATAGTGGTCGAAGATTTTAAGATATTAAAAAAAAAGATTGCATAAGAGAACATCTCATAATTACCTTCATCTTAGCGTCTCGCGTGAGCTGCATATTTTCTGCTGCTTCTTTCTCCAAGTCTTCGATCTGCTTAGCAGTGCCTTGGACGCGAGCTGCAGGATTTCAAGTAATCATTATTTATTTATGGTTCTATGCGTTTTACTTATGGTAAATAAATGTTAATCTTAAATACTTGAGATCTCCTCCTCGTTCTCGTTACGATTGAATTACACATAATAGCATTTATTACTTACTGGAGAGTTTGTCGGCTTCATCTCGGAGTTTGACAGCTTCTGCTCTGGAAGTAGATGCTTTTTTTCTAATTTCATGAGCCGCCTGGAATAAAATCGATTATACATAATTTTTATAGTCCATGTGATAAAATGTATATTATGCAACAAGAAACTTTGCAAAATGCAAGAATTCATAGAGTGAAAGTAAATAAAAATTTCGTATGACAATACGTCATGATTAAAGTTGTTCATAGTTTTGCGATCACGAATAAATTAACTATTCTATACATTCCTATTGTAAAAAGACTAAAACAAAACTATTGATTGCAATTTCACTGAACCGGAAATATCTGTACTTATACGTTTTTTTGTGATTTTAGGGTTGATCGCATATTATTAAGAGTTGGTATAGACACATAAATTAAGTACATCATTATGAGCACCTCTTAATAATATTATGATCAACTCTGAAATCACAAAAAATGTCTATAGACATTCAACGTGATTCAACGTACTTCTATACATATTCAACGTGGGCATAGAATTAGTTAAATATCCACGTTGAATAAATATCACTTCACACTCTATTGATTAAACATCAATAGGATAAATAAATGTATAGATTACATGCCTTTATAACATTCCTGTACTTCGTAAAGCTGCACTTTGCCCTCTATCAAGGGGAGATGTAAGATTCTTACCTCGGAAGCTTTGTCAGCGTATTCCTTCTGCGCAGTCTGCGCCAAGTCGCGCGCCTCTTTAGCCTTGTCGCTGGCGAGGGTGAGCTCTTCGGCGATGTTGTTGATGCTCTCCTCCGCCGCCGCGACCTTCTGCTGCACGCCGGGCACGTCCAGCGCCGCCTGCTCCGCCAGCAGACGTGACTCCGTCACTTGGTCGCTGAACTCTGGTTGCAACAAGTATTTTCGTGTTAGTACAAACAATTACATGACGTCTCTACACAAACGCAAATAATGAATTGAAGCGCAAGATTCTATACTTAGTTTTTATGGCATAATCAATTTCTTATTTATATGTATTAGCCTCGTCAGGGGCTAATCGCGCACTGAAATTATGAGATAGACTACCAGTGCCCACGATTGATTCAACTTGGTC
The DNA here is from genome assembly GCA_949316475.1 of Hypomecis punctinalis. Classification (NCBI taxonomy): domain Eukaryota; kingdom Metazoa; phylum Arthropoda; class Insecta; order Lepidoptera; family Geometridae; genus Hypomecis; species Hypomecis punctinalis. The sequence goes on along the minus strand of OX438794.1, from coordinate 1,330,974 downwards.
GAAACGTCGGGATAGTGAGGTTTTATTATCTCATATATTCAGTGCACGATAAGTCCTGTAGTAGATAAAAATAGTGTGTTCAAATCGCGAAAGTTTTAAATTATCATAACCGACTTCAACCGTGTAGGTACAGAAATCGATTACTTTGATGTATCGGTATATAGATGGATCGATACATCATCTACATAGTAATTTTTACACTTTTAATGTTTTTTCAAAAGCAACCAAGCCGATTTTGGTAAAATTAAAATGAAACCACTTCTAAAGTGTGATATATCAGGATATATCAAACAAAAAAGAATCATCAAAATCAGTTTGTAAATGGCGGAGTAATACGAATACAAATAAAAAAATTCAGGCCAATTGATACCTTCTTTTTTGGAATGTCGGTTAACAAACTATTGAAAATTGGTTTTACTGGGTACAAACACTAGATACATTCCAATAATTATAATCTCTTTCGTTGGAAAATAACAGAATCCTATCCATCCAAAGTCTATACGATACAACACGACGCTGAACTTTTCAATCCGCGATCTCGTAGCCCTATATTTATCTCCTACTAGATTTGACAAACCCTTTCACTTTTGACTTTGAAGCGAGATTCGGTAACGGTTGGGTCGTTTGACCTAATTTAGTTAATTTAAGACTGGTTCCGTCCTCACTAAATTTAATTAAGAAAATCTCATGGACATTTCGTAGCAATATTGGACAGAATAGACAGTCGCTAAAGCCTAACATGATTAACTAATTTGGTGGTTGTGGCACTTATTATTTGACGGGTTTATCTGTACAGTAGTAAATTAACTCGCTATTTAATCCGTCACGTAGTGCTTAACGCTGCCAGTGCATTCAAACTTCGGCCACTTCGACAAATTTATGCGTTACGGCACAGGTGCAGTAGTAAGAAAACAATCATACCGATTTTGTTGCCTTATTTTTACTCTGAAAGTAAGGTACATAGATACATTTTAATAATATTTGGTCTCGAAGTTTACCTATGTTTTTAATTTAATACCTACATATTAATTACATCTGTACTACTCGAATATTAAATTAGTCTAAGTGTAGAATTAAATAATGTATAAGTATTTTTGAAATATAAATGTTCCATCTTTGCCCGTAAAATCGGTAGCCAATGTAGCCCGTAATGTATACGCTATTGCATATAAGGAAACTATCTGGTAGGTATACCTACTTAACACAGCTTTTTTATTTTATGTACCGGAAAATGGATCACGTGGTTGATTAGTCGTAACGGCTGTAGCTTCTACTGCATTAGTTAGAAGAGTATAAAATATCCGTACGTCACGTTAGTTTCAATAGTAAACAGCTTACCCTTCAATGTCTTGTATATTTCATTGGCGTCCTTCAGGGTAGCCTTGGTGAGCTCGACATCATTTTTGGCCTGCGCCTGGTGCTCATCGAGTTTAGCCAGCAGTTCGTTCAGCTCGTCCTGTCGGTCGTGGCCTTGGTCCAGCAGGTCACGTCCGCGGCGGATTGCGTCTTCCAGGTTTTGGAGGGTATCTTCATTTTCTGCCATCAGACGCGCTAGCTCGTTCGCTTTCTCATCAATCTGTGCACAAAATAGATTTATTTAGGTTAGCACATAGATCTCTTCATACAGAAAGTGGACCTACCACATCCACAGTAGTGTGATCCACAGGGTGAAAACCGAGGGTAGCGATCACAGAATCGTAAGAGGCTCATTCGCTCTTCTAGTTGGTTGAGTAAAAATCACATCAAAACATTAGTTTAACCACCGTCGTGGGTGGTAAAAAAAAAGTAGCACACTTCTTAGAACTTACACGGTGATAAACTTTTTCGAAAAAGTATAAAGGCATATTAATTACAAAGGCACAAGTTTCTTGATAAAAGTATCAGTCATTAAGTAAGATCTAATAGAACATACGCCTATCCTTGAAGGATGATATTACCATATCCACTACGCACCGGCCTAGATACATATGATGGCATCATCATCAGCCTATTACCACCTCACATTATGAATACAGACCTCCCTCCTTTATGCCGTTCCTCTTTTCTCTGTTGTTTATTGTTTGTTATAGTTGGTCCTTTGTTTCGGGCTTACTACTCCCGCCATCCAGAATGAGTATTGTATAAAGGAGATTATATGTGCTCACCGTCTTGTTCATTTCGATAGCATCCTGGTGCAGCTTGCTGAGCTTGATATCTGGCAGCAGCGTGGTGTTGACCTCGGCGTAGAGGCCGAGAGCATCGTCATACACTGCCCGCGCTCGCTTCAGTGCCTGGTCAGCCAGCTCGGTCATGCTACTCAGCTTGCCTGAAGCCGCGTTTAACTCGTTCGTCAGGATCTGGACTTCGTTGCTGCAAGATAATTTATTTTATATTGAATACTCAAATGTAATAGCTATGTCAAAAGCCTTTTTCATTTTTGAAGACGACTATCCTTACCTGATATTGGCTTGTTTAGTAAGGCCGTCCTTAGCAATCTGGTTGGCAGCAAGTGACGTGTTGAACGCTTTGTCAGCGATATCTCGGATGTTCCTCGCCTCGTTTTCTAGCTTCTCAGCTAAAAGACGAGACTCCTTAGCCAGGGCCGACATGTCCACCGACTGCTTGCCGAACTGGTCTGATCGGTTGCGAGCCTTGGCGAGCGCCGCGGCGCCTTCCCCGTCCAAGTACTCCAACGCACTCTGTCAGAAATAATTTAATCAATTGAAGTCCATTTACATGTTACTTCAAAGCAATAAAATGAACCGATTTTACAATAGTTAGTCATAAAATATAGTTAGTTAGTCAAAAAATTGATCACTCAATTAATGTAGGATGTTCTTAAGTCGGCAGTATAATTATGCAAAGTATATTTTAACGATTTATTTTATTTTTTTACGAACGAAAAAGTGTTACAAAAATAAGCTTGAATAACCATGAACTTCAGTAGATTTCACGACTACTTATCAAAACTGATACCAAAGTTTGCTGCCTGTTGTTTAAACAGAAATACAATTGTGTTTCAGAAAAATATTGAAATTATTTCTTATACATAATAAACATTCATGTTATAAGTAAATTAGATACTTACATTGATTTCCTTTTGAGCAGCCTCGATCGTGTCTTCAGCTTTCGACACGTTCCCTTTGCTTCTTTCCACAGCTTCATTGCCATCAAAACTCTCTGCTTCTATCTTGTACAGCATATTCCTAAAAACATGGGTGAAAAGTTCAGCTACCTACGTATTTTTTCTTTAAAAAAAACTTCCTTATATCTGAATATAATGTCATACAACAAGTATTCATTTACAACATACATTTTTATAATCAACTAGCTGACTCGATGAACTTCGTTTCACTAACTCAGAAATCTTCTTTGGCTCATGCACAACAACTTTGCTAAAGATCATCACATGATCAAATGCATAGTTTACCATTCTATAAAGGACATTCAAACATTCATTTTTATAAATAATACCTATATACACATATAATTAGGTATGATCGCATGTGTTTAGTTTTTAATTTTAAGTTTGACTTATTGTATACCAAATACGAAGAACTAAAGTAATAGAATATATAGATATATAGATGATAATCGTAATCACCATCTTGCGACGATCCACTATTGGATGTATTTTTCACTCTTTATGTCTATGTTTACTATTTTGGGTGTACATCAAATGACACCTAAAAAGCTCCACTGAAAATCTCTGATCCTTTTCCCCTTTAATTAAAAAACGCTAAATTAATAAGTACTTACTTGAATTTACAATCGTAAGGCCAACATTATAATAAATGCAAGTATGTAAAGTAAACTTAGCAACAAAGTTTTTCTACTCATCTCTCTAAGCAACTGACAAAATTAATCGCAAAATTAAACTGAATAGTGCCTGAATTGTGTTTTAAAGGTTTGATAACATCGAGTTGGCATTCACATGAAAATATCTCGGCAAATGCATTCCACGGAGACAAAACCAGCTCTGAGCTAAATATGATTTGGAATTATTAAATATTAGGAAGCAGGTCAACTTTGACAGCAGACACGAAGCCATTTAATTTGCTTCTGTTGTATTTTAGTCCGGTAGCTAAATAGACTTTGAACAGTTCAGTTCAGTAATAAAGTTGACTATTTTGTAGTACAGCTTTATGCTTCCTAGTAGTGCCAACGTGTTTTTTACAAACTATGTTATCGAAATATAGTTCAGATAGAGATTTCTCACATGTTTTTTTTTTCATATAAGCATTTTTCTAGAAAGAATTGAGTTTAAAAAATAATCTTTCGTATCTATTTGAAGAGCAGTACAAAGTTATTTTCATGGAGCTTAAATTATTTTATTTTAAAATTATTCAGCATGGACAAGTTTAGTCCATCGATCCATTTAAAACTTAGACAGATTCTAGTAATAAATTACTTAACGTTCACAATCATTTACAGACTCTGTCAAATATTGTTCCTGGGGCAAAGTTTCCCAAGATTCCAAATAAAACTAACTTGGACTTGAACTTTTGTAAAGTATCTAAGACCAGGAATATTTCATAACACTTTTACTTTTTATATAGGCTGTAACTTCTGGAACAGCTTTATTTATACTATTTTTATTAATGCATAATGGAACTCCAAGAAGTTATTTATGTTAATGGTCATCTCTGTCCTATAGGCACCTCAATCAAATGAGATGTTGTTAAATAAACTTTAGAATACATACAATGCGATTTAGTTCAAATAAGTTGTCAAGAGCGTGTCGAGACACGCGTATGATAAGCTTCCGTAGATGAATATACGCAAAATGATCAAATGGTACCAGAACTATTACGAAAAAATTACAAACTGACTGAAGTACAGGTCGCGTCATGTAACGACTTTAAATCGGATCTACACTAAAGCCCGCGACAACCACGGAACACCAGTCAAGTGTAGATGTTAAGATATTATGTTATGTTGGAGTTTCTGATAGTGCACCGGGAATTTAACTCGCTTACTCCTATTGCACTGCACAGGTAATAGGAGTTAAATTTCCTAGTACGCACTTACGCAGCTTCAATTTAACTGTAAAAAAGAGATTTAACTCCTACTACATGAGCAATAGAAGTTAATTTCCTTATGGACAACTTGAACCTCCAGTGTTCTTTTTACGTGACGCGACGTATACGAACGCAAGAACAGATTGTTAGTGAGAGTTAAGGGTAGTTAACGCCATCTAGTTTTTTCTTTTGAACTTATACTAAATCTTGGACTTGGCGGTAGCGAAAATAAGTCAACATAACATATACTTTTTGTGATGTTTTAGGTAGTTAATTACTAAACAAACATTTTTGTTACCAAAGTTTGTTCCTAAGGGTTTTTTAGCTCTGGAGTTCTTCAAAATCTATAAACGTCTAATCTTAGGTAAAATAACACAATGTTACTTGACTTCATTAAGTTCAGCCAGCCTCCGTGTTGTTTTTACAATTTGGCGTTTGGCTTCGCTTTTCCTACCGCTGCTCTCGTGGAGCGAGTAGCTGGCACGGCCAGGACAAGCGAAGCCGAACTTCAGAACGCGGAGCTCTAGCTTAGTTAAGATAAAATATGTAAACTTTGTTTTGGTCAAATAAAGAATTTATTTATTTTATTTATTCGTTTTCCTTACCTGACATCATTAAGCCTGTCGGCCAGGTCTCCCAGGTTATCAGTAAGGCTAGTTCCAGCGCCCGCCCCGGAGCCGCTGTTCAGCTCAGCTTGCGCGTCCTGCACCAGCTGCTCTATCTCCTGCCTCACTCTCTGCAGCTCCTTGTCAAAGTCTGCGTTCTCCACCACCGTGGGAGCTTTAGCAATTTTAGCCAGAATCTGTAGGAGGTAAATAAAGTTATATAAATGCACATTACAAAATTTACCTGAACCTATCGTGATTATAACTAGACTCCTAGTTAACATTACACACAAAGTATTCGAACTAAATACGACTTTTTCATACCATTGACCATCACAAACCAACACAAGTGTACACCACATCCTCTGCCACAAAGTTGTCTACGATTGGAATAGGTTGCCTGAGGATGTAATCTCAGCAAGGACTATAAACTCACTGGACAGACTGGACCTTCGGATAAAGAAGGAAAAAAATCCTTGACTATTAAATACTAATTTTATTTGACTCTGCTTGATATCAGCACATCAGTATTACACTACTCGCCGATAAGCAATTAAATAAATATAGTACTCCAAAAACTGGTCACTTTGTCATAATGTGACAATCGTGGGTCATATGCTCAAACAGACCAAAGTAATTGTTACATCAATAGTTCCCTATCTATCGGGTTGCTAAGTAAATTAACTCACGTCATCGAGTTCCCGTAGTTCCTGCCTGTGCTGAGTGACAGCGTCTAGCACCAGGTTGTAGCACGGAGGACAGTCCTCACAGCCTTGCCCGTCCGCGCGACGCTTCTTGTTCTCCATGCACCTAGGGATATCAAATCATATAGCAAAATGATAGCTATTATTCACGTTTGATGAAAAAGAAAAATAAAATTATTGGTAACTTATTTATGTTACCACAATAAACAATGTTTAAAAACTATAAAAGAAAAAGAACACTACATTACACCAATACACAAGAAAACAACACTACACTAAACTACACACTAGCAAAGAACCGGCGCTCATCTTCCAATGGCGCCGACAGGTGACGTCACACACGTGTCACACTCTGTTACTGATTACTGGTGAATTACTGACTAATTAGTGATTATGTGACAGCAGCTGGCACACTGTAAATTGCCGCATTTTCCAAATACTACGGCTAACGGCTCTATCTAGTCAAGTGTAGCATTTCATTGAGTGTAGCGAGGCCAATCATTAACCTAAGATTGGCACTTTCAAAAATTACAATACCTATTGATATTGCGAATGTCTATCTTATAATTTCATAAATCTAATAAGAGATTTCTGGAGTATTTGTTAAGTAGTAAGTAACTGCGCGTTTTAAGACTGTACAGTGACATCTGTTGTGGCTCTCACAAACTAACCATCATAGACTGGTGAATAATTTTACCGCCAAAAAGCTTCTTGATCGAGCGAGCGAAGCGTCTATACCCCGGGATTTAAAAAAAAACATGTGTAATGAAAGATACGAGATACAAGGAAAAAGAAGTGAAGAGATTGAATGAATAAGAGGAATGTAGAAAAAAAACTTTGACAAATTCACAAATAGACTGTATTGTCGTCAAAATTCCAATGGCAACAAAAAAAACATAAGATACAAGGTAACACATGGTCCCAAATAAAAAGACATCTATAGTGTGGTGATATTATTTGTACCTGTCACAGCGCCTGCCCTCGACGTTCTCTTGGCAGGAACACTGGCCGGTCATGTTGCACTGGTAGTTGGTGGAGCCCCACTCATCACAGTCGCAGTCGTGGCAGCCTTCCGGAGAGAAGCCGAAGTGATACGCGCGGCAGCGGTCGCAGTGGATACTAAAGTACAATAGATAAACATATTAATAAATAATTATAGGAATAAGTAAAGAAGACGTCCGATATGGGAACGTTAATAATTAACGGGCAGAATCAGCAGTAGATTGTAGATTGGGTCTGGAAAGATGCCTACCAACCTTTAGTGACTTTAAAGGATTAAAAATAAAGCTAGTTCATCGGTAGAATGCAAAAATAAAAATAATATGTATTTAGTATATGTCGCAATAAAAGCCAGTTGATGAGGAAGTGTGGCGTTCTTATATTATTTGTTTGTAGTGTCTAGAAGAGTGTGGTCCAGTTGTACCGTAGTTGTCGTGAAATACTAAAGCAGTGTCCTTACCCGTCGATACCAGGTTTGCAGTAACACTGGCCGGTAAGCGGGTGGCAGGTGGTGTTGTATGAGCCTTCCAGGTTGCACTCGCAAGGCTTGCAGCCATCGCCGGAGTTGATGTTATAGAATCCATCCTGCCATCAAAAATGTATGTGTATCTAAGTTAGTTCTTAGAGGGCGAGTGGCTAGCCCTAAACCCGGATAGGGTTACGGGCTAAACGGTTAAAAACAACCGGGACCTACAACTTAACGTGTCATCCGAGCCACGAATGACAGTATAGCTCTACAGAGTGTACTCGTACCTTAGCCTTCTTTGCCTGTGATCTTAGCAAACGCCTTATATTAGAGAAGTAACTGTCAGTGAGTTGGTCTTCTGACGCGGAGCGCTACACTAGATGGCACGTTAATTGCGCCTTAAGGGATGATTCCAAACTCCGCTGCAGGCAGTAACAGCAGTGCTGCCGCAGCACTACTTTTCCTCATAATGCTGCCGCGACAATCTCGGAATGTAATCTCACATAAACTCATAGAGATTATATGGGGACCAGTAGTGCTGCGGCAGTACTGGTGCGGTGTTCCTGCTGCCTGCGGCGGAGTTCAGAATCATACCTTTAAAGTCGTACATAAATTTCTCTCCACAATTATGCCTGCTTCATATCGTCTCTTCGTCTTAGGACTGAGATGATTCTGATAGTAAACGTACTAAAGAGCTTTACTGAAAACTGCCGTATAAAATTAAACTAATTCGCTAGTATTCTGATGTCTCACCTCGCACCGATCGCAGTTTCTCCCAATAACATGGGGCTGGCAAGAACAGAAGCCAGTGAGGCCGTCGCACTTGGGCGGGCCCTCGGCGCTCTCGATGGTGCCGGCCACGTGGCACGAGCACGGCTTGCAATCGCCTTTCTTTGTCGGGTCCAGCGCGTCTCCGTAAAAACCTGATAGAGGTGGATTTCATCATTACTACTTGCAATAGTGGTTATCAGTGTGACCAGAAAAAGCATTTAAATACATTTTCGGTATACTTAGCCTTTGTGTAATTATGTCTATTCTTCTATTCCAAATGTACACATATATTTAATTATAACTGTTATGAAGGGCTAACAAAGGCCTATAATTTAATTTTATTTATGTGTTATTCTGATGTATAAGATATATAATATATAAATAATAATTTATTGCAAAGTTTCATCTCAATGCGTTCAATAGTTTTTGCGTGAAAGACGTAACATCCATACATACTTACTAACTTTGGCGTTTATAATATTAGTAGAAGTTTAGTGCGCGATTAGTCCCGTAGTATTTAATCATTTTATTGACTTTTTCAAATATCAGTTTTTGAAGTAAGCACTTCTTTAGCGGCGTTGTAAACTTTTAGGAGTAAAAATGTTAAACTCGCGTCAGGTGAACTTATCGAAAATATGTAAGACGACGCAGAGCGCTTGCGCGAGTGTGCGTGTGTGAAATTGTATTTTACCACATAATTGATCATACTTTATACGTTCAAGTTTTCAATTCTGCCGGCGCTCCCAGAGTGCAACCCCTTTTAAAAATTAACAAATAGGTATATTTGTGGAGGTCGGTATTTTTGAGTAAATTTCGGATAAACTTGTTGTCATAAGATATTTTTGAGTTAGGTATATATCGAGTAGCATTTTTGAGTATTCATATTTTTGGTCATGGTTTGGTAATGGCATCAGTAATGGCATCAAGGTGTACTTTTGGTGTAATTTGGTTAATGCGTGTGAAAAAATGTGAATTATATCTAATGATCGAGTAACTTTTATAGGGTTCTTCGGTGTTCATTTGAAATTTGATCATAACACTGGTAGTTATGAACAATACGGCTGTCTATAATCAAAACCTAGCAAAAATATTTCCCTTTCTATAATAAACAGCCTTATGCGCCATATACGCTTTGTGCGTATACGCTATTAACATAATAGGGGCAATAATTACATTTGCTATGTTTAATTTTGTACAGTTAAATAGTGTTATGACATTTTTATGAATATCTGTAGGATTTATTATTATTCTGCGCACAAGTTTATGAATACACTCATACATACAACATGCAAACGCTTTAATCGCAATCTTTTGATAGGATCACAAAGGACAGAGTAAGACCGTATACGTCGAGCTACTGGTCATCATCATCATAATTTCGTGTAAATTAATTGTTTTTTTTTTTATTTAAACGGGGAAAACAAAGGATATGCAAACACAAAAAGAAACCTTACCACTGAGGCACTTGTCGCAGTGTTCGCCGGCGGTGTTGTAGATGCACTTCAGGCACTCGCCGGTGGTGCGGTTGCAGTTGCCGACGGCATTCGGGTCCACATTCCCATTGCACTGGCACTCCTCGCACTCGCGCGCCGGGCCAACCTTGCCCAGAGGGTCGCCGAAGTGACCATCCGCGCACACTTCGCATTTGGGCCCTGGAAGAAATTATCGACATCTAGTAGCATTATTATTTTTCGCAAAAATGGCAAAACGGACTTCAATCGTTACTTCAATTTTTACATTATTGTTGACTAGCTGACGCGGCGAACTTCGTTTTACGCATCAACGCAACATCGAAGCCCGCCCGCTGGCCGCCACCGCGGCATCGTCGCCCCCGCGCGCCGCTTCGTACCCTTGGCTAGTTTATAAGGGCATGCGAGCGCCCGCTCGCTCTCTTTTCCCTGCGACCACAGCGACGCTACAGCCTGCCTACAAGTATTAATATTTACTACTCGCTTTGTCACTCGATTAATGTATTCTGCGTTACAACATTATATACAGTCCACTCATAACAGCAAAGTTTTTATTTTACCACCCCTACAATTAGGGATAGGGAATTAGGTCGTACTTATTTTCCCACAATATCTTTATGAATTATAGCCTATGTGTTATTCTGATGTATCTAGACACGCGGTAGCGTGTCCAGCCAAGACCAAGAAAAAGGAACTGGCGACGCGACATGCGACACGAACAATTTCGAGCCACTTTTGACCTCTTCATAACTCGAAAACAATTTAACTTTAATATATGAAATTTAGCCTATTTTTTAAAGTAATTTAGCTAGCCTAGAAAAGAAGACACAAATATTGACTAAAATGTAGAGTTTGTGAAGTAAAGACTTGTAGAGTTAAGGCGTGTAGAGTTAGAAGCTTATCTCTACATAAGATCTGACAACTTTGTGAAAGTGCGAACTGTGTGTTCCCGTTTAAAATATTAGTTTATTGGTAGGATTATTCAAAAGCAGCCTATTTCCATAAAATTTAAAAGGGATCACTTCGAGAATCTACCCGTTAGAACTAAAAATGTTTTTTTTTTATTAATTAGTTTACATTTGGCGAATATATCGTTACTTACAGGCGAACATAGAACCTCATCCTTTTTGGAAGTTATTACACAAATAGTAAATATAGTTCTTTACGATTTTATTTTTGGACAGCATACTTTTCTAATAATATAAGTAAGGTAGGTCACATTCTGACGATCACGACGAGATGATAATTAAACTTATTTGAAGTATTTCTCAATGTAGGTGGCGACAGTCGTAAAAAAAATAGGTTGTGGCGTCCCTCCGCGCGGAAGAAGTGAAACTTCGACGCAACAGTGCTTTCATATGCTAGCTTTAAACGTTTAAAGCAACCTTGTTGAAAGTCGCATTAGAAGTTTCACTTCAAAATTTTTGAACGTTCTCTTTCTTGCAGACCAAAAATCTCAGTGCGACTTTTGCAACTATTATAAAATTTCCGCTAACAAAATCCAATTACCAGTTCGCAACTACTATTCGGATTACGAAATTTGTATATTATTGTAATACGTACCAGCGTATCCAACAGGGCAGTCTGTGCACACAATGTTCTTGTCCATGAGTTGTATACAGCCGCTGTCTTTGGGGCAGGGACAAGGCTTGCAGTCATCGGGGGTGCCGGCTATCGCGTTTCCGTAGTAGCCTTTGGCGCACAACTCGCAGTTGCTGCCGGTCGTGTTGTGCTTGCAGATACAAAAACCTGAGGAAATATATTTATCAGACCATCCATCAGATCTGGGTCATCCTACCCAACATGGTAGCCTAGAGAAAGAAATGGCTTTACTTAGCCTGAAAAATGAGATTGTTGATCAAAATCACGCCTCCGTAGTAACTAATAGTAACACTGGTAAGTACTGACTTTTTGGTAAACGAGAACGTGGTGAGAAAACCTGCATTTCCCAAGAAAAGTTTCATGAAATATTATGACATTTATATGAACCCACTCCTTGAAAGGCACAAGCATTACCATAGTATAGTAGCATGGACTTGTGTTTAAGACCAAAATGCCCTTCAAGAAATGATTATATTCATCAGCTAACAATTGAATTCTGTTACTGGACGGTACGGTTTAGTCAATGGATAGCAGATAGGTAAACCATAAAAAATCAGCTTACCAGTAGCAGTATCACAGATGTGAGCGTGTCCGTTACAGTCGCAAGGTATGCAGGTGGAGTAAGGTCCGCCATTCGCCGGCTCGTGCTTGAAACCTGGCGCGCATTCCTCGCAGTAATCTCCCACGTACGACTTCGGACACGAGCATTTTTCAACCCAATTCGCCGGAGCTGAACCTTTCTCTCTTCCAATTTTAGCCGTCTCCAGCTTAAAATTCATCAGATAACCCACTCCGCCCTTATTGTAAGTACCCCTGATTTTTATAGCGGTCAAATTCTGAAGGATAGACATAAATTCGAAGTTGGATAGCGTAGGAGTCCAACCGTAGCGAGGGTCTTCGTGCAGCCGGAACGAGTATTCTTGGGTCTGCAACAATCGATAACTTGTAGAAAAAGATTAACAGCTCCTAAATATACGCTAACCATAAAAGTTCGCCTTTTAAAAATTCGCCACAGAATATGTTAGTCGCAAAAAAAGTCGCTGTGCATATCAAAAAAATGAATACGAACCTGATCAGAAGGCTCTGGATTATTTTGACCGTAGATGTTCATGAATATAGAAGTTCGAGATCCTTCGAGTATTATATCTTGGGACGAGGGGTAACCTCGGTTCTCTCCGAGGCGCAAAGTGAATTTCAAATCGTGGTTGTATGAAGGTCGTTGGTCTCCCAAGAACTGGTTCGAAGCCACGAAATAGATTATTTCTGAACTCTTTGATGTTACAGCTGTAAATAAAACATGTTAAAATTGTAGCATATAACAAACATTTTATGATTCAGAATAAACATTATTTGTTATGGAATAGAGTTTCCCAAATTTAAATTGCACAAAAAGATACCATTGTCCACTACCTACACATCACAGGATTCTCAGAGGTTTGACTTGGTGCTACGTCCTCTGCTATTTACATTCTAAATACAAATTGTTTAGAAACTTTCTTTTTGTAATAAACATTTCAAAAATTGACGCGTTCGCAGGATTTGAACCTGCATCTCTCTGGGATTCTGGCCCAGATGCTTTGTCCAATTAAGCTAAAACGCTATCTGCGAAGACGTCGAATTAATGAAAGTTTATCATTTTTACCAACTACTACATTGTTGGAAGCGCCATCTGTGAGAACTGCTTTAAACCAGTCAGTCACTTAATGTGAAATTATTAGAACTCCTTACCGCAACGCGTCAATTTTTGAAATGTTTATCACAAAAAGAAAGTTTCTATACACCTAGTGTGTGAAGCAAGATAAAAATCGTTTCATTGATTAAGCAATGCGCCATTTCTCGTTAATGGTAAGAAGGTGGAAAGGTGCATAGAAACTTGCTTTTTGTGATAAACATTTAAAAAATTGACGCGTTAAGCGCGTGAAATGTTTATCACAAAAAGAAAGTTTCTATACACCTTTGAAATTATTTTTATTGTGCTTCACACATTAGGTATATAGAAACTTTCTTTTTGTCATAGTCATTTCAAAAGTTGACGCGTTAAACGCGTGAAATGTTTATCACAAAAAGAAAGTTTCTATCGCCTAGTGTGTGAAGCACGATAAAAATAATTTCACAAACTGTTTAAATAGGCAAACTGGATGATCAACGGATTGGTATCAACTGATGACAAAAGATCGCAAGTATTCAAATCAGAATGGTTGCCCTAGATTTTCAACCGTCACGCGTTCACCTATACGGCGAATTTTTCATTTCTAGCAGGTAGCAGATTTGGTTTTGGTATAATAGGCATCAGATTGGGTCCAGTTTGAAGCCTTACCAATGTTCTGCGTGTTGGCATTAAACTGCAGCGTGGCCGGCTGCCGCTGGTCATCCTCCGCGCCCCATTTCTCGGCATCTCGGATGAAGTGCGCGCTGATCTCATGCGCCTGATACTTGGGCGCCGAGCTGCACTGCGAGGAGTGGCCGAAACAGAAGCACGGCGTGCAGCCAAACTCATTAACCAGGTCCAAGTTGAAGAAGCCAGGCTTGCACCTGTAAATTCATTTTATGCAATTTTTGGCAAAGATAATTATATTCCAAAGGTCAGAGAGAGCCAAAAGCTACGTTTTATTCAGGAGAAATATAAGAATCCTGTGGGAAGCCTCGGGTAAAACTTGTCTATGTTGCTTCAAAAACGTACTCTCGACACTGCTTTCCTTCGACGTTTTGCTTGCAGAGACAGACGCCGGTGACAGGATCGCACTGAGGCTCGTTGCCGTAGGAGCCCGACTCGTTGCAGCCGCACGGCTTGCAGCCCTGGTTGGTGAAGTCGAAGTGGTTGGCCGCGCACACGTCGCACCGGTCACCAGTCACGCCCGGCTTGCACTGGCACTTGCCTTCCGAGTTACATTGCAGGCTGCGAGATCCTGGTACACAATACAATAAAAATAATGTTTCACGTTCATAGCTGTCCACTAGGTAACGATGATGCCTCGGGACACACGCAAAGCACACAAAATGAAGAAGTTATAGCGTTCAAATTTAGAATAGATATTTAAATTCGGCAGTTGAACAACTTTTCAGCCAGGAAATAATTAATTTGGGTAAAAATCAATTAACCATATTTTTGACACAGAATCAGATGATCCATAGACTCCTGAACTAGACTAAGATTGTGTTTCAGGAGTTTAAGAAAGATAAAAACGCCGAGTCGTGTTCAAGATGCTCCAATAAATAACTAAGTAATAAAATAAACTTTAGATATGTAGTAATACACTACATTTTGCTAGAACAGATAACATTCATAATAATATTATTATATATGATTCGTTGGAATAAGGAAATATTATGTGTTTTCGGAAAAAAAAATGTGAATAAGCCTGCAGACTTGACGGCGTATATGGATTCACCAACCAGCTAGGCCTATGTGATAGATTTAGCCTAGTGACCATTCGAAGATTTGTTTTTTTATTCACCTAGGGTGATTAAGCGCCATTATCCGAAAGCGCGGGGGTGAATTATGTCGCCGTGGCGACGACGCGACGTCGCGCCCAGAGTCTGGTCGCTTGCCACATCCGGACAAAACGTTCGCGCCCTGATTCTTGGCGCGTGCCACCCGAGGTTGTATGATATTTACATAACATATTTTATCAAATCTTTTGGGACCGAAATTAGCGTCCGCGGTAGCCAAATTATTGTCTCTTTGGCTGCAGTTTTTCGGGAAAAGTGGACAAACTAAGAGTTGGGACATAGTTTGGGTGGCAGCACCGCATTCGCACTGTTCTTCGTCCGATTTGCCCCACCTCACCATATTTTCGTTGCAGCGGCCAACCCGTAGGTGATTAAGGCTCTTCCAGATTGGCCACGGCAACTCGTGTCCTGGTGGGAGACTCTCTGAAGAAGATATATAATCAGGAGGGGGTGGTTGTCTAGCTTACCACGATTCACAACGTTGGTCGGGCGAATTAGAGCTTAGGGGTTTTGTGTGTCGAAGAAAACTTTTGAGGCTTTTTAATCGGGGTTATATCATAGGATGGTCGTATAAAGTATGTCGGCTGTCCGAGCAGTGGACTATAGGTAATAAGGATATCTTAGACATCTATTCTGCCCTCACAAACCCAATGGCGGTATTTCAAAAAAAGATAGATTTTCAATTGCCGCATCTGATTGCTTAAAAATTTGGACTAATTTTTAGCGACTTCCAAAAAGGAAGAGTTACTATGTCCGTCTGTATGTATTTGTTTGTGTATGTTCACCGATATTTTCGCCATTGTGAACCGATTTATAAAAATCTTTTTAAGGTTACTTCCCAGGTGGAGGCATTTAAATTTAATCGAAATTGGCTAAGCGGTTTTTGATAAATCAACAATAATTAACGTATGTATGTCCCATCGATTAGTGCAAACTATTCTAATTCTGTACACAGTGGAAGTCGTTGGTACCATGTTATTCGAAAAATAATTATTTATTTTTTGTTTCGATTCCGTCCTTGACTTATGATGGCAGTGTTGATGTGTACTGACCAGTAGGGTTACAATTGCAGGGTAGGCAGATGTCCTCAGCGCCCTGGTAGAAGTTCTCCTTACAACGCTCGCAGTTGGCGCCGTCCCGGTTCTCGGCGCAGTCGAGGCAGTGGCCGCCGTGTCCGGTGCGCTCGTAGAGCTCCTTGTCGAAGTAACACTTGTTCGAGAACCCGTTGCAGTTGCATGCTGTTGGCGATACAGTTACTTTGACATGGGCCTACATGGCTAACGTTATAAAATTGGAAATATAGTTATATTACACAATCAGGTTTTTTTTGGAGACACGGCAGTTTTTATAGCAGCTTATAAGTGCCTGAACAAAAAATAGTTATTTGTTATACAAGAGTGCAAAGTTGCTTTATAACCGTGTGCTCAATTTTGATGACCGAGCAAGCGAAGTATTCTAAAATAATAAATAATAATATTGGGCATTATTAACACATTCAGTCAATAAGGAAGTTTCCCGTTTTCTGGTTTATTTTTATTAAATTACACCAAGTCTGAAATAAATTATGGTGTTTTTTTTTTCAATTATCTTCAAAAATGACATGAGTTGAGTGACAGAGTTATGAATTTTTAAACATGACCGCACGAATTCAAAAAACCTCGCGACGGATTTACGCGTGTGACGTCATCCGGCTCCAGAGCCGCGCCGTGGGTTAGGCGGGAGTAAGGAAAAAAGGAAATAAAGTGCTTCATTCTATACCGGGTATTTTTCTAAGCCACGAATACGTTCTAGGATATCATTGTACTTATTTTTATGTTATGATCAACATTTACTATGGGACTAACCCCCCAATATAACGAATAAAAAGTCAGCACTCCCATAATTTTGTCTTGAGTAAATGAACTTTATATCTAAATGGAACAAGACTTGGTGTATGTGTCTAGTGTACTGCGGTTTTTACATCTGTAACTATTAACTAGTAGCTCCCAAAACAGTAGACCTCGCAAGTAGACATTTTTTTGTAATAAGTTCTCAAAAATGCACAACTTTCACAGGTAAATATATACTTAATCATAAAAATAGTAAGGTTCTTTACTAAGATATTATTGTATATTATGGCCAAATTTTACTATGGGACTAAGTAAGTAAGTTTGTATAGGCCGGGTGGCTAGCCCTGGTGTCAGAGTTTGGGACTGATCCCCTATACAGGGTTAGCTAGCTAGAACTGGTGAAGCGTAATATATTTTGTTCTAATAAAATACTATAAATAATTTTTTTCAGGGCTTTTATTTTCTAGTTCAATAAGTTGTCAAGTGCGTGTCGAGACATGCGTATGATAGGCTTCATGATAGACGTGACGATGATTATGATGATGATAAAAACCAATTTTTAAGATGGTTGATTACTAAGGAAGAAATCGCTTAAAGCGAAAAGGCCACTAGTTAGAACCCTATCAATTGTATTGTTTTGTCCCCGTATTTTTTTTTTTTTTTTTAAAGTTATGGGGTTGTCTAATAAAGTTTTACTGTTTGTTTGTTTGTATGAAATATACTTGTGAGGTTGATGACCTCTAATGTTTAAATAATTCAATTTTCCTTTATAGCTCAAAAATTTATGATTCTACAGTGCTCCAAATTATTTTCAGGGAAAGTTTTAATATGGTCTATAAACGGCATCCGTCCGTTACACGGATATAACGAAGTTTTAAGGGTCCCTCGTTTTACTACGAAACCCTAAAAATGACTGAACAAAGTGACAGCTGTCATATTCAAGAATCCATACTAGGATGACATGTTAGGTCTCAAAGTGACAGCTGTCAAACTTAAATGCGGTTTATTTCTATAACTAACGATTTTAGACCATTGTAGAACTCAACAAGATCTATATTTCGGATGAAAGCTCTTCAAAGTAATTTATCTCCGTAACTGTCGTTTTTAGACTGTTACTTTAGGCACAAAATTGATAGAGCTCAACTCCGTAAATCCGTCGCGAGGTTTTTTGATTTCGTGCGGTCATGTTTAGACATCCATAACTCCGTCATTTATCAGGATATTCGAGTAATTTTTTCACTGTATCAAATACATTTCTAACGTCTTTAAATGTACATAATTATTTTTAGTTTTTATGATAAAAGAAACTTCCTTATTCTGTTGGTGTCAAAAAAATTACTCGCTTGAATAACAAATTTTATGTTTTTCACTTATTTTCAGGTTTCTTGTTTGTAACATAAGGCGAAGAGTATAATAATATACATAAGGTTTTAGAAACTTGACACGAAAAAAATGGCGCTCGCAAAGCATTATTTAAAAAAAGTACACCAAGAAAGTTATAGTTTTCAAGAAATTAATAGTTATTTGTTATACAAGAGTGCTAAGTTGATTTTTAACCGCGTGCTTAATTTTGATGACCGATCAAGCGAAGGATTCTAAAATTCAATTAGAATCCTGAGCGTTATTGAGGGAATGAAAAGAGCACAAGGTAAAAAATCTTTGCACTCGAGTGCAACTCCTAACTTTTCATCCCACCTCAGTGAGGAAATGACTAAAGTCGTCTACATAACGCACTGTTTAAAATACTTCTCGCGTGATTGTTAAAAGGAGAAAGCTCATTTGCGCACTATTAACAGTTTCAGTCAGTTCTGTTGGCATCAAATAAACTTCCTCGTCGCTAGAATCACTCATTTTAGGTATTTCACTTGTTTTCAAGTTTCTTATTTTTAAACTTTTAACAATACGACATGCATGATACGAAAATGGCACGCGCAAAGCAAATTAAAAAAGTACGGCAAGAAGGTTCCGTGTCTGAGTTTTGAACAAATTAAAAAAAGTTGTATGATAAATTCGGCACCATGGAGATAGAAGTAAATATTTTTAATGATGTTTTGAATTCACAAACATGGTGCACACGATGTTCTAAATTCAATTTTACTTTCCCCTCTAGCGGATAAAAACGACTTTTGCACTCAGATATCGAAGAGCAAACACAGTATTTTCGAGATGGGGGGATGAAAAGTTATTTATACCAAGATATAAAACATAAAACATAAGCATAGGTATAATAATGAGATCGCTCAGCGTTTTAGCTAACGTACTTAATAAATGTTAAAATTAAGGTAGATAACAAAAACAAAATGATTAATTAGATTTTTAACTAATTTAAATAAAAACTGCAAACAAAATGTTGTTTACAGCTACTGTTCTGAGCATGTAAAGGTAGTGCTCAAAATTATAGCATCATTACTACTCGAAACAAACTGCAAACTAATTGCAGTAGATGTTATTTTTACTGGCAACGACATTAAAAATGTCGTTTTTTATGAGCACAAAATAAATTTATTCAAATAGTTTTGAATAAATTAATAAAAAAATACTTAATTACACTGTAAAACCAGTACTGTAGTCATTTACGTCGACAAATTGCACTCGATAGGCATAGTGGTATACGGGGTGGAGAGTTGACATCGACATTAATTTGACACACAAGTAAGAAAAAATACATAAAATGAAAAAAAACATACAAACTAAACAATGGGAGTAATTAATAAGGCATCAATTTTATTAGGAACTCATTCATGCCATGTTGACATCAGATAAATCAAAATAACTATTTGAGCTTTTTTAACTAATGTTAAAATTGCCTGAATCTTCGTTTAGCTACATCCATCCATCAATCCATCAGCCAGAGGACGTCCACTGATGGACATAAGTCGCCCCTATGGATCTCCAATAAGACCGGTTGGAAGCGGCTAGCATCCAGCGCGATCCTGCGGTCTTAATGAGGTCATCCGTCCACCTTGTGGGTGGACGTCCTACACTGCGCTTGCCTGTACGTGGTCTCCACTCGAGAACTTTTCGACTCCACCGGTTATCAGTACTCCGCGCTGTGTGCCCTGCCCATTGCCATTTCAACTTGCTAATCCGTTGGGCTATGTCGGTAACCTTGGTTCTTCTACGGATCTCCTCATTCCTGATACGATCCCTCAGAGACACTCCGAGCATTAGCTACGGGTTGTTCCAAAATAATGTTGTATAAAATTGTACATAACTTACTAAATAGCTTTATTTAAAAAAATTCAAAATATGCTGTAGACTTTAAAACAGAAGGCAAAAAATGATTACATTTAATGTCGGGTTCAACTCTCCACCCTGTATAAAGTTTGTCTATTTTGTTTATATAATAAATTAGCGCCCTGAATCCTTCACTCGTCTCTTACAATCGAGATGATACCGCTCCCACTAGGTACTCCGCTGGCTCGACACGTGACTGGAATGGCACCATTCTCGATGACATCATCCCACTCGCGATACTCGTTTGTGCGAATATCGATGTCTAGAGATGGTGTTTAGAACGTTGAATGCCATTGGCCGCTCATTCCCTTGTTAGCTCGCAAAATTTTTAGCGCTGTCATGTACTAGGCATTATATACATATTCGAGCAAATATCTACAGAGCCACAGTCTCTAAGTGAAAGTTGTAAAAAAATGTCCGAACGCCGTCATATATACCGACTTAGATATTATCATTGAATAATTCACAATGACCCGTTTTCTCGAATCTCGACGTTATGTCACCTAATGATTGCCTGTAATCGAGCACTTTGGCATCGCGCGGCGTTGTAGTCGGCTGGCGATCGCCTTACGACTAACTAAAAAGCCTGCCCACTACGTAGTTTGGACAGAGTTTTGGCTTCGACACTTTTTTTGTGACTCTATAGATATTTACTCGAAGATACTAGGATTAAAAGATAGTATTTCCGAGCTTTCGGGGTTACATATACCTATGTAAATATCACTTTTTCTTACATTATAGTTTCCTCAGAATAAACGCCACGTCACACAAGGGTGGGATCCGCGGGAAAGCGGTCGCGATTAGAGTTACATAAATATCGGTAGTTTTGCTATCGACTTGACCTTGAAAACTAGCAACAATATCGATAGTGCTATCAATAGTTTAGTGATAGTTGACTATCGATGTACAACTCTAGTTGCTATCTCACCTTGTGTGGAGTGATCTTAAGAGACACATAATGATATAAATTCTCTGAAATACTACCCTATGGGCTAAAAATCGATTTCGCACCGCAGCAGCAGCTATATAACCCCACTCTAACTATTGCAAGTGTACCTCGGGACTGAACGAGATTATAAAGCTGGGTATATACAGCCTCCTTACTCGCTCCTCAAGATAGCCTCAGAGGAGACCTCGTTAAAAAAGTTTACGTTCCTTTACTGAAGCTTCTGAATCTACTCAAAATTATTTTTACTCTTCTGACAATGAGGACTTGGAGGACATAATGAGGCACGTCGTGGCCACCTCGTTTTGTTTTGGATTGCAGCAGTACAGCACGAAACGGTTACCGCTAGCGCAATTTTCGGCTGCTCAAATGAATTAAAGAAGTAGCCGAGTTATAGGTCCAAGTAGGAGGGAAGATGCCCAGCTTTATAATCTTTTAACAATAGTGAAATAGTCCCAAGCGAGTGTGAATGGGGTTTAATGGTAAGACGGACCTTTGCACTCGTGCACGTTGGTGGGCGAAGCGCGGCCCCACGGCGCGTCGTTGTAGAAGTCCAGGCAGCGCTCACACTCGCGACCCGCTGTGTTGTGCTCACATCTGCAAATTAGCATCGGCAACAACAGTCACAATTTTGGTTTGCAACATTTATTTAACATTTATTACATAATATATCCAATAAATATGAATATGAATACGTATCAGCAAATTAATTTATAATTAACAAGACACAAAACACTTTTTTAAATTATTATTAGACGTTGTGTGATATTCTTTTAACGAAAGTGCTATGAATTATGTATGCACGTCATTGCACGTGGTGACTACCACGTTATTCTTTATGCTGCTCGAAGCCTGGTCGAGGGATCCAGCGTGATGCGCTAGTTGTAATTATCTGTAAATCCAGCAGCATTAAAGTAAATGCATGTTTTTGTATTTGCCTACTTAAATTTCCTACGCGCGAGTGATCATTCATCAGCTCATGATTGATTCCTGCAGGTCCAAATCTTCGTTTTATATCTGTGTTGTCTTACCTACAGCTACTTCCGTGATGGTATACCAGCACTTACACGTCTTGGAAGATTCATATCCAAAAAGTATCCAGCAGGATACGCAGTTTGAAATTACCTGCAGGTCCTACTCCGTGTTCCATCAGGATACTCGTCGGTGTCGCAGACACGCGCGTGTCCGTTGCACTTGCAGCGCGCGCCGACGGCTACGTCTGCGATGGCGTACCAGTACGACTGCAGCACTTGCACGTCGTGGAAGATCTCGTCTCCGAACGTGTTCAAGCGGTCCAGCGTGATACGCAGATCGGTTGCTGTTACCCATTCCTGATTGATGAGAAAGAGCGATGGATTAAATGTGGGCCACAGCGAAGTATTAGAAGCGTTTCAACTACTTCAAAGTGGTTCTGCAAATTATGTTATACGATCTACTACTTTCTTGGATTAAGAGATTCTCACGGAAAACTAGCTCAAATAGATTTTCCATCACATTGGCGTAGTCAAAATTAAATCATCTTTTACCAAAAACGTACCAACCTCCCTTCACTTGCGTCATAATCATAAGTGTATGAAAATCGACATAATTGTATTATTATTATAAACCTACTCTAGTAATACAGTTTATCAAAGTCCTAATATTTAGGTAGTAGAACACCCTGAGCCTGAGACCAAGCAATCAAAAGAAACATCTACAGCGATTACAAAAAATATACAAGATATACTCACGAAAAACAGTACTTTTCTTGGCATTTGGGTAATAAGAGTCGCGTATATATAACCCACGTTTATTTAATCCACTGGATAAAGAAAGTCATAGAACAATTCTTATACTAATAGAATAAGGTATTATTGTACCTGCAGTTCAGGGCTGCTGTCGAAAGTAAAGGCCGAGGGACGGCCTTCCAAAGTAGAGAAGAGGACGTTTCCTCCCGAGAGCGGCGAGATGTCGGAGTACTCGCTGGTGCAGAGTGCGCGGGTCTCGGCGCCCAGCTCGGCTGTCCGCCGCTCTTGCACCTCGTAAGTGTCTCGACAGGAGGCGCTGGACACATGGGGACAGTTCATACATAATATTCATACAATAAAATCTATTACAATGTCCAATCTTCTTCAAACTGACTATAGTATGACTCTATAAGCGTTATGGTACCTGTCGGCGAGGCTATGTCGCCCTTGTATGTTATGCATAGTTTGTTAATAAAATAAAAATAAATAAAATAAATACATCTATAACTTTGACGAAACATTCTATCTTTGCTCGATGATCAAAATATTGAGGTGGATCTAAAGTGGGGCTGTTAAATGTCTACATGCTCTACCATGGAAAAAGTGAGACGAAAGTTGTAATATTGAAACTAAATGTTCTAGATTTTTGATAGGTATGTTCCATAATTTACGTATCAAAAATGTACCTGAAGTATTGGAATGGCTCCCAATCTTGGTCTTCGCCAGTCTTCTTATAGATGGCGAAACTCTGGGGCCTCGGCGAGTAGAACACGATCCTTACGTATGTGATGTCGTACGCCTTGCCTGATATACAAATACCTTATTAATAAGTAATAACAATTACATCAAGTAGTAAGAGTATGCATAATCAAAGAATGACAATACAATTAAGCTGTGAATGTAATGTAGTAATAATGTAGTGAGAAAATCTGTACATATGTAAATGTATGGTCCTAAGAAGTCATTGCTAAGAAGTCTCTTAGTGTAATCAGCTGCCTCATTGAGCCTCACGGGCATCGCGGTCCAATTGCACCATGCGGGTAAGCAAGGGTAGTATTATTATCAGGTACTGTTTTGTTGTTATTAGCTTGTTGTGTCCCTCAGCTGGGCAAAGGCCTTCCGCCATTTTTTCCAGTTTTGGCAATATTCATTATAAATCCGGAAGTCTGTTTAATGGTTTGTTTGTTGCGCTTTTTCACGCAGCGTCAGAGCAACATTTTTGGCATGGATATACAAAGTTCAAAATTGCAAAATGACATAAATAATACTTTTAAATCACGAAAAAAAAAATCGTATGAGATAGCACAAAAATTATTATAACATCGCGCGAAGCCGCGGCCAAAAGTAGAATAGTATAAAATTAACAGCCGGTTCTGTTATAGTGGAATAATACTAGGTATACGATTTTAAATCTTATTTAGAAATAGAAATAAATATATATTACAAAACAAAGAATATCATTTACAGACTCAGTCAAACAACCCGCCCTATTTGTTCCCGGGGCAAAGGTCCCCAAAACACTGGCCGCTTTACCGCGTTGAATGGCAATGGCCAACTTTTGCAGGAAACAGCTAGAGCGGAGGTCACCACACCTTTCTCAATTTGTCGGAAAGAAACACTGACCTAAATGCAAGGTCAAGTTGACCTGCTTGGGATACTTGATGCCTTCATTCATGGTCTCCGACTGCCACCAGGTCTGGTTGTCGGAGTCGTGATGCAGGTCCGTCAGGAAGTACGGCGAGAACTGGCCTGGCTGGCACAAGTCGCACGACCTGGATAAGAACAGAATATCACGCTTATTTCACCTGGAGTATTTAGATCTCATTGGCCGGCTGGCTAGAACTAGAGCTACTAGGTAGCGTAGCTACGCTGTAGAATAACTTGACATTAATGATTCAGTATATCTCTTAATCAAACTGCTAAAATCAAATCAAAAAACATAGTTGCCACCGCGATAGCGGCTTACTTTACAATACTACACCACCGCGAAAGCGGCGTACTTTACATACTATAGGATGGGGTCGTAATATTACTTACTGACGTTATAAGTTCTCTCTCACTTTACGGTATCAATTATATTATCGCTCTCTAGAAAACCACGCAATTTTGTTGAATTAAGCATCTTTTTAGTGACGTATAGTCATGGTGGTCAAGAGGTAGTGACACCCGCCTTACAATCGTGAGGTCGTGGGTTCAAATCCCCGGTCTCGTACCTTTTTTTTATTTCGAATAGGTTCGCGTTTGACTACAATGAGTTCCTTGGAATTTATGTACAGAATTTCACACCACTGGCTTTTCGGTGAAGGAAAACATTGTGAGGCAATCTGCATACGTCCGTAGAAGAAATTCGATGGCGTATTTGAATCCACCAACACGCACTGGGCCAGCGTGGTGGATATGGCCCAATCACCCTTCGTGGGTAGGCCTAAGTCCTGCAGTAGACTATTAAAAAGGCTGGTACAGTACAGTACAGTACAGTTAGAGTGACGTAATTCACCTCTGTATTACGTCCGCTATATGACGCCTATCGCTATCCCAGGTAAACAGAGCTTAATAATGTCCTCTTTCTACTACTACTTTCTAATCTGTCAACCTTTCATATATAGTGAAATATATCAAAAACGTCAGTTTCTACCTTTGACGAAGCACTCGTTAGCGATGACAGTATATAATAATGTCTTTGAAAAGCTAAAACTTTCATATAGACAATTTTTACTTTTACGCTGTGCTTATTTTGTACTCTTCCTAACTTATCTCTATGATACTTCTAATACATCAACATCCCGTAGAAAAATAGATAAGGTGTTATAATTTAGCATTATAGATAAGGTGTTATAATTTAGCTGATATTCTTCTATTATTTATTAGCTACGCCTCGCTTAAAGTGGGATAAAATCAAATTATTTTTTTCTCTAATTCATTGTAACTTCAAGAAGATTTTTATTGAAGAGTAATATCGTTAAAATCATTATTATTGTTCCGCTAGACCGATTCCCCTCTCCCTACCTTCTGCTGAATACGATCGATATCTATCGTGATCTAGCCACTGAACTGAACTACTTTGCCTCAGCCAAGAAAACTTAGATCTAATGACCATACAGCTCTCATTCACACGGCTTTAATTCATTATTTATGACATAGCGTGCTTATAAAAGGCCAAATAATACGGAATCACATATCGAGTACTTACATTTTTATGAACAACTGTTGCTGTAGGACCAACTCGGAAATCGATAAAAATCAGATATTCCCATAGAGGTAGTAGGTATTATAATATATTGTACTGTAGGTACTGTGTTGTGCCAGCCTAAATCCAGCCTTTGGTTTTAATATTCCGCTGCTGGATGTAGACCTACCCACGAAGGGTGATTGAGCCATATCCACCACTCTGGCCCGGTGCGGGTCGATGGTTTCGTATAAATGCGACTGCGGTTTTTTTCTACGGACGCACGCAGGTTTCCAATGTTTTCCTACATCGAAAAGCCAGTGATGTGAAACTCCGTACACAAGTTCCAAAGAAAGATAGTATGTACAATATAATACTTATACTGGGTATCTATAAATAATTTAAAGATCAAAAGCTGCCCATTATCCGACATGTAAAATAACCATGTACATATAAAAATAAATAATAAAAGTATTCCTCCTTTCGTAACGCACTGTAAATTACGCCTACTTTTAATTCGATCAGCTAAATTTTAAATTAAAAACATTTAAAAAAAGAATTTCGTTACCTGGTGGATGTTCCAGCAGAAGTCTGGATGCAGTAGAGCTTGGGGCCGTTGTCACCACAGGTGTTCGTGGCTTCCATCGGCACCATGAAGGCAGCGTTCTCGAACTCCGGTATACATCTCTGTGTTCAACAAATCACGAAAAATTTAGTCACAAATAAAAAGAATACGTTTCAATATATGTCAATATTATTCAGAACTTGATTCTCAGAGACAAATTTTGAGGACGATGGCGGCTGGTTATTCATTTAAATTATCAAGTAGCCCATTTTATTGCTGGTTAACTTGCTCTACATGAAAATTACGTCATTAAACAAGTTAACTTATTCTAGGATATCTGATGCAATTTGGCAGACTACGTGTCCACCAAAGATGACATTATTCAAGGAAGCCGTGTGCGAGGAAGGTTTCTCTAGAAAGGACATGTCCACAAAATGTATGGAGGCTGGTATAATAATAATCAAAAATTCTAACCACAACACTCGTTACATTTCGAAAAAGTTCATATTTTTCTGAGTCTATTACAATAGTTAAAAACAAAAAAGACGCCTCCGATTTTTTAAAATTAATTTTGAATTTATTAGAAAAAATAAATATATTTCGCTCAATATGTAGTTTATCTCTAGCAGCCCTCATTAATTAACCTCCAAATTGTTTAATAAAAGCATTTTAACAATTAGACACACTTTTTAAGTGATTTTTTGTCACATTGTACCTACTAACTGGTCACACTGGTAGGTTATAATTTTTAATTTTAGCAAATTAAGTGATGAATGTGGATGAATCAGCTACGAATGCAAGTAAAATAACGATAGAAGCACTTTATTATTGTTAAACTAGAAAAAATAATAAGCTGTATTATTATTTTTCATACAATTTATTTTTCGCATTTAAAAAAAATTGGAGGGGTGAAAAAATCTAAACTAAATATTTTTGGGAAGCCCCTATAACAAGCTTTCCAATGATGTATGTATCATCCTGGTTCGATTTTCCTCTGAATAATATACCACTTGTGGACGTCACCTTTTCTGTTTATAGAACATCAAAAGTAGTGTGTGTCTACCAAGACAGTTTTCCTGTCTATAACACTCATAAGTTTTAAATTATCCATATATATTATTAGATAGAGTATATTGTGTGTCTGTAGTGTCGTTAAAATGGTTACTTACCTGATAATGTAAATGGAAAAAGGCAGATGAATAGGTTCGAGATAAAGGTAACGTCCACAAGTGGTATTTT
This sequence comes from Hypomecis punctinalis, assembly GCA_949316475.1. NCBI lineage: Eukaryota > Metazoa > Arthropoda > Insecta > Lepidoptera > Geometridae > Hypomecis > Hypomecis punctinalis. The sequence continues at coordinate 1,303,199 of OX438794.1, read as the reverse complement.
ATTCAGAGAAAAATCGAACCAATATGATATGTACATCATTTGAAAGCTTGTTTTATGGACTTTTCAAAAATATTTAATTTAGATTTTTCCATTACTCTATTTTTTTTAAATGTGAAATATAAATTGTGTGAAAAATGACAATACAGCTTTTAATTTTCTCTTGTTTAGCAATAATAAAGTGCTTCTATCGTTATTTTACTTGCATTCGTAGCAGATTCTTCCACATTCATCTTTTAATTTGCTAAAATTTAAAATTATAACCTACCAGTGTGACCAGTTAGTAGGTACAATGTCACAAAAAACCACTTTAAAAGTGTTTCTAATTGGCAATAATGCTTCTATTTAACAATTTGGAGGTTACTAAAACAGGGTTGATAGAGATAAACTGCTTATTGAGCCAAATATATTTATTTATTCTAATAAATTCAAAATTATTTTTAAAAAATCTGAGGGCTCTTTTTTTTAACTGATGTAATAGACTCATAAAAATATGAACTTTCTCGAAATGTGACGAGTGTTGTGGTTAGAATTTTTGATTATTATTATACCAGCCTCCATACATTTTGTGGACATGTCCTTTAAAGACAAGGTGAAAGATACTTTTACGTAATGAAGTTGTGATATAATTGGAACCAAGAAATAAGATCTAGACCTGCCAAATATTAATAAGCAAAGATGAAGATAATGATAAAGAACACGTAATAATGAAAGCTTATTGCATTCATAATCGTTGCATCCAGGAAACATGAAGCCTAGACGTAAACAAAACACATAAGTAGGAACTGGTTTTATAGTCGGCCCAGATGGTGGAATTACCGCCAAAATAGTATAGCTATATTTAGTAGATGCGTCGCGTGCAGGACGTTCACATCGGTGCACCACAGTGTAATTTTTCACTAGGAAGTGGTAATTTACCTGATTTTTGATAATATTTTAAATCCAAAGCCGTTGTAATTGGTGGACTTCCTCTCGAAGACCTATATCAGAATACAGAACACATCCCATGTTTGACTTGCTATTGAAGCAATTTTTATAATTTTTGCTGCAAAACCTTCGATAACCGTTATAATTGGGTAGTTACATATATGACCACAATTATTATATCTATTATATTTCCAAGTAACATGGTTGTTTAAATTTTAACAATCTACTTTGGAGACATCAGGATTAAAAAAAATTTTTTTTTTCTTTATATAGGGTTATTTCTAATCAATTAGTATCCTTCTAGGGGCTTATTCTGTACCTTAAAACTATCAACTTTTGTTCTACGACTTTCGTCAAACCTAAAAAAAAATCAGCTGTTCCATAAACAACAAATTTTTTTTTGAGTTTTGACGAACGTCGTAGAACAAAAGTTGTTAGTTTTGATGTACAGAATTAGCCCCTAGAAGGATGCTAATTGATTAGAAATAACCCTGTATAATCGTAAACTCAGGAAAAAAGCTGAGCAAATACAATTCGACTTTTATGACTATCAAGTTGTATGAAAGAAGTTGCCTACGTAACTTGAATGAACTACAATGAATAACTGTAAGAACAGTATGTTACATCTAGCACACTATTTTTAAGTTAAAGAAGATTTGTTATCAGTGAACTCTCGCTGACATTTCTGTGATAACGCATTTCTTCCCATCGTTATATTCTTACATACTTAAGTATCAGTTACTTTACCGACATATTTAAAAATACCTATCTAAGTCAAAATTTCTAATGTATTTTTTTAAATTAGTTATTATTTATTACTACTAGTAGCGGAACCCCGACTTGGTTTGGATTCAATAAATAAATGTTAGGTATGACGACATCTTATATGTTACCTTTCTTATAGATAAGTATTTTCGTGGTTTCGAAAATTACTAGTAGGTAATATAGGTCTGGTGTATTAAAATTGGCGTGGTCCTTAGAATATTACTATTCAATTTTATGAACGCAAAGGAAGTATAGGTAATAACCTTGTTTGTTTTACTGATTGCCTGCCTATTCACATAAATCTAATCATATAAAGCATTAGCAAAGAAATGTTAGTTCCATTCATATAGAACAGACAGACAATGAGGCCCATCTCCCGGGTAACGGATGCGGGCTGATAACACGTTCCGTTGGGAGCTGATAAGGCAACATTGGGCACCGGTCTGCGAGCAAACGAACTCATTATGTTCATATTGTTCTCAATAGACTCGACGACACCGATAACCCCGCGATTATCTGCCAAAACTAGCACTTGGCAACTCATTTTAGGGCAACTTACTACACAAGTTTGATTTCCGCGCCGTTTGCTATCTACTTTACTCAGTACTTAGCACCGAACGAAATACGTATATTGTATACTCAAAATGTTAATAGAAGATAATTATCATTCTGTTTGTTATTTTTTGCTATGCTCAGGTGAGACAGCGAGCATGGCGAATTGTTGACACGGGACCTTTTTATTTTTGCTGACAATACTCATTCAGTTCCGAGAATATAAACTAGGTAGAGCTCGTAGAGCTAGTTCGCACACGTAAAAATAAAACATTATTTCAAATCGAAAATGTTCAAAAACAATCTCAAGTAAGTATCTAATGGTAAGTCAATTGATAAACCAAACGGAACAACACCAAACAAAAACAAACGGCATTCTGTTCACATGGAAAAATGACCACGAACAAAAAGTTCTAACTAAAAGCTCGAGAGCGACTCACTTGCGGGAGGCCTTCGCTGTTGTAGCAGGAGGCGAGCTGGTGGGAAGCCCTGGGTGTTTGGTTGTTGATCTGTGCGAAGGCGAGCGGGAGCAGCAGCAGGAGCCCGAGGCTTGTGACAGGGCGCGCCATTTTGTGGAGCGCGAGGGACGCCGCCGTCGACACGGCCGATCGTCGGCCGAGCACTGACGCGGCCCGCGTTTCACAACACGGCCAAAGAGCGGCGGCCGAACGCGCGCCGCCGCTCTCGTGCCTCTCAGAGGCTCCTTACTTTCTACTACTAAACTCACTATCGACTAAAGCCAAAATCTAATCACCCCGTCATGGAAACTCTTCATTCAAGTTCAAATTTTGATTTTATTAATATTGCGTATATAGTCAATAGCGGTACCTTAAGAAACACATGTTACCATTTCTTAGTGACGGCTTTTATGACATTTGGTCGTATTTTGGTCAAACTACTTAGCTTAAAATTATAAACGAAAACAGATATCGTACCTTGAGTATTTCATTCATACCAACAATATACGCGTGGTATTATTGTAAACAGGCATGTTATGCATATTTTATATACCTAATAACAATTTTAGGCTTTTTACTATTGTGGGCCTAGATTTATTTACTTATTTTACAGATTTAATCCTATACCTACAAAAAATGCTTTAGAATATATATTTTCAACTTTTAATACAATATGATCGCTATAATACCTGTATTCAATACATTTTATGTAAATCAAAGATAAATAATATTTTAGTTTTACTATAGTCAACCTTAAAATCTAAACATACAACCCATCTCCGACCGTACTCGGCGCAAAAGAGCCCAAAATGCTGGCCGCATTACCTCGCTGGATGGCGATGGCTAACCTTTGCGCCAAGCACGAGCCGGAGCGGGAGTCATTAGTCTTCTCCTTTAACCTGCGCCCGATTTCTCCAATTAATTAATTAATTAATTAACTTTAGCCTCACTACCCCAAATATTATTTATGTAAATTAAATTGTAATCGGAACTATAATTGTACTGACTTTGACTAAAAACATTAAAGCGTACACTGCTAACTTAACTTAAATAAAATTCAAATATATATATATATATATATGTATATAATTAAAAAAAAAAAAAATGTTTATATAGAGCAGAACTACAGACTAAAATATATGCTTAAATCAGATGTAAAAATAGGCATATAAACTGTAAACCAAACGCAACTTCCTATTTGTAAATCACCCATTCTTTGTCGAGAAGTAGCCGCGGAGAACGTGGCCCCAAACCACCGTTTTTTGTGAGCAAACCTGAAAAGGAGAGCTTTTGTCTAGAGCCGCCATGTGCGCTCGGGAGGAACCAACCGACTGTGGAAAGGGTTCTGTAACAACTCTCTGAAAGTCATTTGATGACCTTTCAAATAAGTAGGCTGTAAAACATTTTAGTCATTGTAGAGATTTTTTTGATATCAGGCAAGTACCTTTATTAACTACAGTCAAGTAAAGTAAAACAACATAAATACTCAATTTATTCTCACATAAGAAGCATTTGGATCACCCATAGACCCTTGAAGGTCAAAAAATATTCTAATACATTTCATATACAAATCTTGTGTCAGTGTTTGTTAGTGAACTCCTCCGAATTAATCCAAAGCTGACTTCATTGCCGTGATGACGAACTTGAAACCAATCTTTTAGGTTTTACAAAACTTTAGACTACTTAAAACGTAAAGTTTTTATTAAAATATTTGGATCTATTATTATGTAAGTTTTCCAAGTAGGTAGATTCTTTTATTTTGTAGGTACCTGCTCTACACAATGTAATCGTAAATACAGTACCAGGATGCAACAGTAAAATTTACATGTAATATTGATAAAATTTACATTTCAATCTTAAAAAGATAATTTGAAATGCGTAGAGTCTATTTATAACTAAACCTGTACTCATCTGATAATTTATTCCATAAATAGATCTGTGCAGAGAGTGCTAATGATTTCAATCAATGAGTCAGGCAATTCAAGTTGAAGTATCTTTTATAAGTAAATATTACTAGCAACCTGGGCTGGCTTTAGACGACCGAAACATTGTAGGTAATCCATCTGTTCTAAGTAAGTACTGCAACTTAGTACAATCAAACTAAGTAGATAAAGTCAAAGATAAACCTAGGCAATAGACATAAAAATGTTATTTATTGTGCATGTATATATAATAATTATATTTTGTTTTTTTTTTAGTTCGGTTCGTGTTTGACTACGCACTGCCTGATGTTGAGCAGATGTGCGGTCTAGGGTGTAGCACGCTTACCTATAAGATACATAGGTATCTTCTAGCTGAGTAAATAGCTATTTACTCGGGATTTGAAGACACCCACGTTCTACTTTAACGGGAAGACAGACCCAGGCAAAGCGTTCCACATTCTGGCTGTTCGTATGAGGAATTTGGATTCCTCATACGAACACTCGCTTGGTTCTAACGCGCGGAATGTCCACCCTAAATACTCTATTATATTGCTTGTTTATGACAAGTATAACATTCAACAATTGATAGAATCAACAATCTTAAAATATGTTAATTTATCTTCCATTTATTAATTGTCATAAACTAGCCTTAGCATTTGCTGGTAAGCAGAGAAAATGGCAACTATAATAGTATTTTATACACTAAAAATCACAAGCAAAGCTTGGTCCTTTGGTAGGCATCAATGGGGCCGAAGCCAACACTGAGAGGCCCGTAATAGTATTAATTATTATCGCGTATTATTAGGAAGGTATTATCGTTACAACCAATCATTTTCAGTTCTTTTCAGTTTCATTTCAGATTGACATCCATTGTTTATAACAAAGAGGATTTGTAACGGCTGTAGCCAGATACCACTGTAAGATCACGATTCGGATGCGTGATCGCGGTTGGCATATTACAACTGAATAGCTACTAAACTAAACTGATAGCATTTATTCATATCAGAAACCTGAATAGGCATAAAAAACTTAATACTAGGGCTAGGGCGACTAATTAATTTGGTTATTGATATTTAGGTTCATATAAACTAATTCAGTATGCACTGCACTTTGCAATTGTAGGTATTCTTTGAATTAATCATGTTTAAAAAGAATGAGCTAACATCTAGGCTAGGCACATGGAGACCATCTGTGCAACACATTAATTAAGATGCTTAAATATGTACGTCCGCACTCAAACCATAATTTTAACAATGAGCGCATAATTTTCAATTAAACGAATATTTTTTACTGAAAACATCTTGCTACAGTTTGTTCAAATTAGTCATACAAATCTCCATGACCTTAGTTACGAGTAAACAAGTAGTTGTCTGTTGCTTTTGAATATTTTTAAAAGGATTGCATTTAACGCTTAGTATAAGTAATGGAATAGAAGTCTAGTCTTACAAAAATAAATTTGTAATATTTTCCTCTCCTATTTATAAGTTTTTATTTAAACTTGCAGTAGATGTACCTATGTATGTATGTTTGGGTGAAATCTTGCAAGTTAAATCTGACCAACTTCCCGGTTTCCGATTGAGCGGAAATTTTGCACTCAGTACGTATGTATATCGTGTCACAATACAATAGTATGGTCCCATGGAGCTGATTTGATGATAGGAGTCTGAAGGTGGCCATAGGAACTCTTGAACTAAATAAGATTGTCTTGGCTAGCACTCTGTTGCTATATGATCTATACTATCTAGGATCTCAATGACTTGTTTTTCATTTATATTTTTATAATAATTTATTTCAGCCATAGAACGTCCAATGCTGGATATTATGCTTCCTTTAAAGATCTCCGATAAGACTGATTAGAAAAGGCTTGTATCCGGCGAGGATTTGCGGTCCATCTGTCCATCTTGTGTTCACATACTAAGGAACTTATCGATACACTTTGCATTATCTAATGAGATACAAAGAAGATTATTTTTCTCGGAGAGTATCTTTGCAAAATCTCTTGAAGTTTAGAGTGTACAGTTTAGGCAGTGGTAGAGCATAAATCAAATTTTTAGATTAATCTATAGCTATACAGTTCTTGAATAGTTAAAGTCAAGTCAAAGTCAAAATCTTTATAGCAGTTTGCATGTTAACATTGGTGGTATAAATATAATTATGTCTTAATACAAACTTACCTATTCAAGGCGTGCAACGTTACTGGCAGCTCTATTTATATTATTAAATCAAATCAAATGAATATTACAAAAATAAAAGTCTAAAATTATGTTTAAATTGATTTCACGTTGTCACGTGGTTGAAACAGTTTGGTTACAAACGCGGCGTTGAATACCCACAAAATAGACTGATGCCCTAATCAAATTAAGATTGCAAGGAAAAGCTTCCTCCAACCACTGACCTGATTCTGTCCAGGACATAGGCTTTACCTGAATAGCCTTCATAGTTTTCCATCATACCATGCGGACTTAATTCCCGGATAGACAAATCAGTAAGTCTATCAAGTTTGACCACCCAGAAGAACCCGGCATGCCTATAAGCCAGCCCTCAGTGGCCGTCTTCAGGCGATTTTGTTGGCAATATCATCCAGACTACCACATTTTACCATTTAATGAGTAGCTTCTATAATATTTTATAAATAAGAATATTTCAAACCACTCTAGGATTAGAAGTTCAGGAAAGGTCACTTCAACAGCTCTTTGATAAGCGATAGTGAGGTCAGCAAATGTTTGTTATTGTTCTTTAATTTGTACAACATACTAATAAAGAGAATATGTGAATAATAAAAATGTAATTTGTAGTAAGTGTAGTTAGTACAGCTTAAGTCCACTAACAGACGTAAGCTTATTCTCGAACGGCGGTGATTGACCACCAAGCTAGTCTAATGGCGGGTCAGTTGATTCAAGTACGCCTTCGAAAGCAATATTTTTTTTACCAAAAACCCACTGGTCTAAAACTCCGTACTCAGAAATTTGTAAATATCTCATTGGTATCAAAAAATCAAAATCAAAACGGACTACAAAGCTTTTTTTATTAGTTAAAATATGTTGTCGTTGGTGATATGAATTAATCCTATATTTAGAAAGAAACACGCTCACGAGCTTCAGATAACGAAGTTCAAAGAACTCTCATAGTGACATCATTTTGTGACGACACATCTCAAGTACCTAATAAAAATAGTGTTTTAAAACAGCACTACTCAGTCCGAAATAACATATACCTTTATATAATAACTAAATAAACTTCCAGTAATTATACTGGAAGTTTATTTAGATTCATTTTCTAATCACATCTACAGATAATCTAGAAGAACCTACAAAACAACTACTTAAATTATTAATACGAAAAAACAATAGGATCATGCACAGATCTACACTGATTTAGAAAAATAATCCAAAGGTTTATCTCCATTCCCCACTATAAGTTGGTAGAGCCCATATATTTGGCAGCATTACACGCTGAATGAATGAATTATAAAATCATCTTAGAAAACTGAATTCAGCTAATTCCAAGGAACATCATCATCAATTAAACATAACAGACCTATGTCGATTGGTTTCTAAATTTGATTTTCCACGTAACATTTTATGCTATCTAGATATAAATACTAGCTCAAAATTAAGGATTTGACTATTTCCTAACTTCTTTATATTATCAACAAATGTGACATCTTTGCACGTGTACCGTATCCGCTGTTCACCTGCGAGTAAGTTTACCACCATTGAAACCACTGAAACCATTATGGGGTAGTTTTGTAGCGAGGGTAGTGTGGAGACTACACTTCGAAGCCTTTCGGGCAGATGTCGCTTCAAATAAATTGCGTCTTTTGTATCAATTAGCCTCTCTTAGATTAGCTACTCGCCTGATGGTAAGCGACCACACAACATGGTCGAAGAAAAACCACGCCTTTTTTAAAGGCTCATAGTATTTTTTCCACAACTGACCATATTAAAGGTCTGTCGTAGAGCTATCGAAAATCTACATTTTGTATTAGAGCTTTTTTTAGATCTTTGGCTTAGCTTGGATTGGCCGCTTTGGTAGGTATGTTATGTATGGTATTAAAAGTTTGTTAAGGTCTCTCTTCTTACGGCATCTAGCAACCGCAATTGAACGCTACTATGGCTTTAAATTGGAGGCCCCAGCCATTTGGCTACATCAGATATCTTTGATTTTTAGCTGAATGCAGGCCGCTTCTAGCCGGACTTATTGGAAATCCGTAGGGGAGACTTATGTCCAGCAGTGGACGTACTACGGCTGATAATGATGATGAGATATCTTCAGGCAGCTCTAACTCTGACGATGTACCGTAAAGCTCACTGGATGTAAGCTACTTCCAACTGGTCTGGTCTTATTGAATGTAAAAGGGAGATGAAGGTCCAGCTAAGGACGTCGTACGGCAGTTGGATGGATTTATAATTAGGTATTTTTTTTAATTTGTAAGTGCTTTTTAGATTCCTTTTTTATAGCTACTGTAATGCTAATATGATACAGTAGGCGCTGACCTCGAAACTCACACCAATTACTTCTGTGCAATCACAACCTGATAGTTATTATTTTAGTGGATGGTAATTAACAAACGAGCCGCCGGCATCGTCTCACCCTTTTTTACCACCCTTGCGCTGTTCGCTAATTACAGCTACATAGACGGCAACCAGAGTATCTCAAAAATTCACAATTTGAGATCTGAATTAAAAAGCTTTAAAAAGCAGCTGAAAAAGCTTAGTATAAAATTTTGTTTTATTTTTTTTTTTACGTTTCAGCATTAATAATTATAAGAAATGATAATAAAGACACTTCATTTTACCTACGACAAAGCTATGCGCAAATGTGTATAGTAGGTACATCAAAACGCTCAACACGTAGACCAGAGAAAGGCCTTGTGGCTCAATACCCAAATAACCTGAACTAAATTGAATTGATCAAATCAACAAGTCGGGCTCAAGAATCATCCAAAAATAAATTTTCATCACAAAATCAAAATTACAAGGGTAAAAATATGTCTACATTATCATTGCAAAATTACGCGATCGGACACTTTAAAATTATAAATCATTAGGAAAGAGGAGGACGCTATTATTAATTCCAAAAAAAAACAAACAATATCATCATGTAACACACATTATTATTTTCATTAAAATAATCCGCTAGTGAATAATACGCTTTGTCAGCAAGAAATGTTTCTAGTTTTCCAGTAAATATATTGTCATTACAAGTTTTAATACGTTCAGGTAGCTTGCCATGCTTGTTGTTTGTACCTATTAATATAGTTTCCAAATCATTAACTCTAATGAAGATGGAAGCAATAAACAGAAAAACGGTTATGTAAATTATAGTTTCAATCAACAATTCAAGTTCACGTCACAGGGAAGTATTAACTAATCATAATACTAGCATGTGAGTGCGATAGCATCGCGGGCTGTCATGACGGAGCGCTTATAATTTGAGTAATCGCACTTACACGGTTTTCCCGGCGGGGTGCTGATGACACGCGAAGGCTCAACCAGTTGTTGTCTTCGTTTGGTGGTGACCACTTGCCGCTCATCCCTCGCGCTGACATCATGGACGCCAAGGTAAGCCTCACTTTAGCAGCACGACTCTGATCTGAGACTCCAGCACCCCTATTATGGCAAATAGATGAATGATCTTTTAATGAAATAAATTGTCGTCTCATCAGTTTAACCCCTCGAAGAGTGACGAAGTTATGGATTGAAGTTGACTGACTGAACTGACATTAAAAATGAATAATAAGTATGGCTTAATCCCAATGCCATGGTAAGGGTGTTGGTCGAGGGCTTAGTATGAAATTTTACGTGAACATAAACTACACTTGTTTCTGCTACTTACATTTTTGTAACTTATACTGACATACATTTATGGAGTTACAAGAAAAGGGTGATAGTTGCACTAGCTTTCGTACCAGCTAAGGTTGCAAGGCGTACAAGACGTTTTCAAAGGTTCATTTCTCATTAACTCATTAACCAAACAATACTGTAAGCTCGTATAGCTGTCTGTAGACTGTGTATTTAGCCCTAGCGTCAGTGTCGAGAGTTCAGAGATGTCTAGTGTATTCTTACAAAGTGTTTACTTTGCAAGAGTAGGTGCATCATCGTCCTGAGATATTTTTGAACACCTTGTAGTTAAATGTTCTTTTTTAGTTCTGTCAGACGCCAGTAAAGTTTAAGCCATTTTCACTGAATTTTGATAATCGTCTGCAATTCTAACTAGAAGTCACAAAATTATATCAGCTGCGCTGGCAGCGTTACACACACTGCTCACCAACATGTTTTTTTGTATATGTATTTACCGATGTAGGCCAGTTAAAGTAAAATTGCACGCATTCCTATTAACGTATCGCCGGTTTCGTTAAAATACTAATATGGTCACACCACTAACTCAAATGTTAATTTTTGTAATTGTATACATAATGACTTCTTGTTTTTTTGTACCTGCAAAATCACCTGCTCCGTCTAGATGGCGCTGCTTTTTGTAACACAGTTTTTAAATTACTTAATGCAAAAGGCAAAGCTACATCAATTCTAATTGTGTACCAAGTGTACGTTTTTGCAATACTGTACTGTACTTATCAGCCTATTTAATAGTCCACTGTAGGACGTGGGCCTACCCACGAAGGGTGATTGTGTCACATCCACATCACTGGCCCTGTGCAGGTTGGTGGATTCACATACGCCATCGAATTATTTTATTCTACGAACGTATGAGGCAACCTTCCTCACGATGTTTCCCTCCGCCGAAGAGCCAGTGGTGTGAGATTCCGCACATACATTCTAAAGAACTCATTGGTACGGGACCTGGATGTGAACCCACGACCTCGCGATTGTAAGGCGGGTGTCACTACCACTAGACCACCAGGGCTTAGTTTTTGCAATAAATGTATCTTATCTTTATTTATTGCAGGGCAAAGAACGTGGTATTCTGAAGTTGGAGCCGCGACCGAGGGTGATCATCGACTCCTACAGATATGAGTTAACTCCACAAGTAAGGCATCATTAAGGTTTTTACGAAAAATACTTATAAAATCTGTTCGTTATTTAGACAAAAGGCTCCAAACGTGTTTTTGAAAATTAAACAAATTATGATGAAAACTTCTGCGTGACGTCACGTCTTACTAAACTTTTTAAATTCTTTTCGTTAACGAGCTTTTTCTTTGTGATTTCTTATTTGATTGACAATAGGAATAAAATATTTTTCCCAACTAACTTCAACCGTGTACAGAATTTAAATAGTTCGCAAGGATCAATGTAGTCATTTTCAAGTCATTGTTGATTTATCAAAAATGGCTCGAAAAAGTAGGCCTCTCTAAGTTCTAAATTCTCTGTTCGTGTTCATTATTTTTTGGTAATCCAAATTACGTAATTTTAATAATGGTATTTTGTTTCTAAGTCATTATTTGTCATATCATATTTCTATCAATCAATCAAAATCAATCAAATCAATCAAAAAGTTTTATTGACATATATAAGGTACATGAAAATTATTGAAGCCTCTGATTCCCGAACTAGCCAGGGGCTGTACTACGGGAACCAGCGTTTTCTCCTATAACAACGACAAATTATGTCAATTTACTTACTTATGTTACTTATCTAAATTTTATTTTTACTACAATAGGTCTAATTTAAATTTCAGTTAAGTACTTACTTATTTCTGACTCTCTATACCTACTATCCTCTTCAAATTTTATCTTATGAGGAGACACGCAAATGTAACGTTGCCCTCGCTTCCTTTACACTCTGTTGTTGTTATCCTATAACTGATCAGTTTAAACAGATATGGTTTATCATTCGCCGTTTGTTTTGTTAGTATACGATTCGCTTTAAATTAATCACGACTCTCTATCCCTTTAATTTTTTTGCATCACAGGAGATAACAATTATCATAATATTTATTATTATAAATTCAGAAGTACCAAATAAATCTGTAAGGATCATGCATACTCATTATACAAATGTCGTGAAAAATACAAAACCAGAGAACCGTTGTGAGAGTGTAACCCATCTGGCCCGGTGAATTGGCCCGGCGCCGGGCCACATGGGAAGAAAAGTTTTAACTGGTCCGGTGATTTCTTTACCGGGCCAGATGCCACACATCAAGTGCCATCGTCCCCGGTAGAGGGGATAAGAGGATACAGCTTGTAATTTGTGAAAAACTCACTACATGCATCTGTGAAAGGGATTGAACTTAAAACATACAAACAGGCTCCAATAACTTTTTTATAGCTTTCTTTTAAAGCACTTTCTCTTTCTCCTTCAAGCATTGATAAGTATTTTAAATAAAATGAATAATTGCAGAATTTACTATCGCATTTTTTCTAAAAAATGACCGATGCTTATTTGTCCGGTCACTAGCTCCATGGTTGCCTTCTTTTACAATTATTAATTATTACAATAATCTTTCCGTAGCAAATGTTATAAACATCGACTTGGCATTTTTTCTGATGGTTATAAATAAAGAATAAAAGCTTTATCTAACGAGGTTATAGTTCAACCAAGAGTAGGACAGTTATATTGAACGATAACTTTGTGGTATATATCAATCTTTGCAGATTACTGATTTGCGATGTGTAGGGATTTTCAGAAGTATACAGAGTTATTTCGATAAGCTTCTCTTCAAATCTAAAATAGCAACACATATAAAGAAAACAGATAATACTGACTGCCATGGATTTACTCAGAAAGAAAGGGAAATGCTTGAGACGTTTGAGATGTGGTGTTGAAGAAGAATAGAAAAAATCTGTTGGACCGAAACTAAAACGAACCAAGAGGTGCTGGACATGGTGAAAGAAGAATTGTAACCATAATTATAAATAGAAGGGGAAAGAGGTTTGGCTACCTTGAACGACTTGATGACAATAATAAAAAATGGAAAGTAGAAGGAAAGTGAGGAAGGGAAAGATCATGGAGGGTAATTTGTGATCAGAACAAAGTAGACGTCATGTCGTACAGGGAGGTGAGGACACTGGCAGAAGATCGCGAAACGGAGAAGTTGCTCCACTGACAAGAGCTGTGCTCTTAAATACTAAACGAATAGGGTTATTTGCATAAGATATATAAGCTGAGTGACTGAATGGATGGTTTAGTTAGACTTTAGGACATTATTACGAATAATTTTTACTACGATGCCAACTCGGGATTCGAGAAAAAGCAGTAAATAAATTATTATAAAAATATAACTTTTTAAAAATAGAAGCTTTTGAGATCCTGGATATCATATAGCAGCAGAGTGCTAGCCAAGACAAGTAAAACGAGCCCAAACACGGCGATCTATCATGTTTAATACGGGAGTTCCTATGGCCACCTTCCGACTCCATCATCAGATCAGCTCCATGGTACCATATTATTGCATTGTCACTCAATTTACATATGCGTGCAAAATTTCAGCTCATTCAGAAACCGTGAAGTTGGTCTTTAACTTGCAAGATTCCACCTGAACTTACATACATACCTACATACATAGGTACATCCATTGTAAATTAAATAAAAGCTTGTAAAATTGTTCATAAGAATGGTGTAAAATTTAGACCATCTCTATTTCATCGTAGAATAACCCTATACGAATAACCCTTTATTTAATGATCACTATGAATACATTTTACTATGAGGGCAATACTGCAAAGATCGTTTGTTTCATATATTTTGTCTACAGTCGATGAACTTTTTGTATGGTTCAGCAAATTTTTTCGCCACTTTTCGGTATCCCAGAATATGTCCATTGTCTGGAAAAACTACTAGGTATACCTTTGAAATCATTTCACTTGGCAAAGAAACACTATGTACAAGAGAAAATATGACGTTTATTAATCTGATGACTCCTCATGATGACCTTTCTAGCCTAATAACATAATTGATAGTAAAAGTAGATATGTCAGATTTCAAAGTAGGGGTAGTCCCGGGTTTCATTACGCGCTTTGTAGATATTTGAATGACGAATTCATTCCTATACTTATCGGTTTCAGGTTTCGTTTTAGAAGATTTTGTTTTATTTGTGTTCCTTGTCATGAAATTTCAACAAGAGATCGTAGTGGAGAGCTATGGGGGTGAACTCTCAAATAGAAATATATAATTAAATCAAGGAAGACGTTATGATCGCAACCTACATACATCCGTACATTTAAGTAGATAGTACATAGGTATATGTGAATATACCAATCCACAATGAGCCATCATGATTGAATTATAGCTCGACCACTCTTAGCACGTAGGTACTAAGATAGTGGTAGGTAGCCCTACGGTCAGCAGTGAACAATTAAAAGACTGCTACAATGCAATACAATGTAGATAGGTACATTTAGTGGCTACAGTGACTATTTACCTCTGCCATTAGGCAAAGAGCTGTAGGCAACAGCAAACAGTGTGTTTATGTAATTACAAAATGAATCGGGGCACGGCCGCGCTAAAAAGCGTCGAACAACGCCAATTAACGAAATGTAATACCTACCTACTTTGCTGCAAGAGATTGTACTGATTTACTGAGAATCCACGCGACGGACTCTCATGTTCTCAGCATACACATTTTTAACTCTGATAACATGTCTTACTTTCATTGTATTAAGTATCAAGTAGTTTTTCAAACAGTAGACCTCACGATTAAAAAATTTATAGCATTTTAGAGTAAATCTGTTCTCAAGAATGTACATTTGTACAATTAGAACATACAAAAATATTCTTAGTAGACTTAAAGGTTCACTTCGCGGTACATGTCTGTATTGCGCGGCACTGTATTCCATGACAAGAGGGTTAACTGAATCTTCATAAGGGTATTTATATTTATGCTTGATTCGGCACAGTCTCGCAAATCTACTTACGATTTGGATATATAATATATATCATGCTTTGGATAATGGCAAATTATCCCTTCTTTAAGAAAAATTCCTAATATTATATTCTTATTTTTGTTGCAAATAAATAAATTTCTTTCTTTCTTAATAAAAAATAGCCAACGAAGATAAGTATAATTATGTAAGATGAAATTTGAATTTTTTTAACGAAACTTGACTAAACTTGATGCCTATGTCAAATTTCATTTTTAAATGCGACCCGCACGCGCTAAACAATATCCAAACGAACAAACATCCGGACCATACACTTGGCATTTTTTCATGATCCGGACAGATGAAAGAACATTTTGCCACCCGAGGCAGAGACAACCTCGCTTTGTGAAATAGTGCATTAATGGTGATTAGCGACCCGCCCCGGCTTTGCAAAGGTGTATTGTATGTAATAAACCTTCCTCTCGAATCACTCTATCTAACACCTTTCTTAAGTTGGCTAAGTTGTGTGCGGTTATAATTGGACCTAAGGTTCAAAATGTTGTATTAAGTCTATTATTGTTATTTATTGTTAACCTTTTGTCTGTAACCGAACCTATTTAAATAAAATAAAATAAACACATCAAAATCTGTTGCGTAGTTACAGATATAAGCATACATAGGGACAGACAGCGGGAAACGACTTTGTTTTATACTATATATTTTCAATATCAATTTGTTTATTTACAGAAAATGTAACTTACAGCACTTAATACTAGACGTTACATTTTTTATCCTTAAAGACTACGAATTAAAATAATACATAGAAATAGAACAGAATATTAAACATGAAATAAAATCAATAGAAGCAACTAGTGATGTAGATTTTTTTATTTGAAATCTAATGACGTATGACTCCACAGACGAACATTGATAATATAAGCAGTTACAAATCTTGATACAAATCATCGACCTGGCATTTTTCTGTTTTAATCATGTTTTAATACAAATACAACACAAATGTCAACTTTTCATCGGAAATCTAATAAGTAGGTAGGTATACACTACAAATACATCATATTTATAAGCCATATCCATTGTCCTGTGACAAATCTATTAAATCCTATTGGAAATCAAAGGTCATATAGATACTACTGGTAATGTCACCCGCCTTACAATCGTGATATTCAAATCCGTACCAATGAGTTCTTTGGAATTTATGTACGGATTTTCATGCCACTGACTTTTCCGTAAAGAAAAACATCGTGAGAAAACCTGCATATGTCCGTAGAAGAAATTGGATAGCGTATGTGAATTAACCAACCCGCACTGGGCCAGCGTTGTGGATATGGCCCAACCACCCTTCGTAGTTAGGCCTACGACCTACAGTGGACAAATAATATATTCTAGTACATACCAGAGATATTCTCTGCCGGAGTAATGATAATTATAATTTCCACTAATGACGGCATTACTTGACCTCTATTTCGTAAAAAATCACTTCTTAATTATTATGCGGGTGATATAAACGCGCCTGAGGCGGGGCGGCAGTTAATGGAATGAAACGTAGGGCTGTCCAAACTTCAGTCAAAACAACAGAATACTGCATCTATGTGGCTACACTCTAATACAAACTGTGCTAAACCCACGCGCAGCATTTATGTGAGCTTCTGTCAGGATTGGGCGTTGCGCAACAGCCGCCAAGTTATTTCATTCGATCTATACTTGCATTTTTAATAAAGATAGACTTCAATTACTAACATAGTCTTACTATCTACTGAAAAGAATTTTAAATTAAAATTTGAAGGCTGAAAATGTGGTGGTCTTCGTAATGACACCCCTTACATTCGTGAGGTGAGGTCGTGGGTTCAAATCCCTATCCCTTACTAATGAGTTCTTTGGAAATTATGTACCTACGGAATTTCACGCCACTGGCTTTTCAGTGAAGGAAAACATCGTGAGGCACACGTCCGCAGAAGACATTCAATGACATATAACACAACACAAACACAAAAACATTGAAATTTTATTCTATAGTAAACTAAAATATAACATTATTATAAAGTGTTAAGTATTTTTAAATTTTTGCTATTGGAACAAAAATGTGAGTGGAATCAAGTGAAAATAAAATACCAAAAAACAACTGATTAGTAAGTTTAAGTGGTAGTGGGCAGGGCACATAGCTGGGAGGACGGATGACCGGTGGGGTTGAAAAGTTCTCGAGTGGAGACCACGTACCGGCAAGCGCAGCTTACGACGTCCATCTTCGAGGTGGACAGACATATATTATATGAATCCACCAACCCGCACTGGGCCAGAGTGGTGGATATAGCCCAATCACCATTCGTGAGTAGGTATACGTCCTTCAGTAGACTATTAAAGTGCTGGTACAGTACAGATACATACTGTGCTTCAGATACGCACCCTAGACCGATTATCTGCTTAACATCAGGCAGTATGTAGTCAAACGCAAACCTAAACGAAAAAAAAGATACATACCTACATAGATGAATTTGTCATTGTTATAAAAAAAGAAAGGCCGTAGCAGCCCTGAGTGGAACGGATAATCAGAGTCACCGATTGGTGCTCATTAACGCCACTACAAGACTGACTGCGATCGGTCACGTGATCTAGGACTCGCCGCCAAACTACCTACTATTCAATCTACTCAAAACTTTATCTGCGATTCCTCAAAATATCAACAATACGAGTAAACACAAAACATCGTTGCTCATAGCTATTCAATCAGAAGTTTTTGAAATAGTAATCAAAATATTTTCTAAGTGACCTTATCTTTTATAGATCTTGATTTAGTTGTCTTACGTCGTTTTACTAGACGTTAAACCCTAACATGGTAGATTATGGTAATAAAAATCTAAGATATAGATATATTAGGTAGGGTGATAATTCGCTGAAACTTTCTTTTTGTGATAAACATTTCAAAAATTGACGCGTTCGCAGGATTTGAACCTGCATCTTCTGGGACTCCGGCCCAGATGCTTTGTCCAATTAAGCTAAAACGCTCTCTGCGAAGGCGCCGAATTAGTGAGTGTTTATCATTTTTACCAACTACTACATTGTTGGAAGCGCCATTTGTGAGAACTGCTTTAAACCAGTCAGTCACTTAATGTGAAATTATTAGATCTTCTACTTATTATTAGAACAATGTAGTAGTTGGTAAAAATGATAATCACTCACTAATTCGGCGCCTTTGCAGAGAGCATTTTAACTTAATTGGACAAAGCATCTGGGCCGGAATCCCAGAGGATGCAGGTTCAAATCCTGCGAACGCGTCAATTTTTGAAATGTTTATCACAAAAAGAAATTTTCTATACACCTAGTGTGTGAAGCACGATAAAAATAATTTCAATTCGCTTAAAAGTTATTATTTATATACAGGTTTTATTTATAAAGGGTATGTACCTACCAAGCTGATGATGAGCTAAGGTACTAAGTTATGTTGTAATTGGTTTTGCCAGTTATAATCTCAATAACATTTTATTTAATTAATTTTAGCTGAAAGCGGATGATTCAAACCGTCATTATGTCTACTTTTATTGCAAGACCAATCGATGAAAAATCAAGCTGTTTCCTACATTTTAACCGACTTAATAAAAAGGAGGTTCTATATTCGTCAATATGTATGTATTTCTTTTTGTATGTTCATCGATATTTTTGCCAATTAACCGAATAAAACAATTTGTTTTAATTCGCAAGGGTATGGGTATACACCCGAGGTGTTCCAGTTAAAATAATGTCGAAATAGGCTGAGCCGTTATTGAAAAATCGACAATAATGTAAAAATTGTATACATACATCAATTCGACCGGAATATTTGAATTTTGTTCACGATGGAAGTCAGTTTTGCCATTTTTTTGCAATTTAGCATGGGATAGGCAATTTAATTTTATGGAATTCCACTAGTTTTAGGTATTATTAGTTCCATAGTAAAATTGTTTCGATTTGTAATATTTATCCTAAATGGTCATTTTTCATACCAAAGTACCTAGTGCCAATCACTTTAAGCGTTCTTAAAATGCTGGAAAAATATAGATTTTCATTATTTCAATGATAATTACATGGATATCAAATTATATAACCTATATAATAGCTTAAGTAGAAGAATAACAGCGGGACAAAAATGGAACGCTTCGCGTGATGCGCGTAACTATATCATTATATACAGTTGAATACAAAAAGCTAATGTATTAATTTTCCTGATATATTTTTCACGACCACGAGGACATTTTTCTTGGACGTAGGATACGTCTTTATCTCTTCGAGAGCAATGTTTCAACATATTTAATCTGCGTATAAAACGGCTTTGCAATTTCACAGTCAGATAAGCCATGAAGAGGGCCATGTTTGCAGTCTCTCTGCGAGAGATCGAATCAGAAATGAGGTGATCCGTATAAGAACCAAAATGATCGACCTGGACCAGATGGTTGGCAAGTTGAAATGGCAGTGGTGTGGGCACATAGCACGGACGACTGATGACCGATGGAGTCGAAAAGTTCTCGAGTAGAGACCTCGTACCACCAAGCGTAAGTCTATCCACAAGGTGGACAGATAATGAGATGACCAAATCAGAACCGCTGGATCGCGCTGGATGCAAAGGACATGTTCACAAAATGTATGGAGGCTGGTATAATAATAATCAAAAATTTTAACCACAACATTCGTTACATTTCGAGAAAGTTCATATTTTTCTGAGTCTATTACAACAGTTAAAAACAAAAAAGAGACCTCCGATTTCTTAAAATTAACTTTGAATTTATTAGGATAAATAAATATATTTGGCTCAATAAGTGGTTATCTCTATCAACCCTGATTAAGTAACATCCAAATTGTTAAATAAAAGCATTTTACCAATTAGACACACTTTTAAAGTGTTTGTTTGTCACATTGTACCTACTTACTGGTCACACTGGTAGGTTATAATTTTTAATATTAGCAAATTAAGACATTAATGTGGAAGAATCAGCTACGAATGCAAGTAAAATAACGATAGAATCACTTTATCATTGCTAAACTACAAAAAGTAATAAGCTGTATTGTTATTTTTCATACAATTTATTTTTGGCATTTAAAAAAAATTGGAGGGGTGAAAAAATCTAAATTAAATATTTTTGTGAAGCCCATAAAACAAGCTTTTAAATGATGTATATATCATCTTGGTTCGATTTTTCTCTGAATAATATACCACTTGTGGACGTCACCTTTATCCACTTCCAACCGGTCATATTGGAGATCTACTCGTATAAGGGAAGCATATGTCCAACTGATGACGTCCTAAGGATGAAATGTCGACAATGACTTAGGTATTAAGTAAATACATAATTCTGCTAATTACAATGCTATATTTGTTATTTTGAATTGTTTTGTTGGAAGTAGTTGAGTGCGCGAGTGTCTTTATAAGCAGAAGTTATTTCTCACCGCACCTCCCAATAACAAGTCGTAGTCTGTATTAATTTACTGTGTAAGGTACGGCACATACTTACTCTACTTATTCAACTTGTAGAACTTTTTTTACCGTCTTCCAAAAAGGAGGAGGTGTTAGGTAAGTATGTGCGTCTACAATGCGTTTTTTTATTTCTGTACCTATATATTCATCGATGGAGTCAAATTGGGGTTCAGACTTTAGGTCCATGGGGGCCGGACGCTCGCCTTTTGTATAAAGATCTGGCTAGGCGACTGGTGAGGTGTAACGTGACCAGACTGCTGGCATCTACTTTGGCCAAAAAAATAGTATAGCAATTCAGCGAGGCAACGCCGCCAGCATTCTGGCCACGTTACCCTCTGCCCCGGGTCTTTTAGATTAGTTTTATATTTATTTTAGTAATCCAAGTTTTAGTATTTAGTATTATTTTTTATTTTAAGTAGGTTAATTTAATAGTTATAGTTTATGAAATGTTTTTTAAGTTTGATTAAATACCAATTGTATACCGATTCAAATAAAAAATATTTCAAAGTGGTATTCTTCCTAGGTGATCTTATTTAAATTTTATCAAAATCGGCTGAGTTTTTTTTCCGATAAATCAACAATAATGTACATGGATGTAATAACACTTTGTGTGAACTATTCTGTACACTGTGGAAGTCGGTGGCACCATTTTTTTGCGAAAAGTACGTAATTGTTGATAGTAGTAGAAAGTAATATTTTATTTTGGATTTGGAATGATAAATTCCGATATTAAGATTCAGATATAGTACACAAGGTAGAAATTGAATACGTAGTTACATGTTCTTGTCTAAAATGACATTATGTATGAGTGAGAATCGGTAAGGGGTTTGGTGTTTCAAGTAACTTCCATGCAATAAACGAAATAATTTTATTCTTCTTTTGCTTTGTAGATTTGATGATGTTCCTTTAGGTTTCTTCTATAATCCAACTGAAGGTGGCATTACTCACCCGCAGACTATTGAAAGTTTGAAAAATATTATGTACTCAGACTTTTATGTTATTTCTCTTAAAACTAAATATCTTACAACAAAATAAAACACGCGAAAAAGATGTCAGGATTCTCTAAGTGATTCCTTACTCAGAAATTTCAATAGTTTGAATCAATGTAATATTTTTTTATTGTTTATATTGTTGTATGTTTTTTTTTTCTTAAGACCTTAAAAATAAATCTGTGAACGATTTATTTTATGTTGTTTGTCACCGATGTTTTTTTTTCATAAGATCTTGTAAATTTGTGGACGTTGGTTTTTTATTAGTCAATGTACGTCGACCCTTACCTATTTCTCTTCATTCGATTTCGTATTTGCTCCAACGCAGTCTAACTTTTGTCCTTCAGGCCAACACTTGACCGGCACTTACTTCTAAAAAGAAACCGAAAAATCGGTGAGACATTTTATAAAAAATATCTAATTTATGTAAACATAAACAAAATCGAGTCATACACGTTCAATCGTGAAAAATATTTTCATAGAGTTGCTTCTTTGTTTTAATGAAACTGTACTTGTGTAAAATGCGTGGTAGAAATAATAAACAAACACTTTTGCAAATTAAAATCTAACGTGAAAAAGTTAAGTGATAATAATTACAGTCCGCACTGTTTTGCTAAGTAATGAAAAAGAAATTAAAATTTCTGTTTTAGCTAAAACAGGATAATTGGATGATACGAAATTGGATTGTTTGTGTAAATTTCATTTTGTTTATTAACTGCGAGTAAATTGATTCTTTTGTTCAAAACCTTTGGGAAACATGTAATATAGGTAGTTATTAAAACTTAATTAGTGTAAACAGAACGTGGCGTTCAAGAAACTATATTTTCTGTAGTAATCTGTACTATTAAGAAAAGATCGAACAAATGATTTTTGGTTAATTATATACTTTTTGACCGACGAACCACCGCAGGAGTTATGCAATTCGACGCGTATTTTTTTTTTTAATGTATAACTAACTTTTTTCGTAGTAGTCCGATTTCAATAATTCTTTTTTGATTGGAAAGAGTATACTTCGACATTGGTCCCAATTAAATTTTATTGAAATCGGCTGAGCCATTATTGATAAATAAACAATAATGTGAAAAATGCTACATCGATCCATACGAAATATTCGCGAATTCTGTACACGGGTGAAGTCGGCCATGCTAATTTTTGCAAATTTTTTTTTTAATTTAGAGCCTTTTTAACACGCTTACCTATTGGTCTGATTCCTGATTATTGTAAATAAATTGTTCAAAGATATGTAAGTAGATAGATGACTTAACCTATATTAGAAAATCACTTTTGATAAACATACCTAAAACTAATTTTCAAGTGATAACAAGTAATAAATTATGCATTTATATAATTTCAGCTCATTTCAAAGGAAAATTGAATTTTGACTTGAAAAATTTTTGAAAACTGAATCCAATACATACCTACATACTTTTCTCTCTGACGACACCAACTACATCCATTGTTTGTCATAAATCGAGACCTAGGGCCTGTTTCGGCGCTTAGTGAGTTGTCATCAAATCAGGTTAAAGTTGGGTTAAAGCTATAAGTGGTAAAGATACTGGTGTGTGCAGGGTTCGAGCGAGCTCCCGCCAGCGTCGCCCCAGCCGTCCGTGGACCGGCTGTCGGTGACGTGGGCCGAGCCCGGCAGTATGGCCTCCTCGGGCGTGAACCTCTTCCACCTTCCTTCAGAGACTCCCGTCACCAATGAAGTCAAGTTCTCGCCTACTGCTGGAGGTATGTGCTAGAGGAGTTTATGTGCAAGATTCGAGAGGGCACCACCGTTCGGTGACGTAGGCCGAGCACAGCAGCATGGTTTCCTCTGGCGTGAACTTCTTCCACCTGCTCTTGGGGACTCCCGTCACCAACGAGATCAAATTCTTGCCTACTGCTGGAGGTATGTATGTGCTAGAGGAGTTTCGATACTGTGCAGGATTCGAGAGGGCTCTATCGTCTGACAACCTGACGACCTGGGCGACCGAGCCTGACAGCATGGCCTCCTCCCACGTCAACCTCTTCCACCTGCCCTCGGTGACACCCGACACCAACGAGGTAAAGTTCTCACCTACTGCTGGAGGTATGTGCGAAAGAAGTTCCAATGCTGTGCAGGATTCGAGAGACATACCGTACGCGAATTGGCAGTCAATGACGTCGGCTGACCTAGGTAGTTTGGCTTCCGTGGACGTCAACTCTTCTACGTGCCTTCAGATACTCAGTCACCTACAAAATCAATTCTCGCTTACTGCTGGAGGTATGTGCTAGAGGAGTTTGAATGATGTGCAGCGTCCGACCAAACGATTAGCCGATCTTAGGTCATAGTCTGTGACGAACCCATGTAGTATGGCCTCTTTAAACGTCAACCTTTCAAAATGCCCTGGAAGACACCTTTCACCGATGAAGTAGCGTTCTCACCTGCCGCTGGAGGGATCATACCAGGTACCAGGTTTTTATCATTATTCTTATACTACGGGTCTCATAGCATAATAAGCTGGTGCCTAATTTCTCCGAAGTTTTCACAGAATCGCATCAGTCTTGCTCTTGCTACATGCTGACTCAATCTAATTAATCGTTCATCTCTAAATTTATTAGGTGATAAGCCTCGTAGTTTATAAATATTAGCTACGATTATTATAAAAATATTTAAAAAATATTTTGAGTCTTACTGGAGGCGAATTCCATTGCGCACTTATACACAATTACTATACACTTATAAATTGTAACTAGAAATAATAACGGGGACGCGCATAATTCATTCTATTATGATAATCTTGTCACAAACGAAATGAGTTAACTGATTTAAATCTAGCTTTAACTCTTATGATATATATCCCCCCACAAACAACACGTTACAAAAAAACTTGATGCCGTTCGTTGAGCTTACCATTTTTCCAAAAAATAATGAGTTATTCAGATCGTCTCCGCGACTGATTGATGAGACTGGCCAAGATATTCGCCGCCGTCAAATTATCCTTTTTCCGCGAAACGCCGAATTCATCCCGAGCTGGGGTCGACGCATGCGAAACCAGTTTATTGAAGAAGTTATACGACATTTACTGAAAAATAATAGTAAAATAGATAAACGATCTTTTTACAGTTCACGACCAGCAATAAACAATCTCACTAATAATTAAAACAAAAGTACTGCGAGGTATCTATATGCTTAATCCACAATTGGCCTTATTGCTAATCATCACTATCACTACATAGTATGACACAAAGTTGCTTCCCTGTCTATCTGTCCCTATGTATGTCTTGAAAACAACGCAACGGATTTTGATACATTTTTTTAATAGATAGAGTGTTTCAAGAGGAAGGTTTATTCGTATGACACACGTGTACGAAACCGGGGCGGGTCTATGGTTTGTAATAATTTCTCCCACACCAACTATGGATGAAAACAATAAGATATTATTGTTTGCTCTGGAACACAATAATGTCTCATTACGTATTTCATAATCGCCAAAAGTGTATAGTAGATTTTTTTGTTTAACAACGTTTTCAATCGCCCTAACTTTTGCACTTATGCTATTGCTCCACCTGCGACCGAATGCTTCTAATAGTGCGCTAATTATGCCGCTGCGTTTCAGGTTTAAATGTTGGCCACATCTACTTAAGGGGGCTCCTAATGCCAAGATCGACTTTTTAAAGACGTGGTGTAAAGGTAACGAACATAAACATCCATATTAAAAAAATACTATAGGAAAGGAAAAAACCTATAGTAGCAGATTAATTGCGTAGAATTTTGAAAAATAACATGGTTACCTTAGAAAAAAATTAAAACTTTGCATCATAAAACAAAACTATTTTTTTCAAATGCTCGAAATTATCAGCGACAACACCACATTATTTTTGACAAATTACGTAGCCAGACTAATGTTCTAGTAGAGTAATCGATTATTTTTTTATAATACATAAATGCTTAAATTTTGAATAAATAAATAAAATGTCGCCTAAAAATGTAAGCTGGCGCTCGAAGCCAAAAAATCATCGTGAACTATGTCATACGATTTTCGACTCTAAACAAAGCAGCATAGATGATGCAAGAAGCGCAGGTGAAATCTGTTTTTTTTTCATGGCATAAGGCGCACTCTTAACGACTTAATTTACGTGGTAATACGCAGTGGAGTAGTAGCATCATATTTTACAGAAAACAGAAAAAGCAATTAAAATGGAGACCTTCGCTTTTGCTTCATCATTTAAAGATAGTCTCATCTGTAACGGCATTTAATATAATTATTGTTATATACTACGGGACTAATCGAGCACTAAAATTACGAATATAAATATACCTCATCGTCCCGACGTTGCAACTCGGTCGAAACGTCGGGAGGTATTTATTTATCTCGTAATTTTATTGCGCGATTACTCCCGTAGTATATAATAATATTGTGTTCAAATCGCGAAAGTTTAAAAAAAAAACATTTAAAATGATTGTTTTGAAGATGGTTCCGAAGACGAAGACTACTCGGCCAGCCTGAGCGCGGTGCTGCGGCAGCGGCGCGCCAGCGTGCGGCGCTCGCGTAAAGGCCGCGCGCGCCGCCCCTCCTCGCCCTTCCTGCCCGACGAGAATCGCCCGCGCCGGCGCTCCTCCGTCTTCACCACCAGCTCAGGAGAGTAAGTACACACAACAATCGGTCAAGTGCGAGTCGAGCACGAAATGTTCCGTATAGTATGTGAGTCGTCATTTCTAACGACAACAAAGTAGCTGAATCGGCAACATTCAATGGAACATCACTCCTCCATGCATAACCCTACTGCCATTTAAACTTGCTAATCCGTTGTCGATACGTCGGAAGACGGATATTATTGAGCTAGAAAATTCGCGTTGTCTTAAAATAATTGAATACGGCAAAACAATGAAATCAGCACATTATATTGTATCTCTCTTTACCAGTACAGCAATTTCAATGGAAGAAGCGCCAGCCATCGTGACGCAAGAACAGATCTTTGAAAACATTCACTTGCACAAGGAAGTTCTGGGCTCGGTGAAGCAACAACCACTGGGAATGAGAAGGAAGCTGAAGATAGTGCATCAGGTGACGTATTTCTAACAACACTTAAAACAAATAAAGATTGGTCATGTACTTAGTAGGGCAAGTGGCTTTAACAACTATATACAACAAAATACTATACTACTCACTTAAGTTTAATACTAGCTGCTCATAAAAATCAATTAGATCATCCACATTTCCTTGAAGGTCTATAGATAATATTTAGGCTTTTAGACAGCTTGAAAACAGCTGTGTGACGCCAGGCCTAGCCGCCCGAACTAACGTACTTTATATAGTTGATAAGATATTTTAATATCCACAAATAAAACATTTCAGGCAAAAGGCTACATCAAAAGACACGAAGGTCAGTTACAAGAAAGACTAGCGCAGTCCAAAAGTACTCGAGACATATACGCCAGATTCAACATCCTGATCGCTGCTGTAAGTACCGATATAATAATTATAGATTCCTCAGAAGGCAATCCTGTATCGAAGATATCGGTACCTACATATTTAACAGATATAATAGATGCACCGGTTGTGGCTTCTGCCCCAGATTTGGCAATTTGATATCTAAAATTACTGCGGAAATACATTATAAACAATGTAATACTAAAAATACTAGGTTATCTGCTTATCCTGTACCAAGCCAAATGGGAGTGATTCAAACCATCATTATGAACAACTTTTACTACGGGGTCAATCCGGAATGCGAGAAATAGAAATCAAAAGTTCCGTATAAAATTGCAACTCAGAATCGATATGAGGCATGAAACAGCTGATTTTTTTCTCGAATTCTGGGTTGGCGCCATTGTAAAAGTTCAACTTTCAGTACGGGGCCAATGAGATTAGAGAAAAAAAAACAGATGTTCCGCATTAAATTGCAACTCAAAATCGACATGAGGTATGAAACAGCTGATTTTTTTCTCGAATTCTGAGTTGGCCACATAGTAAAAGTTCATAATAATGATCTGAAATACGCTGCATGGTCTTTCAGCTTAGTATTTTAGTTTCTTATTTCTTTAAAATATTATTTTGATATTAAAATTGTCTACAGAATCAGTATTATATATTATGTATAAATTGTAATAAACCTTAAAAAACAACAAAACTTATATCTAAAACAATTACTTTTTATAGGATGTAGGACTATAGGTATATTTACATTATAAATAAAAAACTGCTTTGAGGTCGCTGTCCGCGGGCAAAGTACCTAAGAGGCTGGTGACATTACCCCGTTGGATAGCAAGGCTAAGTCTTATATTATTATTATTATTCTTATAAGTATTATATTAAAATTTACTCGTGATATTTGCAGAAATGGCAGCAGATGAAGCGCGAGGCGGCCAACACCTCCAACCTGCTGATTCCTTGGGAGCTGCGCATCAAGGAAATCGAGTCCCACTTCGGATCCGTGGTCGCTTCGTACTTCACCTTCCTGCGCTGGCTGTTCTGGGTTAACTTGGTCATCGGCTTCATCTTGTTGGTGTTCGTCATTGTGCCAGAGGTTTGACTTTTTCTTATATGGTACTTTTGATTATCTACCAGCCTAGATGCCGAATTTGCTGAGCAAAACGGACCAAAAAACATTTAGTAATTATCCTTTTCAATAATTACGGCCTCTGACCCCAAACTAAGCAAAGCTTGTGATATGGCTGCCAGAAACTGATATACTATATAGATAGTAACTAAATAACACCCAGACACTGAGCAAACACCTATGTTCATCACATAAATATTTGCCCTGGGTGGGGATCGAACCCACGCCTCTTTGACCCAGAAGTTGGGGTCACTAAGTATACTTACCTACTAGATTTTTCCACTTTAGTTTAAATAAGGATATATTATGACTTTCTTAAATAAAATTAATCTCATTATAATAAAAAAAAGGAAAAAGTATACTATAATATGGACCTTGACATATGAATTTTGACAATTTAGACACAATATGTACGCGCATAATGTCAACGAACTGGGCTGTTTTATTTGTGATTCATGTTTATATTTATCCATCTATAAATATACATAATCAAAGTATGGCACCATCCATCAGCCGTTGGACGTCCACTGCTCGACATATGCCTCTATGGTCTATCTATTTCTAATAAGGCCAGTTGCAAGCTGCCCACATTCAGTGTGTTCCTGCGGTGTTGATAATATCGTCAGTCCAATCCAACTAGTCGGTGGATGTTTTATTCTGCGCTTGCAGGAACGTGATCTTCATTCGAAAACTATCACACCATCCATTTTTCGAACTATTTGCCTTGCCCACTGCCATTACTGCCAACTTATTAATATGCTGGGTATATCGGTAATCTCGGTATTGGTATATCAGTGGTTCGTCTGCGGATCTCTTCGGTGCCCTTTCGATGCAAACCAATACCAAGACGGCTTATCATGATTCTAGATTAAAAAAGATTAATTCCGTTTTAACATTAAGTGCAATAGAGGCGCGTGGATCATACAGAAAGTTTTTGGAATCTCATCAATGGAACAAAGTAAAAACTATCTGATCTATTCATGTTCTTGTAAGATTGATCAAGCGGCAGCAAAGACTGTGGGATAATAACTTTTTGAGTTATAAATAAAAATATAAAGTCTTGAACTTGCACATAGCTCACAGGTCATTGACCTCTTAGCCATTTATTTTTTTCTAGCACTCAACCACCTAATGACGTCATAAAAATTGTGTTTTATCATCATCGTAATCATATATTATGATAGAATTTAGCCTATCACACGCGTGTCTCGACACGCGCTTGACAGCTTATTTAGTAATTGATTTCATCTAAGCAATTTTTTAAATTTTCAGTGTTACCTAGTAATAGTAATATTCTATTTGCTTTCTATTATAGATTTATTATGCGTTAAATTCGTGCTCCAGTTATACTGTTTAGCCCTTGAAATGTTTAAAAATTAAAAACTGATTGACACAATTTACATTTTAATTAATAAAGTCACAGACCTAAATTAACTAAAATTATTTTTTTTAATTTTACAATTCATATTTTAGAAATTGTGTAAAATTAGATACATATGTAGAAAGAAGCCAAATGCGAAGATTTTTTAGGAATTGAAATAGTAATAATCTGTATCTATTTATAAATATATTTCTGTATTGTCTGTATCTAATTATGTAATTCAATTTCTGAAAGGACATTGTTTAAAGCGCATAGAATATTGGCTTCGATTATTTTATCCGAGTATCGCGTAACTATTGTCTGGTTATTGCAGTATAGATATTATTAGATAGTCTATTTTTTTTTTATTTAAAGTGTCACAAACTTAAAAATACAGATTTTTGATGTTCGTGTTGTCGTTTCCATTTTATGTTTTCTTTTATTTTATGGTTGGAGTGCGTGCGACGGTATGAATAAGCGAGATTTTCCTTCTGTCTTTCGGCCTCGGCTTTGGTTTCGGCTTCGCCGTTGGCGTCGGCGTCGGCGTTGGCGTTGGCGTTGGCTTCGGCTTGAGCTTTGGCTTCGATTTCGGCTTCGATTTCGGCTTTGATTTCGGCTTCAGCTTTAGCTCTGACCACTAAAACTAAGTGGTCAAAATCAGAGAGATATTTCCGTGGATGACCGTTTAGTCTATGTTCTAAATTATCCGAATGACATATGATTCCTATCATTACCCCTAGTTCATATTTTCATAATCCGACGAAGAATCTTGCCGGGCATCAACTTTGACCAAGGTGTTTCTGGTTTTTTGTAGGGACTGTTACTATATTGTTGTTAAATGAGTTTTTTTTTAATTTATCATCGTGGCACGTTTTGTTGTATATCTCAGCTGGCATCTTTCCCATACATTTTTCAGACGACGCCAACTTAACCCAATGTCCTACCCAAATTGTACCTTCGTCTTGCTTCTGGCTTCTTGTTACAATGTGGTCAAATTTTACACTTACCTTTCAACTTGGGAAAGTAATGTATCGATCCGTCACGGACTATGTAATTTATAAAAAAATCTGTTTTATTCGTAAGCCCATCTTCTAGCATTTTAATTACAAAATCAATATTATCTTTACTATCCTTTTCTCTGCCTAAAAGACCTAAATGAATTTCCGGAGTCGGCATCCTTGCATTCACTCCTATTATAAGTAAATACTGAACTTTATGTGAATAGTTCTTTGTCTTCCAGATTAGCAAGGGATCCATTATTACAAAATGATAGCGGAGTAATCTGTTTGTTTTGGAGTTCCAGCATGTTGTAGAATGGATCATAGTATGTAGGGTCATAAAGGCATAATAACTAATATTTCGATCAGTCGTTGGATGAGATTGTACTGGTCCTACCGAGTCTATTACTGTCTTGTTGTATGCATCTTTGCCAACGATTCTGACTATCTTCGCCTTATGTGGCATGTGATCAATCAAATTGTGTATGCATACCGCTTCTCTTTTGGTGTCGGTGACTGATATCCTGACGCAGGAACCTGACGGTGGAGGAGCATCGTCGGCGTTACTCGCGGCCGCGGCCAGCCACCAGGAACCATTATACCGTAAAAGTAAATTAATTGGGTGTTTAACTATAGGCTTGTACCATTCATTGTGTACGGGGCAACTCCCAACCTCTTCAAAAGTACCAGAGCTATTTTTTCCAAGGCTCCTATTTATACTGAAGCATATTATGTAAAAAACGTGTTTTATGAACATCGTTGAACAATGCTGAAAAAAACACCCACAATTTTATATTGTTATAAATATAATCATAATATTTTATATAAAAAAATAATTATAATCTTTAATCCTTGATCCGAAAATGTGCTAGTTGGTTTGTTTGTTACATTTTCACGCAGCAACAGAGAGAGGAACTTCCTAATTTTTTTGCATGGTTATAAGAGTTTTAAAGATCGGATAGTGACATAGACAACTTTTCGTAGGAAAAATCTATACATAAATGCATATTAAACTAGATACAATAACAAAGTAATATGGAAATATTTTTACAATACCTTTTTTTCTGACTGTTTGAAACTTTAATAAAATATCAGTTATTTGTATCCTAGCACAATCTACAAAGTAAACCGAACCGATAATAAACGAATTCGTTTCTCAATCTCGCAACTCGTACACTTTTATGGGAAAATTTCCACTCTTAGTATTTCACAACTAAATCAATCAACCTTTAGTCCATGTTAGGATTTTTTGCCGCAATGCTAAAAAAACACAGAAAAGGAAATAAAATAAGCGTTTTTATGATTAATAAATAAAGAAAATTTTATTTAAATGTAATTTCATCAAACGCTTAGGTATAGATACAAACAAATAAAAAAATATTCAGTAAAGTACAAACAAATGTACAAAAATTGCTCTTTTAAAGGTATAATAATAAGATCTAACATAAGAAGTAGGATACTAGAAAGATACCGAATTTAGCTCGCTAATATATTTGATTAAAAAAAATAGAAAAGTCGCAATTGGTCGAAGATTCTGTAGAAGAATCCCATCACAAGACTAAAAGTTCACCGAACAGTAGAACTTGCATCTGTTTTCATATTTTTTTAATCAAAAATGTACAAAACCTGATTATTAAACTTCGTAAAGATTCATGGAAAAATATATTATGTATCTGGAGCGAACCAACATGCTTGACATATAGGACAGATGAAAAAAAATCCAATCTCAAAACGGAGACGCATCGCGAGCTTAGCTTGTTCGACCAATAAAACTTATATCGAAAAGCTTTACCTATGCTTTATTTGCTTTTGCACAAACATATAAATTAGTTCTATAAAGATTTCAAAAAAAGCACACCGAGAGTTCCGTACAAATCCAGAAAGTTTCACAAAATTGGGAATTAAGTTGTTAAAATCTCTATATATCATCTCTATAATCATCGACAAAAAAAGTTTTTTTTTTTAACTTTACTCGCCATACATCGAAAGTTACACATCTGTTTTAGCATGTGCTAATGAAGTTTTTTTTTGTATATTATACCTTACTTACATGAT
Organism: Hypomecis punctinalis; assembly: GCA_949316475.1. NCBI lineage: Eukaryota > Metazoa > Arthropoda > Insecta > Lepidoptera > Geometridae > Hypomecis > Hypomecis punctinalis. The sequence goes on along the minus strand of OX438794.1, from coordinate 1,270,431 downwards.
ACGATTTACTCATTTTGAATTTTGTACCCATATTTTGTGAATCTAGGCCCTATTGTTCTGTGATTTAAAAAAAATACACTTTTCTGATTTATTCCTATACAGGGTTATTTCTAATCAAATAGCATCCTTCTAGGGGATTATTATGCACATCAAAACTAACAACTTTTGTTATATGACTTTCGTCAAAACTCAGAAAAAAATCAGCTGTTCCATACATTTTGTCGTGGGTGAACTATATTTTTCTATCGAATAACAAAATTTTTTTTTGAGTTTTGACGAAAGTCGTAAAACAAAAGTTGTTAGTTTTGATGTACAGAATAAGCCCCTAGAAGGATGTTAATTGATTAGAAATAACCCTGTATATGTACTCTCAGACAATGTCTCTCGCCAATTTTCATAGTTTTATGTCAACGGGAAGTACCCTGTAGATTTTGATTTTTGTGAGTGTCAAAATATGTGGTTGTTTACTTCATAAATGACGCTAACTTCTTAATACGATAACTGAGAAATTTTTCGTTTACAAAAAAGCAAGAAACCATAGACATACATACATAATTTAAATTTCAACTCGATATCTTTACGCGTTCCCGAGATAAAGGGTCTTGACATACGGACAGACGGACAAAAAAGTGATCCTATAAGGGTTCCGTTTTTTCTTTTTGAGGTACGGAACTCTAAAAAACACGTCTGATGGCACTTCAAATTTATTAACTAATTGGACATTATTTCTTTCTCAGTATCTAACAGCAAATGCCAAGCAGGACGGTGAGCGTAAGATCATAATGGAGGATGAGGAGGCTAACGCCACCAACCTGCTCACTCTGTGGGAGTTCGAAGGAGTGCTGAAGTTCTCTCCGATATTCTACGGGTACTACAGCAACATCGAGCGCGTCCAGTACCGGATGCCGCTTGCCTACTTCCTGACTGGCTTGGTGGTATACATTTACAGCTTTGTTGCCATTTTGCGAAAGTGAGTATTGTAAGAATCGGTTAGTTGCCTTTTGCCTTAAACTGAAATGTTCGTTCGATAGTTTCAACATAGGTTTCTCATATAGATCGCCAATAAGTGGAAGCTTATAGTATAATAGCGAGAACTTGCTTACATCCAACGCGATTCTGCAGTATTAATAAGTTTATGTGCCTACTCGTACCTTGTAACGGATGATTATCATCCCCTATCATTTAAACTTTACAACTACTACTAAAATGCTACGCTGTGAGGGTTACTTTACTTTGGTATATTCTACAGACCTCTTTATTTCTGCATAGATCTGGCTAAAGGGCTCTCTTGATTGGCGTATTAATTACCTTTATAAAATTATAGACATACTATTTCTTACATTTTTAAATCAAAAATTTCAACTCCGTTCCAAAACGTTCCGCTCTTAATTTTATACGATAATCTCATCTCAAATATCAAACTTTATTTCACCAGTTTAAAATAACACTATTATAATGAAATGTTGATATTAATAAAAGACAAGAGCATTTCCAGAATGGCTGAAAATTCCCGCATGTCGAAATTGTCCGAGAAAGAGGACGAATGCATATTTTCCTGGAAACTATTCACCGGTTGGGATTTTATGATCGGAAACACTGAAACGGCCCACAACCGCATTGCATCTGTCGTGCTGGGGTTCAAGGAAGCGCTGCTAGAGGAAGCCGAGAAGAAGAAAGATTTGAGAAAGTAAGATAAATAAATACACATACATTAATTAACTTATATCCAATGGAGCTATGTACAACATATCTTAAAAGTACAGTGCATGGAAAAGACAGCAACAAGCTCGTAGACGGTAATTTTTCTAAGCTTGTGTTAAAAACTGATTCTTTTCATTAAGATACTGTTTGTGACTCTTATTTCGAGTAGCACTATACTGAGAAAGACTTCTTTTCAGCTGGCGAATCATATCTCTACGGGCTCTCGTTAACATTTGTGTCATCTTTCTCCTCGCCTTGTCGGCGTACGCCGTGGTCACCGTGGTGTCTCGCTCTGATGACAATCCTAAAACTAGAAACTGGTGGCGAGAGAATGAGACAACTATAGTTGTGACAGTCATCTCAATAACGTTCCCGGTCTTCTTTGAGCTGCTTGGATATTTGGAACACTATCATCCCAGAAAACAATTAAGACTTCAACTAGCCAGGTAAAAAAAAATGGCGTAGAACTGTTTTATGCTATTAATCATGTACTTACCGAGAACAAATAATTTTCAAAATTCGTTGTTTCTGATTTCAGAATAATGCTTCTGAATTTACTGAATCTGTATTCTTTGATTTTTGCATTATTCAGTAAAATAGACGGAATGAGCAAAGAATTAGATTTGCTTAAGCCACATTTAAACATGAATGCAACGAGTGCTCCTGCTAACACTTCATATATGAGTGAATCACTGATACAACAATTGCCTACCGTATGCGTAGAAAAAATTGTTCCTTGCGATCCGTGTACTCTTCAAGTCGCTTTATTATTTATAGACAGCGTATCATCAACAAGTAAAACCGAAAATTTTGAGAAAAAATTGACAAGAACAAAAAATGTGGTTATTCCTAATATCAATAAACTGCAGAGTTATAATCAAATAGCAGCTAAAGAGAGCTCTGACAGTCGTGTTGAATCTACTACAATAGACACTGAACTAGCTTTACAAAACGAAGTCATAAAAATCAGATTGCTAGCTCATCAATTCAATCAAACTATTTTAAGCTCTGATGAAAATTTTGAACAAAATAACTCTGATTCAGATTTTGACAATAGTGATTACTACAGTAACAACGATGACTTTGATGATACTTTCACGGAAAGTCGAAAAGTAGTGTCTACATTAACTCCAAACAAGATCGATGATTACAGTACTTTTACAGAAAGCGAAACCAGTTTCATGACAACAGAAAACATTTTGTATACAACGGAAGTAGTAGTACTAAGCACGACTGAAGAAAATAATGATTCCACTGAAACAACTATAGATAACACTGGATATATAAGTACAGATTTTTTTGACGAAAATTCACAAACACCAAGCACAGATAAAAACGTTAAAATTGAAGAGGTTTACAATACCAACCCTACCACAGAAATCTATGACGATACACAAAGCACTTACTTTAGTGCTATGACTACCGAGTCTGAAATTAATGACACAAATCCAACAAACAATGGCTTAAATGTAAATTCGATCGATTACATAACTACTGAAACAAATATACCCTATACCAATAAAGATATCATCACAACAAATTCAACTTTTCTTGATATGTTAAGTACTCAAGAAACCACGGACTCTATGTATGATTATACGGATAAAATGACATTGCCTACTCTTACAGCTATCACAAAATTTTGTCCAAATCAATCTTTTAACTGTTCCATAACATGTGGAAAAAGAAGCATTACACAAGTACACACAATATATAACTGCACAATCAAACAGAGTGTGTGCTATGAAAAGAAATGTGATATTTACGAATACGTAGATTTGAAAAATGCCGAGAAAAACCAATCTGAGACAACTACAATAAATGTAGCTTATAAAGATAGCCACAATTTTACACATTATAATTTGACTGTGGAGACGCGAAAAAAGCTACTTAAACTTTGTTGGGAAACAATGTTTGGCCAGGAGCTTGTAAAACTTACCATGATGGATTTGGTAAATGTCATTTCTTCCATATTATTGATTTTATCGTTAAATGATTGCCGTAATAAACCGGTGTTACGGGGCATAATACATATATCGCAGCGACCATGATACGAGTACGCTGCACTAATCGTCATTGCTCGATGCAGTCGCCGTCGCCGAATTAATTACATTTATTACTTGTTATTTATTTCTTTTATTATTGTATGCGATTTCCTCAAAATTTGTATATTTTGTTACTTATAATGCTTATAATACAGTATATTACACCCCGTAACGCCGACAACTGAGCGCTCTAAGCACAGACAGAAACAATTAGAATTTCACAAATTCTTTTTAACTGACGAAACGGAGAAGGTTTACAAGTACACATATATTTTTTTTATGTTTGACCAGGCCCAGCTTTTTACGGAGTGCTCTGATTTTGATGATTTTTTTTGTTTGAGAGATCATACTTCAAAGGTATACATATAAATTTTACAGAAATCGGCAGAGCCATTTTTAATAAATCATCAATAGTGTGAAAATTATTACATCGATCCGTGCGATCTATTGCCATCCTGTACACGGTTGAAGCCGGATAAGCCATTTCAAGTACTTACTGTACTTTTAAAAATATATTTTTAAACATAATTATTTGTAATAAGTACCTATAGGTACTTATATGATAATTATTTTGTAACATAGGTATTTAATATGTTTCAGGTATTTGTACTATTGGGAACTTTATTCATGGACTTTTTCCGCGCACTCTTTGTAAGATATATGAACAGATGCTGGTGCTGGGATTTAGAGAAAAAGTTTCCTGAATATGGAGATTTTAAGATAGCTGAAAACATTTTACACCTTATAAACAATCAAGGGATGGTTTGGATGGGCATGTTTTTTTCACCAGGACTCGTCGTATTGAATGTTGTCAAACTAATGATTATGATGTACCTTAGATCCTGGGCTGTGATGACCTGTAACGTCCCTCACGAAGTCGTCTTTAGAGTTTCAAAAAGTAACAATTTCTATTTGGCTCTTCTTCTTACGATGCTGTTTCTTTGTGTTTTGCCGGTGGGCTACTCAATTGTGTGGGTCAAACCATCATGGCATTGTGGCCCTTTTTCTGAATACGAGAGGATTTACTATATTTTAAGAGACAATATTTACAAATTATTGCCACCTGGTTTGAATTTTGCATTAGAGTACATTGCATCACCTGCAATCGTTATACCATTACTAGTACTATTAATACTGATAATATATTATTTGACCTCACTAACTAACTCTTTAAGGGAAGCTAACAATGATTTAAAAGTAAGTACAACACTAGTATTTCACTTAGTATTAACAAAGTTTGCGAGTTGATGTTTACTTTGCTCGGTTAACATTTATTTTATTTACAGATTCAACTACGTCGAGAAAGAACCGAAGAACGAAGAAAAATGTTCCAGTTAGCGGATACAAGAAGACGTGCTGGGTCCTCTGCAATGGACAATACCCCTTTTGCACGTTGGAAAAAGGCTTTACCATCTCTGCCACTAAGTAAATCAATTGATTCAGATGATCGAAAAACTAGTGAGGACAATGCAGTTCCCTTGAAGACAGTCAAGAAGAAAGGTAACTAATATTTGAAGAATGTTGTCATCGTAGTATTGTTGACAGTATTAAATAAGTGATATATTTTGCTTATCATTTTAGGTGGGATATTTGCAAAAATCGTGAATATGGCCCTTGACAAAAAAACAGATGTGTCAGTAACGTCTGATTTGCCATCTCCGTATTCCTATAACATAGACGACGAAACTGATACTGACTTCCATGAAACTTTACCTAAAGAAATTCTTAAAGTTAAAGATATAACTATAGTTAAAAATCTTGAACACAAAAAGAAAAATAGCGTGGAATTTAAAACTGACGAAGATGATAAATATAAACAGAAAAGTGATAGGAATCTCAACGTGAATCTTGAAGGTATTGAAGATCGCTCTGAAAAACAAGCTATGGTAGATAAACAAAATAAACACGTTCCTGATGCTAACGTTAACAAATCAACATCTTTTAAGGTGGAAGAGGAGAAAAATCAAAGCACCGAGCCTAGAAAAATAAACGAAAAACAAACATCAGAATCTAGTACACAATCCAGACAGTCGGATTCAATTGGATCCGTCATACCAGTTATAATGATAAGTACAACTGAAAGTGATGAGGAAGTTTTACAAACGGATGTCGGAAGAAAAGATACAAGAACAAAAGAAAAAAAACATAAAGAATACATAAGAGGAAGTAGAGCACATAATGATGACGCTGAAAAAAAAACTCCTAGAGGGAGTTCAGATACAAAATCTCTACGAAGACAAAGTAGCGTAGATAGTATAAAAGGAGAAAAAGTTTCTAAAGAAACTAAACCTGAAGAGGGTCACAAATACCAATACTCTTTGTAGTAGTCAAAAGATAAATCACCTAAAATAAAATAGATTTTTAAGTTTCATAGTATTTACATTATTCCTTTTTATCAACGGCCACTACAACCTTTTACTTATTTACGTCAGTCATAATTATTAAAGGATTCAGCGAGATACAAAAACTTCTGATAGTTTTGTATGTTCTATAATAAATAATGCATTTAAAAACTTCTATAGATACAATTATATGATAAAAAACACAGTAAAAATACAGTTATTTGAGCTTTTATCGTATTCTCTCCATTACACAATATACCTTGACATACACATACGTGGTATCTTACATACAATGATATAGCTCGACTAAAGGGCGTGAGACTGGACTGCGGACTAAATCGACAACCTTGATTTACTTTTTTCAGCATTTTTTCTATACTCTTTAACCTTTTTGAGGCATAACTTTGACCTCTTGTAGGTGGCCAGGTTCTGCAACCTCGTTCATAATACATATCTCCAACATCTAAATGTCTTTTAAAGCAGCCGTTTTTATAGCTTGTATCACTGGGGCATCTAGTTTTCATCTTGTTTTTACCAACGGACGATAATGATTCAAATGCATCATGACATTCAGAGCTACTCAATCCAGGAACATTGAGACCACAAGTATAACATCGTAGAGTTTTATTGGTGCGTAATATTTTTTTTATTTTATATTTTTGATATTTGCTGATTGTTTTATTATCATAATTTGTGGTATTCACATACCTCACATACTGTAATTCTTTTGGGATAAGTATCAGAATAGTAACTTTTCTTTGTTGATTTGCATAGTTTGGCTGTATACCTAATGTAAAATTTCTGATAAAGTTTATAAACGGTTCACGGTATGTGAATATTGATGTATAGTCGTGCTTCGAACTATTCATTGATGGTGATGAATCTGTGATAGCCACAGTTGTGTTTGCTGGAATAACCGTCACTTTTGAAATATTTGTCGTTGTAAGTTCTATTGGTTTTTGAATTAAATTTGTAAATTCAGACGGTTGAACTTTCGGTTGGTAATGAAGACTGCTATAACTTAGAATATTATCTGTATGAATAACTGTTACTGGTGGCATAATTGTTGATGTAATTAAGTATTTTTTTTGGATAATTATTGCAGCTGTTGAGTTTCGTCGTGAATTGGTTTGCATTTCAGTTGAACCTGAAACTTTATCAATATCATCAAATTTAAGAACATGGAGAATATTTTTATAATCATCCTTAATATCCGAGTTATTTCTATTGTCTTCGGTTTCAGCTGTTGGTCTCCACTCGTTTGTAATAAAACCTTGAAGTTCTTCGATTGTAGGTCTTAATAATAGTTCTCTTTGTTCAAAATCTGCGTCAGTTGGAGGAGTAACATCGCTTGGTGTATTGTAAGGAGTATTATTTGTTGTTTTTTGAACTATATCGAATTTTGGTAGATTAGCTTGTTCTGTTATTGTTGTAATTGTTCTTGTGTCTGAGGTATTTAATAAGGGCCAAAGATATGTTTCATTAATCTCGGTAGCTTTACTAGATTGTATATCGTCAACGTAGTAATCTTGAGGTAAGATAATTACTTCACTTGTAAGCTCGTATTTTAGCGGATTCTTTCGTCGCGAATGTAAAGATCTAACCGTCTTTGTTATGGTTAGTATCCATAATAAAACACACATATCGGAAGTAGAAAAAAACAACATTTAGTATTTTAAAAGTAAAGCTTTCTAAATTAAGATAATAATAATATATCACTAGCAAATTAATCACTCTCAAACATAATCAACTAGCAATATTATTTATTCTACATAATTAAACAAGTTTACCAATGATATAACATAACCTTATCATTTTACACTGCAATGAAGTATTTGATACTTCATTGTTTTGATACAATATTGAAATTGACAATTATTGACAAATGTAATGTTTGCTGTTAGTGACAGTAACAAAAATATAGGTAACCAAACAGATTTAACGTTACTTATGAATACTCTAAGGATTTAACCCTGAAGTTCTCAAAACTGTATTAACTATGTCTAAATATGAGGTTTCTATTTCTGTATATGTTTAACTACCTAATCCACGGCTTTTTGCATGATCTAGTGAAATTGCATTTGCGGGATTTTGAACAGGTATATCTAAATCTAAAAACACTAGTATTCCGCCCCGGACTTGGACTTCGCGCTATTCCTATTTTATATCATAAATAACTACTGGGATTTAAAAAAAATTAACAATATTTGTTTGAAAAAGCTAGCGATTTATTTTAAACAAATGTTGAAAGACATAAATAACATACGGTGAAATGTTTAAAATAGTCATCCGCAACTCCCGCAGAAAGTGGCGCCGTTTTGCCTCTTTTTACCACGGCCCTCGTATCTTCGCAACCACTGAACAGAAGATGCTCATATTCGAACTTAAAAATTCTATAAATATAAACTACGTTCATGCTAAATTTCCTGGAGCGGTACTTGAGTTATCGTCGAACAAATATACATACAAACATACACCCAAGTGCCGACTCGTCCCAGTAGACTCCGAGACCTCACTTACGCTCGGTCAGTATATGTCACTAAAAAGTACCTACATATCTGATCTGCTTTAAGCTAGGGTCGCGCTTAGTACTAGGAAATCCTATTGATCGTCTTTTTATTCAATTGTAAGAGTAAAGTTTAGAACTGTGTTAAATGGTGGTACAATTTTCTTAGTATCAAATCAACTGATGTTCTACCGAACATGCAATTTTCGGCTTCTTAAATTCTAACTTACACATACACGTGTTATAAGTTTGCGTCAAAAATGTTCATGTTATATATCAAAATAGTGAGGATTTTGCTTAAAAAACTTTTACATAAAACAGTCTCTTCAGAATAGTCACTGTAATGGTTACCAGCTTGTTTAGTAATTTTCTAAGTAGGTACATATATTAGGTAAGCTTTGATCAAGTTCAAAATAATCGATCTAACAGTTCTAGTATTAAGCAAAAAATCTAGGGAAGGCAGGGAATAATAGGGTAACGTGCAAGACACTGCGTAAATCAGAGCAAGTCGTGCGACGGATTGAGCAACAGGCGGGCCAAGCTGCCACCCCTATCAGCCCGCGGCGCAAGCGTCATTACGCGATCGGGCGCCGCGCAGCGAGGATGGCGCGCGTCACGGCGCTCCCCGCTCTCTTGGGCCTACTCTCGGCCCTCTCCCTGGCCTCAGCAGAGATCCTCACCCCGCCGTACTTCAACCTGGCCACAGGGAAGAAGATCACGGCGACAGCGACCTGCGGAGATGAAAGCCCCGAACTCTACTGCAAGCTCGTCGGCGCCAACGCTGACCACGACGAACACGTGATTCAAGGACAGGTATGTTTTCCTTCTCTTCATTGTTGCTAACTTCCGTATGTTTACAGAAAAAGAGTCCTTTAGCGATAGTAACATGGTTTTGTTTACCTCTTTTGCTGAGGAAGTTCGGAAATGGTGAAGCGGTTTTGGTTTCTATATTACTAAAACAAACTAGATGTTTATTTCGTTATTTTTGAAATGGTAGCATGTTAGTATTAATAAGATAAAGCTGAATATAAAGCAAGTTTGAAGATTAATATTGAACCGGTTAACCGGTATAAGTCTGTTGTATTGTAGAGTTATATATGAATAGATAGTAGAGTCTTTATAATCAATTTCTGTTTTAATCAAGTATGCTATTTTTAAATTGTGCATGTACCTAATTATAATTTAAGATCTCCCCTGATATTTATTTATACATATAAAGTTAGTCAAAATATTACATGCTAAGATAGGCAAGAATAACTGCACTAAACCTGCCCTATTTTGAACAGAAACTGAAAACTTTGACTTTATTATTTTTGAATGAACAGTTCTAACAACGTTTACTAGTGCGTCTATTATTACTGTGTATTATGTTTACGTTTCACTAACTTCATTTACAAACATATGCATATTTAGCATATTTGTTGCTTTGCGTCCATTTTAAACTCACGAGTGCAACGTGAGTGCGATTTTAGCAACATTAGTTAGAGAGAACTGAATGCAAGAACGGGGCCGCCCCAGGTTTATAATAGTTTTAACATCACAAATGCTGGCCAGCTTTGACATTGAGGTTAAAAGTCCCGAGTAATCCAGCCCCAAAAATACTCAACTATTACCATATATGAGTACTAGGCTACTAGGTACATTGCTGAGAAAGCTCAAGAACCTGCAAGACTGCAAATAGAATACATAAATTCTAAACTTTATAGAACTCTACAACTGTTTCCATAAATACATTTTATACATCAACATAGAATTTATTCAATTTATTTAATCAAATTTTAAATTTTAGTATGCAGTTTATTGATTACATTTGTAAGAATATCAATTCATCCGATATACAATTTAATTTAAAATTATTACTAACTTTCTTATCTCTATGTTTTAGCGGCTGTAGTTTTGCCTAGATTTGACTCTATGACAAAAAGAGACAATATCATTTAAACTCGAAAAAATCCTTAGTAGGTAAAATAAAATATGTATATAATAATCATATGTTCATTATAAATTCTTCAAATAATAAAGTGACGTATATAACGTGAAGTTGGAACAAGTTGCGCGTAATTCAACCAACGCACATTAATGTGAGCTTCAGTCAGGATTGGACATTACGCAGTTTGAAGATAACTTCACATTCGCAGACTTGTGGGATTCGACTTGTAGTATAAGTCGAATCCCACACATTTACCTACAAAACAGAGCAATACTTATTATTATTATATACTACGGGACTAATCGCGCACTAAAATTACGAGATAAATAAATACCTCATCATCCCGACGTTTCGGCCGAGTTGGATCGACCGTGGTCACGGTTTTAGAGCGCGATTGGTCCCGTAGTATATAATAATAATGTGTTCAAATCGCGAAAGTTTAAAAAGAGCAATACTTAGGTACTCATTAAATCGTTTTCTTCCTAGTGGTTGTAAACGTATATATATAAATATATATATATCAGTGACAACGTGAACGAAACAAAAAAATAAGTGTCGAATACAAGCTACCGTCAGATAACCGGGAGCGCTGATATTATGCTGATAAGTTATCTCGCGTCCTGTTGGCACGCATCCCCTGATAGCGGGTCGACGCTCGCTGCCGCGTGGACCGGTTACTTAACTTGCTTAGCATAACTATTATGCGACTACATAAAACATAAATACTTTGAAGAAAACTACTTTTTAACCGACTTCAAAAAAGGTTCTTAATTCGTCTGTCTGTTTTTATTTTGTATGTGATTTCAAGGTTTTTTTTTTTGTTTGGTAGATCATACTATTAAGATTTCTGTATATACCTCAATTTTATCGAAATCGGAATCAAAATCGAGTCATTTTTGAAAAATAAACAATATTGCGTAAACGTAGTAAACGTCGATACATTGATCCATGCAAAGTATTTGAATTCTGCACACGATTGAAGTCAGTTATGCAATTGTTGACAAAAAATAATTATTGGAGCAAACTCTTAGAAAAGCTGCTTTAAATGATCCTAGAGTAAACTCACCAGTTACTGGCCACTTAAGGATTTTTCAATTTGAACTACTTATATATTCGCCAAAAATTGATCGATTGGTATGATACCTACAGTTATATCGGCTCCATGTATATTTTTCAAAGTATTGTAGATTAAAAATATAAAAACAAACTAGACACAAACACATTTTTTCCATTACAATTGAAAATATGCACATTTTCCTAACAAAAAATTATAAATTGGCTATTTTGAATTTAGTAACTAGGACTTAAATTCTAGAAATATTTGATTTATCTGTTATTCAATGCTTCTGCTTAAACGTATAGGTACATTTTAAACTATTTTGTTATTCATATTAAAAAGAACAGTTATATTAAAAATCAACACCTAATCAAAGTTATACCAAAATATCAAACAGCTATGACATAATACAAAAATAGCTTATGTTTTATGTATTTGTTTCACTATATACGAAATCTTATTGATGCAGGAATTCTGACAATGTAACGATCTTAAAAATCCTGTTGGAATCTGAATCAGATGAGTCGCTGTTACTTTTACTGTAATATTTATGATACAAAAATGAGAGAAATGAACTTATTTCTTAAAATGTGAGCATTTTCGAATTTTTTTCACATTAAGGCTTAAGCATGAATCATAGCAAACAAAATCAAGCTCATTGTCAATTGTTTGTATCGAATACTGTCCTGTTTTTAGACATTTTGCGGGTATCTATAAAATGCAATTGATATAATTAGTAACTGGCCATGTAAAATTTTCAGATTCTGGCACAGATGGCCGAGGAGAAAATATTTTCTTTGTACCTATGCCAGTAACTGAAAGGAGATCGTTATTTAAACTGATGTTTTCACGTTCAATTAAAATCCTTATGCCATTGATAAATAACGTTTTTTTTGAGGATACAGACATGTATGTAAGGTACTTAAAACTCTATTCTTTGATCAGTGCACAGAATAGATATGATTCAATATAAATCAAAACTGGCAATATAACGGATTAAATCATCAAAACCTCGTAATACCACATATTTTCTCCAATTAAATATTTCTAAAATACGTTTATAATTAGGGTACTTAAAGGTTACGTAAGTTAGGCGACCACTGATTATGCGTAGATATTATTTTATCACGTTATAAATAGGGTGTTTAGTTAATGAAGCAGAGTAGATAAACTTTTGTCGGTTTTTGGTGATAACACAGAGCTATGTGACGGTTTGACATAAGTACCGAAAACTGACGATAACCCTTGACCTCGGTATCGACTTGGATGAATGGAATGTAACTGTGGTTATTTAAACAATTCGTATGAGTACATTGATCTGAATGTACGAAATATCGGGGTCAAAGAGCCCTGAGAAATAGAGAGTACTTTATATAAAGAAAATATTGTCTTCAGCATATATTTTTTAGCTCTCCCTCGCCTCTACTGGGTACTCTACTCCACGAGAATGGTTGGACACAACGCCCATAGCTCACCAAACACGCAGACGAGTTGATAGATTTCATCATGTCTTTGAGAAGTTCTAGAGCATAGAAATCTACATGTTCCTTCTACAGTTTTCTTAGCCATGATTTTCTTTTTGAATCATTTGACTATTTGAAGCTAGCGTGTTTTGCAATATTTGAAATATACATACAATACAATACAAAATTAACTTTACTGTACACCTAAAAACAGCTTAAATAACAAAGTATTGACAAACATGTTCTTAAAATTAGGTGGTAAAATGGCGGCCTTATCGCCTTGAGCAATTTCTTCCAGGCTATCTTTGAATGGACAGAAAACAGAGTAAAAAATGTGGTTGGTGGTGTTTATTAAACAAATACGAGTTAATACGTGTATATGAAAAATAATATTAATAATCTTACAATATATTATATACCGGTGATGTTAGAGAACATAATTATTAATTTTTAATTATTATGTATTCTATAATATTCTACAATACGAGAAAAATGCAGCATCAGGACCCCTAAGAGGTTCAACCTAATATTCTTGACAATATTTCGATCTTTCGCTTATTAAATTTCTCATGAAGGAAACAATGACAAAGATATTCATGAACACTCAAACATACATGTTTTCAAATCTAGAGCAAACCGAGTCAACAATCAGAATGAGCTAATCCGCCTCAAACCATATTTCCTTAAAATCAGAGAGACTTAGATTAAGACATATAATTTCTTTAAGCAGTCAGTAAAGACATCCAAAACTACTTCAAAGAAATAGCAGCCAAACAGTCCCATAATCGCTATTTTTAACGACAAATGTATCTGTCAACGAAATCTCTACTATCCAAAGAGCGGTTAAATCGCCATAACAAACGCAGGCAGCTTACAGAGGAGAAACTATTTATTTCTTTGTTTATTGGCCACCATTCGAAGAACCCGCTACAAGACACAGAATAAATAATAGGCTATAGGGCTGTAAACTAAGCCCATTAGTGGTATAAGCCTCGAGGGCCATAAACTCTTCATTATGGCAGACCAGTCCCTTGGAGAATCTTTCGCATTTGCACATTTAATAGTTACCTATACATATTCCTCATAATTATAAAACAGTTAAGGGAATTAAGAGGTAAAGGCTCTTATTAACAGTGAACAATTGTTATTGTGTAAAAGTAATTTTTTTATATTTATATTTGACACTTTAGGTATAGACACTGATAAATATTATTTCGGCATAAAACGGTTTATAATTGTAGGAATAATCGCGTAACATACACAAAAAATACCTTAGAAATGCAAATTGAGAACTTCCTTTTTTGTAGTCGGTTAACGAAAAACACCTCACGATATTATATAGTCTTCCTTTTGGTACCTTTTATTTATAAAAAAAAAATCAGTAGAAATAGTTTTTTCGGTTGCCTTAACCACTTCTAATACGAGCTACACTTATTTTTACGCAGATTTTTAATATCGAACAAATGAAAAGCACACTAGTATAAACTATTGAAAGAATTAAAAAAAGATATTGACATTACAAGTTCCTATTAATAGGATTATCTAGTATTAATATTAGACGCTCAAATTAGACAAATTATTATAAATCCTGAGAAATTCGTGCTGCTATTACTATAATTTAAAAGCAATTGTGCTACTTTTGGTATTAAACATAAAATCACAATAAGCTTCCATTTTCTGTTTAGCTTTTTAGTTTCTCCAAGAGCTTATAATCATTTTGTGCTAATAATTATTAAGTGGAATGCAATGAACTGAGTAACAGTAACGTTACTGTGTTCCGAACCAAAGGTTCAAAAAAACAAACTAACATACAAAACACTCTCACGTGTACATTCCTACACACAAATTTGTTCAAATGTACTGCAAAGAGATTCAGTAGAAGGCACTCAATAATATGCAGACAGATTTGTACGTCTCGGGTTGGTCTCGGGCCGTTTTCGACGTTTTTGCGGACATGTGGCGGGCACATGCGCGCGCGACCCGCCTCTCCTTTTGTTTCGCCCGCGCCTAACAAAGCATCCCGAAATTAAATCACAGGATACCGCTACTTTTTACACAGGTTTTTTTACTTCTCCGAACAAGTTACGCGCGGCATCGTGAGGAGAATGAATAAAATTGTTGTGAATGGACGGATTTGTCGGGCGTCTGCTCAACAAGGCGATTCATGGACCCTCTATTATTACAATTTTATGGAGTATCAGTGTTTGAGACGAATATCAATTACAGTTACTTTTCTACTTGCCTATTGTGTAGCCAGCAGCGTACCAAAAGTAGATGTATTTTGAATAGAAACTTATGAATGTAAGGTTCGCTGGCATTGTTTCGCTACAGCATTAGGTACTAGGATGTCTAGGTAGTACTGTGTAGATTGAGGGTGGTAATATAGATTAAACTAAGCCTAGAATGAGAGCTCGGCTTTAAATAACAAAATTTAAGTCTATGAATTTTGTAACCATAATTAAGTTTAATTAATTAAAATTAAGAGCTGAAACATTTTACAAGCTTTTTTTGTAACTTGCAATGGATGTAAGTTCAGGTGGAATCTTACAAGTTAAATTTGTCCAACTTCCCGGTTTCCGATTGAGCTGAAATTTTGCACTCACTTATACGTACATATATCGCGTGATAATGCAATAATATGGTACCATATTTAACCACGTCATAGGCCAAGCTCGCTCGCCAAAATTACCCTACCTAACCTTAGTGGAGTTTATACCAATGAGTGGTATTTAAATTTTAAATTGTGACAAATAATTACAAGTACCTGCATGTTGGTTTGCAGGTGTGCGACATCTGCGATGCGACGAACGACGCCAAGAAGCACCCGCCGGAGTACGCGGTGGACGGCATGGAGACCTGGTGGCAGAGCCCGCCGCTCTCCCGCGGCATGAAGTACAACGAGGTCAACCTCACCATTGACCTCGGACAGGTAAACAAACAAACCATTCACTCTTCCAATACAAAATTAAATTATTTTCGCCTCCCTTAAATAGGACGTTATAAAAATATATTTATTATTATATTCATCTATATATGTGGTAAGGTCGCAAAGTGAGAAGATGA
This sequence comes from Hypomecis punctinalis, assembly GCA_949316475.1. Taxonomy (NCBI): domain Eukaryota; kingdom Metazoa; phylum Arthropoda; class Insecta; order Lepidoptera; family Geometridae; genus Hypomecis; species Hypomecis punctinalis. The sequence goes on along the minus strand of OX438794.1, from coordinate 1,254,324 downwards.
TCTGAAGTTGACTCTGGGTCCCCTTTGGCTAAAAATTGCAACCGATAGAAAACAGTGGAAGACGTTGGAGGAGGGCTATGCCGTAAGGCACACCGAAATTTGGGACTTATTATGATTAATGCACTAGTGATTATTTAGTAGAACGAAACATTGTAAAATTTTGGAATAAAAGGCTTATTATATTATATTATTATATATGTGGTATATTCATTAAGTACGAGGTCAACCTCATACCATATTGACTTTGGACAGGTAAACTTTACAGACACCCAACTCAAATTGTCATGTGCTTAGTCAATTGTGATGAGTTCAACCTCACCATCCATGAATAGGTAAACTGCACAAACATTCAACTCAAGGTGTTTTGTGTTTGGGCCAAGTACAACGAGGTCAATCTCACCATAGATTACGGACAGGTACAAACTATTCAGTTCTCCTATAGAAACAATCACTTACCCCTTTTTCAAAATAGGGCCCTGTAATATATTTCAAGTGCTAGAACAACCCCATCATCGATTTTGGACAGGTAAACTGCACAAATTATTTTGATATTTACCTAATAATTTTTTTTTATTTAATTCATCGGGTACGATGAGGTCATCATTGACCTCGGACAGGGAATCTTCAGCAACTATTCAACACAAAGTATTTATCAAGTACCTACGATGAGGTCAACCTCACAGTCGACCTTGGGTAGATAAAATGTACAAGCCGTCCAGTGTCCAATCCTAATCATTGTAGATATGTATATCCTTAGCATACATCTGACCTTATGTTTTATATGATCAAATACAACCAGAACAACTTTACCTTTAATTTCAGACAGTTAAACTGCAGGAATTCTGAGAGATATGAAGACATATTAATAAATATTCGTCTTATTTAATATCTTTACTTATTCTAAAAATTGTACTTGATAAAAAATATAATAGCACAAGTGGTAGCATGTGTTCAATTAAATAGATCTTGGTATCAAAACATTTGGCCGCCGTTTCGGCTGGATGACATCATACTCGTGTTACTAATTATTATTCGCGTATACCTAACTTCACATCCTGTATGCAGCTGGAGCTTATCTGGATTCATTTCGAGTATAAAAAATCTATATATAAGAGCTAAATGACTTGTGAACTCTACCGTCTGAATTTGAACGTTGATATAACTTTTCATTAGCGAGCTAAAAAGGGATCTAAGTATAATATAAATTATGAAACAAAAATACCCATCTGTTTGTTGATCATAATAAAAATAAATTCGTATATGCCGGACGGCTAGCCTCATAGTGTCATAGTTTTTAAACCGAGCAATGGCCTCTGACATGACTAAACGGTTAATACAGCCGGGGCTTGCAATTTAACGTATCACCCGAGCCACGGTAGATCTCAGTTGTAAATGCCACCATAATAAGATAATAATAAAGTGCGTAAGAAAGATTGCAATACCGTATCGCTATAATCTTGAAAAAGCTGTCGATTCTTGCCTGTGACCAAAATATCTTCTCTAAAGATAATAACATTAAGGTGTTTGCCAGCAATTACCATAGTTCAATGTTCGGCACCCTCAGTTTTCGGATGGTTGGCCGCGGGTGGCATTTACAACTGAGCGCTACCTTGGCTCGCATGGCACGTGAATAACGTGGACAGGTACAGGTGGTTTAAAAACTCTGACATCAGGGCTAGCCACCCGGCCTATTAGATACACTTACTTAGCTACGATCAAGCAAAAAGAAACAAAACAACTTGATAAATCTAAATAAACTGCACAGCTGTTATTCGTGGGTGATCCCGATCGGGAATGGTTCGGGACTCTCCAGGAATAGTCCTTAGAAGCTGTTCTCTAGTGCGTCGACCTCTGTTACTTCACCGGGGACATAAAATAATTATAGCCCGGGATGTACGACCAGATGCGGCTATTGCAACCAAGGGACTTTACATTTGTGATCAGTTGGTTATTTGGGCAAAATTACTTTTTCTTTGCACAGAGAAAGCGTCTCAATTTGCGGAATATCTATTATTTTCTTTTAAACAAAACTTAGAGATATTTTTAAAGTTGCAACGTGATAATACTCAATGCTTTAAGCTTCTCTTCAACAATGTCTTATTCCCGTTGTCCGTTGATACATTTTATACTTATAAAGTATAAAATATAAAGTATAAAATAGGTATAAAGAATTTTTTATAGAAATAATCTTCTTATCTATGCACCAAAAAAGTAATTTGTCCAACATTTCAATAGTTATGTACGGTATACCTAAATATTATCATTCTCCCTCATCTAATAGATCAAAAATAATATTTTCATCTAGATTATTCGAAAAAAGTCATCAAAATGGTAATACATATTTATGAATAAATGCTACAGCACGAATGATATTAAAAAATACTTATAATAAACTAACTACCTGAGAACATCAGCAAATGCTTATCCGATATATTTTATGAAGAATCGCTTAGCGAATGTGATATTTGACACTTTGATAAACACTAATTTAGCTAGATAATAATTTGCGAATGAATATCATAACGCTCTGCGCTAATATTTTTTACATTTATTGTTATCTATGTATGTATAAGCATAGTGCGATTTTTTAAAACGAGTGTTAGACTAAACGGTGTTCTGGACCGTGGAAGAAGGTCGGGTGTTCTCTTTGTGTGTGATTTTACTGTTTTTGCTACGCAGTCCTTGTTCAGAGAAATTGACCCTTAATAAGTACCATGTAGTCTAATACTCTTTTTTACCAAAATGCGTATTTTATATTGTTTTATCCACTGATCACAAGCGTTTAGTTCCCAAAGTTTTTTTTATTTAGCTAAAATAGCATCAGCTGTTTCTTTTGTGTATTATCTTCTATCTGGTTTTGTTAAATTGAAAAAAATATACCGATAGTATACAGCTATCAACAGCGTCAAGCACGGGTTCCTTGGTGATATAATACCTAATTATTTTTTGCAAAAATAGCATGATCGACTTCACCCGTGTACAGAATTCGCGAATATTTCACACGGATCGACGCAGCATTTTTCACATTATTGTTGATTAAAATTTATATGAGACCAATTTCGATGTATATTCTTTCCAATAAAAAACCGGACAAGTGCGAGTCAGGCTCGCACATCGAGGGTTCCGTACAAACACATTGTTAAAATAATTAAAAACCTGTGCTAATGAAGTTCTTTTATATGATACCTTACATGATACGATTTACTCACTTTGAATTATGAACCCAAATTTTGTGAACTTTGAGGCCCTATTTTTTTGTTATTTAAATAAAAATGCACAGTTTTCAGATTTATTCCTGTATGTGTACTCTGAGACAAAGCTTCTCGCCAAATTTCATAGTTCTATGTCAACGGAAAGTACCCTGTAGGTTTTGATTTTTGTGAGTGTCGAAATATGCGGTTTTTTACGACATAAACGGCTCTAACTTTTTTATACGGTAACTGAGAAGCTTTTCTTTTACACAACTGCAAGAATTTATAGGTTTACGTATATAGTTTAAATATCAACTCGATATCTTTACGCGTTCCCGAGATAAAGAGTCTTGACATACACACAGACGGACAGACGGACAACAAAGTGATCCTACAAGGGTTCCGTTTGAGGTACGGTACCCTAAAAAAAAATCGGACCACTGTGAAAAAATTTATGCGTGGTTGTACATAAAAAAAAATATATGCGTCGAATTGAGTATCTGGTTCGTCGGACAAAAACTCCGTTTTCTTGTCGTTATATTGAAAAAAAAATTATAAAGCTTACATTTATATGTATTGATCATTAAAGCACTACAGCTACTTATAAAATGTCATATAGTTTATTATAAGTGTGCTTAACTCTTAGATTTACTTAAATACTTAATCTAACAATTTAACTCGGTATATTACAGAAATGTAAAATAGAATCAATTATTTATGATATGCTTATCAACGTTTAATAGTAGTAGCATGCATTTAAGTAGCGGATTATCTACCTCAACGGCATTTGCAGTAAACTTGGGACTATCTATACCTGGGAGACGCAAAACTTTACAAAAGGAAACAGAGGAAGCATCCGACGAAAGTAAAACCTGTTGTGTTTACACACGTGGAACCTGTTGTGTTTATTGAAAATCTGTAGTACTTCGGCGATGTACCTACATAGGTACAGTACTAAACTTAATTAATGAGCAAAATTGATATAATTTAGATTTTGATACGTAATGGTAAAAAACTACCAACAAACAGAAACTGATTAGATTTGGGCAGCTCACAAATAAAAGATTTAAAAAGCCAGCGACCCTGCACTTTTACAAAAAACAAAACAAAAACTACGTTAATAAATAACATACCTACATTCAGTACGCTATCAATATCAACTTATAGCCGGTGTCGCGAAATCAAATCTCTTCCTATGTTAAGGAGAAAAATACAGAAAATTGTATTCTTTATCACATTTATTTTCCTCATGGATTATTTACTAAACAAAAATACGCAAATCCATTATAATACATAGTCCAAAGCTCAATAAGTTTTTTAATCGTTAAAATAAAAGTTCCTTTTTCGAGAATTTGTCGTACGGTGGTAGGTAATAAGCATAATAAATAAATGCTTTTAAGTGCCCTTTCTAATCAAGCATATTACCTAAACCTAATATTTTCCGAAGACTCCTCACCTATTACCTAAAGACAGATTAACAAGGACAGTGAGTACTATATTATTATTTCAAGTTAACTCTGATTATATGAGATTACACGTTACAAAATATAGAGCTCTGTGTTCATGAAGTCTCGATGCAAGACTCAATATTTTTATTAGCTTTTGCGGACCATATAAAGTACATGGTAACAGTATGTACATGCCTACTATAAATATTATATGGTATCTATCATCAGGGCTTGTCACAATGCTGCCAATGTGCCATGATGACAGGAAGGAGTGGGTGTCTACTGGCAAATACTGTCGATATAATAGGTATTCTCGGAGATAATTAAAATTATATACACTGTCATCAAACTGAGTCCTGGTGGAACATTTTATTTAACTCGCTAAAAGCTTTCTATATTATTAATAGGATCTTCGAGAGCTTTGAATAACTATTAGTCTTTTTCAACGCCAGTAGTGTCGCGTAGGTACATCCGTACATCACGATTGACCGCTAACGACGGATAATTTTTGCCATAATAATAAAGTCAGTAGTCTTCTTTATTTCGAGTCGATTTTGCGTGCTAAAATTTTATATTCTTACTTTTGACCAAAACTTGGACACCTCAATAGCGTGATTTGTTGCCTCATTTAGGTTCTGAGTAGTGCAGTAGTAAAATTTAGGATGTTTTGACGACATAGGCAAGTAGTCAATAGAAAAGATTTTAGCTAAAAACATGTTAGGCTGAAGTTATCGTTAAATATATGAAATAAAACTCTTGTAATCCTAATCACTGTTATTCTATTAAATTTTACGTTCCGTGGCGTGACGAGCCTATCACAAATAAAATGGCGGCGGTCAAAAGGCTAATAAATCGATCAATCAATTTAATATTATTAAATTAGCTAGAGATAGATACCTACACGTATACATGACGCGCTCGCCGCGAGCGCGTCATGTTTACGACAAAACTCACACTCAGCATTTTGCTATGGGCCTGACGTCGTGAACTGAGATATGTGTAGGTATCTAATTCTATCTTCTCGTTCTTGCACAAAGTGTTTCAAAAACGCGCCGGTAATGGCGCTGTACATTTCTTCATACAAATGCTTACGCGCTCGTGGCTACCGCGTCATGTTTACGACAAAACTCACACTCAGCATACAGGACCCGTAAGCTAAGCATTGGCAGAAGAGAAAGTCTAGGCCTACCCGAAGCTGATGATGATGATAAATTGTGACACCTTTGTGGTTATACATATAGTAATCTAAATGTTCAAGCCTACATTTTAGTCCACAATGGGGTAACTTTTCATTACTCGCCACCCTTGTTTTGACCCACGCATCTACCATTCTTAGGTGAGCGTCATCTTACTAAGCCACAACAGCTTCTCAAATGCTGAATGTCCAGGACTGCTTTTAATTTGACATCGTGCTCAAAATCCTAGAAGCGTATGGCAATGCCGATTCCGCTGACCAAACAACATGCGGTTATATAGACCGAATCGGTGGATGTTAGGTAAGCCACAAGCTGCGCCAAATCCAACCCTGACTGAAGCTAAAGCTGCGCGTTGATTGGATGTTGCTCAGCTTGTAGCTAACTTCATTTTCACCGACCTGTATGATTCCGGCTGCTACATTTATCCCTACCGAGCTATCCCCCCTGGTGGGGATAAGTGCAGTATTCGGCCTACATAGCTAGGTACACATTTCACCCAGAGAAAAAATAATGATTTTTTGACCATGTTGGCAGGAATTCCACGTAGCGTACGTGTTCGTGCGGATGGGCAACTCGCCGCGGCCGGGGCTCTGGGCACTGGAGAAATCCACGGACTACGGGAAGACCTTCAAACCTTGGATGTACTTCTCTGATTCCCCTCAGTAAGTAGAACCTTTTTATTAATGTATAATAAATGAATCAACTACGTGTGACGACCGACAAGGTGGAACGGCGTTATAGCTGCGCTAAATGCAAACTGATTCTGAACGTTCGCATTGGACAATTTGCCGACGGCTCATATATTGATATTGATAAATCCAAAAACATTCTAGAGATTCCTGTTAGTTATATACTCGTATTCTATGGTACCCAAACAAATGGTCTGATTTCTTGGTAAGCTGATGTAACCATTTCTAGGTATTTCAATAGTCGTAGACTTTTTAAATAAATTTTGAAACACAATACCAATTTGTGTCAGTAGTACCATTGATTAGTTCCATGATTTTAATGCAAATCCTATGTCATATGTCCAGCAGTGGACGTCATAAAGATGAAGTTATGTTGACAAATATATTGGAAATCGTAGCTTAATGCTTGTTTCTGACATTTTTATTTTATTTTTAGGGATTGTGAAAGATATTTCGGCAAGGCGAGTCTCCAGCCCATCACCAGCGACGACTCAGTCATCTGCAGCACAGAGTACTCCCAGATCGTGCCTTTGGAAGGTGGAGAGGTAGGTTGGCTATAGATACTTAGGGTACATGTACCGGTTCTGACTTACTTAGTGTCATAACACAATTTAATAATGATTGTGTAGACAACTTTATAAAGAAATTTTAACATTCAAACAAACAAGATATATTTATGATGTACCTACATGGTTTATATTATTTTGACTTCAAGTGGCCTAAACTGGGACATTGGCCACAACAGTTACTTCTGCTATAATCTTTTTATAGTATCAATAGTTACTTGGTATCTTACGTAGGTACAGTTTCTTAAGGACGACTTTAGTAGCTACGTCATGATAAACTTTTATTGGGATCTACCTGAGCCCATCATGGATGGTTGGTCTTTCTTCGTTTTTTCTTTAATTTAATAAAGAAACTATTACCGTCTGAAGTGGCAGGAATTGAGGAAGACAATTGCCCAACAGGTAAAATACATTCAAAAAATAAAGAGACTAATGTGCTGACGGCACGCCTGATGGTAAGAGGTCACCGCGGCTTATACTGCAACACTGTAGGCGGTGCAGTACGTTTCCAGTAGCCCTGTATATTTTTGAATACTATCTCACCTACGATTTTTCAGCAGTAGCTCCCTCCCCTCTCTTAACTATCAACTTTCCCACAATTCATCGACACTTTTCTAAAGTTTATACGTAATATTCTATCAACGCTATAAGTAGATATGCATTACCCATATAACCAGAACCGAAACCAAGTTACTAAGGCAGGAAACAGTAGCTGAAACGGTATTCGGCCAGGGAGTCTAAATATACCCACCGACCACGGTACTGATTATATTTCATAAACACTGTTTTTTTTTTTTTTTTTTAATCTTTATTAATTATAAAGGGGTTTAGTCACGCAGTGACTATGTCACCCCCGTAATGACATACAGATCAGATGTTGCGACTTAACTATAGCACTCGCTTATACAGCTTTAACAGCAATTTCGCCTCCCCAGATGTTGGGGCAGCTAAAATGCTGTTACACAAGCCTACATTAAGCTTATCAATAGAGTACATTACATCCTGTCTCTGTGCCTCGTTCCGGACACATTCCATCAACACATGCTGCACATCTTCTACTACTTCACACTCACTGCAGTTGGGAGAATCTGATATTCCCATTAAATGTTTGAACTTATTCGATGGAATATGTCCGGTGCGAAGTCTCATCATCAGTACCACATCCAGCCTATTTAATTTTACATCATCAAACCACGGATAACGAGGAGGCAGACTCTGAATCGTCTTATACCATATTCCTTTTGCCAGCGAGCGCTCGTCGAAATACTCATTCCAAATCAGTCTACAGCTTATCTTTACTTTACTCAGCAGTTCATTCATCAATGGAAGACAACGGGATGGTACGCCGTCCGTCAACGCTTCTCTAGCCGCTTTGTCTGCCTCTTCGTTACCTGGGATGCCTACATGCGAGGGTATCCATTGGAATACTACCTCCTTATTTAACGAGCGAAGTCTACAAATGGATTCCAGGATTTTATAGGCTATCGGGTGCCCTCGACAATTCGAGGGTAGCCGAGCCAAATGATAAAGGGCACTCTTTGAATCGGATATGATAACATATCTACTGAATTCTGAAGATGCCATATATATCAAGGCTTCAAAAATCGCGATTAGTTCACAATGCATTATAGATGTCTCGGCACATTCAATTTTTGTTTTGATGCAAATATTTGCTTGTGGATCATAAAACGCTGATCCGCATTTATCATCTTCCTTGGATCCATCTGTATATAGTTTGTAAAATGAATTATATTTACTATCTATATATTGAGAGCATATTTCGCGCAAGTTAGCCGTATTATAAAATCTTTTTGCATTTGCAACACCGTCTACATTAGTTATAATACAATTGGTTAAATCATAACTACTAATCCAAGAGTTAAGAGCGTACATCGGAAGTTTTGCTTCAATATGTATAGGAATACAATCATATTTTTTATGAGTTTCTATGAGTAAAGGTAATTTCTTCCTTCTCCAGTATGCGTATTCACAAAGGCTATTGAGGTATTCTAGTGCATGAATCGTTGGGTTATTATCGATCGATTTTGACCTAAGCCAAAATTTTGCAGCAAGGTATCTTCGCCGAAGAAACAAAGGATGAAGGCCTAGCTCACTTTCCATATTATGTACAGGGGTTGTTTTAATAAAACCTCCCACCACTCTCATCGCCTGATTTTGGATTTGATCTAGTTTCTTTAAGTGACTGTTGGCACTATTATCATAAAGAAAGCTACCGTAATCTAGCCTGCTTCTGATAATTGTTATGTAAAGTCGTCTTAAATGCTTGGGGTGGATGCCCCATTTAGCCCCTGCTAGAACTTTAAACACATTTAAAAATTTCAATGTTTTGTCTCGTGTTTCGTTAATATGTTTTCCCCATCTTAAATTGTTGTCAAACCAAATCCCTAAATATTTAACTTGTTCTACTTGTGGTATGCCGTGGTTGTTTAAAATTAAATTAGCTTTATACCTGTTTACAAGTCTAGGTTGACCCTTAGTGAATACGCACACTTTAGTTTTTTTATGAGATACACTTAGCCCAATTTCTTCCACCATGGTATTTAGAGCATTTAAAGCTCCTTGCATAATAGGTGCTGCCTTAGCTACTGTATCGGAACTAAAATAGAGAGCAAAATCATCTGCGTACTGTGAAACAAACACTTGTGGTATATTTTTACAAATTTTGCTAGTACTTGCGTTGAATAAGACTGGTGATGAAGGGTCACCTTGAGCTATGCCGGTCCCTGTTGTCCGTACTAGGGTTTCACTGTTATCTAACTCGATGGTTAACTGACGCTCATGCAAAAACTCCCACAAATATTTACAAATAATGGCCCCCGTTTTTAAAGAATCTAACGATTTTAATAAACACGTGACACTTACATTGTTATACGCGCTATCTATATCCACGAAACAACCCACAGTAAGGTGACCCCTTGCAAAACCAGTCTGTATTCTTGTGACCATTCTAGACAAGTTATCCATACAGGAGCGAGCTCTTCGAAATCCAACTGTCTCTTCTGCGAAATAATTGTTTTTCTCAAAAAACCACTCGAGTCTACGCGTGATGATAGTATGTAGTATCTTGCACGGGCAAGATAGCAGAGATATAGGCCTAATATTGGAAACAGATTCATTATTTTGAGCACCCGGTTTTGGTATAGGAACCACTTTAATTTCCTTCCATTGCTTTGGTACAAAGCTAGATAAGAAGAATCTATTGATAAGCGACAAAAACAATATTTTAGCTACATTTGGTAAATTTCTAATCATAGAATATGATATGTCATCTGCGCCTGGTGCTGTATCCGACTGCTTAATAGAGTTTAAGAGTTCATGTAACGAGATCGGTGAACATAGTTGCGTATTTTCACTTATAAAAACAGGGGCAGGTGGAACTGCGTAGTCAGGAGCTAAGCTACATAGTAATGCTTCAGCTTTTTCTCTGGTGATGTTATTATGCCTAGAGGATTTATATCCCTTCAGCCACTTCATTTTGTGTAACATCATCGAAAGAAATGTGGGCTACATTTCTTTCGATGATGTTACACTATCAATGCTATTGCACAAGTTTTGCCACGCTTTAAAGCTAGCATTTCTAATGAGCCTCTGAGCAGTTCGTATTTTCTCTTCTAAAACTTGCAAATTGCCAGGTGTCGGATTTTTCCTAAATATTGCTAGTGCCCTACGCCTTTCTGCTACTACTTTCGATAAATCTTGATTCCAATATGGCCTGGGGGTAAACTTCTTCTGATGAAGGGGATCCTCGCAATTAATAATGTATGGGATAGACGTATCAGCTGCTTTATTAATAATGTTAATAAAAAAATCATATGCTTCTTGGTGGTCATCTGGTAGAGAATATTCTTTTAATTCCTCATTCAAAAAAGTCCTATATTTGGTCCAATTAGCTTTTTTAAAATTACGTTTTTTCTTTGTTACGTTATATTTACTTATGTTACTTTTAATTTTAATTGCTAAATGATCACTACCTAAATTTTCGTTTAAGACAGTCCATTCAAATTTAAAGGCTATATCCGTACTAGCTAAAGTAATATCCGGTGAAGTATTTTGCACCCTATTGTTTACTAGTTTGACTCTAGTATGTGTGCCATCGTTCAGTGGGACAAAGTTGTTTTCAAAAGCAGCTTCAAAAATTTGACGCCCTCTAGTGTCAATTTTAGAAGACCAATTTGGGTGATGGCCATTAAGGTCACCCGCTATCAGTGTTTTCCGGTCTGCTAGATTTAATATTTGATCCCAATCATCAAAAGTAGTTCTGACCCATGATGGACAATATATTCCTATTATGTTTTCTAAGTGGTCACAATTTAACAACTTAATATAGAGTAAGTCTATATCACCATTTGGACTTTGGAAATTGCACTGTTGTACTTTTACTGATTTGTGAGTCATAATAGCCACACCCCCGTAGCCATCTGCACGATCTGCCCTGTAAATATTATAGTCCCTTATACGAAAATAAAAATCCCTGTCTAACCAAGTTTCGCTGATAACGGCAACATGAATCTTCTCTTGAATCAAGAGAGCTTCGAACTCTGTTTTCTTAGGTCGAATGCTTTGTGCATTCCATTGTAGTACATTTATAATGATGTTTGAGTTGTTGTAATCCATAATTGTTTGATTAGATTACAACCAGGCTTGTCTTCCATATATTGCCATACTAGTGATGATAACGCCTCAAAAATAACACCCATACAACTCTTGATCCTATCTTCCCACGATTTCTCTGACGCAAACAGGTTGTCTCTCAACTTTTTAAGAAGTATTTGCCACGAAATTGTTTCTTTAAATTCTGATTTTTTTCTTTTGATTTCTTTGGTTTTCTTCCTTATTTTCGTTCTCACTACAGTCTGATCCAAACTCAAATATTTCGTTGTCTTTCGCCTTTGGAATTTTGTTTTTATTTTTCTTCTTCTCTGTTTTTGACATTTTCCTAACTCCCTGATTTTTTAAAATATTTGCAAACGACGACGTCGTTTCAGGAACCGGTGGTGTATTATCGATAACGGTATCTTGTGATGTGCGTGTAGTCGAAGGAGTCGGCAGATACGGATCTTGAGAAAAATCGAACGGCTTAGGCACCGTAGGGACATACAGAGTAAGAGCCCTTTTATATGAGCAATTCAATTGTGACATCAGATCTCTTATCTTTCTCTCCTTAAGGTATATTGGGCATATCTTAGCCATAGCCATATGTCGTCCCGTACAGTTGTTACAATAATAGTTGGTTGATTCGCAATTGGGGTGATTTTTTGAACATTTTGGACAAACTACTTTAAGTGACGGACACATTCTTAGCGTATGGCCAAATCTCCAACACTGGCTACATTGCGTTACTGGGTAGGTATACCTGCACACTATCACTCTGGTATCATATATGTATACGTGTGACGGCAGCGATGCACCAGCGAAACAGATTCTTACAGACTCGCCCAGTTCCCAGCGACCATCCATTGTATTCCTCCGTTTTAATCTTTTGACTGATAAGATTGAGGTTTCACTAGAAAGCCCGCTCAGTATATCCTCATCACTCAAATCGATATCTATGTTTTTGATAACCCCATAAGACTGGTTAATTTCCATGGTCTTTTGGCTTTTATAGCCGTTTTCGTTAAATGCCTTTGATTGAGTTAATAGCCTCGCACTATCGTCGTCTAGGAAATGAACCAATACTTTATGCGCATTTATATACTTAACGTTGACTATATTGGGAATCTGTTCAGTTTTCAACATTTTTGCTAAACCAAATTGTTTCGGTAATTTTTCTACGCATGTTATCGAAACCTCAATGTAATCTTCCGTTTTATTTCTTGGGTCATTGCAAATTTTTCTAGTTTTGTGTGTCACAGTACTCCAACTACATTCCGGACTCCTATTTTTCCTTTTCGTAGGTCTTTCCGCCTCCGTATTGTAGTCTGTATCCATATTCAGCCTTAAATCTTCCGCACTTAACGTCATCTCGCTCTCGCTTAATTCCGAAATAACATTCTCATTTACCACACAGACAGCTTGCACATGAGTAGCGGCGGAGCCCCCGCCGCTACTCATTGTCTCTGATAGCAGCCAACTATTGTTCGAACGACGCACGCGTCGCGCGAGTAAAACTGTTTACCAAACGATAGGTCGGAGCGGTATATCGACGCGTGCAGCAATACGAAGCGCCCGCGCGCGACTGATAAACACTGTTGTTCAATCGCCGAGGGAAAAACTATAACGAATTATGACGAAAGATAAGTAGACCCTTTTTCCAGTATTTATGTACCTAGTACCTACTCCTTCACATACCTATTCAGATATTTTTTAAATGGGAGAATGCAATTAAATTATAACAAAGAACAATTCAATACCTAACAGTATTAGTACACAAATTTTTAGTGTAGAATAAAATTCGATTTGACTGATCATTTTTAGGGTTCCATAGTAAAACGAGGAACGCTTATAACTTTGTTGTGTCCATCCGTCCGTCCATCTGTATATTACAGAACCTTATTTGGTTTATATAGCTTCCACATGTATAAACCAAATTAAATGTAATATGACAATATGATGATGATAGTTTAAATATTAATATCAATACGAGTATTATATCCTTAAAAATTTCATGGGGTTCCCACATACACCCGTACATGGAAAGCATTGAACATGTTTTTTCAATCGCACCCCCTCATGTGGGGCATCGTTAAATAGGGTTTTTAAATAAATATAAGATTTCTTAAGCCATTTTTGTCACGTGTACCACTTGTAAGATAAATAGGTCACCATTGAAATTCTTAAACTTGCATATTATATTATACTAGCTTAAAACCCGCGGCTTCACTCGCGTTGTCTTAGTACATAGGTACTTACTTAAAATAGCCCGCGGTTTGATCTACGTTGACTTTGTACATGCTTATAATAATATCTAATAGTCCGCGATTTGGCCCGCGTTGTCTTAATACTTGCTTAAAATTACTTGCAAGGATAATGCCCACGGTTTGGTCAAAATTGTAACAGTATTTGCCTATAATGATAATAGGTCACGGTTGGCCCGCGTATTGTTAGTACTTGCTTAAAATGGTTATTTATAGCACGCAGCATGGACTGCGATGTCTTAATACTTGCTTAAAATTATAAAAGCTCGCCGTTTGGCCTGCATTGTCGTATTACTTACAATGATAATAGCCCATGGTCTGGCCCGTATTGTCTTAGTATTTGCTCAAAATGATAATAGCCCGCGGTTTAGCTCGCGTTGTGTTAATAATTAGGTACTTAAAATGATAATAACCCACAGTTTGGCCCACGTTGTTTTAATACTTACTTAATTAAAATAACAGCCTGCGGTTCAATCCGCGTTATCTTGGCATTTGCTTATAATAATATCTAATAAATCGCGGTCTGGCCTGTGTTGTCTTAATAAATTCTTAAAATTATAATAGCATGCCGTTAGCCTGCGTTTTTGTATTACTTATAAAGATAATAGCCCACGGTTTGGCCCGCGTTATTTTCGTAACTGCTTAAAATGATAAAAACCCACAGTTAGGCCCGCGTTTTCTTGGCACTTACTTAAAATAATAGTAGTTCGTGGTTAAGCCCGCATTAGGCTCGATTATGAAGGCGCCATCGTAATTATAATAGCTAATTATCATAATTATATCTGTTTCTTTTTCATTTTAAACATTCGATAGAGAGAACACTTTTTATGTTATTATTATATTTACCATGGCGTCTTCATAACTGAGCCTATTTTATCGTATTACTTGCAAAATAATGCCCACGGTTTAGCCTGAATTGTCTCAGTATTTGGTTATTTAATTTACTTGTATCTAAAGCTTATTACGGAGTACGTAAATTTTTGGATGATAAATTGCCGAATTTCTGGAATTAACTCAATAATAAATAAATATGTAAAATATATATTGGGGGACATCTCACACACGGTCTCTGATCCCAAACTAAGCAAAGTTTGTGATTTGGCTGGCAGAGACTGATATAAGTACTACATATACACGTGCCTGTAGGTTGACCGGCAGATAATGCTGTTTAGCGTTAAGTCCTCCTTTTGTACAAATGGTGTACAAAAGAGAGAGAGGTGTACAAAAAAGTGTTAAATAAATAAAAATACATTGATAACACCCAGTCACAGAGCAAACACATAAGAACATCACATAAATATTTGCCCTGGGAATCGAACCCACGCCTCTTTGACCCAGGAGTCAGGCTCACCCCCCCTTCGCGCCTTGTCGTGGCGGGGGAGCTTAGTAGCTGTGGCTTAGGGGCGGCCACAGTGAAGCTAAGAGGAACCCGTGGTGGGGCCGCCTCTCCAGATTTTGGCGCGAGACAAACTTGTGCGGAGGCTGGCCAGTAGGTTGGTTCGCCGACTGAGGGGGACTGCGGTGTCGCGTTCATCGCGATGCCGCGGCCGAGCCCATCGAGGCGGGGGCGGCGACGGGATGGACGGGCAGCGAGGAAGCCGCTGCCTATCCGTCCTGCCAGCGGCCCTAACGGGTGCGTATCACGATGGCCGCTCTCCCTATCCTCTGCAGCCCTAGTGGCAGGCGCGGGGCCACTTTAATTGACCCGTTGCATCGGGACCAGGGCTGTCGGACACTGGTACTGTCTGACGCCCAGTGCTGGTTGGTTCCAGGTAGGGGATGACGATGTGCCTGGTGTTCGGCGCATCGTCATTCTGGTGCTCGGTGCTGGTCATTCACGCTTCGAGGTGGGGCCCGGTTTGGGCCAGCGCTGTCGGGTGCAGCGGAGGAGTGCGCATGCGTGCCCGTAGCCCCGACACCAAGCGCAGTGGCGGAACACCCAGGGGTTTTGGTGGATATGCCGTCCAGCAATGGGCGGAGACTCCCACATAACCAACCGCCTGTCCCGAGGTGCGGTGGTATCTTTAAAAGATTTCCCCTAGACTAAAAAAAATAAAAAAATAAAGGAGTCAGGCTCACAAACCACTGAGACACCGAGGGAGCCAATAATAATAATTGTATGAGTAAGTATGTAAGAAATTTCACTTTTCATTGCTGGAAAACATTGAGACAACCTGTACGTACGTAGAAAAAATCAATGTCCTATGTGAATTCAGCAACCCGTGCTCGGCCGGCGTGATGGATATGGCGCAATTACCCTTCGCGGATAGGCCTATTTTCAGTCTTCCATCAGCCGAAGGACGTCCACTGTTGGACATTGGCCTCCCCTATGGATCTCCAATAAGACCAGTTGGAAGCGGCTTGCATCCAGCGCGATCCTGCGGTCTTAATGAGGTCATCCGTCCACCTTGTGGGTGGATGTCCTACACTGCGCTTGCCGGTACGTTGTCTCCACTCGAGAACTTTTCGACCCCAACGGTCATCAGCCCTCCGCGCTATGTGCCCTGCCCATTGCCATTTCAACTTGCCAATCCATTGAGCTATGTCGGTACTTTGGTTCTTCTACGGATCTCCTCATTAATGATTCGATCTCGCAGAGAGACTCCGAGCATAGCCCTCTTCTTAGCTCGTTGGGCTACTTGGAGCTTAGAAATAAGGCCCATAGTAAGAGGCCACCTTTATGTGCCATAAGTCATCACTGGCAACACACACTGGTCGAAAACTTTCGACTTGAGGCACTGAGGTATGTCGGACGAGAAGACACTACGCACTTTTCCGAACGCTGCCCAGCCGAGTTGAATTCGGCAATTGGCCTCTTGGTTGAAGTCGGACCTACCTAACTGGACTACTCGTCCTAGGTAGACGTACGAGTCAACGACTTCAAGAACCGAGTTTCCAACAGAAATCGGGGTAGGTAAAACATGGGAATTACACATGACTTTCGTCTTGTCCATGTTCATCTTAAGAGCCACCTGTTTCTATTATCCGTAGTGCTATCCGTAGTACCTATTTTCAGTAGTGCACTATTAATTAAGGCCGGTACAGGTATTCGACATGTTTCATTAAGTCATTAGAAATTTAATTTTCCAGGCAAATGAAAAAATGGCACACAAGTCGTAATTCTAGTTAGGCATGTTCTAGGATGCTATTATACTCATAATTTGATTAACTTTTACAATGGTACCAACTCCAAAAGCACGTGAATAAAATCAGCTGTTCAACAAAAAAAGTTCATCGTCCCGCGACAAAATGTATGGGAAATGTAGGTAATTTTCGCTTTTTTGGAAAATTCAGAAAAACAGGTACAGCCATATTTTTTATTTAGTTTCAAAAGCATCTATAAAAAGTTTCATGTCAATCTGTACAGGGAATAAGAAGTTACACGCAAACAAAAAGGGCCCGTTTTACCCCGTTAGTTAGAATTGGGTACGTTTTTCATCCTTAGTGTTTCATTATGTCGTATGATGTACGTATATTCCAAATTTCAAGCTCATATCTTCAGCGGTTTGGGCTATAGCCAAAACTTAATAATTTTGCGTATCCCTAAGGAACCTTATAGATTTTCCTGGATTTTATTAGTTCCTGTACTAAAACATGCTGTGTGCCTCCTTCATACCAATTTTCAACTATAACCGTTCAGCTGGTTCGATGTAATTGACGCTTTTTTCACCAACTTTGGGACCTTATTTGACCCCTTAGATGAGGAAAATTCGGAAAAACAGGAAAAAACGTAACTTTTATTTTGTTTGAACAGCACGTATACAAAGTTTCAAGTCAATCGGTACAGGGAATAAAAAGTTACATACAAACGAAAAGGGCCCGTTTTACCCCCTTAGAGGTCGAAAGTTCCAAATGTTCGTCCTTAGTGCTCCATTACGTCGTTTAATGTACCTATATTCCAAATTTCAAGCTTATATCTTAAGCGGTTTGGGCTGTAGGCTGTCTGTCAGTCAGTCACTCAGGGAAGCCTTTTATATAATAGATAGCTCAGAGGTCATTGACTTCACACAAATATTTCTTAGCCAATTACGCTTTTTTTAAACTAAACTATATAAACTACTATTGAGGACATAAAATATAGTTATTTTATTACCATCATAATCATCTTCACTACGGAATTCTAGCATAGGTACGCGTGTCTCCACACGCACTTGAAAACTTATTTCACATGCCTATATTTAGTGGTAGTAAATAAAGTAACGTACTTTTGAGGACTACGGATATTATTTTAGAATCATGTTTTATTAATAGTGCGTTGGTTTTAGACCCTAGACTGCTTTACGTCAGACAGTGTGTAGTCAAACGCAAATCTATATTGTAACATATTAAAAAAAAGTTTTAATTTTAGATCCCAATATCGCTTCTGAACTACCGACCCTCCGCGAACAACTACTTCAACTCGCCGGTGCTACAAGAATGGACCAGAGCCACTAACGTGCGCCTGCGGCTGCTCCGGACCAAGAACCTGCTCGGCCATCTCATGTCCGTGGCGCGCCAGGACCCTACTGTCACGAGACGGGTAAGCTAGGCCATCAAAACTAAACTAGCAAAACTAAGATACTTTCATATAGGGTAGTTTGACAAGGTGCTCGTTAGCCATTCTCGAAGTTAAGCAACGTTCAGCACAGTCCGTCTCCGGATGGGTGTCCGCGGGTGGCATTTACAGCTGAGCGCTACCGTGGCTCGTATGACAACTTGAATTGTAGGCCCCGGTCAGTCAGTCAGTTCGTATAGGCCGGGTGGCTAGCCTTGGTGTCAGAGTTTTTAGGCCCCGGTTGTTTTAACTGTTTAACCATGTCAAAGGCCTTGAGTCGGCTTAAAAACTTTGGCACCAGGGCTAACCACCCGGCCTAGACGAACTTACTTACCTTTTTTTACCAGCTTGCTGAAAGTCTCAGATATAATAAATAATAAATATTAGGAAACATCTTATACACGGTCTCTGACCACTAACTAAGCAAAGCTAGCTGCCAGAGGTGAAATACCACATAATGCATATTTATAAATACCTACTATATCATCGATGTAACATCCAGGCATAGAGCAAACACCTATGTTCATCCCATATAATATGCTGGTTGCGTCAGGGTCACTAACCACTAAGCCAACGAGGCGGCCATGTGATTAAACTGAAAAAAAATACGCCTACGAATTAAAGTGTCATCTGAACTTCGGTTCAGCTCAAGAATTCCCCCCTTGGTTGACTTCTCTGTCTACGACCAGAGGCCACCCATCAGAACACTAGTGTTCTGATGGGTGGCTAGCCAAGCTTGACACGGAAAAGGGCGCTAGTTTAGCTAAGCTATGAGCTGTTAGATTCTAAGTATAGCTTGCAAAACTGCTAATGTTACTGTATTATTTACCACAAGACAAAAATAGCTCAGTAAGCCAAACAACCTGATAATGACTGCAAAAATACGATTGATACAAATTGTTATGCATCTTGGATGCAGTTGAAAATATTTCAAATTTATTTTGTATTTTTCTAAAAACACGCACATTGCTGCTAAATATGAAGCAGGAGGAGATCAATTACGAGAAAAGTTTAATCAGCGCCGCGTTTACGTGTAGGTATGTGCTATTCTGTGGTAACTAACCACTAATCAATTTGAATTTTCTCCTGTGCAGTACTTCTACAGTATTAAGGACATCAGTATCGGAGGTCGCTGCATGTGCAACGGTCACGCCGACACGTGCGACCCGGCGGACCCCAGCACCGACACCAACATACTGGTGTGTCGCTGCCAGCACAACACCTGCGGCCCGCAGTGCGCGGAGTGCTGCCCCGGGTTCAGGCAGAAGAAGTGGCGCATCTCGCAGTATTGGGATCGATTCGATTGTGAACGTAAGTGACATTTTAACATCAATAATAAATTAAATAGAATGTCATCATTATTATTATTATTGACTGATGAAAATCCAAGGCCTCCGATACCAAGGTCCGCCATCCGTCCTTATCCACGTGACTACGTCTTCCCGTTCTTGCATCCCAATATCCAGCAGACATTGGACTATTTAATATTTCTATCTATACTTAAGTCCAGTCAAAATCCGGTCCAATAAATGGACATTTGAAATTAACAAAACTCTGACAGTCTTGGGAACACCAGTAGATATAAACCCATCCCACGGGAAATAAAAAAAAATTCATGTACAACGTCAAAGTTTTTGTTTTATTTTCTTAATACGACGTATACCAGTGTATCTGCAAAAACCAAATTTTTCAGGAAAGCCATATAAACATTTATAAAACTTAAAATCGTCATAACTTTTTTCTCAAATGGACTAGAGTATTGAAAATTCGTAAACTGTTTTATAATAAAATTTTATTTATTCTTTCTCTAATACTTATCAGTTTTGGTGTTAACATACATAAAAGGAAATACATTTGTGTATTCAGAAGTAAAATTCTTTATATGCCACATACTTAAAATTGATTGAAACATATTGTGGAGGATTCATCATCATAAAATTGAAAAATCTTCTTGGATCCATATTGATGTTCCAAAAGAGTGGATGAATTTTATGGAAGATGATATACCTATTGCGCAAGAGAAAAGAGTTGATGCGGTGCCGTCGCCATCTAGTAGGACAAGGGCAAGATGATGATGGTTGATGAGAGTAGAGTTTACGATGTTATTTTAAGTTATAACGTCTTATAAATCTATGAACACCAGCTGCACCCACGAAGCAGACTTATTGTCACGTTCTGCCTGAGCCGAGCGTGCAAGCGAGAGCGCGGCCGGCCTAAGCGTTCGGCTTGTGACGCATAATTATGAAGTGATCACGTAAAATTATTGTTCATAACCAATTGTTTTTCCTAGCGTGCAACTGCCACAACCACACATCGGAGTGCGATTACGATCCAAAAGTGGACGAGCAGCATCTCTCGCTCGACATCCACGGGCAGTTCGAAGGCGGCGGCGTCTGCAAGAACTGCCAGCACAATACCGAGGGCATCAACTGCAACAAGTGCAAGCCCACCTTCTACAGGCCGTACGGGAAACGATGGGACGAGATCGACGTCTGCAGACGTGAGTCATTTCTGCTTTATAAAAAAGATGACCTGCTTTCGTTTTTCATTTGATTTGACCTTTGTTAGTTACATTTTATGACCAAGCTGCTAAGGTCAAGCAGCGTTCGGCACTGCCAGTTTTTGAATAGGTGACCGCGGGTGGCATTTACAACTGAGCGCTACCGTAGCTCAGATGACATGTTAAATTGCAGACTCCGGTTGTGATAACTATTTAGCCATGTCAGAGGCCTTTAGGCGGCTTAAAAACTCTGAGACCATGGCAAGCTACCTAGCCTACACAGTTTTTTATACTAATTAAGCTGCTTTACTAACAATGATTGTATTATTATTATTTAAAAATGATTAGGTGCAGAGCAAGGACACACACACGCATTTTATAGTAAATCGACCGAGCATGTAACTGTAAGACTGTAACCCGGTGTGGGCAACATCTGGAAGATTCATTTTGGGTGGTAGTGATGATTATGTCTAACGTAGAGTTAAATTTCAGCGTGCGCGTGTGACTTGCACTATTCGACCGGTAACTGCGAGGAGGAGAGCGGGCGCTGCGAGTGCCGCGTGGAGTTTAATCCGCCCAACTGCGACTCGTGCGCCTACGGCTACTTCGACTACCCCAACTGCAAGCCTTGCACGTGCAACCTCAACGGTACTGAGGGCCAGCACTGCACGCCTACAGACGGCATCGTGAGTTACATTATCTTTCTTTTACGACTTACTAGTCGTAACTAACTGCTACGTCGTACTACTGTACGACGTAGCAGTTAGGTAGGAAAGAAGGGTTTCTTTGAACGAAGGGTGATTAAACAAGCTATAAGTTTGCCTGATGATAAGCATAACTTTGTTGATGACAGTTCTGCACCACCTAGAATTTTGGACTATATCACAGTGTTTCCACCTAAATTTACGGATTTTATCCATTAAAAACCCCACTTAAAAATCGTAGGGGCCCGAGCCTGGTATAACAAAAAATTGGCTCAGCTAAATTACCTTGTCCTCTCCAGTATTAATTAGGATCTGGAAAATCCATATGTGTAATTTTACAGTAAGTTTCCCTAAATCACTGTTTTAATAAAAAGTCGCCCAAAGTTAAAACGTGCACTTTTGCCATAAATGTGGAAACACTACTAGACTTTATGCAAAAAGAGAAACGTCGTAGGTGAGGTCATTCGTGTGCCATTTTACTAATTTTGTTACGTTGACAAAATTGCTCTATCATTGCTAGTACAACTAAAAGTGTTTGATACTTGGTAGACATCAATTCGGTTTTCATCAGTAGACTCGCGTCTACCAAGTAGTCGGTACCTTGGATGCTGATTAAAATCTTATTGTTAGTTTAGTTCACCGTAAAGCCACGACAGTTCTCTTCTTGCACAAACTCTACATACATAGGCATATCAGTGCAATATCTGCGCAACTTGTCACTGTGTTACCTACCCAGAAATCAATGTGTCACATCTTTATTTTTATGTTGATAAATGGATGCTATATAATATTATTTTTTGCAAAAATTAGCATGACCGACTTCACCCGTGTACAGAATTCGCGGATATTTCCTACGGATCGATGTAGCATTTTTCACATTATTGTTGATTTATCAAAAATGGCTCAGCCGATTTCGATAAAAATTTAATGGGACCAATTTTAAAGTATATTCTTTTCAATAAAAAAAGAATTATTGAAATCGGATCACTATGTAAAAAGTTATGCGTGCACATAAAAAAAAATATACGCGTCGAATTGCGCCTCCTCCGGTGGTTCGTCGGTCAAAAATTATGGAATTACAAAAAATATTTTCTTATTTTAGTGTCCGTGCAAATTTAACTACGCCGGAAAATCGTGTGAAATATGCGAAGATGGATACTACTCGCCGGAGTGCAAAAGTAAGTTTGGTGCAGAATAATTAATGATGCTAAATTCTACAATTACCTATATTTCTAGTATAATGTATTCATTACGTGTTTATATCTATGCATTGGCCAATGCTATTTAGAGTACGATTCCTAATAATCGCATTATTGACCAAGTGAGCAAAGTGAGTTTTGCATCTTGAACCAGCCTTACCGAATCCAAAACATATGACATTTGTTTCTGTAATTTGACATTCCTTTTTTATTATTTTTATTCCAATGTAATTGTATATTTATGCAGTTTTTTTTTTCAATTGTACTTAATTTTTAATGTAATTTGTTGGACATTCACAAGTATACACAATTGTATCTATGTTGAGAAATAAATGAAATGAAATGAAATGAAAACTCTAGAGACAGTGAAATTAGAAACACTGCTTACAGCAGTTTTGCAATCTGCCTAGCTCTGACCTTCCACCAGACAACTGCAGCTGTAGCTGCGGCTATGGTCTACTGTTCGACCAATCACAGGGCCCGAAATGTTTAAATGAAGACCATGCAGGCCAGAGCAGCGCCTTAGCAAGTTACTAAAATATAATTTAAGGTGAACTGTCATAAACAACGTTGTTTTTTTCTGAGCAGATTGCGAGTGCAACTCAGTGGGTTCGGTGTCATACATTTGTGACAAAGATTCGGGCAGCTGCACGTGCAAGAGCAAGTACAGCGGCCGCACCTGCAACCAGTGCGAGGCTGGCTACTACAACTACCCCACTTGCAAACGTAAGTTGAATTAACTATCGAATTATTTTCTATTTTAAACAAACACTTGAAACAATGAGCAATGCCCTTAGCAGAGTAACGACAACGTACCGGCAAGCGTAGCCCTAATAAATTTACAGAATCGCGTCGGGTGCAAACCAATTACGATCAGTGCAATTGAAAATCTCAAGGAGAGACCGATATCCAGCAGTGGATTACCTACAGTTAAAAATGATGATGAGTGGGCAAATTACTTACAACAGGTACCTATAGCGTAAGATGATCGACGAATTCAAATCAGAATCAGATTTAATTAAAACTAACGTGAGGATTCATCCGCGCACGTGCGCGCGAGTGCGCGAGCGTCCGTTGTCGAGGGCGCGCGTATTACCTGATGAAGGAGTACTAACTACACTGAAACCGGTCGGACGCATAGCGGCTCGCCCGTTCAAATAATCGTGAGTTGTATCCGGTGTTCATATAAATTTTAAGAATCAGATTTTGTAACAAGTTGTCCTTGCAGATTGTAATTGTGACGTGAGCGGGACAGAAGCTAGCATTTGCGATGACGTCACAGGACAGTGTATCTGCAAAACTGGATTCGGAGGCCCACGTTGTGACCAGTGCTTGTCAGGGTAAGTCCCGGAAACTGATTCTAGAATATTTTTAGCAGATTCTTCTGGTGTGTTATATCATCATTGATGGGTGATTGGTCACCTACATCATGATGTATGTAGGTCTTTTTCAATTTTTTTCTTCATATATGTATGCTAGATTCCAATATTTTCTGAGAGGAACTCAACATGTGAACAGGATCGTCTCACTGAAAAGTAGACAATACACACCATTCATGAAAATGAACACCATTCATGACAAAAGCAGCTAATACCACTTCATAATTTTTCCTATAAAACTTCAAACTGATAGCTATAGCTATAGGAGTATCTGAGAGACGTATCTAGACGTACCCATAAATTTAGTTTTTTTTGTTATATCTTGCACGCATCACGCATGTAACCACGTACCTATCTATTAACAAACGAAACCCCCCAGAAACAAGATGAATGCAAAGCTGAAGATTGGCGAAAACGAAGGCGAACATGAAGCTGAACTAAGATTCCAATGACAATACTGCTTTTGTAGCTGCTCTCTATATTCAGTGTTGTATTACAATGTAAACCCTCGCAGGTACTACATGGAAGTGCGCGGTCGCGAGCGTGTTTGCGCCGCGTGCGCGTGCGACCCGACTGGCTCCACTTCCACCAGCTGCTCCGCCGACGGGAAATGTAACTGCCTGGCCAACTTCGGCGGCAAGCAGTGCAACCAGTGCTCGCCCGGGTTTTACAAGTATCCGGACTGCTTCCGTGAGTGCCAACATTAGAATGAATTACTCTCTTCTATCGAAATATAATTGACTAAAGTTTCATCTCTAGGTATTTGGCTCGTTTTCGAGCAGTAAGCATCAAATAGATGTAGGTAAATGGCATAAACAGAGAAACTCCTGTGACAATCTGTAAGTTCTCAAAAGATAATGATGATGATGTACCTCTTCTTATAATAATCATCATCATCAGCTTATTTGGCTCACAAACACTCGTTCTTCGACCAATTAACAATAGTCGGCTATTCAAATTCCATCAATAGAAAGTTCTTTAAATACACAGATTTTCACAAATTGTTTATCTACCTTCAAACAACGGTTGTTAAGCAATATCATATTCACCGCGCTGGCTCATTTGCGGTTGATGTATTCACATAACCATTCAACGTCGTCTCCAGAAGTTTGCATGCCTCATCATCTTTTCCATTACCTAAAAACGAAATAAAGTAGTAAAAGCTGATTAAGTAGAAGTCCAATACAATAAGGAAAACAGGCTAATGATTGCATTATCCACAGCTTGCAACTGCGATCCGTCCGGCTCGATCGGGTCAACGTGCGACGACGCTGGCGTGTGCCACTGCAAGCCTAACTTTGACGGCGGCAAGTGCGACCACTGCCGGGAGTCCTTCTACAACTACCCCGCCTGCGAGGAGTGCAACTGCGACCCGCGTGGAGTCGTCGCTAGCTTCGCAGGTAACTATACCACCAGACATCTACCTGCAAGCCAAACTTCGACGGCGCCAAGTGCGACCACTGTCGGGAGACCTTCTACAACTACCCCGCCTGCGAGGAGTGCAACCGTGATCCACGTGGAGTCCTCGCTAGCACAGTAAATACATAACAGTAGGTTATCTAAGGCCGCCCGCCGAGTTATTAGCCTACTCTTACGTTGATCCCCAGGGATGTCACTTTTACTTTTAGTTAATATTTTATAACAAGCAGCACTTGATCTAAATTTATGCAATAAAAAGCATATTATGATTGAATATTTTACCAATTTATAAATTTAGTAAAAATAAAAAGCCTTTATTCACACATAAGACAATAGAAAAAAAAATTCAATAGTAATTTGCAATATTAATTATTGTGAAATTGCCCTTATTACACTATACGCGACAAATACGTTTACCTAAACGATGTTTCGTACTCAATCCTCTGTTTTATAGTAAAACTAGACTTCTTAAAATAAACTTTAGCTCTAAACATAGTATTCAGGTAGTAAATTTGGGAATACATTTGTATGGAAAAATGCGACTCGGCTATGCTCTTAATAAAGCAAATAAACTGTGAAATAAACAATACAATACCACATTTTCTAATAAGATTTAAGTATAAGTAGGTACTTACATTTCTGGTTCAGTAGGAACTATGAAGAATGATAAGTCCGGTTTTGCGAAATCGTTATTGAGGCACCCGAAAACACTACAATATTTTTTCCCCTTTTTGAAGTCATGATACTCGTAATAATTAATAATATGGTAAGTGGCCGGCGAGAGTTGACGAATGCGAGCGGTCATGTAACGTACGCACGTGCTCACATTTGCGCTGCACAGCCCGTACTGCCGCTACCTTATTCCCCCATATAATATGCTAGAGTGTGCGTGAAATCGCGTGCCACGGCGCGCGGCGCGCACGCACACATTCAAACCGAGAGCGGCACGTTTGTATGAACATATTTTACTGTATGTTATACTGTGTCGCTAGCTTCGCATGTATTGCATAATCGTGTCAATAAAGAAACCGTTCTGGGGGTACGTGACCTCTCGCTTGCATTACTACATGAGTCCAAGCAAGAGAAGAATTTGCTAACGCTCCGAACATTTTGCAGCCCCGTCATTCAGGGCACCAAAGAGTCCAACATTGGTGAGATGCCCAGTTAGCATACCACACGACTAATGACTAAACACAGTGAATAGTTGAGAACCTTTGAAGCATAAATAAGCTTAACATGTTCTCAACTATCCACTGTGTAGCTATAAAGCTAAAGGCAGTCCAAGATATGGCTCCTGACCACCTAAGTCTCTAAAATGAATTTCAGAGATGATTGGAGTAGGCAACGATTTAATATCTTAGTATTAATTTAGTTGAAAATAAAAATACTAATTCATTTTTACTGGTGTACATGCATCGACTTTTATTTTTCCTTTTTAATGTGTACTACATGTCACTTACCTATAATATGACTGATGACAATAAAATTGTATTGTTTCAAGGTTGTGGATCGGTGCCGGCCGGAGAGCTTTGCCAGTGCAAGGGCCGCGTCCAGGGTCGCATCTGCAACGACTGCAAGCCTCTCTTCTGGAACCTTCAGGAGTACAACCCTTACGGATGCGAAGGTACGTAAACCCTTAATTAATTACCGACATTACTCAATCCCACTTCGAGATCCAATGATTTAACTATTAGGTATAAGTATATTTAATGACACGTCTTCATTCTCATATTTGAAGAATTATATATTCTCATTGTAATTTGAGGTATTGAAGAAAGAACCTTTAGAAGGCACTTCACCCTTATAAATGTCAGCAGGCATACATAACGACTGATTTCTATTTTTTTGTATATAGAATGCAAGTGCCACCTAGCGGGCACACTGGGCGGGCTAGGTGCCTGCGACACACGCAGCGGGCAGTGCACGTGCAAGGCGCACGTGGCTTCCCGCGCCTGCGACCACTGCGCTGACGGCTTCTACCGCTTGCAATCCGGCAACCTATTCGGATGCACCCGTAAGTATATTATAAACCAATACCTTCCCTTCACCTGGTACACAGCTCATTTAAAAAGCACTGCGTTTGCTGGCACTAGAATACTCTAACAAGAAATGGTGACAGATAGAGTAATGATTTTGATTTGCGCTCGCATAAAACGTAGTCAGTCATTCGAGCCCTCTACCATTAAATACATTTGAAGGGAAGATATTTGTATAATATATTTCTTTATTTGCGGTTTTGCCCGCGTGATATTTTGGTTTCTATGCAATCCCATAGACAGGCACCTGTAAACAAGTCGATAGATACAAAAACCAAGCCAATATCTCCCTGTGTAGCTGAGCGAAAGACTTATAAACGTACCATCAAACACACTTTTTAATTTATGATATAAAGGTATCTCTAGGATATTAATACATCCATGGGGTTGTTCCATCTTTTTAGCGTACCTTAAACACTTTTTTTTATTTATCTAATCTATTTTTATCATAAACTAAGAAAACATTGTGTATAGCTTGCGACTGCGACGTGGGCGGTTCGATCGACAACACGTGCGACAAGCTGACCGGGCAGTGTCGCTGCCACTCGCGCGTCGAGGGCCGCCGCTGCGATCGCCCCATCCGCGCGCACTACTTTCCCACGCTGCACCAGTTCAAATACGAGGTGGAGGATGGAGTCACCCAGTCCGGCCCTGTGCGCTACAGGAACTCTGAGGAAGTCTTCCCGGAGTACTCGTGGAAGGGATACGTCGTCTTCTCTATACTACAGGTAAAAGATCTACAAGACTAATGCCCCATCCAAATTATCGCGAGGCGCCTCGGCGACGCCCTCGGGCGAGGCGCGGAAGCGCGGAGGAAAGATAAGGCGACAACACCGCACTGTCCATTCTTACGCACTCGCTTTCCTTAGGTCGTCTCGTGAAGATTGTGGTTGGGGTATAAGAGGTGTTCATTAGGCTAAATATTATTCCTTATTGTTCCTAATCAATTAGCATCCATTAAAGAGCTTATTCTGTACATCAAAACTAACAACTTTTGTTATGTGACATTTGTAAAAACTCAAAAAAATCAGCTGTTCCCTGCATTTTGTCGAGGGTGAACGATAATTTTCTATGAAATAACAACTTTTTTTCTGAGATTTGACAAAAGTTGTTGAACTATAGTTGTTAGTTTTGATGTACAGAATAAGCCCGTAAAAGGATGCAATTTGATTAGAAATAACCCTGTATATTTATATTCAGCACATTAGTGATGGCAACATGCTAAGCTCCGCAGGCTACTCACTGGTATTGGTCCAATCAACCTTCATGTGTCGACAAATCTTGTCTTGTGGTTTAGACTTTTACACTATTTGCGCTTTCGGGGGACAGTTGCTTTTATTTTTTTAATTAATTAGTGTTAATTAATAAAATCGCTCAAAACGATCTACTTAATAATTTAACCTCCCTTAAAGATCAAGCTCGTCTTTTAGCATCTGCAAAGCGAGAGTCAGGGTTTTGGCTTCAGGCGCTACCTTCAGCCAATATTGGTACCCTACTCGACAACAATACTTTTGCTCTCTCCATCAGCCTCAGAATTGGATCTAACACAAACGAGCCCCACATATGCCACTGCGGTGCATCTGTGGACCGACTAGGTCACCACGGACTTTCTTGTCGCCGAAGCGCTGGTCGACAGTCTCGCCACGCCTCATTGAACGACGTCATCCGCAGGGCTCTTGCTACTGTCAACTTGCCGGCCATATTGGAGCCGAACGGTATTGCACGTAATGATGGTAAGAGACCCGAAGGTATGACGTTAGTTCCATGGAGTCGTGGCAGACCGCTTGTGTGGGATGCTACCTGCGTCGATACGTTGGCGGTATCTCACATACCTTCCACCTCTAAATCGGCAGGCGCGGCGGCGACAACGGCCGAAAACCACAAAAGGCAGAAATATGAATCGCTCGGCGATGGATACATGTTTATGCCTTTTGGAGTAGAAACTTTAGGTCCGTGGGATCCTAGTGCCTGGCGCTTGTATAGAGATCTACGAGTATCAAAAAAATTAATAGAAAGAGCAAATTACCCAAGGGCTGGTGCTTACTTCGGTCAAAGACTTAGCCTTGCTATCCAACGGGGTAATGTCACCAGCCTCGTAGGTACTTTGCCCGCGGACAGCGACCTCAAAGCAGTTTTTTATTTATAATGTAAATATACCTATACCCTATAAAAAGTAATTGTTTTAGATATAACTTTTGTTGTTTTTTAAGATTTATCGAATACATATTATTGTAAATATACTATATATTAGTGTTTCACATATCATGACTTTGTATTTCAGCTGATAATAAATAAATTAATGACTGTAGATAATTAAATTAAACCCTAATTTAATTAAAAAAATAACAACTGGCACCCGCACCATACTACAGCGCATTAGGTATTGTGGTCCATGGATGTAGCTAATATAAGTTGATGTAAGGTAAAATTAAATAGTTTTTCCAGGAAACATTTAGTCAGTCTAACATTATAAAAAGGCTGTACTCAAACTACAGTAATATGTTTTGTCACAAATATTTCAAAACAAAGACCGAAATATGTACTCCTACTGTACCGGCCTTTTTAATAGTCCACTGTAAGACGTAGACGTACCCACGAAGGGTGATTGGGCCATATCCGCGACGCTGGCCCAGTGCAGGTTGGAAGGTTAACATACGCCATCGAATTTCTTCCAAGGACGTATGCAGGTTGCCTCACGATGTTTTTCCTCTCCGAAAAGCCAGTGGTGTGAACTCGGTACACCAATAAATATATAAATACGGACTAATTTTGTTCTTCCAAGTTCAAAAACTGCACAATTAACTCTGTTTTGTTCCCAGAATGAAGTGATCAACATAGTGCAGGTGCCCAAGTCGTCCCTCTACCGAATGGTGGTGAAGTACGCCAACCCCCTCCAAGACCCCGTTACCGCCACTATCGTCATCACGCCTGAAAGCGTCGTCGACACTCAACAGAAGTAATAACACCTTGTTTTAATTATTGCACTAAGCTAAACTCAACTGACTTCAAAAAAGGAGGTTCTTAACCCGAATGTATAGTTTTTGTTTAAGCCGAATCGCACGAGTCGGCGGATGTGAAGTTAGCTAAAAGCTGCGCAATATCCAATGGACGCGTAGCTTTATATGAGCTTTGGTCAGGATTGGATAAGGCGCAGCTTGTAGCTAGCTTCACGTCCGCTGACTTGTATGATAATCGTGTTACAGGCCACACGATTATTCCGCCAATTATGAAGCAACTTTGATCACTGTTTTTTTGACCGACGAACCGGAGGAGGTACTCAATTCGACGCGTTTTTTTTCAATGTATAACCACGCATAATTTTTTCATAGTAGTCCGATTTCAATAATATTTTTTTTTTTTTTTTTGGAAAGAGTATACTTCAAAATTTAAATTTTATCGAAATCTGCTGAGCTACTTTTGATAAATCAACAATAATGTGAAAAATGCCACTTCGATCCGTGCGATGAAGTCGATCATGCTATTTTATTCCAAAAAATAATCTTGTTGTTTGGTATATTATATTTCAGGGAAGGTTTCATTTAGACTTTATTTTTATCGGTTTCTTAGTGAAAAATCAACATACAGAAAGCGTGTTTTTAGTATTTTATTTTATTTTATTAATTAGTCCGCCTACACTATGTACATCAACACATACACAATAAAAAGCTTAGCATAGTAAACACACAGAGTCAAATGTCACAGTAATTACAGGCGAAGACAACTTGCAAAAATAGCTAAACGAAAAACATTAATTTAAAAAAAAACCTAATTACAAATTTGAAAGAAAGAAAAGAAAGAAAATAATTGAAACATAAGAATAAAATAATAATGTCAAAAGTAAACAAAAACAATTATAATTGAAAAACTAAAAATTGTGAAATCATTAGGTACGTGTTCAGATAGTCAGAGACTTTAGAGCAGTTTTGAAGTGGTGGATGCTGTCACCAAATATGTCAATATCAGTTTTCTTTGATGTAGTGTTGTATTGACCCGACAACCTAGCAATGGGAGAATTGAGGACCAAGTTGGAACGAGAACCAGCACATGAAAATATATTAAAACGCGATACTCTGGGCATAGTTCGTGGAATAGTCAGGGATAGCTCGAAAAGTAAGTCTGGAGTATTCAAAACACCATTAGCGAGTTTATAAAGGAATAAAAGGTCAAGTGTATGTCTACGATGTGAGAGTGTTTCCATTTTGAAGTGTTTCAGTCTTGCCTCATAACTCTTGAGATTCTTCCCGAGATAACAAGAGTAAGTTAAATGCCACAGGAACCTTTTTTGTACGCTTTCCAATCTCTTTTTATGAATATCATAGAAAGGATTCCATACCACGCTACAGTATTCCAAGCCGCTTCGCACTAAAGAGTTGTATAACATTATTTTAGTGCTCGGTGACTTAAAGCCCCGACAATTCCGCAGTACGAAACCAAGACATTGAAACCCTTTGGAAGCAATATTATCAAAGTGCAGATGAAATCGCAGTTTGCTATCCAGCGTTACGCCCAAGTCCTTAATGCGATCAACGTTAGAAAGTGCAACATTTTTAATCAAAAATTGTGGTTGATCCATAATTTTGGTTTTCCTAGTAAAACGCATAGCGTAGCATTTCGACACGTTAAGACTCATTTTGTTTGCATCGCACCATGCATCCAAACGATTGATATCTTCTTGTATCAAATCCATATCATTACTCGAGTTCATAATGCGGAAGAATTTCAAATCATCGGCGAAGAGGAGAAACTTAGTATGTTTGAAGCACTGGTCTATGTCGTTGATGAAACAGTTGAAAAACTCAGGTCCAAAATGAGAACCCTGTGGCACACCCGAGCTTGCCTCAAATGGATCCGAAAAATCACCATTGACAACCACAACAGAAGATCTGTTGCCAAGATATGATTCACACCAAGTCAATAGGGGGCCTGCGATACCGTTCTTAGCGAACGATTGTTTAAACTATATTTATTTTTCACTTTTTAGTAATCGTAAGTCGTTGATAGATGTGCAAAGTTTAAAGAAAATCTGATTGCTGATAGTAGGGCAAAATCCAACTCAAAGGGGTTGGTTGGTTGCAAACAAACATACAGGTACATAAACCAAGTAGAAACGACAAAACTACAAAAGAGCAGTAAATTGAGTTATACCGCAAGACGTCAGAAAAATTATCATGTCGCTAAAAAATACAAATAGTACTAGATATGACGGGATTTGTACAGAAATTCTCAAGCATGTAGCAGGCACAGTCTCGCATATTCTAAGCCGCATTGTAAAAATGCGTATTTCAAATGGCATTTTTCCTGAACGGCTTAAATAAACAGTAATTAAGCCGCTGTTTAAAAAGAATGATAAACGCGATATGTATTGTTACAGGCCAATAGCCTTAGTTCCCGTACTCTCTAAGGTGTTTGAGATGGTTATATATAACAGTATATATAATTTCTTTGAGCATAACAACTCATTTGCAAAGAGTCAAGTTGGATTTAGGAAAAAGAAAACTATAAATCAAGCTATTTATACTTTTTTGAAAACAGTCCTGAACAGCTTGGATAAAAAAGTACCTGCCTGTGCGCTTTATATGGATCTAACTAAGGCATTTAGTTATGTAGATCACGCTGTACTGTTAAAAAAACTACACAAATATGGTATCAGAGGCAATGTGTACAATTTTATAAAATCATATTTATCTAGTAGATAACAATGCACCCAAGTATGTAGAGTCTACCCGAAGCTAAAAAAAGAAGTTGTTTAGACGTCAGATTGCAAATCGGTTAAGTGTGGCGTACCGCAAGGAAGCGTACTGGGTCCGCTTTTATTCATCATTTACATAAATGATCTCCCCAAGATTAATACGCATCCTACAATTTTGTTTGCGGACGACAGTACTGTGCTGTTCACAGGAAAAGACAGTTTAGAAATTCAAAATGAAATAAACAGTACATTGAATAACATAATCGAGTGGTTGAATTGCACTATTTAAAAATTAATCTTACTAAAACATACATAATGACATATAGAAATAAAATTAATAAATTGAATAATTTGGACATTATTTACTCAGGACATCAAATAGAACATATTGACTCTATAAAGCAATTTACAGTCACAACGTCATAAACAAAAATTGGCAATGCCTTTTAATCAAACAGCATTACTAAACAGTAGTGTTATATGTATGCTTCCTCTAATTTATAATCATCTACCCAGAACTTTAATTGAGATAAAATCGACTCACGTCTTCAAATATAAACTTAAATGTTTTCTACAAGAGAAAGCTTATTATGATGTTGACGAATACTTGAACGGCAGATTTTAATTTTTAATCATTGACTTACCTATTAGTTTTTGACAAGAATCCCAAATTGACATTACATTATTTTATTACTAACATTGTGAATGAGAATGTTATCTTTGACATGCTTTAGGCTAAAGATATAATCAAATTGTTTAACTGTATTTTGTGCAGATACCTACTATGTGAACTCGTTTTATATACAATCAATTTGTTAGTACTACCTTTTGAAAATGTATTATGTGTTTAATGATTTCTTTGCATGCCGAAAGGTCGGATATGGCGGCTCTTTTTTATTTTCTTTGTAAGATCTCAGTTGTACCCATATGCGCAAGAATAAATTATTTATGATTTATATATGATTTAGGTGAAACTAATAAAAGCGTTTAAAAATGGCTTCGATTCAAACGAAGCATTCTAATTTTGAACGTAGTTTGCAATGGTCGCACCATTTTGGCGAGAAACAATTATTTACATGAGTAATATTTTTGTGTCTCAGATTCAGCGTATATTTGCGCCCGACTGTCAAGCCGCAGCTGGTGACTGTGGCAGGAGACAAGGGTAATGCACCTTCACCTTTTGTCATGAATCCTGGCAACTGGACTATCACTATTAAGACCACGAAGGAAATCATGATCGTAAGTGAATTCAATATCTCTGTGAAATACACTGTATTATTTGCCCTTAAAATAATTATAATTTATTCGTAGCGACGAGAATAGCTGCTAAATAAACTATATAAACTAATCTTCAACGAGATTAGTTTTATAAAGTTTATTTAGCAGCATATTTTAGTAGCTATTCTCGTGAAATACAAGTCCTTGAAAAAAATCCACTTTAAGTTACTGTTCCAGTAAAAATGTATTTTTTTTATATTCAGTTCAAATCTAGATCCATTTAAAAACGATGCTGAAAGTTCTAATCTAAAAGCCCACTGCCAGCAGGCACAGTTCCCAAAATGCTGGCCTCATTGCCACGTTGGAAGGCATTACTGATTCTCTGCGCAAAGCAGAGGCCTGCATTTTGATCCCGTGTTGCGTTGACCAATCGTGATGATAAATCTTTAATTATAAATTGAATTCTGTATCTTTGTGTCAGGATTACTTCGTGCTCATACCCGAAGCGTACTACGAGGCGACCGTACTAACGAAGCTGGTGGACAAGCCTTGTGTGTTCGGCGATACGTCCTTGTGCCGGCATTTCGCGTACCCAAGCCTGTCGGGATACTCTACTGCGGGGGTAAATGAGCTCGCCACGACTGTCACTCAGTATGTCGACAACCCAGTGGTGAGTAAACTGCTCTTAAGGTGTATCTAAAATCTAAAAAAATGTGCTCGATGACATGAAAGTAGCGCTTTTTTTTGCGTACTATCGAGAAAAATTATAACTTTCCCTCGTAACTTCTTAGACCTCAACGTCTGCAAATGAGACTTGCTTAGTTTTAATATTTGAGATTAAACGTGGAAAAATTTGATATTGACTCACATGTTACTTTTGTTACAGCAACTTAGCGAAATCAAGGCAGAACAAAATACAATTCCACTTCTGAGCAGCGATCAAAGCGAGCTCGAATACAACATGAAAATCGACCCACCCGGGCGCTACGTCTTAGTCTTGGAATACGTTACACCAGTCGCTGGAGATATATCTATTCAGTACGACAATACCACTGAATCAGATGACTCAGTCCGGGGGCTCGTGTTGGTGAATTTCCGCTCTGGAGATCGAAGTGGCATCAATGCAGTGGCCAATTTAAATGAATGCCCATATACAACACCTTGCCGGCAGGTTGTCGTCGATCCGATGGCCAAGATTGAGTTTGTTAATGTCCAAGATCCGAATAACTACGTCCATTTAACGGTGAGTATATTATTGAAGATACACATATAATTTCGGCAATATCACGAAATATGACATATGAGATTTTCTGTGACAAAATATTATTGAAAGACTTAATTTCAGGCTGACGCAGGAACGCTAGCTGGAATCAAGTCGATCGTGGCGATCCCTGAAGCCCGTTGGCACCTCGATTACATCACACCAAAACCATACTGTTTGCGCCGAGGCGGAAAGTGCGAACCGGCAATCTTCAGCCCTGTTATCAATTCGAAGAAGGTAATTATTGTTGCCATAGGAAAATCTATCTGTGCATTTAATTGTATTGTTATGTTTCCGTCTTCCCCGTAAAATTAACCTGTACATGGTTTCCTGAAACCTGACGTAATCCATGCTGTATTCTAAAAACCATAATTTATAAAAAAAAAATACCATTTGAATCTACTTATAGTTATTTATTTACGCAAAACACATGTACATTAGAACACAAATAGTTTTAATAGCATAAAGGTATACCCTGTTTGATAGGGTAGGGCATAATTTTATACTAGGTAATTGTACCAGACAGTGTAAACAGAAAAAAAACAACGTAATCGGAGATAGAATCTTACACGGACTAGTCGTTACATTACAAGAAAATATTTATCCAACCTTAATTATTACGGCTTTTTTATAATTACGGAATACAGATTTTATCAACATAATGTCAATGTATTTATTCTATCATCACACTATCTCTATCTCTATGTATACTATTAAAGTAAAAGTAAGTAAGTTCGTATAGGCCGGGTGGCTAGCCCTGGTGTCAGAGTTTTTAGGCCGCCTGAAGGCCTCTGACATGGCTAAACGGTTAAAACAACCGGGACCTACAATTTAACGTGTCATCCGAGCCACGGTAGCGCTCAGTTGGAAAATGCCACCCGCGGTCACCCATCCAAATACTGACCGTGCGGAACGTTGCTTAATTTCGGTGATCGCTGACAAACACCTAGTCAAACTACGCTACGAGCGCTACTATTATACTATTCAAGTACCCTGAATTTATATTAGCGGTTATTATTTACATGTAAACTAACTCATCGCTAGCTCTTAATTTCCTTAATATTACATTTTCTTCCAGCTGACTAAATCTGAAATGCCTATGAGTATTTCAATAAGAATGTTTTATTACAGTTAGAGGTGGAGTCAGGCGCGGGCGGCAGCAGAGACCTCCGTCCCCCGATCCTCGACAATAACACCGCGGTGGTGTACCTGACTCCTTCCGATAATGTGACGATGGAGGGGAAGGTGCCCGCTCCTGGGAACTACCTGCTTGTACTGCATTATTACCAGCCCGATTTGCCTGGTAAGATATTATTATAACTTTACTTATTAATCGCACAGTAACTTTGGAGTAGTTATACCGTCGCTTGATTTTTTTCTTTAAATAAAATAAAATGAAGTTGTTTATTCAACAGACAATTTCCACTATAAATTACATTGATTAAATTAAAATTACTAACAATTAAATTACAATATGTGTACATGGTTATTTCTAATCAATTAGCATTTGTTCTGCGACTTTTGTAGAAATTTAAAAAAAAAATTGGTGTTCCATACAATAATATCGTTCATCCGCGACCAAGTGTATGGAACAGTTGATTTTATTTTTGAGTTTTGACAAAAGTTGCAGAACAAAAGTTGTTAAATGTGATGTAAAGCCCACACATAAGCCCCTAAAAGAATGCTAATTGATTAGAAATAACACTGTATATATTAAAATGTCACTAAAAAAAACTAAATATCGTGAGCGTGGTACGCTCTCCACGTTCGATTCAGGGTACTGGAATACCACTCTCTCGCAGCCAAAACCAGGGAGTTGGAGGAGCGGTACAATTTTTAATTCACTTGTAAAAGATAAAAGACGGACTTTCTAGGGCAAGTGCAAGTTTGGAGTATCTATTACTACTCCAAAGTTTATACGGAGATACGAGGTCTCGATCTGAATTTTTTTAGATAGTGTTCGATGGATCGCTCCCGGTGTGTATAAGTCGACGGACATTTAAGTGATCACAAGGTTATATTTTAGGGTGAATCTTATTTCTTATCTATGTAAATGACTTCTGTTGCCTTAATTTTCCAAATCGCAATATTTTCACGTACACTATCTATGTTTACTAAAAATGTGACCGATATAATTTTGCCAAACAGTGCATACCATCATGTAGCTTGATATTTTAACAAAAATGCTATGTTAAATTACTCAAGCTTTATTTTTTTTTCTATCAAAACACGCGTCTTCCCAAAATAGTGCCGCGCGTGCCCTCCCGCTGCGAAACAATGTTACTTTATTTGCGTCCCAAAAGGACAAAAACGCTTTGCACATAAGTTACAAAATAGTATAAAAAGTCGAAGACGGTTATAAATAAGTGGTTGGATAGACATATGGAGCCAACAATGTCTTACATTTACCAAGACCGGCTTACAACCATAAACACTGCTGAAGATAAAAGGATCACACAATTGTTTTAAAGAACTTAGTAAAAACTTAAGGAAGTGACACTAAATATTGTCTTCATATAAATAAAACACGTGCAGTATAAATTACATTTTGCCCAAATTTCGTTTTAGACTAGTGGTACAACATCTTGTACCTGGTCGACAACCGATAAGAAGATTATCAAACACATTGTAAATCATCATATTATATAGGTGCATATTAAATGACGCTTCTTATAACAAAATTAGCAACTGAAAAAACTTTCTAAGTCCCAGTTCCTTATTCTTTCTAAAAGATAGTGGTTCATGCAGAAGAATAGAACGATGTCCAGTCCCTAGCACAAAAACTAGATTCAAACAAAGAAAGTATGAAGTTATTGTTCCACTCTTATATAATAAAATAAGCAAAACGCATAAAATTAGAAAACACAGCAATAATGAGGTTAAGAAAATTGTATTGTCGTGGCTTTACATTAGTTAAATAAACACACATACATGCATATCAAACACACACACACACACACACACACACACACACACACACACACACACGCACACACACACACATACAAACACACACACACATATTATCGTGCACAATAAATTGATGTTTTGGGTTGTTATATTGTGTAGTTCATTCGGGGCATGATGTAATTTGTAGTTTATATTATAAACTTTTTTTTTAATGTTTTCGATAAATAGCCTAAATTGTTTTTCTAAATTTTCTTTTGTTTTGTATAACTTTTTAGTGCTGCAAATTGTATTACGGGAGAAGCCATTGGTTCT
Source organism: Hypomecis punctinalis (assembly GCA_949316475.1). NCBI lineage: Eukaryota > Metazoa > Arthropoda > Insecta > Lepidoptera > Geometridae > Hypomecis > Hypomecis punctinalis. The sequence continues at coordinate 1,215,198 of OX438794.1, read as the reverse complement.
GAGATACAGTTCTAAGCTAGTTCAGAGTCAATTGACAATGTGTATATGGTAAATAGTGTTTGAAAGCAAATAAAGTTTTTATTTATTTATGTATTATAGAAAATGCAAAATTTTTATTATTAATTTATTTTTAAAAGCCTTTTATTTTCCTTAATAAAAATTTAAACATTTTTGATCTTACTCTGCTTAATTAATTTAATTCTAACATGCAAACTAAAAATTAAGTATATTATAAAAACTAAATTAAATGTAAGTGGCAAATATTAAGGACCTCTCAACAAGGTAACAAGTCAACATAAAAATCAACAGCTTAAAGTAAACGTCTCTACGATAGTAATCATTGTTCAAAACCACTAGGGCCTTTTTAACGATATAGGTACTTATCATGGCCCGATTTAAATCACTTAATCTAAAAACAATATCAAAACAAAGATATTTAAATGCGTAAAATTAAACCTAACATATGAGTCCCATTTATAATCAATCTCTTACAGTGGCGTTTTTTGACATACCTAATTTGACGGTGGGCCATCTTAAGCATAGTAAAACTTAATCTTACATCAAATCGAAAATTTTTAAGCCAAATCAAGAATAATCATTATTTCTTCTGATATTCTAACAATTCTACAAAGTAAAGACATGAAAAATATTACATATTAACAAAATCTGAAAATTTGTAGTCCTTATTAAGAGTATAAAAATAAAGTAAATTTACATCAAGAAATAACCAAAGCTCAATAGGCGTTCTGATCATACGGATTCTTCTCTATATCATTCTTAGTTAGCCCGACACGTTCTTGATGATATTACTCACAAATATTTAACACAGTTGCTCATATCGGCGATTCGATATTTGGGGCTTTATGTGGTGTGCCTTTATCAAAATTTTACCTGGCAGCAACAACAACTTCTATACACATACATGCATATCAAACACACACACACACACACACACACACACACACACACACACACACACACACACACACACACACACACACACACACACGCACGTGTAGCGCTGCAAACCTTGACTCTCATGAGATCTCGTGTATTGCAGCGTTACACACACTTACCACTAGGGTAAAGGAAAATTGCGTAAAGTACAGCGCATTGGAAGAGAACTCTTTAGATTTTGAAAGCATTATTCCGCCAACAAGGCAGAATAAACCAAATTCTAAAAAAACAGACGATTCGGTTACCATTAAAATAGTAGAGAGCAAAATTAGTGATGGCGATATCAAAGGCGCCGCACGAGTCCTGTTCTCCAGCGACACTATTGCCCCCCACACACCCGATATGGTCCAGTCACTCCGTGACAAGCATCCGCCGGCAGCATGTCTCCACCTGCCTGAGCCACCACACCCTGATGACGTTGTCATTGAAGTGTCAGCTCAGGAGATTGCAGCGGCCGTTTCTTCTTTTCGGAGCGGCTCAGCCGGAGGCCTAGATGGTCTCTCGCCTCAACATCTAAAAGATCTTCTATCTTTTAGCTCTGGTGAGGTGGCTGAGTCTCTCTTGAGAGAATTAACGGGTTTGGCAAATCTCATGTTATCTGGGCAGGTCAATGATGACGTTATCGAAGTCTTGTATGGCGCTAACCTATGCGCACTTGTCAAAAAAGATGGTGGCATCAGACCTATTGCTGTTGGCACCACATATCGTCGTCTCGCAGCCAAAGCCGGTTGTGGAAAAAAGGTTGCTCTTTTGAGTAGCCTTTTTCAACCAATACAGCTTGGCTTTGGTTCGCGGGGTGGATGTGAGGCTGCTGTTCATTCGCTTCGTATTTTTCTCGGTCAAAATTGTGGAGAGGTGTTGCTTAAGGTGGATGTCAAAAATGCTTTCAATTCGGTTAATCGAGACGCCTTGTTGGCACAGGTCAAAGACAAAATTCCCGATCTTTTCAATTTTCTTTGGCAATGCTACGGCAAACCCACTAAATTAATTTACAAAAATGATGTTTTGCTATCTTCCGTTGGCTGTCAACAAGGTGACCCTCTCGGACCAGCCATTTTCAGCCTGGCCATTCATCCAATTGTTCAACGTCTCCAATCTAAACTCAACTTTTGGTATCTGGATGACGGGACTTTGGGTGGCGATGCGAGCACAGTCCTACGTGATTTGGAAATTCTTATTGACGAGTTTCGTCAAATTGGTTTGGAGCTAAATTTTTCCAAATGCGAACTTTTCGTTTGCGACTCATGTCCGGATGAAGATTTGATACTTAACAAATTTAATGATTTGGCACCTAACATCAAATCGGTAGACAAGTGTTCTCTTCGCCTTCTAGGTTCGCCGATATTAGATGAGTCTTTTCCGCCTTTCGTTCAAGAAAAAATTCAAAATTTTTTGAGTGCCTCTGATAGGCTACTCAAAATTAACGCCCACATGGCTTTTACCATTATAAGATGTTGTCTGTTTGTTCCAAAATTTATGTACGCTTTACGATGTAGTCCATTGTGGAAACACAATGAGCTCCTTTTGAGCTTAGACGATGTTGTAAAGCAGTCCCTAGTATCGGTTTTGAATATTGACATGAGTGAAAGGGCGTGGCTACAAGCCTCCTTGCCTGTTAGGCTTGGAGGGTTAGGGGTCCGCCAAATCTCAAGTGTTGTTTTACCAGCTTTCTTGTCCTCCATTCATAGTACTCAGAACTTGATTGAAAAAATCCTCGCACCTTCTTTAGGCCATTCTGGCGTAGATGTAGCTCATTTGAATGAGGCAACGAATGCTTGAAGGGTCGCTTGCCCAAATACCGAGCTTCCAAAGACTTTATCGTCGCAGAGACTGTGGGATCGGCCGATCTGCGAACTAGCACGGAAATCTCTTCTAGACACGTGTCCTAGCGTCGCGGATCGCGCTCGTATTCTTGCAGTCTCTGTATGGGAGTCCGGTCTTTGGTTGCAAGCATTGCCCTCTTTCACTACTGGTAACCTTTTAGACCCAACTGCATTTCGTCTAGCTGTCAGCTTACGCTTGGGTGCAAGGTGTTGTGAAGCCCATCGCTGTCAGTGTGGTACTGCAGTTGACCAGTTTGGTCACCACGGTCTCTCATGCTCAAGAAGCGCTGGTCGGATTGGACGCCACGCCAGCCTTAACGATGTCATACGCAGGGCTTTTGTCACCGCCAATATCGCAGCCGTACTCGAACCGAGTGGGTTGGCGCGTGGTGATGGCAAAAGGCCTGACGGCATGACGCTGGTCCCATGGAAGTGTGGACGGCCCTTAGTATGGGACGCAACTTGCGTCGATACTTTGGCACCGTCACATCTTCCTGAGACTCAGAGTAGGGCTGGAGCGGCGGCCAATTCGGCTGAGCAGCACAAGCGGCGCAAATATGCTAACCTCGGGAGTGGTTACATATTTGAGCCATTTGGAGTTGAGACTTTGGGTCCGTGGGGGCCGGGAGCTCATCTTGTTTTCAAAAGTCTTTCTGAGCGTCTGGTGGACGCGACGCGTGACCAAAATGCTGGTGTTTATTTGGCTCAACGTATAAGCATTGCCATTCAGCGTGGCAATGCTGCCAGCATGCTGGGCACGCTGCCAACTGGCAGTGGGCTTGAGCACTTGGATTATCTTTAGACCTTCAAGGGTCTGTGGATGATCCAATTGCTTTCTATGTAGTAGTAGTGTAGTATTGTCATTATATTTAAAAAAAAAAAACTTGTTAAAAAACAACTTCTATTAAATGGAAATCAATAAAGATTATACATAACACTTGCCTTTGAGGGTCTCCACAAATATTAAAGGTACATTTTGCTAAAAAATATATGTGAAAACATACGATTTTACTAAAGTAACACTAAAAAGTTTGTAAAAACGTCATACAATTCGTAAACCATTTACGACGTTTCTGACGACGAACTGTCACTCGCTACAAATATGGCCGCAATCTACTTCTGACATGTGGTTGCGCTTTTGTCTATGGCTGACGGAACATGGACGCAATATTTAAACTGGATTGCATTTTTAAAAGTGGGCCATGTTAGGACACATGACTATCTTTGGCGAAGGTACCATATTTAATTATATTTCAAGATGTAATACTTCAATACTTTTACGTATTTTGCCGGTTGCGCTCTTACCTTATTAAGTTTACGTAAATGAAACAGCTTTGATGATAATCAAAATCAAAACTTAGAATTATGCAAAAAATACTACCGAAAACAAGAGAACGGAAAAAAAGGTCATGAATTGGCTTTCTTTGAACTTTCTTGCGTTGAACATCCCTAAGACTAATTATATCACCCTCCTCTCAGATCCAATCGTCAACCAAGCCAAGACTCATTTTTAATCACCGCCCATACATGTGAAGATGTATCTCAAGCAAGCTGTGCTTGTGTTGCTTTAGCTAGAACAGATAATATTAGATATCTCGGAGTACAAATAGACTGTCTCCTCAATTGGCAACCCCAAATAGAAAACCTATCTTCACGAGCTGGGCACCTCGTATACGTTTTCAAAAAGCTTGGTTCTTCTGTCGATCTCAGAACTCTTAAACTGGTCTATTTCTCGCTGGCCTAATCCTTTCTGACATATTGTTGTACTGCGTGGGGAAGTACCTGTGCAGAAACACTCAAAAAGCTAGAGAGAGCTCAAAGAGCCATTCTAAAAGTAATGATTAAGAAACCCATTATATATCCCACACAGTCTGTTTAAGGACGCCAATGCATCGACTCATCTATCCATCCATCAACCATAACACACTGTTAGACATAGGCCTCCCCTGTGGATCTCCTATAGGACCGATTAGAAAGGACTTGCATCCAGCGTGATCCTGCGGTCTTAATGAAGTCATCCGTTCACCTTGTGAGTAGACGTCCTACGCTGCGCTTGCTGGTACGTGGTTTCCACTCGACTACTTCTCGACCCCATCTGTCATCGGTCGTCCGCGCTATGTGCCCTGCTCACTGCTATTTCAACTTGCCAAACTATTAGGCTATGTCGGTAACTTTAGTTCTTTTACGGATCTCCTCATTTCCTCATGTTTGACTGCCTCTGTGGCTCAGTGGTTAGTGAACCTGACTTCTGGATCAAAGAGTCGTGGGTTCGTTCCCCACCTAGAGCAAGCATTTTATGTGATTAACATTGGTGTTTTCTCTGTGTCTGGGTATTATTTAGGTACTCTCTATATAAGTATGTATTTAAAAATACGTATATGTAGTATATCAGTCTCTGGCAGCCATTTCACAAGCTTTGCTTAGTTTGGGGACAGAGACCACGTGTACGATGTCCCCCAATATTTATTTATTTCCGATTCGATTTCTCACATGAGAATGTAGGTAATCGGCAACAAACAGCTGCTATATGACCCAGACAAAGTCACTAAAAGACAAATAAGCATCGGTCCCATCTTACAAGTACCTCATAGAACCAAGTCCGCTAGCAGTATTTCTAGCTACATTTCTGTACTGTACTGTACCAGCCTTTTTAGTAGTCCACTGCAGGACGTAGGCCTACCCACGAAGGGTGATTGGGCCATATCCACCACGCGGGCCCAGTGCGGGTTGGTGGATTCACATACGCCATCGAATTTCTTCTACGGACGTATGCAGGTTGCCTCACGATGTTTTCCTTCACCGAAAAGCCTGTGGTGTGAAATTCCGTACATAAATTCCAAAGAACTCATTGGTACGGGACCGGGGATTCGAACCCACGACCTCACGATTGTAAGGCGGGTGTCACTACCTCTTGACCACCACGGCTTTTCTGTACATATAATTTAATAAATAAAATACTTAAGATTACGCTAGTCTCTTAGAATTAGAACACCATACAAACACCGTTAGGCAATTACGCCACACATACATACATAAATCAAATTATCTTATTAAAAATTTATTATTTTTTGGGAATAAGACTGTGAACGAAACTATGCATTCGAATGAAATTATCCTTGAAACATTATAATTTTATCTCAAATTCTTAGAAAACTTTGGACAAACACAAAAGAACTAAAAATATTATTTACAATAGCGATGTAGTTTATATATTTATAGGTATAAGTTCAAATAACTTTTATTTAAGTACTAGTTTTTACCCGCAGCTTCGCCCGCATGATATTTTGATGTTTGACGCAATGTCATTATATTTGATAGCCTAAGTGTTATTCTGATATATAAGCTATACTAGCTGACCCGGCCACGCGTTGCTGTGGCTATATAAATTAAAATTGCGACTATAATTTGAGATTTAAACTATCCTATCTCTCAAGTTGGATCGAACTGCACATGGTGTGCGAATTTTATTATAATCGGTTAAGTGGTTTAGGAGTCCATTGAGGACAAACATTGTGACACGAGATTTATATATATTAAGATTATTGATAAGTTTCATCTCAATACGTTCAGTAGTTTTTGCGTGAAAGAGTAACATACATCCATCCACCCTCACAAACTTTCGCGTTTATAATATTTTAGTAGGTTATCTATTCAGCATTTTTTTTGTTTTTATTTATTTATTAGATACGCGGCCTTGTTTGGTAAAAAATATAGTTTAATATAAAAATAAAAACGAAATTGTATTGCAATGTGTGCACATGCACTACCTCTACTGTCTACCGAATGTATCTCTCCTTCAGACTAGACAGGTAAGATATCATTTATTTGAGCTACGCACATGAGTTCGCGCCGTCGACGTGTGTCCTTAACATCTATTCTTTCACTCTCAGAAAAGTTAAATCTTCCGTTGAAGCATGGTCTTACACACACACACACACACATACACACATACCAGCATATTTTTATTTTATTTAAATAGATAGGTACACCAACAGTGAACAAATTCAATACAAACTTAAATATTACATTGGTAGGTAGATAAACAACATTCCGGTATAATTACTTTTAATAGGTGTATAGCATTTTTATAGTGGTTAGAAATATTTAGTTGGTACAAACCCCAATACCAATTTAGATACATAAAAAACATGATAAGTTATTGAAAATCAAACATTAAAGGTCTCGGGTTAGAGACTAAGTATCTAATTTTTGAAAGCGTTGAGAGAATCATTAAATAAATATCAAGATCATCCAAAGTAGTATTGAAATCATTATAAGTACGACACAATCTTTGTGGGGCTTCTTAGGCTGCAATGCACCAAATTACTTCAACGATAATCTAACCTTAACCAATAATCTCTGGTAACAACAAATATTTTTGACGTAACCTGACATTTTAACGACAACTAATCCCAGGAGTGAAATCTCTGGTGACGTCTAATGGCAAAGATTTTATGCATGGTTAGGGTTTAGTTATCATTAAAGTAGTTTGGTGTAACTCACCCTAAGTTGGCCCTAGCAGTTTGTTGCCAACCCAGAATATTCCAGCATACACGAAGAATTGCTGATATATAAATAAAAGAAACGAATAATTTAAATGCATTATCTATGAACGTCATCCCAAGGTCAGGTCAAAACAACAACTTTGTTATTCCTGTCAGGATATTGAAAAACAGTTATTCCTACATAACTTACTTGATAAATAATTGAGTGCGATTATTATTGATTTAATTGACAGCCTCAGTATCCAAGTGGTTAGCTATCCTAAGAACGCTTTAAACGAGCGTATTTTCATCGGACAACTAAAAAATTAAGGTATCCGTTTATTGTCCGGTGAAAAAAACAGACGTTTACAAGCGCTCTTTCACCTGTACACCAAAGAGGCGTGGGTTCAATTCCCACCTAAGGCAAGCATTTTAGTGACAAACATAGTTGTTTGTTCTATGTCTGGATGCTATTATCTATATAAGGAACCTATTTCTATGTTTTTTAAATTATAAAATCCAAGGGTTGAAAAAATTTCATCCCCACTTTACATGTATAGGGGTTTACTTCAAAGGTGACGTCCACAAGTGGTATATTATTCAGAGAAAAATCGAACCAAGATGACTTATACATCATTTGAAAGCTTGGTTTATGGGCTTCCCAAAAATATTTAATTTAGATTTTTTCACCCCTCCATTTTTTTTTAAATGTGGAAAATAAATTGTATGAAAAATAACAATACAGCTTATTACTTATTCTAGTTTAGCAATGATAAAGTGCTTCTATCGTTATTTTACTTGCATTCCTTGCTGATTCTTCCACATTTATCACTTAATTTGCTAAAATTAAAAATGATAACCTACCAGTGTGACCAGTTAGTAGGTACAACGTGACAAAAAAACACTTTAAAAGTGTGTATAACTGGTCAAAATGCTTTTATTTAACAATTTGGAGGTTACTTAATCAGGGTTGCTAGAGATAAACTTCCTATTGAGCCAAATATATTTATTTATCCTAATAAATTCAAAATTGATTAAAAAAAAATCGGAGGGCTCTTTTTTGTTTTTAACTGTTGTTATAGACTCAGAAAAATATGAACTTTCTCGAAATGTAACGAGTGTTGTGGTTCGAATTTTTGATTATTATTATACCAGCCTCCATACATTTTGTGGACATGTCCTTTACAGTTTTAGAAACTTTAAGTGTTTACAATTAAGATTAACAACTATCAACTTGAACTACCACAATGTTTTCATGCTATTTGGTTTATAGATTTGGAAGTTATGGGGCTTTATAACAACAGGACGGAGACAGACGGACTCAACGAAGTTATCCAGTATAACTTCGTCGTTCCTCGTTTTACTACGGCTCCCTAAAAATTAGGTAATCGTTTGTCGGTGATACGAAAATTAAGTAAGAAGTATATTTCAGAGAGCGGCATCGACGCAGTAGTATCGACGGGGGAGCAGAAGCACGAGGCGGTGGTCGCGATCCAGCACTGCCCCTCCAACTCCGGCTGCCGCGCGCTGCTGAAAACTGCAGATGGCCACGATCTCTTTCCCATCGAACAGAACTTCTCTATTGCCTTCAATGTAAGTGAAAAACTACCTCTACATTTGTCAAGTAGGTACTCGTTGACATACTGTTATGGTCAGAGAGGCAACACTGATTATTTGACCGAATGTAGTCATGTTTTTTATTTTTAAACTTTCGCGATTTAAACACATTATAATTATATACTACGGGACTAATCGCGCACTAAAATTACGAGAGAATGTAGTCAGTAATGAACTGACACACTGTACCGTAATGTACCAGCCTTTTTAATAGTCCACTGCAAGACATAGTCCTACCCACAAAGGGTGATTGAGCTACCACTCTGGCCCAGTGCGGTTTGATGGATTCATATGCCATCGATTTTTTTTCTATAGACATTTGCTGTAAACAAGTGACTAAAACCTCGACCCATATTTATATGTGTGAAATTGCAGTTTAGAAGATCTATTTTTATCAAAAATCGTGCAGCTTTAGACACCCGTTTAAACCCCTCTTTATGCAAATCAAAATAGCCTTATCGTCCTCAAACTTACGTAGGAACTTAAGAGCATCGTGAGTCGCCACTGTTTTCGCTTTTTCCGTAGAACATCAAGAGAATTTTCGGTACATTGTTGATAAAAATTACTTTCCAGGAGAAAACTCTTTTCACCTTTTAACTTGTAATGTAACAAAATGTTATATTTTTGGTGGCATTCGCTTGAGTGAGACATATTCCACGCTCATACGTCTTATTTTAGTTAGAAAAAAAATGTTATAAGTAATAAATTATCTCAACATGTTTCTACCCTATGAGAGGGTGTGTAAAATTGAGAGGAAAGTGGAGAAAAAACACTAATCGGATAATATTTCTGATTCGTACCGCCAGGGAATGGCACAGTCTTCCTGCTTTCCTGTTTCCTAAGGGTTATAATCTAAAGCTTTTCAAGATCTGAGTGAATAGGTATCTTCTAAGTCTGCGTGCTTCATCTTCGACCACAACGTCGCTTACCATCAGGCGAGTCGATGGTCAAGCGCGGACTTACCTATTCGCCTTAAAAGGGTAGATAACGGCCTTTTGTTTGTTTAAGTCTAGAAGACGCTTCCATTGCCTTTACATTGTAGCGTTGTTTTTAATGAACGATCCCAAGGTCTCTGGAAAGTTCAAGCGGCTTGTTGTTGTTACGTTTGTCTCGGGTGTTTATCCTATGGTTGTTGCGTATATACCCAGGACAAATAATGTGACCAGCTTAAATTTCCCAAAAATACCGAAGCACCTAAAATACTGAATCGGTGAGTTTCCCTATTTTCCACCAAAGTTCCTCGCTAGAATGGCAAATCTTAGGGAGAGGCCAGCGCGGATTCAAATTTTACCAAAAGTAGCAAAAGTACTCAATTACTTCCGCTTATACTCAATACCTTGTTACGAAAAAGATGTCCAAATATACCCAAAAATACTTGTTTACAACAATTTTATCCAAAATGTTCTCATTAATACTGACGAAAAATATGTAGTAGGTACTAATATTCGAAAAGCAGGGTTATCCAGATTTGGTGTACTAAGCCGAAAGGAGGTGATTCAGACGATCATTATAAAAGACTTTTACTATGGGATAAACTAAAATGCGAGAAAAATAAATCAGATGTTCCATACAAAACTGCAACTCGGAATCGATAAATTGAAACACATAATTTTTTTTTAATTTTGAGTTTGCCCCATAGTAAAAATTGTTCATAATTATGGTCTCTCTTTTTTGGCGCTTATAGCATTTTTTGACATCGTTAGCGATCGTGTTTCTTAGCGATCATCGAAGTTAAGCAACGTTCAGTACGGTCAGTCTGCGGATGGGGGACCGCTGGGGGCATTTATTACTGAGCGCTGCCGTGGCTCGGATGATACGTTAAATTGTAGGCCCCGGTTGTTTCAACCGCTTAGCCCTGTCAGAGACCTTCAGGCGGCCTAAAAACTCTGACACCAGGGCTAGCCACCCGGCATATACGGACTTACCTATTGTGATAACCTTGTAATAAACCGAAATAGTATTAAAATACCGATTCTGGTCACACTGGTTTAATTTTCCACGAGTGTATTGCGCACTTCGTCTTAAGTGCGGTTACTGAAGATTCGTGTGGGGGTGGGTGGTATATAAGGGAGAGAGCCTGCCAGATTATGTAGTGCAAAGTTGACCACCATAAAGAGCGGAGGATCTTCCAATCCTTAAATAAATACTCGTGATATTATTTCCGCTGCGCTTCAGGTCACTTGTCGCTTGTGAAATTAAAATTAATCGGTAGTGAACTAATTCGCTGTTATTGCGCGCCGACCCCGCGGACGGTTCTAATGCTACGAGTCCCAGGTATAGACTACGAGCTACGCCGCGCCGCATCGTGTGTCATCGCTACGCTGTGAGTTATTATTCATTACAATGCACCTGTGCGGGTTAATATAATAATTAAGCGATAAATGCTGGCTCCTCTTGCATAAAATCAGTTAACGTGCATCTTGTGTAGATCAACTTTTCCAAATGTTATTTTGCAACATCCAGCAGAACGTTATTTACAGTTAATGTATTTTGCCGTGTTAGTAAGGTGTAAAGCAGCCATTCTCAAATCGTGCTCCGCGGAGCCCTAGGGTCCCGCAAATCCTCCTTAGGGGCTACATATTATTGAGAAAATATAAGAACAAAATTAACGTTCTCAACTCAAAAATGATTGGATATGATCATTATATTTGAAAAAGTTGATCTATAATATCTCGCTTGTTGGGGGTTTCTTTTGAAACATTTTACCGAGGAACAGCGTGCAAAATGTTTTGTTCTTTTTATTTTAGGGTTCCTTCAAATATTTCACTTTTTAAGGCTCCATCACAAAAAAGTTCGAGAACTTTTTTATTCTTCTTGATTTTTAAAAACAGCATTTTACAACATTTTTAGATAATGTTATTTTAATACGGCATTATCCATTGCCTGCAGAAATTGGTAAACACAGGACGTGATAGTCATTATTATATTTTGATAATTAATGTTTTTAGCGGCATGGACGGGATAAGTAACAATCAACAAATAGTAAGAAGTACTCACAAGAGGTATAAAATGTTTTTCTTTTTTTTCGACCGACACACCGGAGGAGGTATTCAATTTGGCGCGTATATTTTTTTTTATGTATAACTACGCATTACTTTTTACAGTAGTCCGATTTCTATAATTATTTTTTATTGGAAAGAATATACTTCGAAATTGGTTCCATTTAAATTTTATCAAAATCGGCTGATCCATTTTTGATAAATCAACAATAATGTGAAAAATGCTACATCGATCCGTGCGAAATATTCTCGAATTCTGTACACGGGTGAACATACATGACCGACATGCTATTTTTTGCAAATAATAACTATTGATAAATACAATTGGCAAAAATATCTATGATCGTTCCTATAGTGGAGAGTCGTAAAAATGGCAAACTTCGGAATCCGGAGCCAGGTCATAAACTTCACTAAACTATCGATTAGCATTGAAAAGCTCTTATAAAAAGTTAAAAAAAAATAACTGGCCGACCTTGATAAAAACAATTTAATGGACAAGGGAAAAAATTGTAGACCAAAAATTTCAACTTTATACCTAATAAATTATTTATTTATAATTGCATAATAATTTCAATGTTCTTTTATTATTACTTAGACATACTTATTATTACTTAGGAAAGAAAAAAATGATAAACTTTTCAGGGCTACTTTTTGATACACGTTTTGTGATGAAACCTTTTTGGAAAGTGAAATATTTGAAAGAGCCCTAAAATAAAGAAAAAAAAAACATTGCACTCTGTTCCTCGGTAAATTTATGATAAAATTTACGTTCCGGGAGAAAACTCTTTAAAAAACCCTTTAAATGGTAAAAAATATTATGTTTTTGGTGTCAATCGCTTGACTAAAAAATATCGCACGCTATGCAGGTACGTCTTATTTTTGACCGACGAACCACCGGAGGAGGTATACAATTCGACGCGTATATATATAGGTATGTATATATAGGTATATATTTTGTATAATCACGCATAACTTTCGTAGTAGTCCGATTTCAATAATTATTTTTTATTGGAAAGAGTATACTTTGAAATTGGTCCCATTTAAATTTTATCGAAATCGGCTGAGCCATTTTTGATAAATCAACAATAATGTGAAAAATGCTACATCAATCCGTGCGAAATATTCGCGAATTCTGTACACGGATGAAGTCGGTCATGCTAATTTTTGCAAAAAAGGATCTTGTCATAAAAAAATGTTTAGTTTCTAGACTATTTAGAGGCTTATAACTATAAGGTCATTCGAAAAACTGTAAAAACATTTATATGAAGTTTTGATACATCGTTTAAACTTAAACGATGTATAAAATTGTTAAATACGTTTTTTTAGACCGATCTTCATTTTTTATACAGTGTATAAACTCATTTCAAAAGTTTATAGATATAATAAATAAATATTCACTGACTGGCCCTGGATTCCGAGGTACAAAGCTTACGGCACTCCACAAATGCATAAAAAATACATAAAGACGAACAAAAAAAAAAAGCTAACTGCGTTGTGGATGCACGGTTCGAAGTAATGTGTGCATGTAATGGTATGTGTGCATATGTGCGGTATTCTGTCTTTATATAAATGGTCGGAACGCGAATCATACATAAGCATAAGCGCATAAGCACTTCTAAGTTCGGTAAATTTTATTTATTATTGTATCAAGATCTTCTTTTGGTTCGGTACACACTCACAGATACACAGTAGTGACGAACGAGCGTGTGGGTTTGTAATCGGTAAGGGTACTTTTATTCACCTACTTACATTCGGGCGGGCAGCCGTAGCGTGCATTTGCGTACTGTTGAGGCTGTAGGTATTTATTTCAAGGACAGGGCCGAGTCGCAATACTGCATATACTCGTATACCATTATCGTGGAATTGCGTAGCAATGCAGTCCGGCTGCTATTTCCACGCTGTTTGTGTCAATATCACCGACCTGTGGAGCACCACAGTGGAATCCAGTAGTCTTAGGATGCAACCACGATTAAACAAAATATTTCTATAATAATAGAAATATTTCGTTTAGTCGTGGTTGCATCCTAAGACTACTGGATTTCGCTCTATAATAATAGAAATATTTCGTGGTTGCATCCTAAGACTACTGGATAATAGAAATATTTCTATAATAATAGAAAGCACCACCACCACCCAGAAATATTTATATCATTATAGAAATATTTCTTATTATATAAATATGCTTATGCGCTTATGTTATGTATGATTTGCGTTCCGACCATTTATATAAATATTTCTATATTAACATGACTACGCAAAATTATCTACTCGTGAAATCTAGACTCATGAATGTTTATTGCCTGTGGCACTTTTGGACGTGATATCGTCTTATAAATGGATGAACCCTGGCTGCACGCCCGAAAAAGCATGACTCATTGTCACGTTCATACATTTTGGTTAGTTCTTCCTCGTTTCCGCCAGGGGCGCTGTACAAAAATGTATAGAGCCATACGGAAACAGCTGTAGTTTCAATTTACGTGTAAACCTGGACTAACCCCTTGTATTTTATATAAAGTGAAGTGTTATTGTGGTTTCTATTGTTTTTTATAGGAACAATTGCGGCAAAAAAGGTATTTAATTATTCTTCCGTTAAAGTTTTTTTGTAGAAAAATAACATTATATTTATTTGATTATTAAAAAGTAGCATCGGTAGTGCAGTAACGAAAGCTTATAATTTTGCTTAAACCATTATTATGACTCATATAAAATATCGTCTAATAATTATTTTTTTACTAAAAATGGCACCACCGACTTCCACCGTGTACAAAATTCAAGTAGTTTGCAAGAATCGATGGGACATCCATATACATTATCCAAAACGGCTCAGTTTATATTGATAAAATTGAAATTAGACCCCAAATGTATATCTTTTCGAAATAAAAAATATTATTTTAATCTGTTCACAACTTACAATAATTATTTTTTGCAAAAAATAGCATAACTGTGTACAGAATCATTACATAGTATAAAACAAAGTCGCTTCCCGCTGTCTGTCCCCATATATGCTTATATCTTTAAAACTACGCAAAGAAATTTCATGGATTTTTTTAATAGATAGAGTAATTCAAAAGAGTTTTTTATATGTATAATACACCTGTGCGAAGCCGGGGCGCATCGCTAGAACGCAAATATTTCGCACGAAACGATGTGGCATTTTTCACATTATTGTTGATTTATCAAAAATGGCTGGGCCGATTTCAATAAAATTTAATTGAGACCAATTTCAAAGTATACTCTTTCCACTAAGTATACTCTTTACACTATAAAAAAAGTTATGCGTGGTTATACATAAAAATAATATATATACGCGTCGAATTGTATAACTCCTCCGGTGGTTCGTCGGTCAGAAAAAATATCGATCATCATAGAAAGAAAAGATACGGACGGACATAGTACCTCCTCTGTTTTGGAAGTCGGTAAATAGACAATCAACTGCTTTATTTTGAAATCAATGAAAAAAATGATCGTGCGTACATGGATGAATAAATACTAAAACGAACAGTAGCTCTTAGCTCCTGGAGCAGGGTAAGGACAGGGCAGATCAACACCCAATAGGGAAGAAATAGAAATAGTCTTTATTGCGTTGCTGTGTTCAAATGTTGGTGATAGGCCTTCACTAGCAAAAAAAAGTGAGGTCTCAACAAAAACATGCCATGTAAAAATTACAACATCTTGAGCAACAGTTAAATCCGTAAAAAGTTGTGAGATCAAATGTACAAGTCGAGATATCGTACTTTTTACATATGTTGAAATCGAAATCACTAGAAATATTAATGGTATTTGAAAATAAAAATTATTTTAGTGAGGAATGCCCCACTAAAATAATTTTTATATAATTTTAATAAAATATTATATTTAATTTTTACATTTAAACGAACTAGTTTAATTAAATTTGCAAAAACTGTAAATAATAGTAGGAAATTAAAAGTTAATGTTTTAACCAGAGTTTTAAAAATATGTTTGTTTTAAATGACAAGTTAACGCAGTGCACGGGAATATATTATTATTTATACAATAGACGTTATTTATTTATTACATCAAACAGGTTTTGGTGGGCTTTGAATTGAATTAAATTGAATTTGTTTATTTGCATAGTATACAGAGCGTTCTTAAAAGCTAAGTATATACCCTGCTGTAGAGCATAGCAGTTATTATAATATTAGGTAAATACCTCAAAAAAGCTTTTCAAAAGCATGAGTTTGATTTATGATTTCAATCTCATTTGTAGCAAATACGTAATAAACATTATATTGACAAAATTTTAAAAAAATCAAATCTTGCATGAATTGATTTAAGTGTATTCATATCGGTTCGTATTTAATTGCATGTAGGGTGCATGTATTTTCATCTAGCATAATGTCATTATGCTAGATGAAAATACATGCACCCTACAACATAAGTTATCAAATTTAAAAAAAAACATAAGTTATCAAATTTTTACTATCAATTTATCAATAAGTACTCTTGCTTTGCAAAAATAAATTATCAATATATTCTTTCGCAGAATCGCTTACACTCACAGCATGGCAGACCAACGAGACGTACCTATGGATATCATGGATTCGTCATTATCGTCAATAAGTATTGTAGTCACAGTGGCGCAAGACTCTGCCGCACCCACGGTTGCCGCTTACAAGCACACCATCGTAGACCCACCTGACGAACCTATGGATATAATGAATTCGTCTCAACTTTCAAAGAGTAATGTACTCACTGAGGAGAAAGGCACTATCGCATCCACGTCTGCCTCTTACAATTACACATACCAGCCCGACGAACCTATGGACATTGCGGATCTGCCATTACCTTCGAGGAGTAATGTACTCACGGAGGCGCAAAATGCTGTCGCATCTACGTCTGCAGCGCCACAGGAACAACGTGAGTACATACAAAGTATAGCATCCAGAACTCATGCACAAGGGATAGCTGCGAGGCAATCAGATGCCGAAAGACAGTGCAACTCAATACTACGTAAAGCTGCTAACTCGGCTTCAGTCAGTGGTTTGTTAAAATCGACTACTGCATCCTCTTCTCATTCAGGGGCAAAATCAAACGACGTCCAAACTGGTACTCAACGACAGCTTACCAACAACGTTGAACTTCAGCACCAGAACTAGCAACATCATTTAAGATCGTCATGCAGAAGAGTTGTCGTTTCCATCGATATACTTCAGAGAGTTTCAGTAACACCATACATGATGACCAGCAGTGAGATACGACGTCATGAAAGACGCAGAGCCACGCCTCAAAAAAACTTATTCGTTGCAATGAAAATATTGTGGCTAAGCATAGTGGATGGAATTCACAGCGTGTTTCGCAATGTTTCGGGCGCGGAAAATGTTACGCGACGTATGTTCCAGCACAGAGTAAAAAATATTTCGATTTTAAAATTAAAAAAATATCTTTGCAAAAACATAATATTTCACTCAATATACATAATTATACGAAGCGACTTGAATTTCATTATCGTTACCATTAAGTTGATGTGCATACACGCGTGGTTTGTTTTGTGGGTGAGGAGGCAATCGTGAGGTGCCGACTTGGGTATATAAGTCGGAATAAGTTTCGATGTAAAAAAGGTTTTTTTTAAATCAGTAGACATTTGGAAAAAATATCGATGAACATACACAAAAAAATATGTACAGATGAACGACCACAGTAACCTCCTCCTTTTTCGAAGACGGTATAAAAGAATAAGCTGCTATAATAAATATAAAAAAGCTGCTAAAAACCACTGAAGTTTTTACGCCAAACGCCATCAGGATGGAGTTCGGTGTAGATAAGTGTGCGGTCATGCATATACAGCGAGGGAAAGTTGTGGATTTTCCGAATCTACAACTTTCTAAGACGATGACTATCAGGTCTCTCTCCGAAGCCGAGACCTACAAGTACCTCGGTATGTCAGAGTCGTTGGGTATATCGGCAGTGGACATCAAGAAATCGGTGAAGGAGCGCTTTTTTGTCGCCTGACAAAAGTACTTAATAGTCTTTTGTGCGGCGGCAACAAGATGCGCGCCTTCAACGGTTGGGTGATGCCGCTGCTGATGTACATTATTTACTCCTTTGGCATACTGAGGTGGACTCAGACTAAGCTGGACGCCCTGGATAGGAAGGTCCGTCGACTGCTCACTTTGCATCCCATGCTTCACCCGCGCTCGTCTGTCATGAGACTGTACATTCCGCGGAAGTGTGGTGGCCGAGGCGTTTTTAATGCCAATAACCTCCACAACCGCAAAGTGTACAATCTCCGGGATTATTTTCGAAACAGCGGGCGGGTGATGCATTTCGATGTGGTGGCAGTTGACAGAGGTCTCACCCCGCTCTCCTTGGCGAACGAAAACTGGCGCAGGCCATCGGTGCTTAACACCGATGATCTCAAGGCGGTATGGAAGAGCAAGGAGCCGAATATTTAAGGATGTGGACTTGCTCGCTTCGGTGGCCTGGCTGCGCTTCGGTGACCTCTTTGGGGAAACCAAAGGTTTTGCCTGTGCAATTGCGGACGAAGTTGTCTTGACAAACAACAACCGGAAGTATATCCTGAAGGACGGTACGGTCGACATTTGTCGGGCATGCCACCGCCCCGGAGAGTCACACAGGCATATTACTTCCGGTTGTTCTCATCTTGCCAACGAGTACTTGCATAGGCATAACCAAGTAGCCAGGATTATTCATCAGCAAGTTTCTTTTCGATACGGCCTTTTCGAGTCTGAGGTGCCGTACTATAATTACGCACCGGCGCCAGTTCTCGAAAATGGTAGTGCGTTGCTCTATTGGGCTCTATCATCACGGACAGGACTGTTGTCGCCAATAGGTCTGATATCGTGGTGATCGACCGGGCCCAATGCCGGGCAGTGCTCGTCGACGTCACCATCCCACATGACGAGAACCTCGTGAAGTCCGAGAAGGACAAGCTCAGCAAGTACCTTGACTTAACTCACGAGGTTACCGCCATATGGGATGTGGACTCGACGATCATTGTCCTGATAGTCGTTTCGGTTAGCGGCTTAATAGCGAAGAGTCTCGACCACCACCTTAAGAGGCTTTCGCTAGACGGTTGGGTCAAGGGTCAGACACAGAAGGCGGTAATCCTGGACATGGCGCGTATTTTCAGGAAGTTCCTCTCGCTGTAGCCCCAACCAGGCAACCACAGGTAGCTTGGGCCCTGCCCCGCCGCCGGCGGCACCCTAGTTTTTAAGTTATTTATGATATACATATTTTTATAGCATTATATTGTAAAAAACAAAGAAATTAAGAAATAGAAGTAAATGAATATAAATATAAAATCGCAGCGGCGGCTTTGTGGCGAGCCGTCGGTGAGTGGCGACACCGCGAACAATACAATACAATTCAATACAACAACACTTTATTAACACCAACACATAGGAAAATTTAACAGAAGAAACGAAGATAAAAAAGGCACAAAAAGCGGTCTTATTGCTAAAAGCGGTTTCTTCCAGACAACCTCCTTTGGATGTAAAGGAACGTATAGATGACAAGGACGGTGGTGTATACGTAACAAAAACAATTAAAAATAAATAAAAAAGTATTTGTATAAAAGTTTATTTGTTCCATAACTTGCTTAGTAGCCTATGTCTCCTAAGAGCCAGTGTTGCTGGGTACAGACAGTTTCCTTTGATACTTAAATGAAATTTTAAACCTAGTTTTTATACACTATTAAATATTCATATTTTATAGGTAATTCATATGCAATCAATTATCAAAAATATAAATAAGTGTATTAAACCATATTATACAAAACTACAGTAGTCTCTCTCTCTCTCTCTCTCTCTCTCTCTCTCTCTCTCTCTCTCTCTCTCTCTCTCTCTCTCTCTCTCTCTCTCTCTCTCTCTCTCTCTCTCTCTATCTCACTCTCTCTCTCTCTCTGTCTGTGTGAGTGTGTATGTCTGTGTGTGTGTGTGTGTACACGTGTGTTTGTGTATGGATGTGTACATAACAGCTTCTCATTCAGTCCTGTGTCATACAGTACATCACTTGATCGTTTCCATTAACTTATCCGTCTTCCCGTAATCCTGAGATAATAAATAGTCCACTACTAACGCATTGCATTCAAATTTGGTAGCATTTGCGATCTCTATGACTTTGCTGATGTAATTGGTCATTGTAGCATTGATCCTAAATTGCTCATGGCAACTTTGGTTTGGGAACCAGTCTTTCCTTCTCTTTTGAAAGATCTCAATCTCTTCATGTAATCAGCACTTCTTTCAGACTTACTTCTAGACTGGATGACTTTAACACTAAGTGCAGATTGTTAAATCGTGATGCTGAGCGTGAGATGGAAATGCTTTCATTGCGGCTGACGGTGACAGAACTGCGAGATTAGTTGATATGTTCAAGTTTTCAGTAAAAATGACATACTTGGTTCTGTCACTAAATATCTCTCAACCCGTGTCTTATGAATATGGATAATTTAACAGATGATCTAGCTGGATCGCACGATCTCGTTTAACTGACATTTTCACTCATCAGTGGAATCCGGCGCCGATAATTCGGTAAGGAAAGAGGCGCAGGATTTATAACTTTAGAGTACCTAATTACTTCACTGATTTCGTCACTTCGCTTGCCCGGTTGAATACAGAATTTGATGCTATTATTTTTAGTGAATGCTGGCTCACTGAAAGGAAATTTATCGCACATTCTTCCTGGATATTGTCATTTCCGTACTAGCAAGGCAAATAAAAGCGGAAGAGCTGTTTTATATTAAAACATTCAATTATAACTTTATTGCCACCGAACCGAATATTTAAGGTTTGTTTTTGAAGTCGATAGTTTTGCCTGTTACCTATTACCTACTAAAGTTTACGCGAAGCTATAAGTTGCGGCTAGGTATGAACATTTCTAAAATAAATAAAAGGAAATAAATATATTTATCATAGCGTTGCAATGCTGCCAGCATGCTGGGCACGCTGCCAACTGGCATTGGGCTTGAGTATTTGTATTATCTTTAGACTTTCAAGGGTCTATCGATGATCCAATTGCTTGTCATGTAGTAGTAGTTTGTGTAGTTTCAGATTATGTCTTGTATTTAGTGGTAGTTAATAAAGGCATTCATCATAACTTGGTAGACAGGTTTTATAATTATATCAATGTTTTTTTTTGTTGTCGACGATTTTTGATTGGGAATATTTCTTTCAAAAAGGGGCGGAATTTGTTATCAGTCGATTTCGATAATATTGGGCAAGATTGTTTAAACTGCTACGGTTTTTTGGAGAAGTACTAGTAATAAAGTAGTCATCAGATGTATTTCGTTGTCCAGGGGTCACAAAGAGGCGGCGTGTGGTTGGACTACGTGCTAGTGATCGCGGAGGCAGACTACACGGACGCGGCGGTCTCGGAAGCTAACAAACTCGACTACACCCGCGAGTTCATCAATAAGTGCGCTCTCGGCGACTATTACATACCTCACAACGAGACAGGTACAACATAATATAGACAACCTTTATTTTTTTTTCCATATTCGAGTACTGTCCCACTAGGCAAAAGGTCTCCTACATTTCTTTCCATGAGTCATGACTCGTGATCCATCGCAACCTCATCCCTCTCTAGTTAGTCAAGATCATCATGCCAGCGTTTCCTGGACCTTCCCTGGCTGCGTCGTCCGTCAGGGACCCACTCCGTGACGATCCTGATTCGTCGATTGGGGTGCATCCGCGCCACATGTCCCGCCCAATCCCACTTGGCGGCTTAACAATAAATATAAATTACTTGGGCGATATTTTCTTTCATCTGTCAGGATGTTGATTCTGGCCTACAGATCAGATACAGATCACAGTTTACAACGAATCTTGACGAAACATGTGTACTGTTATATATATTTTTATGTCATCGGTGATTTTTGATTGGGCGTGATTACCTCTAAAACAGGATACATTTTTGTAGTGCTATTTATCAGCCAGAGTCGTTTTTGTTCGTTACCGAGTAAATGTAGCAAATAATATGTATAATGTTTTGCAACAGGATTCTGCCGCGACGCCATGTACTCCATAACGACTGAATACAATAGCGGCGCGCTAAGCTGCTTCTGCGACTTTATGGGCTCGACCGAGTTGGAGTGCGACACGTTCGGCGGCCAGTGCCCCTGCAAGCCCAACGTCATCGGCAGGTCTTGCACCACCTGCCGCACCGGCTTTTACGGATTTCCAAACTGCAGGCCTTGCCACTGCCCCTCCACCGCCATCTGTGATGATAATGGTCAGTATTTTATTCCAGTTTTGAAGAGAGTGCCCATGGAAGCTGGCTGATAAGTGTATTCCCGGTAGTACCAGCGGAGTTGTCCCCTGATGGGTACCGGTAGTTTTCCCGGATTGATGATTTTAATCCCAGAGGATCCGTTGACTTAATTAAACCCTTTTAAAAAAAGATTTTCAAAAAAACAAATAAAGCAGGTTCGACAATGTAGGCCAAATTGAGTAGTCTCATCATAGGTCTACACTATCTATCTACTTCACTGGCACTACTGGGAATACACGGAATGGTATTGGTCGGTCTTGTATCACCTACTGCATTGGCTTCGACGGTTTCCTAAATTGCAGCCTAGCCTTCTTATTATTACTCCATTTTATCTACTTTCAATATCAGTTTTCAATGTTAATTTATACTTTGTGTCCCTGTAAAGGGGATCAGTTGGTGGAAATACATTTGGTCTATTTGCCGTCGCCACTGTCCGTTTATTCTCATCTGCAAAGATAACGATCAGTATTCATAAAATAGTATTGTTTTATACGGTAAAGTAAAGTGCAAGCGACTTTTTAAAACTGGTTTCTACAATTTCTCGTGTCTGGTTATCGGTTTATACAAATTTACTTACCCAGAGTCAATTATCGATATCAAAACTCGCATATTTTTGATACAGGCATGTGCATCTGCCCGAAGAACGTAGAAGGCGAGAACTGCGACCGCTGCAAGCCGTTCACTTTCAACTTTGACGTACAACGCGGCTGCGACGACTGCAACTGCAACACGCTCGGGGTCATCGACAACCAGCTGCAATGCGAGCCTGACAGCGGAAACTGCGCGTGAGTCGAAACTCACTTTACATCTACTGTCAACCATGTTAGAGGCCTTCAGTCGGCTTAAAAACTCTGGCATCAGGCCTGTACGAACTCACTTACCTACTGTTAATGAAAGTTTTCCCTTAACCCACGGTTTCCCAAACTATGAGTCGCTACGCAACCAGATCGCGATCGCTAGCGAATATTAAGTAGGCCCTATCTGTAGAACGACATCCAACCCGACCGAGCGGGCAGGCGAGTCGTGCTTGCTTAGGGAGTCGGGACGCGGGAGGCAAACAAACGCCAGTTATTTGAGAACTCCTTTATTCATATTGGTAACGTCAAAATAACATAGAGGAGGGTCCCGAATTTAAATGCTTGTACAAGAAGGGGAACCCAGACTAGTTTGGGAACCAGTAACCACTGCCTTAGTCATTTTGAATTTTCGCCTCTATATTTTCGAACGAACATAAAACTTTTTGTAATCGCCTGCTCACTTGCGTTTCCAATTACCGCTTATCAATCCATGCCATGCCACGCAACTGCTCTGAGCAGCATCGCAAATTGTGAATGAATACAGAGGAACCAGCAATTTGAGAGGTCGACGGAGGTCATTTAATATTCAATTCATAATACTTACCGAGCAAATGTTGTTAAAAAACTTTAGCCACATGCTCATCAGCAAATATAACTATAACGATGACTAATGTAATGGGCATTTCAAATGTTAAAGCTATCATTGAGGGATTAGTATGAGTTACTACGTAAATAGATAGTACAGTAGTTTCCGTGTAGCTTCATAGGTTGTTGTACTGCTCTTGGTGTCAATAACTAATAAAAATGTATGGAGCTACTCGAAAACGCTGATAGTTTACTGTGCAAATCCAGTTTTTTTTGTATGTTCGTCAGAGTTTTCCCTGACATACGCCAGAGACTAACATAAATAATTGCACCGAGTGAATACAGCTTTACTATAAATATTTTGAAGACTTTATATAGACAGATAAACACTCGTCATATTTAGTGGATTAAAAGGAAATGGAAGAATACCATGAAGCTAGGGCTTAGGGTGTTTTTTTCTAACACATTTTTTTCTTGTTTTTTTGCAAACCAAAACTACGGTCTCTGATACTGGTTCCTGAGAGAGTTCTAGGCATAGATTAACTTATATATATATATATAGGCTCCTTCAGGAGCCCATGGATTAAGTATGACTGTATTTAAATGTCAAATATTAATGACCGAATCACTTTTATGTTTTAAATTGTCGTTTTATAAATCTAATTCCTTTTAATCTAGTATACTCGTAGCAATAAACAGACATTTGTTGCTTATGAAAACGAAGAAACCACAATTACAGTTTATTCTTCCTCTTTGTCTAATTATTTTACAATTCATCCCAAATTATTACAAATATTTTTGACGCTTTGCCTGGGTCTGTCTTCCCGCAAAAGTACAACGTGATTGTCTTCAAATCCTGAGTAAATAGGTATGTTCCAGGTAAGCGTGCTACACCCTAGACAGCTTGTTGGGGCTGAGTTACCCGCGTCCATAAGAGGTTACCCTTTATTTTCTGTATCTACACGTAGCCCCCGGGTGGTGCAAATCGGGTAACATATATTATATTAGGATTTTATTAAATCAAAAACATTGCCTCTTACGCCATATTTATACAGTTTTTTTTAATAGTGTAGTATGATTCAAATAGTCAAACGCCTTAGTCAAGTCCATGTATAGCGCGCAAGCACGAATCTTCCTGTCCAAACTTTTCATAACAATGTCAAGAAACTTAAAAATGGCTTGATTTTTTCATCTAGACACGCAGTAGCGTGAAAGAAAAAGCTACTGGCGACGCGTCGTGTGTAATATTACACGAACCATTTCAACCCGCTTTTGACTCCTTCATAAATCGAAAACGATCTAACCTAAATAGGTATATTAAATTTAGTCTATTTATTAAAGTTGTTTAGCTTGCCTAGAATACAAAATTTCATTAATTTGCTTCAACAGTTATTTATATATTAACGTTTAAAAACCGAGGTTTCATTGACTGATTCAATAACTCACTGACTCACTCACTGACTTATAGATCAAAAACCTAACCCACTTCCAGATGACCTAGAAACTTGATATTTGGCATCAAGATAGACTATTACGTATATACAAAGGAAAAAATCTAAAACTTTGAACTTATACCCCCCAACCCCAAAAAACTGGGGGATGAAAGCTTGTATGAGACTTTCACTAATTTTCATGCTAGAAGTCTAGAAATCGATATGAAGGCTCTTTGTTATAAATAATAAAGTACGTATTTCAGGGTTTTTAATAAATCACCCCTAACCCCTAAAACTGGGGGATGAAAACTTGTATGAGTCTTTCACTAATTTTCATGCTAGAAGTCTTAAAATTGATAATCTACAATAAGAAATGAAATCCAACAAAAACATTTACATGTGAAATATAGCCAAGACCGCAGGTCGCACTTTCTAAAAGTTGTCAGATCTTATGTAGAACCAAGCTTCTAACTCTACACGTCTTAACTCTACAAGTCCTTACTTCACAAACTCTACACCTTATTTAATATATGCGGCTTGGCTGTTTCGCTAACTGCACATGGGCGTAAAGTGAAGATTGATTAATTATTCACTGTTCACTTAGTTCTTGTTGTAACGAAACGGCCAAGTCACATATATTGACTAAGGTGTAGAGTTTGTGAAGTAAGGACTTGTAGAGTTAAGGCGTGTAGAGTTAAAAGCTTGGCTCTACATAAGATCTGACAACTTTTTGAAAGTGCAAACTGTGGTCTTGGCTATATTTCACATGGAAATGTTTTTGTTGGATTTCTTTTTACGAAATCCGGGAAACTATATAGGCTAACTATGTAGGCCACAACATCGCTTACCACCAGGCGAGTTGGTGGTTAAGCGCGGACTTATCAGCGATAAAAAACCGCATATCTGCTTAACATCAGGCAGTGTGTCGATTTTTTTGTTTGTTCGTCAGGTTTTCCTCTGACAAAAGCCAAAGATTTTATGATAACAAACCTATTTGCATCCGTCTTTCTATTGAAATCAATTTCATATCTGCTCAATTTCATATCAGGCAGTAGCTATGCAGTATTTTTGTTTCTTTTTTGTTGCAAGCGATTCCTTTTATTGTTTGTTCGTCAGGTTTTTCTCTGACATAAGCCAGAGACTTTATGATAACAAACATAATTGCTTTTATGTTGAATACAATTTTACGTAACTCTACAATTTTACGAATTTTACTATATTTTAAAGACTTAGGCAGTATCATAGATAAATTATGAATACCTAATTTATCTATGGCAGTTTGTAGTCAAACGCAGACCTATACGAAAAAAAATGATATATCCGTTGTTTCCTTCATGGTGTCAGATGTCGCGACAAGGTGATCGGGCGTGTGTGCGACCGCTGCGAGCCGGGCCACTACGCCTTCCCCGACTGCGCGCCGTGCAGCTGCCACCTGGCGGGGACTACGATGGACGTATGCGACCAAAACACCGCGCAGTGCTACTGCAAAAAATACGCCACCGGACAGGTATCTAGTTAAATTTAAAAAAGCACTTAATTATTTTTTTAAATACTAAAATAAAACTTAGTTGTTGCCGATATGGGGGCTTTAATACTTTTGATCTTATTTGTAGTCTATTCTTAAGGTTACCTTATCTCTATGTCGGTGGGCCCTTACGCAGCATTCTAACGAGGCGTAAGAACGCTAACTGCCGCGTAAGCTCCCTTTCTGTCTCGCTCTATGATAAACAAGATGGTTGAGAGGGGTGCATAACTATCTATCTAACGTTCATATTTATTTATATATTTTTTTAATAATATTTATAGTTACAATATTATAGGCTAAAAACTAAAAAAAATTATTAGTCAGTTAGATAGATTTAAAAAATACATTAGACACGTTCACTTGTCAATTAAACAAAAATTAACGAAAATATAACCCGTCAAAGGTCCGTGTGACATCACGAGTGCTCTACCGTACGAATGTACAAAGTCGCACTAGTGACGTCACGAGCCCCCACTCCCAAACTTTGACAAGGTTTATCTTTGTGATATATTGTTTGATTGACAAAATGATAAATAGGTCCAATATTAATACTATAACTAACGGATTAATTTTATAATAATGTTTTTATTACCCAGTCATCATGCCTTTTACACTTAGGTACATTATTACAACAATGTGCTCATTATCCTGTTTAGGGTGTTGCGAATAGTATAATAAACAATTTACAAAGTATAACGTAGTAGGCTTAAGCATTTGGATTATCTTTAGACCTTCAAGGGTCTGTGGATGAACCAATTGCTTTTTATGTACTGAGTACTAGTTTATGAAGTTTTAGCTTATGTTGTAAGTAGTATTGTATTTGACTCATGCTCTATGCTAATACGATCTTGTTTGCTACTAGGAGTGCAACACTTGCAAGGATGAATACTTCAACCTGCAGCACCACAACCCAGACGGCTGCACCAAGTGCTACTGCTTCGGGAAGACCACGCGGTGCTCCAGCTCCTACCTCGCTTGGGCGGTGGTAAGATAACTAAATAGTTTATAAATAGATATCACCATAGATATACTTTTTTTTTACCCAGATAAATCTTTTTATGGGTACCATCAAGCCTGATAAGGCTGGTGTTTATGTGCGAGTCCCTATCACTAGTCGGTGGTATACCCACTAAAATACTGGGGTGTTTCCGCCACTGCGCTATGTTTCGGGGTTACGGGCATGCTTAGTGAAGACGATATACTATTCTGCCCTTGTTGAAATACATACGTAGCTTAACATATGTATTTTACTACATTATCTGAAAACGCAATCTTCTTACTACCAGTCAGAAGGTTCAGATTTCAGATCACTTCGGCAGACACAAAGGTGCTCGTACCTACGTTGTTTATCATAAGAAGGGCAGTTTACCTAAATGAGTAGATATATGTAATAGATGGCTAAAACTATAGCTGCGATTAAATACAATTATTGAATATACTTGCGTGTGAGTACACGAGAGAAAAAATGAAAAATATTTTCATTGATTTTAGTACCAAAAATGAAATATATATGTAGACATGACCATCAAACCAAGTGTGAGAACACCTGTGTTTCAATGGATACTAAGTTTTTTGTTGTTGTTATAACAATTGTACAATGAAATAAGATCAACATTATCGTTTTTCTTTCATAAGAACTTTCTCCTGACAATCCTACTAATATTATAAACGTGAAAGTTTGTGAGGATGGATGTATGGATGTTTGTTACTCTTTCACGCAAATACTACTGAACGGATTGAGATGAAACTTTGCAGTAATATAGCATATATATCAGAATAACACATAGGCTATAAATTATAATGATATATTGCGTATGCGGGCGAAGCCGCGGGTAAAAACTAGTTACAAATATAGCAAAAAAGACAGCTGTTCACGCGTGATGCCGTGACCAAGGAAATAGCTATTATTTTTTTATACAATAGATTTTAATTTAATTTATTAATAGGGCCACTAACTACTGCTCTGAGGTATTCTGTTTGTTCGGCGTCCAGATCGTAGGTATGGAGAGCTGGTACCTGGTGAACGTTGACGCGAACCACACCCTCAACATCTTCCCACGCACCGTGGCGCCCGCCTTCGTCAACGAATCCGTCATCATGGTGGACCTCACGGGCGAGGAGAGCGACCAGAAGGTCGTCTACTTCGGGGCTCCCGACTACTACCTGGGTAAGGCAGCTAGATAAATAAAACTATATTTACACAAAAAGAAAACTTAAACATTACATTTTATCCCTATAAAAGCATACAAATAAAAATGCTTCAAAACTAGTGAATCAATTGACGCAAGAGGAAAGATAGGAAGCATCAATCCCGTCAGTTTTAACAATGGTTTTGGTATTCCTTCCTCAATGTTTTGGTTCTGATTAGAAATTCACAAGCTTTTACAGCATTCGTACTGAGTGCATAGAACGCTGTATTTTCAAGCTGCTCTTAGGCAAATTTAACTTCTATTGCATAGCTAATAAGAGTTAAATCTCCTAGTACACAGCTTTGACTGCAGCAAGGCGATTTAACACTTATGACGTGTGTAATTGAAGTTAAATTTCCTTGTGTGCAGCTTGACACTCCAGCGTTCTTTTTACGTGACGTGGCGTATATTTTGCAGGTAAACGGCTACGCTCGTACGGAGGGTATCTCACGTACACCATCCTTTACAACAGCGAGGCCGACGGGCGCGCCGTCGCGGCCCCTGACATCATCATCGGAGGCCCCAATGGGTAAGGGTTTTCACTAAACTTCAATATTTATCTTTAACTAGCTGACCCGATGAACTTCATAACTTCATCGTCTAGCGCCACCAATGACTACTTTTACATTTAGTATGGGAAAAATTGATGTTTTTATTTTTCTCGCCAAGTCCTTTTTTTTCTTTCATAAACATTTTTCCGACAGTAAAAACAAAACAAAAAAATGATTAGCCAAATCGGTCCAGTCGTTCACACGTGATGCCGAGACCAATGAAAGTGAAAAATCAGCTTATGAGGAAGAGCTATTACAAACTATCAGATGCTATCTCTGACAAGAACATTTTTTCTGTTTCCAACAAATAATGTTTTCTACAAGGATAGCTTAATATTTTTTTTTTTACTTTGACGATGCTATTGCTGAATAATCTGTTATCTGTGATAAACATTAGTTTTAACTTTTACTTTGACGATGCTATTGCTGAATAACGTAATATGGTATTTTTCAATTTTTTGATATGTAATTATAATTTCTTTATTTACATTGTTATTTTTCATGATACTGATACAATTTTATTTTTTATTTGTATTCTAATTTTTTTTTGTGTACCTAATGATATTGATTTGGTAAAATTTAAAAAGTGTGCTTATTTATTAATAGTAAAATTTTTATTAAGTAGAACTTTTAAAAATTGTAACTAGACGATTCCAAGTGCCTGTTTTGTGTCTACGGAATAAAGAAATTTGACTTTGACTTTGACTTTAACCAAGAAAAAGAGGGATTCATTTTTAAATATTTTATTTTATGTCTGTCCTGACACCAAGGCTAGCCACCCGGCCTATTTGAACTTACTTGGTTACTTATTTTATATCGTAAATAGGAGAAGACCCTGATTCCCGTAGCACAGCATCTAGCTAGTTCGGGATCCAGAAGCTATTTGTTTATTTTTTTAATCTCAATAAAAACATATTTTGATTAATTTGAAGTTACGTGTTGCACTCGAGTGCAAAGATTTTTCACCTTGTGCTCTTTTGATTCCCTCGCTAACGCTCATGACTAATTTTTGAATTTTTCAATTTTAGAATCCTTTGCAAATTTCGATGACCGAGCAAGGTCATCGAAATTGAGCACGGTTAAAAAGCTACTTTGCACTCTTGTAAATAAATAACTATTGTTTCTTGATTGAAGATACTTAATAGTGTAGATATAGTTAAATGTGATGTAGTAAAAATCCAACCAAAATATTTTCATGTGAAATGTAGCCAAGTCTAAATCACAGTTCACATTATCAAAAAGTTGTTAGATCTCACGTAAAGCCATGCTTCTAACTCTACACGCCTTACTCTACAAATCCTTACTTCACAAACTCTACACCTTATTCAATATATGTGACTTGGCCGTTTAAAGATTTTGCTAAATTTCATATATTTAGGTTAAATAGTTTTCGAGTTATGATGGGGTCGAAAGTGGCTCGAA
The DNA here is from genome assembly GCA_949316475.1 of Hypomecis punctinalis. Classification (NCBI taxonomy): domain Eukaryota; kingdom Metazoa; phylum Arthropoda; class Insecta; order Lepidoptera; family Geometridae; genus Hypomecis; species Hypomecis punctinalis. The sequence continues at coordinate 1,184,568 of OX438794.1, read as the reverse complement.
ATGGTTCGTGTATTATACTTACGGCTGCTGCGACGCTTTTTTCTTAGACTTGGCTGGACACGCTGCCGCGTGTCTAGATTAGCTAACTGCTATTTTAGAGAGGACAGTAGATAGGTACCTACCTATTACAAATTAACAAATATTGTATGCCCGTTAAGACAAACCGTTGTGTCTGTAATTTATTATGTAACACCTCTATGTACACAGTTTGAAACAATAAACGTTATCTTATTATCTTCAGGTACATAGTCCACTACAGCGTCGAGCAGCCTCCAGCGGCCATGGAGTGGGTCCACTCTGTGCGACTGAGTGAAGATGAGTTTACGACCCTGGAAGGTATCCCTGTTTCCCGGGACCTCTTCATGAACACCCTGGTTAATATGACGAGCCTTTACATCCGGGCTTCCTACTGGCATCGCGCCTTGGATACAACGTGAGTAGTATCATCGAAAAGTTTCAAATATATTTATCGTGGATCTCAGCAGTCCTCTTGCACTGGATGTTTTCATAAACAGCCTCAATATGCCCATTTCAACGAACCCAACCATGAACTAGGGCTAAGAACGTACCAGGCACGGGAAATAACATTATAAACTCTACTATACCCACTACAGCGTATTGTCAACGAACGTAGGGTCTAGTCAAGTTTAGTCGTCGATAATATTTTGTCGATGCCGAAACGCTCCGTGTATGGCACGCGACGATGCTGGTGGGTGACAGTAAGTATAGTCTCATACTTTTTAATACAAAGAATACTTTTTGCCTCACACATTCTTAGCACGGTCATGGTACGTTATAGTGGGCAGACGCCTTTATAATATGAGACGCTCATAATATTTACAAAACCGTAGAGTCTTAGTGGTAGTAACGCTCCGTTTAATGGTCACAAATAGATCGCATTAAATCTCTTATCATATATTCATACCTTATTTTTGAAATGTATGATATGTAGGTACCGATTTTGACACCATAGGCTTTTCGGTGGAAGAAAACATGATGAAAGCTTTAAGTCCTAAAGCCAGATTTTGCTTGATACAGGTTGATACGCGTCAGCCTAGACATTGGCGTAGACAGCTTCATGGAAGACGAGTCTCGCCGCGCGTCCTCAGTGGAAGAATGCCACTGTCCTAAGGCCTACAGCGGTCTCTCGTGCGAGCAGTGCGCGGAAGGACACTACCGTCTACCGTCCGGGTTCTGCGTGCCGTGCCAGTGCAATGGACACACATCGCACTGCGACGTCAACACTGGCATCTGTCTCGTGAGTGTATTACCTATGTTGTTGTCGTCAATCCGAATTGCGATATGCCTTGACAAGGTAACTTGTAAAATATTTACATTCTTCTTCTTCAGCAATAGGACGTCCACTATGGGACATAAGCCTCTCCTAAATAAATATGTTTACTAGAGTTTATATAATATAGCTAAAATAACCCATCTGTGTACAGAACTGCACGGACAACACGATGGGCGATCACTGCGAGCTCTGTGTGCGCGGCTACCACGGCGACGCCACGCTCGGCACGCGCCAGGACTGTCTCATCTGCGCCTGCCCCATGCCTTATCCTTCCAACAAGTAACATTCAATTACACTTCATTTATTTATGCGTCCTTATATCACAGTTGGATATTGGGTTTAAAGTTTTGTATGGACCCTGTCGGGCACCGCATATCAGATGAGAGTGGTCATCACTTACGCTCAATTATTCATTAGCGCATATATTGTGGGTACCTTGTATGTGGTTACAATTCTTGACATAAGAGTAAGAACTATAAACGTGGACACTACAAACAAATCACTGAAAACATTAACTTCATTTCGACGGTGACTATATATGCGTTAAGTCCACTTACGTGAATAAAGCTTGAGTGAAGCGTAAGCTCTTGTAGATATAAATTTCTACGCTCTCTGTCAGATATATTTTGTTACTAAACTCCACTTGCCAGTAAACATTTGAGCAAGCGCAAGGTTTAGAAAGCTTGAGGTTTGGGGGTTTCATCTTAAATACATGTGACAATAGGAATATTTTGATATTTTGAAAATAATTGTAATGTGATAACAGTTTCGCGATCGGCTGCGAGTTGAGCCAGAACGGTGAGCTGATCTCGTGCCAGTGCGAGCGCGGGTACGCCGGCCCGCGCTGCGAGTTCTGTGCGGCGGGCTTCTACGGCGAGCCGGAGAAACTCGGTCAGTATACCTGTCAACGATTTTAATCTTAAATCTGTTCTTATTGTAGGTATCTCTTTTGACAATCTTTTTCCGATTGAGCATGATTAACAAGCCAGAGAAACTCGTAAGTAGGTAAACTTAGAAATTCATATATACTCGTATCGGTCAAAATAGTCTGAAAGATTTAAAATGAGACAAGAAAGATGATTTCGAGTTGTAATTCCAAACTTTTGTCGAAGAACATCAAATTTCAATACTTATTTGACAATTTTAACAGCTGTAGGCCCAACATTCCAGACTTGTTGTGTGAATAGCCCTCTACTGGCACTCGGGTTAGGATTTTAGTAGTTTTATGCTGTGACTACAACCGTGTCTTTTCGCAGGCGACTATTGCAAGCCGTGCAACTGCTCCGGCAACATCAACATCAACGACCCGAGCTCGTGCGACAGCATCAACGGCGACTGCCTCAAGTGCGTCAACAACACGGCCGGCGCCGCCTGCAACCTCTGCGCGCCTGGCTTCTTCGGAGACGCTATCCTCTCCAAGAACTGCACAGGTTGGTTGCTGCTACGACTTTTATAGGTCGGATCGAACTTAATGGCTATTTCGCCGCCCGCAAGCTCTGCGCGCTCCTTCGCCGTCATTTTTATGAGATTACTGGCGAAATCACTCTATCTAATAAAAACCGCATCAAAATTCGTTGCGCAGTCTTAACAATATAAGCATACATAGGGACAGACAGACAACGGTAAGAGAGTTAGTTTTATAGTATGTAGTGATTGAATGTAGTGACCGAAACTAGTTTAACTAGTTTCATGTAGTTCATTATTAATTTTTGTACAGCGCCCCTGGCGGAAACGAAGAAGTAACAAAAATTGTATGGAGCGCAGCAGAAACAATAAGTTTTCGTTTAAAAACAAGCTCATACTAAGGCTTCTGTTGCATACAGCTTGCGTATGTGACGAATACGGCATGGAGCGGTGCGACCCGGCGACCGGCCGCTGCGTGTGCCGCCCGGGCGTGGAGGGCGACCGCTGCGACCGGTGCGCGCCCTACCACTGGGGGCTGAGCTCTGGCCGAGGCTGCACGGCCTGCGCCTGCGCCCTCGCCTCTGAGTCCCCCGAGTGCGACGGAGAAACAGGACAGTGCAGGTATGTCAACAAAATCGGTTCGCTGTAAAATCTACTTTTGGACGATAATGTCACTAGAAAACATAGTTGGATAAACAACTGTTATTAGCTTAGACCGATTGTGCCTTTCTATAGCTTGTTCCTCGCTTTTTCTCTCTCTCTCTCTCTCTCTCTTTCGCACAAAAAAGTGACACGCACGATCGTGACTCTGTTTGGTTCATGCTGCCGGCGTTCATCGATTTACAAGACGTTATCACGTCAAAGGTTGAGTGGGGGTAAAGAAAAAGACTGTGACGTCTCTGCTGTCGCAGTGGTTTAGAGTGAATGGCTTAGCACTTAACTGAGTCGCAGTTTGGTCACAACATCTGCGACCGTTTATCAAGTCGTAATTTAGCATAAAGTCCTCGCATATTGGAGAGGACGGCCACGGCGTCGTACATTATAGATCCGTCAGTTTTTATAAACCTTCTGGAATCTGGATATTATTTCAGCACGGACCGTTATTTGTGCATTTACAAGATTATAATAATTTAAGCTTGTTTTTTCCAGATGTGCAAAGGGCGTGACCGGCCGTCATTGCGATCAATGCGCCGCCGGATACTGGAACTACACCAGGGAAGGATGTGACCGTAAGATTTGTTCCTGATTAATCATAGAAAAATGAAAACATTAATACGTCGACACAGTGGTGGCCACACATTACGCAAATCGTAATCCTGTACACATACAACAATGGCGTGACGTCATCAGAATTATTGCGGTAACATCTGGGTGAGAGTAGCTCGAATAGGGTATGATTGGCGAAAAATGGAGGAGGCATATACTAAACAGTAACTGAACCAAATTGAAACAAGCCAATGAAGATGATGACAATAAATAGATTTAATCCACGGACCGTCCTTTACAGATTGACTGCAGAATACAGTTTCCTTTAACCCCCTTATCGTTTATACTATGCTACACAATATGTACCTACTAGGTATACAGGTAATACAGGATTATTCCTCCTAATCAATTAGCATCCTTTTAGGACGTTATTCTGTACATCAAAACGAAAAACTTTTGTTGTGCGACTTTTGTCCAAACTCAATAAAAAATTGTCGTTCCGTAGAAAAATATCGTTCACCCGCGACAAAACGTATGAAACAGCTTTAACAAAAGTCGCAGAACAAAAGTTGTTAGTTTTGATACACATAATAAGTCCCTAAAAGGAAGCTAATTTGTTGTTTTTAAACTTTCGCGATTTGAACACATTATTATTATATACTACGGGACTAATCGCGCACTAAAATTACGAGTTAAATAAATACCTCATCGTCCCGACGTTTCGGACGAGTTGCACCGGCCAGTCTACCCAGTCGATGTGCAACCTATGATGAGGTATTTATTTATCTCGTAATTTTAATGCGCGATTAGTCTTGTAGTATATAATAAGGAAGCTAATTGATTAGAAATAACCCTGTATATTTAACTTTGTATGCGTAATTTTTCATTCCGTTCCGTTTGTTCAGATTGCAACTGCAACACGGGCTACTCAGTGGGCTTCATGTGCAACAGCACGGGCCAGTGCGAATGCCTGCCCGGCGTCATCGGGGAGAAGTGCGACCGCTGTCCGGAAAGGTACTCCTTCAACGTTTCAATACTCCACTGTTGAACATAGCCCTACGCTGGAAATGCAATATCTGTAAATAAAATATAGTTTATAAACACACGCTATCATAGACTATTCAATATACACCATTATAAAAGGTTTGTTATAAACCTTGAAACCTGATCTTGTTCAAAGATTCAGATTCAGATTCAGGTCATTTATTGGCCATTTATAACATGTCAGTCATACAAAGCAAGTCAGTTTACAAAATTAAAATATAGAAACTATGTAATTTAAAAATTCTTAATCATAAAAAATAATAATCAATAGTAAATAAAATAATAACAAAAGTCAAATTATACATCAGCGATACGTCATAGGAAATCACAAAAATAAAATTACATAATATTAGTCTTAAAATTTGTTTTGTAGTGGAACTTTTCTAAATGTATGGAGTTGCATGCTAATATAGAAATACAGAATCAATGTCAAATATTATTTTATTAATGATCAAAAGAATCATCATTTAATTTCATCGCTTAAAACTCGCCCAGCTTATAAAACACATTGTACTGTACCAGCCTTTTTTTTAATAGTCCACTGCAGGACGTAGGGCTACCCACGAAGGGTGTTTGGGCCATATCCACCACGCTGGCCCAGTGCGGGTTGGTGGATTCACATACGCCATTGAATTTCTTCTACGGACGTATGCAGGTTGCCTCACGATGTTTTCCTTCACCGAAAAGCCAGTGGTGTGAAATTCCGTACATAAATTCCAAAGAACTCATAGGTACGGGACCGGGGATTTAAACCCACGACCTCACGATTGTAAGGCGGGTGTCACTACCTCTTGACCACCACGGCTTTCATAAAAATAAAACACATTATTCGTTAAAAAATATTTAATTTTTCTTTTAAAATCAGAATAAGTTAGGTCAGTAATAGATTTTGGTAATTCCATTACGTGGCCTTTCTCAAAAGTGCAGACACGACTATGATACGATATGATAAATCATTTCCTGCACTCTCTTAACGGATCCGCGATATTTTGTTTACGCATTTATCCAACGATTGATGATCATTGGATAAATGCTGATGATGATCATTTATGTCAGCCATAAAATAGGAGTAAAATGATTGTGAAAAGTCTGCAGCACAAATAAGCCCCCAGACAGACACTGACCCAACATGACCTGCTGGAAAGCGGCCTGTATCCATCCCGTTCTGCGTTTCTATCAGGCCATCGGTCCATGTTGACGGTAGGCGTCCTACCTCACTGACTGGTGGTATATGCGTATTTATTTTGTTTGTCCGAATTGGTATATATAGGAGGATGCAAATAGACAAATACTCAAACATGACTATTGACTTAAGGACAGAACATGAACAGTAGTTAAACTAGTTATTGTTTGCCGAAAGGAAGAATACGGCGATCTATTTTTATTATTCTTTATTATCTGTAAACTGACCTCTATTGTACGCATTGAAAAAGTATGACTCAGACTGTGAAAAATAAACTTACTGCCAGCTAAAAACAAACTTGAGTATTGAATTCTACTTGAGGATGTAATACTTTAGTTTATTGAATCAGGCGTTACTTTGTGGAAGTTTATCTTCAAATTTTATTTCAGTTTCATTAATTTTTTAGAACATACCTAAGCCTAAACTAACTTTTTTTTATTTTTCCTTAACCTAACCTAACCTAACCATAGCCGAACCATGATACAGTTGGATGATTAATTATTAATTTCTTTTGTGATATAATTTGGTTTGTTGGTACCCGTAACTTACGCGCATACGACAGAGCGAAAATACACTAAATATTTATTCAAAACAAGGATTTGATTTAACGTTTAACGTCTACTGTCCAGGTGGGTGCTGCTGCCAAACGAGGGCTGCCTGGAGTGCGACTCCTGCACGGATGCTCTCATCTTCAGCGTCCAAGATCTCTCCTATCTGCTGGCCAACGCAACTATGGAGTTTAAGGTTACTGATTTACTATATGAAAAATTCATTACCTACTGTTCTCAGCACATAACGAAACTTGAACCACGCACGTGTGTGTTTGTAATATATATTATACGTTGTATGTGTGGGCGTATGATGTTCTTTATAACTTGTACGTGTGGGTATGTAATGCACCTTGTACGTTGTTTGTGTGGGTATGTAATGTACCTTGTACTGACAGATATCTGTACAATACCTGTACCTGAGAACATGATGACATGAATTCGTCATAGAGTACCTGTTATTAAAACAAAAAGTAAAAAAAAAACAAATAACTCAAATAAAAACATCCGCTCTTGCGGATGTGTAAAAAAAAATACAAAAATAAGTATAATAAAAAAGGTCTGCATGTAAACAAGCGGTTTAGGAGTCAGTTTTCAGTAAAATAATGAAATTTTTAATTAATATTAGGTTTAGGGCTGTTATATTGTGCTCTATAAATGCACTGCTGAAGCTCTGTGAATGAGATTTTGTTGGGATTTATCTGTACTATACAACGGTAGTCCGAACAGCGTATAACATGAATTAGTTTTAAAGTTTTTGTTAAAAAAAACACTAAATATGAAAAAATACAAAAAAACTAAAAATAAAACAAAAAAATATAAAAAGTAAGTCCGCAAGATGACGTGGCTATGTAAACAAGCAGATTAGCTGTCAGTTTTCGGTAAAAAATGAAATGATTTCTTTAATATTAGTTTTAGAGCTATCTTTTTTTTTATTTTCGTAGTTTCATCGGACATTATCTGAGGTTTTGGTATTTTAAATTTTTATTTCTTAACTAATTTGCAAATTTTACATGTTCGTAACATATATTAATTTTGACAATTTTGACATAATTCCATAAAGACTATAAAATTTCAAAAACCCTTTAAATATACTTTAAAGTACAAACTAGTTTGAAGTATAATATTATCTACAGTTTCCCGACACACACATACTTAAGGCTCATTACATGGAGCCATACGTTGTGCGATAGTTTCTTTACACTTAATCATACTAATATTATAAATCCGAAAAGTTTGTTGGTTTGTTCTTCTTTCACGCAGCAACGGAGCTGCGGATCGACATGATTTTTAGCATGGATATAATTCAAAGGCTGGAAAATGTCATGGGCTACTTTTTATCCCGATAAAATAAAAGGTTCCTGTGGGATAGCACAAAATAAGTCAAAATACCACGCGGGCGGAGCCGCGGGCAAAATCACTAGATTTTGCCCTCGAAAATATAAGGAACTATCCTTATATTTTTGTATATTTTCTTATTTTTGTTTCTTAGCTTCTATGTCTGTTATTATTTATATGGATGTATCTTATGATATAAATATTCAATAATTATTGTACAGGGTTATTCCTAATCAATTAACATCCTTTTATGGGCTTATTATGTACATCAATACTAACAACTTTTGTTCTGCGGTTTTTGTTAAAACTCAAAAAAAACAGATTTTCCATACATTTTGTCGCGATATTTTTATATGGAAGAACGATTTTTTTTTTGAGTTTAACACAAGTCGCAGAACAAAAGTTGTTAGTTTTGATGTACAGAATAAGTCCCTAAAAGGATGCTAATTGATTAGAAATAACCCTGTATATCTATTTATTTCTACTTATCACTTTATTAGATATTTTAATACAAAATTTCATATAACTATCTGTGATATTTTTATCATGCAATGAATTAGGGCTATATTTCACTGGGACACCATGCTACCGACAAAATATATACAACTCTATATAGAGTTACTACTCACTTGGTGTCCGTTTGGTTGCGCAACCGAGTTAGCGGCGCGCCCAGCTCGGACTCGAGCACAAAATGTTATCGGTCGAGCCACCATGCTGGTCGTGCCACCACTAATTACTATAGCGCTGTATGGTGTCTCACTCACTCGGCTACCAGTCTGGCTGACTGGTCTGACTGCTCTGGCCAGACTCATTGCGACTGACTGATTAATCTTAATATTGTGTATTGTCACCTTATGCCGCAAGTAATCTACGAATGAGGTTTTGTTGTGAATTATATGTACTATGCGATGGTAGCGTATAACATGAATTAGTTCACGTTCAAAAAAAATAAAACAAACGGATAAAAAAACCCAAAAAACGAAACCAAAATTAATATATACATCTGCAAGATGGCGTGGCTTTATAACAGCGGCCCCGTTATTAAATAATGTAATTAATTTAAGGGCTATATTTCACTGGGTCACCATGATACTAACAAAATGTATTGTTGGGAATTTTCTGTACTAAACAATGGTAACCCACGCAGCGTATAATAGAATTTATATACTTTTAATTAATATTAGAGTTCATGTTTAAAAAAATAAAAATGTAAAAAAAAAATTATATGTCTAATTTTACAATGTTAATGAACATGTGGCGAATCTATATAATTTACTACATATTTTATAATGTTTCATCAGGCGCGATGTGTTAAACGCTATACTATTGAAGATTATACAATACATAACATGAGTGAGTGAGTGATTAACGATTTTATATATATAAAATCGTTTATCACTGACTCGCCTATCAACGACTACAAGTGCTAGGAGTCTCAAATTTTACATGGGGGTTCTTTTTAGTATATAGGTGCTTACTAATAACAGATTGTATGACGTTCAAGCCTTAAGTAGATGAAAGACCGCGGCAAAATTTGTATGGGAAGACGCGATTCCCTGAGCCGATCGACTTGAAATTTTCTCATCTATTTTCGCATCTGTAGACGTACTTACACAAAGTTAATTGACCACACGTTAAGTACATTATACTACTATATTAATACGGGACTTATCGCGCAATAAAACATGAGATATATTAATAAATACCTCTAATACTCTCGCGAAAGTTTGAAAATAACACACGTTAAGTATTTTTATGAATGGTATCGCTTATAAGGGTTAAAAATGGGAAGAAAACTATTTTTGGGACAAATGATTTCGACGCCGGTATTGAAATTTTTAGTGTATTTGATTAATTGATAAAAAAAAACTGAAATTACTATATTAAAAAAGGAGAACACAAATAGAAAAAAGTATACTGTACGGTACCGTATCAGCCTTTTTAATAGTCCACTGCAGGATGAGGCCTACCCACGAAGAGTATTCGGGCCAAATCCTCCTCGCCGGCGCAGTGCGGATTGGTGGAATCAAATCCACGAATTTTTCGCCTTCGAATTTTTTCTACGGACGTATGCAGGACGATCACGATTCATTCATTCACCGAAAAGCCAGTGGTGTGAAATGTAGTATATAAACTCCCAGGCATTTATTGGTACGGAACCGGGATTTAAATCCACGACCTCACGATTGTAAGACGAATGTCATTACCACTAGACCACCACGAATCGAAATAAATATGAAAATAGAAAATGGAATAAATAATATCATAGGAAACAACAAAGAATTGCTCACTACGTACTCATGACATTACTACGGTTCCAGGCAAAAGAAAAGAAGTGAAAGAATCTACTCAAAATAAACAGTCATATGCAACTGTGCTAGAGAAAGAAAAACTTAAATTTTACTTTTTACTTATTATACATAAACAATTTATTATACACGCCTTGCTTTTGAACTTTTCCAAGTCTTACTCTGGACAGAACGACCATATCTTACGCAATTGTGTAATAAATAACAAGGATTTTCAAAAAGAAGAATAGCTATTTTTTATCGTGTCAAACGACTCAAATCCAACTCGCTTGCTAATAGAGAAATCGGCAATCTTTATAGAAATCACCACTCTATATATAATTGTAGTAAGCGTTGTATACGAATAATTGAATGAGAACAAGCTTAATAGGGAACTGCGCAATTTTGTCGATAACGCAGGTACTTGCTAATTCCTCGAGACTCAAACAAACCCCACTATATCAGTGAGTTATAGACTTTGTAAATTATTAAACAACATGATTAGTACTAACGACTACATCTTGCTACCTATTTAGGGGAAAACATAACGCGAAAGACGAACAAATGCAGTAAAATGATGTTGAAATCGGGGACCTTACCACACTTGTTGAAATAAAATGAATAAAGCTTAAATAATTCTGAAGCCTCCGAGAACAATCCATAGGTATCTTCTAGGTAAGCGTGCTACACCCTAGACCGCACATCTGCTTAACATCAGGCAGTGTGTAGTCAAACGCAAACCTATTCGAAATAAAAAAAAAAGAAAAAAAAAAGGTGAACAATAAACATAATCTTGATGAAGTGCCAAAACTTGGCACAATACCACGTTATTTTGGGCCTACGTCATGTAAAAAGTCAGTCAACACACCCATTTTATCAAAAATATTCTACATAAGATTATATGACTTCATCATCAGAAACAATATCATGAGAACTGAATGAGCAAAATGTTTTCCAGAAAAATAAATCTGCCAGTTTAGCTAGCTTCACCCTGGTTAAAAGCATCACAGTGTATACATTAACAAAAAATACCAGTATCGGTTCTATACCTATTTTGAGCACTGTGGGATTATAACTTTTTGAGTTATAAAGGAAAATTGAAAATTTTAGACATGCACTTAGTTCAGTGGTCATTTACCTAACAAACATTGCATACTCAAATAGGTACGTTTTTCTAGTCGTCAACCATTTTTTTTGTTTGTCTATCCACCTAACCATCCATTTAATGACATCGGAAAAAAAGGTTTTTATCATCATCATAATCATCGTCACCATCTACGGAAGCCTCATATGCGCCTCGACTCGCACTTGATAACTTATTTTGATGTTTTCATAGTAATGTATATGTGGGTAGAATACGAGTATCATTATCATTCATTAATAATGTAGGTATAATTATGTATGACATCAAAATGTAGTCATAGGATTATTATACCTACTTCTTTAATTTTATGTCTCTCTAATGATAACACAGACATAATATAATTATGAGAATGACACTATATCCATATATTATAAATAATTAGTGTTATTCATGTACTAATTTTCGTATGACATATTGGCTAATTATTGAGTCGTAGGTACATTTATTTATTACAAAATTAAGATCTAATATTATCCCAATTTATACGAATAAAGACTTTTAACTTTTTGTCAACTTAACGTTTCAAAATCGCATGCCTACAGTGATAAAAATCAATCTCCAAATAGAAATATAAAGATTTTAAAAATTTATTAAAATGTTTAGTACGTACAATCATTATTGCCTGATGTTGAGCAGCTATGTATATATTTACTTTGTAAACTGTGTAAAAGATCATAAAAGGACTCTTGTAAACGGGGTCAAATAATAAGACATTTTGTAATCTGGTTCACAGGTTGACCTGATACAGGCTCAGCCTAGTAGGGCAATCGATATCAAGTTGTTTTATTAAGTAATCTATTTTGATATAAACATCATTTCATTTTCATTTCATTACTTAATAAGAATGACTTTGTAACATTGGTTATGGTGTTGTTAGGTATAAGAAAATAAAGTTTTATTATTTCTATTTCACTTTATTTGATAGAGATACATCTCTCGGGTCAGGTCCTTTTGAATAACTTATCATATAGTTGGGATGATGGTACAAGGAAACCTATTTTGAGTAATGAATTTAAAAATAATAGGCTATTGTAGTAAACTTGAGGATGATTTACAAATCCGGTCTTAGGAATGAGGTGCGGCACCCGCCAAAAAATGCCTTATATCAAAATATTAAGGCGGGTGGTGACTCATCCACTCAATAGGCCCTCCATAAAGACTACAATGACGCCAGCCCCTTCGGCTGGCGCCCATGGGGCAACATAGGTGTGGGACGACTTAGGGTGTCGAGAGATGTGCTGCGCGTTCACTAATAGCTACTAGTGGCGTTATGACCTTTAGCACTTAGAGCCCTAGAGCTTAGGTACTAGCTACTAGCTCTTACGGTTTCCACTCATAGTTGGCCGGTTAAGGCAAGCCAGAAGCCAGAGTTCTTATTTAGCCCCAGGGAATCGGGGTTCGCGGTGTCTTATTATAATACAGGTCTTAGTCTCGGCCCGGTCTTTTGATAAGCTTCAGTGGAACCGTAGCCAATACTGAGAGGCCCGTTTAGTAATGAAAAATACTATAAAAATAGGTATGTACAATTATACCATAGCATTAAAAAAAATGTCATTTATGCCTCATTTCATTATCTTGTGACGGGTGATGACTTGCCACCCACTAAATAGGCCCCCCATAAAGGCTACCGTGACTTGGCACCGGAAGAGCAACATTGCTGTGGACGGTATGAGAGTGTCGAGAGGTGTGCTGTGCTATAATTAAGAGCTACTAGCGGCGTTATGCCCTTTAACACTTCTACCCTGGAGCTTAGGTACTTAGCTATTGCGGTTTCCACTCATAGCCGGCCGGTTAAGGCAAGCCCCGTGAGTCAGGAGTCTCAGGATTTAGCCCCAGGTAATTGGGATTGGGTGTTTATTATTTATTATAATTTTTTATTATATCTCCCAAGCTGCTGAATATATCAAAATAAAATAAACATTTCATCACTTGATTTTTTTTTTTCTATTTTTTTTATAATTTCCTTTATGTATTTGCAGCTTGTACCAAAGATTTTTAATGGGCTATGTTCAATTCAATTTTACTTCCTGAAAGCGGGTAGTACACCGGTACTAAAATTCTTTCACCAACTTTTCAACACCGTCGTCCTTAAGGGCATAACGCCAGAGGCATGGAACAGAAGCGTGGTGTTGTTGTTCTTCAAGAAAATAAAACCTTATTGAAGAACTACAGACCCATCTCGTTTCTGAGCCATGTTTATAAGCTGTTTTTAAGGGTCATTACGAATCCTCTCGAACGCAGGCTTGATGACTTCCGGCCTTCCGAACAAGCAGGTTTCCGAAAAGGTTTTAGTACCTTAGACCACATACATACGATGCGGCAGGTTATACTGAAGATCGAAGAGTATAACTTGTCTCATTGCTTAGCGTTTGCGGACTATGAGAAAATCTTTGCTTTGAATAAATATTTAGTATATTTCCCCTATCTTGTTGTACGCAAATAAGTTTAAGGGCATTTAAAAAAAATGAAAACACTTCATTAATAAATATTATATTACACGAGGCATCTTCAGGACGGGTTGACTCTTCGAGGTCGCTCGTAAGAATCTCGACCTCGAAGACCTCGAAGATACCTCGAAGTCAACAAGTTCTGAAGATGCCTCGTTGAGAGGTGAAACACGTGTCGAACAGAGTGTAGTGCAGTGAGAATAAGGGACTTATTTATTAGTGAAGGGTTTTCAATATTTTTTAAATGCCCTTCAACTCTTTTACCTACAAAAAGACAGCGGAAACACACTAAATATTTATTGAAAACAAAGATTTAAAGATGAATTTCCGCAAAGAAACGCCTGATTCAATAGACTATGAGACAGCTTTTGATTCGGTCGAAACTTGTGCGGTGCTTGAGTCTCTCCAGCGATGCCGGATTGACTATCAGTATATCGAACTGTTGAAGTGTTTGTATAATAACGCCACTATGTTGATCCGAGTACAAGAAGAGAGCTGCAAGGCAATCCCTTTAAAAAGAGGCGTAAGAGAGGGATACGTAATTTCTCCGAAACTGTTTACGGCTACTTTGGAGAACGCCTTCAAGCTCCTGGAATGAAAAAGATTCGGCATCAATATCAATGGCGAATACCTCACTCACCTTCGGTTTGCCGACGATATAGTAGTCATGGCAAAATCGATGGAAGAGCTCAGCACGATGCTTGAAGGTCTAAATTGGGTTTCTTAACCCACTTGGGATCTTAAGAACATGGACAAGACGAAAGTCATGTGTAATTCCCATGTTGTATCCACTCCGATTTCTGTTGGAATCTCGGTTCTCATTGACTCGTTCGTCTTCCTAGGACAAGTAGTCCAGTTAGGTACGTCCGATTTTAAGAAAGTGAAACCTCCGACATACCTCAGTGCCTCAAGTCGAAAGTGTTTGACCAGTGTGTGTTGCCAGTGATGCTTATAGCACTAAAACGTGATCTCTAACTATTAATGAGCTCCAAGTAGCACAACGAGCTATGGAGAGGGCTATGCTCGGAGTCTCTCTGCGAGATCAAATCAGGAATGAGGAGATACGTCGAAGAACCAATTTCACCGACATAGCCCAGCGGATTGGCAAGTTGAAGTGGCAATCATCAGTCCTCTGCGCTATGTGCCCTGATAGCGCAGAGGACTGATGACCGATGGGGTCGAAAAGTTCTCGAGTGGAGACCACGCACCGGCAAGCGCAGCGTAGGACGTCCACCAGCAGGGTGAACGGATGACTTTATTAAGACCACAGGTTTGCGCTGGATGCAAGCTGCTACCAACCAGTTTTATTGGAGATCTAGAGGGGAGGCGTATGTCCAGCAGTGAACGTCCTACGGCTGATGAATGGATGGATGGTTACTTGCCGAGTTCGTCTATTCACTTGAATATGTACTTTATATGATAAAGTCAATGTTAACTCGGTTTAATATTGCAGGACAAAGCAGACTCGTTTTTCACGACCCAGCGCCTGAACTATATATCGAACCAGACGCAGCAGCTGCGGCCGCGAGTGTCGGAGCTCAGGAACGTGGACGTCGCCGACGCGGCCACCGCCGTCAAGGCCCTGGAGACGAGTGCCAAGAACCTGCTACGATCTGTAAGTTGCTGCCGTGCTTGATATCATTCTAATTAGGTATAGGAGCGATAGGTCCTAGCGTGGGGTGTTCGGGCGTACCGCATGGACTAGGTATTTGTTGTCATGTACTTTAAAGAAACAGGAGCTGCTGTTACCAGCTTCGACTTCTAAATTCTAGATATCGCAGTCGCGAGAGCAGCAATAAAGGCACTTTAGTCGCGTGCCCAGAACCAGCTGCGATCCGTGAGCTACTGCTAAAACACTATGTTGATAATTATAATGATAGCCTTTATTCAGACATAACAAATAATTTCATTACCGACATTATATTTCATTCAGATTTAATTTGATTTTTAAGATTTAGGTGGAAGAATGAAACTTAATATCCTTATAGTATATCATATCGTGTCGTGTCGGTAGTGTATCGTGTTTTATCCATTTGTCAGTCTGTCTGCCTCATTTTTGTATAGTATCAAATTGCATGAAATTTTATATTATGATAGCTACTAGAGATCTCTAGAATCTCTCTAGAATATAAAATACTTAAATTTTTCTAGTAGGACCTTGGACCGGTTAATTATTAGGTACATCATTATATTTTGATAAATCAAATACAGTAGGCGCAAATCTTTTTGAGATCTGCTACGCAGAACGTACATATCAGGTGTCGGAAGGACGCGGTCTGCGCCTACCTGCGCCAAACAACTAAGTACGTTTTTGTCACCAGGCGGAGTTTGCAGCGACCGACAGCGACAAGCAGATAGGTCGAGCAGCGCGTCTTGCAGCTGACGCGAACAACACGCTGGCGGCCGTCCGAGACAGCGCTGAGCGGGCCAAGCGCGCCGTTACCCACGTGGCTGACCTCGCCACCGGCCTCGAGCTCAGCCAGCAGCCCAAGGTCGATAGCGCGCTCACTGAGGCCAACCAGATCAAGAGCGACATCACTGGTAACTATGCTTACATCCACCCACGTGACTTATTACGCTGGCGGCCGTCTGCGGCAGCACCGAGTGGGCCAAGCGCGCCGTCACCCACGTGGCCGACCTCGCCACCGGCCTCGAGCTCAGCCAGCAGCCCAAGGTCGACAGCGCGCTCGTTGAGGCTAACCAGATCAAGAGCGACATCACTGATTTCATCCAACTGGGTAGTTGGATGATGCAATGCGTGCTACCAGCGAGTCTGACGGGTGGGTACCCGTTAGACTCGCTGGTAGCACGCACTGCAACGCACACTCAAGGTCAGACAAACCAAGCAACATCAGTACTGGGTACAATAAAAGTTATTTTGAAATAAGAAACCGATGCGACATGCTGTCACTTGGCCACGACAACCTTTGCTGAGCCAATTCAATTCACCTGAATCATATTAAAAATACAAGACAAGCGCATTTTCGTGCACTTGGTGTACCTCACTCTTATACATTGTTAGGTAAGTACATACACATCATTTTATGATTATTTAAAGCCCTTTAACGTTGAAAAAGAGATATTTCAAGATATCAAAATCTCTGAAAGCACTAGTTCCATGAAGTCCATACGACTTTGGTCAAATAACTCGGATTTTACATAATTATGGTCCTTCGAGCCGAATATGATTTAACATTTTTGTTTTTTTTTCAAATACTTTGAGTCTTTTTGAATGTAAGCACTTCTAATTAGTCGATTTGAACGTAACTAGTAGTCCGCCTCGGACTTGGACCTCGCGCTATACCTATTTTATATCATAAATAGACGAGTTTTACCTACCAATAAAACTCATATTATGTCCGAAGCCTTATTCGAAGCCTTTTAAACATATATATTGAGAATGCATCTTCCGTTTCCGGCCGTATTTGCGGTTGTAGTTCCCTCTGTTGGGCTAAAATGGCAACCCAAGCCGCCACGTTCCCAGGCAGCGTATAGTTCACCTCATTGAAGTCTCAATAACATAAGGAATTAATGAACACCAGGCAGAACTTACTGTAAGGCTTCGAATAAGGCTTCGGACATAATATGAGTTTTATTGGTAGGTAAAACTCGTCTATTATGTCCTTGAGCCGTTATTCGAAGCCTTTTAAACATATATATTGAGACGTGTTTGTTTTCGCCTGGTGAACGAGACGCCAATGTGAATGCACAGAATAACGTCAACATTAATAGGTATTTATAGAATTAAACAGTATGAAAAACATCAGTCACAAATGTAATAACGTAATGTTAATATAGCGGATATAATTATGTAGCGCTACATAAAAATATAGAAGAAAACTAATATAATAGTCACTGCTACTATAACATCTTAGTTTCGAATATTGCCCCGGTAACGTATGTATGTATGTTATTATTGTACAGAACCAAATACTTAAGAGTCACATAGTATTGCTGTCTTACAGTTTCAATGTTATCGCTAATAAGTACTACATCAATTAGGAATTTAAGAAAGTAACTTAAATTAAAATAATAATAAAATTATGTTTATCATTTATTAATAGTCTGTCGATTCACTCTTTGAACGCGACAGCAATGGTGGTATCACCACTATCAGCCTCCGGCATAAAGGATTTTACATCATTGGTGATTCCAGTTAAAGATGCAGTTTTCACTACCGGTGTACGGCAATAGTTATCGATCCTATTAGGCACAAAACTTGAAACCGGAATTAGAAATAAAATTGTACATTTGCCAAAATCTGTCCACAACAAAACCCCTGAACTGTTCAAGGTTTCGGACTTGACATTTTGTTGCGGCCTCCTTGTCTAGCTGTTTTTAATAGATACAGTCTACATCTACAGTAATAGAAGGTAGATACTATATGTTGAAAATTACATTTTTAACTATAAGTACAAAAGTTCTGAATTTCAATTAAGTAATAACAAGCAAGACTTAATAAAAACCAAAATAAAATAGTTACTCAGTTAAATCCTTCTAACTAGTGGGCTTTGTAATCTTAAATCTCCTCACAGTTGTTCAAAGCGAGCGAGCGAGTCAAGATGGCTTACAGCACCCCTCTTTATCCCGCGTTAGAAAACCTTGGTGTGGTATATAACCAACTCTTAGATTCAAACGTGTTGAACTTTGTATTCAATAATGAATACAATAACCCGAAACTAGCACACCGTCGCAGCGTCGTGGTGCTTCCCGCAAATAATGAGTAGGTCGATTAAAAATTGACCATCAATTGAATAGTACATGTATTTGTATATATCCCGAACATGGCTAATCTTAGCACTATTATTTGATATGCTTTCATTTCACATGTTCGGAGCCAAGCTTCCTAACTGAATTTGATTCTGGAATATTTGAAATGATAATATTTAAGCCAAGCCAAGATAACTTTGAAGCCAACAATTTCACGAATTATTCTAATTATTGTCATACCCTTATTTATAGGGTCATAAATATGTAAACTATACAGACCATGTTACATAAAAACTAAATGTAAATATTATATAAGTTACAATGCAATAAATGATTAAGTAGGTATTGTACCTACTGTTAATTTTATCTGTAATTAGACGCTGGCGTGGACCGGCTTAGTTATGCTATATTGGATTCAGGGAATATCTACTGTTAATTTTATCAAACAAATTTACAGGTATTAAGAATATTATCTCTCATTCTTTTTACTTGGCTCGCAATATACTATTGTTGTACATATATGTATTATGATAACAAGCCATGAACTTTCACCCCATATTTTTAAATTTTTTCGCGTCATATTTGCGCTCTCGCTCGACCCATGAACAAGTCATTGCGTAGGCTCGCATGTGTTGCATGAAACTAGTGGACCTGGATTCTGAAGCTTCGCTTCGTAAATAAAAGACTTACATACCTAAACTTTTTGTTATCAGCCTAGTCAAGACTGATAGAAATAAGAATTTCGCCATTTTTCAGCCGTGTATACTAGAAAATGTATCAGATAGGCAAATCAAACCAGCCATTCTTTTGTATGGTTTACGTTTTTCGCATGCACGACTTAAATTTGTCTTTAAAGGCAGAGACAATATCCGAAGCAAATATAAGGATAATAATTATATTAGAGAGTGAAAAACATTTCTCACTAAAAATGGTCGACCCTGTGGAATAGCCAACAGGTCAAAGTTCAATACTTTTTCTTTAAAACTCTTTAATCAGCTGTTGTCAAAGCTCTGTCTACAGAATCCATAAATACCACTGCACTAAGTAGGTATTGTGGTAATTTTTACTAAGGGGTCAATATAAACAGTTGACTCTGTGGTGTGTGAAACTGTAGCTTTTGTTGTACAAACAGTTTGAAGAAACATTGATCCATGCTCTTATTAATTGCAAAAGTATTCTGAATATCTTCTGGTTCATCTCTACAGCCGCGATTTGTTCCAGAGTCTATAATTATAGTAATGAAATAAACAGAGAAACATAGCAGTTCGAATACGGAAATTCGACTCCTCAGACAGACTGACACACAAAAATCCTGGTAAATTCGAGTATTGAATTACTCTGAGAGCGATTGCAAATCCAAATTGCAAAACTATAGGATTCATAAAACAATAAGCAATATTTTAATATTTCAAGCAAGAAATAATATGGGCAGTATGTGTCTGAAATAAATTAAAATTGAATGTATTCCGATGGACAACGGGACGCATGGAATCATCGCTTTTCGTGGTAAAAACCGGGGTTTGGTTTCAGAGACATGTACTCGTATGTAATAAAAATTTATTTTGTTGACTTGCTTATCGTCGGTTACTTACTTGTTAAGAAACAGTTTCATGACAGTGACCGTAAATGCAGTGCCGTAGATCTAGCGGCGGGCTGCGCTTAAAAGGAGACCTGTCTTTACAGTTCCCATTATTATTAGCACCAAAATGGGTAGGCGCTCTTTCACCCGTATTTATGAACGCTTCAATCTACCCGCAAAAACAAGTGTTATATCAAATTTACCTTCTCATCTGCTTGGTTCAATGAACTTAATTGATTTCAAGATTATAATAAGTTTACCTGGACTTGTTGAACCGTGGTAAACTACTGTGGTATTAATATTTTATTAACCACAACAGCATTATAACACAACCCTGGCAATGTATTATTGAATGCATATGGCACAAGGGCTCATATAACTATGTTGCAGTATTAAAATTCACGCAAAAAGCAAGTTGAAAATTTTATAATTGAATGCTACATTGTATAGCAATTACACTGCAACAACAACCCCAAACAAATGCAATGTAAATCACAATCGAACTCAAATGGCTACAAGAACGCGCAGTAATTAGGTACATTGCATCAACAAAAAGGCGATACAATAAACCTTAAAAAACGCATATAATTACATTGTTATACCAATTACACTGCAATCATTAAATGTTATCTTATGTATGATCACAAAATACAATACACATCGTAATAAATGAATGCATATGGCAAAAAAGGCGCATATCATTAGATTGGTATCAATAAATGTTATCATATATAAAACCACAAAAAGCAATACATATTAAGCTGAAAACATAATAAATGAATGCATATGACAACATGGGCACATATGATTACATTGCACCACAAAATCTAGATGTTTGTGAGCATTGTCAAAGAATATAATCGACGGTGCCGTAGGCGACCGGCTGAGTTATTCTATACTGGATTCAGGGTTAGCGCCGCCTGATATCCATGGAACTAACTACCTTCTGATCGGAGCAGGAAGGTTATGATTGTATGTTTGTATAAGCTAGGTGTATATCTAACCTTTACAAGTATTCAAATTGTCTGGAAGATAATGAAAAGAATTTACTAAAGTACCCCCATTAATATTTATGAAAATAATTCTGAGAACTTGCTTTTACTAAACAAAACTTTTCTATATGGGGGTATCTTATGAAATAAGTCTTGGTAGTTCCAGTGACCGCCAAGTAATACCAGACCATCGAGAACAAGTCGCTCGAAAATTAAATGAATTGCTTGAACATTTTCATGCTTAAAATGAAAAACATGTGTCATTTTATCGTAGCAGTCAAGATTGTTTGCTATTACCGAACTTAATCGTTTTCAACATTAAGATGTTATCAGCATTTATTTGCAATTGTCAGATATTATCAAAATTAATTGTAATTATAAGGGCCGCCTCGGCGGGCACCTCTATAGAAGACTCGATCTGCTAGATCGGCGCCGGAATAATTCTACTCTGAGGTATTTTGGTGTGTTGGGACCGACCAGCGGCTACGTGCGTGTCTGTACCCGAGGGTAGTATGTACAACAGGTATAGTTTTGAATTTGCCATACCTGGTCAGTAAGGTGTTCTACTACCTTACTCTTTTTGAAGCTTACATCCTCAGCGACTTGGCGGTCACGTGGTCACCACCTGCAGCCCAAGTGGTGGTCCCCACAGCGACGGCGGCGTGGAGGTCTGATATATAATATTCCTGCGGTTCCTAGTGCCGCTACAGGACGATGACGTCGACTAGGTTCATCCTCGAGCACGTGAACAACTTTACGAATTTTTCGCATATTTTATTTCAGTCATTATGTAGGTAGAAATATAACTTTTCAAATTGAATTAATTCACTTTCAGAAAAAATATTTTGAAACTACAACCTATTTAAGTTATTTAGAACAATAGAAGTAAAATAATTTTGTGAAATGATTTTGAAATAACGACGAACGCTAACAGCGTTAACGTAACTTAACGGCACGGAAGTTAAGACGCCAATGAGGTGAACTATACGCTGCCTGGGAACGTGGCGGCTTGGGTTGCCATTTTAGCCCAACAGAGGGAACTACAACCGCAAATACGGCCGGAAACGGAAGATGCATTCTCAATATATATGTTTAAAAGGCTTCGAATAACGGCTCAAGGACATAATACTGTGATTTCAAAAAAAAATGTTGGTATGAAAGTTTGGCAATATTAAATCAAGTAAGTATATAATTCGGTGAAATATTTATAATTTGGGTTCTGAAAAGGCTACAGCACCATAGACCAAAATATACGCCACGGCAAGTTATTGTAAGTAAGTAAGTACTAAACGTACACACTCTGCGAGCTACTCTAAGAAGAATGGTCACGTTGTTTTTGCAAGGGCCATTGAAATAGACCCTGTAGTCGGTGCCATGGGAAGCTGGCCAGTCAATCACAGGAGAGCCTCTGGAGTACACTCCGTAGCAGTAGATACCACAGAGAGCTGGAAAGGCCATTGCAAAAAGCCCCAGTGGTCGTAGGTGTCACGGAAAGCTAGGTTTTGATCACAAGACTGCCGTAGGAAAACACCCCATGGCAGTAGATGCCAAAGAGATCGGAAAATGTCATTACAGACGGCCCCGCAGTAGTAGATGTCACAGAGAGCTGGATAGTCGATCACAGGAGAATCATTGAAGGAGAACACTCTGGAGAACGCTTCATAGCAGATAGTAGCGAGTTGGAAAATCTATTGCAGACAGCTCTGCGGTAGTAGGCGTTGCAAAGAGCTAACCCATTGATAACAGGAGAGCCGTCAGAGAATGCCCCTTGCAGTCGATACCACAGGGAGCTGGAAAGGCCATTGCAGACGGCTCCAGTAGTAGTAAGTGTCACGGAGAGCTGACAAAAGGAAACCCGTCGCGTCGGTGCCGACAGTTGGAGGCTTACAGAACGCGATGCTTAGATTAAGTAGCCACAGCCTAAAGTAGTGCCAATATTCAACAGTTTACTCGTATGACGCCAATGAGGCAAAGTTTCTCGTCATCACTTTTTTAATGTTCTGTTTTATTTTAAACAAAATATTCAAAAACGTTCACATCCCTTCTATAATCTAAGCGTTCCGTTCCATTTCCGTTCAATAGAAAATGACACTGACACCTTACATCTTAGGAATTTTGATTTTTGACAAATTATCAGAATTTAAATAATAATTTTAAATATATAGGTATTATTTATTGATAGTTCGTTTTGAATGAGTATTTAATGTTAAAAAATGTATAAAAATGTATAAAAATGTATAAATATAAAATTATTCAAAATAGTACTATAAATAATACATAATATTGTATTGTCATTGGAACTAAAGGTGTGTACCAAATATCAGATCAATCTATCAACGGGATGGGAGTCAAATTTCAATTAATACATTTAATCCAAAAACCGGGCAAGTGAAACTCCCGCAGAAAGTGGCGCCGTTTTGCCTCTTTTTGCCACGGGCGGGCGGTCCTCGTATCTTCGCTACCACTGAACAGAAGATGCTCATATTCGAACTTAAACATTTTATATATTTAAACTAAGTGCATGCTAAATTTTGTGGAGATCGGCTGAGCGGTACTGGAGTTATCGTCGAACAAATATACGTACAAACATACATTTGTCAACACAAGTGCCGGCTCAACCCAGTAGACTCTGAGACCTCGCTTACGCTCGGTCAACAAGTGCCGGCTCGACCCAGTAGACACAGAGACCTCGCTTACGCTCGGTCAATTAATTTCCTAGAATAGTTATTGGAAGTTCGACATAAATGAGATGATAGTAAAATATGTTTGTATGTTGTCACATCTTTCGGGCTGAAGACAAAACATAAACACTTATAATCATATGCAGTTACCAATTTTACTAACGCTTTCAACATATTTCAGAAAAAGATCTAAGTCCAAAGAGGACCGAAGCGGAGGCCGTATTCTTGAATGCCACCACGCAGACCGAGAGAATGAACGTCTTCGTCCAACCGATCAAGGAACAAGCTAAGGTAAAAAACCTCTCTACAAGGTTACTGGTCACAAAATAGCATCATTTTAAGGACATATTCTGGATATCTTATGTTCTACGACTTCTAAAAATTCGTATTTATTGTCTTCTATACAAAATTTAAAAGAAATAATTTGACCGGTCTAAACATAATTAACTCTACGTTGAACAAAAATTGTTTGTTTTGATGTACAGAATATGCTCTTAAAAGAATACTAATTCATTACCAGCAACCCTACACCGTGTGCTGTGGGTTGCCGGAGGAGTAGAATAGCACCCCTCTCTTGTATCGAGTGTTGTAGAGCCGACTCCTTAGTTGGCTCTTGAACCTACGGAACGGGAACGTTGGCTACGGAACCGATAGATAGGTATAACCATCCAATCTGGCGAAGCCTAAATAGCACAGGCAAGTGTCGGGTGCCGCTGCTCGCTCTGGTGCGAGGAGTTACACCCTGCTATCGCCACCACGCTTGCCCATAGCGATAACGGGAAATACCCTTTATGAATATACCCCAGAAAACCAGGCCCCCAGTTCCCGGCGGCTTCTCTGTTCCTGGCTCTGGTAGCGGCCATAGAAGCGGCGGAGAGCATCCATCTTTCTAATTCCAAATGTTACTACAGCACATGTGGATCCCTTTGCGGCTAATTTAGCCAGGAGCACGATAAAGTTACTACACGGACGTAGCATAAAAATGTCGCTACTATGTAAATGCACAAAGCTAATGATGATAATGAATAGGCTGGAACGATCCTCTGCTGGATATGGGCCTCCCGTTCTTTGTGCCACTGTTCCCTGTTTCGGACTAATTTCATCCATGCATGATTCACAATGGAGTCTGATATTGTTTGTCTTGGGTCGCTAACCCACCGGGGAGGTAATCATAAGCGCGGGACAAATACAAGTGACGTATGGGGCCGACGCGGCGCGGGCGTAGTGCGGACGTAGCGTGGACGCGGCGCCACTTCTATGATATTTCATACAAAATGTATAGAAGTGGCGAGGCGCGAGACAAACAGAGGTGTAGCGCGGGCGCGGCTCTGGTCGCGCCAAAATAAACGCTATCAACCGCTCACTATGATGAGAGACATGCCATCAGTAACTGCGGGTGCGCCGAGGGCAAGAAATCGGCGTGACGCGACCTGCGAATGAAAAACCAATGTTCCTGTTCTGCATGCCTCAAATGGAACCCCTATGTCCGCTCGCGCCTCGCCATTCTGACACCGTTTAGCGTGCCTGTTCTGCGCTGCACCGACGCCGCGAAGTAGTGTTGCCAGCTCCGATTTGTTTAAAATCAGGACAGAAAATCTGACAATTCGGTATTACGTATTGTAGATCGGAACAAACAAAAAACTCCTGCAAGTTCAGGGGGGAGGGGATGGAGTTTATAAAGTTGTAGTTGTATATAATAAGTCGTTTTAGATTCGATATTGAAAAACTGCCCAGCTAGTATCATCGCCGGCCAGCAAAACTCACTAAGAGACACCATCCGATACGATTAATATACGCGAGCATAGCGAGCCCGGAAATTTGATTATTTTTAGTGATTTCAATACCACAAGTTAACAAAGAAGACTACTGTAGTGCGCGAGCGTAGCAAATGCAAAACGATCGGTTTTTTACTAACTTCAAATAGATATGGAGCAAAAAAGAGCACTCGTCAGAACGCGACCAAAAGTCGGGTATTAATTGGATTTTTTGTTATAATACGCGAGCGTAGTGAATACAAACTTAGTAACTTTATGATAGATATGAGCAAAACAGAGAGTGCCACAACATTTCAAGTACAAAAGTAGCATGAGTGAAACTTCTATAATAATATGACGTTGATTTCATCATAAACCATTGCCTGACAAAAGACCGATATGTCCCCATGACATCTTTTGAGCACTAGAGTAATATTTTCATTAATTAATTTTATGAGGTCGAAATATTTTCAATGTCTCGTCGGTGAAAGTTAGATTTTAAAATGAAATCAGATGTAAGAAAAGAAAACCATAGAAAGTTTCACTAGCGCGAGCACGGTGAGAGCGAAAATTTTTTCATGTAAAAAGCTTAAAAAGCAAGAGCCGATCGAAGTGAGCAGTAAGTGCGACATGGGTCACTTATAGGGATATTCAGCGTCCCGATCAAGTACAAATCGGAATGCGTCCCCAGACCCCTGAAAATCAGGATGTCCCACGCAAATCGGGACACCTGGCAACTCTAGCCGCGACCGCTTCACGCCCTCGCCTCACCCGCGCCCGACGCCACTTGTATTTGTCCCGCGCCTAAATCTTACCCCAAGATTTTTTTTTTGTTGTTTAGAAATTCGAGTTGTTGGTGAACTCAACCCGCGACCTGAAGACCAAACTGGACGAGATGCTGCAGCACACCGACCGCGCGCAGCGCACCGCTGGCAACGCGGAAAAACTCAACGCAGACAACAGGTAAACAACGCTGTAGATGTCTAAAAATATAATTAAGGCCGTCAGCTAGATAAGGAACGTTCGGCACAGTCAGTCTTCGGATGGGAACCGCAGGTGGCATTTACAACTGAGCGCTACCGTGGTCGGATGACACGTTAAATCGTAGGCCCGATTGTATTAAGCAATATAATCAATGTTTAGCCAGGTCAGAGGCCTTCAGGCGACTTAAAACCTGACACTAAGGTTAACCACCCGGCCCAAATTATACCCAAATAAATTCGACACCTATGTTCTTTTTCAATTACTTCAAAGAATGATAAAAATATAACCTGTTTTGTGGTTTGCGTGACTTCGTCTAACTGTGTATAGTTTATACAGTAACTAGCTTTTGCCCGCGGCTCCGCCCGCGTGGAATTTGACTTTTGTGCTATCCCACAGGAACCTTTTTGCGCGTTTGTTTTTGTTCCACTCACTCTCGCGTATGTTTTATTACTAGATATGAAAAAAGCTGTAATGTAGTTTTTATTTGAGTAAAATTTTGCAAGGTTTCTATTACTTGTCATTATTCTGAGTTATCAACTCCCATTACCGAACTTTGACGAGCTTTAACGTACCCGCAGAATTAATATTTATCATCTTAATTATTAATTAATAGAAGTAATAGACTACAATTAATAGAGTATAATTAATCTTTATTTTTGTTTGTAGTCTACATCAATAAATGTTTAAATGTTGTATCTACATACCTATTTTTGTTAACAGGTTGTCCAAATTCAGCAATCGAGTCCGTTCAGTGACGAACCTGAATTCAGCGGCCATGAAGGATCTGATCGACGCAGCGTACGACATCGGCAACGCCAGCTACAGCAACCTTGTCATCGGCAACCTGGCCAAGAACGCCACCGAAGCCTCCAGCCAGGCTGAACAAGCCATTGGTACGTTTACTTTAAACAGAATCCGATATATGACTCCGATCGTGTGGGGGCTATGTATGAATCATCTATCCGATTTATCGTCGATGCCTAAATTTTTCTGCGTGTTCTCTCACCAGCGGGGTTCAAATGAAATTTTCTAAGTTCCTTAGTGATCAGTAATCACCGTTATCATATTTGTCAATTACATGATTATCTACTATCACATTTTGGTAGACGAGTTGCGCGAGTCGGTGCTTGCTATGTCATACATATGGCTGTTAAACTGTTGCGGTCCGACACTGACCCATTTTATCATTATTTTTGTTGTCGCAGGCCAAATGGAAGATAGAATAGCTGACCTAGTCATCGAGCTGCCCCAGTTGAGTAATTTGACTGACGTCGCGCTCGACCACGCTAAGATGCTCAGGATTCGCGTACGTAATGCTATTAGACATTAATTTGCAAGTAAGCATAGATTATCCAAAAAAAGGAAAATATCCGCTAGGTGTACAGAAGACAAGATGAAGACTACATTTAAACGATATTTGATTTCTTTCGAGTGTCAGTCGATTGTGTTTATTGGTTACAATTTACAGCTTAATCGGAACACATTAAAGTTTTCTCCATCTTTTTTCGATTCTTCTTGTACAGTACCAATTTTATCCCGTATGATTTTCCTATATATTTCTGAATGACAGCGCACCACCCCAAAGTATTTTTGTATCGTATTAACTTTTTAATAAATGTTCATCCACCTTTTTTACGAGAGGGAAATATTCGCAAGAAGCAAGTACTTTAGGTGCATCCGGTTTTAGTGGGCTTGTACCCACTACAACCCCCTCGGTGGCCGGCCTGTATACGCTCTTGAACTGATAATGCACCTAAAGTGATGTTTATCTTACAGGCCGACAATCTGCGCGCTTTAGCGGAGCGTGAGAACAACAACACTCGAACCCAACACGCGTATTCCGCCGCCTCAGCCTACTCCTCTATAGTCCAGGAGACAGGAGATGCTAAGAAGGCAGCCGATGATGCTGAAGCAGCTCTCAATAACATCACAATCGCTGTAAGTATTCTGCCATAGACTAGGAGACAGGAGCTGTAAGGAGGTCACCGGTGACACAGAGAAAGTGCTATATTGTGATTATTTATCATTTAATTTTATTCTGATTTGTAGCCTTCCTATTCTTTTTCTTTCTTATTACTTCTAGCCCGAATCTAGAGTCCCAAAGAATCAAAACCACTATACCGCTCTGCAGAGGAGTATCTATCATCATAAAGCATGTGTTAAAAATCTGAACAAATATTTTCCTTGTCGTCGTCGTCATCCTAGTCGGGCGTCGTCGTTTTAGCCATTAGACGTCCTCTGCCGGACATAGGTCTCCCCTATTGATCACCAATAAGACCAGTTGGAAGCGGCTCCTTTCAGCTCAATCCTGCAGTCTTGATGAGATCTAGCCTTCGTGGACGGCCTACGCTGCGCTTGCCGGTATGTGGAACTTTTCGACCTCATCGATTTTCAGTCCTCCGCGCAATGTGCCCTGACCACTGCGATTTCAACTTGCCAATTCATATATTTTTTGGTGTTCTTAAAATAATGGTATCAATGTGTATACAGGAGTCAGAGTTGCAAGCTCGCGTGGGTCCCGCGCGCGACCGCTCCCAGGAGCTTCTGAACCGCGCGGCGGCCGCGTTGACCACCGCAGAGCAGCGACTCCGGCCCAACCTCACGCAGGCTGAGATTCACCTCGCCAACGCCTCCACTACGCTCGCCTTAGCTGACGACAACGACAATGCAGTACAACTGTTAGTACCTTCACTCACATCGCACCTGATCACTCCACCACTACCTGTGCTCGGCAATTCATTGAAATCAGAATGTGTGTCTAACACGTAGGCCATTTCCTGAACGAGAAATGTGTATTAGGTCATTTTCTTTGTTTTTCTGTGATAGGTACCTCTTCTCGGCATTATCTCTTATTATCTTATGTCGTACCACAAACCACGACAAGTCTAATTTGAATCAGCATCGCGCAAACGAGATCGTATACTGTGTGGATTTTAACCATGTAAGGTTATAAACACTGTTAGTGCAACTTAAATCGCACTCTTTCGTTCTTTATCCTTCCTATCCTATTCCCAGACGCTTTATCCAATTAAGCTAGACCGCTTAACTGCGAAGACGCCAAATTTGTGAAGTGTTTATCTTTATACTACCAACTTTAAATAAACTGAAACGTTTTTATAGGACTTAAATGCTAAAATAAATAATTAAACCAAAACAAGTTTAAAAATATCTGGTTGTGGTCCTGTAGTTTCCTAATAAGTAAACCGTTTCCTTCAGATCGTTGCCGACCATAACTCCATTCTCTCTGGAATCCGAGACAGCTAAGGCCGACAACGTCAACGTAACCGTGAAGCAAACTCTCGACACCATGTCCCAGCTCGGGGCTGACCTTGCGAAGAGCAAGGAATGGGCCCAGTCTTTACCCAAACTGGCTGATGAGGGGCAGAAGATGACGTCTAACGTGGAGAACCTAGTGAATGAGATGAACACCATGGAGCCTGAACTGATGAATACGTACCAGAAGGTGAAGGCGCGCCAGGATGAGCTGGAACACCGCAGGAAAGAGGCTGATGAGAAACTCGCCAAACTGAAGGAACTTATTGAACAGGTTTGAACTTTTCCTCCATTTTTTTATAGATACCATACATCTAAGTGAATGGATATTTTTAAGATCGCAGCTTAGTATTAACACAACTACTTTTTTCTTTTATTGTATAATGTTCACCAGTTATCTCTAAAAAGTCAGTGTCAGGGGTTTTACAACTGCTTTAGCAATAACATACCTACAATTTTTGAACTTAACGCTGAATATTATACAAGCATAATAACTTAGCTTAGCTTATATAACAATTTATTTCTAACTATTGCTCTACTGCATATTTTTATGATATATTCTAAAAATGTATTTCTTTTCTGCTTACTCTGTATTATATCACTGAGATTATATTTGCTTATGTTTATACCTAACTCCTGATCTATATCATATCTTTCTATACCATATGCCGAGCACTCTGTGATAATGTGTATCGGGGTTTTATTTTGTGCCGGTTCGCAGATGCACGATGAGCTCTCCCGTAACCTGCAGACACTACTACTAGTACTTCCATTTTACAAAACGCTGGCATGACGGAGTTGACTATTTCAGGTTGACTAATTTCGGAGATGATAGCAAAAGGAATCTAAGGACTTCTTTTGAAAGGAAATGAGGAACATCTTTACCCAGCAGACAGTATTATTAATTTAAGTGTATTCTAGTATTTATAATCCCAACTTCAACTTAAGGAGACTATGTATGAAGACGTAAGTCGAGCCATACGTATGTCTAAGACCCACGTCACTGTTGTTATGGGATACTTCAAGGAAAGTTGGGCGAAAGAAACGAAGATGAGCTGAGAGTGGGGAAAATTGGGATATGGACAACGGAACCCAAGGAACCATATTATTATAAAAAAATCCGATCAAACTCTAAATTTCATGGCCGAACGACGCTTACAGAGACTGCAGTCTTCCGATGATGCAAAGTCAAATTGGCAGGTCAATAGACAAATTTTGAAATCCGTGCGGAGCGATATTTATCTCTTCAATACTTAACATATTAAAGAGACAATAGAGCGGAACAAAGACTCAAAAGTGTTCGCGAGGAATTTGTCTGTTGGGCAAAGCCAGTTGACTAAGCTGAAGAGAGAAGATAGCGTCAATCAAGGCAAGGATATTGGAGGAGATCAAAAGGTTCGATGGACTGCTATACGCTTCGGTCGCTTATTCGCCTATTAGCAGCGCGGCCAATGATCGAAGAGCCAACCCAACCCAACTCGTCACCGAAGATATCCCGGACATCAGCCTGTACGAGATTAGAATGGCTCTAAATCAGCTTAAGAACAACAAGGCGCCGGATGATGACGGTATTACATCATAGCTTCTGAAAGCGGGTGAAATACCGGTACTAAAAGTCCTTCAGAAGCTTTTCAATACTGTCGTCCTCGAGAACATAACGCCAGAAGCATGGAACAGTAGCGTGATGTCGTTGTTCTTCAACAAAGATGACAGCGCTTTATTAAAGAACTACAGACCCGTCTCGCTTCTGACCCTTGTTTATAAGCTATTTTCAAGGTTCACGAACCATCTCGAACGCAGGCTTGAGACTTCCAGACTTCCATACAACCCGGTTTCCGAAAAGGTTTTAGTACCATAGACCACATATATACGCTGCAGCAAGTCATAGAGAAGTCAAGACCGAAGAGTATAACTTGCCTCTTTACTTTGCGTTTGTGGACTATGAGAAAGCCTTAGATTCGGTCGAAAACTTGGGCGGCGCTTGAGTCTTTCCAGCGACGCCGGATTGACTATCGGTATATCGAAGCGTTAAAGTGTTTGTAAGATAATATTAACGCAACTATGTCGGTCCGAGTACAGGAAGAGAGCTCCAAAGCGATCCCCTTAAAAAGAGGCGTAAGACAGGAAGATGTAATTTATCCGAAAAATAATTACGGCTACTTTGGAGAACGCCTTCAAGCTAGAAAGGATTCAGCATCAATATCAATGGCGAATACATCACTCATCTTTGGTTAGTCGACAATATAGGAGTCATGGCAAAATCGATAGAAGAGCTCAGCACGATGCTCGATAGCCTCAATCGGGTTTTTCAATAGATGAATCTCAAAAGAACATTTACAAAAAAGGTCATGTGCTACGCCCATGTCGTACCCACCTCAATATCTGTTGAAAACTCGGTTCTTGAAGTCGTTGACTCGTACATCTAACTAGGACAAGTAGTCCAGTTAGATAAGTCCAACTTTAAGAAAGAGGTCTATAGCCGAATCCAACTCGGCTGGGCAACATTCGAAAAATTGCGTAACGTCTTCTCGGCTGACATACCGCAGTGCCTCAAGTCGAAATTACTCGACCAGTGTGTGTGTGTTGCCAGTGATGAGAACTCTTGACCTATGACGTCGAAAAGTTCTCGAGTGGAAATCACGCACCGGCAAGCGCAGCGTAGAACGTCCACCCACATGGTGGACAGATAACCTCATTAAGACCGCAGGATCACGCTGGATGCAAACCGCTAGCAAACGGTCTTATTTGAAATCCATAGGGGAGACCTATGTCTAGCAGTGGACGTCCTATGGCTGGTGGATGGATGAACATCAACGTTGGGCAAAGTCCTCCTTATAACCTTTCCATTTGCTTTTATATTGTGCCTAAGTTTAGCAGTCCATCTCGTGTCTGTCTATATCGTCATGCCATCTACATTGATTTGATACACTGAATGCGTTCTGCGCAGATCGCAGACCGAGGTGAGGTCAAACTGAATGCAGAGCGCATTATTTATGAACATCGTTGTCAGTCAGTCAACATTTATAGATACCGACAATGTTGATCATAGATAATGCTGCGTTCCGTTTGACCTGACCACAGACCGCAGAACGCATCCAGTGGGTCAAATGTTTACATCCACACATGGCATTCATGAGACACTATATATGGGTAAAGTAATAAGGTTAAACGACAAGGAGAGCAACACTTCGAAACTATGTATATATTTACAACTGTCATAAGGCCATTAAAATCGCGACTATTGTTATGTTAGTAAAATTTTAACTATTTGTTTTCTATTTTATTAAAATCTGTGTTGGCTCTGTTACGCTGTTGATTACACAAAATAATAAAAAAGTATTATATTAATAATCGGCCAAGTACGAGTCGGGCTCGAGCACGAAGGGTTCCGCGCCGTACCCTTCTTATATTTTGTTTTATTCTTACTCCTTTTTATTTCTATCTATTTATTTATTTTTGAAGTAAATTTCTAAATATTCTGTAAATATTTGAATCGTCAAGATACCAAGATTCGATTACAAGAGACTGCCTTGGTGGCTCAGTGGTTAGTTACCCTAACTTCTGGGTTAAAGAGGCGTGGGTTCGATACCCACCCAGGGCAAATATTTATGTGATGAACGTAAGTGTTTGCTCTGTGTCTGGGTGTTATTTAGTTACTATATATATACGTATGTATTTTAAAATGTGTATATGTAGTATATCAGTCTCTGGCAGCCATATAGCTTTGCTTAGTTTGGAGTCAGAGGCCGTGTGTAAGACGTCCCCAAATATTTATTTATTTTATTTATTTATTTATTATTCATATCGGGCCAAAAACGGCTAAAAAATCAGGTATGTTGTAAGGAAGCCCCCTATAAATATTGGTTTTACTTTGTTTGTAGCGGCAACAGAAATACATCATCTGTGAAAATTTCAACTTTCTAGCTATTAGGGTTCATGAGATACAGCCTGGTGACTGACAGACAGACGGACAGTTTTTAACCTTTGGGTACGAAACCTTAAAAAGAGGTATGTTGCAGGCTCGCACGGTTGCCAACCGCATCCAAGTGGGCGTGACGTTCGACCGGTGGTCCACGCTGCAGCCGCGCCTGCCGGACTCGGTGGACGAGATGTCCACCTCCACCCACGTGTCCGCCTACTTCCGCACCAAGAGCAAGGACGGCTTCCTCATGTACCTCGGCAACCCTCAGGGCACCATGCTGCGAAGGACCAAGTCGGTACGTCTCACGTATTATATTATATTTATATTCGTTTATTTCACAATGCACCGTTACAACAAAAATTCTTACAACCGGAGTCTTAACTCAGCGACATTGACGTCACAATTTATCATATCGCCAGGACGCGTATTGCCAAACTGTATACTGACCCAGACACCCATAGTCTGTACTGAACTACGTCGTGCTCATTGATATCACAAACAAATTGGAGAAAAGTGCATACGATCTGAGAGCAATCTGAGAAGTTACGCATTTTGCTCGCTTGTATGTAAAGCAAACTGTGACACACTAATATCTGTAACTAGATATACAGCGTGTTTCATAATTTCCCGTATTTTTTGGTTATGCTGTTGCGGTTGTTATACCTATCCGAGAAACTGAATAACCTACCCAAAAAATCATACATATTGTGAATTAATTTAACTAAGGAAAACTGTTGTACGTATGACTAAAAATAATGAATTGTTAATCTAAACTGTAACAACTATACAGGATGTTAAACAAAACTATATAAGGTCATAGGTATTAAACGCGCATGTTTCCAATTACAGTATTTACTAATTTGTCAAAAGAAAAGATGTATCTACTGGCACAATAAATGGTACCTATTTGTAATTTAGATGTAGATAATGCGAAAAAAAAGGAGTAAAGATCGCAAGCGGTGCAAGTTTTAGAAGACAAGGTAGACATGATAGCGCGCTGCACGGGACTAAAAGAGATAAAACTCGCACTCGCATTTTGCTCTAAATTATCGATGTCATATTGCATACTTCACCAGACGCTGGAAAGTATAAACGTCTGGACTCGTATGTATTTTGCTCTAGAGCAAAATATATTTTGATTCAGACACTCTCTGAATAGGTATACAGTTTGCTCTTCAACTACAAACTGCGATTGAACCTGAGTTCGATCAGAGCAACCCCAGTCTGAGTCAGTATACAGTTTGGCAATACGCCGCCAGGACGACCCACCCAAGCGAAGCTAAGTATAAAAATAAAAATAATTTATTTAAAAACATCAAAGTCAGCATTACACTTGAAAAGCAAAAACATTTAATAAATAACACACACACACACACACAATTGCCTGAACTAGGTGAAACCTGTGTTTCAGGCTAAAAAAGAGCAAAAAATGCTAAACACGTATAAATAAAATAACTATTTGCTACCTAAAACTAAGTAAAATACTGCTAGAACTGATTACAGTGCAATCGTGTGACGTACTACCTAAAAACCTACCTAAGGTTTATACATTACTAAAAAATTGAAGACTAAGCTATAAAATATATGTCTACCTAATATTTAAAAATTGCACACGAAATTTGTATACCTATAATAATATAAAAATATGAAAGTTAAAGATTGCATTTTCATCTCATTTCACTATAAACAACAATTTTTCCGTATCATCGTACGTGCAAGGGTACTACTTTTTCTCAAAGCAATTTGACGTTTTTTTAAACCCTCATCACTTGGGTAATATTTTACTTAAAACCGTTTATTCGGATCGGAGTCGGAGCGGCCGAGAAAGGAGCTCTTCTGAAGTGTCTTTCAGTTGATCCAGTATTTAGATTGAGGCCGACGCGGCGGAGAAAGTATTCTTTATAGATTGTGTCTCGGGTGGTTCTAGTCTTAATCCAAATGTACGAACAATAATGCATGTAATAAAGAGCATGGACTCCGGCGTCCACAGAGTGTAATAATTCAATATAAACATAATAATTTTATTAGCTAACCAGGCATACGTTGTTTTGCCTTATGATTAAACCAAATCTGGAGAGGGTCACCCTTATCACGTAAGGGTAGAAGCGACTACGTGGCGGTAACATAGAATATATGTAGATTGTAGATGTATGTTCGGGAAAAAATGCCGCTCGGCTTTCAGTAGGCTGGTGCAACAGCGGGATGATACAAAGTGATTGTTTATAAGTTACACCGGTTCAAAGAGTTTATTTGTATTGAGCAGTAATGCTGAGTGCTACTTTCAGGACGATTTCATGGTGCTAAGCATCCAAAACGGGTACCCGTATTTGGTGATGGATATCGGCGACAGCGCGGAGTCGGGCCGCGAGCCCGCGCGCATCGGCAGCGACAAGTTCGTGGCCGACAACCGCTGGTACCAAGTCATCGTGGACAGGTAAGACACTTATATCTTATACCCTGAAACCAGTAGTTTTTGCACCTTATTGCTAGTAACTGGCGCGAGCAGGAAAATTAGCGTCAGGACAGGTACATAATACGGCCCCAATTATTGTTTCTTATAAATTTAAACAAATCGACGTCGGTCAAATCAGAAGGCAATAATACACAATATTGGTTTTTTGAAGTGTGTACTTATTATACTAATATAATACATCCTCTAACATTTACATACCTAATTACACGAATAAATTCACCTATTACATACACTAAGAATAACTTGTTTGTGTAATTGGTTCAAAATCCGATATTACGTTGGCCTTTTCGTGATTTGACCGACTAAATTAGCAGTTCTTGTATCTTTATATAACTTTTAAGCGAACGGTTCTTGTTTCTTATAACCTTAACACCTGTAACTCACTTCTGATTCAAGTAGTCAACGCACACGTCATTACCCATACCCCACGGCCTGGATAAAGGCTTCTAGCAATGCTTTTAAGGTAACCATTAGCTATGTTTGTTACCAGGGTTGGCCGTAACGTGAAACTGAGCATCAGGGAGAGCCTGGACAACGGCACGGAATACACCACGTCAAAGGAAGCCTTGCTGCCTGGTCAGCACACCATCTTCAACTTAGACAAGGACAAGTCCAAGTTGTACGTAGGAGGCGTGCCGTCCGACGCCAAGGTCCAAAGCATCGACTTCCCAGCCTTCGAGGGACAGATCGAGGAACTGATGATCGGCGACACCCCTGTTGGACTCTGGAACCTGGTCGACGCTACCAACTTGAAGGGCGCCAGGCAGAGGTGAGCAATTCTTTGAAGCGTGATCATATTTTGGAAGCTATTCCCACATGATGGTTAACTAACTTAATTCGCCATTCAACGTCACACGTGACATTTGTCGCTAGTGTGTTTGAAAGATAACGTTCCACGAAACCGAAATTAGCAAATTACCTCTTTCCAAATATCGATGAATCAAAATAACGGTTTTTATTTGAGCGTAATGTACTCGTATAATATGCCTGTGTGCTTTAAACATATTTTATTTGTATTTATTTGAGTGTATATATGTCTCACATCGACGTACTTAAAGACTTTACCTAGTTGCTTTCTTTTACTTATCGCAGAAAAATAGAATGTGTTGTTTTTTTTAATTTTAAAGGGTAAGCAAGAAAGATTCTAGAGAGAGCACTACCCACACGTACTTTCCTAGCTTTAACCATGCCTACAAAGGGTTGATAATTTGCTATACCTTCCAGAGACAAGCTGATATCGTCTCAGTCGGGTCCGCAAGAGTACCGCTTCAACGGGCGCTCGCACGTCACCATCCCGGGCCAGGGCTACCTCACGCCGCAGAAGAACCACGTGCTTCTCTTCTTCCGGACCTACGCGCCGGACGGACTCATCTACCTCGTCGGCGAGGGCAGCCACTTCTTCTCGATACAGATGCAAGACGGAAAGGTCTACTTGCAAGTAAGTCTCTCAATATGTGTCCATCGACACCGTTTTAATAAATTACCTTCTTTATTAATTTAATCGTATTCGTAGTATCAATGGTTCAAAATGGTTAAATACTTCCAATATTTGACCACTGCGACTCCATAGGTCGTATCTATTCTTGTATAGGTCTTTTATCGTACAGAGGCTCGGACGCTGTGGCCATGTAAACAAATGATCTATACTCTGCTCAAGGGCTCCGCAATCACACGGTACACTGGCACTGTCCGAAAATCGCTATTTGGCTAGGTTTACCCTGCAGCAGCCCACTTGGCCCGCATCGCCCCAATAGTTTCATGAAATGAAGAGACAGCTTTTCAGCAGCGATAACTGTTCTGTATAATAGTATCTAACTGAAGAGAAGCTTCTTCTCGATAACTATTAAAATGGTAACTTAATTTACAATTTAAATGTGTTTATTTTCAATGGTGTGATTTTTTTTGCTCCCAATTTTTTTTAACAAATAGTTATAAAACGTGTTTTTTTTTAAACCAAACCTTAAGTGTATAGTAATAAAAATACACATCACAGTAACAACTAGGTTGATATCTTTAAAACTACCTAGCATTCGTTGTTTATTAGAAACCTTAGAGATATTCGAAATATTTATTATTGTTTCTTCGACACAGGTATCTCTCGGCAATACTGAAGAGCTGCTAATCATCGGCACATCTAAGTCCTACAATGATGGAAAATGGCACAAACTAGACGCCGGCAGATATCTCAACAAATGCCTGCTCAGGGTAGACGACGAGATCGTGAAGCAAGACTCCCCGTCAACAGCTTCGGAGATCTCGGCTTCGGACACGATGACATTCGGGGGGGACAATAAGGGCATCATACAAGTGACGGACAAAGGATTCGATGGCTGCATCAGACAGATTAGCATCGACGGCGTCAATATAGATTTCACTGATAATGTGGAGTCCATTGGAGTCGCCTATGGTTGTCAGGTATGGTTAATATTTGAAAATATGAAAAAAAACTTTAAAAAGTAAATGAGGATAGTTTTTATTTCTGATGCTAATTTGTAATTCTGTGACCATGGGTTAATTGAGCCAGAAAAAGTCATAGCTTTTTCTGGCTCAATTGTGGCAATAAGCCAACCGGGATATTGCCAGTTTTTTTTGTAGCGTCTATCTAAGACAACCATTACTTCCCATGCCAGATCTACAATTACTGTGTCTAGCCGAATTCTTTGACCTGTTCTTTAAACCAGCAATTTATTCTGTAACTTTTCGCGCCGGCGACGTCCCTGTTTTTTTCTCATGTCTATTATTTATTTGTTTTAGTTCGCATCGTTAATATCACTCGCCGGCACAGACAGTTACTTGCGTTTCACAAACATAACAAGCGAAAATCTTCAACTAACGCTCAAATTCAAGACTTCGTCTCCGGACGGACTGTTGTTTGTCTACGTCAGCCGAATGCAGACTGCCAACACGCCGGACAGCATCTCGCTCTCTCTGGTTAAAGGTAAGCGAGACAGTTATATATATTTATCAAGTAACAATCTTCGGGTGGTGCTTAACTTGGTACATTGCCTCTGGACGTCTTTCCGAAGACAATAAATATGTTCACCACGTAAACAAAAAGCAAAAGCAAGTAGTATTGGCGGAGTTGGGATCATAAAGCGGGGGTGTGTAATGTGTATAAATTTCGAAATCATCTTCATAAAGGTGGTAGGAAGAAGTAACACGGTGGGAAATAGAGTTAGTGAAAATCGCAAAGAGTAGGGGAGAAAAAACGCCACCTTGCGGAACACCATCTGTGGTGTTACACCAAAAAGACATAATATCTTCAAGACGAACACGCTACCGACATCCATAAGTAACTGTGAATCCAGTCTATAAACGATGGAGATATCTTAGTAGAGCGCATTATTGCTAACCAAATGTCATAGTCAACGGTATTGAAAGCGTTACTGAAGTAAGAGAGTTAGAACAGTAAGCTTACCGTCATCCATACCCAAGCGGATGTTGTCAGTGATTTTAACAAGCGTAGACACAGTGCTTTGCTCACGAAGGAAACCGGATTAAACAAGATTCAAGAGGTCTTAAATTGTTTGTTGAGAAAGTTATTGCATTGCTAGTGTACAAGAAGGTCCAGAACTTTAGTGATACAAGGAAGAATAGATGATTGGGCTTCTTTGGTAAGCGTATAATCATTGCGTCTTTCCAGATAGTAGAAAATACTCTACGGGTGGTGGTTATTGAATACAATACAAAAATGATTTGGATTGTGTAAAAATGGGCAAAAGTATGTTTCGGCTTACATTATCACCGCCGCATTGACGGAAATTGACACATCCCAAATATGGACCTATGTACATAAAACATAAAAATTGGAATATATATTCATATATGATTAATTTAAAATCGTATTGTTCAGGTAAACTGGTGTTGATGAGCCAGGGAGAGCAGTTGGACACAGGAATCAACACGTACAACGACTCGCAGTGGCATGTCGTCTCCGTCATACACGGGGAGAAGGCGCTCAAGCTGCGTGTCGACGACTTTGATCAATTTAGGTACGACCATTGACCATACATGAAAAGGAGAATCTTTAATAATTAATAAATCGATGTAGGTGTTTTTATTTACAACAAAAAATATTGACATTTTTATTTCTTTTATGTGCTCAGTAGTTCTATATTTATGTTAATGATTTATTTTTGTACCATGTAGCATCAGCAATCATCATTTTATTTTCATTATTATGTAACGAATGCCATGCCCAGTAATCTATTAGAAGTATAATGCTCCCTGTGACGAAAACTGTCTTTGCCCAAAATGCCTACTCCTTCAAGGGTCCATTTCTTTATCAAATCCTCGAAAAAAACCTTGAAATCTTAGAATCATCCCGCTTTGTGTGCAAAAAAAAGATTACATTATGGCTGACTAACCTGGGCTATAGTGGTACAGAAAAATTACTGCAAGTGACAAAGTGACCTGACAAGAAAAAATATTTCAACATTATATTATAATTATGACAACTATAATTAATGATCATTATATGTGTAACCTAATTTATATTATGTTTCATAGCGAGAAAAAAAAATATAAATATACTTATATATTGTATACATACATACACTTTTTTTACATTTATATTCTAATACTTATTTATTTTTTAATATATGGTTAATATTATGGCATAACTTTAACAAATTTTAAATATCTCACAAACATAAGAACAGTATAATATCACCTACTGTATACATTGCGCTGTACAACATTTATCACAGCTGCATTCAAGTAGGCTCATGCACACCTACATACCTACCTACTACACGGTCAACTCTAACCTAGTGTTGACACTCACACTATAGTATTTCCACGATAGTCATATTCTCATACATTCTTACATTGTGGAAGTGATAAATTTACACTCACACTTCAATAATGACATACCTTACACATAGATAGGTATACATTTAAAACACGTATGTACGATTAATATTGCGAGTTTTGTCTTTCGGCTACTGCGATAACCCTCATAATAAATAAGCAAGAAGTATAACCCTCTTTTGACTGTATATGTAAATAATAACTATATTTTCAAAATTAATTAGCTTACTAAGTACTTAAATAGTATTTTATTTTCATTTAGTAACCTAGCTTTTAAATTTAGTCGTTTTTATTGTATATCTATAATTATACCTTCAATAGTTAGCTAATAATAATTACTTTTCTAGTATTGTAGTTTTAGATAACATGTTATACCTAATAATAAGGAAGAGCCTAGGTCCCACGACACAGGTCACCCTAGTGTGGGAACTAGTGCACAACTTGTTTTTGTAAATTTTTATGGAACAATAAACGTTTTATTTATTATATTATTATTATTTATTATTATTATAATGTCGATTTTATGAAATTAATTTGCCAAATGATCTTTTCCTGAAATTACCTTGCACTCAAAATATTCCTTTCTTTTTAAATTATATTAGTATGGATATAATTATTTATTTCTCGGTTCCATAAAGTCAATGACCTAAAATGTCTTTTTAAAAGCCTCTTTTCCAAAATATCTTTACCACAAAACTCTGACCCTGATTGAATGTCCCATATTTTTTTGTTTTAAAATTATTGGTGTAAATACCTACCTATAAAGGTTTTTCCTTATCTCCTATACAGCACGGACACAGCACCGGCGCCTCTGCACATTCTAGAAGGCGTGCTGTTCGTGGGCGGAGTGCAGCCGGGCTACGTGGTGGGCGGCAAGCTGGGCTCCAAGGCGGCCTTCCGCGGCTGCATCGCCGACGCCACCCTCAACGGCCGCGTGCTCAACCTGCTCGCGCCGCGCTCCAACACCAGCGTCACCTTCGGCCGCTGCGGCTCCACTACTACTACCGGGGGCCTCTCACCAGGTAGGTGCCGCTGATGGGATCTTTCTACGTGGAGAGGGAAGTAAGCTGGCCCTTAAAACGGCTTCTACGAATAATTCGTTGACGCCACGCTCAAAGATGCGTCCTTTGACGTGTTGTCAAACTCTACTTGTTAGCGCCTCGAACCAATCCGAACGGCACCTTAAGCCGCTGCGTCTCTTCGTCGGCCTCTCGTCCGGACACTACTAACGAAAGCTTCTCTCCCAACACGCGCTGTTTCTTCAAATAACAGTCACCATTGGACATCGCAACGCTCAGTAGTAACAAATCCTCCTAGTAATGATGTTCTGTGAAC
Organism: Hypomecis punctinalis; assembly: GCA_949316475.1. Lineage (NCBI taxonomy): Eukaryota > Metazoa > Arthropoda > Insecta > Lepidoptera > Geometridae > Hypomecis > Hypomecis punctinalis. The sequence goes on along the minus strand of OX438794.1, from coordinate 1,142,157 downwards.
AAACCTCTCCATGGCGACACACTATCCTTCTATTTTCAAAGTTGCAGGAGTAAATTACAGTTAAATAGCAAACAATTGGGATTTAACTTTAATTTCGACATTGGCTCAAAATGTGAGAAAATTTAGAATTAGAAACATTTCTATGTCTACTTCAATTGCAATGAAACTTACCAATCACAGGGTCATTTTGAATGACAATAATAAATTATTTTGGGTTTCAATAGCACTCTTTTCTGTTGAAGTTCACGTGCAAAGGCAAATAGTCTTTAAATTAAACTAATTAGTAACATGATAGCTACGTCTACTTACAATAAGATATGTAATTAAATTAGATATGTAATTTAAAATTAGATATGTAATTTGCAGACGAATCAGGTTGGGCGCAGCCAAAGAGTCCCGACGTGCTGCCAACTCCGGCAGCCGGGCCCGACACTACTCTAGCGCCGGAGATCACCACGAAAGCAGGTACATTGCTGACACATAAATATCTATTATCAAAGATCAAAAAGCTCCCACACTTCCAATTATATATATTAATAGAAGCTAGTGATATGATTTTTTTTAAATACCTTGGTCAACACTGTGGATGGGTTCTTGGATAAAATCAGATAAAACGCTGATTATTCACTTTGCACTTTAATGCACACAATCACTTCACAAACGCACGACAGAACTGATTCGTACAAAACACTTCACACTGGCACTGATATTCACACACTGAATTCTGCACTGAACAATTGCTCAAAAACAATACTCAAATAGCCAAAGGCCGACCCGGCTTATTTATTTATAATCTAAGTTGCTGCATGAAAGTCCTCGAAACTCAATTGTTATTCAATAGAAAAAAAAACAGCAAAAGAAAACTAAACAAAAGACCCAAACCATAAACAAGTAGCGGCAGATTATATCATAGTTACTTCGCGGTCCTACCGCGTGACAATAATATTAATATTTTTTTATAAACTGCCTACTTGAAGTGACTAAATTGAAGATATTCTAAGTCTGTTGATTAATCATCATACTACTCATAAAACTTAAATAACATAAAAAATTAACTAAAATAACCTATCTAAACTAAATTATCCAATCTATTAGAGACTGCTAAAAACTTTTACAGTTTTAGAATTGAAGACCAAATATTTTTAGAATATATAAGTAATTTCATTTCTTAATGCATAAAATAAAAATGTAAATAAATGGTACTACGTACTGTACTGTACTGTATCAGCCTTTTAATATTCCATTTCAGGACGTAGGCCTACCCACGAAGGGTGATTGGGCCATATACACCACGCTGGCCTAGTGCGGGTTGGTGGATTCGCATACGCCATCGAATTTCTTCTACGGAAGTATGCAGGTTGTCTCACGATGTTTTCGTTCACCGAAAGGCCAGTGGTGTGAAAATTCCGTACATAAATTCAAAACAACTAATTTGTACGGGACCGGGATTTGAACCCACGACCTCACGATTGCAAGGCGGGTGTCACTACACCTCTAGGCCACCACGGCTTATTACCCTGTAGAGTATTACTATTATTACTACTACGTACTCACAATATATTACAATTTTTAGTGCACATGCGCAACAACTTGATTCCACCGGCGGAAATGACGCCGGCGCCTGCTGTGAGCACGGTTGCGCCGGAGCAGACTCAGAACCGGCCGGAGCCGGCTAGCCCGGAGCAGCTCGTGCCGGCGCAGCCCCGCCCGGAGCAGCCCCGGCCGACCACCACCCGCCGGCCGCCGCCGCCGCCGCAGACGGGCTGTGCGCTCGCTTACGACCCCTACTACGTCACCGGAGACCCTGAAGAAGGATACAGATTTGGTCAGTACTACACATTTATGTTTCCGAATTAAAAAAACATTTGTATCTCCAAGGAACCTAATATTAACATACACAAACATATATCACTAGGTAGACTTGAGTAGATCATAGATTTTGTTAGGATTTATATACTAAACGATCTTGCCAAATATCGAAATCGATTGATAAACAGCGCTTCAGCAAATTTCTGCACTTGAGAGAAATACCTTCCCAACCAAACATCGCCAATGACTAAAAATACAAAAATATATAGAATCTGTGGACCAATTTTCATCAATATTTGTTGGAAAATGTGACCTGTATAGGAACAATAAACTTCCTGACAGACGAGAGCAAAATTGTCGAGTCTAAACTTAGACTTTTGGAAATTAAGTCTCTTCTTCTATTGTCCTGAATCAATAATTATAAAACTAAAAACTAAATGTATCAAAGGACCCAGAGCCTGGAGTCAGTAGAGTAGTAATGTAAATTAAAAAAAAAACAAGACTTCGTTCATTTCGTTCACTTGATGAATGATGTATGCAGGTACCCGCAACGACAGCCGCATAGAGTACAGCAAGCTGCCGGGCAGGCAACTGGACGGCTTCGACCTCACCGTGACCTTCCGCACCTTCGACCAGCACGGCGGATTCATCTTCTACTCGCACGCCGAGCGAGACCCCACGCAGTTCCTCGCGCTTTATATGCAGGACGCTAAGGTAAATGTTCCCCATATCATATGTCATACTGGCAATACAGTTTTATTGATACGCTGGCTATAAAATTCCGTTAGGTATCCTACTAATATTATAAACGCGAAAGTTTGTGAGGATGGATGGATGTATGGATGTTTGTTAGTCTTTCACGAAAAAACTACTGAACGGATTGAGATGAAACTTTGCAATAATATAGCTTATATATCAGAATAACACATAGGTTATAAATTATAATGATATTGTGTCAAAAATCAAAATATCATGCGGGCGAAGCCGCGGTTAAAAACTAGTAATATTATAAACGCGAAAGTTTGTGAGAATGGATGGATGGATGGATGGATGTTTGTTACTCATGCACGCAAAAACTACTGAAAGCATTGAGATGAAACTTTGCAATAATATAGCTTATATATCAGAATGACACTTAGGCTATAAATTATAATGATAAGTATATTACGTATGCGGGCGAAGCCGCGGGCAAAAACTAGGGATTTATAATATGTACAACGACAACGACCCGCACGACGCCCGTACAATGCACGTCCCATACATTTTGTGTAAAAGCCGTCGTACTGGTCCCGTCCGGGCCCTTCCCGTTCACGTCCCGTTCTAATATAAATCATCTCTCAACTTTCTAGATCGCATCGTGTATTCATCCAGGTTATTCTCTGGAGCATCTTTTCAAACCACGTGCGGGTGTATGCGTTTACGCCCGGGATGACATTTGCTTTCTGCGTCTTCGAAGGTTTGAAGACCCTTCTTTTTCAGTGCTCTGGGCTCTGGCGGACACTGGCATAGAGAAGATTGTCTATGCCTGTGTATACCGATCGCATAGCGGAGACCGGGAGGCAACTAGACTTACTGATTACCTCAGTGAGGTGGCGGATGCTGCTCAGCTCAGCTACCCTTCGGCCCAATTAGTGATCCTGGGGGACTTTAATGGCCATCATAAGGAGTGGCTTCACCCATACCTGGACACAAACCATGCTGGGCTTGAAACGCGCAAGCTAGCTTTGACGCTGGGTCTTACCCAGCTGGTTCATGGCGCCACACGGGTACCTGATGTTGACTCGCATACGGCCTACTGCTTGGACCTTCTGATAACAACTGATCCAGACCGATATTCAGTGGCGATTTCCTCTCCGTTAGGTACATCTGATCACTGTCTGGTGAAATCTGTATTCGTCTACTCACCTTCAGACCCCAGTCCAAAAGGGTCACGGCGGGTGTGGCGGTACAAGTTGGCAGATTGGGATGAGATGCGGTGTTTCTTTGCGTCTTATCCTTGGCAGCCTGTGTGCTTCTCTTCTGATGATCCTTCTTCGTGCGCGGATGCCGTGACAGACGTGCTTCGTACCGCCACGGAATACTTCATCCCATTTTCGGACGTGCCTCTGTCCAACAAAGCTCGGCCCTGGTGTGGGCCTGAATGTGGACGCGCCGAAGCGCAAAAGCATCAGGCATACCTGGCTTGGGTCGATGCTCGTAACTGTAAGACGAAGGACATACATCTGAGGAAGAAGACTTACAATAAGGCTGCTAAGTCCTGCAAAAAGGTTATACGGAGGGCTCGCTTTGAGCATATTAGTCGAATAGGGAACAAGCTTGCTTCTTACCCTGCGGGTAGCAAGGCATTCTGGTCCCTAGCTAAATCAGTCGATGCGAACTTCTGCCGCCCTTCATTGCCTCCGTTGCTGAAACCCAATGGTTCGCTGGCTCATACCGCGGTAGAGAAGGCAAATTTATTTGCATCTCAATTTGCGGAGTCTTCGCGTCTGGACCCCGGTAGTGCAAGACCTCCAACTTTGCCAAACTGTGGCACCTCAATGAGTGAAATACATATCCGGCAAAAGGAGGTTTCAAAGTTCTCCGCAGTCTAGATGTGAACAAGGCCAGTGGCCCAGATGGTATTCCAGCTATTGTACTAAGGACTTGTGCGCCTGAGCTGTCGCCTGTGTTGACCCGCCTCTTTCGCCTCTCTCTGAAGACGGGTCAAGTGCCCAAATCTTGGAAGCTTGCTAACGTGCAGCCTGTACCCAAAAAAGGTAGCCGTGCTGACCCTGCCAATTACAGACCGATTTCGATCACGTCCATACTTTGCAAGAGTATGGAACGTGTTCTTAACAACAGGCTCCTGGCCTACCTGGAAGCAAATAACCTACTCAGTGACCGCCAGTACGGCTTTCGCCGAAACCGGTCTACTGGGGACCTTCTGGCGTACGCCACACACATTTGGAGTGAGGTCATTGAGAAGCACGGAGAGGCGCTGGCTGTCTCCTTGGACATCTCGAAAGCTTTTGACAGGGTCTGGCATGAGAGCCTTATTGGCAAGCTTCCATCTTACGGCCTGCCTGCTGATTTCTGCGCATGGATATCAGATTTCTTGAGGAATCGGTCGATACGAGTGGTTGTAGATGGTTTCTCGTCAGACCAAATGGATATCAATGCCGGTGTTCCTCAATGGTCAGTGCTCTCTGCAACGCTTTTCCTACTGCATATTAACGACTTGCTAAAGCCTGGTATTTTTGGGTACGCAGACGACAGTACAGTCATGGAGAGCTACACATCCGAAGCAAGAACGAGCGGGGCGGTAGGCGGTATCTGACTGAGGTGATGCTAACCTGGTCAAGTTTAATGCCACGAAAACTCAAAGCTGTTTGTTTTCGGCCAAAAAGAGGCCCTTCCAACTGTCTCCTGCTTTCCGTGGTGTATCCGTTCCGGTAACTAACAGTCTGGAACTATTAGGCGTTACGCTATCATCGACTCTCAACTTTGGGTCTTATATAGAGTCAAAAGCCCAATTAGCCTCAAAAAAACTTGGTGTTCTCTCTAAGGTGAGACGGTATTTCACACCTGAGCAACTGCTTAGTCTTTATAAAGCACAAGTCAGGTCTTGCATGGAATACTGCTCTCACCTTTGGGATGGCTCTGCCAAATACCAGTTGGAGGCTTTGGAGTCCATTGAAAGGCGAGCCAGGAGGCTGATAGGCAACGAAACCTTGACTGAGTCGAAGCTGCAAAGTCTTGAGCATCGACGTAGGGTGGCGTGTCTGTCTGCCTACTATCGGATACACTTCGGTGAGTGCGCCCAGGACTTGCACGATCTGGTCCCACCTGCCCCTTTCTTCTATCGTACGGCTAGATAGACGCGACCAAAGCGCCACCCTTTTATGGTGGACATCCCACGCGTTAGAACAAAGCGTTTTGAGTGCACATTCCTCATACGAACTGCCAGAATGTGGAACGCTTTGCCTAAGTCTGTCTTTCCGTTAAAGTACAATGTAGGTGTCTTCAAATCTCGAGTAAATAGGTATCTTCTAGGTAAGCGTGCTACATCCTAGACCGCATATCTGCTTTACATCAGGCAGTGTGTAGTCAAACGCAAACCTATTTGAAACAAAAAAAAAATATATATTCATCCATTCATCAGTCATATCACGTCCACTCTATGACATAGACCTCCCCTATAGATCTCTAATAAGACTGGTTGGAAGCAGCTTGCATCCAGCGTAATCCTGTTGTCTTACTGAGACTATCTGACCACCTCGTAGGTGGACATGGTAAGCTGTGTTTGCTGGTACGTGATCTCCACTCGAGAAATTTTCGAGTCCTCCGGGCTGTGCGGCCTACCCACTGCCATTTTAACTTGCCAATCCGCTGTGCAATGTCAGTAATTTTGTTTTTTGATCTTCTAAATACCTACTTAATCGATATGCAGGCCATTAACATTCTTTCGTATCGTACCACTTTAAAATTACATATAATATAAACATTTTTATAAGTTTCCTGCTGGCTGATTCAAAATGATACTTTTGCTTTACTTCAAATCCGTCAATAACGAACGATGGCTCGGCGATGTTCAGGGCCTGCTTACCAATTATGGCTTTTTGGGCTTAAGTCCAAGGCCCCGTGGATTCCAAGGGGCCCCCAGCCTAAGTGGTGGTGGATGCGACGCATGACCAAAATGCTGGTGTTTGTTTGGCTCAACGTATAAGCAATGGCAATATTCAGCGTAGCAATGCTGCCAGCGTGCTGGGCACGCTGCCAACTGGCAGTGGGCTCGAGCATTTGGATTATCTTTATACCTTTAAGGGTCTATGGATAATCTAATTGCTTTTTATGTAATACTAGTGTAGGTAATTTTAGCATATAAAGTAGTATTGTATATTATCGTAGTTAATAAAGGCACTTTTGCTCGTTACATTTGGTGACACAATACATCGAAATAAATAATTATTTCAAGCTCAGTACGTAACGCTCAAAAGACACGGTTCTAACGGGGCGGGTCATAGAACCATGTCGATATGTTGTCTAGAGATGTTTTTTACTAATGTTTAATACTCCAAAATATTAGGTGCATTGCATAACTTTTGAAATTAAGTATGTATTGTAAAAACTGACTTTTCGCTCTTTGTGCATCTACTGCTATAATGCTTATTATAGCAGTAGAGTGCTCTCCTTTGCTCTGTCTCCATTTTGAAGTTACTGAAAAAACAGAGTATTATTTTTCCTGCTCGTTGCGCTTACGCTTAATAACACAACAGTGAGCTTTTCTCATACTTCTTTTGAAATTATTGTAAAAATTTTCAATTTTTCGCGCTCTGTATATACACAAATTATAGCAGTAGAGTGCTCTTTATTGCCCCACTGTGCTCTGCTTTGCGCATATCTGTTTTAAAGTTGCAGAAAAAAACCGATATTATTTCACGTTCGCTTCGCTCGCTCTTTATAGCAATGGATTTGTCTGCTTCTCTCATCTATGTTTTATAATTACTAAAATAACAAAAAAATTGGCGCTCGGCGTGCTCGCACATAATGGCTGTATTAGTATTTTTTACTCGTGCCTCTTTTAAATTTCTGAAATAAACTAACAAAATATAGCGCTCGCTCTTGTTTGCGCTTTCTTGAGTTTATTTGTTTCTTTACCTTCTTTAAAATCTCAGATCACACCAATTTATTGACAAAACGTAAAAAAAACGTTCGGCAGGGTCGCGTAATTTTCGTCAACTAATTAGTACGTCTACAACTTGATGACCCCCTGAATTAATGGCTGAATCCGCCCTTGACTGACAATTAAAATGTTCGGCAACCATTGCCATTACACACTCATTTGATCTCGATCGTGCTCAGATGTTCCTTTCTCAGACACTGTCTTTTTCTTTCTTGCTATCCTATACCTTCAATAATTAGGTGGACTCCTAAGTAGTATTAGCCCAGGTCCCCCTAAACTCACAGTCCGGCCCAGGCGATCTAAATTCGTCGCGAAAGTACCTAATAATAGTATATATACCCTGAGATAAACATTTTAACATATGTTTGTGTTCCCAGCTCCACTTCAAATTCAACTGCGGCGGTGAGACAGCTAACATAGTCTCGGCTAACACGTACAACGATACGGTGTGGCACACGGCCACGCTGGCGAGATCCGGCGCGCGCGGCAAGCTGGCCGTGGACGCCGAGCGCGCGGGAGAAGCCGCTGTTCAGTGTGTCAACGCCGCGCCTCTCGCTCCGCCTTACTACTACGCGGGAGTGCCGCACCTCACCGAGCACATGACGGAACATCTAGAGGTACAGGTCGATGGCAGGGTGGCCGTAGCAGCGTCTTTTATTAATTACGTGTCGAATTTTTTTTTGTGTTTTGCGAATCGCGCAACCCGTCTATTTCATATTGAAATACAGCCAACTTAGCGAGCTCGCCTTTTCTTTTTCAATCATACATTGCTTAAAAATCCTAGGCAATTTTAGAAAACATACATCCAACTTTACATACCTACAGTTTAAAACAGAGTATACCTACTTCCAGAACAATAATTATTTTACGCCAAAAATGGCATCACTGATTTTAACCGTGTTTAGAATTCGAATAGTTCGTACGGGTCGATGTTACATCGACGTAATAACTTTCACATTATTGTTGATTTATCAAAAACGGCTCAGCTGATTTCGATTAAATTTAAACAGGACTACTACTGAAGATGATCTTCCGTATATAAACAATCGCCAAAATGTGTTCAAATCATTGGCGAAGTAATCATAATCATACAAAAAAAACACACATTAAGAATCTTAATTTTTCGGAGTCTGTTATAAAAGCAATAACAATTATTTATAGAAGGTATCGTTTGTGTACAGAGCTTCTACCAGCCGTTCAAGGGGTGCCTCAAGGGACTGAAGATGAACGACCAGGCGGTCACGGAGATCAGCCACCGAGTCAACGCGCTGCGCTGCACCGACAACATCGAAGAGGGCGTCTACTTCGGAGCCGCCGATAAAAACTTCGGCACCAACTACTTGAAGGTAAATGGTTGTATAGCTACCTAAATGTAGCTAAAATTACAAAGTACTAATAGCATTGACTTGGTTTATTTTATTTTTTTATTTAGCTAAAAGCGAACTTACTAAATTAGCTTGATAATCTACAAAATCCTAAGTGCCACTTATCTATAATAGTAGATATAAAGAAATAATATTAAACAAATGAAAGCGTTTGCTCCTCAGCAATGGTAAATCATGAGCTAGGCCACTACATCAACGATAAGTAGCTCGACCCGTTTGGTCTTTAGTTCTGCTGCCGTTTTATTCACTACCACATCGATTTAAGAACATTTTACTAACTTTATTTCGCCATTGGTTTGATTGGATTCATTCAGCAATATAAATAACAAAATAAATAACAACAGTTCACGCCTAACCGAGCTTTGTGTCGATCTTCAGTTAATGGAGAACTTCAAAGTGGGCGAAGAAGTGTCGATCTCGATGGAGATCCGTCCGCGGAACTCCACGGGGCTCCTGCTGAGCGTGCACGGCAAGAAAGACTATCTGGTGCTGGAGATGCTGGAGAACGAGGTGGCCGCCTCGGTCGACAATGGCAACGGATTCTTCCGCGCCACCTACAAGCTGCCCAACAACAACACGCTGTGCGACGGACAATGGCATAAGATACACGGTGGGTGCTACTTTTCTTTGAACTCGAATATTCCGCGCTTGAACTCTAACTCGCCTGATGGTAAACGACGTTGAGGTCGAAGATGAAGCACGCAGCCTGACCTGTTCACTCTGACATTGAAAAGCTTCAGATTATATATCTCAGGTAACAGGAAAGCCGGCAGTTTGTTTCATTCCCTGACCCTGACTTAACCGACTTTCTCTTCTTTCTACTCAGTTCCTTCCCTGCGGTCTATAAGCTGCTTACAACATTGATAATGGCCCAAGATATACGAGGAATCATCTACAATCTGTACAGATGACTTGCTGTTATTCTATGGGAGAGCGATTTATCTTGCACTGACATCCTGTATTAGGTGTGTTATGCCCTCCCTCTGTCTGCCTCTGCCTGATTCAGTTCACTTAAAATAGCGGAGTAAAAGTCTGGGTTGCTGACATGAGTGCTACAGGAGCGTTTAATAAATGTTGACTGTAGCGGAAACCTATCATGGTGTTACGAACGGCTTCAACTTGTTACATTTTGGGTGTTAACGATGTAGCAGCGTCAAGCAGCGTTTGAGATATTCTAATATTTACAATACGACCGTTTCATGAACATAATTATCCGGTTACCAACAGAAAGCTTATCAGCCGATTGCCAATTTAAAATCATACTAAAAAACAATATGTATTTCAGTTCGTCTTGCTTACGCTTGCAGAAAGTTCTCTCTACCTTTTCTTTCTTCTCTATCTCTCTTTAATTTTTCTCACTCCTACTGCAGCGCACGTTCTCTCTTCTTGCCTCTAGTTCGTCGTATGTATGTTGCAGTTGTGAAGTCGCTGTACGTGGTGTCGGTGGGTCTAGACGGCCACTTCTCGAAGCCCGGCATCGGCGCGCGGTACGCGTCCACAGACACGCGCTCGGCGCTCTACGTCGGCGGCCACGAGCGCCCTCTGCACAAGGCAAGTACTATTGAATACTAGATGAAATGAAGCCCACTTATGGCCGATCAATATCAGTTAAAGACCGATCCATACATTGGTGTGTTGGAACCAAGGCATTTGTAGCCAACATAGCCAATGTGTAGCCCCGGCAAGTAAAATACTGTAACGGTTTGTTAATGACTTACCGACAAAGAGTGATAGGATGATATGGGACTAGAGGAGTACCTACTTATTGACGTATTTGAGGTTTTTGTACCAGTGGCTCAGGAGTCACTTTGATTGAGCACCTTGGGCTGCAGAGCTTTTTTGCTGTACTACGTCAGCCTTCTAATAGGCCACTTTAAAACAAGGGCGTAACTTTGAAAGGCGATAGTGTAATTTACACGCTCTGGCCGAACGTAAGTTTCTTCACGACGCTTCCCTCACCGAAAAGCCATTTAAACCCATATTGATTTTAAGGCGAGCGGACTACCATGGCTTTTCCTGAAATAAAATCAAGCATTTCTTCTGGGCTGAGCTTTCGATGCTCTACAAGGTGCTATTTCGTGCAATTGTTACACGGTTTGGTTCGAAGCTCGAGACGCTGAGTGTGGTTGATTTTTGCAGGTTCGCGGCGTGCGCTCCCGGCGCGGCTTCACGGGCTGCATGCGCAAGCTGGTGGTCGGCGAGACGCCGGTGCCGCTGCCGCTCACCGCCGCCGGACGCAACACGCACATCGGCGTCTGCCCCACGGACTAACACTGTCCACATCGCTCCCAACTGTACATACAATTACCCTTAACCTCTCAACCCTCTCGGGGAACACCGGTAGTCCCGCGCGACTACACTCATTCTTTAGCTTTTTCATATAATATAATTACAAATAATAGTATATAGAATTCACTGTTCGCCTGTGTATCTACAAATCATGGTATCGGTGAAACGATTATTATTCTTATTAATCTTTCGGCGAGCTCAGCTGACGGTAACAAATGTAGCGGCCGAAAATTTTCTCTTTGTACCGAGGAATGGCAAACCGTTCTATTTATTGTTCAAGGGTGATTCTATACACAGTTTGGACCCTTTCAGACTTTAGTGTCGTAACTAATTAACATACCTACTTATTTCGAGCGTTTTAGCATAAGAACCTGGTGCTATATTCTATAACTGCGCTCTTTGACTATACAGGACTTTAAACTTGATCATGGTAAATTTCACACTTTCCTAATGCATGCACAGACAGCTGGTACTAGTTACGACACTGCCTGACTTATTTTTTAAGCATTGTACAACCTTACAAATTTGAAATATTTTGATTTAAACAATATTTAGAAACAAGTGAAAAATATTAATTGTTATAATCCCAGTCAAGATATAATTACTTAGGCGCGGGACAAATACAAGTGGCGTAAGGTGCAGGCCCGGCGCGGGTGTGGCGCAGACGCGGCGCCACTTCTATGATAATAATAATAATAAAATCGCAGGGGCGGCTTTGTGGCGAGCCGTCGGTGAGTGGCGACACCGCGAACCCTGATTCCCTGGGGCTTAATGAGACCCCTGACTCCTCTCTTGCCTTAACCGGCCGGCTTGGAGTGGAAACCGCAAGAGCTAAGAACCTAAGCACCAGAGTGGAAGTGTTAAAGGGCATAGCGTCTAGTGAAAGCGCAGCACACCTCTCGACACCCTAAGCCGTCCACACCAATGTTGCTCCTCCGGTGCCAAATTACGGTAGCCTTTATGGGGGGCCCATTTAGTGGATGGCAAGTCACCACCCGCCTAAATATTTTGAAATGAGGCATTACTTGGCGGGTGCCGCACCTCATTCCATAGACCAGCTTATAATCCCGCAATAATTCATTAAAATAGCCCAAGAAGTACCTATTCCCCGTCTTTACAATAGTTTCCCTCTTCCAAATCACCCAAAAACTGTATTTTTTTACTTAATGATTGTAAAAGGGCCTCTTGGTGTTAGTATCGGCCCCATCAATGCCCTTCAAAGATCCGGGACAACCCGTGAGTTGTAAAACATATAAATGGAATAATAATAATAAAATCGCAGGGGCGGCTTTGTGGCGAGCCGTCGGTGAGTGGCGACACCGCGAACCCTGATTCCCTGGGGCTAAATGAGACCCCTGACTCCTCTCTTGCCTTAACTGGCTGGCTTGGAGTGGAAACCGCAAGAGCTAAGAACCTAAGCTCCAGGGTGGAAGTGTTAAAGGGCATAACGCCGCTAGTAGCTCTTAGTGAACGCGCAGCACACCTCTCGACACCCTAAGCCGTCCACACCAATGTTGCACCTCCGGCGCCTACTTACGGTAGCCTTTATGGGGGGCCCATTTAGTGGATGGCAAGTCACCACCCGCCTTAATATTTTGAAATGAGGCATTACTTGGCGGGTGCCGCACCTCATTCCATAATCCAGTTTTGTATAACACCCAGAAGCTCACCGCAATAACCCATTATTTTTTCAATTCATTACTCACAATAGGCTCCTTGTACCTTCACCCCTACAACATAGCTAAATGATGTTTAAAAAGGGCCTAGCTCTCAGTGTTGGCTTCGGCTCCACTGATGCCCATCAAAATACCGGGCTTGGCCCGAGAGATGTATATCAAATAAAAATAAAATCGCAGGGGCGGCTTTGTGGCGAGCCGTCGGTGAGTGGCGACACCGCGAACCCTGATTCCCTGGGGCTAAATGAGACCCCTGACTCCTCTCTTGCCTTAACCGGCCGGTTTGGAGTGGAAACCGCAAGAGCTAAGAACCTAAGCTCCAGGGTGGAAGTGTTAAAGGGCATAACGCCGCGAGTAGCGTCTAGTTAAAGCGCAGCACACCTCTCGACACCCTAAGCCGTCCACACCAATGTTGCCCTTCCGGCGCCAACTTACGGTAGCCTTTATGGGGGGCCCATTTAGTGGATGGCAAGTCACCACCCGCTACGACATTTTGAAATGGGGCATAAATAGCGGGTGCCGAACCTCATTCCATAGTCCAATTTTACATAACATTTAAAATTTCACCACAATAGCCCGATTTCAATATTTCAAGTCTTTTTATATGCCATAGTTTCCATTTCGCGCTATCAATTTTATACCTACCGCTGTTTTATATTTCATAATTGTAAAAAGGGCCTCTCAATGTTGGCTTAGGCTCCATTGATGCCTAATAAAGGACCAGGCTAAGCCTGTGAATTGAATTGAATAAAAATAAAATCGCAGGGGCGACTTTGTGGTGAGTCGTCGGTGAGTGGCGACACCGCGAACCCTGATTCCCTGGGGCTAAATGAGACCCCTGACTCCTCTCTTGTCTCAACCGACCGGTTTGGAGTGGAAACCGCAAGAGCTAAGCTCCAGGGTGGAAGTGTTAAAGGGCATAACGCCGCGAGTAGCGTTTGGTGAAAGCGCAGCACACCTCTCGACACCCTAAGCCGTCCACACCAATGTTGCCCCTCCGGCGCCAACTTACGGTTGCCTTCATGGGGGGCCCATTTAGTGGACGGGCAAGTCACCACCTTAATATTTTGAAATGACTTGGCGGGTGCCGCACCTCATTCCATGGACCGGTTTTGTAAATCATCCAGAAGTTCACTACAATAGCCCATTATTTTTTTGAATTCATTGCTCACAATAGGTTTAATTGCACCATCATCCCAACTCTATAGCTAAATGATGTAATAAAAGGGGCCTCTCAGTGTTGGCTTCGGCTCCACTGATGCCCATCAAAGAACCGGGTCTGACCCGAGAGAAATTTCGAATAATAATAAAGCCTTTTTATTCCATATTTCTTATAAAAAAATTACATTTCAATTGTATGTTAGTAAGTTATTAGTAGTTGGTTTTGCTTACAGCTATTGTTAGTTTGTTAGTCTTCATTGTTGGAAATATGGACCCCTTTTTGGGTATAGGCCTCCTCCAACCTTTTTTACAGCTCTCTGTGTTTGCCTAAGGTGATCCACTCATTTCCTGCGACTTCTTTGATGTCGTCAGCCCACCGTTTTATTGGTCTTCCAACATTTATTTTTCCTTTGGGCCCTGTCCACCTTACAGATTATATGGTCCATCTCTTGTCTGTGTAGCGTGATATGTGCCCTGCCTACTTTCATTTCAGTGTAAGGGCATGTATTAGGGCGTCAGTAATTTTTAGTTTTTTGCCTAATCGTTTCCTTTCTGACTTTACGCATTTTTCTAATTTTTAACATGCTCCTCTCCATTGAGCTTTGGGTGCCACTTCTATGATATTTCATACGAAATGTATGGAAGTGGCGTGTTGCGTTTCAAACAGAGAAGGTGCGACGCAGGAGTGGCGCGGGCGCCGCTTTCTCGCCCTCGGCGTACCCGCAGTTGCTAATGGCATGCCGCACACTACCAAGAGACAATTCCGGACGGTATTGAATTTAATGTAAAATTAGTCCAGCGAATTTCATTAGCACAGCTTAGAAATGCCGCTCGTGTTGGGAACGTTTGGGTCACGATTCACACGCGAGCATTCCAGATATCTGTGCACTTGATGATTAATATTGAATTTGACATGTAATGTAAAAATTCTCATTATTAATCTTGAATAATTAAAAATTGATATTTGTATGGACTATGTTATAACAATAATTGGTCATATATTAATAAAACAAAAACCTTGAAATCAGTTTACCTATAGATATATATTAATTTGGTTATCAACGTAACGAACTTGTTTAACTTAAAGGTATCAGTAGTCGCTCTTCTAGATGAATATACATTTTCCAATATGTAATTTTTATTTTCTAGGTTATCTCTTATTTTGGAGATAATTGTATTATAAACGTCTTATAATAGATCTGGATAGGTAGTGTAAGATGTCCTGTCCTGCATTTACGAAGTACTGCTATGTCATTATTAGTGCTGCGAGCGCGAGCGCGCCACACCCGCGCCCGATTCCACTTATATTTGTCCCGCGCCTAATAATGTAACTGCGCCAAAGTCACATTATATTTTATAACTAGAGATAAGTATACATCGAATCATTATTACTTTGTAATAACGTTTTTCATAGAATGGCATGCGATACGAGTTACATTGAAACCATTCCAAGCGAGTAGACAAGTTTTAAGCTGCGAAATTTTAATTACCTACGTCTAAATTTTTAAAATGGGTCACAAGGTACCAGCTATAGGTAATGCCTGCCTTCCACTGCCAGAGGAAAGAACCCATTACGGACCCCGTATAACTTACAACCTCATAATTCATTTAACTCTTCTCCTCATATAAGTCAACTCCTTTATCAATGGGAGCACTTGCATGAATTTTGTTGTTGCGAGGTAAACGAAGTCTGTAATGTGCCCGTTACAAAATATACCTATATACATATAATTATATACACGAGATGAATGTGCCCGTTGTGCTTGCAGTAATTATTGGACTGGGATCCTATGCGAGTCGTCAAAGCATCACTGTGTTCTAAAAACAGTATTAGTATGATAACCTAGTATCGCATCACGTTCTATGACATTTATATTACCTTTATGTATTTTATTTATATCATTATGGTATATATTTATGTTTAGGTGACGATCTGTGCACATGTGTGGGTCAATGAACTCATATGTTCAATTTTCACAATAGATCAGAAAGAATAGGCATTCTACACATGTTCCATGTATTATAGATATATAGCATCTAGACTGTTTTCTCGAACACTGTTCACTTAAATTCGATTTTGTCTCCTAACTGTACGGATTGAAACTGAGTTAAACATGTGTATACCACGGCTGATACTTTTTGACACAATTATGTAAACATAATATTTCAATTCTTGAACATATTATTTTATCAATATAATATTATATATCAATATATCAATAAACCTTTGTTTTAATTGTTTATGAGCTAAATAAAAGTACCTTGGCTAAGTTATAAGCATCCCCATTCGGCATTAAGAGGCGTATTGGATGGTTCACACTTATCTTAGTTTTATAGGTCCGTTTTACCGGATAGGTACTTTACCAGAATACTGTATCATGTGTGAAGTCGCTCATAAAACTCATTCGCCATCGATGAAAAAAATGGGCCTGAGCATTTGGATTATCTCTGAACCTTCTGTGGTCTGCCACTGGCTTCGGTAGTCACTTTTTCTGTATTAATAGTAGATGTATTTCTGACCGACGAAACGGAGGAGGAACTCAATTCGACGCCTATGTTTTTTTATGTGCAACCACGCATAACTTTTTACATAGTGATCCGATTTCGATAATTCTTTTTTTATTGGAAAGAGTACACTTCGAAGTTGGTCCCATTTAGATTTTATCGAAATCAGCTAAGCCA
Source organism: Hypomecis punctinalis (assembly GCA_949316475.1). Taxonomy (NCBI): domain Eukaryota; kingdom Metazoa; phylum Arthropoda; class Insecta; order Lepidoptera; family Geometridae; genus Hypomecis; species Hypomecis punctinalis. The sequence goes on along the minus strand of OX438794.1, from coordinate 1,125,493 downwards.
TTTTTGATAAATCGACAATAATGTGAAAAATTCTACATCGATCCGTGCGAAATATTCGCGAATTCTGTACACGGTTGAAGTCGGTCATGCTATTTTTTGCGAAAAATATTTATGTTGTCGTTAAAATAGTAGTTGGTAAGTGGGAAAATTCGGCCCGATTTTCAGGTGGTCTGAATTAGTCAGTGGGTCATATCAAATAACAAGCCGTGTTCCGCCGATTTGGTCTAAGAGCCACTCAAGATCGACTTTCACCGATGTGATAACCAGATGAGACATATATTTTACAAATTATTATTTAGGTATTTACAAATCGCCTATGATAGTGTGCCTATAATTTGTTTATTTTTATCATGTTTTGTATGCGTGTCATTTATCTTTAAAATTATTTAATTTAGGTTGCCTGGAAGAAATCGCTGCAGGCGATAAGGCCGCCCATTATTCGACGGGACTGTTTATTAATTTCTAGTTTAAGCTTGTTTTGTTAAACTGGTGTGAAAATAAAGTTATTTTGCATATTATTGTATTGTATTGAATTAAAAATATGTTATGAACGGCTTTTGGGAGGCAACCCTTTATATGATTAAATTTGCAATTAAACATTATCTTTTTTATGATACCAAATTTGACTAGTTATCAGATCGTGTCGTACTTATATTCACATACTAGCTGGCCCGACAAACTTCGTTTCACGCAATATCTTTATAAATTATAGCCTATGTGTTATTCAGCCCCCCTACCGCCTAAGCAAGAAAGAGGAACAAAAATCGATGTATACAAACATTCGCGTTTATGTAATACTAGCTTTTGCCCGCGGCTCCGCCCGCGTGGAATTTGACTTTTGTGCTATCCCACAGGAACCTTTTATTTTTTTGGGATAAAAAGTAGCCTATGTCCTTTCCGGCCCTTGAACTATATCCATGCCAAAAATCAAGTCAATCCGTTGCTCCGTTGTTGCGTGGAAGAGGAACAAACCAACAAACTTTTCGGATTTATAATGATTAGTAGGATTTGTTCAAACTTGCTTGCCAGGATTCATGAACAAAAATAAGTAAGCAAACCTACCATGACATATTCTCTACATTAAAACTATCAATCGGAATAAAAAAATACCGGCTATCAAGAATAAAAGTAATAAAACCATTGACAAAAAATCTAACTAAAAAAGTCACGAACACTTTTTGATAGCAAATATAATTGTAGAATGGCGTGTTTGTATGTAAATAACATTTCAATAAAAAGTATGTCTTCTCGAGCGACCTTCAAGATAGACACCTAATCGTACAAAATGAAATGTCGCCGACCAATATCAACCAATCCATATGGAATCAACCAATTCAATAACTAGTTTTCATTTCCAAATTACACTTTCGGCCCCTATTGCAGGCTCTGATGGAGCCAGCAGCAGTCCCGTGAGCGCTGCTGCTCCTTCCAAACCGCTTTGGGAGGTTCTTAGCTCACTCAAAAGTTCTCTTCCTGTTTTAAAACGCATCCCGCGTGGTGCACGTTTTTCGGTTGCGCAGTGTTTATCTGCTGCTATTCGGAATGTTATTTCTAAAAATTCTTTAGTCGCCTGGGAACACCTCTTGACTTTTCCCTACGTTGTGCTTTACGTACATTCGGACCCAACAAACAAAAAATCCCTTACCACTAGGGTAAAGGAAAATTGCGTAAAGTACAGCGCATTGGAAGAGAACTCTTTAGATTTTGAAAGCATTATTCCGCCAACAAGGCAGAATAAACCAAATTCTAAAAAAACAGACGATTCGGTTACCATTAAAATAGTAGAGAGCAAAATTAGTGATGGCGATATCAAAGGCGCCGCACGAGTCCTGTTCTCCAGCGACACTATTGCCCCCCACACACCCGATACGGTCCAGTCACTCCGTGACAAGCATCCGCCGGCAGCATGTCTCCACCTGCCTGAGCCACCACACCCTGATGACGTTGTCATTGAAGTGTCAGCTCAGGAGATTGCAGCGGCCGTTTCTTCTTTTCGGAGCGGCTCAGCCGGAGGCCTAGATGGTCTCTCGCCTCAACATCTAAAAGATCTTCTATCTTTTAGCTCTGGTGAGGTGGCTGAGTCTCTCTTGAGAGAATTAACGGGTTTGGCAAATCTCATGTTATCTGGGCAGGTCAATGATGACGTTATCGAAGTCTTGTATGGCGCTAACCTATGCGCACTTGTCAAAAAAGATGGTGGCATCAGACCTATTGCTGTTGGCACCACATATCGTCGTCTCGCAGCCAAAGCCGGTTGTGGAAAAAAGGTTGCTCTTTTGAGTAGCCTTTTTCAACCAATACAGCTTGGCTTTGGTTCGCGGGGTGGATGTGAGGCTGCTGTTCATTCGCTTCGTACTTTTCTCGGTCAAAATTGTGGAGAGGTGTTGCTTAAGGTGGATGTCAAAAATGCTTTCAATTCGGTTAATCGAGACGCCTTGTTGGCACAGGTCAAAGACAAAATTCCCGATCTTTTCAATTTTCTTTGGCAATGCTACGGCAAACCCACTAAATTAATTTACAAAAATGATGTTTTGCTATCTTCCGTTGGCTGTCAACAAGGTGACCCTCTCGGACCAGCCATTTTCAGCCTGGCCATTCATCCAATTGTTCAACGTCTCCAATCTAAACTCAACGTTTGGTATCTGGATGACGGGACTTTGGGTGGCGATGCGAGCACAGTCCTACGTGATTTGGAAATTCTTATTGACGAGTTTCGTCAAATTGGTTTGGAGCTAAATTTTTCGAAATGCGAACTTTTCTTTTGCGACTCATGTCCGGATAAAGATTTGATACTTAACAAATTTAATGATTTGGCACCTAACATCAAATCGGTAGACAAGTGTTCTCTTCGCCTTCTAGGTTCGCCGATATTAGATGAGTCTTTTCCGCCTTTCGTTCAAGAAAAAACTCAAAATTTTTTGAGTGCCTCTGATAGGCTACTCAAAATTAACACCCACATGGCTTTTACCATTATAAGATGTTGTCTGTTTGTTCCAAAATTTATGTACGCTTTACGATGTAGTCCATTGTGGAAACACAATGAGCTCCTTTTGAGCTTAGACGATGTTGTAAAGCAGTCCCTAGTATCGGTTTTGAATATTGACATGAGTGAAAGGGCGTGGCTACAAGCCTCCTTGCCTGTTAGGCTTGGAGGGTTAGGGGTCCGCCAAATTTCAAGTGTTGCTTTACCAGCTTTCTTGTCCTCCATTCATAGTACTCAGAACTTGATTGAAAAAATCCTCGCACCTTCTTTAGGCCATTCTGGCGTAGATGTAGCTCATTTGAATGAGGCAACGAATGCTTGGAGGGTCGCTTGCCCAAATACCGAGCTTCCAAAGACTTTATCGTCGCAGAGACTGTGGGATCGGCCGATCTGCGAACTAGCACGGAAATCTCTTCTAGACACGTGTCCTAGCGTCGCGGATCGCGCTCGTATCCTTGCAGTCTCTGTATGGGAGTCCGGTCTTTGGTTGCAAGCATTGCCCTCTTTCAATACTGGTAACCTTTTAGACCCAACTGCATTTCGTCTAGCTGTCAGCTTACGCTTGGGTGCAAGGTGTTGTGAAGCCCATCCCTGTCAGTGTGGTACTGCAGTTGACCAGCTCGGTCACCACGGTCTCTCTTGCTCAAGAAGCGCTGGTCGGATTGGACGCCACGCCAGCCTTAACGATGTCATACGCAGGGCTTTTGTCACCGCCAATATCGCAGCCGTACTCGAACCGAGTGGGTTGGCGCGTGGTGATGGCAAAAGGCCTGACGGCATGACGCTGGTCCCATGGAAGTGTGGACGGCCCTTAGTATGGGACGCAACTTGCGTCGATACTTTGGCACCGTCACATCTTCCTGAGACTCAGAGTAGGGCTGGAGCGGCGGCCAATTCGGCTGAGCAGCACAAGCGGCGCAAATATGCTAACCTCGGCAGTGGTTACATATTTGAGCCATTTGGAGTTGAGACTTTGGGTCCGTGGGGGCCGGGAGCTCATCTCGTTTTCAAAAGTCTTTCTGAGCGTCTGGTGGACGCGACGCGTGACCAAAATGCTGGTGTTTATTTGGCTCAACGTATAAGCATTGCCATTCAGCGTGGCAATGCTGCCAGCATGCTGGGCACGCTGCCAACTGGCAGTGGGCTTGAGCACTTGGATTATCTTTAGACCTTCAAGTGTCTGTGGATGATCCAATTGCTTTCTATGTAGTAGTAATGTAGTATTGTCATTATATTAAAACTAATTAAAAAAAAAGTTTTCATTAGACTGGCGTTGCGGTCGCATCTCGAAGCAAAGAGGTAAATACTCGTATGGTGAACTGCGTCATTCCATCTTGCCAAAATTACTCGGTTTCAAAAGAAATAACGAAAGGCATTGTCACATTTCACCGGTAAGTAGGTAATATAATATATCTTTTTATGTGATTTACAAGCAAAAGCAAAATATTGAAAATGAAATCATTTGACAATGTAAACAGAGTGGAAAATTTCTCTATGGTCAGTTAGGAATGTCGGATAATGTCAGTATGAGATCGAATACTGACTCGTCAAATCGATTAACTTTAGGTCAAAATTGATTTTGACCCGGGCGGCCGGCCATGTAGGGGAAGGGGGGGCATAACGGGGTCGCGAGGCACGACGGGGCCACCCACACATACAAGTAACTACGCACACTAGACGTGTATTGTTTTCGCCATTAGGAGTGCACTTCGCATCGGCATTCGGCTTGGCAGTGACCGGCGATCAGAGTGCACGCATTTATTTTTGACGACCAATTCTTTTTTCCGGCGACATTTAATCTAATTTTGAGTGGTTACCAAAACGCGTCTAAAAAGGTAAGTATTTAGATTACTACTATAGTTTTTTTAATGTGTTTTACTACTAGCATCAGCTATTGATATGTTTTGAGCAAAATCACTCTGACCTTGAATTCATTTTTTTGTTTGTTATTTCAAATTCTGTTAGACATGGGGGCATAATGGGGACATGGCTATGGGGCACTATGGGGTACCTCGTTGTGCCCCGTCCCCATTATGCCCCTGAATGGTCTATTCATTTGATAACATCATAATATTATTTTTAGTTTGTTTTAGGTTTATAAAATGGTACGAACATACAAAAAGAAAAGTTCCATAGGCAGTTGGAAAACATGAAACTCGCAATTGATGCGGTTTTAAGCAAATCAGCAGGTTACAAAAAAGCAGCCCAATTGTACGGTATTCCACAGACCACATTGGAGCGTCACGTCGCCAAAATAAGGAAGGGCGAGATATCTCTTAATTCAACTCCAGGTAACTTTAAACCCGTTTTTTCCAAACAAGAAGAGTGGCTTGTTAGGTATGGAAACGACATGGAGAAACGATTATTTGGATTGACAACTGTCGTCCTCCGAAAACTAGCCTATCAGCTCACAAAAAAAAATGGTAAATCTCACAATTTTAACCATGTTAAAAAGATTCTTGGCATAGATTGGTTAAAGGGCTTCGTGAAACGTCACCCGGATTTATCAATTAGAAAACCAGAAGTTACATGAGCAGCGCGAGCTATGGGGTTCAACAAAGTGGCTGTAAATATTTTTTTTTCTTTGCTTGGGGAAGTATACAAATATAATTTAACACCAGATAGAATATATATCTGCGACAAGACTGGAATATCATGCGTCTCCAAAACAAAGAGCAAAATCATTGCTGAAAAAGGAAGAAAACAAGTGGGCTCCTTTTCTTCTGCAGAACGAGGGAAGACGATTACCGTCGAGATATGTTTCAATGCAGTCGGAACTTATATGCCTCCCAAGCTAATATTTCCTCGACAGAGAATGAAGCATAAGTTATTAGATCGAGCTCCTCCAGGAAAGACGGCAGAATGCAACGCTTGAGGCTGGATGACAACTACCCAATACTGCCATACTGGGTACCCCATACTGCCCCTACCCCGGGGCACGATGGAGTTTTCATAAAGGTTTTGTGAAAGTAAAATTAAAAACATTATTTGATTTGTTACTTCACCAAATTCAGTGCCAAATGATAAATTAATAAGTGACCAAAGAGTTGTCATTCGTTTTCATTAAAAAATATTTTATATTCATTTTATACTGTTTATTTCCCTTAACGTCCCCGTTATGCCCCCCCTTCCCCTAAAGGAATAAGGTAGCAAGGTCAATGTGGGTCGAACTACTAGTTCTTACTAGTACTTTTAGATCGATTTAATAACATTATGGAGCTGCATCACGTGATGTGTTCACATTTTTAACCGATTTAAAAAAAGGAAGAGGTTCGATGTTCGTCTGTATGTATTTTTATTTTAGGTTTACGAATCAAATGATTTTATTTTATTTCTGGAAGAGAAAAGATCGAATTTAGAGGTACTTAAGGCTGCCAGCTGTTATTTAATAGTGTTATTGACTTTTGTATATAACTTCTGGAATGAACGATAAAAACGTATATAGGTATAATTACATAAGTTCACCTATTAAAAAGAGTCAAAATGTGAATAGATTAATCGAAATTTCAGCCAGTCGGACTTATCATGTGATAAGACATGACGTCATCCTAGACTCGAATCAATTTAGGAATCGATTCTTTTCATCATGTATTTTGAAATCCCTATTTCAAGTGGCAAGTTCACTCAAAAGTTGTCTATGGTACAAATTGTATTTCTCACATTTTTAAGTCTAGGTTTGTATGAAGAGGCTCCTTCTGTGCCCTGTGTAATAGGGCCTATTCTGTGGTCTTCTCTGGTTATCAGATGAGTGATAGTCGTTCTTCGACGTCTCTCGCCTTAATAGAAATCCGAATAATTAAAACACAGTCATTTTAACAAAATATTTATGTATGTAAATGCTAACCTAGGATTCTTCGACTTCATACAAACGTTTACTCTTTATAATTACATTTTTTTCCTAATATTAACTGAGTATCCACACAATGAGCATGAAAAAGTCTGGTTTCTTCTTGAGTTTTTCCTTCTCTTTATAATTTAAGTCTAACAAACATCGAAAGATTTTTCGTTCAATGAAGATAATGTACCAGTCCACTGAGACCATTCATATTTCTCCAAGTACTTTAATACAGCGTTATTCGGAAAAGGTATATACTAACCCAACAAGAAGTGTTTTGAACCATCACTATAAACCACTTTTACTATGGAGTCAACTATATAGGCGAATCGGCCGTTCCATACATTTTGTCGATTTAGAGTCGTAATTTTTATGGGAATACTGATATTTTGTCTGGAATTGTGGAGGTGCATAGTAAAAGATTTTTTAATGATGGCCTGAATTGCCGGCTTCAACGGTTTTCAACATTGAATAATACATATGTACGTAACATGAAATTATATTTAAAAAAAACTGCTCTTACCTGACAACGAATCTGAATTTTACAAAAGTTATCGGCTGAAAGGAAAAATACATAAATAGTATGCTAAGGATCAGTCGAACATATCTGGTGACTATTATGGTGACCTTATATTATCTTTACACTACAATCAGTGGATAATAGTAGTCTTCAAATTAAATAGTATAGTACAATCGGTATCAATAATTTCTGGCAAAAATAAAAACATTAAGTACCTAGATTGAATAATTAGGCTACAAAAGAAACAAACATAAACAATTAAACATAGTAGGTTCTGGTAGTACCTCCCAACAAAAATTAATATAAAACAATTATATCGGCAATGATCTCAGAGAAATTAACAATAACACAACATTTAGGGCGTCCGCTGCGTTAAGCGGGCGTCCGTCGCGGGTGTCCGTTGCGGGTGTCCGTCGCGGGGACCCGCGCCGTGCTCCGTCGCGGACGCCCGCGACGGATTCCCGCCTCTCGCAGCGCCGCCAGTACAATTTCGATCGCGCGGGTGTACAGTCGATATCATGGATTATTAGTTGATATACTACCTAGTCAAAAGACGACGTAGACAAGAGCGACAGCCAATCAGCCCATTTGTCACGTCGTGTCATTTTAGAAGTCTAATGTCGCCCCGTAAGTAGTGTTATTAGTAGTAGTATTTAAAGTAATTTGTAAATTTCTTCTCATCTTTTATTAATAACGTAAACTTGGATATAAATTCTCCACACAATAATCTAGACGTGACAAATGGGCTGATTGGCTGTCGCTCTTGTGTACGTCGTCTTTTGGCTAGGTAGTATATCAACAAATCATGATATCGACTGTACACCCGCGCGATCGAAATTGTACTGGCGGCGCTGCGAGACGCGGGAGTCCGTCGCGGGCGTCCACGACGGGTTAAATTTGTCCGCGACGGAGATTGGCGCGGGTCCCCGCGACGGACACCCGCGACGGACGCCCGCTTAACGCAGCGGACTCCCTAATGCTGATGCAAACATGTATCCGCATTAAATGTTGTAAAATGAAAAGTCTATACCTAACTAAAAGATAGTCCCAGCAGATAAGGTGTAAACTAACACATTATAAGCTTGCTTTTTACACGGGAAATCTAAGCCATGTGTGATGATGTGACGCTAGCATTAAGTATCTAGTCATTTCTGTGCCAAAAATACCACAAGGAGTCGCAATTACTGTCACTGCCACCCTGACCTGGCTCAAATTAGCATACCTCAGTAACTTGCAATATGAGGTATACCATTTACATTCTGAGCAGAAAAAAAAAATAAACGTTACTCAAAGCATCTTCTAAAAGCGTGGATGTTAAGAAACTTACAAACTAACTAAATCGCAACTACCTATTACTTTACAATGTTTGGTAACAGGAAACTAGATATTGCAGATAATATGGTAACTATAAAAACTAAGATACACGAACTCACATTCAGCTAAACATTTTATTATTTATTCAGACTTGTGAATTTAGGACCTGATTCACGAAGCTACCCATCAAATCTGCATCCCTGCGTAGTACCTATATTCTCTTTACTTAGATTTCTACAAAAATGGTGTATACTAAGCGCCACACAAGTCGGCGGATGGGAAGTTAGGCGCAAAACGCAGCGCTAAAGGCAAAATATAGGTATGCGCGGGAGCCAGAGAGACGAGACGCCGGGGCACACTCGCCCGCCAACCTCATGCCTCCTGCGCGCTCCCTAGGCCCGTGCTCAACACTACGCTACGCGGCATCGGCATTGTGCACACATGCGCAATAATTAGCGAATCACGGCGAAGTGTCATCTGCGGCTAACTTGTCATCCGCCGACTTGTGTGACTATACGAAAATAACTGTCTTGATAAAAGGTTTGTAACCTCTGATTCAACGACTGAAAGGTGATTTAACTTTTTGGCGCCAAACTTAACGATGCCGGAGACGACACGAAATTTATCTTTATAAGTCTATCTCTATAACTGTCTATATATAAGGGTCGTCGGGTCGATGATAAAGTATGCGCAATGTAACTCTGCACACGGCCAAAATCAGCAACTAATTCGATGCTGCCAGGGAATTTAAAATACTAGCAACATAGCGTACGTGGCGCCACCACTCACGCACAGAGTTATCTTACGCGCACTCTATCGCGGGTCGTACCTGGGTACGATTGGCAAAGGACCGAGGCTGATGACACTACAATAGAGAGCATTATACCCAGAAGTGGATAAATGATGTAGATAGAAACTTGGGGAAAACGCCGAGCTATTAGCAACAATTACACATTTACTGGTCACTCTCCATATAATTTTAAACTTATTAACTAGAAAGTAGCTTTGCAGAATGAAGATTTGTAGAGGCAACATGAAAGGTCCTTGGTGTTTCGTCGGAATAGGCACTTTGGGAAGACGAAGATGAAACAATTTGAAAGATTTTAACGTGATCGGATCGCGCCGCCTCATCAACGTGATCGGAACAAGTATTGGAATTTTTCGTAGTCTTATCGACTGAAAAACAAATGAGTATCTTGCAACAATAAGAATTACATAATTAGAGTTTATTTAGAAGTATCTCAAAGCTGAAAATTGGAATACGGGTAGAAAAAGAATTTCAAAAAAATTACCGTCAAGTGCGAGTCGGACTCGTGCACGAATGGTTCTTTACCATGGAGCCACCCTTAATATATATTTTTAATTTAATTATTATTGTTTTAAATATACAACTAAACGGAGCCCATACAGAGGTCTGCAGCGCAGGGGACGACGAGGTATAGAGGCGGGCGGGGAGTAGAGAGTAGGTCCCCGCGACGACCGAACGGCTGTTGGAATAATCCATGTCCTAGCTTCGCTTGCTATCACAGTATAGCCAGGCGTTACGGCGACGGTAGTGGACTTCCACGGTTGCGTCGGTGGGTTAGTCAGGCGTCGCACGAACCTAACCATTGGTTGTGAGGCGGCTGTACTAACCGAAATTTCATCAGGCTTTAGCTAATCGTTGCAGAGATTGGCTAGCGCCTGAACATATTCCGTGAATATTTCAAGCGATATCGAGTAAAATAACATGTTTGTTGTATGGGAGCTCCCTCAAATATTTATTTTAATTTAATTATTTATTTTTAATACTGAATATCCTGTTAATATTTCAACGTTATTAATACCAACCGAAAACGGCCAATTATTTAGGTTTGTTGTATGGGAACTTTGAAGATAACAATGTTTGTTTATATATTACTTAATTAACTATCTAAAAACTTCACAAAAAGTGTATGTTATGTTATGTTGACCTATTACAAAAATTTCGCTAAGTCCAAGATTCAGTCCGAAGAAATAACTAGTCCGAAAGAAATAACTAGATGGCGTTGGTTACCCTTAAATCTCACAAACTAAATCTGCTCTTGAGTTTGTATACGTCGCGTCACGTAACAGGATCACCGGAGTAACTAATTGTGCATAAGGAAATTAACTTCTATTGCTTACGTAGTAGGAATTATATCTCCTTGCTACAATTAAAGCTCCGCTCCGACTGTGCGTACTAGGAGATTTAACTCCTATTACCAGTGCAGTGCAATAGGAGTTAAATTCCCGGTGCAGATTTGCAGAATCCGTAACTCCAAACAAAACAATAATATCTAAAACAACATCATCTACGCTGGTGTTCCGCGGTTGTCGCGAGCTTTAGTGTAGAGCCAATTTAAAGTCGTTACATGGCGCGACCAGTAGATCAGTCAGTTCGTTTTTTTTCGTTTTTAACAGTTTATCATATTCAAATCTATGTTTTGAATTAATATTTAGTGTATTTCCGCTATCTTGTTGTAGGCAAATAAGTTTAAGGGCATTAAGTGCATTAAGGACATTTATGGAAAAAAAAAAACGGGGATCCCCGTTGCTGCGATGCTTCATGGGTGAGTCAAGTATGACGCAATCGCGTGATGACGCACCGTACACAGGCAGCGGGCGGTAGTATATAAGGGGTGACGGCGCGGCGCGGAGCCATTCTTGCGAGCGACCTCGAAGAGTCAATACGTCCTGAAGATGCCTCGTTGAGAGGCGAAACACGTGTCGAACAGAGTGTAGTGCAGTGAGAATAAGGGTGTTATTTATTAGTGAAGTGTTTTCAATATTTTGTCATACTATTTTTAAAAGATTTTTATTAGTTGTTAACGGATTATTATTGTACTATTTTTAAAAAATATATATAATATAGAGTGTAGTGAAAATAAGTGATATTTATTATTATTTTATCTATTTTGTAAAATTAAGTTTTTGAATGTATAATTATTGTAATATTAGTAATTGTTTGTAATTTTTTTTTTTCCATAAATGTCTTTAATGCACTTAATGCCCTTAAACTTATTTGCCTACAACAAGATAGCGGAAATACACTAAATATTAATTCAAAACATAGATTTGAAGATGAATTTCCGCAAAGTAACGCCTGATTCAATCAACTAGTTTATCATATATTCATCATCATCTACGGAAGCCTATCACGCGCGTGTCTCGACACGCTCTAGACAACTTATTGAGATCTCAATCGAGGGGACTACATTGTTAATTGTACAGTAGCGACTGCCTTCGCAATGTTTACATTACACTACAGAGGTGCAAAATACATCTTCTGTAGTATATTGAATGTATTATTGAAAATTTATAAAAAAACAAATTATAATAATAACTTAATAACACATTCCCGTCTCACTTTGTCGCAAGTAATGTGAAGGTCAGACTGATTAATATTGGATTATTTTGGAAATTGAATGCTGATTATGACAACTATCCAGGCTAAGCTATCGAACACAACTCTCGCTCTTGCTCGATCGCTATCATAATCAATCAATAATAAGGTTCCGACTAGCCAGTCAAGAATTAACACTATTATGTAGAATTATGTACTTATCCGTATATCAAATACAAAAACAGCATGGAAGATTTAACACGACTTATATCATATAAAAACATTATTTAAATACATAAGTTACATTAAATTTAAACATTTACATTTTTATAATAATCAATTAGATTGCTTAGTTTCTCTCAATGATTCTGTTGATCACACGAACAGAATTTTATTATTTAGTAATACATTTCTCTTTAGAAACAACAAAATACTCATATTTACGTCCTAAAAGAATGATATATTATTATTATTTCCACCATAGTGCGGTACTTGATAGATTACAATTTTTAAACATCAATCGATGCAACTCATTTTACCATTACATAAAAGATTGCGGCTTCACGTCTTTAATACTATACTTAAATACTATAACCAACAAAAAAAATAACACATTTTGATTTAGTACGTCGAGACAGACGTATTAAGGTAAGTAAATACATATTTATAACGACAGATATTTTCGATGCGAAATAATCTTTTCGTTTCTTTGTCATAATGATCAGAATAATTATGCCTCTACTAGCTGGTGAAATTATATTCGACAAGACGAGAGTTGTGAGGCGAAGGGTACGTTCAGAAGTAGGGATGTCAGCAATTAATAAACAACAAAGTATAAATAAGGAATAATTATCATACTGTAAAGTGCGTTACTACGAACAGGCCAATTCTATTTCGCTTGCCCAATTATAAGGATATTATAACATGTGAATTATCAAAAACTGTATGTAGCTTTTGTTTATCATAAAATGTTTTATACTATATATAACTATTTGTAATTTTTCTTAAGTAATTAGATATGTTTAAGTTATTTTTAAGCTCAAAAAAAAAAAAAAGTTGCTGTCAACGCATGTTGGCAGGATTTTTCTCGGCCCTTATTTTTCAGATTTTTCTGCTCTAGCGGGCCAAATTCTACTCCAATCTTTCCTATTTTTCTTATTTTCTTTCGAGGTAATATTTGTAGAGCTAGAGATAGTCAAATAATTGTTTTCTATTGTGTTGTAATATTCGGTAGGTTTTTGACAGTCGCGGCTCATTGTTGTTTTCTTGTTTCCATGTCAACGCCATCCGAGTCTGCGCAGACCGCCCACGTCACGGTCTGACGTCCTGACGTCTCCACTTATAGAACCTAAGTTTATTTTTATTTATATTTGTAGTATAATTCTTGTTATTCATGGCATTTTGCGCCCCGGCCGGGCCAAATGCAGTTTCCCAATACGTTAATGTGTCGCAGGGGGACATGATTCAGTGCCTAGAGTGTTCCCAAGTGCGATTTTTTAAAGGACAGAAAGGCCTCAAAATTCACCGTACGCGGTGCCATAAAAATAGCCAAATTACACTTTCGGCCCCTATTGCAGGCTCTGATGGAGCCAGCAGCAGTCCCGTGAGCGCTGCTGCTCCTTCCAAACCGCTTTGGGAGGTTCTTAGCTCACTCAAAAGTTCTCTTCCTGTTTTAAAACGCATCCCGCGTAGTGCACGTTTTTCGGTTGCGCAGTGTTTATCTGCTGCTATTCGGAATGTTATTTCTAAAAATTCTTTAGTCGCCTGGGAACACCTCTTGACTTTTCCCTACGTTGTGCTTTACGTACATTCGGACCCAACAAACAAAAAATCCCTAACCACTAGGGTAAAGGAAAATTGCGTAAAGTACAGCGCATTGGAAGAGAACTCTTTAGATTTTGAAAGCATTATTCCGCCAACAAGGCAGAATAAACCAAATTCTAAAAAAACAGACGATTCGGTTACCATTAAAATAGTAGAGAGCAAAATTAGTGATGGCGATATCAAAGGCGCCGCACGAGTCCTGTTCTCCAGCGACACTATTGCCCCCCACACACCCGATACGGTCCAGTCACTCCGTGACAAGCATCCGCCGGCAGCATGTCTCCACCTGCCTGAGCCACCACACCCTGATGACGTTGTCATTGAAGTGTCAGCTCAGGAGATTGCAGCGGCCGTTTCTTCTTTTCGGAGCGGCTCAGCCGGAGGCCTAGATGGTCTCTCGCCTCAACATCTAAAAGATCTTCTATCTTTTAGCTCTGGTGAGGTGGCTGAGTCTCTCTTGAGAGAATTAACGGGTTTGGCAAAACTCATGTTATCTGGGCAGGTCAATGATGACGTTATCGAAGTCTTGTATGGCGCTAACCTATGCGCACTTGTCAAAAAAGATGGTGGCATCAGACCTATTGCTGTTGGCACCACATATCGTCGTCTCGCAGCCAAAGCCGGTTGTGGAAAAAAGGTTGCTCTTTTGAGTAGCCTTTTTCAACCAATACAGCTTGGCTTTGGTTCGAGGGGTGGATGTGAGGCTGCTGTTCATTCGCTTCGTACTTTTCTCGGTCAAAATTGTGGAGAGGTGTTGCTTAAGGTGGATGTCAAAAATGCTTTCAATTCGGTTAATCGAGACGCCTTGTTGGCACAGGTCAAAGACAAAATTCCCGATCTTTTCAATTTTCTTTGGCAATGCTACGGCAAACCCACTAAATTAATTTACAAAAATGATGTTTTGCTATCTTCCGTTGGCTGTCAACAAGGTGACCCTCTCGGACCAGCCATTTTCAGCCTGGCCATTCATCCAATTGTTCAACGTCTCCAATCTAAACTCAACGTTTGGTATCTGGATGACGGGACTTTGGGTGGCGATGCGAGCACAGTCCTACGTGATTTGGAAATTCTTATTGACGAGTTTCGTCAAATTGGTTTGGAGCTAAATTTTTCGAAATGCGAACTTTTCTTTTGCGACTCATGTCCGGATAAAGATTTGATACTTAACAAATTTAATGATTTGGCACCTAACATCAAATCGGTAGACAAGTGTTCTCTTCGCCTTCTAGGTTCGCCGATATTAGATGAGTCTTTTCCGCCTTTCGTTCAAGAAAAAATTCAAAATTTTTTGAGTGCCTCTGATAGGCTACTCAAAATTAACGCCCACATGGCTTTTACCATTATAAGATGTTGTCTGTTTGTTCCAAAATTTATGTACGCTTTACGATGTAGTCCATTGTGGAAACACAATGAGCTCCTTTTGAGCTTAGACGATGTTGTAAAGCAGTCCCTAGTATCGGTTTTGAATATTGACATGAGTGAAAGGGCGTGGCTACAAGCCTCCTTGCCTGTTAGGCTTGGAGGGTTAGGGGTCCGCCAAATTTCAAGTGTTGCTTTACCAGCTTTCTTGTCCTCCATTCATAGTACTCAGAACTTGATTGAAAAAATCCTCGCACCTTCTTTAGGCCATTCTGGCGTAGATGTAGCTCATTTGAATGAGGCAACGAATGCTTGGAGGGTCGCTTGCCCAAATACCGAGCTTCCAAAGACTTTATCGTCGCAGAGACTGTGGGATCGGCCGATCTGCGAACTAGCACGGAAATCTCTTCTAGACACGTGTCCTAGCGTCGCGGATCGCGCTCGTATCCTTGCAGTCTCTGTATGGGAGTCCGGTCTTTGGTTGCAAGCATTGCCCTCTTTCAATACTGGTAACCTTTTAGACCCAACTGCATTTCGTCTAGCTGTCAGCTTACGCTTGGGTGCAAGGTGTTGTGAAGCCCATCGCTGTCAGTGTGGTACTGCAGTTGACCAGCTCGGTCACCACGGTCTCTCTTGCTCAAGAAGCGCTGGTCGGATTGGACGCCACGCCAGCCTTAACGATGTCATACGCAGGGCTTTTGTCACCGCCAATATCGCAGCCGTACTCGAACCGAGTGGGTTGGCGCGTGGTGATGGCAAAAGGCCTGACGGCATGACGCTGGTCCCATGGAAGTGTGGACGGCCCTTAGTATGGGACGCAACTTGCGTCGATACTTTGGCACCGTCACATCTTCCTGAGACTCAGAGTAGGGCTGGAGCGGCGGCCAATTCGGCTGAGCAGCACAAGCGGCGCAAATATGCTAACCTCGGCAGTGGTTACATATTTGAGCCATTTGGAGTTGAGACTTTGGGTCCGTGGGGGCCGGGAGCTCATCTCGTTTTCAAAAGTCTTTCTGAGCGTCTGGTGGACGCGACGCGTGACCAAAATGCTGGTGTTTATTTGGCTCAACGTATAAGCATTGCCATTCAGCGTGGCAATGCTGCCAGCATGCTGGGCACGCTGCCAACTGGCAGTGGGCTTGAGCACTTGGATTATCTTTAGACCTTCAAGGGTCTGTGGATGATCCAATTGCTTTCTATGTAGTAGTAGTGTAGTATTGTCATTATATTATATTTATTAAAAAATAAATAAAAAAAAAAAAAAAAAAAAGCTCAAAAACGTTATCGTTTTAGACTGTAAGTTTTTGATTGTTGAAATTGAATAAATAAATAAATAAATAACGGGACTAAACTCACGTGTAGGGATAGTCGTAACGAATATAGTTATAGTGCATTGCGAGACGGCTCCGCGTGCTAGCACTCGCCAACTTGAGAAAGGTCGCCGAATGCGACCGGAACTATAGTCGTTACGACTATCCCTACACGTGAGTTTAGTCCCGTTATATATGGTATAAAATGTGTGAAAACCACGTTAACTTCCATAGTATCATAAAATGACACACAATTTACTGTGTTATTAGTTTTAAAATTTACGGAATAGATCACAAATAGAAAATAACAGACCCTTTTCGATGACTACTGTTAAATCAAAAGATACTAAAATCAACTTTTCTGTAATACATGATGCATTTCATCATTGCCGCGTAAGGTTTTTGAGAAATTCAAAGCCTTATGTACTCAAACTTGCGAGTGCTAGTGAGACTGTGAGCTGTGGCCGAGTAATCTATTACGATATACTACGCACCAATATAATGCATACTCCGCCACCAATTAAAGAACTCATTCACGAAAATGACAACATGTCAATCGTAGCTATAGTCCGCTCCATAACCGCTGAGAACTAGTGTCGCGACGGTCTCTGACGAATATAGGTTTGCTTTTAAAAATATCACTATATTCTGCTAGTTTTTAAATGATTATAAATGCATCCTGAAAATAGGTCATAATTATATATTATTTTTACTTTTTGTTTTAATTTTTCAATAGATTTTCAACTGGTCCGATCCCAGCGGTCATGGGACGGACTATAGTACATATCAATGGTACGGTGGTCATACGGCAAGCAGTCTGTTTCCTCTGACGGTACAAAAATAATCCGCCAGGGGCAGCACCTGTGTCTAACTGGTTCTATTTAACAATTTGGAGGTTACTTAATTAGGGTTGCTAGAGATTATTATTATTAATCAGTTTATTTCAGCTTTAAAAAACTACCTATTGAGCCAAATATTATATGTATTTATCCTAATAGATACAAAATTAATTTAAAAAAAACTGATGGCTCTTTTTTGTTTTAACTGATGCAATAGACTCGGAAAAATATGAACTTTACCAAAATGTAACGAGTGTTCTGGTTATAATTTTTGATTATTATTATACCAGCCTCCAAACATTTTGTGGACAAGTCTTTTAATTTTGTATTTATTACAGTTTAATTTTGTCATAACAACTATAATTTAAAAAAAAAAACTTTATTAAAGGACAGTAGAGCTAGAATGTACACATTTATTTAATTTTTTTACCTACATCATACGAAAATTTATAGGATACGGTAATTTCTCAAATTTTGCCTCAAAACACGGCAATTTAATTGAATTTTTAATTGGTGACAACCCTGCCGGTATTACTGACGTTTAATAACCTTCCAGCAAAACTCAGGTCAAGTCGACTTAATGCTTCACTTACACACTCATAACGTTCTTTAGTTACCCGAAATAATTGTACACACATAAGCGTCTTTTTCTCTCATATAAACTTTTTTTATATACAATAGGATCAACACCTTTTGGTTTTTGTGTCCGCGTGGAACCGCGCGCCGGAACTTTACCGCTCGGGACCCTGAAACAGAAATAATTTTATATTATTAACATCTTATATTTAAAAATTTCGTGTAATTATTTGTTATCAAATTTGCGAAACGACTTGACCGATACACATTTATTTTGTTGTTAACTTTCGCGATTTGAACACATTATTATAATATACTACGAGACTAATCGCGCACTAAAATTACGAAATAAATACCTCATCATCCCGACGTTTCGGCCGAGTTGCATCGACATCGTGGTCACGGGT
This sequence comes from Hypomecis punctinalis, assembly GCA_949316475.1. Taxonomy (NCBI): domain Eukaryota; kingdom Metazoa; phylum Arthropoda; class Insecta; order Lepidoptera; family Geometridae; genus Hypomecis; species Hypomecis punctinalis. The sequence goes on along the minus strand of OX438794.1, from coordinate 1,107,183 downwards.
AGACTAGAATGTGAAACAACCGCCAATTCAACTTGAACTTGAAAAATTGTCACTGAGACGGATGATGATGATTTTTATCTCATAATTTTAGTGCGCGATTAGTTCCGTAATATATAATAATAATACTAAATACTATATAATAATATACTATATTTTTTGTTAGATAGGTTTGAGAATAAGTCCTAGTTGATGAAAGGGCTTCATCTCGAATTTAATACTGCTGCTGCAGAATGCATGGTAATGGTAGGTATCTAACAGTATTGTGAGTTAGCCCAGTCCTTGAAATAAATACTTACAGCTCCACGTGGCCACGCTGAACATTACACACGCTAGGGCTGCCCGCGTGGTAGGTAAACCGCACGTCACGGCGGCGCGCCCCTGCGATCGTTGCGTAATGACCTGAGATCTGCTGAAGAACGACCTTCACCCACGTTATAACCAGATGAGACGTATTTTTTTATTATTATTATTTATTTATAAACACGTTTATGATAGCTGGCCTATCGAAAAGTGTTCATGACTATATTTAATTCGATAAAAAAAATTGGAAATTATTTTTTCTTGCCTTCAATCTTTAGATAGCTGGTTTTTTTTTTTATTCCAACCAATAGTTTTTAATGTAGAGAATATTGTGTGTAAGTATGTCTCATCTGGTTATCAGATCGGTGAAAGTCGTTCCTCCAATTCTCTCCCCCTATAAGGAGTGTATACCGAACTTCGAGGGGCGTCGGTATGATTCGCGTTCCGACCGTTTATATGAATACGGAATACTGTTAGATCCCATTACAGTGACAGAAGCGAGGGTCCACGGAGGAACGTACCGGGTCACTGGTGCTGGCTCTCGACGATGAGCATGATAGACTGGTGCGTCTGGATGTCGGGGTGCGAGGGGGGCACCGAGCGCAGGCACTCCAGCTGGTGCGCCGCCCAGTCCTTCTTTTGGCAGTAGATAGAGCAGTAAGGCGTGCGCCGACACAGCGAGCACTCGGCTGTCGCCGTCCGGTTGCAGTTCTCGCACTGTGAGCCATATAGTCCTCACATTAGTAGCATTCATAGCGTATTTTCACGCCAAGTACGCAACTACACGGATCAAATGAAATTAATAATAATTTATTTATTTGAAACTAATAATAATATGCTAAACATAGTATTTTAGTCTTAACCAAAGTGACATAAAAATAACAATTTAATGATATTGAATACATTTAATTTTATACAATTACAATTATAAGATTATTTTCAAGATACTATGTATATGTAGTTGTATTTGAATGTTCAAATATGAATTAATTTTGACTTTACTATCCATCGTTAATTATTCTCTAGCCGCCGCTGTAGGATTCCCTGTGTCGCGGTGGCTAGTTCCTTTCCAATCTGTTCAAAAGTACTATGTTAAATGTTTACAAAATATAATTTTTATGTATACATGAGTAATGAATATTGTGTATTCCAAGAATAAAAAAATAAAAAGTTTAATCTAACCGCGTTAATTAGTTATATAAGAAAACATTAGTAGTATAAGTAATAAATTTAGTAAATGTTTTTTAATTTTATTATTGTACGATTTCAAAGACCACTCAAAGTAGTGATTAGTAGGTATTATTAGTATTGAGGGTATTAATAAGGATGTTTTCTAACTAAGTATATATTTAGTATATTAAAAAAATAAAAGTAAATTTATATTATGTAGTGTTTAGTATTTATGTACTGTTTTGTAGAGTGTTTTAGCTAATAATTCGAATAAGTTCTTCAGTTTCCAAATAATTTAAACTATTGAGATATGCTTTAATTTTGTTTTTAATAACTCTTTTTGTACACTGTAATATGTCAGTTTTACTATTTATTATTTTATATATAAAGCCACCACGGAAGCTGAAACTTCTTTGACCTATTTGAGTATTTGATCGTGGTAGTGGCCAGTGTGGTTTAAAGTCTAGGTTTTGAGCCCTCAGTTGATGTAACCTGTGTGGTGAGTGCCGTTTTATGAAACCGTAGTGCCGTAGCCATTATGTATATTTGTCTAACTCTCAAGTGTTTTGTATCCATATAAAGCTGATCAGTTGGATATCTAAAAGTTTTATTATAAGCGACTTTTAATACAGCTCGTTGGGCTCTTTCAATCTCAAGAAGATGACTAGAGCCAGCTGAACCCCAAGATATTACACAATAGTTTAGTAAGGATAGCTACAGGGACGTATATACCATCGTTATCACTTTTTCATCGGCTAAGCTTCTGAGTCTTTTGAAGATAAATATTAGCTTCCTGATTCAACCGCTAAGTGCATGTATCTGCTTATTCCACGAGAGAAGTTCGTCAATGTATATGCCGAGGTATTCGATGTGTTTTTCTTGACCTAGTTTTGGGCATTTACATTGAGTGTAGTTTATATTCTCACACGAGTGAAGTTTTATGCAAAAATTTTTGACAGGGCGACTCCGAAAAGCAATGATTTTAGTCTTGTTCAGTGTTAAAAGGTTGTGTTGCAGCCAGTGTACTACGTTTTCAAGGCCCTCGTTGACCGTGCAACTTACATCGTCCCAGTCTTTACCGTCAAAGATGATAGCAGTGTCATCAGCGAACGCAATAGTCGCGCTTGACGTATTTTAATATTGCAAAGGTCGTTAAGATACACTAAAAAGAGGATCGGACCAAGAACGCTTCCTTGTGGGACGCCAAATGTCACCTCCATAGGATCGCTATAGTGGCCATCAATCCTAACCTTTTGCCTTCGGTCAGTGAGGTACGACTTAAACCATTTCAGGGCTACTACACGAACGCCAATGCCTTCTAGCTTTTTATCAAGTGAAAAATTTTAATAAAAATAAAAAAATTAAATGAAAAAAGTAAAAAGTTTATTCGACATTACAGATAAAATAGATAGAAGAATAGTAAACACAGAAATGTCGAAATGGGCTCACTTCAGCATTAATGCTGAGTTCTGGTAGATGCAATTCAGCAGCCATTAGACTTCAGCATCACACAAAAATATATAAAACTGCACTTATCATACGCATTAGAATGCGGGCAGCCGTCCGGTTATAGCGCGTATGAAAACTGCTTTTATTTTGAAAAAAAATTTTAATCGTAATTTTACTTTAAAATTAGTTATAAACCGAATTTAAGTGATGTAGTTTGAAAAATAAATATTTTTCATACGAATTTCTTAAAAATAAGGAGCACGCTAGAGGGCGTTTGGCGCTTGTTTTCATACAGAATCACCTCCTGATTGTAAAATAAATTAATTAATGACCACTCCGAGTGTTAGTGTTTTATTGCGTCACTTTTTATTTACCTCAGGAAAGATAAACGTTATTTTTGATCAACTTTGCACTAAAGGACTTTGGGTAAAGTTGGCGTCGTCCGAAAAATGTATGGGGAAACTGAAATGTTGGCGGACTCGCACTAAATTGCTATATTTGAAAGAGATTTTATGTAAATAAATAAATTGAACTGAATTTAGCTAATTAAAATATTCCATTGTATGTTAAAATTACTGTTCCATGTGCGATGCCAGCCGAGATACGCAACTAAACGTATCTCACCTTTATAGGCAAATAACTGCAGAACGGTTTAATTCACAGCAATAACACAAATGCCAATTGAAAGATCTGTTTAAGGAAATCATAACCGTAAAACAAAATACCGATGTAGCTACAATCAGGAAAAAGATATTCGATAAAATAAGTTTAGAAGGAATTTGATTTCCAAACATCTACGAGTACGTAACCGTTTCGCGGACATTGGCCAAATAATTAATTATGTTCTGAGAATACGTTTCAAGGAGCCAATATTTGTGAAAGATGATTCTGTCAAAAGTCGATGCCAGCCAAGATAGACGTCGGGTAATTCAGTACTGGATGTGGATGATTTTAACGTCATATTATAACTATGGAACGGCCCATTTCACTGCAATAAAATAGGAGTCCCTCAAAAGAAAGGCTTAAAACCATATTTTACATTAGGAAACATTCGACTTAACTGTAATAGAAACTGAGTTATTTGACGAAAAATAACCAAAATTAGCTATGTATAACTCTGGAACGGGTCATTTCTCAGAATTTAAAGAAGCATCGTATGATAGGCTTAATGAATACAATTATCTTTTGTCACTTTCGCCTAACGACAACGTGGGCCAAGATATTGAAAAATAACATAGCTTTTTTTTTTTATTTCAGTCGTTGAAATTCTACGGAACTATTTAGCGGACTTCGCTAAAAGTATTATATTCTAAAAGCCCATTTCAAGGACCAAAATAGTTACCTGAAACGCCTGAATCCAATAGCGATGCCTGCCAAGATATTCGCTGGAGTATGATAACATGAACTTGGATTGGCTTAACTTGGGCGACATAGTACTGAATATGGGATGATTTTGGCGTCGTGCGATAACTGAAAAACGGCTCGTTTCACAGAAATATAGTAACAGTTTCCTTACAGACCCGCCTAAAATTATCCTATATAATTATATTAAAAAACATTTCATTTAATTTTAATAGAAACGAGTTTTTGACTTAACTTGGGCCAAATAGTATTGGATGTGATTTTGGCGTGGTGCTAAGTATGATAACTGTAGAACAGCTTATTTAACAGCAATATAGAAACAGTTCCTAATAAGTAAGTAAGTAAGTTCGTATAGGCCGGGTGGCTAGCCCTGGTGTCAGAGTTTTTAGGCCGCCTGGAGGCCTCTGACATGGCTAAACGGTTAAAACAACCGGGACCTACAATTTAAAGTTCCTAATAATTGCCTGAAACACCTTGGTCAAAGTTGAAGCCCGCCACGATAATTTGTCGGATAGTAAAAATAAGAAGTAGGGGTAATGATGGGAATCATATTTCATTTGAATAATTTAGAACAGAGTAAGCGGTCATCCACGGAAATATCCCTCTGATTATGACCACTTAGTTTTAGTGGTCAGAGCTGAAGCCGAAGCTAAAATTGAAGCCGAAACTGGAGCCGAAGCCAACGCTGACGCCGATGCCGAAGCCGAAACCAAAACCGAGGCCGAAACCGAAGACGGAGAAGAAAAATCTCGCTTATATATCATACCTCTGGCACGCTTCTTACCCATAAAATACAGGAAAAATCTAAAAGGAGTCGACAAGTTACACTAACATCAAAAATCTGTATTTTTAAGTTTGAGACACTTTAAATAAAATAGACAATTTATTAATATCTATACTTCAATAACCACCAAGCTATAGTTATGCGGTACTCGAATAAAACAATCGACGGCAATCTTCTATGCGCTTTACCCAATGTCTTTTTCGATCCGATTTTTTATTTAATAAGCTTTAGGATCACTTGCTTAGCTTGAAATCATAAAATGCTGACAGATCCAGGTGGAGCTTCAAGCGCCATCTTGAAAAAACGTTTTTGGCCTATATCTCGGAAACTATGCACTTAAGTTCAACTGAAAAAACTCAGATTCTATTAAGTTTACGATTTATGGCAAAGTAACATTTGTAGATAGGTATATTTGAAATGAATCTTTTCTTTAAAGTAGGACCTGAAATTCGCACGTAACTTGCATTTATTTAGTTTCGTCCAGTTTCCAAAAGACATTTTTTTAATTTTATTTGTTTTAGAGTTCTAAGTACAAAGCCTAGGGGCAGGTGTGTGAGGGAGAACGAAAGATTTTTTTCTCTATCCGCAGTAAGGAATGTTTTAATCTAATTTTCAAATGGCGATACTAATTTCTGCACAACCCCACCACGATGCAGAATATCAATGTGCGATGCTAACGCCATCTAGTTTTTCAATGTTAACTAAGAAATTCTACAGTACATACAACTTTCGAAAATTAAGTTCCAGCAACATTACGTAGCTTAGGTAAATAACGAGATCAATGATATTGCTTCAGTTTTATATGTAACGTCCTAATTACATTTTTGCAACAGTGTTAATTATTTACAATTAGGTATGTTTGGGAGGCTATACAACTTATTGAAAGTGTCATGCTTAGCGAGTAAGTTTTACAAAAAAGTTTACTGGCAACAAAACATGTTAAATTTTATTTTCTACAATGGTTTCCGTGACTTTTGACCTAAAGTGCATAGTTTCCAAGATAGGTAACGACCGAAAACGATTTTTCAAGATGGCGCTTGAAGCTCCTCCTGGATCTGTCAGCATTTTGTGATTTAAGCTCAGTAAGTGATCCTAAACCTTATAAAAAAAATGGATCGGAAATTTAGTGCAAAATTAAATTCTTTTTTTTTCCTGTTGTTTTTTAAACAACAATTAGTGTTCATCCGTTTGTCACCTTTTTAGTGACGGTGTCGTGTACGGCGGGCATCGCGAGGTCTCTGTCGACGGTGGCGGCGAGCAGCGCGGTGGTGCGCGCCTGCTCTGCGCGCTCCAGCTGCCGCGCGCTGGCCGCGCCAACTTCTTCCACGCACTGCTTTAGCTCGGAAGACACGCGGCACAGCGTCGCGCTGATCTCTTCCAGCCGCTTCAACACGCTGCTCATCTCCGACACTTCTGCAACACCACACCGCTGCCTTATTAGATTCACCCAGTAGAACAATGAAATTGCCATACCCTTATAAGGGCATATGTATAGTATAACTATACAAAACATGTTAATTAAGAACCGCATATAAATATTACACATTATGTCGCAATACATGTTTGAGTATTGAGAAACTGCTTTGAGCTTTATGACGGGTAAAACTAGGTGACAAATTTTTAAACCGCCGGTAGGCCTTTAGCATGGCTGTAAACGGTTAGAACAACCGAGACCTACAGTTTAACGTGTCATCTGAGCGACGGCAGCGCTTAGTTGGAAATTTCACCCATCGTCATCCGAAGACTGACCGTGTGGAACGTTGTTTAACTTTGGCGATCACTGACTAACACCTAGTCAAACTACGCTAGAGCGTCACAAGCTTTATGGCGGGTATGAATTGTGCTCTTCACTGCGCAGAACCCCATCTAAGGATGGAGGAATGTTGGGGTTCTGCAAATCCCGAGTTATTAGTTATCTCCTACGTAAACGGACTACATCCTAGACCGCAAATGTGCTTAACATCATGTATATACTCGTATATAGCCAATCGTTTCATTCTTAAATATTAAAAAAGTAGGTACTGGGTAGCGTTTCGTCTCGTGTTTCGAGGGGCCTTTAAGTTTAATTTCCTAGTTTTAAGGCGTTGATAATATTTTTAATACTTGATAAAAAAATATATTTAATTCCTTCTCGCTTGCGCATTTTTACGTTGCCAAAAAATACGTGAAACGTGAATAACGATACGTGTGTTGTCTATTAACTATAAAATAAACTTATTAGCATACTTCGTTTCTTTTTTTTCTAATATGATGTAGTGGATCGGATAATATCTATCGTCATATTTGATTCCGTGAACTGAAAAGAATACAAAATTCAGAAGTCGCTATACAAAACTCGCAATAAGTATTACACGTTGCGCCGCAGACCCCGACATCACGCGATAAACGACATTTTGAAGCGTGCCTTCGCATCTGCAGATGTCCCCTGCGTCCTGGAGCCCCCGGGGTTGTCCCGCTCAGACGGCAAACGCCCGGACGCGCTTACGCTGATACCTTGGCATAGAGGGCGCTGCCTCCTGTAGGATGAGACGTGCATAAGCACTTTTGCATTCTGCCACCTCCCTGCTATCCAGCAAGCCGCTGGGACAGGAGCAGAGGCAGCCGCCAGAAATAAACACCTAAATTATGCCTGCCTGGAATCAGCGTACGACATTGTTCCAGTCGCCGCCTAAAAGATAAAACGAACGACGCCCGGGCTGGCTGGTATTTGGTTCAATGCATTTCTTTGGCTATTGAGAGGGGCAATGCGGCGAGTATTTAGGTACATTTGGTGCGGCGCGGAGGGGACTACAGGCCTAATTCTTCAGACGAAGTACTACATTAGGTACCCATGTATTATTCTAAAGTATATTTGACATTGTATTAATTGTATTCGCTTTGAATAAAATAAATATAAATATTTCTGGGACATCTTACACACCGCCTATGACTAAGCAAAGCTTGTGATATGGCTGCCAGAGACATATATTCTACATATACATATTTTTAATACATACTTATATAGATAGTAACTAAATAACACCCAGACACAGAGCAAACACTTATGTTCATCACATAAATATTAACCCTGGGTGGGGATCGAACCCACGCCTCTTTGATCCAGAAGTTAGGGTCACTAACCACTGAGCCACCGAGGCAGCCAAAAATGCACTGTGTTGACATCGACAACACCCTTCAATCTGCTTTGAAAAACAGATAAAACACGCTACAATTACTTTTTTTTGTGGCTTCACTTTTTGAGCGCGTCCTTCTATTCGTATTTAAAGGGAACAGCATAGGCAGCGTTAAACGCCTATTTTAACTGGTGCTGAACAAGGAGTTCGCCAAGCTGACGCCACTGAAAGATCAACGCAAGCATATGTTCAACAGTATACGTCGCCGGAGAAAGTTAATAATGACAGTAATAAGACAAGTATGTCAATTAGCCAGCAAACGATAATAAAGTTTTCGATGAAAATACTTTAACTTTAGGAATACACATTACCTGACAAACATATTTTGTTCTAGAGCTTTAGGAAAATCACGAAGAAAAAATAAGCTTTTTCATACAAAAAGTTCGTCAACGCGCTGCAAAATGTATGGAGAAGCGATTTTTTTTTTGCGAATGTCGTAGTAGGTACAAATGTTGTTAGTCTAGATGTACTAGACCCGCCCTTAAAAGGTTTTGCGTTTAATACCTATAACCCTGTATACATGATCTAACTCGTGCGGCTCATGCTTAGCTTTGGAATAGAAGAGACAAAAAGGCTTTTAAAGTAACATTGGCTGTACAGTGACAGAACACAACTAAATCACTTGCAAATCAGCCTCAGCACAAATAATGTAACATCCAAAATATTCTATTCGTCGTCGTCGTTTCAGCAATAGGAAGTCCACTGCTGGACATAGGCCTCCCTAAAGATCTCCAATAAGACCGGTTGATAGCTGCTTGCATCCAGCGCGATCCTGCGGTCTTCACTCGAGAACTTTTCGACCCCATTGGTCACCAGTTCTCCAAGCTATGTGCCCTGCCACTGTTATATCGGTAACTTCGATTCTTTTACGGCTTCTTCATTCTTGATTCGATGTCGCCATCATCGACCCTTTGCTGGGAATAAAGTCTTACACATACCACCTCGAATGCTGCTCTTTGTCTCGAGCATTTTCAAGAGTCGATTACTTAATTGATTACTCTAAGTGAACAGTAAGTTACATGTTGCACGCGCTCAGCAGGAAAAAAATACTTTAATATCTGATTTGGTGCGATTGATCTTTTATCTAGCAATATGCTTTAAAAGATGTTAACTATTAATTGCATAATAAAAGTGCATTTATTTTTTCACATGAAGTAAATCGCAGCGCATAGTTAGTTTTATATAAAAGCAGCGCTTGTTGCGTAGTAAATATGTATAGTTCGACTAGGTTAAAAACGATCACTGTAGCAAAGCTTTGTTCGGCACCAATGATGTTTAAACTTCAATGTTCGGCACGGTCAGTTTACGGATGGGTAACCGCGGATGTCATTTACAACTGAGCGCTGGCGCTGCCATGGCTCCGATAACATCTTAACTTGTGGGTTCAGATTCAGGCGACTTAAAACCTTTGACACCATGTCTAAAATCCGGCCCATACGACCTTAATTAAAAAGGAACAAACATAAGGTTATCATAACAATTAACAGAATCCGTCGCTATCTGAAAACCGCATGAAAGCACTTATTTTAAATGCACGACAATCGGCGAACATTCACAGAACACTACATTGTAAGGACAGTAGCTCTTTCATCAGAAGAACTGATTGTAAACAAGTAGGATCTGTATCCCAAAACATTATGAAAAATATTTACATTTTGGAGCAACAATGATGACAGGATGTGGGAATAGGCAAATAAGATAAGTTATTATAGGCAGCTCAACTCACAAGATTTGGGAGAGCCTGCATGCTATAAATATACAAACCTACACAATACAGCACTAAGTCATTATTTGAACTGCTGGACATATGCCTTGCCTATAAACTTTAAATAGGATCAGCGGTTAACTGCTGGACATAGACCTCGCCTATAAATTTCAAATATATTATAGCCTATAAGGTTTAGCTGTAGGATGTTCCTTGCTAGAAATAGGCCTCCTCTGCGGTTTTAATCGTCTTTCGTTTTTTTGCGCGGCATTTATTACGTTTGCCTGTACGTGGTCTCTAGTCGAGAATTTTATGATCCCATAGGCTTGCGGTGAAGGAAAATATCATGAGGCAACCCGCATACGTCCGTAGAAGAAAGGGGTTTAAACATTTTTGTACGGATACTGGCATATCCACCCGCCGCTATTTTGTAAGACACAATGAAAGTAGTATATATTGGTAGGGGGCACTTATACAAACCGTGTCAAAAGGTGTCAAACCGTGTCAAAAGGTGGCAAGTTTTTCAAAATTTGCCATATATGTCACCGCTTAAGGCGCCGACACCGGTAGACAAACACATTGTATAGTACTTTCAACGTGCGCAAAAACTTTGAAAAAAATATCATAATGGCGTTGGTTGGATATGCCACAAATGTTCAAACCCCTTTGATGCCGTATGTGATCCAACAACCCGCACTGGGCCAGCGTGGTGGATATGGCACAATCACCCTTCATGGGTAGGGCTACGTCCTGCAGTGGACTATTAAAAAGGCTGGTACAGGCTTGCATAGTCCTGCATGACATGCTATTCCAATTAACGATGCACGCATTCAAGCATTGGCTCTGTCATAGTTCAATTCCATTAAAACTCATTTTGCTGGATTTCAGATATAAACAAAAATAAAAATACAGAATTGAGCGCACATTTGCCACTAAGAGATTAATTAGTTTAACATATTTTTAAGTACATTGTTATTGTGTATGCTTACATAGCCAGTATTTCTTTCGCAAATATATGAGATGAGCGCAGTCAAGTTTCAGTTTTAATGGACCTCAAATACGAACGTAAATATTGTGCGAGCGCACCGAGCGCGAAAATTTTTATACAAAAGTATAAAAATTTTCGCGCTCGGTGCGCGAAAATTGGAAGTAAACAAAAAATCATCACACTCTTTCCAAGCACAGAAATTTTTTGTAGCAATGGCATTAAGCAGTAGCAAATTATCAAAGTGCATATTATTAAATATTAAACATAGCCAATATCTTATGTTTTCGGAAATTTCTCTACAGTTATTCTAAACTTTCATTATCAGTTTTTTTTCAAAGATAATGTAATATAGATATGTTTATTAAGTTTTTCTGCCTAGCTTGAGGATGTTCTTGTGAGGATGTGTTCATTTAATTTTACAAGAATGTAAATTAGTCAAATCTTCTCATATTGTATAGACCGAATCATACAAGTTGGCGGATATGAAGTTAGCTACAGGTTACGCAATATCCAATCCAGACCGAAGTTCACATAAAGCTGCGCGTTGGGTTAGCGTAGCCTGTAGCAAACTTCACATCCGCCGACTTGTTTGATTCGACCTATAATTTCACCACTCAACATACATACTGTATAATCAAATTCAATTGTATATTCATGAAAATAAATTTCGAATTTATTTCGCATAAAATTCAGAATGTCGCATTGATGGTTTATGTAAATTGTTGCTGAATCACTTTTTCAGATGTCTGTGCCAGCTATAAATTTGATTTGAAAGTCATTGTTTTAATGCCATAGCCCAGTTGCATTGCATTGTCATATCTTTGTTAAGGATTAATGAATGCTTACCATTGCAACGAAGAATTGACAGTATATAATGATTATTATTTGGAAGTTGTTAAGCAAAATGGACTCAAACCATACGGCTGTACAAAACCAAATGAGAGGAATTGCAGATCATATTGCAAGACACTTGCTATGTTTTGATTTTGGACAGCCATACGGTTTGAGTTTTTTTTTTTAATAAACTACATTCATTTATCGATCAGATATTATTTGCAGTAGTTGAATGGTGCTCAAAAAATTCAATAGAACACACCTGATGTGAGTTGGTTCTAGTGAAACAAGTCAATATTATCTTAAATTGCTCAGCTGGCTCAGGGTGGAGAGCTGACGCCGACATTAAATGAAAACACATATTTGGCCTTCAGTTTTAAAGCCTTTGTCATAATATTTTGAGTTTAATAAATAAAGCTATTAGTTATGTACAATTTTTTGAATTCTATTTTATTATATGAAAATCTAATTTCAAAATAGAATTATTGAGTTACTTAATAAGTCATTCGATCAAAGGTTTATCCTTTAGTTCTTTAATTTATTATTTAGTTTGTTTAATAATCTAGTTTTTTCAATTTAAGGATTTTTTCTTAAAGTGGATTTATATTTGTCTGACGTGACCTGACGTGTCATGTCGTGACGTGATGGCTAGTGTTCACATTTATATGTCATGTTCTGACGCTTTCTGACGATATTTTGAATCAATACAGCCGTACCTCTAGGAAAGGTGACACGTTTTCAATGTTCTCTCATGAGTTATTCGATTCTGATTCAGATTATGAAGAAGTTATTAAATTTATGATACTGGCAACTTTTTTAAAATTGTGCGACAACATAAATCACATTATGTTGTCGCACAATTTCAATTAAGTCATCCATTGTCGAAGTCTATAAGTGAATAGGAACAGAGGACTCTGACGCGTCACAACACAACACTGGCCCTTGCACATTTGTCTGACGTCGCCGTTCCCCCACCCCGCCGCTCTGACGCAACCGGGATCGTTTCTGATGCGACACGACAGAAGCCATCACAACACATTACACATTACCAGTGTGAACATTACCATACTAAATGTATGAAACCGATACCGTTCTGACGCGTCACGTCACGACACGTCAGACAAATATAAATCCACCTTTAGGCTTTTATGATTACACTATTTGTGAGTCAAATTAATCAGTGTCAGCTATACACCCTGTATAAGTATGGAATGTTCATCACCTGTGGGGTCTGTGCTGGTCTCCGTGGTATCCAGCAGCTGATAGTCCGTGGCCCCGTCCAGCCCCTCAGCCAGGGTCTGCCAGGCCTCCTTTGAGTGACTATTACTACTCGTCTGGTGAATATTATCAATGTCACTCTCCACTAAACTGGTTTCATTTTTTATTTTAGACTTTTTTTCATCACCATCGTTAATGTTGCGTCGTCTTCTTTTGTATGGTGTGAACAGTCTTATAGGTCCCATTGCTGTGGATAGAACATACATGAGGTTAATAGTTGTAATATTACTACTAGCTAGTAGATGGAATAGCAAAATAAAATTTAATGGCCCACTGCATTCTATAAGTAAAATATGTAAGGATGTTTACATTTTGCCACTGTTATTGTGCTAGTTTTGTTTTCATTGGAAACAGGTATAGACCAAATCATACAAGACGTCAGATATAGAGCTAGCTACTGGCTGTGTAATATCGAATTCAGACTGAACTTGTATGATTGGACCTATAACAAGGGCAGAATACAACACTAGTTAGCAAACATGAAAGGTACCCGATTGGTCATCGCAGCACGCTCCACAAGTGCAGCTAGTGGCATGCGGCGTCAGTATGCCTTCGTCAATCAGGGCCTGTATGCTCCGGCCCCCAAACCGAATAGACCTCTTCCAGTCCTTGCTGGAGGCCCGGCCGCAGAGCGCCTCGAACTCGGAGGGCGTGTACCATTCGAGCCCGTACTTGATGCACTTGCCGCGGCCGCCGGAGCCGAACCGGTTCTTGTGGAGCTCGGCGGAGGTGTTCTTGCAGCGCACCGGCAGCACCGGCATGTTGACAGTCTCGGCCCACGAGCGGCCGCCTGCGCCCTTGTCGTCGGCGGTGCGCGACTCCGGCGAGGACGGAGTGTTCGGCAGCACTATGTGCGTCGACTTCAGCTCCTCGCCGACACTGGTGGCCGATATGAAGCCGTTGTCGACGCACAGCATGGGCTTGAAGTGCGGCAGCTGGTCGGACGTGATCACATTGATGGTGGTGCCCGCTAGGGTCGCGCCCACGGGTAGCGACACCGCCACTCCGTTGGCCTGGGCCGCCATCCGCACACTCTTGCCGCCCGCGCCGCCGGCCAGCACCATAGTGCCGCTCTCGGCGCGCGCGGGCCCGTCGTCTGCGCTCGCCGAGACCTCATCGGCAACGGATACTTCGGTAATGTCCGGCATAACGACATCGCCCGAACTCCGTCTATTTGCCATCGCTCGGTTCCGACGATCGCTCGAAACGCCACTGGTCCCGGTTTCGCGGAAGCCTTTTTAACTTTTACATCAACGCAAACTGCATGAAATTATTGCAAACGTAGCAAAAACACAACATAGATCACTCAGACTGTCGTCCGCCATAATTAAATTGGAAAATGGAAATACGGAAAGAAAACATTTATGGCGCAAATACTATGACGCCAAATTCAAAACATATTCACTCAACTTTAGTAGTTCGAAAATTATCTTTTAATTAATGACGTTTTTAAATCTGCAGGGGATTTTAAGATAAACTTATTTTAAGTTTTCAAACTTACATTTTGGAAGCCAGTAATTAGAGCAAATAATCATTGGCAATAGCAATATTATTAATTTTTAATGATATACGACACCAAAGAGGCGCCCACAATTTTTGGGAACTATAGAATTTGACAGATGACATATGACACAACCAGTGTTAACAACAATATTAATAAAGAATATGCTGAAATGGTGTTAAAATTATACCAAAATCAATGACCTATAATATGTCAAATCAAAGACCTATAATATGTCAAGACGGATAAAGGACATGTCCACAAAATGTATAGAGGTTGGTATAATAATAATCAAAAATTCTAACCACAACACTCAGGACATTTCGAAAAATTTTATATTTTTTTGAATGTATTACAACAGTTAAAAACAAAAAAGAGCGCTCCGTTTTTTTTTAAATTAATTTAGAATCTATTAGGATAAATAAATATATTTGGCTCGATAGGTAGTTTATCTCTAACAACCCTGGTTAAGTAACCTCCATTATTTTGACCTTTTGTGATTGTTCTTTGGGTTTAAATTTTCGTCACGCCAGATCGATTATTACAATGTCGAAGAAGTGCAATGGATGTGGCCGCTTCGCAAGTGTGGCAGATGGCGCTAAATGCTCGACATGCATTAATTTCTATCATCGAGCCTGCGTGAAAATCCCTGACGATGTCCTGATCTCGTCTTCTTGGATTTGTCCTGAGTGCAAGGCGAAGACCCCTCGGAAGGACAACACCAAACGTCCGGTTCGGGGTGAACGAGCGGATTACATCCCTTCACAGGATGCTCCAGCCTCTGATGTGTATACGGAATTATTAAAGGAAATGAAGTTAATGCGTCGTGAAATGAAATCATTTCATGATGATTTTTAAGTCTTGAGAGACGATGTAAGCGCCGTCAGGAGTGCTGTAGAGGGTGTGCGAGGGAGATTAGACAGCTTGGAGTCGTGAGTGGATGGGCTTGAGGCCAAGTATGCCGAGCGACAACTGGTACCGGACCAATGCAGTTTACTTTCTACGATCGAGCAGCTAAAGCTACAAATAAGTGACCGCGAACAGGAAAGCTACAGCAACGATATAGAGATTAGCGGGATTCCGGAAGAGCCTGGTGAAAATGTGGCGCATCTAGTGGGCCTCATAGCGGATAAACTTGGTTTGTCCTACGACGAGCGAGATGTGGTTTTGGTGGAGCGAACGGGTGTGCGCCGCGCGCCCTCTGGCGGCGAGCTGGCGATGCCCCCGCGACCGCGGCCACTAGTGATTCGCCTAGTGCGTCAACTGCAGCGCGACGCATTCTTAAAGGCTGCACGCGTACGGCGCGGCGCAACTACAGCGGGTCTGGGACTGGGAATCAATGCGGCGCCATCGAGATTCTACGTAAATGAGCGTCTCTCTAAGTACAATAAAGCGCTCCTTTTCAAGACGCGCGAGATGGCCCTCTCCCATGGGTGGAAGTTCGCATGGACGCAGAATGGGCGCATCCTCATACGTCGGGAGACAGGAAGGGCTTCCTTTCGGGTGCGGTTGGTGTTAGAATTTAGTATTTTAATATAGTAACACACATTTCATATACTATTATGTCAACGTCAACTGTCACTTACACTGGTTCGTTCTCTTCCCATTTTCTGCCTCTCCACGGCATGTGTGTATTTTTCTTTATCATTTATTTGTTGGAAGATTAATCTATAAATATTGATATAATCATACATTAAAGAACATTGAAGATGTTGATTAATGATTAATAAACGGAATCAATGTACTCGGTGATGTTGTTTCCTTCGATCCACGACCTGATAAATTAACAGGTTATTATGCCCAGATTTGGCTAATTGGAAATAACAAGTACATTGATTTGAGTTTCGGCAAGACTTAATAAAGGAAAATCTGTTTGATCTGCGTGTGTATTGCGCCGTACTGCTCGTCGTGACTCGTGATGTCTATGCCTACATCGATTCCGACCGCGTGCGATGTTGCTGCAGCGACCATGTCATCAGGTGGGACATCAACTTTCCACTCTGGAGCTAATTTCAATGTGGAGAAGCTCGAAGGGATGAGTAACTACAGTTCGTGGAAATTTTCCATGAAGATGGCGTTGTTTTTGGAAGATTTGTGGTCCAGTGTTTTGGGAAATGATGTTGACCAACACAAAGACCAGCGTGCCTTGGCGAGAATCTGCCTTTCAATTAAACCTCATTGCTACCAATATGTAATGAACGCGAAAACTAGTAAGGAAGCCTGGGATAACCTAGCAAACATCTTTGAGAACAAAGGCTTGTATCGAAGAGTCCTGTTACTTAGACAGCTACACAGGATCGATCTAAAATCGTTTTCGTCAATTACACATTATATAGAAGCCGTTATGAACATAGTTCATCAACTAGCTGACATAGGAAAACCAATCGAAGATGGTGAAGTAGCAGAAATATTATTGACAGGATTGCCAAGTGACTACGATGTCATCGTGTCTGGACTTGAAACCTTCTGTATAACTGGTTCGCTAACTACTGATATGGTAAGATCCAGACTTCTTCAAGAAGATTACAAAAAGGAGAATGGAACTTCTATGGCTTTTGTAATGCCGAAGAATCATTCAACCAAAGTGTGTAGTTATTGCTCGAAGAAAGGGCATATTCGGAACAAATGTTGGAAATTGAAACGAGAGAAGAAGGAAAACACAAAAGTAGAAAAATCTCTTGTTGCTACTGCATTCTTCACTCAAGATCAAGATTGGGTGATTGATTCCGGATGCTCGAACCATATGAGCAATAGCAAACATTGGATGAACAACTTCAAGCAATCTACAAGTGATATAAAAATTGCTAACAACGATAGTATTCAAAGCCTAGGATCTGGAGATATATTACTGAATATCAATAACTTGGTAAGATGCGTTGAAAATGTTCAATATGTACCTAAATTATCGGTAAATTTACTTAGTGTTAGCAGACTGTGTGAGAAAGGTTATACTGTAATGTTTTCCAAAACTGGTTGCCATGTTTACCAAAAATGTTCCATCTCTGGTACACCAATTTTTAAGGCAAATAATAGGAATGGAATTTACAAGTTTTCTGGTAAGTACCAAGTCCCTGACCCGTCGTCTTCGTGTGGTGTGGTGGTGCATTCTTCAACTCTCCTGCCAGAGCAGGAGGTACAGAGTGCTAATTTAGCCGAGGCGTCAATCGATATGTGGCACAGGAGGCTAGGCCACCTTGGTTTGTCAGGTATGCTAGCATTAAGGGATGGTAAGGCTAATGGTGTGTTGTTTCAGAATACCAATAAGGAGGACCTGAAAAACTGCATACCATGCATGGAGGGAAAGATGGCCGCTAGGCCGTTTCCCACCAGCAGCTCCTCCCGGGCCAGTAGACCATTGGAACTGATCCACTCCGATGTTTGTGGACCTTTTCCACAAACAAGTTGGGGCGGGGCAAGATACCTCGTCACATACACAGACGACTATACTCGGAAGACATTTGGATACTTACTTAAAGAGAAAAAAGAGGTAAGTTCTACATTTATTGCCTTTAAATCTCTTGTAGAGAAGCAAATGGGTACCTCAATAAAGATTTTTCGTTCCGATAATGGTGGGGAATATATAAATAAAAATTTAGCTGCCTACCTTGAGAAGGAAGGCATTGTGCATCAAACAAGCATAGCTTATTGTCCACAGGGAAACGGAGTATCAGAACGTCTTAACAGGACACTTGTAGAAAAAGCACGATGCATGCTCCAAGGGGCGTCATTAGACAAACGGTATTGGGGTGAAGCAGTCATGACTGCAATCTATTTAAAAAATAGGTCCCCTACTTCGGCTTTGTCCGGTTTGACTCCATATGAAAAGTGGACAGGATCAAAGCCTGATCTTAGTCATTTACATATATTTGGATGCATAGCATATTCACTTATCCCTGAACAAAAAAGGACTAAATTAGATGCCAAAAGCAAAAAATATATTTTTGTGGGCTATAGTGAAACCTCAAAGGGCTATAGACTCGCTGACCCCTTGAACCCTAAAAGGGTCATCATATCTAGGAATGTAGCTTTTATTGAAAATTTATTTTATGAAACTGACAATAATAATTCTAATTGTTGTATTAATTCTTATAATTATAATAATTTTGAATTTAATGATAATAAATTGAATTATAAGTCTAGTCATAATATTATAGAACCAAGTTCTAACATAGATTCTAGTCATACTACTGAACTGAATTCTAGCTCAGAAAGTCAGCCGAATTCTAGTCAGGTTGTGGAGCCGAATCAGAATAATGTATTAGCTGATACTGAAACAAATAAATCTATTTTTTCAGATGCTGATGACGAGTACTACCGCACTGGCAGTGAGGACGAGGCAGGCTCTTCGTGTTCGCCGATGCGAGACGCGCTCCTTGAGCGAGTGACGCCTCCGCATCTCGTGGCACCTCTAGGGGAAGTTTCTGCTTCACCTGAGCCTTTGTCACAGCTCTCTACTAGCCGTCCAGTTCGTACTACTCGCTCTAAGCCGCCTGTCAGGTATGAGGATTATGAAACTGATTTCTCTCTTGTGGCGCTCCCTGGCGATCCTCAAACTTATGAGGAAGCCACGTCCTGTGCTGACAGCCATCAATGGCAAGCTGCCATGCAAAGCGAATATGTTTCGCTTATCGCTAATAATGTGTGGGAAATTGTCGACCGGCCACTTGACAAAAATGTCATCAAATGCAAATGGGTTTACAAACGCAAACACAATGCATCTGGTAAGTTTGATAGATATAAGGCTCGTTTGGTTGCCAGAGGTTTCACACAAATTAGAGGCATTGATTATAATGAAACTTTCTCACCAGTTGTTAGACATTGTACTATGAGAATATTGTTTAGTTTAGCAAATGAGTTAGATTTAAGCATTGATCATGTAAATGTCGCCACCGCGTTCCTCAATGGAAAATTATCTGAAACAATTTATATGGAGCAACCCCCAGGTTTTTCAGATAATAATAATAATAAAGTTTGTTTACTTTTAAAAGGAATTTATGGCCTAAAACAAGCTAGTCGTATTTGGAATGAGAAAGTTCATACTTTGTTATCAGAAAATTATTATAAACAAAGTAAATGTGAACCTTGTGTTTATAGCAAAAAGATAGGTAAAGATATTATTATTGTGGCTTTATATGTGGATGATTTCTATATATTTTACTCACATAACAATGAACTTTTACCCTTGCTAGAAAATAACTTTAATATTAAAAATTTAGGTTCAGTTACAAACTGTTTAGGTATGAATGTATTTAGAGATAAGTCTAATCATATTATAAAACTTGACCAGTCTGAATATATTCATAAGTTATTAATTAAGTTCGGTATGCAAAATTGTAAGCCGGTGTCCACTCCAATGGTACTAAACTGTAAATTTGAAAATGATGAGAGTGAACACCTGGATGATGATGTATTTAAGTATAGGGAACTTTTAGGTAGCTTGATGTGGCTATCTGTTACTACACGTCCCGATATATCGTATGCATGTAGTCATCTGAGCCAGTTTAATAACAATTTTAACCGGACACATTGGTTGGCTTTGAAGCGCATCCTTAGGTATTTAGCCGGTACAATAAATTATTGTCTATGTTTTTATAGGTCTAATAATTTAAATGTTACTGCTTTCTGTGATGCTAGCTGGGCAAATAATGTAGACCGTAGGTCCTATTCAGGTTTTATAATTAAACTTGGCTCTAACATGATCAGCTGGGAGTCACGAAGGCAGCGTTGTATATCTCTATCGAGTACAGAATCAGAGTATGTCTCAATAGCAGAAGTGTGCAAAGATATTTGTTTTGTTAAAAACTTTTTATCTGAAATTGATGTTTTGAATATTAATATAACTTTATATAATGACAATCAAAGTGCACACAAGCTTTTGGAATGTAAAGAGTACTGTCACAAAAGGACGAAACATATTGATCTTCGTTATCATTATGTAAAAGATCTAATTAAAAGAGGTTTCATAACTATAAGGTATTTACCTACAGAGCAGATGACAGCTGATATACTTACAAAAGCTTTGAGCACAAATAAGCACAAAAGTTTTATGCATGAAATGAATGTAATTCCTAAGTAGGCATGGGTATTATTATTTAGGTTCGTGTAATACTAAGATAAGATTGTTTTATTTCTTGAATTATGCACACTCTTTGCAACATAATATACATCTTGTTCTCTTATTGGATTGTGACATGCATGTATATAAAATAATGTAATTTTTGTTTTTTACATAATATGACATACTATAATTTGATTTTGTAATGAATGTTGACTCAAATAATATGTGTGTTGAATGTTTTTTGTTTGAGCATATTAAAATCCTAAGGGGAAGTGTTAGAATTTAGTATTTTAATATAGTAACACACATTTCATATACTATTATGTCAACGTCAACTGTCACTTACACTGGTTCGTTCTCTTCCCATTTTCTGCCTCTCCACGGCATGTGTGTATTTTTCTTTATCATTTATTTGTTGGAAGATTAATCTATAAATATTGATATAATCATACATTAAAGAACATTGAAGATGTTGATTAATGATTAATAAACGGAATCAATGTACTCGGTGATGTTGTTTCCTTCGATCCACGACCTGATAAATTAACAGTTGGAACAAGATCTTAATAAGTTTTTTGTTGATAAGCCCGTTGTCGCGTAAGAAATTAATTACTTATAAGATTGAGCTAGAAACTAAGTTAGTTGAATTCAAGAATTTGAGGCATGTACATAGATTTAAAAGTTTTTTGATATCAATACCATATTTATGTAACAGTACGTTAAATTTTAGTAACGTCCGTCATTTTTTATCTGTTGGCCTAGTGCTGATGTATCTGATTCTTAAGAATGAAAAAATATGATAATGACTTCCAAAAAATTTAAAGTTGGTTTATACAATGCAGGTTCCCTCGGCACTAACCATGACAACATCATAGCGGCAGTGAGCGTATAGGCTACATTGGTTAAGTGTAGATCTATTTTTAAATGCAATTACAGATATTATAACTACGTCTCTCAGTACGATAACTTAATCCTTTTGGGGGATTTTAACGTAAAGTTATTAAAATTAAACGACTGTTTCACTGTTAAATTAAATTCATTTCTATCTTGTCTTAATTTAAATCAAGTGGTCTCAAAACCCACACATTTTACAAATACTAGTCAGTCTCTGATTGATGTTATCTGTACTGACTTAAGTCCAAAAAAAGTAATTCTAGAGCTAGTGGGTACTCTTATCGGTCACTGTCTTGTAATATGTGAATTTAATATCAAGCGAGCAAAAATAAGTCCACGCACTATAACGTACAGACCCACAAAAAAGATATGCGTTGATGAGTTTAATGCGGATTTACTAGATATAGACTGGGTTTCTATCACACAACTTTCTGATGTGAACCAGATGGTGGCAGCTTTTAAACATAGTGTTTTGAGTGTTTTTGATCGGCATGCGCCAGTAAAAACAATTGTCGTCAAAGATCGTTCCTACCCTTGGATCACGGAGACTATAAAAACAATGATGAAGTTACGTGATAAAGCTGCAACCGATTATCACAGTTCAAAATCAGAGTGTAAACTAAAATATTATAAAAGTTTTAAATCTACAGTAAATATAGCTCTATTTTATGAGAAGTCAGCTTATTTCAAACAAAACATAGATAAAAATTTACGAAGCCCTAAATTAATGTGGAAAAACCTTAAAAATAATATATTGCCAATGAAAAATAGTGAATTACCATCTTATTTTAATGATCCTAATGTTATCAATAGTCATTTTTTTAATGTTCCTGGCAGCCCAAATACTTCAATCTCAAATCTCACCTACTTTGAACATCATAAGTTTAGCGATGCAATATTTCACATAGATCAAATAAATTTAGACCAGCTATTTAAAATAATTAGGAGTTTGAAATCTAATGCTGAAGGTTGTGATGGTATCAGTCTAGACATGTTGATAATGACGTTCCCATATACTGTTGATTGCATATTAGCGATTATAAATACCTCCATTGCCACACATACATTTCCTGACGTATGGAAGCACGCAATAGTACGCCCACTCCCGAAAATTAGTAATCCTGTGGATTTCAAAGATCTGAGACCTATTAGTATTCTGCCTTGTATGTCTAAGATCCTGGAAAAAGCAGTGTGTATGCAGCTAACTAAATATCTGGAAGATAATAGTATTCTACCAGACGTGCAATCGGGCTTTCGAAAAGGTCGCAGCACAGCAACGGCTCTACTTGACGTGACTGATAACATTATTTGTGCTCAAGATAATGGTATGTGTACAATTTTAGTTTTACTTGATTTTTCACGCGCTTTTGACTCCTTAAGTTTAGACCTCTTAATCTCTAAACTCAGCTATTACGGTTTCGACTCTGATGCTAAATTGTGGTTTGATAGTTGCCTATCTAATCGTAGTCAGTCCGTGAAGATTACCTGTGGCGCAGGTAGTTCTTCTCTGCTATCGGATAAGTTGCCTGTAAGCAGAGGAGTTCCACAGGGCTCAATCGGAGGTCCTATTCTTTTCACTCTTTATTCAGCTGACGTTGTAAGACATATCCATCACTGCAAGGTTGCTGCTTTTAGAGGTAGTTTCCGCTATGCTGCTTCAAAATGCTGGAACAATATTCCTCCGCCTATTAGGAACCTGCAAAGTATACATAGTTTTCGACTAAAACTTAAGAAATTTATCCTCGATCATCAGAAGGGCGAAGAATCACTTATAGCAGATACTAGTGCCATTTAATCTGTCAATTCTCTATCTCATTTATTTACCTCAAAACCTATATATATAAAAAAAAATCATGTCTCTACATGTGATAATTTTGTAAAAATATTTTCTTGTTTTCACTTATTTATCATTTATATAATATTTTAAATTGCCTCTGCGCTGAATACGTTGTTAAGTTTATGTATGTATATATGTATAAAATCATGGTATGTAGCGCTCGTAGCGTAGTTTGACTAGGTGATTTTCAGCGATCACCGAAATTAAGCAACGTTCCGCACGGTCAGTATTTGGATGGGTGACCGCGGGTGGCATTTTCCAACAGAGCGCTACCGTGGCTCGGATGACACGTTAAATTGTAGGTCCCGGTTGTTTTAACCGTTTAGCCATGTCAGAGGCCTTCAGGCGGCCTAAAAACTCTGACACCAGGGCTAGCCACCCGGCCTATACGAACTTACTTACTTACTTTATCATGGTATGTAACTGAGCGTGACGCGTGTGTGACGTCACCTGTCGGCGCCATCGGAAGATCAGCGCCGGTTGTTTGCAGCCGGCATTATGCTGAGATGGAGCCGAGTTGTCACAGAAGTAAAATAATGTTTAGTTAGTGTTAAGTTTATTTTTATTGTTTATAAACATTTTTTTATTTTTGTTTCATAAAT
The DNA here is from genome assembly GCA_949316475.1 of Hypomecis punctinalis. NCBI lineage: Eukaryota > Metazoa > Arthropoda > Insecta > Lepidoptera > Geometridae > Hypomecis > Hypomecis punctinalis. The sequence continues at coordinate 1,083,248 of OX438794.1, read as the reverse complement.
AAATTACTTACTTACTTACATTATTGTTAAATAGAAGCATTTTTACCAATCAGACACAGTTTTTAAGTGTTTTTTGTCACATTGTACCTACTACCTGGTCGCACTGCACTGATAGGTTATAATTGTTAATTTTAGCAAATTAAGAGATAAATGTGGAAGGATCAGCTACGAATGCAAGTAAAGTAACGATAGAAGCACTTTATTATTGCTAAACTAGAAAAAATACAAAGTTGTTTTATTATTTTTCATACAATTTATTTCTCACATATAAAAAAAATGAACGGATAAAAAAATCAAAATTAAACATTTTTGAGAAGCCCATAAATCAAGCTTACAAATGATGTATAGATAATCTTGGTTCGATTTTTCTCTGAATAATATACCACTTGTAGATATTCTTTAATTTGTAGAAAAAAAAAATATTGGGATACTTAAAAATCAAAAATTGTCTAGGTAATGTAAAAATCTAAGATTCTGTACAAAAAGTTACAAAATGGACCAAATTGTATTATTATACTCCATAAAATTTTACTTCATCTCTGCGTCAGCTGTCAGAAAAATCACGCCTATGAAGTCCTGAATGTCATAAGTCATAAGTATTTATTAATAAAATGTCAATTTACACGTCATAAAAATATTACATAAATGTAATACAAAAAAAAAACATCATTTTTTTACATAATGAAGTGAGAAATTAATTGCCTTATAACAATAATAAAAATAAATGGTATTAAAATTCATGTCGAAAGAAAAAATACAGAAATAGTACCAAATATACAATGTCCACAAATAAATATAAAAATTAAATATGTAATTCATTTATCAGAAAACCAACAACAAATCATAATTAAGTGTAAGCAATTAAATTAAGTGTCATATTATTGTACAATAATAATACTATTAAATTAAATATTAAATGAATAAAATTCGTCAAACCTATAATAAGATTGCTCGATAAGAAACTTCTTTAGTCTCGTTTTGAATGACTGTAGACTAGGGGATGACGTAAATGACGGAATGTCTTATTAGTACAGACAGTACTTGTCAATGTCATACTTAATGGGCATACCAATTAGTGATGGGCGACGAATGATCGTGACCACAGAGTTAGAGATAGAGTTTTATTTAAATATCGATAGTTTATACTAACGATATTTTAAATACAACTTAATTTATCATTAATTTTACTGTATATTTTAATATCATAACATTTTTTACATGTGTAATTAAATTAAACCCAATTATATGTTACATTAGCATCGATAATAGTGAAAAATGTCGATAAGTACTACCGTTACATTATTATGAGTATTTAATTAATATCATAACATGATTTACATGTGTACATACTTGATCATAAATAAAGTAAGTAAATAAAATCCAATTTTTTATCTTCAAGTACTCATTCGATTTCATTACAACGTTGTTTGAAAATCGATTTTTTCCAGCACTATCTCAACTCTAAAAATGTCAATCTTCTATGTCAATGTCACTGTCGCAGAGATCAAGTTAAATTTTACAGAGTTTAATTACAAATACATTGTAATAAATTATACTTTTTTGAGATATTTAAATAGAAAAAACCATCAGGAGGAAATTTTTTGTTTTAATTTAAATAATTACTTTAAAAAAGTAACAAAACGGAAGTATAAAGTAGGTACCTTGTCCCACAAAATTCATTATTTCCTATAAAATTTACGGAACACAATGGATTTTATAGCAATGCAATATTCTACGCAAAACTACCTTTATAAATGATACAGTAGGTACTTCAGCCTTGTTGAACATTTTGTTTTATAAAGTTTTACTATGTGTAAGATGTCATACCTCCAATAAGAAACTGTACTGTAACTGAATCCCTTACGTATGGTATGGCCTACCTAAGCTAATACCTTTAGGTAGGCATTAGGCATACACGATCAGTTAAACTGATCAGTTTTTCCAACTGGGAGCTCATTCAGTTAATTAAATGGTAGGAATTGGTAGTTCAATTATTGAACCAGTACCTGAAGCTGGGCACACACGACGCGATGATCGCATGAGTACATCAGACCAGTCCAGTGGAGGCCAAATGACGATTACTATTGCCGGGAGGTAGTTATTAAAGAAACAAAATAGTACAACTATGTAATTAACAAAATATCGATCCTACAAAAAGTTGACAAGAATTAAAGTTGTTGGAAATCAAATTTCAAGCAACTTTTGTTCCGATACTTTCTGATGAAAAAATGAATTCATACAAGTTATTGAAGAAACAAAATGGTACAACAACAATGTTATGTACAACTAAAAAAAATCGATCCTACAAAATGTTGATGGGAATCAAAGTTGTAGAAAATCAATTTTCAAACAACTTTTGTACCAGTAACGTCTGATTAAAAATTTAAATAACACAAGTTATTGGAGAAATAAAAAGGTACACCTATCATTTTCTTAAAGTACCATTACTGTTATTTCAATCTTTAATCACAATTCATCCAAACAAAAGTTGTTTGAAATTTTATTTCCTATAATTTTGATTCCCATAAACTTTTCGTAGCCGCTCGCTTCACTGCCGCGGTATTTTTGCCATCAAGGCACCGGCGTGTCAACGTTATTTTTCTCGCATGGCGCGCGGCAGACGGCCATGCACTTGAACGTTATTTATGACTTAAATATAGAGCAAAGACCCGATTTCTAATTTTTTTCTTATAATAGTTGAATAGACGCTTCAAATGCTAGTTAATATACTAACATTTGTGGCCTTTGTATAGGTATAAATTAGAGTATAGCCGCTCGCTTTGAAAAAAAAAGGACTTTGAAGTATACATATGTTTATTTTAAAAGTAAAGCAGCAATGTGTATTTTTACAAGTTAGATTTAATAATAGACTAAATATGCACTATATGACAAAAAGAGATTACATTCCACACCATAAAAGTATTTTTTTAAATTAAAATTTACTAACCACAGTCTCCAGGATCTGTGCCCTTTGTCAACTAGGATTTACAATTATTTTATTATAGTTACTGTACAAAGAGTAGGTACTAGAAATATTAGCCTAAGTTAGTCAATGAACTGCGTGAATGCCACGAGTGCATTGACTAACTTAGGCTAACCCGCACCAAGGCGACCCGCAAGCAGCACCCGATCACGAGTGTGACACATGTGCCAGACATCGCTCTCCTCGACCATATTTGAGGGAGGAAAACGACCCGATACATGATGCCGCAGCAAGAAGGAGCCTTCGATGGCGAGCATGAATGCTTGGGGCATGCACACAATGCTTATTTCTTATAAATTACAAATACACATTTTTCACGTCCTATGCCAATTTAGTTGCCTTCTCCCGGCCCAAAGCCTCCATCACCGCCTCGTTCCGATCTCTGACAGCCATCTGCAGGTTGTACTCCTTGATGGTCTCCGACGACACAGACGATGCCCGCCGCACGAATCGACTGATGGCATCATTTTCGATGTCGTCGGTGTAATAGATGAAGGTCCCAGTGTGCCGCGATAGTGCTACGACTGCGTGTGAGACGCTCTCGTGTAGTCTCATTTTCGGCTACGGTAGTCCCTGAGCTTCGTGAATGGTAAGGGTGCGTGATCCTGACCCTCCCCCATAACCTTGACTTATGAGGGTCTCCTTTTCTTCCTATGTATGCACTAAAAAAAGGGTGTTAGGGAGGGTTTTGGATATTTGAGCCCCCTTGAACCTTTTCTGCTCAAGAGACCTTTTACGAGGGGCTGAGGAATATATATCTGAGTATATTTCCCTCAACGCATACGCGACATCCATTGAGTTTCTGTGTGTGCAGAGTAACTTCTGGGTGATATTTGCAACTAGTGTTGGACGATGGTACCTCATTTCGAAGAGATTTTCTCTGTCGATATAAGGCAACTGATTGACGTCTCCAATGAGGACAAGTTAGCTAGCACCAGACAGCCGGGCAGTCATTATTATGGCTCCAAAATGGTTCATTAGAGCTTCGTCTACGAAAATACGATCGAAGCTCTCTTTTCCGAAACCATTGACGAGAGATGAAGCCATGGTTCGCACTCTGGATTTTACCAGATCTCCTATTCGGTGCGATAACTTCTGCCTCAGATCTTTTGCTGCCTCTGTTGTTGTAGTGATGATGGCGTCCCTATCCACGTCAAAGTGTCTAATCACCCATGTTGTCTTGCCACATCCTGGTACCCCGTTGACCCATTGTATCTTTGGTATGGCCCAGTTGCCCCAGCCTGCCTCGTCTGGGCTCCGTTCGATGGTTTTAGCCATCTCAAGGATTCCATCGTCTAGCATTATCTTGGTGCACTTGGCGGTGACTACAATTGGGTCGTTCGATGGTATCGCGTATTTCTTTCTTCCCATTCGCTCCGTCTCTCTCTCTCATCCAGCTCCACATAACCACTTCCTGCGCTGTAAGCTGCCATATACTGTCCTTTCATGGTCCCTCTGATGACTTGGGAAGTGACGTTATTGTATATGGCTGCTTCTGCCTCCTCAAGTCTCGATTTTAGTAGACTCTCACTTACCGGACCACCCAGCCTAAAGAACTCGAGGATGTTGTCACAGTTCTTAAGATTGACATTTTTCGTCGCTCTCAATAAGGCTAGGTATTAGGCAAAGGTATTTCTCGCGTGGTCCCGTGGCGCTGAGGCCAAGATATAACGAGACGCATCGATCTGTCCCATGTCGGCTCTCTTGCGGGTTGCCTGAGGTGGTGAAACTACTCTCGAGGTCACCGCTGTCTGTGGAGGCGGTAATTTAGACATGGAAAGGAATAAGCTCTGCATTGCGACACTGAAGAGACCCGATAAGGCACCATCGTTGCCGCTTGGACAGAAAACGGGTCTATCAGATGCTGCTATTAACTCTGCTCTTTCAGAACCAGATTGAATGGCCGAATTTGGAATGGGGCGGCCCCAACTGTCTGTTGCATTATCAGGATCGTTACTTGGAGGCTTCAGAAAACTCAGGTTTTCTCCTCTATCCTCATGCACGATAACCTCATGGTATTCTGAGGCTTTAATGCAACTCAGCCGGTCCGCAGCTTCGGCCTTCGACCGCTCAAACACCATCGCATCTACGCTTATCACCCGGGGATTGCTGTGCATTTTCATGCTGAGATGTTCGAGCAATGAACTGGCCTGCACAAAAGGTGACTGGGTGGCCCACTCGACTAGTGCAATTGTTTTGTTTTTCGATCTCACCAGTCGGAATTGGTGGCTACCTGCCTCGCACACTGGCATAGCGTCATAGGATTTCCGCTTCATTGTTACTTTGGTGGTGCTCCCGTTAAGTAGACATGCTAGTCCAGGCGACAAGCGGACGCGTTTATGGGCCTTGATTTGGCAAAAGCTTATTCCGAATGTTTCTGTGTTGTTTTCCATGAAGAGAGCCACACCACGGATACGAATTCCCGGAATTCCTTTTTCTGCGTTTACTAGAATTTCGTCTATGACTACGCTTTTAGGAAGTAAATCTCGGACGGGAATTGCGCTTTGTGCGACTTCGGTGGACTGCGTGTAAGTATGGTGTATTTGCATGGGGTCAAGTGTTAGAGAGATGCCAGACGGGCGGTGTCGCCGCGACATTGCACCGCGGCGTCACCGCCGCTGCACCGCCGCGGTGCTGAGCGTCGTCGCGGCGACACCGCGGCGCCCAGTGTTGCCTTAGACACTGATGACATCTAGACAGTTAGCGGAAAAAAGGTTTTAGGGATAACCGTTCAACCTTAAGCTGAAGATAAGAAAAATCTCTCATATACATTCTGATTTTGTGTGAGCCAACCGCGAAATCGGATCGTGTGTAGCGTCAGCGGTCCAACTTTGTCCTCGCTAACTCTTTCAAATAACATAAATCAGAAAGTGTATTTTTTGTTTTTCGTTTGAGCACAGATATACTAGAGGAATAATGTGATTTTTCACGAGTGTCACAGTAACAGCTGTTCAAGTGACAGCTGTCAATTTTCAAAGTGATTTATCTCGGTTATTATCGATTCTAGACTACTGCTGTCTTCACAAAAGTGATAGAGGTCAACGAGATCTATATTTCGGATGACAGCTGTCAAACTTCAACGTGATTTATCTCGGTTATTATCGATTCTAGACTACTGCTGTCTTCACAAAAGTGATAGAGGTCAACGAGATCTATATTTCGGATGACAGCTGTCAAACTTCAACGTGATTTATCTCGGTTATTATCGATTCTAGACTACTGCTGTCTTCACAAAAGTGATAGAGGTCAACGAAACCTACATTTCGGATGACAGCTGTCAAACTTCAAAGTGATCCGAAATGTAGATCTTGTCGAGCTTTATTACTTTTGTGAAGAGAGCAGTAGGCTAGAATCAATAATTACCGAGATAAATCACTTTTAAGTTTGACAGCTGTCATCCGAAATATAGATCTCGTCGAGCTCTATTACTTTTGTGAAGAGAGCAGTAGTCTAGAATTTATAATAACCGAGATAAATCACTTTTACGTTTGACAGCTGTCATCTGAAATGTAGATCTCGTTAAGCTCTATCACTTTCGTGAAGTCATCAATGGTCTAGAATCAATAATAACCGAGATAAATCACTTTTAAGTTTGACACCTGTCATCCAGAATGTAGATCTCGTCAAATTCTATCACTTTTGTGAATACAGCCGTAGTCTATAATCGATAATTACCGAGATAAATCACTTTTAAGTTTGACAGCTGTCATCCGAAATGTAGATTTCGCCGAGCTCTATTACTTTTGTGAAGAGAGCAATAGTCTAGAATCGATAATAACCGAGATAAATCACTTTTAAGTTTGACAGCTGTCATCCGAAATGTAGATCTTGTCGAGTTCTATCACTTTTATGAAAACAACAGTAGTCTAGAATTGATAATGACCGAGATAAATCACTTTGAAGTTTGACAGCTGTCACTTGGAAAGCTGTTACTGTGACATTCGTCGTGACAAATTACACGATCTGATTTCTAACGTGTACGAGGGATTTTTCTCATCTTCAGTTTAAGATTGAACGGTTGTCGTCAAAACCTTTTTTCCCGCTAAAAATTCCGAATACTCTAGATTTAATGTCTAAATCGCTACCGGCAACACTGGTCGCCGCGGTGACGCCGCGACGACGCTCAGCACCGCCGCTGCACCGCGGCGGTGCAGCGGCGGTGACGCCGCGGTGCAATTACGCGGCGTCAACGCCCGTGTGGCATGTCTGTTAGAGTAGAGGTTGGTGTAAAAGTGTCAGTCAAAGTGGGTTGAAGAATTGAGGTATTTGGAGATGGTAGGGTAAAGGTCGATTCACACATATCAGTGAACCCACAGTTCCGGCACAGGACCGCATCAGTGATAATTATTCTTTCATATATTCTCTATGGATGTATTCACACTTGTCAGTGTCAGTGTCGTCTCAGTACCGTCAGTGTCAGTGCCGGCACCGGCCATCACGGACGTGATGACCCGCAGAGAACTGTACTGTGCCTGATATGTGTGAATTGAAGCACTGACGCACCACTGTAGCACGGATACGGAACTGTTACGGTACTGTGCCGGAACTGTGGGTTCACTGATATGTGTGAACCGACCTTAAAGGTCGATTCACACATATCAGTGAACCTACAGTTCCGGCACAGTACCGCATCAGTGATAATTATTCTTTCAAATATTCTCTATGGATGTATTCACACTTGTCAGTGTCAGTGTCGTCTCAGTACCGTCAGTGTCAGTGCCGGCACCGGCCATCACGGACGTGATCGGCGACGACGATATTTTATCACGGATCACTGACGCCGCTGCATCAAAAACAAAATGGAGGACGAAATGTTGATTGAATTAGTTCGTGAGAATACTGTTTTGTATGATTATTGAAGAGTGCCATCAAAACAATCGACATCAACGCTAGTCTGAAGGGAACGTCGTGCACGAAGACCCGCAGAGAACTGTACTGTGCCTGATATGTGTGAATTGAATCACTGATGCACCACTGTAGCACGGATACGGAACTGTAACGGTACTGTGCCGGAACTGTGGGGTCACTGATATGTGTGAATCGACCTTAAAGGTCGATTCACACATATCAGTGAACCCACAGTTCCGGCACAGTACCGCATCAGTGATAATTATTCTTTCAAATATTCTCTATGGATGTATTCACACTTGTCAGTGTCAGTGTCGTCTCAGTACCGTCAGTGTCAGTGCCGGCACCGGCCATCACGGACGTGATCGGCGACGACGATATTTTATCACGGATCACTGACGCCGCTGCATCAAAAACAAAATGGAGGACGAAATGTTGATTGAATTAGTTCGTGAGAATACTGTTTTGTATGATTATTGAAGAGTGCCATCAAAACAATCGACATCAACGCTAGTCTGAAGGGAACGTCGTGCACGAAGACCCGCAGAGAACTGTACTGTGCCTGATATGTGTGAATTGAATCACTGATGCACCACTGTAGCACGGATACGGAACTGTAACGGTACTGTGCCGGAACTGTGGGGTCACTGATATGTGTGAATCGACCTTAAAGGTCGATTCACACATATCAGTGAACCCACAGTTCCGGCACAGTACCGCATCAGTGATAATTATTCTTTCAAATATTCTCTATGGATGTATTCACACTTGTCAGTGTCAGTGTCGTCTCAGTACCGTCAGTGTCAGTGCCGGCACCGGCCATCACGGACGTGATCGGCGACGACGATATTTTATCACGGATCACTGACGCCGCTGCATCAAAAACAAAATGGAGGACGAAATGTTGATTGAATTAGTTCGTGAGAATACTGTTTTGTATGATTATTGAAGAGTGCCATCAAAACAATCGACATCAACGCTAGTCTGAAGGGAACGTCGTGCACGAAGACCCGCAGAGAACTGTACTGTGCCTGATATGTGTGAATTGAATCACTGATGCACCACTGTAGCACGGATACGGAACTGTAACGGTACTGTGCCGGAACTGTGGGGTCACTGATATGTGTGAATCGACCTTAAAGGTCGATTCACACATATCAGTGAACCCACAGTTCCGGCACAGTACCGCATCAGTGATAATTATTCTTTCAAATATTCTCTATAGATGTATTCACACTTGTCAGTGTCAGTGTCGTCTCAGTACCGTCAGTGTCAGTGCCGGCACCGGCCATCACGGACGTGATCGGCGACGACGATATTTTATCACGGATCACTGACGCCGCTGCATCAATAACAAAATGGAGGACGATATGTTGATTGAATTAGTTCGTGAGAATACTGTTTTGTATGATTTATTCTGTGTTATTGAAGAGTGCCATTAAAAGAATCGACGTCAACGCTAGTCTGAAGGGATCGCCGTGCACGAAGACCCGCAGAAAACTGTACTGTGCCTGATATGTGTGAATTGAAGCACTGACGCACCACTGTAGCACGGATACGGAACTGTAACGGTACTGTGCCTGTATTAAAGGTCGATTCACACATATCAGTGAACCCACAGTTCCGGCACAGTACCGCATCAGTGATAATTATTCTTTCAAATATTCTCTATGGATGTATTCACACTTGTCAGTGTCAGTGTCGTCTCAGTACCGTCAGTGTCAGTGCCGGCACCGGCCATCACGGACGTGATCGGCGACCACGATATTTTATCACGGATCACTGACGCCGCTGCATCAAAAACAAAATGGAGGACGAGATGTTGATTGAATTAGTTCGTGAGAATACTGTATTGTATGATTTATTCTGTGTTATTGAAGAGTGCCATCAAAACAATCGACATCAACGCTAGTCTGAAGGGAACGTCGTGCACGATGACCCGCAGAGAACTGTACTGTGCCTGATATGTGTGAATTGAAGCATTGATGCACCACTGTAGCACGGATACGGAACCGTAACGGTACTGTGCCGGAACTGTGGGTTCACTGATATGTGTGAATCGACCTTAATGGGAGATGGTAGGGTAGTGATGGATGGTAGGGTAGTGGGGTGTGTTGCGACGGGATTGTGTTGTTGGATAGAGTGAAGAGTAGAGTTTCTTTTCGCCGCAATTCTGAACGACTTCCCCATGAAAGACAAAACATGTTGTCTGCTTTTTGGTCATGTCGTGCGGCAGAGAATCTGGGGCAATCAATGAGCACGTGCCAGATCGTCTCGGAGACATCGGGGTCGCACTCGCATCCAGGCCTGTTCTTGATCTTACATCTGTACAGATATTCAGCTATTCCTCCATGTCCTGTCAAAGCTTGAACTTGAAAAGGAGTCAGCTTTGTGACGCGCTACGCGCGTCACAAAGCTGACTCCTTTTCAAACCCTTTTCACCCGATATGCATTTACGATATCTGGGAAAAACGTCTGAGTGACTTTACCTTTATCCGAGGTTTCGTATCGGTCTTGCCACTTCTTAACTGACTCCTCGCGAATTCTGCCTTTGACGTAGGACAGGGGGATCCCTTCGTAGTCTCTTGAGGTTTCAGTGAGTGCTGCTGACTTAGCAAGCTCATCGGCTCTCTCATTACCAACAGTGCACACGTGCACTTTCAGCCAGAAAAGGCCTTCCTTCTGCAATTATCGTTTCAATGTTCTCCTTTATCCTCTTCGCCAAAGGATGATTCGTTTTGGGGTTGCGAAGCAGTTGAGTGAAGATCTTGAAGCACTTAAAATGCTGACTTCAGAGTTTCTGCTTGTTGCCACCATTTGAGTCGCTCGGTAAAGAGCATAAAGTTCCGATTGAAAGACTGTGCATTCGGATTGTAGCTTGAATTTTGAATACTTGACTTCCCTACCATTTTCCCACCAACTTAGAGCTGCACCAATTTGACCCTTAATCTTGCTACCATCTGTGTAGATTTGGAGTCCATCGGGCAGGCTTGAGGTGTTTTCCAGGAGCTCGAAGTCCACAGTTATCTAGGCTGACGGGTGTGGCTGGCATGGTAACTGACGTTTCTTTCGAGCTCCACTTCCGGTGGGAAATATCCTTGGGACAAGTTTTTCTTCGCTCTGTACAGGCTTGCCGCTTCTTGGATGCGCAGGTTAATAGGGAGTAGCCCTGAAAGGGCGAGTGCTGACTTGAGAGAAACAGTGCGGTACGACTTACAGATTTTTTGGGCGAAACCTCTTTGGAGTGCGTTCAAGTGAGATTTGTTTTCCTCGAGGTCTGCCGCTTGCGCCCATACGTTTGAGGCATACATGATGATGGGTCCCACTACTGAGACGTAAATGGTTCTCGTGATTTCACTATTCAGTCCCCAGGTCACTTTCGCTGCGCACGCGAGCTGTTTGTAAATATTTGTCACCTTTTTACACTGGGCGTTTATGTGCGCTTTGAAATAAAGCCTTCGGTCGATCAACAGGCTTAATAGTTTGACCTCTTCAACAAGATTAAGTTGAGTATAATAGTATATATAAGTATTTAATATCAGGCATTTAAAACAACCAATAATAAAGTTTGCTGCGCGAGTTTTTCTGTTGCCACTTAAAAATTAATTTCTATGCAATCCTAACATGCACAATAAAAATATTAGTATTTTCGGAAAACTTGTTTCATTGTTAAAGCTAGGTAATAATTGAGATGATATTGAATTATGCCACTACGTTAAATATGGGAAAGAAAACCTGACCGTTTTCAAAACCAAAACAAATGATACTTGGAAGATTTACCGATTTCGATGCATTAAAACACTGTTTTACCTTAAAATAAATTGTAATCCGCCTCGTTTACAAGTTTTCAAAGCACCATCACTGCAAAACACCAGCTTATTATCATTTTATTTACTTATTTACGTAACAGCCGGCAAACACAAACAAACTTGATTGAGACAGACTGAAAAGTTTTTTTTTCTAATTATGTTCATAGAATATAAAATGTTTTCGCTGCATAAATTGAAGTGCCTTTCAACCCGAGTGAGATAGCATTCATTCTATAAGTCTTTTTTCCTTAGTAAAAGCAGGATCGAGAATTCGGACACTACTGTGCCTGGCTTGCTTTTGTGCAACTTTTGAAAACTGACGCTACAGTTTCCACGGTGAAGCCCCTGGGTAGTCCGAACGATATTTTTCAAATATGATGAAGTGTCATTTAGTTTCTTCAATAACTTAAACCTACCAGCAATGGTTAACTATATTTGGCCCACGCTGGATCAATCTGATGAACTGATGCGATCATCGCGTCGTGAATGCCCAGTTTTAGGTAGTTGTTCAATTATGGAACTACCAACTCCTACCTTTTAATTTACTGAATGAACTCCCAGTTGTAGTGACGCTAAAAACTGATCAGTTAAACTGACCGTGTGTGCCCATCTTTTCGGTGCTTTTTGGGCATCACATCAACAAGCGCCAAGTTAGCGATATTCCATGGAACACTAGCAATAAATGCCAAAACAGAAGTGGTAGTACTGACTGATACCATGTCTTGTAGATTTTAGGTACAACATTATTGATTTACAAAAATAATGTTATCAAACCGATTTCAGAAGAATTTAAACGATATAAAAGTCTTCCCTCCGAAAAATTAAATATTTATTAACTCGTTTTGTTGTGTATTTAGTGGAGTTTTCATGTAAAAGCCAATTATAAAGTGTAATAAATAAATGTAAACAAAAACAAGTATTCACGCCATAAATCCTATTTTTTGAGTTATTTAGTTTCAGTAATTAGTAATAGTTAGTTCGTTTCTCGGTCTGTAATTGTCTTGATCCCGGCAACATGGAGGATTTGCGTTATAAACATAAAATACAAGCGATGCATAGCGCCGCTCAACAAATTGCTCTGGATTGTATTAGTACACAGGTGAGGACCTACACTTAGAAGAAACCTTACATCAATCTAAGGCTTTATGTTATATGATTAATATTAGAATGGGACGGGTCACATTCTATACATTTTGTGTAGTATCCTGTCTGGCTCTGTCCGTGCCCCGTTTGAGCCAGGGCCTGACCCTACACAAAATGTATGAAACATGCCCTGTATGGGCACCATCTGGGCCTGTCCTGTACCAACATAAATAATCCGTAAGTCTATATTACTATAAAGAAAATCACGGGACTTTGGTGGATCCATAGGGAATAGCTTTATCAGTTATTAAGAAATAACAGTAAAAAATATAAACCAAAATATTAACTTAATAAAAATATTAATATTGAATTTGTACAGATTTTAAACGCCTAACAAAAATGAGTTTAAAACTGTACATAAACAATTTGAATATGAGGTAATTTTTCTTAATATTTTTTAAAACCCATTATTTATAAAAAGCCTCTAATTTATAATTTACTATTATACTCCAAACACCGAAAGAATGCAATCCTGAAGTCCGTCAAATGGCCATTGCATGATGGGAAATACTCTTAAATAATGCTGTTATTTACTTCCTGACCCAAAAAAAGTCACCAAGTTGCATTTACCTACTTGTCTCTCTGGATACATATTTCTGAAATTCACTAAAGTAGTTAGTAAAATAAAATATGATAGCAATTTTAATAAATATTTGCTAAAAACTCTCACTGTTCAAACTATAACTTTGTAAATAATCTCAAATTACTGATTTTATAAAGTTTAATCTCAGTAGAGATGCCAGAGTACAATTAGTTGATGTCAGTGATGTCCACAAGTGGTATATTATTCAAAGAAAAATCGAACCAAGATAATATATAAACATTTTGAAAGTTTGATGTATGGGCTTCTCAAAAATATTTAATTTAGATTTTTTATCCACATTTTTTAAATGTGAAAAATAAATTGTATGAAAAATAATATTACAGATTTGTATTTTTTCTAGTTTAGCAATAATAAAGTTCTTCTATCATCATTTTACTTGCATTCTTAGCTGATATATAAGCTTATACAAAGATAGGCATACCAGCGATAAACCACATCACTTAGTGACATATGCATTTATAATTTTAATGCTCTTTTAAAAGATTAGTTCTTTTCAAATGCCTGATTTTATTTTTTCTGAAGAACCTGTGTTAGAATAGAATAGAATTGGCTGAATTTTACAACTATCCTGAAATTAGACATAGTTTAGCAAAAAGGACTTAAATCTCACGGCTGTCCAAAATCAAAACATAGCAAGTGTCTTTTCTGTCTACGATCGGAAATTTGAACCTTATTTTTTTTTAAATTTAATTTATTTATTTTTTCAGACATAGTCCATATTACTAACAATTACAATACAATTAGGAATTAAATAAAAAAAAAATATCCATTAGTCTTAATCAATCCAAATAAAACTTGTATTCATAACATAATATATTAATATTATGTTATTAATACAATTCAACCAGAGCTGAAATATTTTATGTCCATGCTGCTGGACTGCATGGTTGACAAAAGGGCAGTCAAAACGATCAACTATAACGCGTAGAATGCTGCGGATTAGCAGCGATGCAGCTCGCTTGCGCATTATGGCATGAAAACCATCCACTCGAGCATCAGCGAACATGCCCGATGCACTGCAGCGGCAAGGCAGACCCAGCAGCATCCTAAACGCATTATTATACTGCACGCGTAGTGCACCGATCGTCTTTTGCGTATAGTTGACCCACAGACTGCATGTATAAAACGTCTGACAGTAAGCTTTAAAAAGCGCTATTTTTACTGGTACTGTACATCGCGCAAATCTGCGGGCCAACATATTACTTCTAACTGACAACGTTCTACGCTCTCTCTCGATATCTTCAGTGTCTGTGAGGTCCTCCGAGACCCAGTGACCCAGTTACTTGAAACGTGACGCTCTGGCCAAGGGAATGCGCTTCAACAATAAAGATGGAACTTTGTTTATCTTGAAGCCCTTAGCCTGAAATTCCAAGAGCTGACTCTTCTTTCCATTGTACCTGAGCCAATGTGTCGCTGCGTATTCCTCACAAATACAGAGAAGCTTTCTGACAGCGCTGATAGAGGGACCCAACAGCACCATTTCCTCGGCATAACTGATGTTGTTTATGAACTTTCCATCTATGGAGCAGCCAACGCCTGCGCTGTTCAGTCCTTCTATAAGCTCGTTGACATAAAAGTTAAAAATACGCGGCGAGGTTAAACCCCCTTGTCTTACACCGCACGTGAGCCCATATGCGTCGGAAAATTCGCCCGCCCACCTCACTACATTCGTTTGATTGTTGTACCAATATTCAAAAATATTAAGTCTCCTTCCTCACCTTTTTTCAAAGTAGATAGTAAGAAACCAAATCAAATGCCTTCGAAAGTTTAAGAAAGCAGGCGTATACCGGCGTTTTTCGATCGGTGTAATACCGGACAGTATGCATGAGGCAAAGTATGGCTGTTTCCGTGGATAGTCCAGGTCGAAAACCGAACTGCACATCGTTCAAATGAAGATGCTCGCTCAATATGCGATCAAACAAGCTGTCCAGTACTTTTGCCATGGTCGTCGCCAGCGAGATTCGCCTGTAGTTGTTCTTGTCAGATGAGTCTCCTGTCTTATTTTTTACTATTGGTACAACCACCGCCTGTAAAAAGTCCTTGGGCATATACGTATGTCTAATATACAAAATGTGTAAAACATTACCAACACTCGTGGAAAGTGTACACCCGTGTGCTGAAGGTGCTCAATACTCAATTCCATAGTGTCCAGGCGATTTACCCCTGGTCATATTCTTAATCACTATTGCCACTTGTTTTGCCGTGAAACTTGTTAATAAACCGGACATACTCTGTCGAAGATTAGTATCAAGCGCCTGCCGCACGTCAATGGTAGGCAAAGGCTCTATTTCAAACAGAGTTTTAAAACTATTAGCAATTTCGTGGGGATCTGTAACACCATCGACATTATGAGGAGCATGTAATTTAGGGTTCAAACTTTTAGTACTTTTCCAAAAACTTTTGATATCTTTTTGCCATGATGTGATGCCAAAATATCCATTTTTATTTGCTTGGCATTGTTTCGACACCACTTTAATTTAGCTTTAAAAACGCGACGTGACTCGGCCATATTGTCGTGCCACCTTCCCTTATTAGGTTTACCATGCAAAATATGACACCAGTGATAAGGTTCAAATTTTAGATCATTTTGCAAGACTACTTCAGATTCCAACTCTTTGATTTTTGACAACCATGTTAATTGAGTCTTTTTCGCTAAATTACAATTGTAATTTGATATGTGAGCCTGTGTTTGATTTTAAATTTCAGATTAGCTTAACAGTCCCGAAGATCATACTCCAAAAAGAAGCAGCCTGATACAAATGAACAAAGTACTTTTGGTTTTGATTGGTTTTTGTGTGACAAACACAATATTTGTGTGATTTGCTCTTGATACTATACTGTGCTATGCGTAAAGCTATGCACCTCGTCAATCGTCGCCTTGTAAGTTAAGAGTTAGGATCAAAGCATTTTAAATTGCTCGATCTGTGCACGCTAGTTTTATTTTAGTACTCACATTCACCTGAAATTGGCTGTAAATAGGACTTCATTTTTCGAGGCACATAACTTTGGAATTTGTATACAGGGATTGAATGCAGATATTTGTTTTGAAATAATGTTTAATGGTGCCTTTACATAATAGACCAACTTGCATTAATTATCCTTCCTGAAGCCTATGCTCAGCACTGGAAAGTTCAAAAAAAGTTAGTACAGTACAGTTAAAACACTGGTTAATTATTTTAACCACTAAGTGACACACACAGTACATTACTGTAAAAAGTAATTGCCGTCACTTTTCGGTAACGTTATTGTAAGATATCAAAATAATGCAATGTCACGTGAAACTGTTAGCCGTAAAGGCCGATTTACACTTATCAATAAAGCCGTAGTTCTGGCACTGTACAGGCACCACACCGTCACTGTGAAAAATATCCTTTTATACATTATCTATGATTGCATGCCCACCGGGGTAGCATTCCCTAACACCGGCAATCACAGAGACTAAGAAGTGGAAATGCGGTCATACAGAATATTTTTCACTGTGCCGGTACAGTGCTAGTACTGTGACGTAACGGTAGCTTGACTGATATGTGAATTAGCCTTTAAAATAGTTCGTCTTTTTTAGTTTAGATAGGTTTGCATATGACCACATCCTGCCTGATTTTAACCAGATACCAGATTGACCTGATTTACCAGATATAGATGTGGTCTATAACGTCAGTTTGTACAAGGCTAGCTTGGATTACACAAGCTTGTCCCTGTGTTTTTAAGCCGCCTGAAGGCTTCTGACATGTCTATATGGTTAAGTTTTTCAGTTATTCAATCCCTGGTAGTACACGAAGTCACCTAGCACGTGTTGTGAAAAGCCGGCACCTTGTTCACAGTCGTGTTTGTCCACCATGTCTGTTCGCTCGGACCACAGTCGCCGCACGGCTCCCCCTACCACGTGCACCCTTACCCCTCGCCGGTGCGGCTGCAACATGCGTTTCAGCCGCCGCCAAACAACAGCCCAAATATGTTCTATCCCAAAGGCCTCAAGCCGCAATATGTAAGTAATACTTGCTTTGTTTTGTAGTCGCAACCTACAAATACTTAACGTTACCAATGTAGTCAACTCAGCCCATAGAACATTCAGCTCGTGGGATCAATAGATCACTTTAATTTTTTTATTGGTCAACGTGAGCCACAACGCTCGAGGGCTCAGTTGACCACTATCCTATCGACCCCTTAAAAGCTAATTTTGCCTGTGGGCTCAGTCGACCATGTTTTTCGTAAACCCAGCTCAAAAATTTCGTCGCTATGCCTGTGGGCTCAGTTAGGCATAAATCATTGATAAATATTTATTTCACTTGCTTTCAGCTTTTTAAATTTTATGAAATTATTGAGAGAGACTTACTTTAAAACAACTGATAAATAGTTTTATTCCTGTTTACATGATTATCTGCTTGCCCTGTTCTAAAAGAGGTGACTAAAATCATCATTATGAACAACTTTTACTATGAGGACAACCTGAAATTCGAGAAAAAATTATTAGCTGTTCCAAATAAAATTGCAACTAATTAACAAAATGTATGATAAATCTGATTATTTTCTCGAATTCCGGAATGACTTCATAGTAAAAGTTGTCCATAATGATGGTCTTAATCAACTCCTTTTGACTCAGTACACGGTTCTGGATAACCCTTTATAGTAGAGCTTAGGTAGTCTGTATCCATGATCTTTCTTCAGTAACTTTCTTCCACTATCTTAATTGTTTGTTGTAATGACTTTATGGTATGGTAATATGAACGGTGTATGATTGGAGGAACAACGGTCGTTCGCGAGCCCGCAGCCGAGTCCGGTGGTGGGGCGCGCGCTGTGCCTCACGGCCCGCGACAGCCCGCTGCCGGGGCGGGTGTCGCACCTCAGCGACCGGTTCAACGACTCGCTGACGCTGAGCTCCGACACCGACGCTATGGTGGCCAGCATCGGCGCTATGTTCCCCACCGTCAGTGACACGCATATCAGGATACTCTTGAAAAAGTAAGCTTACATTATTTGGCAGTTAAGAACAGAAGTGATCCAGAAGTGAAGTGAGGTTAGTCTAGTTTAGGGCACATTGATAAATCACACACTATTTAAATAAATAATCATAATTCAATCAATAAAATAAATAAAGTAGCATTTTTGACTTAGCAGTGGGATGTATGTGTATACCTTAACGTGTATGAAGCCCGAAAACTGGTTTAAAAATGCTACTTGAATCACCTCTGTACTTAGGTAGAATTTTTTTTATAGATTTATTAATGATTATTGTTGTTAATCTTTTAATTATTCACCAATTAATTTGCCAATAAACAAAGTATCATTGACAAAATTAGTAACTTAAAATTAAAGAAGCCTTTGGAGCTTTCATCGCGAAACAATCTTAAAATAGAAAGAAAGTACTCTAAAAAGAAGGTACCTGTAACGGTTATATCCTAATTTCTGCTATATCCACTATTTTTAAATGAGTTTTAAATTCTAATCTGCTTAATGCAAAATTAAAAAAAAAATAGTTAAATAGTTTCGCAGGATAGCGCTAAATGCTCACACACTGTTTCTTCTAGCAATCAATATCAAATCAATAGCTATCTAGCAATCTTAGCGGTGATCTATCCAGCAGTGGTCCTCTGGTCACAAAGAGAAAGTTGTTCTAATGCTCAACTGAGTCATTGGTGACGTTGCAGGTACCACAATCGCGAGGCGGTGGTGATGAGCGCGCTGCAGGTGGAGAAGCACCCGCTGGTGACGCCCGGGCCGCGGCCCGCGTCCCCGGCCGCGGCCACGGTGCGTCCTCGCCGCGGCCTGCTGGCGGCCGGCGCCTCGCCCGCGCACGACTACTGCCTGCCCTACTCCACCACTCCCAACAGTGAGTTTGCTCTGTGTCTGGGTGTTATCCTACTAATATTATAAACGCAAAAGTTTGTATGTATATGATCCTCTTTCACGCAAAAACTACTAAGCGATTGAATGATTGAGCTGAAATTTTGCAATAGTGATGCTTATACATCAGAATAACTCACAGGGTATAATTTGTAAAGATATTGCGTGAAAGGAAGTTCGCCGGGTCAGCTAGTTATCTATATAAGAATGGATGTAAAAATATGTTTATGTAGTAAATCTACTCTGGTAGGGACTCTAGCAGCCATATCTCAAGCTTTGCTTAGTTCGGTGTCAGAGACCGTGAGTAAGAAATATGCCCCCTGATATTTATTACAGCACTTACCTAGTAAAGGACTTCACGTAATATCGAATATCCACATTTTTTAGTAACGATTTGGAATTAAACAAAACAGAAATTAATATAAATATAAACAATGTAAAATAATGATTAAAAGACTGAAGCAGACGAGTATAGATTCGATACAAAAAAAAAAACTGAGAAATATTGAGATTTATTACATAAACAGACTACTGAAAACGACAGAACGTCTCAATTGCACAAGTGCCTCCGCTACGCTTTGGTGGAGTCAATTGTTTTAGGGAAAAGCTTTTAAGACAAAAGCTTGGATATTCAAAGGCTTCACGAAGTTTTTCTGAGTTTAGCTTAGTTTTGCAACATCGACATAAAGTTTCACAATTAACTTAATTATTTTTGCCTTGAAAATTATGTATTGTTCTGTACTTGGTAAGGAAATTTAAAAAGTGCGTTTGCGGTCGTACGTCTGCCGGTTGGGCAACGTACCTTCTTTGTTTACTGACTTCCTGGTAGATTACGCACAGCTCTTTTATTGGCCAATAACCCAATATGTACTGTACCAGCCTTTTTTTTAAATAGTCTTCTGCAGGACTTAAGCCAAGATGTGCTAATCTTAAATTATGTGCAAATAACTCAATCCTGTCGCAGCTGTTAAGTGAGCATCAGTCAAGATTGGGCTATTCGCAGCTTGTAGCTACCATCCCACCCGTGAGAACATTCGACCAGTAACAGTTACTGGTGTCTGGTGTTTATCTAAGTGGAAGATCGTTTGCCTTCAAATCAAATAACTGGCCCTATACTAATGAGTTCTTTGGATTGTATATAGGGATTTTTCGCCTTCTTGGTACATAGGAAATAAGAACAGGACAGGAAAACTTTTTAAAAACTGAATAGTAATAGAGTTTTTGCTCGATACAGACGCTTGAAATATTTATAAAATATATTTTAGTTGTATATTTACTTCAAAAATAAATATTTAAAACAATATCTTTCCTTGGCAGTCGGGTAAAGAGTTTTATTGACAACTCGATTTACAATGTATGAAATTGCGAATTCAAATATTATTACTCACTAACAAATCAAACGTCACCCCTGACGGTTTTTCGTGCAAAAGTGCCCATTATGCAAGCAGCATTACCGCGTTTAATAGCGAAAGACATCCTTAGCACCAAGAACCACCCAGAGCGGGAGTCACCTCTGTTTTTTTATTATACGCGCAATTTCGCAAACCAAAATTTGACCTCGGCCTCGGCGACTGCCCATTGTCTCTCCCGCAATGGGTGATAGAGCGGTTCCATCGCTGCATACTTCACCCGCTTTCTACCCGCAGCATCCTTAGCAGCCGCCGCGCTATCTACTGTTCGGCCCAGGTGGTAACTCCAGTAGCGTCCCATACTGAGCACTTGCCGTTTTACCACGGTACCACAATCAAACCGGGGCCTATTACCGTTGGATCTGCTAAGACCCGGCGAGTCCAGCACGCAGGGGATATTGGACGACATAGACGCCAAACCTTGCCTCCGTCTTTGTTTCCTAAGAACCTCACCTACAGATAAACTGGCTTTGAAAAATCACTGATTCATTCATATCAGTGATAAGTTATAAATCTACTATTATCTCTACCTTGATCGATATGAGGTATTTGTGCTTAGATAATAAGATAAAATATAAATAAATCTAAACAGTACAAAACTCATATTTTTTATTATAATCCGTGTTATAACGTATAATAAAATGTATGAAATTGTTCCTTTAAAGAAATCATTCTCTAAAAAGAAGAAAAAAATATGGAAAAAGTTAAGGTTATTGATTTATTACACAGGTGAGTTTAAAACTTACAAATGTATTCAATAAGGTGAATTCTGTTTTAATACATTATGCAACGACTGTAGTGCCGCTTTCATACATATTGTATGGTATGGTTAATGTATGAATCAAGTGTTTTGCCTTATTCATGGGTTAGTTATATTTCAAGAAATTATATTATGGATTTTTTTATACGGAATAACTGTGAGGTTTCTATCAATACTGTACAACATTGTTGTGCTTTGTGCTTTTCATTATGACCAACATTCACTATAGGACTAAACAAAAAAATGCAGTATAGTCTTTATTTGTAAAAAGTTCGTAAAACCTCAATAAAATGTGTGAAACAGTAGGTAAATTATTTAACCTACCGAAAAATGTAGTGAATATAGCTAAAATATCAATATTCATTATACAATATACAGCACATATTCAAATTCAATATAAATAGCATTCTACTACTTCGCTGCAAGACGTAGGCCTACTCACGTAGTGTGATTAGGCCATATCCTATTTTTGATGTGATAATGTCCACCACGCTGATCCAGTGCGTGCGCGTTGGTGGATAAAAAAATGTAACTATGAGGAATATGAATGAAAATAGAGTAAACGCGCAATTGCTTATGCAAATACATATAATCCGGTTCGTCATGACAGTAATGTAATGTGTGTAGAGTATAAATGCCTCGTAGTCAGCCATCCTGCTAATATTATAAACGTGAAAGTTTGTATGTATGGATGTCTGTTACTATTTCACGCAAAAGCTACTGAACAGATTAAGATCAAACTTTGTGATAATAATGCTTATGCATCAGAATAACACATAGTCTATAATTTATAAAGATATCGCGTGAAACGAAGTTAGCCGGGTCAGCTAGTAGAATATATTTGTTCAGTATTTCTCCATAATGCGAATCTTGTATCTTTCGCTATATTCCAACATTATCTTGATCGTCTTTTGTTTTTCTCACTACGCTTTACCCGCCAAAAGCTATTCAACCGACATCCTCTTTTATTTTTTAAAAATAACCTGTCTGACCTAACTGTTCCTGATTTCTTCATTTCACATATTTTTTTTATTTCTGATTTTGAAAGTCTATTTTCATACAAAGAATACACAAATACTTATAATTGCGAATACAGTCCGCACTGTGTAGGTGGACCAAGTTACTTTGAATAATTCCTACTTGTCTCGACATTCAAAAAGAGAGGTTCTCATTCGACTGTATATTTTTGATGTGATAATGTCTTATAAATTGATGACTGCCGGCTATACGCACTTAAAAGCACGACTTATTGCCAGGTTCCTCCTAAGCATAGCGTGCAAACGCGAGCGCGGAATAAGAATAGAGAGGCACGATCGGCCATAGCGTTCGGCCGTTATCACTCAAAATTATCGTCCGTATACTAACTTTACAGACGAAACCCAATCAACGCGCAGTTTTATGTGAACTTCAGTCACGATTTGATATTGCGCAGTTTGTAGCTAACTTCATATACGCCGACTTGTATGATTCGACCTATAACTTACTTAGTCTTACTTAGAATTTTAACTAGAAACATTATAAAGATAATATCTTAAGGTAGGCAACAGGCGGTCCGTGGTCCGTCTGCGGACCGCGAAGGGTCGAATAAATAAAAAATATATAAAATATTTTAAATTAACATGAAAATTGCAAGAAACTAGCTATCAATTGGGCAGTACGTTTGGCTCGACATACGTATCTGAAAAATATTCTCCGGGATGATTTTTCTAAAACATAAATATCGTTCGACATTAACAGAAGTTTAGCTAGAAGACACACTTCAGACTTGTTTATTCCGCTCGAGAATAAACTATAATAAACTGGCTCAAGGCCGTCGGTGTAGTTTCACAATAGTTTTAGGTCTTGTGTTTTGTAATTTATCATTTTTTGAACACAAGGGATTTTTTCTGGACCTCTTTAAAATTTTTGGACACTATCCGGACTCCAACCATACTTGTCGACCCCTGTCTTAGACTAAAGAAAGATAAGACAATACTTATAACCTTGTATTGTGGCAGGTTCGCCGTCTCTGTTCCGCGCGCCGTCGGGCGCGTCCAGCCAGGGCGGCGCGCGCTCCAGCGAGGGCCACCTCACGCGGCACCACTCGCCCAAGATGAAGCTCAAGTAAGCCCAGATATAGGCCAAATTAAATAGGTACAAGGTGATCAAACTACGTTGAACCGCGAGCTATCGGGCGAGTCGAGCGAGGGCCACCTCACGCGGCACCGCTCACCGGAGATGAAGCTCAAGTAAGACCTAAAATAGGCCAAATTAAACAGCTACAAGTTGATCAAACTACGTTGTTCCGCGCTCAGTTGGGTGGGTCGAGTCAGGGGCATCTCAAGCGGCACCGCTCTCCCAAGATGAAGCTTAAATAAGCGCCGATATAGGCCAAATTAACCTGTGTTAACCTGAAGTCTATATGAAGTAAGTAAGTTCGAATAGGCCGTGTGACTCTGGTGTCAGTTTTTATACACCGTCTCGTATCGTTTTAGTCTCCGTCTCTGACATTTAACGTGTCGTCAGAGCCACGAAAGCGCTCAATTGTAAATGCCATCCGCGGCCACCCATCACTTACCGTGCCGCATGTTGCTTAACTTTGTCTGCGAAGTTAGCTAAAACCTAGGCAAATCATCAATCCTTACCGCCGCGCCGCACACTTTTTAATTTTGCTACTGCACAACGGCTTGTCTGGTGTTGACGTACGCCATTAAGTTTGATTCGCCCTACAAAGAGATTATATTTCACCTCCTACAGTTTAGGTACGAAAATATTTTCCGGTCGTATTTTTATGACATTGTTAGAAAAATATGGCTGTCATAGAAACAAAAAGATGCCGATTTTATGTAATGCATTTGCCATATTTTTGCGCTTATTTTGAAGCATGGTTCAGTCTAGGTCTATGATGTAAATATATCTTCTACTGTTGCAGGTACCTCAAGAGCATATTCCCTAAAGCGGACGAGATGATGATCCTGGAAGTGTTGTCGGACAACGACAACAACGTGCAGAAAGTGAGCGAAGAGCTGGCCAAGCGCGGGTTCCTCAAGAAGGACTCGAGTCAGAAGAAAGAACCGCCCGCGCCGCCGCCGCCGCCTGCCAAGAAGCACCCGCCTGTTAAGACTAACAACGAGAAGTTGCAAAGTAAGTCACTACTAACAACTTTCTTCTTTATACTTTTATAAAAATTTCGTGTTACGTTGTTTGTCCACGATAAATTTCTCAACTACTGAACCGATTTGAACCAAATTTTGCACACTGTGTACAGTTTGATCCGACTTGAGAGATAGGATATATCAATTTATAATCGCAATTTTTTTTTATATGGTACCAACGTTTTGCTGGGTCAGCTTGTAGCCTTATATAATAAAGTGCAGAATGTGAGCAAGGAGCTGGCTAAGCGCAAGTTCCTCAAGAAGGACTCGAGTTTAAAGAATTAGGCGGTTGCCAAAAACACCTGGTTGCAAGAATAACAACGAGAAGTTGCAGAGTAAGTCACTACTAGTATAGCCTTATACCACAACGTGCGGGAAGTGAGCGAAGAGCTGGCCAAGCGTAGGTTTCTCAAGGAAGAGTAGAGTTTAAAGAAGGAGGTGTCCGCCAAGAATCACCCGCCTGAACCTATGCGAAGTCTTCGATGACTTCGCAAACCATCAAAATCGCGAGCGCGCGACAGTGGCTGACATTTTATTCTCGTTGCAAACAAAAAAATGTAAAACAGTGTTAAAAGTATTTGTAAAAGTTTGACAAAGTCAGTCACCCACTGTTATTGGAAAAATTAGAACGAACCGGTATTTTTAGGTCCTCTTTGAAATGGTTCTAGATTTTATCGGCGGCTTCGCCCGCATGATATTTTGATTTTTGACGCAATATCATTATAATTTATAGCCTATGTGTTATTCTGATATATAAGCTATATTATTGCAAAGTTTCATCAGTAGTTTTTGCGTGAAAGAGTAACAAACATCCATCCATCCATCCTCACAAACTTTCGAGTTTATAATATTAGTAGGATTGTACGCAGTTGTTTAGAATACGCGAGCGTAGCGGGGTGTCCTCTTATTGGAAGAAATGTCTTTGCATATACCTTGTCGATATCCTAGGAACCGAATTACACGAATCTTAGGGTGGCGGCAAGCTCCTAGAACTAATTTGGCGCTAATCTCCCCTACACATAAATTATGTCATACTTATAACGAATTTAATGTCTCATTGGATGATCTCGATGTTTTCTACGATTCTTTGACTATTTTCAAAAAGAAACTATGTAAGTTTCTATCCTACGAGTATATATGTAATATCTCTATAAATAAATAATTAAAGACTAATAACGAAAAAATGCAAAGTAAGTCAACTATTACCATGGTAATGATAGCTACAGTATTGTGACTTGGCCCTGTCCTTGAGATATATATATATATATATGACGTCACGTGGCCACGCAGAACGTATCACGCGCTAGGGCTGCCCTCAGTATTTTAATTTCGTCTACTTACTCTTTACCTACTTGAGTTTGGTCTTTCTAGTTTTGTGTATTTTATTATAAAATCATATTGTATCATATCATATTACATTGTATCATATAATATTGTACCATGTAATATCGTATATTATTATGTAAGTAGCTAAGTACATTAGTAGGCAGAATTATGCAGCTTGGAAACATTTTTATCGCAAGCGTAGGTAAGACAAGTCACTTTCGTACCGTGTTCTCGTGTGTCACTTTCATTCACCTTATCCACTTATTTATTTATCAAAAAGTAAGATCGCATGTAGCTAGCCCTGGTGTCAGAATGATAAAATAAAATTTTAAGGCACCGGACGGCCCCTGACATGGCTAAACGGTTAAAATAACCGGTACTTACAATTTAACGTGTCATCCGAGGCACGGTAGCGGTCACCCATCCGAAGACTGACCGTGCCGAACGTTGCTTTTAACTTCGATGATCGCAAACGAACATCTAGTTAATCTACGCTATGAACCCTACATTTATTTATTTATCTAGGTATTGTACTCTGTGCGAAAAGTGAAATACTACTTAATAAAAAGAAACAAATTACGTATAAAAAATATTTTATAGTCTTATCTTTCGGCTTTTCCAGGAAATTTAAAAAATGTAATCTCTGGATTTTTTATTGAAGAATACAAACAAAGAATACAAACAACCATAAACAGCACAATCTACAATTTTCTCATATATCTAAAAGTCACTACGGCGCGCCGCGGCTGACTAGAACATACTAAACTTGAGGTATGATTCGCGCTCCGACCATTTGTATAAAGTATAACTAATACTGTAGATATCATTACCGTGCCACTACTATGTACTGTATCAGCCTTTTTAATAGTCCACTGCATGACGTAGACCTACCCACTAAACAGTCGACTTCTACCGCATTCAGAATTCGAATAGCTCGCACAAATCGACGTGTCATCAATGTAGTAATTTTCACATTATTGTTGATTTTTTAAAAACGATTCAAAACCGTTTCCCATAAAATTTAAATAGAATACGGTCTACCAAACAAAAAACAAATCATCAAAATCGGTTCATAATTGACGGAGTAACCGAGTAAGTAACATACATTCAAAAAAAAACATATGGTCGAACCGAGTTGGTAAAAACTAGTAATGATTATTATTTTATTGTTCTAATTCGTCCCATTCCAGTGAAGTTCAAGTACATGAAGCAGTACCCCACGCTGGCCGAGCGCATCATCACCATCGCCCTCGAGAGCGTAGACTACAGCGAGGAGCTCACGGAGCAGATCCTGGGCAACCTTCGCGAAGAGCCGCCTCGGCCCGCGCTGGCCGAGCCGCGCGAGCCGCGCCGCGTCACCGTGCTTGAACCTAACGGGTACGTCACGTGTAGCTAGACATGACCTAGCACATCTGTACTGGGACTAAACAACATGTGTAACATTTGTACCTGACCTAACATAACAAGCATTTGTTTCTAACCTAACCGAAACTAAAGGGTATGTTACATGTAGCTCGAGGGTTTTAAGGAACTTTTGTAACTGACTTAACATTGCCTAAATAACCTTTCTTTTTTATCCCAGGGAAAATCCTTTATGGATTCCACCCTGCCTCGGGGAAGGCAAAATGGTTATGTGGGAGTTCAATAGCTGGTCGGTGTACCCACTAAAAAACTCGGGGGTGTTTCTTCCTGACGCCCAGGTGCTGAAGCTGCGGGAACACTTTCGCACTCGTCCGCGGCTCCAGCGGCGATGGTCCCTAAGACTGGTCCTGTTTAGTGATGGAGCTCCTCCACCTTACCTTCCTTGAGCGGCGCGCGGAAACACCGCGCGCGTCTCCTCGGGGGCTACGCTTGTCGGGCGACGGACTCCCCCGAGTCCACCGCCCAAGCCCCGTGTTATGGAGGTTAAAGAAGAGCGTAAAAGACCCTCCTCCGACACCCAGTTCTTTGTCGGCGCATTGGAAGCTCCGAAAGGATCTCCTGTTCGCGCTCTGCTGTTTCCTTTTGCAACATAACTTGTCCGCAAAAGAAAACGGCCGCCTCCCACGATCTCTCGCAACTGACCATTAAATCGATCAGCGATCGAAGCGAGAGGTCGTTTCTGCTGCGCCGTGTCTTCGTCGCATCCGATCTGGTGGCACTTGGTTGTCGGTTCTCTTCCGGCTATTCGACACAAGTACTTTCCGAAGCATTCGTTCCCGGAAAGCACCGGCACCAGCCGGAAGGTAAGCGACTCGTGCACCCTGTCCAGCCAGTCGCCAAGGACGGGTTGGACAGCCTCGATGAGCCTCGATAGTCCAGCTGCCAACTCTCGGCTGGGCCAGCTCCTCTTTCCACTGCACGATCAATGACCTTCTTGCTCGGGCTTTCCATAATTCGACCTCCCTGGGTTCCGGATTGCGCCCGCATTGTCGGAGCTCCATGCGCCATGCATACATGTTTGCATGGACCTAAATCGCCTCCAGATCCCATGGAGGCGATACTGCCAAAACGCACGCCGCCTCACACGAAATTGTGTGGTATCCTCTCACCAACCCGATTGCCATCATGCGTTGTGATGTATTACGATTTAAGGCATCCGCCCATTGCCTAAATAACTTAACAACTATTTGTTTCTAACCTAACCTAACAGGTACGCTACATGTAAACATGTCCTAGGGAACGACTAGGGGAAAAATCAAAAGTGGAATTACATGAAATAACTTTAATCGCAACATAATATAGTTAAAGTAAAGTTATAACATAAAGAAACAATAAAAAATGTCGAAAGGGATTCACCTCGACAGTAACAATCAATTTTTATTTATTTATTTATTTGTTTATAGGCAAGCAGTGTATACTAATAACTACTGTTAAAATACTTACTATTACCATAAACTAACTACTCTAGTCTATGCTATTACTGTTGAAACTTACTGTTAGTGTAAAAATTAGTACATAAACATAATTGCTTAATAAAGCTCTTTTCTCAACTGCGCCTTAGGGAATGTTTGTAATTTGTATATCTTTGATAATTATTCCGAAATGAATTGTAGAAAAATGTTCCTTAATATACTTTTGTGTAATTAATGGGAGAAAAGTTAATTTTGTAGTTTGCAGTTTACCTTGCATATGGCAGCATAATTTCGCCTACCCGAAAAAAATATAATTTATTGACTGGCACGTTTCCTCTGATGGACAAAGAAGTTTCTAGAGTGGCTACCGCATATAACATTAATAATAAAAACCTTGTTTGACTATTATAAAACCCTGTAAAACTTACCCCAATATTAGCGTCTACCGTCATTTTTCGGTAAACAAAAGTAGTAATATAATATATTAACGGGTACGTTCACATACTCTATACTTACATTTCTTTTGTTTATCTAACGTCAACTTATAATAATGCCAAGTCTATTGTACTATTTTCTAAACTAAATTATAGAACTTTAAAATTGTTATTGTTTTCTTCCGTTAAATAATATAAGATGGGATTAATTTTAGTCGTGTCAAATTGGTTTAGAAAATAATACAAAAGAATACACTCAATTCTCAATTTATTCAAGCATACGAGTCCAAACGCTTTTTAAGCTTCTCTCATATTTTAGTGTTGTATAAATATCATAAAAAATAAAAAGTCTATTACTGTTTTTCATAACTATTAATCTATTCAATTCCCGTTTAATCTATTTAAAAAAGTTATTTGTACAACACTACACAACCCTATCATACATTTAAACATTTGCGAGTTTGATGAGATTTTATTAAAAGGTCTAATTAAGACTGTGACGGTGAAACACTGCAATGTGGGTTTTAACATTGTGTGGCCAAAAATGCTACCGCTGGCCGCAAACATTTGTGAATATTTAAATGAAAATCGTTGGTGATGGCGTTTGTGAAGTCAAGCGCTCGTTATGCAATCAGTATTAATTAAAAACCTTGACGAAAACACTCATCTCATCAAGCGAGGGGTAAATCCATCTTAAAAGTAAATTCTTATAAGCTGGGTGGTCGGATAGCCCGGGTGCCAGAGTTTTTAAGCCGCCTGAAGGCCTCTGACATGGCTACAAGGTTAAAACGACCGCGTGGGACCGACAATTTAAGTGTCATCCACTGCATGCACAGTAGCGCTCAGTTTTAAATACTACCCGCGGTCACTTAAACGTTGCTTAACTTTAGACGGGTAGACCCGAGTCTACCCGTGACCACGATCGATGCAACTCGGTTGGGATGATGAGGTATTTATTTAACTCGTCATTTCAGTGCGCGATTACTGATTAGTCTCGTAGTATATAATAATAATGTATATGTAAAAAATCAGTCCCTGGCAGCCATATTTCGCTTTGCTTAGTTTGGGGTCAAAGACCGTGTGTAAGATGTCCCCAAATATTTATCAACAATTTAGATTAACAATATATGGTTACTTTGTGTGGGATACGACATGTGTTTCGGCAATTGAGGGATATAAAACCCATCTCATCAAGCCCGCAAGGCACGATCAGTTGCGTGACACACACATTGATGCGTAGCGCGGGATTGGAGGCGCCGCCGCGAGCGCAGTCGCCACCGCCGCCGGCGCGCCGCCCTAAGCCCTGGACGCAGCCTCTCAAGTACGTTGTTGTGTCCGGTGTTCCAGGTCGCGTCACGTAAATAACACGCCGGAGCTTTAAGCTGCGTACGAGAAAATTTAACTCTTAGTACACAGCTTTAATTGTAGCAAGGAGATTTAATTCTTATTGCGTGTGAAATAGGAGTTAAATTTCCTTGTGCGCAGCTTGACACTCCAGTGTTCTTTTTACGTGACGCCACGTATCACTCTCGATGCTGGCTCATACTTTACCTTCCTCTTTTTGATTTATGTCTTTGTAGTCTCAATAAAATACATTTAACATCAAATAAAAATAAAAGAATGAACATAAATAAAAAATAATTAGATCTATGTTTTGAATAAATATTTAGTGTATTTCCGCTATCTTTTTGTAGGCAAATAAGTTTAAGGGCATTTACAAAAAAAATATTGCAGCACAATTTAGCAGCATTTAGTAGCTATATACCTACATAGATTAATAGCAGTTCCACTATCTCCAGAAGCCTACAACAAGGAACTCAACATAATATATCAAATAGCAGTGACGAATGGGTACAGCAAGCAAATGATAGACAGTTTAATCAGAAAGAAGAATAGAAACATGGCGAGATCTATGCTGTACACATGCCAACCCGAAAGAATTACAAAATACGTCGGTAGTTTGACATATTTGGGAACTACGTCAGAAAAAATTGCAAAAGTACTACGGAAAAATAATGTACATATGGCATTTCGAACGAATTACAACATGAGACGAATGTGCAACGGAAAAGACTCCTTAGAGAAAAGCAAAAAATCATGAGTATACAAGTTAACCTGCGACACATGTGACGCGGTTTACGTGGGACAAACCGGAAGGAGTTTTGATACCCGTTACAAAGAACAAATCAAATTTTGCGAAACATTTACTGGAAACAAGCCACACTTTGTAAAACAATCACACTTTTTAAATTTTACATGTATGTGAAAAAGGTTTTCGCTTAAACGTTTTGGAGCATTTAGAGATAATGAAACAGAGACAACGAGCTGCTGAACGATCAAACTGCCGTCACATCCCCGTTACTGCGATGCTTCATGGGTGAGTCACGTATGCAAACAAGTGATGACGCACCGTACACAGGTAGCAAGCGGTAGTATATAAGGGGTGACGGCGCGGCGCGGAGTCATTCTTGCGATCGGCTTCGAAGTGACAACACGTCCTGAAAATGCCTCATTGGGAGGCGAAACACGTGTCGAACAGAGTGTAGTGCAGTGAGAATAACGGTGTTTTGATTTATTGTAAAAGTGTTTTTAATATTTTGTCATATTATTTTTAAATAATTTATTTGTTGGTAACGGATTATTAATATATTATTTTAAAAAAATGTATAATAGAGTGTAGTGAAAATAAGTGATATTTATTATTATTTTATCTATTTTGTAAAATTAAGTTTTTAAATGTATAATTATTGTAATATTAATAATTATGTAATTTTTTTTATAAATACCCTTAAACTTATTTGCCTACAACAAGATAGCAGAAATGCACTAAATATTTATTCAACACAAAGATTTGAAGATGAATTTCCGCAAAGTAACGCCTGATTCAATAAGCTATAAAAAATAATTAATAAGCAAAAAAAATACATTAATAAAATTAATTTATTTCGGGCTATAACTTAAGTACCTACCCGTAATTTTCACTGTTCTACAAAAATACCGTAAACACTCTTGACATATATTATGACATAATATATGTAACTTTTGTGGAGACTGAAAAACCGCAAAATGACCCTATAAAGCTGACGGTATTGCACGCTATATTGGATCTTCAAAGGGGTTAAGACAATTACGATTGGAATAGACAGAAAATAATAAATGTCAGTCTTAAAAATAAATTTTGACAATTATTATTCTTTAATTGTGTAATTATTACGAAAACAAAAGAGTATGTAATTATGTTTTTCTTTATAACAGCAGTCACTATTCTTGCTCGTAAATAGAATGATATGCTACTAACCCGGTCAATTTAGACCAAAAAATGAGAGTGAAGTTACATAAAGTCCCAACAAGCTGAATTTCAGTGAAATTGTTCAAAATATAATTATAAACAATGTCTAGAAGTTCCCCATCATTCCCTTGTAAGGAAAAAATTTTATTCAAGGTCAAAGGTCAAAAAAATGAGTTTTTCGCGATTTTCATCAAAACAGTACGTTTTATCATAAAAATACCTCAGACAAAAATTGTAGATCATAAAATTATCTATAAAAAATGTATCAATACTTTTTTCTTACGAGCTACCGTTTCTGAGATATAACGATTCAAAAAGTTATAAAAGTTGTTATCGTCATAATATGCAGGAGTACGCCACGTATATACATCAAGAAGAAGAACAAGAAGAAGATCAAGAAGAAGAACTAGAATTTGAAACTTACGAATAAGACGAATAAACTTCAAATCTTTCCCAATCTTTGAAAATTTCCGTTATTATGCAATAGTTTTACATTAAACAGGATCACAACTGACCCGTGGAGTAGGCCTACTGGGGAAACCACGTTAAAAAAAACCGGACAAGTGCGAGTCAGGCTCGCTCACCGAGGGTTCCGTACAAATTCTGAAAATCGGGAACTAAGTTTAGTTGGAACCTTAGGGCGAAGCTGGTCATCGATTGTTAACGCGAAAGTATACTACATGTCGTTAGTCCTTTAAAACGCACCAAAAGGTCAAAATTAATGATTTTTTTACAATTTTCATTATAAATAGAAAGTCAGATGTCGTAAAAAGAATTAAAACTTGTTTTATTCTCGTGCTAATAAAGTTCTTTCATATGATAAGTACATGATACTTACGATTAACTCCCTTTAAAACTTGGACTCTTTATTATTACTTTGTAGGTTTTGATTCCCTTGACAGACGGACAGACGGACAACAAAGTGATCCTATAAGGGTTCCGTTTTTTCCTTTTGAGGTACGGAACCCTAAAAACGCGCTAAGTACACTATCTCATAGGTGGCGTGGAAACGTGTGCATATTATGACGATAACAACTTTTATAACTTTATGAATCGTTATACGAGAAATCGTATCGTATCTCATCTCGTATCTCAGAAACGGTGGCTCGTAAGAAAAAAAGTATTGATATATTTTTTATAGATAATTCTATGATCTACAATTTTTGTCTGAGGTACTTGATGATAAAACTTACTGTTTTGCTGAAAATCGCGAAAAACTCATTTTTTTGACCTTTGACCTTGAATAATTTTTTTTCCTTACAGGGGAATGATGGGGAACTTCTAGACATTGTTTATAGTTATGTTTTGAACAATTTCACAGAAATTCAGCTTGTTGGGACTTTATGTAACTTCGAATGTCTAAATTGACCGGGTTATACAGGCAACTACACTTCTACTACTCCAAAGATGGAAATAAAAAAATGATTTTATTTCGTATAAAGTTCACGTTCTTTAACCAGAAAATATAAGTACTGCTGATACGAGTATCATGCTCTATATATCCACGACATAAATCGAACCTCGTAAATTACAATCGTGTATATCTAATCAGTGAAGATGAATCACCACGTAATTCAATTAGTCACACAACTATTTCGTAGTGGTGTCCTATCTATCGATTACAATTTTGATAATGAATTAATAAGATTATACTTATTTTGCCTTCGTATCCGGATACACGTATAAACTGACCTTCAACGCGATTAATTAATTGAAGACAATTTTCGAACGTATTTGATTAATAAACATACAGGTAAATTGGAAGGAATAGTTTGACCCAGCATCGACCCTTGGGAGACTCCATATACGATGTTACTTACTGAACCAATTAGGTATTATAAAACAAAGAACTTAATTTTTTTTTTGTTTTTATGACGTTTGTTTTGTGTTCGTATTTGTTTGTGAGTTAAACTGGTTTGTTTTTGTGATTTCGTAAAGCATGGTGTTCTTGGATTGTGTGAGTTATAGTATCGTAGGCTTGAGTTGAAACTATGTCGCCTAAATTTTCCTCTTTTCTGTACAAAGGTTGAATATATTTATTATTTATAGAATTGATTACTCGATTTTACAATCGGTTTTTTGTACAACATTATTAAATTGAATTTATTACGCTTATGCCTCTTGAGAAAGCTTTGTGTACATGTGTATATATGCCTTTCTAATAAAATCTTATGAAAAGTATTTTTTAAACTCTGTTGTATAGAAAGAAATAGACGATTTTCTTACATTATGGAAATAAATTTGTAGCAAAATTAGTCGATTGTTTTTAGCTATTCCAAGATAAATTAGATGTTTGTTTAGCTTGATAGCGTTCATACCAAAGTTGTCGCGCTCATTATTTTTAAATATAAAGATTTGTTCATTGTTAATATTGATATGTTAATATCGATAGAAACCTAGGTTAACTATCTGTGGGTGTGCTTTATAACTGATACATTTAGCCATCATCCATTACCATTTTATTTTTATTTAGCTGTCTCCGTACATCCACTAGTCAATAGCAACATCTATAAAGTAGTACACAAATAAAACATAGAATCACTTAGTATGTCAACGATATTAAAAAAAAAATAGAAAAATTGCATGAATAATTTGATATATAATAGTTTTAAATAATATTGTGTAGATTTCACTGCCTGTGTTATATTTTTAATATTTCAACGTTAATGTCTAAGGTGCTATTCTGCTGGTTGTCGAATAATATCCTGGCCATGAAAACAATTAAGAATGTACAGATACTTTAATTGTAAAGTAATTGAGTACTGTTACTTTATGTTTCAATAACTGTAATGATTTTGATTTAAACATAATCGCCAACAGAATAGTGCTTTTACTCTGTAGGCATTATAAATAGTAAAAAGAGTAGTGTAGATGAGAGTATAAATTGTGAGGAAGTCAAAACCTATTAGTATTGGCTGAATCAAAAATAATGGGGTCCGATAAATTAGCTACAAGCTGCGCAAATCCCCACTCCTTGCGTCGCTGACATATGAATCAATTGCTCATAATAACTGGACTCGTGTGCACAGACATCGTTAAGTTTGATTATGCCTATACCATGTCATCGTTTCTTATAGTTTTTGACTTCCTTACAATGTTAATACTCATGTATAATAGGTATAATACACATGTGTATGAGTGTAGTGATACATTAATGAGTGTAACGTATTTTTAGAAGAAAGCGTAAAGTGTACTGCGTATTATTTAAACAGACTCAATCGTGAAATCATGTAAAGACAGTCTACGAAAATGCCCACTGAATTATTTTCCTCCGTCAAGCAAATGCTCGGCTATGGCAGACTTAAACTCGGGTCATACAGAGGCGAGAGCCGCGAGAAAGCGACCCGATAGCGGTCCAGTGCAAAGGGCGTGCGTCCGTTTGTGATGTGTCAGGTTGCATACAAATTCGAATATTACCCGGAGCGCGATCGCTTTCCCGCATTTCTCGCTTCTGTGTAACGAAAGCTTTAATATACATATCTGTCTTTGACCACGACTGATGCATCTCAGTCGAAATAAAAACAAAAAGTACGTTTTGAATACCGGCTTGGCCCCATAGTGAAAGTTATTCATAATGATGGTCTGAATATGTGATTTCATTTAATCTCGGCGTCAGCTCTCCACACTGTATAATTACAGCTTATCATTCGTAAATTCTTTAACTAAATAATAATACGCTTTACTAATGTGTACGCTTATTGTGGGGTGTGTGTAGCGGTGGTGGTGGAATGGAAGGGATTTACTAATGGCTCCATCAGGAGCGACGTCCATTACAGGCCCATCCTGAAGACTGGCACCAATGAATCCAAGCACCGGTCGAACTACAGCGCGCCGCGGCGGGGCCCCAACCCCCTGTTGCGTCGGGGCCCACAGGACAGCCTGCTGCTGTATGTACACAATTAATAACTAATTATTCTCTCTTATTATTATATACTACGGGACTAATCGCGCACTAAAATTACGATATAAATAAATACCTCCTCATCCCGACGTTTCGTTTTCGGGATGAGGAGGTATTTATTTATCTCGTAATTTTAGTGCGCGATTAGTCCCGTAGTGTATAATAATAATGTGTTCAAATCGCGAAAGTTTAGAAACAACATAATATTCTCTCCTTAGAGGATTCTGAATGTACCTACGTTCCGAGAGAAAACTCTGTTCACCCTTTAAATTGTAACAAAATGTTATGGTTTTGGTGTCAATCGCTCGATTAAGAAATATTGCACGCTCGTTTTATTTTTGTTAGTTCCGAAATTTCTTCGTTTATTCATAATTTTCAGCCAAAATTTTGGGTTTAGAGGCTTATAACTTTAAGGTCATTTAAAAAACTAAGACGAATAAACCTAGCGGTTGTGCAAATTAATTATAAGTTATCTTTGTAGAATGACGAAACCTATTGTTGGCGGTACTATTCATTAATATATGTACTGATTGTTGTATTTTTAATTATAGTATTAAGCTCGATACATGAATAAATGATTATGATTCTAATTGCAGGAAGGACTACCTACCGTGGAATGGGCAGGATCCAGAAATGCGCAGCGGCGCTGCGGTGACGGCCGAGGGGCCTCAAGCTCGGACGAGGCCCTCGAGCCGAGCGCGTGGTCCCGCCGCGCTCGCTGCCGGGCCCCAGGGGCTCGCCAACGGCTCGTCTTACCACAAGAATAACAAGAAATCTGCCAAAATGTGAGTACAAGCGTTTCGAATTCACATTCCTCATACGAACAGCCAGAATGTGGAATGCTTTGCCTGGGTCTGACTTTCCGCTTAAGTACAACGTGGATATCTTCAAATCCCGATTTCCCCCTATTCCCTTAAAGGGTGTGTAGATTACATTGTTTCTGACTGGTTTGACTATGAAGCACCCTGTCAAAAATCTAACCGTTTTCGAGATATTTCGATTTAATTAAAATACCCGATTTTCGGCTATCAGCTTCGATATGTTGAAATGTGTAAGTTTTATTACTACTGTAATTTGATTTTTACATCTCAAATATATATGGTCTAATAAATAATATATGGTCTATAACCTCAATAACCAATATTGTACGTAAAATGAATAAATAAGTATTTGTAGACGATTAAAACTTTAAAAAACTAATAAATATTATAAAAGTTTCTTTTTCTTTTCAAGGATATCAAAAAAAAATATTATGGCGCCTGTTTTGCATAAATATAAATATAATGAAAAAATATCTACGTTTCATTAGCTACCTAATGAGGTATGACAATCTAAGGTTTTGATAAAATTCATAAATTCGAATTAAAGTTTGAATCGTCTACAACGACTTATTTATTCATTTTAAGTACAAAATCGGTTATTTGGATCATATACCATTTTATTTTACGTGTAAAAATCAAATAACAGTAGAAATAAGACTTACACATTTCAAAATATCTAAACTGATAGCCGGTAAAATCGGGTATTTATTTTAAAAACAATTAAATTGATATATCTTGAAAACAGTTAGATTTAGGATAGGGTGCTTCATAGAGAAATCGGTCAGAATCAATGTAAACTACACACACTTAACGGGAATAGGTGGACGTACCCTGTAACCCTGTATATTATGTTAGGCTAGCTAGACGACTAAAAATATAATAAGCCCGTCAGATTATCTAACAAGTGGTCAAGTGTGTGTTGAGACAAGAGTATGATAGGCTTCCGTAGATGGTTAAGATAATTATCATGATCATAAAAACTCATTTTTATAATGTCATTAGATAGTTGACTGCTCGAATAACATAATAGGCATAATAACTGGGTAAAAAAATCGTTATCATAATTACTCCGCGAGATTATCAAAAAATATTGGACGATTATTTTTTCTTTTGTTAATCAAACAACAAATGACAAGGATAATCCTTCTCAAAGTCTGGGAGTGGGGGTCGTGACGTCACCTCTTTTACAGAAGTCTTTACATTTGTATGGTACTAGTGACGTCACGCGGAACTTTGACGGACTATATCTTCATCAAATTAACAAAGGAAAAAATACGTGTCTTATATTTTTTGGTGGTCTGTCTGACGGACTAATTTTTTTAGTCATAATGCCTATTGGCTAAGAAATGTGTTTGTGAGGTTGTTTCAATAACCTCACAAACACATTTCTTGTGCGTCTCTGAGCTATGTGAAACTTTAAGTATTTCAATTTTCCTTTATAGCTCAAAAAGTAATATTCTCACAGTGTTCGAAATATTTTGGAGAAAACGTTTGGGACGGTCTATAAACTCAGCATGTTTAATCATTCTATCTTGTATACTTTAGAAATTAAGGGACACACACACTATTTTTCAATTTCGGCGACCTATATCTCGTTATATAATTACTTTTGAAATTTTTAAGTAATTATTCAAAATTGAATTCCATACTGAATCTATATAAATAATGTAAAATTTAATGCAAATTCATTCATAAGTGTGAAAGTTATAAAGCTTTGTAGGAGGATGGACGGACACATCGAAGTTGTAAGGGTTCCGTAGTGAAACGAGGAATCCTAAGTAGTAAGCCTAGTAGTAAACCTCTTTTCTGGTGTCCGTGTAAGTACGATGTATTTCTCTCCGACAAATTCTAAGTGAAAATAGATTCGACAACTCTCGATAGCCAGCCTTTGAATATGTGCGATCCGTGCGATAGGAGGCGCTGTGCATTTTTCATACATTCTTCCAGTCTATGAGGATGCGAAAGCCACAACAGATGTCGCTATACAGTGTTAAAACGCACAAACGCGACTCGCGCTACTCGGGTTATACTTTTTTCTCCATTTGTATTCATTACTTTCGGTGATAGTAATTTTATTCGAATTTTTGGAAGTGCCAATCCTTTAAGATTGGTCTTGAATTCTTGATACGCTTGACTAGATACCACAGAGTACTTAGTGCTAGATACTGACGCAGACGTACTCGGAAAATGCGGCAATTTAGTGTACTGCCAGCTGCTGGCAGTTCGAATTGTTTACAGTTATTTTGCCTCTGACATTGGTTCCTATCTCTGTCTAACTTGTGATGGTTTGTAATGACTAGACAGAGACAGCTAGAAATGTCAGAGGTAAAATAACTGTAAAGCCGGGACACAACCGAAGCGGAGATGAGACGAGCGGAGAGGAGATGTATTTTAAACAACCAATAGAATTGTGTTATTGACACATCTCTCCGGTCAGCTTCAGTGGAAATCGCTGTTCGGAGATGTGTAGTATTTGTATGGCGCGATGGAAGCGGAGATGTGAGCTGGGCGCGGACGACGCGCAGTGGAGACGACAGATGTGATCGGCGTGCAGTGAGCGATATCTCCCTCCCCCCTCTCGCCCGCCAGCAACCCGCAGAATGCGTACTGAGCACTCAACGCCTCGCACCCGAGTTGGAAAACATCTCTTCTCGCACAGCACACAGCACACTGCACACATGTCCGCTTTGGTGGAGTGCCCGCCCTTAACATGTGAGCGGACTGTACTTGGCATACTTTTTCTTCGTTGTGTCGAAGGTTCTAATTTGTGAGTGCTACGAGTAACTATAGAAGTTTCGCCCAATAGTTAGCTTGGCATACTTAATTAGCAAATTAACAGTTGTCACAAGACTTCAAACACACAATCCAAAGCATTTACTGAAGTATTTTTAGGGTACCTTAGTAAAACGAGGAACCCTTATCACTTCGTTGTGTCCAATCCTCCATTCGCCCCATTAATACAAAGCCTTATAACTTCCACATTTATCAACCGAATCACTTACATAAAATTGGATATTATGATAGTTTAAGTATAGATCTCAATTTTAAATCAAAACTGTGTATCCAAGGAGTAGCTTCCATACACGTAAAGTGGGGGTGAAACATTTTTTTCCACCCCACCCCCTCGTGTGGGATATCGTTGAATAGAATTTATAAAATGAATGTAAGGTTTTCTAAACGGTTTTTTGTCACATGTACCATTAGTGAGGTTTAATATGTCGGCAAAGTTGAAAAAAGAGTGTGTCTCGTCTGGACACAAGACATACTCCCATCGAGTTACGGCTCGTATGGTTCGTCTTGACGAGCACCTTGCGACCAGATGGTATCCAGGTTCTGATGATGGAGCTGAAAGGTGCTCATTGGAACTCCTCAATAAAGAGACATAATCCTATCGAATTTGGTCTCGGATGATTTGTCTTGACGATCACTTTGTGACCAGATGGTATCCAGGGTCTGATGATGGAGCTGGAAGGTGCTCATTGGAACTCCCCAATAAAGAGACACAATCCTATCGAATTTGGTCTCGGATGATTTGTCTCGACAAGCACTTTGTGACCAGATGGTATCCAGGGTCTGATGATGAAGCTGGAAGGTGCTCATTGGAACTCCTCAATAAAGAAACATACTCCTGTCGAATTTGGCCTCGGATGATTTGTCTCGACAAGCACTTTGTGACTAGATGGTATCCAGGGTCTGATGATGGAGCTGGAAGGTGCTCATTGGAACTCCTCAATAAAGAAACATACTCCTGTCGAATTTGGTCTCAGATGATTTGTCTCGACAAGCACTTTGTGACCAGATGGTATCCAGGGTCTGATGATGGAGCTGGAAGGTGCTCATTGGAACTCCTCAATAAAGAGACATAATCCTATCGAGTTTGGGCTCGTATGATTAGTCTTGATGAGCACTTTATTACCAGATGGTATCCAGGGTCTGATGAAGGCGCTGAAAGGTGCTCATTGGAACTTCTCAATAAAGATACATAATCCTATCGAATTTGGTCTCGGATGATTTGTCTCGACAAGCACTTTGTGATCAGATGATATCCAGTATCTGATGATAGAGCTGGTAGGTGATCATTGAAACTTCGCAATAAAAAGACATAATCCTATCGAGTTTGGCTCGGATTTGTCTTGATAAGCATTTTGTGTCCAGCTGGTATCTGGGGTCTGATGATAGAGCTGGGGCTATGAGCAGAGCGCCGAACGGGGGGAAGGAAAGAAAGTTAACTTTCAGGACCGGGTAACTAGTCAAAGTCAGCTCACGCGGAAGGCTCTCAAGCGAAGCGGCTTAAGTCGCGCGGGATATATGGTCGCGGATGATTTGTCTCGACAAGCACTTTGTGACCAGATGGTATCCAGGGTCTGATGATGGAGCTGGAAGGTGCTCATTGGAACTCCTCAATAAAGAAACATACTCCTGTCGAATTTGGTCTCGGATGATTTGTCTCGACAAGCACTTTGTGACTAGATGGTATCCAGGGTCTGATGATGGAGCTGGAAGGTGCTCATTGGAACTCCTCAATAAAGAAACATACTCCTGTCGAATTTGGTCTCAGATG
The DNA here is from genome assembly GCA_949316475.1 of Hypomecis punctinalis. Taxonomy (NCBI): domain Eukaryota; kingdom Metazoa; phylum Arthropoda; class Insecta; order Lepidoptera; family Geometridae; genus Hypomecis; species Hypomecis punctinalis. The sequence goes on along the minus strand of OX438794.1, from coordinate 1,041,551 downwards.
ATTTGTCTCGACAAGCACTTTGTGACCAGATGGTATCCAGGGTTTGATGATGTAGCTGGAAGGTAGTTATTGGAACTTCGCAATACATAGACATAATCCTATCGAGTTTGGGCTCGTATGATTCGTCTTGATGAGAACTTTATTACCAGATGGTGTCCAGGGTCTGATGATGGAGCTGAAAGGTGCTAATTGGAACTTCTCAATAAAGATACATAATCGTTTCGAATTTCGTCTCGGATGATTTGTCTCGACGCGCACTTTGTGACCAGATGGTATCCAGGGTCTGATGATGGAGCTGGAAGGTAGTTATTGGAACTTCGCAATAAATAGACATAATCCTATCGAGTTTGGGCTCGTATGATTAGTCTTGATGAGCACTTTATTACCAAATGGTATCCAGGGTCTGATGAAGGAGCTGAAAGGTGCTCATTGGAACTTCTCAATAAAGATACATAATCCTATCGAATTTGGTCTCGGATGATTTGTCTCGACAAGCACTTTGTGACCAGATGATATTCAGTATCTGATGATAGAGCTGGTAGGTGATCATTGAAACTTCGCAATAAAAAGACATAATCCTATCGAGTTTGGCTCGGATTTGTCTTGATAAGCATTTTGTGTCCAGCTAGTATCTGGGGTCTGATGATAGAGCTGGGGCTGTGAGCAGAGCGCCGAACGGGGGGAAGGAAAGAAAGTTAACTTTCAGGACCGGGTACCTAGTCAAAGTCTGCTCACGCGGTAGGCTCTCAAGCGAAGCGGCTTAAGTCGCGCGGGATATAATTTCAGGTATCGGTAGGCTTTGAAATTTCCTACCCTCCGAGCTAACTTCTGGATTTTTAGGGACAACAGGGACACTCCGGGACTCCTATAAAAATTTTAAAGTTTTCAACTACCAAATGAAGCAAAAGTCCCTTTTCTGGGTTTTCTGGTGCTCCAAAAATTTCTAAAATTTGGAGGGATTATACCAAAGCACAGAGTGTATTTTCTATAAATGGTATGGCTACCTTATTTTTACTAATTTTGGATGACATCTTGTGAGGTATGCCCCAGGAAATCATTCGTGTGCCCGAGGAAAAGGAAAGAAAATAATCCTCATAAATACAGAGAAGTTTTCTTATAGCGCTGATAGAGGGACCCAACAACACCATGTCGTCGGCATAAATGATATTGTTTATGAACTTTCCATCTTTGAAGCAGCCGACACCGCGCTGTTCAGTCCCTCAATAAGCCCGTTGACATAAAAGTTGAAAATAGGCGGTGAGGTTAAATCCCCTTGTCTTACACCTCACCTGAGCCCATATGCGTCGGAAAATTTGCCCGCCCACCTCACTACATTAGTTTAGTTGTTGTACCAATATTCACAAATGTGTAACTACTTCATCCTGCAGAAGAGTCTCCTTCCTCATATTTTTCCAGAGTTGATCGTAAGAGACTAAATCATATGCCTTCGAAAGATCAAGGAAGCAGGCGTATACTGCCGTTTTTCGATCGGTGTAATACCGGACAGTATGCTTGAGGCAAAGTATGGCTGTTTCCGTGGATAGCCCAGGTCGAAAACCGAACTGGGCATCGTTCAAATGAAGATGCTCGCTCAATATGCGATCAAGCAAGGTGTCCAGTACTTTTGCCATGGTCGTCGCCAGCGAGATTGGCCTGTAGTTGTTCTTGTCAGATGAGTCTCCTGTCTTATTTTTAACTATTGGTACAACCACCGTATGTAAAGAAATGCCACGCTGAAATAAATTTAAATGTACCTACAACAAAAATTGATGAAAATACCACCCGTTAAAGTCCCGCGTAACGTCACTTATACGTGAAAAATATAGCACTTTTCACATAGAAGTGACGTCACGAGCTCCCACTCCCGAACTCTAACAAGGTATATAAATATATTTGTCATTTATTGTTCGATTGATAAAAGAAAGTCCAATATTTTTTGATAATATAACTAACGGATTAATTTTCATAATGTTTGTTTTAGGGTTCCGTGCCCAAAGGGTAGAAACGAGACCCTAATTACTAAGACTCCGCTGGCCGTCTCCAGGCTGTGTCTTAGGCGGTGATAGCCAGAACGTTAAAATTTTCACAGATAGTGTATTTTTGTTGCCGCTATAATAACAAATACTAAATACAGAAAAAAACATTTAATTAAACTTAACCTGAATTTTTGGCCGTTTTTATCTCGATATTAATAACGGTGACAGGAATATGCTTAAAATATTCACAGAATATTTAGTTAAATATACCTACCAAAAATAAATAAAATATATTAAAGGGGAGTTACAGGTACATATTTTGTACGGAACCTTTCGTGCGCGAGTCTGACTCGCACTTAGCCGACTTTTTACCCAGTCATCATGCCTGTTATACTTCGTTGTTTTCATTCTTGATACTTGCGATTGACCATATGTTGCCTGATGGTTAAGCAAAGATTTGTTTAAAGAAAAAAGTTCAAAGTAATTTAATTATAACTTAATATTTTTTTCTTTTTCAGTGTCACCACTTAAACGAGAGCGGTGGATGACTTTCGCCATTCCATATTTCTTAGCTTAAGTAGCCTAATTTAAGTATCAACGCATGATCTCATTATTGAAATTGTTTAGCAAACGTTTCATCAAATAGTTGCTCAAAACTTTTTCAATGAGTCGAACGAGTGCAATGTTAGATGTAAGGAACTCAATCAATGTGAATATTAATTATAAAGGTGCCTGCCCACTGACGTGCCATACCACGACCGTGTCAGGCAAAAAATTGTTTGTCTGAGAAGAACGATAATGTAATTTTGCGTGATAACGTCATATACATCATCGAACTCTTAGGCCGATCGTGCTTGTCTATCGCTTGTTCCGCGGTCTCGCTTGCACGCTGGCTCAGGCAGAACGTGACAATGAGTCGTGCTTTCCGTACGTGCAGCCGGCATTCATCGCTTTGTAATACGTTATCACGTCAAAAAGTATTTATATTATTTGTTCTGAAAAGTATGAGACTGCTCGCTAGACCGTGGCGTGGCGAGCACTAAGCATTTTAGAACTGGCGAAATATTACTACCACCCACTTACACACACTGCTTCACTGTCATTTCCGGAGATTCTAAATTGTTTAATTATGACGATGATAGTTTCGTTTAAAACAACCTACTATTTTATAATTTTATTTGCTGATATTGATACATAAAGCCCTATTATAGAGGCGGCAGGGTAACTTTAATAGCAACGTAAAAAGCGTTCTCTCTATCGAATGCCTAAAGTGAAAAAGAAACAGAACTATGCTATTTAGCTATTATAATTTCGATGTGATCGCGCCTCTGTAATCGTCCTTAGAGTCATGTCATTTTTTGTTTGCTTATTTAATATTTCGAAAATTCATTTTTTTTCTCGAAAATCAATAATGTTATAGTTCAAAGTCCAAGAAAGTGAAATTCTGCTCATGGTAATCAACTTGAAAAGGGCCACCAAGAGACCGGTCTAGCCGAGTTTGGGGCCCGCTGTTAAAACAACTAGTTTCATTTAAAATTGCACGATAATCCTGTTAGTGGGCATATAAGCTCTAGATCGCGTTGTATTCCGTGCCTAATACGTTCCTAGCACGGCTTTGGTATGGCACGTTACAGTGCTCAGACCTTTAATCATTAAGCTTGTGGGGTAAGCATTTAGGCGTCGGTACAATAAAAAGTGACCCCTTTAAAGCATATATTTTTTTGACGTTGTTTTGAATAGCCGCAGCGCGCCGAGATTGTGGTCGAAGTAAATAGTCGCGAGGCTGAACTATCGAGACTCGTGGTAGTGGAGCCACTGATAAAAACACAAATATTGAATGAACAAAGTCGATAAAAAGCCAAATATTTTTCCACTTTTACTCCATTGAATAGGTATATTTTACGCCACACAAGTTGGCGGATGTGGAGTTGGAGAGCCAATCAACGTGCAGCTTTTTGTGAGCTTCAGTCGGGATTGGATATCGCGCAGCTTGTTCACTTCTCATTCGCCAACTTGTGTGGCGCGGTCTATATTTCACTCTGAAGACTAGATTATTAGTAGGTATAGACGCATAATATCGAAATAGATTCAGTGAAAAATGAAAAATTGTCTGTATTACAGAAAAGACACTTGTTATCAATATAGCAGTCCCATTATATTAACCGTAAAGGGCTTTTTGCCATAATCTATCTCAATGTGCCATCTGTACTATTTTGTACAATCTGTATACGATGTTTATAAACAAACCTCTATATTTGTAATAGCCAATTATATTTTTTAATAGGGCAATTGCCTTTATCAGCTACAAAAAATACAGTAGAACTAAAGCTATTTCTAAACAAAAATCATTTAGGTTCGTATGTATACGCCGAACTTCTTCAAACTTCTTGCGGATAGTCGAATCCTGACTGAAGCTCACTTAAAAGCTTATTAATCTTATTAATTATTAAGCTTATTAATATTATTAATTTACATCTTTCATTAACCTTGTCTCATCTGCCACGTTTCTCAGTGGTTCCGCCTTGTCCTCAAACTAGCTCCAAAGAAATCGATTCAATGAGCTTATTAAAGGGTTAAAAAGCGCTCGTTTTGGATAAAATTAAGTACATAATAAAATTAAGCTAACGTTCATTTTGGATAATGCTTATCAACTATGAATTTGACATAAAGTATGTAGATTATATTTTTATGAGTCTTACAAGTAACGCAGCTGGCGCGTTACGTAGAGTAAAATATTTGTAGATTAAGATCGCTTAGGCCAAGCCGGTGTACTCGTACCTTTATGACTAAATGACTAAGTTAAGGAAAATCCCGAAAAGCTTGTACCGGAGTTTATTTTGCCAGCGGATCGCTAGTACCATCAGATATCATTGACAAATGGCAATGCCAAAATTTACTGACGTGTGTCACTATGTATGGGACTCCATAGCCCTAAACATATAAATTCATTATATTATTTATTATTGATATGAAAAAATGGTACCATGATTATAATTATGTGAGTGCTACAAATCAGTAAGCATGATGAGAAAAAATATATAATTAGTCTGTCAGATAAACTATCAAAAAATATTAGAAACGTAGTTTTTCTTTCGTCAATTAAACAAAAATTGATAAAGATATAGTCCTATAAAGTTACGCGTGACGTCACAAGTCCCATACAAATGTATGGACTTTTGTAAGAGAGGTGATGTCACGACCCCAACTCCCAAACTTTGACAACGTTTATCTTTGTCATTTGTTGTTTGATTGACAACAGAAAAAATATGTGTCTTATATTTTTTGATAATCTAACTGACGGACTAATTATAATAATGTTTTTTTACCCTGTCATGCCTATTGTACATTTAACAGTGGTACTAAACATATAAAATAGTGTCAGTAAAATCGATGGTACTAGGAATCTGGCAGGATCATTTCTATAGGGCTCTAGGCTATAGTGTAATTGTAGGAGGAACCCTTTGCCAAATTCAGACATTGTTTTATTTTACTGAACCGATTTACACGAGGTATATACGTAAAATAAAAACGATGTTGCGTCAATCGTTGCGTTGTGTATAGATCTTCCCAAAGTTTTGAAACTATTTTGTTTTCTAAGTAGTACCATATAGTACAAAAGTTTAGATTAGACAAAAAGTATGTTCCCGCTTTTTTGTAGGTGGGCTAATGGTGTTATCCAAAAAATATCCATTCAAAGTTGGCGTGTTAGGTAAATTTATTTATTATTAATGCTTAAGATGTTGTCTTACGGCCATCGTACTGATAGCGCAAGAATGAGTAAGTACATACTCGAATGCATCGACTACGTATATTATTTTTGTTACATATCATATCTACGTGTAACTAATGATAAAATTAGACCTTTTTATATTAAATCCTCCAAATTTGACGCTTTTCTGTGCGTTCTCCATCGCAATTTATATTGATACGATTTGTCGTCCATTTTATTATTCTTGGGTTGTGCAATTTATGAGAGAAAACTAATATTGTCATATTTTCATCATTGCGCTAAGCTGGCTTAAACACTGCCGTCATAGAAAAAAAATACCAATTTCTAGAAAAACAATACAAAAATGTTTACCGTTCAAACATTAGTAGAAAAATGTATTTTTTTTTCATTGTTGCAAAACCGAAAACACAAAAAACAAAATCGTTTTCGTTAACTTTTTTTTTCTATCTGACTTTTCATAAATTTTCTTCTATGATGGCTGAATTAGTCAACTTATTATTATACGTCCCAAGTAGTCCAAGAGGCGCTTGCCTCGAATATGATGCGATAATGTAAAAGAAGCTCCTGACGGCTGTATAGAGACATCTACCTACTTGGAATACTTGATGTTCGAGGAACCCGCAATAAATTGTATATGCTCGTGTCTCTAGGACGGGAGCTGAGAAAAATAGTGATATTGAAAAACTCTTTGTTTGAATTGATTGCGTATACCGAAAAAATACTGTAGTTTTTCCAAGAAAGAAGATTTGTAACTTTTACGAAGCCTAATTGCCTGGCAGGCCGAAAGCAAAAAATCTTAGGCGTGCTACAATTGTTTTGTTTGGCACTGTGTATTAACTAAGCCAAAATTAGAGCATAGTAACTTTTGTTTTAGAGTCGGTTCCAATATAAAGTTGTTCACGATTGACTAAACCGAATCTAACATGTATGGTAGCGTGCCTCACGTTTCTCATTCTCATTTGAAGTGGGGGCGATAAGTCCTGCACTTACGTCCTGCATGGGGTGTTTTGTGCATTTCCCCCTCCAGCGTCTACCCCATCCAGCCCAGCTCCTTAAAATAACGGAGCGTGGCTCTGGGCCGCTGGCATAACTGCTCCAGTGGCTTGGTTGGTACACTAGATGGCGATGAGGATGATGATGTAGAAGCTGATGACAAAGCAATAGTAGCGTCATGCAACCCGAAAGCGATTCTAGTTCCTGCCGTGGCCTTGCAATGCCACAAGACATGTTCTACCGTTTCATTCTCCTGCAGGCAACCACGACAGAGTGGGGTGCCTCACGCTTTTTAGCCATATTTATCCACGACGTATAGGCCGAATCAAAGTTCTTGGCGTCTGTGATGTTATCTGCAAGCTGCGGGTAACTCGATCCTCGTGCAGCTGTTAAGTGAGCTTCAGTCAGCTTGTGGCTACCATAACAACCGTCAACAATATTGATTTGGCCTATAATATAAAGGTTAAGGTTCGATAAATATGTCTATGAAACGTGATTCATTTTAGTGAAGAAATAATTTCATCTCGGCTCGTGTGCTAGCTAGAGACTGGCGTTTCTCACATCAAGTAGTCAAATCTTTTTAAAAGACTATTTCACCATTATAAAATGCCGTCGGGTTGCTTCAAAATATATTTTTACGTAGTTAGTTGTCGCGACATATCCACGGAGGCCCAGTCTCTTTAGTCCAGTCTGATATCTAGTCAATTAGGTTAACTATATCTACAAAAGGTGTCGTAGAGATTGAACGTTTGAATATTTTTGTGGATCGTGTAGATACGGAGTTTGTCGAAATAAATCTTATTTGTTTGAAATGGGCGTTTTAATTTTCAAACCACTTCTAGAATTGTGCATAGTCTAGCAGAAAGGACTCAACCCACAAAATGTCAATTTGAGTGCATGTGGTATGAGTGAACGGGATGAAAAAACTGCTATTGTCTATTTACGACTACTTTTTAGGGTTCCGTACCCAAAAATCTGTTTGTATTGTAAATATGTTTTTATATGAAAGACCTTACTTACCTTACTTCATAGGCCATTTTGGTATAATTAACTAATATTTTACTATACGCTGAGACCAAAACCAAACGTATAATGTGGTTTGAGATTTGAATCCTTTTTGCTAATCTACGTCAAATTTATCTAAGCATTTGAATGAAATGCATCTTGTTCAAAATTGTATTTTATTAAACAAAAAAGTGAACCAAGCTGGCGTCATTTTGAACACAAACAAAGGTGGAAATATCACACATTATTCACATGGAATCACATACAGTGGCACAGTGCACACAATTTCTTTTCCAATGTTGACTGGTATATGACCTACTTACAACGTACATTATAATATGATGTAATGAACCCTTAGATTTCAGCAGATATAAATTAAAAATGATGTTTTAAAAAAATTTTCCAAAATCATTCGAGAGCCAGTCGACTACCACATCACTCGTAGATATAGATGTACGGGTTGCTCTCTACCAACGCGATGTCTTTCTCCAGCTGTCGGAGCTCGTTTTCCATCTTGGTCTTTTTCAGGATCTTGGGGATGGTGTCGGTGAGCATCGGGAGCTGAAGGAACGCCTTCTGCAGCAGCTGCCAGTTGTGTTTCAAGTCCTGACGAAGATAACATTGCGAGTGTAGCTATTGTATTTTAGGATCTAACCTTAGACCGTAGGTATACCTATATTTGTCATTCTAAAAATGAGAAATGTTAATGACGATAATTAATATTTTTAACCGACGAAATGGAGGAGGTATACTCAAGACAACGCGTTTATAATAATATTATGTGGGTACTCGTATGAACTATAACTTGTACTTTTTTACAGAGTAGAGTAGTATTAATTCATATTGGAAAGGGTATACCCCGAATTTGGTCCCATATAAATTATATCTATAATGATTAATTCAAAAGAAATACCTACTACTAAACTACTTATAAGCCGTGGTGGTTTAGTGGTATATTTAATGACACTGGCCTTACAATCGTGAGGTGGGTTCAAATCCCGATTGGCACGGGTACCAATGAGTTTTTCGGAATACTGGATTCGGATTTTTTTTTGAGTTTTGAAAAAAGTCGCATAACAAAAGTTGTTAGTTTTGATGTACAGAATAAGCCCCTAAGATGATGCTAATTGATTAGAAATAACCCTGTATATGTACGGAATTTCACACCACTGGCTTTTCGTTGAAGGGAAACATCGTGAGGCAACCTTCTTACGTCCGTAGAAGAAATTCGATGGCGTACTATGTAAATCCACAAACCCGCACTGGGGAAGCGTGGCCGTGGTGGACATGGCCCAATCACCCTTTGTGGGTAGGCCTCCGTCCTGTAGTGGAGTATTAAAAAGGCTAGTACAGTATAATAACATAACAATATTAATAGGTCTTAGTAACTTACGTCTAACAATTTCAGTCGCTCTTGCTCACTAATCATCTTACAGAGGCTCTCCTTATTCTCTTCAGCGAATCTAATTCGTTCTAGAGCTTTCTGTATTTTTCTATTTCGCTTCACCAAGTAGGCGGGCATCTGCCCGAAGTCTGGTCGCAAGCAGAATTCAGGAACTTCGCCTGAGCCTTTAATTTTCTTAATGTGCCCATCTCTGGTGTCCACCAACCTGAAAATCAAAGCAAATTGACATCTTCTAGCAATAAGCGACTATTTTTCTGATATCAGACACATGGTAGGTACATTCAAGTTAGTGAACGTAGTCAAGTTCAAAAAAAATCAAGTTGCCTTGAGATTTCCTGGTAATATTGTTCTTTAATCCGGGACAGTAATTGTTCACTACGGCCTGCCGTTTGTAAAGGAGTTTTAGTCCTCGCCCATTTTCTACCTTATTTTAGATGAGTTTGAAGAGCTATTTTCTTGTCTAGTCACTATATCGCCAGTTCCGAATACACTTACTCATATGAACAGCCAGAATGTGGAACGCTTTGCCCGAGTCTGTCTTCCCGTTGAAGTACAATGTAGTTGACTTCAAATACCGAGTAAATAGGTATCTTCTAGGTAAACCCTAGACCGCACATGCAGTGTGTAGTCAAACGCAAACCTAAATGAAAAAACGATTGAAAATAGCCTGATGTTCACCAACCTTGGTTCAACCGGTCTGCTCTTCGTCTTGATAGCTTTCTTTATGTTCAGTACTCTGAAGTTGACTTTAGGTTTCTCAGAGCCCTTGCTCGGCGGAGGCCGCTTCGGGACCGGCGGCAGGTTTCCAGACTCGCTGCACTTGTGGAGGGGCTTCTTGACAGGCTGGCCGATGCCCTCGCCTTTCTTCAGGAAGTGGTCTGGCGGGTCTAAGGGAGTCTCTGCGTAGCCGAACGTCCGACGCAGTTGGGGTATCTTCCTTTCTTTCAGTTCCTTTTCTAGTTTAGATTGGTATCTGTGGATGAATAAATTAGCTCAGTTGAGCTTATAGAGAAATTAAAAATATGTGCAAAGTGAAAACGAAGCAGTCTGTTGTAAAGTTAAGATTTAGAGTTGATTTACAAATACAAGTTTAGTATAATTTTCTTATTTTGTTGTCGTTTTCTTGATTAACTACCTACTATTAAAAATACGAAGTAAGAAACAATGTAGATTCTTAGTTATTTAAGTAGAATTTTACATTTTTCTACAACTTTTTTGCAGTTTCAGTGATTAACTACAGCACGAACTCGCAAGAACCCACTGGATGCAGGTCGCTTCCAATCAGGCTTATTGGAAATCCGTAGGGGAGGCCTATGTCCAGATAAGGACGTCTTAAGGCTGATAATGATGATGTTTAACTACAGACATTATCATAAAGTCAATAATAAAAAAAACTATTCCCTTTGGCCCTATGTATGAAATTTTATACAAACAGCAATATACCTACCTCGGTGTCTTCGGCGGTTCCGGTGGCGGCTTGTCCAGTATTGTGTAAATAACTTCGTCGTGCTCTACTATCTCAACTAAAGACATCGTAAATTATAAAAAAGAGGGTTACAATGGGTTACAATACTTTCGTGCTTTCTTTTCACACTTATAGTATACTTCAATGCTTATAGTGAAGTTTTTCATTGTGTCACATGTAGTTGTCATGATGCTTTACGGGTTGTCATGGCAATATTATCCAAATAGTTCTAAACATTTCCGTGGACTGCGCAAAGCGTTTCATGATTTTTGGATAGCACCAATGAGTTTTATTACCCTGTAAAGCACCTACTTTATTGATTTCTGTGATACCGTTCTCGGAATCATATGTACATATACCGCCCTTATATCGCACGTTTCCTTTTGCTACTTTTGAATTTCCTTTGATACCAGTTTCAGATTATTTATTAGATAATTTCTGCGATTTATTTGGCTCTACGTATAAGTAGTGCCATTCAGCAAGGTAATGCTGCCACGTTGCTAACTGGCAGTGGGCTTGAGCATCTGGATTATATTTATCTTTTTTAAAAAAACATTCTATTTATTTAAAAATAGCATAAAAAAAACATAGTTTACGGAAAAGTATTTACATTAAAATACAATAAAGAGATCGCCAACAACATGTCTTATTATTTACGTCTTTAATAGGACGCATTTTAAGATAGGTAATATGCGGGACTTACAATGAAATTAAAACATTTTGTACAGGGACTGTTAACGTGTTAATATGTAGTGCTAAGTTTATATACAGGGGTTATTTTTTTAGTGCATACACTTTGCATACGGAAAGCATAATAAACAAACAATTAAACTTCTTCATTGGTTTTACTCACTTTAACAAAAATATTGAAATAACTTCAAGAGAAAGTATACAGATAAACGGAGTAATCAATGTCACCCTACGTCTGAGTACCTACGCGGCCGCGCTGTACCTACGCCCGAGACGTTTTGGTAGGTACTCGTAGTTATTGTCTAGAGTGTAGGGTGCATGCAATATAATTTTCTTTGGAATAGTTTGACAAAAAATTGATGAAAAAAAGTCGATCTTTTTATGAGCGAAATATGTTCTATTAATGATATCTATTGCGCGATAAAAAATTGTGCACTGAATAAAAAGTCATGCTGTATATCTTCTTCTTTTTCTTCTTAGTTTTGGCGTCGCATTATTTTGCATTTGCCAGTGGCAAGTAATACGTTTTAATAATTTTTGATATTTTATCAAAATAGTCACTGTCGTAGTCTCGTCATAGTCCAATAAAGTTGCGGTCAAGTCCAATCATAGTCCAAGTCATACCTCAGTAAAGCAGTGGAGACTTTACTAGAGGCGTCTATGGAGTTTTGGTAACAACACGGAACAACATGATACGTCACATTATATCACTTGCCATCACTCATGCGCGTAAATCAGCTCATAATCAACGAAATACCACCATTTTTCACAAATCATCACTGATAAAAACACAAGTTTAACAAAATAATACAATGAGGCGACATGATTTTTCCGCGTTCCCGCCAAAACTCCCTGTATATCTTTATGTCTTCTAATAAAATATGGTTTATGTAAATAGATTCAAGCAAACAACATTATCTTGATTAATAAATTTTATTCCTATATAAGTTAATCATTTTACAATTTGTATAAAAAGAGTGGCAAAAAGGCAAGTGGCAAACAACTCCAATATTGCTAATAAGATGCTTTATTTTTCAGGGTAAAGGACCCTTTACAGTTTATCTTAGAGCACATAATTTCATGTTTCACAACATCGATAGGTACTAATATAATTGTATATAATGGCAAGATCTAATAGTATAAAATATAAATATCTAACAATTTCGTATTATGCAATAGCAAAATTTATGTACACTATGGACGGTTACACACCAAGTTAGACAATATTTTACCAAGTTACTAACCTAACTATGACTAAAACTAATAGTTTACCGAACAGTAGAACTGGCGACGATAAATTCGTAGCATGTTCGATTTAATCTGTTCTCAAAAAGGCACAAAATATTCTCAATTACAATAGCAGTGAGGTGAAAAATATACAGAAGTCGCGTACCAAGTTCCGTTGAAAAATGCGACGTGTACGCCAGAAGTAGCATCCAAACAACATAATGGCCTAAGAGCCGCTGAAGCACGACCTTCACCCACGTGATAACCAGATGAGACGTATTTTTCTATAACATTATTTATTTATAAACTTTTCTATAAGCAAGCTATCATAGGCCTAGATGTAAATAACATTTCATGAAAGTATACAGGGTTATTTCTAATCAATTAGCATCCTCTTAGGGGCTTATTCTGTACATCAAAACTAACAACTTTTGTTCTGCGACTTTTGTCAAAACTAAAAAAAAAATCAGCTGTTCCATATATTTTGTCGAGGGTGAACGATATTTTTGTATGGAACAACAACTTTTTTTTTGAGTTTTAATAAAAGTCGTAGAACTATAGTTGTTAGTTTTGATGTACAGAATAAGCCCCTGAAAGGATGCTAATTGATTAGAAATAACCCTGTATATGTCTCATCTGGTTATCAGATGGGTGAAGGTCGTTCTTTCTCATCTCTCCCCCTAACATACAGACAAATGAAAGAAGATTATGCCAAACTGAACCAGAGGCGCTCACCTATATTAGAAAACGAGATATTATTGGCATTGAATTTCCTAGGGTGAGCAAAAGTACCACCTTTAATAACCGACTTCAAAAAAGGAGATTCCCGATTCGACCGAATGTTGTTTTTTGTTTGTTACGCGATTACTCCGCCAATCATGAACCGATTTAGATGGTTCTTTTTTTTTGTTTGGCAGATCACACTTCAGATTTATCTTATGTAAATTTAATTTTTTTTGGATTTGGCAGAGACGTTTTTAAAAAACCAACAACGTAAAAATCACTATGGATTCGTGCGAACTATTCGAATTCTGTACACTATTAAACTCGATTGTGCCGTTTTAGGCGCGAAATATTTTTTTTTAGATTTGACGTTTGATATGAATAAATAAATATGCGTATATCGCGTACAGTTTTCTCGCCTCGGTGTGTATCCGTCTTATTATTGCTCAATATTTGTTTAGTTACTCCAGCAAAGGAAAACAGGCGTGCGTTTCAGTCTTTCACTTACATAATATTATGATATTCTCCTTGTACTTTTAAAATTATGCACTAGTAAAATTTGAAATTATAACAGAAAAGTGATTAAATATCTGCGTTTTTAAATATACACACAGTTTTGACTATAAAAGAAAAACATTTAAACCTTATCTAATTCTCTAGTAATACTAAATGAATACTACAAAAAAAAACCACTAGATTAATATGCAATAAACATTTCACCTGATGTAAACAAATCTTATTTTATATACAAACTAGTTTTTACCCGCGGCTTCGCCCGCATACGCAATATATCATTATAATTTATAGCCTATGTGTTATTCTGATATATAAGATAGATTATTGCAAAGTTTCATCTCAATCCCTTCAGTAGTTTTTGCGTGAAAGAGTAACAAACATCCATACATCCATCCATCCTCACAAACTTTCGCGTTTATAATATTAGTAGGATTACCCGCGGCTTCGCCCGCATACGCAATATATCATTATAATTTATAGCCTATGTGTTATTCTGATATATTAGCTAGATTATTGCAAAGTTTCATCTCAATCCGTTTAGTAGTTTTTGCATGAAAGAGTAACAAACATCCATACATCCATCCATCCATCCATCCATCCTCACAAACTTTCGCGTTTATAATATTAGTAGGATATATTTGTCATTGATCTTCTTTTCTTAGAGATTTCTTTGAGTACATACGGGGTTATTGGGAATTAATTTTTAGCTCCTAGGTAGACTTACGTGCCGCAGTGGACTAATAAAAAGGCTGGTACAGTACCCTAGGAAGTAGTCGTGCTCTAAAACTAACTTCCACTATGGGACCAAACCCGAAAAAGATTCAGCGAACCTCGACAAAATGTATGATATAACAGATTTTTATTCACAATTTTTGCGTTGGCTCCAGTGTAAAAGTTCGTCAACGGTCATATCGACGACCACAACTACACCCTAGAGTATATTGCTTATGACTTTCACACATCCTTACCATTTTGTTTTCTACATTGTTATTGCTTTAGTAACAAGGGAAGTAATAATAACGACAGTAATAATATTACTAACAACATTCTTGCATTGAACAATTATTGTTATTGGCCATTTGATAGCCATAAACATAAAACGCCTCTCATGGTTTCTCTTCCAACCAGAATTATAGCAAAATGTAGCAAGAACAGCTTCTCGTAAAAGATTTGCTGCGCTTTTAGGCACTTGATTGAATGATTTAATTATAAAAGTTCAGGATGACACGGAATCTTAATTTCTTTTCATTCCATTGTAAATTTCCTCGTCGCGGATACAATTTTGCGATAGTATAAGCAAAGTAATGGTATCTAATAGTGTGACTCGGCCTCGTCTTTGAGATATATACCTACAGCGCCACGGGGCCACGCAGAACGTATCACGCGCTAGGGCTGCCCTCAGTATTTTAATTTCATCTACTTTTTAACTACATGAGTTTCTTATTAGTTTTTATCTATTATGATGTAGTTAATATTATTTATTTTCTCAATTAATTAATGTAATGTAATAATGTTTTGCTCGATATTAATGCATGTTGTCTTCACCTATAATTATTGTGACATTTAGCTCCTATTTTTTATGTTTAATCTTTTGGCAATGTATTGATGTACACAATGTTGGTGAACTGAAATAAATAAATATATTTATTACAAAAAAGAAACTTAATGTGAATGAAAGAGGAAGCGTTCAATATAAATACATTATTGTATTTTTTTATGTTCTTAGGGTGCCATAGTGAAACAAGAAACTCTAAAAACATAAATCGCACGCTCACTAGTTATAAATGCACAAGTTCGGTCATCACTACGGCGCGCCGCGACTGACCAGCATACCGAGAGCATACCGAACTCCGAGGCGCGTAGGTATGATTCGCGTTCGGACCGTGGTATAAGGGCTATTGTTAAAGCCATGTACACCGCGATAAATATTTAAAAAACACCATTTCAGAAACAAAATCGAAGTGTTTCTAAAACAAATAATTTGTAATGTTTAATCATTTTGTTTCTGTAAACTGTGTTTATTTCTGAGCTGCCCATTCGCGACGTTCGATACATTCAGTAGCGCAACAGGTGCATGCGAGTATAAACAAAAGTTTTGTTTATAAACTTGGCTGTAGTGTGGAACTGTTTTGTTCGAAAGGGCTTGAATCTGGAATCAAAGTTTTTTAGGCCTCTGACATGGCTAAACTGTTACAATTTAACGTGTCGTCTGAACCACGGTAGCGCTCAGTTGTAGACGCCATCCGCGGTCACCCATCCAAACACTGACCGTGCGGAACATTGCTTAACTATAACTTAACTGTGGGATGACGAAACTGTTTTTTGAAAGTAATAGCGCTGACGAAACGAACAATAACGTATCCGAAACATTGTTCATGTAAACATCTACGTGTTGTTTCTGAAACAACAACTCAGCTTCAGTTGTAAGTATTGTTGTATACTAAGCACCAAACAAATCGGCGGATGAGAAGTTAGCCGCAGATGACACCTCGCCGTAATTCGCTAATTATTGCGCATGCGTGCACAATGCCGACGCTGCGTGGCGAAGTGTTGAGCACGGGCGTAGGGAGCGCGCGGGATGCGTGGTGAGGTTGGCGGGCGGGTGTGCCCCGGCGTCTCATCTCTCTGGCTACCACGCATACCTATATTTTGCCTTTTGCGCAGCGTACTGCGCCTCACTTCCTATCCGGCGACTTGTGTGGCGCGAGCTATAACTGCAATCTTCCATCTTCCTCTCACCCACGCTGCGGCTACGGCTGGTAGTGGCGGCCGAGGTACTGAGGCTCGTGCAGCTTCCTGGTGGCTTGGTACACGTCCCGCTCCTTGTCCGGATACTTCGTTGGCAAGTTAGGAGAGTGCAGGTTCACTTTAGCTGCGTACCTGTCGAACAAAAGACAATACGATTAAACGTTACAACCATGTCGGAGGCTTCCAGGCGGCCTAAAAACGCTGAAACCAGGGCTTTACTTTACGAACTTACTTACTAACGTTAGAACCGTTTATACCCCTGTTGCGAAACGAGTTCGCGCGTGAGTAACCGCTCTGGAAGACTATAATAAGGAACTTTATACTACACCTGCTCGGAAAGTACCTTGATACTTTATCAAATTTACGGTAGAAAGTATGTCATTGCATATCGAACAAATATGCGGCGAGAAAACGCATCTGAGCGGGAGAGAAAAGTGTATGAAAATCCATTTCTTACGTGGTTTTTCTTTTTTAATTTTGGGTAAGACTATGCGCTGGTAACCTAAATATCAAAATCCAAAAAGTTTTTACAGTGAGTTTTTATCTCCAAGTTCGCAAAATGACACTGGCCACTAGCTGTGTGTTGGATGGTGTCAAACAATTTGAAAAAAGAACATGTGAAAATATGTGAAATTATTAGAACTTCTTACCCTTAACGAGAAATGACGCATTGCTTAATCAATGAAATTATTTTTATCGTGCTTCACACACTAGGTGTATAGACACTTTCTTTTTGTGATAAACATTTGAAAAATTGACGCGTTCGCAGGATTTGCCTTAATAATCGAACGAAAAACTGTTCAAAATTCAGGTTTATATAGTATGAGTAGGAACCTCCTTAAACATATTTTTTTTGATTTTAGTAATTGTTGTTATAGCGGCAACAACAATACGTCATCTGTAAAAAAATCAACGTTCTAGCTATCACGTATCAGACAGCGGAGTCTTAGTAATAGGGTCCCGTTTTTACCATTTGGGTACGGAACCCTAAAAATAAAAGGTTATGGGATAGCACAAATATGTAAATATCACGCGGGCGAAGTCGCGGGTAAAAGCTAGTAATGATAATAATTACAAAAGTAAGAAGGCGTGATGTGCAATTATGAAAGTGTGAACAGGACGAAACTAATCTTTGGTTTCTGTTTGCAAGTTTGTTTGTCTGACTAGACGCATGGCCTAGACGTCGTCGAAGTCACACATTTTACACGCCATAAACTATTGTTGAATTTTTGATGAGATGTTTAAATCAACATTACATATCTTTGAACGGGTCTAGTACATCTAGACAAACAATTGACGATTTATCAAAAATGGCTCAGCCGATTTCAATAAAATTTAAATGGGACCAATTTCGAAGTATAAAAAAAGAATTATTGAAATCGGACTACTATAAAAAAAGTTCTAAGACCCTGTATGTTGATGCTACAAAGGTGCTAAAGTTTTCATTCAGAAAACATAGATGGCGTTAGTGGACAAATTAAAACACGGTGGTGTTTGGTTTTCAAAGACATTGATTCATAGAGCTGAGTCTCTATTAAGCATGTTCAAATTGAGTTTCCTTTACTTCATTTAAACTTTGTTTTTGAAATTGTGAAAGGGCCTAATTTCAGGTTCCACCACGAAATGAAAGGTGATGTCCACAAGTGGTATATTATTATTCAGAGAAAAATCTAACCAAGATGATATATATGTCGCAGGCAATTTGTATGATTCCGCCGTTTACATACGGCGTCGTCAGTATAAAAACGCTCGCCGTTATGTAAAATGCCGAAGGCAAAATGTATATTGCCTTAGCATTTTATATTATGCCGAAACATTTGATTGACAATTAAAACGCCGTATACATAATGCCGAGGCAAATTGAAGTATTTAGTTCTGTTTCTTACCACGTGCGTCGCTGTTGATCATAACAAACAAAATGGCGTCTAGTAGTGGTTTTATGACCCGAGAAAATATTGAAAATACTACGTGTACAAAAGGCTTTTCGCAAAATACTTGTGATTTTAAAGACATTTATTATAGTGAATTAAAAAAAAGTTACGATTCTTAAACGAAAGCAATAAACACGCCGTGGAACTTTCAAGGTTTTTCGGTACCTAAAAAATGCTAAGGTGTCCATAGAATCTGGTGTTCCGAGGACTCCTGAAATATGCAGGAGTCTTCCGATTGTTGCATATCGACCATAGTTAAAAAATGGTCAGAGGATATCAAAGGAGGCTAACCTGACCAATTGAAGTCGAAATACCTTAGATAAGTGCTTATGTTGGTTAGTTAATGTTAGAGTATACATATTTAACGGAAGGTCCTGAACTCGTAATAAGGACACATTGTTTCTGGCACTTCGCCGGCCGCTACCGCGGCACGCTCGCTTCGCTCGCTCGGCTCGCGCGTTGTTGTCACTGTTCAAACCTAACCTAACCTACAAACTTTATATAAGTTTGACCTAAGGTCACTAAGTTTGGTTCACTTATCCTGGCGTAAAAGTCAATGTCAGTATTTCCCCACCCATATACTTCCACATCCCATCGCATTCCGAAGATCGGGGCACTGATCTTCGGACACACGTTTTCGTTTCGTACACTCCAACCGTTAAACGAACTATATCTCGAGATTATAATCGATCTGATTGATTTGAACTGTCCAAAATTTTTATCTGTCAATCTGATTTTTCTGAAGTGTGTTTTGTCATGGTCACCCTAAAACTACAACCGACGTTGAAATTATTACAATTGAATGAGTTGTCATTTTGCCTTCGGCATTTTACATAACGGCGAGCGTTTTTAAACTGACGACGCCGTATGTAAACGGCGGAATCATACAAATTGCCTGCGACATATACATCATTTGAATGCTTGTTTTATGGGCTTCTGAAAAATATTTAATTTAGATTTTTTTATCCCTGCATTTTTTTTTAAAGTGAAAAATAAATTATCTGAAAAAAAATAATGGAGCTTTTTATTTTTTCTAGTTTAACAATAATAAAGTGCTTCTAGCGTTATTTTACTTGCATTCAAAGCTGATTCTTCCACATTTACCTCTTAATTTGCTAAAATTGAAAATTATAACCTACCAGTGTGACCAGTTAGTAGGTACAATGTGACAAAAAATCACTTAAAGAGTGTGTCTAATTGGTAAAAATGCATTTATTTAACAATTTGGAGGTTACTTAATCAGAGTTCCTAGAGATAAACTACCTATTGAGCCAAATATATTTATTTATCCTAATAAAATCAAAATAAATTAAAAAAAAAATGCAGGGCTCTTTTTTGTTTTCAACTGATGTAATAGACTCAGAAAAATATGAACTTTCTCGAAATGTAACGAGTCTTGTGGTTAGATTTTTTGATTATTATTATACCAGCCTCCATACATTTTGTGAACATGTCCTTTCCCTTAAAAAGAGGGTAAGGATCATAGAGCTACGGCCTACGGCGTAGCATAGCGCGTTTACTTCTACGATACGATATTACTGTAGCGCAGGTAATGTCAGTTGTAGGTAGTTCCGAACAGTAGACCCAACATATGACTAAATCTACATAAACCTATATTTCAACTCGCTCGACTCGACGATATCGGTCGAGACGATACCGTTCATACTCGCAAACTTAGCTAAAAAAATATCATGCCCACTTTACATGTAAGTTTAAGTTTTTAAAATTGATATCTATACTAAACAAATTCAAATTACATCCAATTTGGTTGATAAATGTGGAAGTTATAAATAAGGCTTGTATTATGGGGACGGACCGTCAGTCCTCTTAATACAAAGGAAAACGAGGAACCCTGATAACTTGTAACTACACGCCTTAACTCTACAAGTCCTTACTTCACAAATTCTATACCCCCATAAGGTAGGATTCATACCTGATGCCAGCGATGTCGATTTCGTAATGCCCCCCGAGCACATACTCGTTGGTGATTTTCTGAGGCACTCCTTTCTCGTCCAAGTTCTCTACAAAGCCGAGACACACCTGAAAAATAAGGTTCAGTAATAAATAGACTGGCGATTTTCGCTCCGTATCAGAAGGTCTTTTTCAGTGGAAATATCGTGGAATAGACTTGTGTCCACTAATGACAAATTGTTTGTATTATAGTTTCTATTTATTCATTAGAAGATGTAGAAAAGGAAAAACAAATCTATATCTCATAAAAATTCAAGATTTAAATATTTTTACAAAATGATTTCTAACAAAATAGGCACTAAATCGCGTGAAAGCGAAAACCAATCAGAAAGTGTAACGTCACGACCCGCGAAACATTATCGTCAAGAAGTTTGGATTTAGATAAATACTTCTTGTACAATCTTCTAGATCATCGTTGTAGTTGACGTTTTCACTGTAACCGTGACGGGTTCTGACGTCATTCAAGACGCCATGACAGTATTCACGTTTTCGACACAAAATTAAATTATTTTTTATAAGTACAAAATGCGTAATGTAAAAAATATTCATATTTTATTAAAATAGAAAATAGATATAAAACAATATAATTAACCAATTTTTTAAATTTAGTCCACTAACTTATTGTCAGAACTTGGGTAAAACGTCTACATGGTAGGTAGGTACGGGGGGGCTATAAGGAAGCAGAGGCTGTAATTTTCAAAGCGCTCGTATGTCATACGACGTTTCATAACATATTTGCGAGGAAATTAATAAAATTCCGACTTTCTGAAACGAAAAAATCTTTAATTACTTGTTAAAGCAGTTATAGATATTTGAACAATTTTTAAAAGTGATTGTTACGTTGCCATAATATTGACCACTTTTCTGACATAAAAACTCTTTGCTAAAATTAAAAAAAAACGTCATTTTTAGACGGAGCATCTTAAAAAAACATTACAATAACGCACAAGTCGTAATGAAATACATTATGATATTGAAATTGGTGTAATTACAGCCACTTTACGATAAAATATGTTATAAAAACTTTTACGAAAAATAAGACGTTCGAGCGTGCAATATTTCTTACCCAAGTGATTGACATCTAATACATAAAATTTTGTTACAATTCAATTCTATTTATTTGCCACTAAGTATATGGTACACATTTGTTTATAATTTAAAGAGTAAAATTGATGAAATGAATTTCTCCCGGATCGTAAATTTTATCAAATGTGTACCGCGAATTTTCTCGATGTCCTACAGAAAACGCGAAAGCACTGGTCGATTCTATCGAAATGAAATAAGATTTTCCGCAACCACGCATACGTATGTGCACTGTGCAGTTTGTCTGCGCATAACTGCTTTAACAGTTCTGGTCGTACCTGCTTCTTGAAGGTGAAGCCGTAGCTGGTGGTGGTAGTCATGCCGCAGTAGGCGCCGTCGCGGTAGATGGGCTCGCCGCCCCACGACCACGCGTCCAGCTCGTGGTCGTGCTCGGTCAGCAACAGCTGCACATACTGCCGCCGGATGCCCTGCTCTCGCTGCCGCACGAGCGCCTCACGACCGATGAATGGGATGTCTTTCTGTACACACATACATCAAACAATAACATTTTATGTTGTTTTTAAACTTTCGCGATTTGAAACATTATTATATATACTACGGGACTAATAGCGCACTAAAAGCGGGTGACCATGGTCTATGCAACTCGGCCGAAACGTCGGGATGATGAGGTATTTATTTATGTCGTAATTTTAGTGCGCAATTAGTCCCGTAGTATATAATAATAATAAAATTTTACACTAATAACCCTCCACTAGGCTTCCCTGAGGCTTGGACGCAACGGAACCCCAGAAACGAAATGCGCCACACACCTATTGCTGCCAAGCTGCGCGAAGACCAGTCCTAACTGAAGTTCACACAAAATCTACGAGTTTAGGATTTACTTGTAGCTAACATCGCATGCCTATTGTAAAAACATGATAGTTAGCACACCAGAAGATCCCACTATGAAGTCTTAACATTTTAAAAAGCGCGAAAATAAATGGCCATAAACTTGCACCACCCCTGATAATTTGGGCAATATTATGTAGATGCCATTCTAACCATAATTTCCATCATACAGAAACTAATTTTGCTGTACTGTACTGTACCAGCCTTTTTAATAGTCCACTGCAGGACGTAGGCCTACCCACGAAGGGTGTTTGGGCCATATCCACCACGCTGGCCCAGTGCGGGTTGGTGGATTCACATACGCCATCAAATTTCTTCTACGGACGTATGCAGGTTGCCTCACGATGTTTTCCTTCACCGAAAAGCCAGTGGTGTGAAATTCCGTACATAAATACCAAAGAACTCATCGGTACGGGACCGGGGATTTGAACCCACGACCTCACGATTGTAAGGCGGGTGTCACTACCTCTAGACCACCACGGCTGTTTGCTTGCACCAATTTTGCTGTAGTAAAATATTATTCAATCAACACAATCACGTCGAATTTGCATAATATGTATGTCCTGTTCCTAGAAAGTGACTCAACGCAGTACCAAACATTACCAATGCCGTAATTTTGGCCTTCCAACATTATGCCGGGGCCACGCATTGGACGATGATTTGCGTCCAAGCTTGGCTACGCACAACGGCGAGCTTGGCTACGAATTAAATATCCAATCCAAGAGTCCAGTATTATTAATGTTCAGTTTGCATCCAACATCAGTCCAAGTACGATCCACACATTAGTGTGTTGGAACGAAGACTACAGTTTTTAGCTAACTTTGTAGTCAAACCAATACGATGAAATGATTTGTATCGTGCTTCATTAAAGTGATAAACATTAAAGCAGTTCTCACAGATGGCGCTTCCAACAATGTAGTAGTTGGTAAAAATGATAAAAACACTTTCAATAATTCGACGTTTTCGCAGACAGCGTTCTAGCTTAATTTGGGCAAAGCATCTGGGCTAGAATCCTAGAAGTATCAAATCCTGCGAACGCGTCAATTTTTGAAATGTTTATCACAAAAAGAAAACCAATACGAAATAAAAAATAAATAAAAATATCGTAACAATGTGTGGCTTTAGTCTAGGTAACACACTCACGTGGAATTTAACCCGCCACGTCCTTCCGCACTCAAGCGGCGTGGTTACAGTATCTATGTCCTGTCCCCAGAACGCGAAGAACTTCTCGACGCGGAGCGCGCGCGACGCGTAGTATCCAACATGGCCGATGCCGTACTTTTGCCCTTCGGACATTAGGCGGTTGTACACGTGGAGAGCGAACTGAAATACATACAAGACAGAACATTATTATGTGTAGTGAATAGTTATTTGCAGTGACGTAGCGTGGCGTGAGCGGAGGATATTTACGTAATATATCAGAATATTCACGTCCGCGACGTGTCTTGCAACATAATCTGAAATATGAATCTTCTGACAAGAGTCAGGAGGTTGCGTTTTCGGATCGCGTAGCGGGGCACATGAGCTCCAATCATAGGAGGGGCAATATTCATATTCATATTATTTTATTGATATCAAAATACATTATTCAAGTGAACCTAAATCAATTACAATTGTTATTATAACAATAATAATGAGTCGGGGAGTGGCGACACTGCGAACCCTGATTCCTTGGGGCTAAATGAGACCCCTGACTCCTCTCTTGCCTTAACCGGCCGGCTTGGAGTGGAAACCGCAAGAGCTAAGAACCTAAGCTACAGGGTGGAAGTGTTAAAGGGCATAACGCCCTGAGCAGCTCTTAGTGAACGCGCAGCACACCTCTTGACACCCTAAGCCGTCCACACCAATGTTGCCCCTCCGGTGCCAACTTACGGTAGCCTTTATGTGGGACCCATACAGTGGGTGGCAAGTCACCGCCCGCCTTAATATTTTGAAATGAGGTATTACATATGGCACTCACTTCGTTGGCGCGCGCGCGCGTCTGTTGTGTGTGTGTGTGTGTGTGTGTGTGTGTGTGTGTGTGTGTGTGTGTGTGTGTGTGTGTGTGTTTGTGTGTACCTCGTTAGGTATGTAGAGCACGTATCGGAGCTCGCCGGTGTGTGTGATTCATAGCACGCACTTCGTTGGCGCGCGCGCGCGCGTTTTTGTGTGTGTGTGTGTGTGTGTGTGTGTGTGTGTGTGTGTAGGGGGGGGGGGTGTGTGTGTTTGTGTGTACCTCGTTAGGTATGTAAAGTACGTATCCGAGCTCGCCGGTGTGCGTCAGGTTCATGGCGCGCACTCCGTTGGCCAGCCCCACGTCGATCTCCTTGAACGTGAAGAACGGAAAGTTGCTCGGAGACAGGTCCGTGTCCGTCAGCTCGGACAGCAGACTCCTGTCGAATGGAAACACAGCTTTCATTACCCCGTCCGTAGTGAATGAGATGAAACCAATGAAATAAGAATCAAATGGAATTGCCCTAACGACGCAAAAAACCGGCATACCCACCGCACATAATATGGCGGATTAGTGTTGTTACTACCACATTACACTTACTCGTATCGATTTCCCCGTACCTAACGATAAAACTATCGACACAAATAAATATAAGCTGAATCAAACATAATGGCAATCTTTTATTTAAAAAGTGACAGATGTCAAGGTTGCAGCTGTCATATTTAAGAATCCACACTAGAATGGCAGGACGAGTTTTTTGGGGGGAACGCGGAAAAGTCATGTCGCCTCATTATATTATTTTGTTAAACTTGTGTTTTTATCAGTGATAATTAGTGAAAAATCATGGTATTTCATTGATTATGAGCTGAATTACGTGCATGAATGTGGGCAAGTGATATAATTTGACGTATCATGTCGTTCCGTGTTGGTACCAAAACTCCATAGACACCTCTAAAAAAGTCTCCACTGCTTTACTGAGGTATGACTTAGACTACGTTTGGACTTGACGCGACTTTATTGGACTATGACGTGACTACAATAGTAACTATTTTGATAAAATATCAAAAATTATCAAAACTTAATACTTGACACTGGCAAATGCACAACAATGCGACGCCAAACAAAAGAAGAAGAAGAATAGCAGGACAGGTGTAAAAGTGATAGTTGTCATATTCTAGATTCCATACTAAAATGGTATGACAAATGTCAAAGTGACAGCTGTCAAACTTAAGAGTATTATTTCCGATATTATCGATTATAAACCATTGTTGTCGTCACAATAGATAAAGCTCATTGAGCTCTATCTCTATTTAAAGTTATAGTATGCGGTGATTATAATATTAATATATCAGAAAAAAACCCTCGAGTCACAAAATTTAGGGATATAATTGCAAAGTATAACCTCAAATTTACCTTTAATCAGCCAACAAGGTTAGGTAGTGATACTACTATAGACAACATAATTCATAATGTCCGTGGAGGATCAGGTGAAATATTAGAACTTGCTCTCTCTGACCATACGGCACAATTGTTTCAATGTCCTGTTAAAAAGAGTTGTCGGATCAAATCATGGTATATGTTAAAGCGAGACTATAGTCCAGACAACAGACGGAAGTTGTATGAATGTATCAATAGTCTAAGCTTTCAGGATGTCTTTGACAGCACAGATCCAAACATAGCATTTAACACTTTCCACGACACTTTTCTGTTATTCTATAACCTGTGCTTTCCTGAGATTAAAGTGAAATGTTTTCACACAAGGAAACCTAAATGGGTATCAAAAGGGCTAAAACTTTGTGCAAAGAAAAAAATAGACTTACTTTGGAAATACAGAACAAATAAAACGAATTCCGCAAAAAAATCATATCAGACATATGCTAAAAGATATAAAAAGGTAATTTATCTAACTAAGAAAGCACAAAATAATTACTATATAAAAAATGCACAAAATAAATCAAAAGCTACATGGGATGTTATCAATAAACAAAAGTCTAATTACCCTAATGACACCATTTCCCATATAGTGACATCGGAAAAGGTAACGATAAACAATCCTGAGAAAATTGCTGACTATTTCAATGATTATTTTGTTAATGGTGCGAAAACTGGTAATAACATAAAGGGGCAGAATATTGTGAATAAAGAAACCCTAGAAACGGATAGCTCGAAATCTCTTTTTTTAACTCCTACGATACCATTTGATATAATTAAAATCATTAGTTCATTAAAAAACTCTAATAGTGTAGGTACAGATGGTGTTACAACAAAAGTAATAAAAGATGTAGCTGTAGTGATTGCTCCGGTAGTTAGTCACATTATAAATACATGTATGGAGAATGGTGTATTTCCAGATTCGTTGAAAACAGCAATAGTCAAACCCCTATTCAAAAAAGGAAATAAGTGTGATGTAGGGAACTATCGCCCAATAGCTATAATACCTGTATTCTCAAAGATCATAGAAAAAGTAATTTTTAACAGGCTCTATTCTTATTTTGAGCATCATAATATGTTTGCAGAAAACCAATTTGGATTCAGAAAGGGCAAAACAATTAATATGGCAATTTACAATTTTCTTAATAAGGTGATGACCAATGTAGATAGGAACCTTAGAGCTGTGGCACTTTACATGGACATGTCTAAAGCTTTCGATAATGTTAATCATAAAATGTTGCTAAGAAAGTTGCATAGATATGGTGTTAGGGGAGTAGCACACAAACTTCTTGAATCTTACCTTACAAACAGATTACAAATTACGCAGCTAAGCAGAATGTGTCCAAAGTCTGCCGTAATTAACTTATATCAGTCTAAGACAAGACATGTGCGTTTTGGTGTGCCTCAGGGTAGTGTACTTGGGCCGTTATTATTTTTAATATATATTAACGACTTACCGAATGCAACGAATCATCATATGACATTGTTTGCAGACGATAGTACTATTTTATTTACAAAGGACAAGCATAGCAATATTGAGTATGACATAAATAATACATTGACAAATATAATTAATTGGTTGAATGATAATAATTTGAATATTAACATTGACAAGACTCATGTTATGGACTTAAGAATTAGACACAATAAATTATCAAACTTTGACATTCAATATAATGGAAAACAAGTGACTGAAATAGAACTAACGCGTTTCCTTGGTTTAACTATAGACAACAAACTAACATGGAAACCTCACATAGACAACATCTCCAAGAGATTGCACCAATTTGCCTATGCACTCTTCCAACTCCGTAAATCAGTCAACGAGACGGCATTACTAACTGCGTACTATGGGCATGCTGCGTCAATTTTGCG
Source organism: Hypomecis punctinalis (assembly GCA_949316475.1). Lineage (NCBI taxonomy): Eukaryota > Metazoa > Arthropoda > Insecta > Lepidoptera > Geometridae > Hypomecis > Hypomecis punctinalis. Next base: position 1,014,000 of record OX438794.1, on the reverse strand, counting down.
ATACGGTGTCCTATTTTGGGGAAACTCAACTGACCGTCTCAGGGTGTTTAGAGCTCAAAAACGCTGCATACGATCGATTTGTGGGTTGAAAAAGCGAGATTCTTGTAAAAAGCACTTTATTCGATTGAAGGTGCTAACTCTGCCCTGTTTATATATCAGTGAAGTTGCTTCATTCGTAAAATCCAACCCTGAGCTGTTCAAAATGTGGCCTGTGGGCAGTAGACGAGAGGGTTATGTACACAGTTTGCCATCGAAGACTACCTTCTTAAATAAAAGTGTGTTCTGCATGGCTCCAATTATATACAATAAAATTCCAGAAGCCATACGTAGTAAAACTGATGTAAATATATTTAAAACTTTATTAAATAATCTATTAGTTAAAAAAGCCTACTATAACGTTAACAAGTTTTTATCTGACACCATTATAGGTGACGCTCAATGATTTTTTTTCTGTATGTATAATTTTAACTCTTGACGTATTGTATCCATAAACTTTGACATTTTATTTTTTTGTGATTATTTGATTTTGTATAACATCAAAAATACCTTTCTTTTGTATAGCTTCAATTTCAATTGAATTCAAAATGTCTGTATACCAATGAAGGTGGAGGCTAGTGCACTACAAACTACAAGAATTTTCTTAATAACACCTGTGTATGTACACTTATTACCTAGTTTCACAGACTAATAAAATCATTGTATCATTGTATCATTGTATCTATCAGTTTAGTGAAGAAAGCAATGGTCTATAATAGATAGTTACGGAGATATTCCACTTTTAAGCTTGACAGCTGTCATCCGATATGTAGTTCTTATTAAGTCCTATCACTTTTGTGAAGACACCAACGGTCTAACATCGATAGTTAAGGAAGTAATCCACTTTTAAGTTTGACAGCTGTCACATGAAATGTAGATCTTGTTAAGCTCTATCTTTTTGTGAAGGCAGCAAATGTCTTAGTTCAATAGTTACGGAGATAATCCACTTTTAAATTTTGCAACTGTCATTCGAAATGTAGATTTCGTTGAGCTCTATCACTTTTGCGAACACAGCTATGGTCTAGGGTCAATAGTTACAGAGATTTTTCACTTAAAAGTTTGACAGCTGTCATCTGAAATGTATGTCTCGTTGAGTTCCATCACTTGTGTCAAGACAGCAACAGTCTAGCTTTAATAGTTACGGAGATAATAATACTTTTGAGTTTGACAGCTGTCATCTAAAATGTAGGTCTCGTTGAATTCTATCACTTTTGTGGAGACAGCAATAGTCTAGCTTCAATAGTTACGGAGGTATTCTACTTTTAAGTTTGACAGCTGTCATCCGAAATGTAGATCTTGATGAGTTCTATCACTTTTGTGAACACAGCAATGGTCTAGGATCAAAAGTTACGGAGATTTTTAACTTTAAAGTTTGACAGCTGTCATCCGAAATGTAGATCTCGTTGAGTTTTATCACTTTTGTGAAGATAGCAATAGTCTAACTTCGATAGTTACGGAGATAATTCACTTTTAAGCTTTGACAGCTGTCATTTGAACTATCTAATAGATCTCATTGAGTGTTATTACTTCTATTAAGACAGTAATGGTCTAGCTTCGATAGTTACGGAGATAATAATACTTCTAAGTTTGACAGCTGTTACGTTCACACCTGTCGTGCTTTAGTAGTATGGATTCTAATATTTCCAATTTAATATGACAGCTATCCCTTTGACACCTGTCATGCCATTTTACTTGTATTTTTATTGACAGAGACGCCTATATGATTATTTCGGTTTTTAACCTCTTTAATGTCAAAGTATCTAAATGTCATATCACCATTTCCATTTGATTCCTTTTCAATGGATGAAACATTGTTATAGAGTTGTGTGTTGTATATGACATACTCAACATATATGGGCGATTTTGGACTAGTGTATTATACGCTCGTTTAAGCTCGATTTTGGATGCGCATGTAGGTGCGTGTATAGGGCGGTTTCAGACTAGCGATGATTTCCTTCACAGAAAAACCAGTGTTGTGAAAATTATGATTAATGTACAGTTTACACCGCTGGACGTGGGCCTTTCCTGTAGATTTCTAATAGGACGGTAAGCGGCTTGTATACAGCATTCTGATAGGACTTTCTGAAATAAAAACTAAGACTATCATAACTAAAGGACGGTTTAAGGAGAACCAACCTAGTGAAGGGTCCCATAACACAGATGGCGGTGTACATAGAAGTGACGTCAGAGAGCGTGACGGCGCCGGCGCGAGGGAGGTGCCGCTTCAGCCACGCTTTGCAGCGCGTCTGCTGGATGGTCGGCGCTATCATCATGTAGCTGTAACACATTAAAGTCGAACCTCTATTATCCGCCCATAGTTACACGGATTCACGATTATCCAAACTAATGCGCGCGATTAACAAAAGTAATTTTTCAAGTTGAGTCCATACATAGACGGACATGGCAGAAGATTCGTAACCCGCCCGCGATCTCTCTCAGCTCTTCGCAAATTGTTATTGTTTTTGTTGCTATGTGTATTTCGCTGCATCGTGTCGCTGCGATCTTTGAACTTAACAATTTTGAACCGTAAGTCAAATACAAAAAAAAAATAGATTTATTAAAAAAAAAATAGATTCATTAAAGGTGTAAGGTCACCATCGACTGGATCCCAAAATCTAAAAGGCCTTTGGGCCGACCCAGACGCAGGTGGCGTGATGAACTGAACTCTCACGACAAGCACTGGGCCACCACTGCATTAGACCGCGCAGTCTCGAAGGAGGGAAGGGAGGCCTTTGCCCAGCAGTGGGATAACGCAGGCTGAAATAATAATAATTAAGTTAAAAATGGGAGAAACTGGTCGTAAGTTAGCTACGACAAGAAGACGAAATATTATTTTATTTATGCGATTATCCGGATTTTCAATTATTTGAATGTTCAACGACACAAATTAGTCCGGTTAATCGAGGCTCTACTGTATTTAATTAGCAAAATAATCCCAAAGAAAATGATAATGTTGATTGAGGGCATAAGGTCCGATACGTACTGGTTCTCCGCGATCCTAGCGAGGCTGCAGTCGTTCTCGTATCCGCCGCGCTCGTTCTGCATCCCGGTGTGGATGATGCTCCCCACCGGTACGTCCACGTCGTTCGAACACAGGTACTGAAGCAAATCCACCACCTCTCTACCCTGGGACTGCAATTATCACAATATCCATCAGTTCCTAAACAACACGTTAATTAAATAATAACGGGAACCTGTCTAGAATAGGACAAAAGGTTCGACTTGCGCATAATCTTTCTTTCTCATCTGCTTTATTAACTTTTTTCCCATTTATTCGTTCACTACACTGTCATATGAAAAGCCTCTTCCAACCAGGTCCTCACAGTATACGGTTCTCTTCTTTATCAATCCACCGACAAGAGCAATGCTCCTAAATTCTGAATAAATACTCATGTACGGTAGGTTATATGTATTATTTCTGGACAGTCAGGAATCAGTAATACTTGAACCTTGGAATTACCTTTTGACGAAAGTGTGATACTTCTCCAGGCGGGATCTGCAAGAGTCTTTAACCTTTTTTTTGGGACATCTTACACACGGCCTCTGACCCCAAACTAAGCAAAGCTTGTGATATGGCAGCCAGAGACTGATATATACTTTAGACCGCCATGCTTTAATTTTTTTTATTTCAATAATACGGTAACCCAGTTTTTAGTCGACTTTAAACTTGATTTGCGCCCAGAAGTGTCGGTGAAGTATAAGCGACTATAGAGGTCAAAAAGTTGATAAAAAATTAAATTGATTATTTATTTTATGTACATCATACCTGTAGGTCGATTTTAGTGAAGGACGAGTAGTCGGAGAGGCCGACTTGCTCGCGGCAGATCCAGTACTCGCGCTGCACGATGTCGAACCAGTGCGGCTTGCCGAAGCTATTCGTCGACGCGATCTTGAACGGGCGCGGCTTCGCTTCGTGCGCCTCGTTCTCGTCTGGATTATACATCAAATTTGAGTAATTTAAAATATCAGAAACAAGGTCCCCCTGTCCCACTTCTGGTCAAAGGTCTCCCCCACTTCCTTCCATTTATAGCGTTCTGTAACTGAATCCCGCCAATCTTCCCGGAAAGTGTCAAGACCATCACACCAGCGTTTTTAGGCTTTCACTGCCTTCCTCTGCCTTCCGGTACCTACTGTGTGACGATCCTGGCCCATCTTTTGGGGTGCATACGATTACGAACCACATGATCAGCCCAATTTAAAAGAAAACAAACATTTATTGAGAGCTGTTTTAACTTTTTTACCGCCAAAGTCGACCATTACTTCCCGACGCAAACTATGGCGAAAAAACTGAAAACCGGTCAAATGGTTAATAAACTATCTTTATTATTGTTTAACTGAAAACTTTCAAAAAGTGTGCCGTATTATTTGACAATCTAACTGATAAACTAGTCTTTCATGAGACAGCCTAGTCTTTTATGCGCCCGTTGCTGCGCAGGATTAGATAAACGGGCGACAGTCCGAGATTGCGCCCCAGTTTGAGCTCCGCAAACAGAAAGTCCCATAATATAAGTTGTCCATAACCATGACAGGTCTTGCATGGAATACTACTCTCACCTTTGGGATGGCTCTGCCAAATATCAACTGGAGGCTCTGGAGTCGATTGAGCGGCGAGCCAGGAGGCTGATTGACAACGACACCTTGACTAAGTCGCAGCTGCAAAGCCTTGAGGACGTAAGGTGGCGTGTTTGTCGGCCTTTTACCGGATACACTTCGGAGAGTGCGCCCGGGAGTTGCACAATCTGGTCCCCCCTGCCCCATTCTTCTATCGTGCGGCTAGACAGACGCGACCAAAGCGCGACCCTTTTATGGTGGACATTCCACGCGTTAGAACCAAGCGTTTCGAATCCTCATTCCTCATACGAACAGCCGGAATGTGAAACGCTTTGCCTGGGTCTGTCTTCCCGTTAAAGTACAACGTGGGTACCTTCAAATCCCGAGTAAATAGGTATCTTCTGGTAAGCGTGCTACACCCTAGACCGCACATCTGCTTAACATCAGGTAGTGTGTAGTCAAACGCGAACCTATTCGAAATAAAAAATAAAAAAAACACAAATCTGCAAGGCCCTGGATTAGGTAAAGCAACGTTCTATATGAATGTTTCATACCGATGGTCTCGAACCAGGTGGGTCGTTCGTATCCCATGACCTGGCCGAACACAGCGCCGTTGTCGCGTAGGGTCGGGTAGATGGGCGACAGGCGGAGGTTGCGACCCGTCTGGAACTCCGCAAACGGGTACGGCAGACCATAGTGCACACCTGCACAAAACCAAAACTAGATTATGTAAGTACTTGAGGAATTTTGAGTCATTTTTAGGGTTCCGTACCTCAAACAGAAAAAACGGAACCCTTATAGGATCACTTTGTTGTCCGCCTGTCCGTCTGTGTGTATGTCAAGACTCTTTATCTCGGGAGCGGGTAAAGATATCGAGTTGAAATTTAAACTGTATACGTATATTGATGGAAATGGGCCTGCAGCTACACAGTGGAAGGTAGAATAAATTAAATAAAGCTGAATATGTGATTAAGGTGTAAACGTTTTTATTTCGACATTAGTGACATAACATATTTATATCAGTTGCTAGGGTAGCAAAGACTATGACAGTTACAATATATACAAACTATTTTCAACACCCCCACTTAAGTTCATAGTCTGCGTAAACCCATAAAATCAAAGCAATAATCATGCTTTCTCTTAGGAACTGATTTTGTTAAAGCGTCAGCTGGCATAGAATTAGTCTCGCAGTAGTTTATAGTAATCTCTTTGGCATCAGCTAACTCTTTAACATAATGGAATCTTATGTTAATATGTTTGCTCCTTTTATGAGTTACAGGGTTATAAATCATTTTAGTTGCACTTTGGCTATCACTAAAAACAATTACAGATTTACAATCCCTACGCAATTCACCATAGAGCCCTTTCATAAATACAATCTCTTTAGCGGCCTCACAAAGAGCAATGTACTCTGATTCCGCAGTACTTAACGCAACACATTGCTGTTTGCGTGCATGCCAGGAAATCACAGCATCAGCAAAAATCAAGCAATAACCCGAAAACGAATGACCATCGCAATTTGTACCCCAATCAGCATCGGCATATGCCACCAGAGGCTTGTTCCCCTTTTTGTAACAAAGCGTATAGTCTATTGTGCCTTTAAGATACCGCAGAACACGTTTCAATGCAGCCATGTGTGAGCTATCATTATAACAGTTAAATTGGCTCAAGTAACTGACTGCAAACGATATGTCTGGCCTCGTACAAGTTGACAGATACATTAAAGATCCAATAATTTCTTGATATCTGGAATCTTCTGTCCTACTTCCCTTTTCAAGTCTCAGGTTACACTCCATTGGAGTTCCAACTGGCTTACATTCCTCCATACCAAATTTTTGCAATATTCTTCTTGTATAGTTCCGTTGGTCTAGGTATAATTCCCCCTCTTGACGGTTTCTTCTGATGCACATACCTAGGCATTCCTTGGCTTCTCCCAAGTCTTTAATCTTAAATACCTTGCCTATCTGCTCTTTGAAACGAATAGTTTCAGCAGTATTATTCGAGAAAATGTAGAAATCGTCAACATATAGACCAATGGTAATAAAAACTTCTTCAGTCTTCTTAATATACACGCAAGGATCATATCTGGACCTTGTAAAACCCATATCCAAAATGTGCGCATGTACTTTTATGTTCCATGAACGAGCAGCTTGCTTCAGTCCGTATATAGCCTTTTTTAGCTTACAGACTTTTCCTTCATCACCTTTCTTTACGAACATTTGTGGTTGTTCCATGTAAAGATCTTCATTGAGCTCTCCATTTAAAAAAGCTGTTGTAACATCAATGTGACAGATATCCAAGTTCATTTCAACTGCAAGTCCGAGCAAAAGACGTATGGACGACAGTTTAACTACCGGTGCAAATGTTTCGAAGTAATCTTCACCATACTTCTGTGAAAAACCTCGAGCCACCAATCTAGCTTTATGGCGTTGCACTGTACCATCGGCACCAACTTTTAGTTTGAAGACCCATTTGCATTTAACAACATTCTTGTCCAATGGTCGATTGACAATATCCCAAGTTTCGTTTTCGATCAAAGAATTATATTCGTCAACCATTGCTAAATACCATAAATCTTTGTCAGTCCTGTCCATAGCATCTTCAAGAGAATGAGGATCCGGATCGTCAGAAACATGGAAGTTATAAACCATATCTTTTTCTTCCTTTCGACGTCTATCCCTCAAAGGATAACGGCGCTCATTGACATTCACTTCTGGTTCTACATGAACTGCATCTATTGAATCATGAAATATGTCAGCGTCGTCTACCCCCACTGGACCCCCTTCTAAATGTTCATATTCTCTTCCTGAACTATCTTGCTCTCTTATAGAACTTTCTTGTTCTCTTAATGAACTCTCCTGTTCTGATTCTGAACTTCTTATTTCTCTTTCTGAACTTCCAACATCACTTGCTTGAGAATCTGTTTGAGTCTCATTACTTTCTGGTTCAGATCCTCTTGCTAATATATCTGTGATATCAACAACTTGTGGTGATGGTTCATTTGATGTAGCAATGTTGTGTGAATTTTCTTCCATGAACACAACATCTCGAGCTACAATAACTCGCCTCGGATTGTTTCTGACGTCCACAAATCTATATCCCTTCTGATATTCGCTATAGCCAACCATAGTCATTTCTGTAGACTTAGCATCAAACTTTTTCCTTTTACTAGGGTCTTTGATTAGGACATATGCTTTGCTTCCAAAAATCCTAAGGTGTGATACATCTTGCTTCTTACCTGTCCATATTTCTTCAGGCACAGTCGAAATTGCCATTGAAGGTGACCGGTTCTTAAGATAAATTGCTGCGTTAACGGCTTCTCCCCAAAAACGGTTGTCTAAATTAGCGTCTTGAAGCATACACCTCGCCTTCTCAACAACAGTGCGTATAGTACGTTCCGCGACTCCATTTTGTTGAGGTGTGTGTGCTACGCTTGTCTTGTGTCGAATCCCATGTTCCTTTAAAAAGTTTTGAAATTCGTTCCCCGTGTATTCGGTGCCGTTATCGCTTCTTAAGCATTTAATTCTTTTGTTTACTTCGTTTTCCACTAAAGCTTTAAACTCCTTGAACTTGCCCAGAACCTCAGTTTTCGATTTAAGCAAGTAACCAAAAACTTTTCTACTGAAATCGTCCACTAGTATGAGGCAATATTTAGCTCCGCCCCATGACGTTTCATTAGGTCCTGCCAAGTCAGTATGTACTACTTCTAATAAGTCCTTAGCTCTGCTAGCTTTCCCTTTCGGAAATTTCTTAACACATTGTTTTCCTTTACAGCACGCTCCACATGGTTCTTTGTTCTCTGTTTCGAAGTTAAGTCCACTTACCAAAGGTTTTAACTTACGCATTTGTACCCTCGAAAGATGCCCAAGCCTCCGGTGCCATAGCTCATGTGCACCCATGGTCGACTTATCATTATGAACAACCATAGCCGTATTAATATTTTGATCTAATACATAGAGCCCATTTTTAACTGATGCTGTTAACAAAGCGTTACCTACACTTAGAGAAACATCTTCCGTTTTAAAAACCTTACAAGAGTTTTTATCAAAAATAACAATATGACCGTGTGTGGCAATCTTATTAACAGATAATAAATTCATAGATATATCCGGTACAAATAAAACATCTCTAAAATTAATATTGACAGGTCCTCCTTCATTCCTTACAGTGGTCTTCATATTTCCTTGCAGTGAAGAAACAACTTTTTCAGTTCCAGCTGTAGTTATGAAATTTTTTGAAACTTTGACATCTGTCAATAAATCTCGATTGGACGTCATATGCGACGAAGCACCGGAATCTAATATCCACTGACCTGAATGCCCTGCAATAGCCGTTATCTCTGCACAACTCATGCTTCTCTCTTCATTTTGTTTTATAGTCATAGCAGCAGTATTCTTCTCTTTCAAATCTTTGAACTGCTTACATTGCCATTTATAATGTCCCCTTTTATTGCAAAAATGGCATACTATAACCTTCTTCTTAGTCGTAGGTTCCGTTTTATACTTGGATACTAAAACAGAATCACTCTTGTCGTGTACACTGCGTTGGCCCTCCTTCATGAGTGCAGCCATGACGCTACTCGACGTGATCTTTGCGCTCGAATGCTCCAAAGCCATAACTAATGGATTATAAGTCTCAGGCAGTCCAGCCAACATAATAATCCCTATAAACTCTTCTTCTAAACCTGCCTTTATCGCCTGGAGGGCTTGCTGAGTAGCCTGTATGTCTGTACAATAAGCCTCAATGTTCTGGTAGTCATTTAGCTTAATGCTAAACAGCTTTCGCAAAAGCGACAACCTCCGCGTTAAGCCGCTGTCTGCATATGCATTTTTCAAAGCTAACCACGTCTCTTTAGCTGTTGTAGCATTGACTATAAGGGGGTATACGCTCTCAGCACACATGAGGCAGATTTTGGACCGTGCTTTGGCATCACGCTTCTTTGTCGTTTCGTTTACCTCGATTACAGTACCTTCTATGCAGTCCCAGAGGTCACAGTCGATAAGGAACATTTCCATGGCGAATGCCCAAGTCCCATAGTTGGACTGTCCGGACAACTTTACAAAAGTTGGACTCTGCATGTCTGTATATTTTGAATTTTAAACCATAATCATTCAGCTATGCTCTGGGCCCATAACCTGATGGAAATGGGCCTGCAGCTACACAGTGGAAGGTAGAATAAATTAAATAAAGCTGAATATGTGATTAAGGTGTAAACGTTTTTATTTCGACATTAGTGACATAACATATTTATATCAGTTGCTAGGGTAGCAAAGACTATGACAGTTACAATATATACAAACTATTTTCAACATATATCTATAGTCTCTTTCAGTTGTGTAAAAGAAAAACTTCTCAGTGATCGTTTAAAAAAGTTACGAGCCGTTTATGTCGTAAAAACCGCATATTTCGACACTCACAAAAATCAAAACCTACAGGGTACTTCCCGTTAACATCGAACTATGAAATTTGGCGAGAAGCATTGTCTCAGAGTACACATATAGGAATAAATCTGAAAACTGTACATTTTTATTTAAATCACAAAAAATAGGGCCTCTAAATTCAAGTTGAGTAAATCGTATCATGTAAGGTGTCATACGAGGGTCATTCAATAAATATCTTAGCCTACAAAAAGTAAACGAAAATTTTGGAAAAGTGGCAATTTATTTTTCAACATAGTCTCCTTTTAGTTCGATACACTTAGCCCAGCGATGCTGCAACTTTAATCCGAAAAATAGTTTTTGTCAAACTGCAAATTAGGCCTCCGTGGCGGCGATGACCTCCTCATTTGATCCATATCTATTCCCGGCGAGAGATTTTTTCAGATTAGGAAACAGAAAGATGTCACAAGGGTCCAAATCTGGAGAATACGGTGGATGGGGCAGCAATTCGTAGCGTAATTCGACCAATTTGGCCATGGCAACGGCAGACGTGTGAACCGGTGCGTTGTCGTGGTGAAACGGCACTTTTTTCTTCGCCAGATGGGGTCGTTTTTTCTTTAATTCGGCGTCGAATCGGCCCAATAAATCGGCATAGTAAAGCCCTGTAATTGTTTTACCCTTCTCGAGGTAATCGACGTAGATCACACCTTGTGAATCCCACAAAACGGTGGCCATAACTTTTCCGGCCGATTTTACAGTTTTCGCCTTCTTTGGAGCACGTTCCCCGGTCTGGATCCATTGTTTTGATTGCTCCTTGGTCTCTGGTGTGTACCAGTGGATCCAGGTTTCATCGACGGTCACAAAACGACGCAAAAACTCCGCTGGATTCCGCTTAAACAGCGCCAAACACGTCTCCGATGTGGTCTCACGGTTGCACTTGTTTTCCGGTGTGAGTAAACGCGGCACCCATCGCGCCGACAGCTTTCTCATGCCGAGTTCCTCGTGAAGAATATGATACACTGTTCCTTCTGAAATGCCTACAGTCTCAGCTAGCTCCCGAACCTTCAATCGGCGATCTGCCAATACGAGATCATGGATTTTTTAAATGTTTTCCTCCGTGGCAGCTGTTTTCGGTGCACCTGGACGTGGTTCATCAAAAACCGACGTACGGCCACGTGCAAACTCGTTGAACCAATTCTTGACGGTGGCCATCGATGGAGAAGAGTCACCGTACACAGCATCCAAGCGCTCTTTGATTTCGATGCGCGTTTTCCCTTCCAAAAATAGGAATCTAATCACCGAACGATATTACTCTTTTTCCATTTTTGTAAAACCGATCGATACGTTCGCTTCCATAAGTTGTCAAATTAAAACAAATGAAGGGATTGGAATGAAAATTTGAAAAAAGAATTAAAAAAGAATGTGCTACACTGTGGTAAAACCATGGATTTATCATATAAACAGGATTGAGTACTGGCAAAGAAAAACGTGCCGACAAGGATACCACATCAGATGATTGTGTCTCTTTTCCAAGTAGGATGACCAAAACATCTCGATCATCTTGGGATATAATTTTTCTTTGGAATGTTACTGCACGCAGGAATCGCAGTTATCTTACCCCTAACTCGTCGTCCTTCGTCATCGTCGTCGCTTTAGCAATAAGACGCCTACTGCTGGGCATAGGCCTTCCTTGAAGATCTCTATGAAACCAATCCCCATAAAAACAATGGTCTAGAATTAATATATACGGAGATAATTTAGTTTCAAGTTTGACAGCTGTTATCGGAAATGTAGATCTTGAAGAGTTCTTTCACCTTTGTTAAGACAGCAATGGTCTAGAATTGATAATGACGGAGATAAACCACTTTTAAGTTTGACAGCTGTCATCGGAAATGTAGATCTCGATGAGTTCCTTCACTTTTGTGACGACAGTAATGGTCTGGAATCCATATTTACGATGTTTAACAACGTATAAATTTCATAGATGTAATCTTGACACATATCACGCAACCCGTGTCAGTACTTACGAGCGAAAAACTTTTTCACAAAAACTTTTTCACGGAAAACTTTGTCACAAATAGACCTTATCACGAAAAATCTTAATCACGAAAACTTGTCCACGAATAGACTTCCGTGGTTAACAGAATTTTAAGGCTTCCGTAGCAAACAAGGCATCCATTTTGAAATAAAAAATAGCGGTCTCACTTTTTTGAAAAAGTCGTCATGTCGGGTGTAGTTTTCGAGGTTTTTGGGGGTGTATATTTCAAAATTGGCATCCATTTTGAAGTAATGTTTGCCATCTTCAATTCCAAAATGAATGCCAATTATGAAATATAAACCTCCGAATTCTCAAAAAATAACACTTATGACGACTTTTTCAAAAAAGCAACATCTGCTATCTCTAATTCCAAAATAGATGTCATTTTTGAAATCTACACCCCCAAAAACCTCGAAAACTACACCCATGACGATTTTTCAAAAAAGTGACGTCCGCCATCTTTAATTTCAAAATGGACGCTAGTTTTAAAATCTACACCCCCAAAAACCTATTAAACGACACCCATGACGACTTTTTCAAAATAGTGACGTCCGCCATCTTTAATTTCAAAATGGATGCCATTTTTGAAATCTACACCCCCAAAAACCTCAGAAGCGACACCCATCGCGACTTTTAGCAAAAAGTGACGTCTGTCGTTTTTAATTCCAAAATGGATGCCAATTTTGAAATCTACACCCCAAAAAACCTCGAAAACTACACCCATGATTTTTTCAAAAAAGTGACGTCTGCCGTTTTTAATTCCAATATGGATGCCAATTTTGAAATCTACAACCCAAATAATTTAAAAATGACAACCACGACTATACACCAATTGTACACCCAGCATGTTTAAGAAATATGTCCAGCATAGTCACCCTACTACACTTCTTTGTATACACCATAGTACGCCATTTGCAATCGACGGTGATACTCTAGTCAAAAATAAAAAATAACCGTTAATCATAAAGACGTAGGTATATTCATACAAAATAAATTTCAAACTCTGTTTATTGGCATCTATTCGCAATTTTAACTAAAATCTTAACAAACTACATTGTTAAAAAACTAAGAAATGGTTAAGACAGTCGCCGGCTTTACAGGTAATAATTCTACCATATATAAGTGTCGTTTCGAAATGGCAATAGTGCGAGCGGGACAACTTCATCACTTTGGGAAGTCTCACTCGGCACAGCGTCTCTCTTATGCCATTTCAAAGGAATATATGTTTTGTTGCAACGCATTAAGGTTGAATTTTCCTAAACTAACTTTGAGCCAAATTTCGTCTGTGCGCAGTCCAGATAGTATACAAAGTCCTTGGGTAAAACTCTTTTGAAACTACAGCGCCCTCTGGCGATGAGGCTAGGTACTTATTGAATGCACCTCGTATAAAAGAACTTCATTAGCACATGTATGATAAAACAGGTTTTTAATTATTTTAACAATGTATAATTTTAATATATGGCCAGAAAAGTGAAAAAAAAAAACTTATGTCGATGGTTATAGTATAGAGATTTTAACAACTTACTTCTCAATTTTGTGAAATTTTCTGGATTTGTACGGAACCCTCGGTGTGCGAGCCTGGCTCGCACTTGTCCGGTTTTTATTTTACTAAGAATTGCCGATACTTTTGGGTTCCCTTCTCACACATAAATAAATAAATATTTAGGGACATCTTACACACTTCTCTGACCCCAAACTAAGCAAAGCTAGTAATATGGCTGCCAGAGACTGATATACTACATATACATATTTTTAAATACAGAACTTAGTCACATATTTTTTTGTATGTCGATAAGATTTTCTTGTGAGATGAAACAGATGCGTTATGCTAACAAACATAATTGCATCTGTCTTTTGATTGAATGAAATTTTACTATAAATAGTTGTATGGAGTTTATATACTCGCCAGACTTCGTGGGCCAAAGATTTAGTCACATATTAAGGCCCTTCGCGCACGTAGGCCTAGCGTAGTCGTATCTAGAGCGTATTGTAATACGCGCCTACATGTGCAAAGGGGGCCAATGCCTCCTACGATACGCTGCAGCCCCGCTCCGTACGCGGACTTGTTTGAACATGTACGGTACGCTAGGCCTACGTGTGCGAAGGAGGTTAGTCCGAGTGTCACACACACACTTACCAGGCACCTCTTTGACGCGGTCCTTGAGGAACCTCTTATTGTTGTGCAGTCCCAAGAAACGGTTGACCCCGAGCTCGTACATATCGAACTTGGAATACCCGTCGACGATCTCGTCAACTGTGGCCTCGGCGACGCCGCCCGCCGCCGATATCCCCACCGTCTTCATCCCAGCCGCGACGTGATAGTTAAACATCTGTAACATGCATACATAATATTATCTTTACTTTATTGCAAATGATGTCAAAAATAATATAAAATCATAAGTCAGACTGAAAATTCAGTACTCAACAATTAACTCATAGTTGTACAATATTAAACAACATACAGCACGTACAATGTATAATATATTGTCCAAAGAGACTTAGAAAAAATACCCAATTGACAATAAACTCAATAAGGTCTTTCGCGTGCGTCTCCTCGCCCAAACGAGCCCGTCATACTCGCAATGTTACCTCACTGGATCGCCAGGGAATGCATACATGTATTCTTCTATTCTCTCATAGCCCTTACAACCGACTCAATACAATCGTGAGGATCGATAAAAAATTGGCGCATAAGCCATACCGATTTTGTAAACTGAACCATTCACGATCGTATGAGTCCGGTTCCGTTCACAAAATCAATATGATTTTCGCGTTAATTTTTTTTCTCGATTTCAGGCCTATTTTAAGCAGGTTCTAGGGGGATGTATTATACCGAAAAGTATAGGCTGAATCGCTTGTAGCTAACTTCACATCCGCCGATTTATACGAGTTGGTCTATATAACGCCTGCGGCCAGTTGGCGATTTTCTCGTACAGCAGTTTTTCATTCTTTTTAAAGACTTACTCGTACGCACGGATTAAGGTTATACACCAGCTTATAGATTTTTTATACAGGGCTATCTGGTGACGCCACCTGTAGAAAAACGGCGGGAGCAAATTTGTATACCTATAATACTGTTACGAGATGGGTTCTTGGATAGTCAGTTAAAGCGCCGATTATTCACTTTGCACTTTATTGCACACAATCACTTCACAAAAAGTCGTTGACTCGTACGTCTACCTGGGACAAGTAGTCCAGTTAGGTAGGTCCGACTTCAAGAAAGAGGCCAATCGCCGAATCCAACTCGGTTGGGCAGCGTTTGGAAAATTGCGTAACGTCTTCTCGTCCGACATACCTCAGTGCCTCAAGTCGAAAGTTTTCGACCAGTGTGTGTTGCCAGTGATGACTTATGGCACAGAAACGTGGTCTCTCACTATGGGCCTTATTAGTAAGCTCCAAGTAGCCCAAAGAGCCATGGAGAGGGCTATGCTCGGAGTTTCTCTGCGAGATCGAATCAGGAATGAGGAGATCCGTAGAAGAACCAAGGTTACCGACATAGCCCAGCGGATTGGCAAGTTGAAGTGGCAATGGGCAGGGCACATAGCGCGGAGAACTGATGACCGATGGGGTCGAAAAGTTCTCGAGTGGAGACCACGTACCGGCAAGCGCAGCGTAGGACGTCCACCCACAAGGTGGACGGATGACCTTATTAGGACCGCAGGATCGCGCTGGATGCAAACCGCTATCAACCGGTCTTATTGGAAATCATTAGGGGAGGCCTATGTCCAGCAGTGGACGTTCTATGGCTGATATGATGATGATGATGACTTCACAAAAATCACAAAAACACACGACACAACTGGTTCGCACAAACACTTTACACTGGCACTGATATTCACACAAGCTAGTCACTTCACAATCACTGGTATCACACTCTAACCCGAGTAGTTATCGCTTCGACGGTAAACGAATAAACTGATCCCCAAGGGTCGGCCGGCGTATTTATATCCGTTATTTCCTACAGTCTCGAACCTACGAGATATTTCGCAACATTACTCGATCTTAATAACCGCTATTGTGTTAAGAAGTAAACAACTAGAAAGTTCGAGAATCCCTATTGTTTTTCTACGTAAACACCCAACAAATAAACTAAACAATAGACGTGATACAAAGACTGATCCCGCTCGAGTCATAAAGCCATAAAACCGAATACAAAAGGCACCAATAAAAACGCAGAATAATAGAGCTTCCCAGAACCGGATCATACCTACAACGGGCGCCTACTGCGTTACAATTCAGACATCGGCTTGCCCTGTACTAAGTCGAAAGAGGGTGATTAAAACCATCATTATAAAGGTATAGGTAGTGCCACACAAGTCGGCGGATGAGAAGTTAGCCACAGATGACAATTCGCTGTGATTCGCTAATTATTGCGCATGTGTGCACAATGTCGATGCCGCGTGGTATAGTAGTGAGCACGGGTGTAGGGAGCGCGCGGGAGGCTTGCGGTTGGCGGGCGGGTGTGCCCCGGCGTCTCGTCTTTCTGGCTCCCGCGCATACCTACAATTTCAATTCAATTTCAAATATTCTTTATTCAACATAAAAATAACAATTTTATGCACAATTACTAGTGTACGTTAAATCCTAGTAGTACATATATTAACTAATTTATATTCTGTTTTGGGAGCAATACGCTCATGAAAAACTTTAAAAAATATATATTATTAAAAGTGACAGATATGATATTAAGAAAAATAATTGACCTATTCCACTATATAAACTTTAGGTTGAGTATTATATTTTTTAGAAATGTAACTAGTTTTGTGGTATGATAAAATCCATTAGGAGGTAGGTAAGTAGTTAAAGCGGGTAGCGTAGTCGAAGCCGCACGCCAGCCGGCCGTGATCACAGCAAACAACAAGAGCCCGAACTCGCAACACACGTAAGCGCGCGCGGATCGCCCCCGCGCGTCGCGGGCGCCACTATCGCCCTACTTACCGGCTGGTAATACGGACGAGAATGGCGCGCGCGGCGGCGCGTGCAGACATACCTACAATTTGCCTTTTGCGTAGCGTTCTGCGCCTGATGTCCCATCCGCCGACTTGTGTGGCGCGGATTATACCCAGATACTCGTAACTTTGAAAATAAGTATACAACTTTGCTCTCACCGTTTTCCTATAAATGCCATTAACGACTAGTAAACGGTAAATACATTATAGCCGACTTACAATTCTCTGTGATATTTTGTGAACATGACAGCACCAGTAGTTAATTTGTTTTTGCATCATAATTATTAAAGTTATTTTTATTTTATTTGTTTATTAAATCTACAGTCCTTAAAAACAACATTCACTTATAAACAATTACAGATTTATACTATGTTATTACTTAGCTAAAAGTTTTTGCTCGAGGCTTCGCCCGTGTGATATTTTGATTTTTGTATTATCCCAAAGGAACCTCTTATTTTTGCATTATCCCAAAGGAACCTTTTATTTTTGTATTATCCCAAAGGAACCTTTTATTTTTTCGGGATAAAAACTAGCCTATGTCACTAGTACTAGTCAGTTTGAAAGACAGATAGAACACTATCTGTCTTTCAAACTATGTCCATGCCAGAAATCAAGTCAAAGAGGAAGGAACAAATCAACAAATACTATTTCGGATTTATAATATTATTGGTAAGGAAGTAAGGATAATACCTTAGGAAAAAAAGAATTTAACTTTGCATTAAATTTCCGATCCATTTTTTTGTTTTTATAAGGTTTAGGATCCCTTACTGAGCCTAAATCACAAAATGTTGACATATCTAGGTGGAGCTTCAAGCGCCATCTTGAAAATACGTTATTGACCGATATCTCGGAAACAATGCACTTTAGGGCAAAAGTCACAGAAACTATTATTGTAGAGAGAATAATTTAGCATCTTTTGTCTCCAGTAAACTTTTTTGTAAAACTTACCGTTTACGATTTATGGCCCATTTAATGAACCGGTTTTTCTATCGTTCACGTGAGTAAGGATTACACAGTTGCACTATTTACTCGAATGTGTGAAGTTTTCAGTTGCAGTAGAATAAAACACCCGCGGCCGTACAAAGAACCGAATTTAGCAGAACAACACGCTAATAATTCGGAACGTTATAACGTGCCGCGACTGCTCTTTGGCTTTCTTTGTGCGTCTTCTTTCTTCTCGTATCTTCTTTATTCTTGTGTTTTCTTTCTTCTTCTATCTTTTTTCGCCTTTCATATTGGTGTTAGTCGATACATGAGAAAAAATAATGAGAAAATCAATTTGGTGACGTAAACGACATATGCTTTGTTTTCGTAACAATATAATTTGGTTTTAAACCTTTTTGTTTTGTTTCCCTGTATCTTGTTTTCTTCTAATAAACATCTGTATGTTGTCTTTATTGAAATCAACTTTATTGAAATAAGAGTTACAAACTAAGCAATTAACAATTGTCAATATTTAAACATAAAATATACGTTAGTAAGTATGAAGAATACTTGCGAGAATGAGATGCATTAATTAAGACGTAGTGCAACATGAAAAAGCGTACAAATATACAGGTAATTTGATCTGTATATGTAAGTATGCCATTTTTCGTTTCACATCAAATAATTAGTAAAAAAAAATAAGCATCGTTCCGCACGGTCAGTATTCAGATGGGTGACCGCGGGTGGCATTTTCCAACTGAGCGCTACCGTGCTTCGGATGACGCGTTCAATTGTAGATCCCGGTTGTTTTAACCGTTTAACTATGACAGAGGCCTTTAAAACTCTGACACCATGGCTAGCCACCGAGATTATACGAACTTACTAACTTGGTATTATTAGTATGTTCTCGATTACCATACAGCTACTACGTTACCTAACCATGGATCGAAGAGCTTGTGAAGAGAAGTCTGGCTGAGCGCCGACACTCGCTACAGACGGGATCTGTTGAGTTAGGGTCTTGGAGCCAGTTATAGACACTCGCCTCAGGGGCCTCGCCGACGATCCACTTGCAGTCGGGCGAGAAAGCCTCGAGCCCGTTGCACAGCTTGTGCAGCACGGCCTGGTTGAGCGCGGGCACTCGTTTCAGCAGCTCTTGCAAAAGCACGTGGAAATGGTCCCAGTCTTCGGCCAGGCAGCGCTGCGCCGCGTTCTCGACTGAAAAATTACGTTTATATCAAAAGGCAAGATGACTGGAATAAAAAAAACATTTTTATAATTAATCCGTTAGTTAGGTTATTAACAAATATTGAACACGTATTTTTTCTTTTGTTAATCAAACACTAAATGACAAAGATAAGCGTCGTCAAAGTTTGGGAGTGGGGGGTCGTGATGTCACGCGGAACATTAACGGGCTATATCTTCGTCAATTTTTGTTTAATTGACAAAAGAAACAATACGTGTCTAACATTTTTTTAATCTATCTGACGGACTAATTATATATTTTTAGTCAGCTAGTCTATTATGCGAAATACTGGAATGTCCTAATTTTGTCATCGTTTACTGGTAAAAAGAAATGTTGTTAACATTGTATTAGGCCTAATTTCACCAAGCATATTCCACAGCCGGGCAAAGGCATCGCCCTGACTTTTCCTATTTTAGCGGTTTTGTGCTGCGGTGTACCAATTTGTTTAAGTATATTTTTTTAATGAATATGTACAAAAAAATTACGACAGCTTACATCGTTAAAATAATCGTAAAAAATATCTCGTTTTTAAAAACGTATTTCGTAAATATATTTATTAAATATACCACATAAATAGTAAGTTTTTGCATAGTGACATAGCATGTAACTGTCAATGGCCACAATCGGTGCATGTACCATACTTACTTTCCTCTTCGTAAACTGGCTTCGCGACTGGCTCAAACCCTCCAGCCAAAATGCAGCCATCTCGCTCTCGCAAGTAGATGTAGCCATCGGGGTCTCGGACCACTATAACGATAGAAACTTTTTTAGGCTAACGCGTACAGCTTCCACTTCTCCAGTAAAAGTTTATTTAGTTGAGATTTGAATACACCTTGTACTCGGGATTCGAATAAGCTAAGCTAAGTTAGACTTTGGTTTCACGAGTTTATTTTATTTAAATTTATTTATTTGAATATTTTTTCAAATATTTACTTAAACATTTGCATATTAAACTAAATATTCTGTAAATATTTCAAGAATCTATCTGCCACCATAATTAATATTGAACGAAAAACGGTTAAAAATTCAGGTTTATATAGTATGAGATGGGAACCCCTAAATATTATTTTCTGATTTTAGTAATTGTTGTTATAGCGGCAACAAGAATACGTCATCTGAGAAAAATTCAACGTTCTAGCTATCAGCGTTCATGGGATACAGCCTGGTGACAGACAGACATCGGAGTCTTAGTAATAGGGTCCCGTTTTTACCATTTGGGTACGGAACCCTAAAAATAAAAGGTTATGGGATAGCACAAAAATGCAAAATATCACGCGGGCAAAGCCGCGGGTAAAAGCTAGTAATGATAATAATTACAAAAGTAAGAAGGCGTGATGTGCAATTATGAAAGTGTGAACAGGACGAAACTAATCGCTTTGGTTTCTGTTTGCGTATAAGTTTTTTTGTTTGACTAGACGCATGGCCTAGACGTCGTCGAAGTCGGACACATTTTTCGCGCCAAAAACCACTGTTGAATTTTTGATGAGATGTTTAAAAAAATTTTGATCGGGTCTGGTACATCTAGACAAACAACTTTTCTAGGAAAATCATGAAGAAAATATCAGCCTTTTCATACAAAAAGTTCGTCAACGCGCGGCAAACTGTATGGAGAAGCGAATTTTTTTTGCGAATTTTCAAAAGTCGTAGTACATAATTATTTTTTTCAAAAAATAGCTTGACCGACTTCATCCTTGTACAGAATATTTCGCACGGATCGATGTAGCATTTTTCACATTGTTGTTGATTTATCAAAAATGGCTCAGCCGATTTCGATAAAATTTAAATGGGACCAATTTCGAAGTATACTCTTTCTGATAAAAAAAAAAGAATTATTGAAATCGGACTACTATGAAAAAAGTACTAAGACCCTGTATGTTGGTGCTACAGTACAAAGGTGCTAAAGTTTTCATTCAGAAAACATAGATGGCGTTAGTGGACAGATTAAAACACGGTGGTGTTTGGTTTTCAAAGCCATTCATTCATAGAGCTGAGTCTCGTCTATGTGATTTTATCATTTGGCCTCCTCTTTAGGAGTTTGTTTTTGAAATCGTGAAAGGGCCTAATTTCAGGTTCTGCCACGAAATAATCTCAATCAATATTAGACACCATCGTAATTTAAATAGCTCCTATCAAAATCATGATAATTATAGTGAAACAGAACAACGCTACTCTGTACTGTACTGTACCAGCCCTTTTAATAGTCCACTACAGGACGTAGGCCTACCCACGAGGGGTGATTGGGCTATATACACCACGCTGGCCCAGTGCAGGTTGGTGGATTCACATACGCCATCGAATTTCTTCTAAGGACGTATGCTGGTTGCCTCACGATGTTTTCCTTCACCTAAAAGCCAGTTGTGTGAAATTCACTACATAAATTCCAAGGAATTCATTGGTACGGAACCGGGATTTGAACCCACGACCTCACGAACGTAAGGCGAGTATCATTACCACTAGACCCCCCATGGCTTCTCTAAATATGCTACTCTAAATTGCTATAATTTAAATGGGTGGTCCCATTTAATTATAAAATTGTATTAAATATGCTTACGTAATACTTGAATGGTCCCAAATGGTTGAATGCTAGAAAAACATAATTAGCCAAGACATTTTGTTTAAGAATTTCAATTTTCTTTTATAACTCATAAGTCATAATTCCACAGAGCTCATAATAATTTTTAGAGAAAGTTAAGGGTTAAGGGTTAAGAGTTCTATAAATAAATTTATAGACCTTAATAAACTCTTAAAGTTTGAATATCCTATCTTGTATACTTTAGAAATTAAGAGGGGAAGGCACTCTTTTTTCAACTTTGGCAACCTATATCTCACTAATGGTACATGTGACAAAAAATTGTTTGCGAAACCTTACATACATACAATAGGTTTTAGTAATCGTTTATTATTATATGATGTTCCAATACCTCGCGTAAGCCATGTTTATTTTTTATTTCATTTTTAACTGTCTAAGATACTCAATAATGTTGCGTTAAATATTTTATAATTTTCGTTAACATTACTTGTATTCATAATCAGTAGTTTATTCCAATTTATATTTTTTTAATTCAGTTTTGAATTTATCTTTATTTTTTTGTATTGAATAATCTTTTTTGTATCTTCCATGCGATCGCTTTATTATCCTATTTAATACATTTTTTATATTTACTGTACTTCCTAAATGATCGGAAACACATAATTATTGACGCCTATATCTATCTAAGCAAGTAGCCGATGTGCTTTACTCTATAAAATTCAACTTGATCTCTGCGACAGCTGTCAGAAAAATCACGCCTATGAAATCCTGAATTTCTTAATAGTACAGACAGTACCTGTCAATGTCAGACTTTATGGGCATGCCGATTAGTGCTGGGCGACGAATGGTCGTGACCACAGTTTTTTAGATAGAGTTTTAATTAAAATATCGATAGTTTATACCGACGGTATTGTAAATAAAACTTAATTTATCATTAATTTTATTGTATATTTTAATATCATAACATATTTTACATGTGTAATTAAATTAAACCCGATTATGTGTTACATTAGCATCGATAATAGTGAAAAACGTCGATAAATACTATCGTTACATTATTATGAGTATTTAATTAATATCATAACATTATTTACATGTGTACATACTTGATCTTAAATAATAGTAAGTAAATAAAATCCAATTTCTCACCTTCAACTACTCGTTCGATTTCATTACAACATTGTTTGAAAATAGATTTTTTCCACCACTATCTCAACTCTAAAAATGTCAATCTTCTATGTCAATGTCACTGTCGCAGAGATCAAGTTAAATTTTATAGAGTATAGTAATACGAGTCGGTTCGTTTATATATTGTTTGAAATTATGTTCCGACATAAATTCAAGTAGTGTCTCTCTAGTATTCCCTCTCTTTGTTGCTGCGTGAAAAACTGTCAAACCTACTTTATGTATCCATTAGCTAGGATTATGTTTCGTAAAAAGCAACGGGCCTTAGAAATTTTTTTGAATAATTTATTTTCATTAATTAAAGCATTACATTTAACCTTACTGCTAAACATAAAACATACAAAAGAAACAAGGATTTTATTAACTTATATAAGAAATAAAATTAAGTAGGTATCTTTATAATTCTGAAAAATTGAGTTATCAGATGGGAGATCACTGGGAGAGTTATTTATAACAGCAACAAGGTTCAACTGGTTGAATTGCGGGTCCTGCACTAGGTAAAAACCTGTGTCGCAGGCCCAATAACAGTTATGCTTGCTATAGAGGAATTTATGGTGCGGCTCAATAAGCTCAGCCCAACGAGCTATGGAGTCTCTCTGCGGGATCGAATCAGGAATGAAGAGGTAAGTAAAAGAACCAAAGTTACCGACATAGCCCAGCGGATCGGCAAGTTGAAATGACAGTGGGCAGGGCATAGACATGGCATCGGCAAGTTGAAATGACAGAGGGCATGGACATAGAACGGAAGACTGATGACCGATGGGGTCGAAAAGTTGTCGAGTGGAGCAAGTGCAGCGTAGGACGTCCGTCTAAGAGATGGACGGATGACCTATAAATGACCGCTACTACGGTTAGTAGTAGCGGTACGCCTCCCCTAAATATCTCCAATAAGACCGGTGTCTTATTGGAGATATTTAGGGGAGGCGTCGGACGTCTTATGGCTGAAAAGGCATTGAAATTAATCTACAAAATCATAGTAAGTTAGTGTACCTGGTGTCATAGGGTGAAGTCCATCGATGGGTTTGGTGTGCAAATAGTAGTGTTCGCACGGCAGTAGTGGCACTTTCACCTGCGGTCGCGCGAGTTGACCCACCTGCCCAATTCAATTATTATAATTTTATAATTATTTCAATAAAGGAGGTTTTCAATACCACTGTCCGTTTTTATTTGTATGTATGTAACTCGATTACTCCGCCGATTTTGATGATTCTTTATTTTTGGCAGATCAAACTTTAGAGGTGGATTTTGAACAATCAACAATAATTTAAAAATGATCGATTCGAGAGTACTATCAAAGAAGATATAATTATATACTTTCAAATTTTGCACGATTGAAGTCGGTTTTGCTATTTTTAGCGAAAAATAATTATTGTTATAAAAATCAGGAAGAGAAAGGTTCTCAAAAGTCGGTAGGGGGTACCTATCATAGGGGCATTTGGCCCTAAGAAACACTCGCCCACAGCCGAGCCAGATGCCTCCTAACCTGCTATAACGATATAAAAGACATACCTGCCTCGCCCAGAAGCCCGCACAGTTGACGAAATAGTCGCACTTGATGGCTCCTCTAGTGGTCTCGACGCCGCAGACGCGATCCTCTTTGGAAAGCACCGCCGTCACCGCACATTCTTCCATTACTCCCACGCCTGAGAAAACATGTTTCTATACTAAACCAGCTGGTCCTGTCATTATCTTTTCGTATTGTAATTTGTCACGCAATTTTTTTTTATAAGAACCTTCTGTTGACTATAAAAACACCACAAAAAAGAATTAGTGAAATCAGGTTTTTGGTTCACGCGTCATGTCATGACAAGGGTAACAGCGGGACTAATTTTTATACAGTGTTTTACCTGATCCTTTGAACTTGAGACATGACCTTCACTTGTCACAATTATTTCAATGGCATTTAGCGCCACCAACGACCAAATACGGAAACTTTTACAGGTAGGAACATTTTGTATGGGAAAATTAAATTAATGATATTATTATTTTCCGCGCAATTCCGTTTTATTCCTTCTTTCATTAGAACCTATGGGATTCATTTTTATACAGAGATTAACACTTTCACAGTCCCAGTACAAAGTTACGAACTGTATTCATACGTATACCTACAATCTCACTCTAGCTTGAAAAAACTGGCAACATTTTACGGAGACTCTTTTAAAATTTTTGGTAGCCTAATTACATAGCCATACGTCCATGAGACTCTTTTTGTTCTTGTTCATACGTCCAGTCAAATCAAAATCATCAATTTTACTTATAAATTGTGACTCCAACTAGAGTCGTGGACGTGTGACATAGTATAGATGTGACTCCTTTTGGAGTCATTGGACAGTGAACGTGTTAAATTTATATACTATGATCTAGCTGACCCTTTGAACTTGAAATGACCTCCATTTGTCACACTAAATTCAATGGCGTTCAGCGCCACCAACGACTAAATTCGGTATTAAAGGAACATTTTGTATGGGATAATTAAATTGGTGTTTTTATTATTTACCGCGCATTATTATTCATTATCATTTCATTCATTTACAATAAATAAATAAATGATGTGATGCCGTGACCAAGGGAAATAAGAATTCATTTTTATATATTATACATAAATAAAAAATAAATAAAATAAAAAAGCCCTTTATTCTATTACTCACATGCATGGTTTAACAATTAATTACAAAAAGCAATTAGAAGATTTGGAAAGTACATGATCAGAATGGCAAAATGTGAATGTTTACAATTATGGCATATATTATATAGTTAGTTAGTTAGTTTCTACTGAAACTATAATATTTAAATAGGTTACATACAAACAAACATTGACAAAGTTATATAATTGGATTCTAAAACAATCGTTTTGATTAGTCTGTTTGTTATTATTTATATAATCAATACAATAAAATATTTATACTAATTATTATAATTTTTAACATTTCATATAGATTATCGATACTAATTTAAGGTAGATCTTATAATATTTGCTAGAAACTTATAAGTTTACAACTTAATTGTTTTGTTCTTTTTTTTAAGTTCTTGAGTAAAAGTCGCCTTATAGCGTAGGCCTCTCCCGGACCAATAAGTGTTGTTCTGTGTATTTATGTACATTATACATAGATCATTATATATAGATATAGATTGTACTGTACTTTTAGCAAACGTTTTGCAGAAGCACTCATGCTGATAATTATTTTTCGCCAAAAATGGCATTAACGACTTCAACCGTGTAGAGAATTCGAATAGTTCGCACGGATCGATGTATCATCGATATAGTCATGTAGTTTATCATTGTTGACTTTTCAAAATCGACTCAGTCGCTAAAAATAAAAAAAATATCATTTCACTTTTTTTTTTCAACTTTGGCGACCTAAATCTCACAAAAGGAATATGTGGGAAAAAAAAAAGTTTAGTAAACCTTACATTTACTTTAGGAACCCCATTCAACGATAACCCACATAAGGGGTGGGGTTGAATTGTATTGTATTGTATCTAATAATAAATAATAAATATTGGGGGACATCTCACACACGGTCTCTGACTCCAAACTAAGCAGAGCTTGTGGTATGGCTGCCAGAGACTGATATACTACATATACATATTTTAAATACATACTTATATAGATAGTACCTAAATAACACCCAGACACAGAGCAAACACCTATGTTCATCACAAAAATGCTAAAGAATCTATAGCTAAACTATCAATATATTAAATCGCATGCCATTTGGTTCATAAAATGGAAGTAATAAGGCTTTGTAACATTCGCACGGACGGACTGATGGACACAATGAAATTATAAGGGTTCCTTCTTTTTACTACGGAACCCTAATAAAATTCCATAAAAAATAATTTCAAAATTCTATTTAAAATTCATTTTTTATTAGGGCTCCGTAGTAAAAAGAACTCATAATTATTATATACTACGGGACTTATCGCGCACTAAAATTACGAGATAAATAAATACCTCCTCATCCCGACGTTTCGGCTGAGTTGCGTCGACCGTGGTTACGGGTAGACTGACCACGTCTAATAAGTCCCGTAGTATATAATAATTATGTGTTCAAATCGCGAAAGTTTAAAAAGAACTCCCCAACCAGCACGGGTAGCATGGCAAGGGTAAAACCCTATTTTATCCACTTTTGATGTCAGTTGTCATTGACAATCCATACTTTATTTCGTCTTCGGGGGGATATAATGGTGGAAAGACAATTTGTCGCTTTGCCACGCTACCCCGTGCAGGCATTTTCGCAATGCTATGACTTAGGCGCTTTCAGAAAAAAGATGGTTGTTTTTTTTCTGGTAAAGAAATAATCGACCAAGTACGAGTCGGAGTCGAACCGTATGGAAGCCCTCCTTAGTATATTTAACTATTTAATTTTGAAGGGAATCTACAACTTAAAATTCTGTGAATATTTTAACCATCTTCCAGTTGCCGTTATTAATATCGAGCAAAATAATTACGTTTCTTGTATGGGAGCCTCAAAATATTTTGTTTATATCAACATTAGATTTTATTTTTGGAACATTTCACTAAATATTCTGTTAATAATTCAACTAGTTACCGTTATACACATAAAATAGAGCTGATATCGAGCGAAAAACGGCAAAAAATTCAGGTTAATTGTATGGGAGCCCCCTTCATACATATATTTTTTCTGTTTTAGTATTTATTGTTAAAGCGGCAACAAAAATGCGTCATCTGTGAAAATAACAACGTTCTAGCTAACACGGTTCATGAGATACAGCCTGGTGACAGACAGACGGACAACGGAGTCTTATTAACAGGGTCCCGTTTTTATCTTTGGGTACGGAGCCCCAAAAAGTAATAAAGAAAAATAAGGAGAAAAAATAGCTGCTCTATAAATAATGTAGATTTGAGAATTGGTTTCATGGTGAAAGTTATTCCTAGAGATGACAATAATAACCGCATTTCAACAAAGTAGAGAACACTATTATATCTCCATCTAAGTATCTGAAATAATTCCACGAAGAGGCAGTGAAGAGGTTTCAAATGTAGCGATCAATCAATCAGTATCATAGTTTATCAGCGTCACAATATTTATTTTAACACTCACTTTTCACATGTGAAGTGTTTGAACAATACATTGTTGACAATATTACTGTGTTGCTTGTCTTCAAAAATATGTTGTTTTGCAACGTGCAGACCTTTCAGTACAGGTCGAATCAAACAGCTTGGCAGCTGTGAAATTAGCCACAAGCTCCAGGAAACCCAATCTTCGCGCAGCAGTTAAGCGAGCTATTCGACAATTGCTCATTATAATGAACTATGTTCTTATCTGACTGCCTCGGTGGCTCATTCTCATTCTCATTTGAAGTGGGAGCGATAAGTCCTGCACTGACGTCCCGCATGGGGTGTTTTGTGCATTTCCCCCTCCAGCGGCGAGCCAGCCCAGCTCCTTAAAGTAACGGAGCGTGGCTCTGGGCCGCTGGTATAACTGGTAACTCGGTGGCTCATTGGTTAGTGACCCTAACTTCTGGATCAAAGGGGCGTGGGTTTTATCCCCACCCAGGGCAAATATTTATGTGATCAACATAAGTGTTTGCTCTGTGTCTGGGTGTTATTTAGTTACTATCTATATAAGTATGTATTTAAAAATAAGTATAAGTAGTATATCAGTTATTTATACAGTATCATATACCTATATATTAGTATTATATTGTATTATATATATTCTATTTTTATACACATATTTATTTATTGTCTTAAATTTAAGTTTTTTTACAATATTTAAATAATAAAAAACAAAATACTATAAAAAAACCTAAACCTAGAGTGCCGCCGGCAGCGGGGCGAGGCCCAAGCTACCGGTGGTTGGGTCTACAGAGAGAGGAACCTCCTGACAATGCGCGCTGTGTCCAGGACGACCGCCTTCTGTATCTGACCCTTGACCCAACCGTCTAGCGAGAGCCTCTTAAGATGGTGGTCGAGACTCTTCGCTATTAAGCCGTTTACCGAAACGACTATCGGGACAATGATCGTAGAGTCCACATCCCACATGGCGGTGACCTCGTGAGCCAAGTCAAGGTACTTGCTGAGCTTGTCCTTCTCGGCCTTCACGAGGTTCTCGTCATGTGGGATGGTGACGTCGACGAGCACTGCCCGGCGCTGGGACCGGTCGACCACCACGATATCAGGCCTATTGGCGACAATAGTCCTGTCCGTGATGATAGAGCGGTCCCAATAAAGCAACGCACGACCATTTTCGAGAACTGGTGCCGGTGCGTACTTATAGTACGGCACCTCAGACTCGACAAGGCCGTATCGAAGAGCAAGTTGCTGATGGATAATCCTGGCTACTTGGTTATGCCTGTGCAAGTACTCGCCGTTGGCAAGATGAGAACAACCGGAAGTAATATGCCTGAGTGACTCTCCGGGACGGTGGCATGCCCGACAAATGTCGACCGTACCGTCCTTCAGGATATACTTCCGGTAGTTGTTCGTCAAGACAACTTCGTCCGCAATTGCACAGGCAAAACCTTCGGTTTCCCCAAAGAGGTCACCGAAGCGCAGCCAGGCCACCGACGCGAGCAGGTCCACATCGGGTCCTGTTAGGGCCCGATAGAACCGCCCGTGCAGCTCCTTGCTCTTCCATACCGCCTTGCGATCATCGGTGCTGAGCACCGATGGCCTGCGCCAGTTCTCCTTCGCCAGGGAGAGCGGGGTGAGGCCTCTGTCAACTGCCACCACATCGCAATGCATTCCACGCTCACTGTTTCGGAAATAATCCCGGAGACTGTATACTTCGCGGTTGTGGAGGTCCTTGGCATTTAAAAAGCCTCGGCCACCACACTTCCGCGGAATGTACAGTCTCATGACAGACGAGCGCGGGTGTAGCATGCGATGCAAAGTGAGCAGTCGACGGACCCTCCTATCCAGGGCGTCCAGCTCAGTCTGAGTCCACCTCAGTATGCCAAAGGAGTACATCAGCAGCGGCATCACCCAACCGTTGAAGGCGCGCACCTTGTTGCCGCCGGACAAAAGACTATTAAGTACTTTTGTCAGACGACAAAAAAAGCGCTCCTTCACCGATTTCTTGATGTCCACTGCCGATATACCCAACGACTCTGACATACCGAGGTACTTGTAGGTCTCGGCTTCGGAGAGAGACCTGATAGTCATCGTCTCAGAAAGTTGTAGATTCGGAGAATCCACAACTTTCCCTCGCTGTACATGCATAACCGCACACTTATCTACACCGAACTCCATTCTGATGGCGCTGCTAAAAACTTCAGTGGTCTTTAGCAACTTCACCAGGTCTTGGTATTTCGGTGCAAACAGCTTGAGATCATCCATGTACAGCAGGTGAGAGATAACTTCACCCTGTCTGCGAAGCCGATAGCCTAGCCCTGAATTCCTCAGCAAAGTGCTGAGAGGATTCAGAGCCAGGCAGAACCACAATGGACTAAGACTGTCACCCTGGAATATTCCCCGCTCAATCCTTATCAAGTCTTCCGGACCAACGGAGCCGTCTCCACCACCCGGTTGACGAAGGACTGTGGCCCATTGCCCCATGCATGACACTAAGAATGATTTTAAAGTTGTATCAATTTTGTACAACTCTAAAATCCTCTCGAGCCACGAATGAGGCACTGAGTCATAGGCCTTCTTATAGTCAATCCAGGCGGCAGAGAGGGCTCCCTTGTTCCGCCGGACTTGCTGGCTTATGGTCATGTCTATGAGGAGGAGCTCCTTAGTGCCACGGGACCCAACCCTACATCCATTCTGAGCATAGGCCAAAACGTTTTGTGCAACGACGTGCGCATTAATTTTGATAGTCAGAATGGATGTAAGGAGCTTGTAGATGGTAGGCAAGCAGGTGATGGGTCGATAGTTCTTTGCTTCCGTGGTACTACCGGACTTATGGAGCAGGAAGGTGACACCGGTGGTGAAAAAGCTAGGTAGAGAACCAACCTCGAGAGCTTCCTGGAATTGCGTTGCTAGGCGGTCATGCGAGCATCGAAACCATTTTATCCAGAAGTTGTGCAGCCCGTCCGGCCCAGGACTTTTCCAGTTCTGAGCCGTCCGGATTGCACAACTAACGTCTACGGGATCTATTAAAATAGATCCCATGGCTTCAATGGAATCGCATTTCCGCTCAACAACACGCATCCATTCACCCTCCGTGTGCTCGACGGGCACCGACCAGATGCCACGCCAGAAGTCTTTCATGGCGCTAGCATCCGGTAGCCGCTCCTCGCTCACACGTTGGTCACTTCTCTCCCAGCCTCGGTACACCTTCCTTTGGTCACTTTGGAAGAGGCGATTTAGCCAATATCGGTCCACACGCTCTCTGTAGCGACGAATGCGGTTTGCCCACGCATAGACTTTTTGTTTCAGATAGTCTATGCGTTCCGTGACACTGGCCAAATAGTGCTGGGGTCTGATACCAGTCCCGGCAAAGGCTTGTGTCACGAAACGCATGACTCGGGGGCGGTTATTCCCCCGGCTGAAACAGATTAGCTTTGCTATGAGAGTCCTAAACGAGTCGATACGCCGCTGGATCCGCACTTGCCACGCGGGCACACCCCCGGCGGGTCGCGGTGCACGGTTAGTGTCCGGAAACTTAACACGTGCAACGCGACACGCCGCGATGGCGCCGCAGTACAAGATCGAGTGGGTATCGACTAGGCCTTCACTAGCCCGCAAATACGAGGCTAGCAAAGGGTTTAGGGCTGCCATTAGCGCCAAATTACGTCTATGGGTGGGCAAACGTGGCAGTCGCGGCCTAGAGTCGGGTGCGAACCGATACTGGGAAATCGCGTCCTCCAAAGCCCTCCTCAGTTGCTCACTCACCTGGCTAGATACACTCATACTCGCGCCATCTCCCTCGTCGATTGCAGGATCAGCCAGTGTCGCAGATGTCGCCGCCGACATCGGCACTGAAGCCATTGTCGGGGCTGACGACGCGACAGGCACGGGCAGGTCCCGCGTCGAGGAAGTAGTAGGGCGAGTAGGCAGCGACTCCAGGCGGAGCCGATCAATTACGGACTGATCCAGCAGCTTGCACCGGTGGATAGCCCGCACTTGATCCGACAGTCGTTGGGCAGTCACGGCCACGGTCGGTTCAAGGGCCTGAAACAAAGGCAGCATTCTGGCACAGTACGCTGTCAAGTTAGTTCCCCCCTCTGTAGCCCCAAAGTACGCACGCATGCAATTCTCGTTAATAGATTGAGTCCATCGCATGCGACGCACTATGCCACCGGTAGCGGGAGCGGATGGCGGGGCAGGATAATATTATTACTATTTTTATAATTATTATGGCTAACTTAATGGATAATAGTTCCAGCGAAGATGAATTTCTTTCGATATCCTCTTACTCTTCCTGTTGTAGTGATAGTGATAGTTTCTCTAGCATACCTTCTCTCTCTGAGACTCTAGATGCACATTTTGCAGATGTGTCGAAAAATTTTAATGTTATTCATATCAACGCTCAAAGCATACCATCTCATATCAATGACATGAAAGCTTCTCTCCTTTGTAGTAATATACATGCCATTGTGGTTTCAGAGACGTGGCTGAAAGCTAGTCTTCCATCCATTTCCTATGATTTACCTGGTTTTCAACTTATACGCAACGATCGCATCGATAGTCGTGGTGGTGGTGTTGGTATCTATCTTAGATCCCACATCCCTTTTTCCATAATTAGCACCTCCACACAGCCATGTCCGCCAAACGCTGGTGAGCATCTGTTTATTGAAATTACTCTTTTCCATACGAAGATCTTACTTGGTGCTTATTATTGCCCATCGTTAAACATTAATTATTTTTCAACTTTTGAGAACCTCCTGGAAAATCTAATTCCTCTTTACAAGCATTCTATAATTATGGGTGACTTTAATACTTGCCTTCTTAAACAAGATCACCGTACTTCCTCTTTCCTATCCGTCACTAACTCCTGTAATTTACACATTCTTCCTCTCAACGCTACCCATCACTTCCCAAATTGCACTCCTTCTCTTCTTGATATCATGATAGTATCATCACCACATTGTGTTGCTAAGCATGGACAATGCTCTGCGAGTTTTTCATATCATGACCTTATCTTTATGTCCTATAAAATTCGTCCTCCAAAAGCCAAGCCTAAAATTATCCTCCAGCGCAATTTCGGTGGCATGGACAAGGAAGCATTAGTCAAAGAAGTTAGTAATATTGATTGGGCGCCTGTACTCGACGCAGGTTCCGTCGATGATCAAGTAACGATCTTTAATTCAATTTTAATAGAAATATATGATAAGTATGCCCCTTTGCGCCCCATCAAAATAAAACACCTTCCTGCTCCTTGGCTGACCGGTGATATTAAGCTTCTGATGCACAAACGTGACGTGGCAAATTTCAGATACAAAAGTCACCCTACAACCCTGACTAAGGCAGCCTATGTTACAGCCCGGAATCGTTGTAACACGGCTTGCAGGGATGCTTTGCGAAAGTATGTTCACAAATCCGTAGACAATGATGATTCGGCCAAAGTTTGGAAGTTTTTGAGATCGATTGGCATTGGTAAATCACGATTAGATACTATCCCTCATGATTTAAATATTGAACTTCTTAATACACATTTTTCTTCTTCATCCAACATTGACTTATCTTCCAAAAATAAAACTCTTCTCTCTCTTTCTGATATGCCTACTCCAGATCATCCACCTTTTGTCTTTGATTCTTTTTCAATAGAGGATGTTAAGAAATGCATACTTGGAATTTCATCGAATGCGGTGGGCAGCGATGGAATCAGTCGCAATATGCTCATACCTGTCCTTGATTATATCCTACCCGTTCTTTGTGCTATTTTAAATAATTCCATCTCATCTGGTGTATTTCCCTCTGTTTGGAAAGATGCCCAAATCATTCCTCTCCCGAAGAAACCTAATCCGAAATCCTTTTCTGATTTTCGTCCTATATCAATCCTACCTTTCCTATCCAAAGTCCTTGAACGTCTTGTCCATAACCAGTTCAGTAGATACCTTTCCCGTCATAGCCTTCATAATCCTTTCCAATCTGGTTTTCGCCCCGGCCACAGCACTGTTAGTGCTCTGGTGAAAATTACAGATGACATCCGATTAGCCATGGAAAATCGCAACCTAACAATATTAGCTCTATTGGATTTCAGCAATGCCTTCAATACCGTCGACCATGACATTCTTCTTGCCCTTATGCTTTCTTCCAATGTATCTTCTCCTGCAGTGGACTGGTATCGCAGCTACCTCTGTGGACGACGGCAGCGGGTTCGCATTGATGATAAAGTCTCATCATGGTGCGGTACGGCAGCTGGAGTTCCGCAGGGGGGTGTGCTATCGCCACCTCTCTTTTCCTTTTTTATCAACACTATCACCAGAAATCTATCATCTTCTTTTCACCTTTACGCTGATGACTTTCAAATTTATACTCATGTACCTCTTCATAATCTGGCTGGTGCCGTTGACACGATTAGTGCCGACCTTGCTCGTATTTCGAATTGGAGTGCATCCTTCGGATTGCGAGTGAATCCTATCAAAACCCAGGTTATTATTGTAGGGAGTTCCCGTCTTATTTCCAAAATCGACTGGTCGACACTGCCCGAAGTCAAGTTTGATGGAGTCAGCATACCATACAGTAGTACGGTTAAAAATTTGGGTATAACTATAGATCGCTGTCTAAGTTGGGCTCCGCAGCTTCAAGTCACGAGCAGAAAGCTTTATGCAGCAGCCAGTTCCTTGATGCGGCTGCGAAATTTTCTCCCCACCTATACCAAAATTGCGCTAGCTCAATCCCTACTTCTTCCAATCCTCGACTACGCTGATGTTACCTACCTTGATCTTACAGAAGACCAATTAGATAAACTTGAGCGCCTTCAAAATTTCTGTATAAGGTTTATTTTTGGATTACGAAAGTACGACCACATCTCTCAGTTTCGCACTAGACTCAAGTGGCTTCCTATCAGACTCCGCAGAAATGCTCACATCCTGTCACTTCTCTACAATATCCTTTTTAATCCTTCCTCTCCAGGCTACCTCAAAGAGCGTTTTAAATTCTTTCGTGAGGGCTCTTGTCGTTCTATAAGACCATCAACCTTGCTTTGTCTCTCCACTCCTACCCATCATACCACATTTTATGAAAATGCCTTTTCTGTCACCGCTGTCCGCTTATGGAATGCCTTACCTGTCTCTATTAGAACTTCACAGTCACTGCACATTTTTAAGGAAAGAGTGAAAGGTTTTTATCTTGATCAGTGTTCAAAATGATGAAATTGCGTCTTTTCTCTCTTTTCTCTTTTTACTTGTCTGTTTTATATCCTTTGTTTGCTACTTCCATTTTAGCCTTTGTCTCTCTTTTCCTTCTCAATATTATTATTAAGTATGTATTATATTATATTATTATGTATGTATGTTTATTTATATTTTTGTAGTATTTATTTATTTATTATTTACATTTATATTATTATTAGATTGGTACCTCCCATTTATACTCTTGTTTGTGATCTCTTTCCGTTCAGTGGTTGCCTGGTAGAGATCGCTATCAGCGATAAGGCCGCCATTTGTGGCACTAATTTAATTTAAGATAAGTTAAGTATCTACTCTGTACTTAGTGCACACAATAAAGAGTTCTATCTATCTATCTATATCAGTCTCTGGCAGCCATATCACAAGCTTTGCTTAGTTTGGGGTCAGAGGCCGTGTGTAAGATGTCCCAAAATATTTATTTCTTATATTAGGGATAAAATACATTTTGTCGAGAGCGAATGATTTTTTTCTATGGAACAGCTGACTTTTGCAGCTGACTGTACGCGTCCATATCTGTAGCTTTTGCCAACTAACATAGCCAACTAAAAAGATGTAAGCCGGATATCACTTAGATACCATCCCTACATAGTAGACATACCACCTGCTCGTACCAACGATTCGCCTCCTTCATAATGCGGACCGCCAGGAACTGTAATGCTCTACCTCCGATTTGTTTTCAGACAATTAAAATTTGGATATATTTTAGGCATGATTAAATAGGTATTTTTAGGGTTCTCAATTCTCATCCATCCTCGGCTACAACATCGCTTTCTATCAGGAGAGTTTAAAAATATATGGCTTACCATTGTCGAAAGCCTCTCTCATGAGCAAATTCACGTTCGGTGCGGATCTCCTACCTCATCCACAGGATCCACAGCCAGCTATGCTGATGAAAACGTGTATAGGATACACGTTTTCTTTAGCATAACTGCTGTCTTTGAAGTCACGATCAAACCCAATTAACATCGTGAATCGTGGGGTAATTAACATATGGCTCACCATTATCGATAGCCTCTCTCATGAGGGACATGCACGTGAGATGCGGGTCTCCCACGCCGTCCCCAGGGATCCAGAGCCCCCCGTACACGTCTTCCACGTTCAACATCGGCCACAGCTCCTGGCATCTCTTCGGCGTCACCAGCTCGCACGGTATTCCCCACGATCTAAGGGAAAACATTTTAAATTGCAACAAATTCTTACAAGTCATAAAATAATATAAAGAAGAATACATATTAAGCGGGCAGTCGGTTGCAAACGGATGCAGTTGGCAAATGACAGAAGTAAAGGTGTATAAACAAAGGGAGGTCTACGCTCAGCAGTGGGTTATCCCATGATGATGATGATGATGATGAACTCTATAATTTGTAGGCCGAGTCAAAAATCTTGAAAAATCGCGAAATTAGCGAGCTTCAGTCAGGATTGAAGCGGCAGCGTCAAGTCCGCAGCCTGTAGCGAACATTACGGCCGCCAATTAGTTTGATTCAACCTATACCTACAGGCTTTTTCTAGGTAAACGTACTCCCACCCCAGACTACATCGCTGTTTAAAATAAGGCAGGGTGTGGTCATACACGAACCTATCAAGAATAAAACAATAAAAATCCGAAAATGTTTTGTTGGTTCATTTCTTACTCTGTCACGCGGCAACGAACTGACTAATTAACTTAATCTTTCGTATAGATATAGTTTAAAGGCGATGGGCAAAGCTGTGGACAACAACTTCTAGAAAATTCTCATCGAATAAATAAAACTTTCCGCTACATTCGCAAGACTGCTCAAAAAGTAACATCCTAGAGGCCACAAAAAGGAGACTTCTTTATTAATATGTAATAATGGTAATACAGTAGGAAAACCATTGGATATTTCAAATATGTATTGAGTTTCCTACCGTATTCAGCTGAAAGACGTAAACAGGCGACTGAATCGATTCTGCTAGATTAGCATACGACCACGAAAAAAGTTTTGTCGATGTGCAAAAACTGACAGATATACAGGGTTATTGGTAATCAATTAGCATCCTTTTAGGAGCTAATTCTGTACATCAAAACTAACAACTTTTGTTTTGCGATTTTGTCAAAACTCAAAAAATATAAGCTGTTCCATACATTTTGTCGAGCGTGAACGATATTTTTCTTTGGAACAACAAGATATTCACAACAAGACATTTTTGAGATTTTATAGAAGTCTTTGAAAAATGTTGTTCATTTTGCTGTACTTTCTTTCTTTCTTTCTATTTTGTTGTACATAATAAGCCCCTAAAAGGAAGCTAATTGATTACCAATAACCCTGTATACTTCACCAGATTTATTTCGTAGTGCGTGTATAGTATAGTATATGCACCACAAAATAATTCCCGGTTGGTGTGAGTGTTATAAAAAATATCGAAGATGAAACACACAGAAAAAGAAGATACCTATTCACTCTGGCTATGAAAAAGCACAATTATACGTATCTGGACACAAAGTCGACCAAGGCAGAGGTATTAGAGGAGATCGAAAGGTTCTATGGACAGCTATATGCTTCGGTCGCTAAGCCTGTTAGCAGCGCGGCCAAAGATCCAAGAGCCAAGCTGACCCGACACTTCACCGAAGATATCCCGGACATCAGCCTGTACGAGATTAGAATGGCCCTGAATCAGCTTAAGAACAACAAGGTGCCGGGTGATGACGGTATCACATCAGAGCTGCTGAGAGCGGGTGGAACACCAGTACTAAAAGTCCTCCAGAAGCTTTTCAACACCGTCGTCCTCGAGGGCATCACGCCAGAAGCATGGAACAGAAGCGTGGTGGTGTTGTTTTCTAAGAAAGGCGACAACACCTTATTGAAGAACTACAGACCCATCTCACTTCTGAGCCATGTTTATAAACTGTTTTCAAGGGTCATTACGAACCGTCTCGAGCGCAGGCTTGATGACTTCCAGCCTTGCGAACAAGCCGGTTTCCGAAAAGGCTTTAGCACCATGGACCACATTCATACGCTGCGGCAGGTTATACAGAAGACCGAAGAGTATAATCTCCCACTTTGCTTAGCGTTTGTGGACTATGAAAAAGCCTTAGATTCGGTCGAGACATGGGCTGTGCTCGAGTCTCTCCAACGATGCCGTATTGACTAGCTATCGGTACATCGAAGTATTGAAGTGCTTGTATAATAAAGCCACTATGTCGGTCCAAGTACAGGAAGAGAGCTCCAAGGCGATCTCTTTAAAAAGAGGCGTAAGACAGGGAGACGTAATTTCTCCGAAACTGTTTACAACTACTTTGGAGAACGCCTTCAAGCTCCTGGAATGGAAAGGATTCGGCATCAACATCAATGGCGAATATCTCACTCACCTTCGGTTTGCCGACGATATAGTAGTCATGGCAAAATCGATGGAAGAGCTCAGCACGATGCTCGAAGGCCTCAATCGGGTTTCTCAACAGGTGGGTCTTAAGATGAACATGGACAAGACGAAAGTCATGTGTAATTCCCATGTTTTACCCACCCCGATTTCTGTTGGAAACTCGGTTCTTGAAGTCGTTGACTCGTACGTCTACCTAGGACAAGTAGTCCAGTTAGGTAGGGCCGACTTCAAAAAAGAAGCCAATCGCCGAATCCAACTCGGCTGGGCAGCGTTCAGAAAATTGCGTAGTGTCTTCTCGTCCGACATACCTCAGTGCCTCAAGTCGAAAGTTTTCGACCAATGTGTGTTGCCAGTGATGACTTATGGCACAGAAACGTGGTCTCTCACTATGGGCTTTATTATTAAGCTCCAAGTAGCCCAACGAGCTATGGAGAGGGCTATGCTCGGAGTCTCTCTGCGAGATCGAATCAGAAATGAGGAGATCCGTAGACGAACCAAAGTTACCGACATAGCCCAACGGATTGGCAAGTTGAAATGGCAATGGGCGGGGCACATAGCGCGGAGGGCTGATGACCGATGGGGTCGAAAAGTTCTCGAGTGGAGACCACGTACCGGCAAGCGCAGCGTAGGACGTCCACCTACAAGGTGGACGGATGACGTCATTAAGACCGCAGGATCGCGCTGGATGCAAGCCGCTTCCAACCGGTTTTATTGGAGATCCATAGAGGAGGCCTATGTCCAGCAGTGGACGTCCTTCGGCTGATGGATGGATGGATGGATGGATGGACACAAAGAGGCCGGCAGTTTTTTACACTCTCTAGCTATACGAATCAGAAACGTAGTATCAAAACGTTTAGTATGACTTACTCTAGTGTAGAGGACAGTGTATCGACCACTGTTTTCTGTGGACCATCGAGATAATTTAGTTTTCTGTGGACCATTGAGATAATTTAGTTTTCTGTGGACCATTGAGATACACTTTTGATAAAATTTAAGTTCCGATAGAAAACTCTTTTCATCCCTAAAATGGTGTGTTTTTATTGTAAGAAATATTGAACGCTCATACATCGTGTTATTTTTATCAGAAAACTTTTTTGTTTCTGTATACTTTTCAGCCAAGATAAGCCGGCGTTGTAACTTTAAAGCCATTTAAAAAATGTAAAATCTAAGACGTTTAACCCGAGCGATTGAAGTTCTGATTACAAAAAAAACACTCAAATCGGATAATATTTAGAGGAAGATTACAGCTTATTGTTTTTGTATAGTCAAGTTCGCAGATCACACTCGCGTTACGTATTAAAATCAAGAGTTGCAAGCTATAACAACGAATGTGTATGCAGTACTGCAATAGTATGCATGCAGCGGCGCGGTGCATACAGAGCAAAGGATGAGCCTATTAAAGCCATTTGGAGTACCTACTTGTCGCTCAAAGGGATCCTTTGAGCGACATGTCCGATTGTCCAGAGGGAGCCCATGCAGGATGTTACAGAGCCGGTCATGTAACGATAAATGTTAATTATGCGCTTGTCCATTAGGGTCGATCATGTATTGTAAAAATAAAGATAACTTCGAAAAGTGCAATGTATATGACTTTACTTTTAAGTTTCTGACATGGAACGTTTTTTTTTCCTGCTTATACTCATACAAGTACTATTGATAACAATAAGTTACATTCCAAAAATATTGCAAAGAAAATAAAATTACACTACCAACAAAATCGAGGATTAATACTTTAACACAACAATAAAATAAGCAAGGATGCAAGCCTCTGCCTTGTTGAAGATCTTTAGGGGAATCCTATGTCCAGCAGTGGATATTCTATGGCTGAAACGACGACGACGACAACAATAAAATGAAATACTAGTAACAAAAACAATAATTATAGTGGGCTTGAGCGTTTGGATTTATATTATATTTGGATTCGCAGTTTTTTGGGTCTGCGCCGTCTGCGGATGATGCAATAAATTAAATATTAAATAAATTGAACTTACCTTAAGCGTTAACAGTTATTCGAGACTTGAATTGAAAAAAAGGAAAAGCAGTGAAAGAACTTCAAATGGCCACAACAATAAATTTAAAAAAGTTTCGGCACGACACAAATCAAATGCGTCAACGCGCAAGCTGCTTCCAGTTCTGATTGATTCATTTTTTCGCGGTCGCCCATTTGAGCCGACGTTGTATAAAATCACGCAGGAACGTGCTAGATTTAGGCTAAGAACTCACGGAGCGGTTTTTCCTCAAGCCCGCCGCGAAGGCGACACTGCGGTTGTATTTCTATACTCACGCGATATATTTGTGCGGTGACGCAGCTGTCGCGGTTGAGATTATCGTCCGCAAACTTGGTGGGCGATGATCGCAAGACGGTTTTCTGTCTGTAGTACCATTGATTAGATCCATTGATGGTACTACTGACGTATTTATACTTCGCTTTATTACTATTAGTAGAAAATACGATGTTTGTTTTTTTTGACATTATCAAATAAATCGAAATAATCTGTCAGAAATAAAGCAATCGTGATTTTTATCAACCCTGCTTTTAGTGTTCACATTTTTGATGTATGCAACCTTTGGGAAAATTCTATTTTCCGGGTCTGGAGGCATTAATGGTACTAGTCACATATAGGTACCTTCAGTGGTACTGATCAATGGTACTAGCGACGTAGAGGATATAAATTCTACGTTACGCTTATATATACGTCAGTAGTACCATCAATGGAACTAATCAGTGGTACTACTGACAGAAAACCAGCAAGACGGGCGGTTATAAGATGTGTGGTTAAACGACCAGTGGAAGATCAGACCGCAAAACGTACGTAGAGCGTGCGGTTGCAACCCGCCGTGGCTGTGGTTGACAGCGGCCCGCGCGATTCTACTGTTGCCCGTCGATGCAGCGGGAGCCGCAAACAACCGCGCACACCGCGGGCGTAAAACGTACGTAGAGCGTGCGGTTGCAACCCGCCGTGGCTGTGGTTGACAGCGGCCCGCGCGATTCTACTGTTGCCCGTCGATGCAGCGGGAGCCGCAAACAACCGCGCACACCGCGGGCGTAAAACGTACGTAGAGCGTGCGGTTGCAATCTGCCGTGGCTGTGGTTGACCGCGGCCCGCGCGATTCTACTGTTGCCCGTCGATGCAGCGGGAGCCGCAAACAACCGCGCACACCGCGGGCGTAAAACGTACGTAGAGCGTGCGGTTGCAACCCGCCGTGGCTGTGGTTGACAGCGGCCCGCGCGATTCTACTGTTGCCCGTCGATGCAGCGGGAGCCGCAAACAACCGCGCACACCGCGGGCGTAAAACGTACGTAGAGCGTGCGGTTGCAATCTGCCGTGGCTGTGGTTGACCGCGGCCCGCGCGATTCTACTGTTGCCCGTCGATGCAGCGGGAGCCGCAAACAACCGCGTACACCGCGGGCGTAAAACGCGTCTGATATTTGCATTCTACAGAAGATGCGGGACCGCAACCGCGATGGGCGCGGCTAAAACCCGCTTCGTGAATCCTTGGCCTTAGAAATTTGCATTTTGCTCGCACAAAGAATCTTTCATACATCCTACTCAGGATATTATGACCAACAATGATATCACTGTTTAAGTTTGAAACTTCCAGAACGAATAAAATATAGAAACAAAAACGGTTAATGTAAATACCTAGTTGATATAATTGAAATTAATGCTACATTGCCTCGTGAAAATTTATTGAGTCATGAAATACTAGCTTTTACCCCAGAACCTCGCTCCCGTGGTATACGCAACCAAAGCTATCTGTAAAGTGTAAACAAACTTTATGCGATATTTTTTAGAAAAAATTGTTGAAGCAACAACTGAATTCTGAAACAACCCGAACGCTTAGGCTGTTCGTGCTTCTTTATAGCTTGTTCCGCGCTCTCGCTTGCTCGCTCAGCTCAGGCGGACGTGACACTATTTCGTGCATGCAGCCGCCGTTATAGATTTGTAACACATTATCACGTCAAAGACGTAGCCAAGACAGGCACTCCGACTATTAAATACTCGGAACAATAAGTAAAGCCATAAAATAGTCAAAGTCAATTTCATATGTTGCAATAAATGATTTGACTTTGACTTTGAATATATCCTTAAAAAAAGTCAAGTCAAGCTATCGCTCCATTGCAGCGGAAAAAGTAACCACTTCGGGCTATTATTAAACTTCTTGGCAGCTGTGAAATTAGCTCTAAGCTGCGGAAACTTAATCCTCGCGCAGCAGCTCAGTGAGCTTTAGTCAGGATTGGGTTATCCGTAGCTAGTAAGTAACGTCGCGAGCCTAGAAGTTTGATTCGACCTATAACAAGAATTCAGTCTCACATTCACGTCCAAAAACAGGCTA
Organism: Hypomecis punctinalis; assembly: GCA_949316475.1. Lineage (NCBI taxonomy): Eukaryota > Metazoa > Arthropoda > Insecta > Lepidoptera > Geometridae > Hypomecis > Hypomecis punctinalis. The sequence goes on along the minus strand of OX438794.1, from coordinate 971,222 downwards.
AAAAGTTTGAATAACTCTGAATAAAACTACGTAACAAGCCATAGACTACTGTGAAACCAGCTAGACGACTAGGTACTATAAAAGATTATATATTTTTAAATTTTCTTTGATCGTGAATTATGAAATTTTGTAACGGCAGCTGCGATCATCTCAACAATGTTATATCTCGTTGTAACAACTTGCATATCAGTGTAAACCACTCAATGCATTTTTAGGGTTCCGTACCTCAAAAGGGAAAAACGGAACCCTTATGGGATCACTTTATTGTCCGTCTGTCCGTCTGTGTGTATGTCAAGACTCTTTATCTCGGGAACACGTAAAGATATCGAGTTGAAAGGTGACGTCCACATGTGGTATATTATTCAGAGAAAAATCGAACCATGATGATATATACATCATTTGAAAGCTTGTTATATGGGCTTCCCGAAAATATTTAATTTAGATTTTTTCACTCCTCCAATTTTTTTTTAATGCGATAAATAAATTGTATGAAAAATAACAATACAGCTTATTATTTTTTCTAGTTTAGCAATAATAAAGTGCTTCTACCGTTATTTTACTTGCATTCGTAGCTGATTCTTCCACATTCATTTCTTAATTTGCTAAAATTAAAAAATATAACCTACCAGTGGGACCAGTTAGTAGGCACAATGTCACAAAAAATCACTTAAAACGTGTGTCTAATTGGTAAAAATGCTTTTGTTTAACAATTTGGAGGTTACTTAATGAGGGCTGCTAGAGATAAACTACCTATTGAGCGAAATATAATTATTTTTTCTAATAAATTCAAAATTAATTTAAAAAAATCGGAGGGGTCATTTTTGTTTTTAACTGTTGTAATAGACTCAGAAAAATATGAACTTTCTCGAAATGTAACGAGTATTGTGGTTAGAATTTTTGATTATTATTATACCAGCCTCCATACATTTTGTGGACATGTTCTTTAAACTGTATACGTATATCTATGGTCTCTTGCAGTTGGGTAAAAGAAAAACTTCTCAGTTATTGTTTAAAAAGTTAGAGCCGTTTATGTTGTAAAAAACCGCATATTTCGACACTCACAAAAATCAAAACCTACAGGGTACTTCCCGTTGACATAGAACTATGAAACTTGGCGAGAAGCATTGTTTCAGAGTACACATATAGGAATAAATCTGAAAACTGTACATTTTTATTTAAATCACAAAAAATAGGCCTCAAAATTGTCAAAACATGGGTTCAACATTTTTATGTTGATGCTTATAGAATAGAGATTTTAACAACTTACTTCCTAATTTTGTGAAACTTTCAGGATTTGTACGGAACCTTAGGTGTGCGAGCCTGACTCGCACTTGTCCGATCTTTTTTTGGTATGCACATAATGCAATCACGACAACGAATAAACAAGAAGATGGAGCACTCCTTTGTGGAGGTTTGTTTATTCAATTCTTTTGTTTTTAGCTCCGATGTTGCCTGACTTCTCCGCTATCTAAGTGTAATTTTGTTAATCTGTATAAGTTGGAAATGGTCCATTAAAATTTAATTTACAATTCAGTTTTAAAGCAAAATGCACAGCATTACTCGCTACTTTCGCTAAGGCAATTTGATTCGGGACTGAGTTGTACCGTTTTTGCTAAATATTAATTATTCTTATAAACAACGCATAGCTATAAATATCAATTATATTATATTCATATATCAATTTACAATATAAATATGTAACAAAGTCCATCTGCGTAGATAACTCACCAATCTCTACGGAAGGGTGAGCTAGGCCACCTAGGAAGATAACAGTTAGGTACATTATAAGCTGAAATTCACTGCGTACTTAGTAGCTAAACCAAACCACGCCTTAGTCCAAGTCCATACTTCATACAGAATCAACCCACCGGCTTCTTTGTTTCCAGTGAGATGTTATCAAGGATATTTGAGACCTTTACAAAAGTCATAAACCAAACATTGTATCAGTTAGATATCTTCAAAGTCTGCGAGTTTCATCGCTTAGCAGCAAGCAAGTCCATGATCAGACGTCTTCCGATTTAAGAAAGTTACATTGTAAGCTGATGCATATTGCGTCGATACATTCGCTTGCATTTACGAAATTCGACGGTGGACAACCGCGCATGCGTCCACTACCCTTTCCCACGTAGTTCGCAATTTGCATTTAGCTACCTATTGATCTCTGCACAAATAATGCGTTTAGATCATACTAGCTGCCTTCTTCTAATAATACGTTCTCGTACATTTCGGTTATTCCACAGATTTCGTCAGATGGGACATATTGTCTCGATCTAGCATGAACATAATTTCGCACGTAATTGCAAATACGCGTTACTTACACAACATATTACTTATGAATTCATATTAATAATTGTTAAGTTAATAATTGTTAAGTTAATATTAAGTAGAGGAACCGAAGAGGGGATTTCGGGATTTATTAAAGCGTGGCAGATGAATATACAGGGGGATACCTTATACCCGGTCAAGTACCTCTACCAAATATGAGCTTCATATATATGGCCGCCCGTCAGGAATAAAGAATCAAATTAGTAAGAAAAAATTGATCACCAGAAATTCTCGAGCGCGTAAGATTAAGGTAGTGTGAGTTAATTACATCCTAAAAAATGTATATTCCACTAATCTGACAATTTGCAAGTGACGTGATAAAAAGGGAGGGCGACAAAGTTGTAAAAAAAAACTTCATCTCGACATTCTCGAGCGTGGTTGAATTTTATTTTTATATTAATGGAATAATTCAAGGATGACGAAAAATAAATAATCTCTTCGATTCCATAAGTAACGCAGTAACGAAAATTCGTCGATAACGTTTTTAATACGTGCAGCTGCGTGATGCCCCTTTCCGCTTTCATATTCTTCTGTTACTTTTTCTCCCAAATCCCAAAATATGTGGGATATTTTGGGACTCAACCCACTCATTTCCTCTTCCAGCTCGATTATCTTTTCATCCGTCCTCAAGCTGCGTATGTTATTCGTTACCAGGGCCAGTTTCCGTTGGGGGTGGTGGCGGTACTTCCCAATTTTGTGAAATTTTCTGGATTGTGCGAGCCTGACTCGCACTTGTCCGGTTTTTTTAAAGGCGACTCTGTCGACTGATTTCGGTTACATATAAATGTGACACTACTTAACACTACTGTGTCTTTTACTAATCTACCAAACAGAAAAAAGAATAATTAAAAACGGTTTATAAGGAGTAATCGCGTAACATGCATAAAAAATATACAGTCGAATCGAGAACCTCATTTTGTGAAGTCTACTAAAAATGAATACATACACAGATTGACTCTTCATTCTTCGATAGACTGTCATGCGGTCCCTGCACCGGGCCAGTAGTAGGGAGCCACACTGCTTCCAGCCCGTGGGGCGACCTCGGCTCTCCAGCTCCTGCAGCAATTTGATGGAGGACTGCGCGAGATGGACTTGCGCCAGGGTCGGCTTGAATGCACCCACCAGTCCGGAAGAATGCCAGCGGCTGCCTGCACCCACTCTGTTTTCGATAAAAACATAATGTTAAAATGCTGGCAAACAAAGCTAAGTACATGTTTCCATTCCTTTTCACTATTCCTGCCTAGTCAAGGATGATTTATATTAGAATGGGATGGGAACGGAATGGGCCCAGGCAGGGCCCGTATGATGCACATTCCATACATTTTGTGTGATAGGCATCCATTTTGTAGCCATTGGCCACTGGACCCTCTAGACATCGTACAGGCCACTAAAAAAAATTATGGAACATGGGTTGTATGGGCCAGTCCCGTGCCCTCCATGTTCTAATATAAATCATCCTTATGGTTGCATCAATTTGGAACTCAATGGTATTACAACGCATATATGCATAGTGCCTTAAGAAAATAAAGCCTAGCAATAGTAAACACAGAAGCAGTCCTACACCTATATATATCTCTGCACAGAATGCAGATGCATGTAGTGAGTTTTTCACAAATTACAAGGCATATCCTCTTATCTCTTCTACCGGGGATTATATTCTTGATGTGTATCATCTGGCCCGGTAAAGATATCACCGGGCCAGTTAAAACTTTTTTTCCCATGTGGCCCGGCACCGAGCCAAGTCACCGGGCCAGATGAGATACACCCAATAAATACTGGTGGACATTTCTCACACTGTCTCTGATCTCAAACTAAGCAAATCTAGCCATATGGCTGCCAGAGACTGATATAGCAAACATATATATTTTAAATATACACTTACATAGAAAGATGTTTGCTTAGACTTTGAACACATCAAACACATATACTTATTTCATAGATGCTTGTCCTGGGTGGGAATAACTCTTTGGCCCAGGAGTCAGGGTCACTAAGCACTGGGCCATTAAGGCAGTCTTAAATGAAGATGACTAGAGGCATAGTAAAGCCAGAAAACTAAAATAAAATGGTACTATACCTAATGTGCGAAAACATGGAACAAGAAACAGTTGCTTTTTAAAAAATAATAATTAGGATATAATTTAATTTACTACAGATATTAATTATTTTATTTAATATACTAGCTTTAGCCCGCGGCTCGCCTGCGTGGTATTACAATTTTTGTGATAATTAGATCAAAACTAAGAAGCAAAAAAAAGTGACCCTAACGGTGTTTTGTCTATTGTCCTTTGGCGGAGATCTAATGGGAATAATGACCTCAGAAGCAAGAAGATGAATTTTTGAAATGAGGCCAATAATGAAATGAATCTAACTAAAGCTCTTTAGTTTAAGGTGTTTCTGTGACTTCATTAATACCTACATACTATAAAACTGAAGTACACTATCAACAATTAACTATAGATCACACTGGTATAATTTATCAATCTTATTGGTGAATTCATAACTGAGACTTTGATTTGACAGAACCATAAGTTTTTAGTAGATATAAATGTGAAGTTGTAACAAAATAACTAAGTATTAGGGGACATCTTACACACAGTCTTTGACACCAAACTAAGCAAAGCTTTTCATATGGCTGCCAGAGACTGATATCCTACATTATACATATTTTTAACTACATTCTTAGTATTGATAATACTTAAATAACACCCAGACACTGAGCAAATATCTACATTCATCACATAAGTGCAGGAGCATTATTTAAAGTTGTCCAAAATCTGGAACACATAGGATAAGCTATTTTTACCTTTTACTAGTTATCATCTTATTATTTAAAATAATAGTTTATGTAAGTTTATGTAGTTTATTTATTTTGAAATTGTATTATTATTTAGTATATATTATTTTTTCTTTTTTTTTATAGTTCTGATCTGTATTGATTCTAGTTAATTTATCTCTTTGTCTATTTATTCATGCCTACTTCACAATGTCTTCTACCTGTAGGTTGACTGGCAGATAATGCTTTAGCGTTAAGTCCTCCTTTTGTACAAATGGTGTGCAATAAAGTGTTAAATAAATAAATAAATACTTGCCCTGCCTGGGTGGGAATAGAACCCACGCCCCGCTTTGATCCTGTAATCATTGTCACTAACCACAAAGCTACCAAGGCAGTCAACCAAACAGTCAACTATTTACAACAAACACATAGAGAATGTAGCTAATAAAATCGAGAGGCTTATACTATTTGAGATACACTGGGCTTTACAAAATAATACTACGTCGTTACTATAATCTGATTCTGTACAATTCAAAAAGTAAGATAAATCTTACCTCTCTTTTTCAACAAGAACTGTGTTGGCGCCCCAGCCTCTTCGCGCTAGGTGATACGCCACAGCGGCGCCCATGACGCCGCCGCCACATATGACCACTTTTGCATCCTCCGGCAACTCTGTCAGACATTTGTCCAGCCTTTCCTGGTGATCTAACGCGTCTAATCTACTAGAAGAATCTCTATAACTAGCCGACGCAAATCTTGTCCCATTAAATCTTTGCACACCATCTCGTAAACGCCGATGAAATACGTTGGTAATCATAACGAGATTTTATATGTTATTAATAGTTACGTTTTGTAAACCATTTGTAGTGTTAAAAGCATATGCAAATAAAGTATAATTATTTTTTAAAAATTTCGAAGAATCTCAAAATAAAAATATCACTGTGCTAAACATATAATCTGAGATAAAAATAAATTTTTATTGAATTGACAACAATTTTGACAATGACATCTGCCAATTCTACAGTCTACACATTTTTTTTTAATTGAAATTAAAAGTTAAACGGCCGCGGTCTAGCAACGCAGGATTAGAAAGCTACATATTTATTCGTCTAGAAATGTTGTGGTATATACTAGGGCGGCTAAGTATTCAGCAGTTAATGATTAGCCGCGTACCCACCTAGCGCACGGGCTCGCGCGGCAGCCTCGGTGTCCAGATCGCGAGCGATGGCTCTCGAGGCAGCCTCAGTAGTTTTGTTCAATTTACACGAGGCCGCCGCGCGAGGCAGGCTGAGCCATCATAAGTCCGCGAGTATTCGAAAAGACAGTCGTGTATTTTCAGCTGCAGCTATTTTCCTAGCTGCTTATTGTTTAAAAAAACGAAAACTGTCACGTATCAAGAAAAAACCTAGACGCTTCTGGATTAGAAAAATTTATGAGCGTCTGCCCATGATATCAATATTATAGATAGAGACAAACACGGTAATAGACAAAACTTGAAGTAGCTTCGCGCGCGAGCCAGAACATCACCGTTCCCACCTAACACATAGCGCTCACTGAGGCACCTTTGAGCGCGCCAAGTTTACCGACAACAGATGGCTCGGGGCCGAGCCGTGCTTAGCCGAGCAAACGGGCGCCCGAGGCAGCCCGAGGCACGTCCACACCAGCCGAGGCATTTAGCTCGCGAGGCTGCCGCGCGAGCCTGTGCGCTAGGTGGGTACGCGGCTAATAATGTACAAATGTTCACGTGATAATAAGGAAGTTTCCTTTATCATAAAAACTAAAAATAATGATATACATTTAAAGACGTTAGAATTATATTAGACACAGTGAATTACTCGAATATCTTAATAAATGACGGAGTTATGGATGTCTAAACATGACCGCACGAAATCAAAAAACCTCGCGACGGATTTACGCGTGTGACGTCATTCGGCTCCAGAGCCGCGCCGTGGGTTAGGCGGGAGTAAGGAAAAAAGGAAATAAAGTGCTTCATTCTATGGCGGGTATTTTTCTAAGCCACGAATACGTTCTAGAATATCATTGTACTTATCTTTATGTTATGATCAACATTTACCATGGGACTAACCCCCCAATATAACGAATAAAAAGTAAGCACTCCCATAATTTTGTCTTGAGTAAATGAACTTTATTTCTAAACGGAACAAGACTTGGCGTGTGTACCTACTGTTCTGCGGTTATTACATCTGTATATATTGACTAGTAGTTTTCCAAATAGTAGACCTCACAAGTATACATTTTGGTGAACATTTTCTGGTAATCAGTTTTCAAACATGCACAATGATGAATGAAGCCGTGGTGGTCTAGTATGAAGCCGTAGTGATCTAGTGGTAGTAACACCCGATCTGCAATCGTGAGGTCGTGGGTTCAAATTCCGATCCCGTACCAATGAGTTTCTTTGGAACTTATGTACGGAATTTCACACCATTGGCTTTTCGGTGAAGGAAAACATCGTGAGGCAACCTGCATACGTCCTTAAAAGAAATTCGCTGGCGTATGTGAATCCACCAACCCGCACTGGGCCAGCGTGGTGGATATGGCCCAATCACCCTTCGTGGGTAGTTTTTCGTCTTGCAGTGGACTATTAAAAAAGGCTGGTACAGAGGTCATCGACCTCACATGTATATTTCATACAAACAAACAATAATACTTTATTAGATAAACAATATACTTTATTAGACAACCACATAACATAAAAAAAAATACAGGGACAAAACAATACAATTAGGTAATAGGTTTCTAACTGGTGGCCTTATCGCTTTAAGCGAATTCTTCCAGGCAACCAAGAATTCATACTAAATTACGTTTTCCTAGTAATCAACCATCTTAAAAATTGGTGTTTATCATCATCATAATCATCGTCACGTCTACGGGAGCCTGTCATACGCATGTCTCGACACGCACTTGACAACTTATTGGAACTAGAAAATAAAAGCGTTGAAAAAAATTATCTAAAGTATTTTATTAGAACAAAATATATTACGCTTCACCAGTTCTAGCTAGCTAACCCTGTATAAGGGGTCAGTCCCAAACTCTGACACCAGGGCTAGCCACCCAGCCTATACAAACTTACTTACTTAGTCCCATAGTAAAATTTGGCCATAATTTACAATAATATCTTAGTAAAGAACCTTACTATTTTTATGATTAAGAATATATTTACCTGTGAAAGTTGTGCATTTTTGAGAACTTATTACAAGAAAATGTATACTTGCGAGATTTACTGTTTGGAGAGCTACTAGTTAATAGTTACAGATGTAAAAACCGCAGTACACTTGACACATACACCAAGTCTTGTTCCATTTAGACATAAAGTTCATTTACTCACGACAAAATTATGGGAATGCTGACGGGAAACTTCCTTATTATCAATTTAGTAGCAAAATAATAAATCCAAAAATTTTATTTATTATCGTCAACTGATATAAAATACTTAATGTATAATTAAATACTTCATAAAATAATTATTACATAATATTGACAATAAACACTAACTACAAAATAAAATATTTTATAAGACAAGCGAGATAGGCTATTTGACAACATTGAAAATATACTATTGATAGTGGTAATCCCTTAAGACTTAAGGCTTAAGATAATAGCCCGAAAAAGACATATTTCACTTTACTTAAACCAAAACTTTCACAAATCGCACGAAATAAAATACGATATTTTTTGATATTTTATCTGTGACGTGAACGCTCTAAGAAAGGCGGTAAGTCTGGTGACGTCTCATGACAGTAAACAAGAATTTCTCGATTAACTGTTGATTGTGTAATTTGTGTTCTGTGATTTCAGAGTAATATTATTGGGTCTGTAAGTTACTTTTAAAGTATTTTTTGTAAATTTTTAGATGTGTACTAGCGTATTTACTAGTATTAACTAATGTTATTTACTAGTGTGTGACGTCAAAGACCAGCGCCATTACAGAATGTCGTTTTTGGCGGGATCTTGAATATCTATTCCTTTAACACTGATTTTCATTGTTAATACAGTAGATTTCTCGGAAATATACATGTAGTGTGCTTGTTATGTACTAACGAATAATTTAAAACGATATCCGAAAACTAGTCAAATAGCCTATTGTATTTTGTTAATTTCAAGGCTCCATCAAACACAGGCGGTACGAGCGGTAGAGCCGTACGAGCGGTAAAGGGCGGTACGGCAGTACCGCGACCGGACCTGTGTGAGCCCTTCTTATATAACCAGTACAATACAGATGCCCGCCCGTCTGCTATACCGCTCGTACCGCCTGTTTGTAAAGGAGCCTTAATAAATAAATTGAAAATTGAAATATTGGTTGGAAATAAAATCATTATAGCTGCTCTAATAGTGTGCAAACCGCAGAAAAAAATGTTTGACATATCACCAGAGACATCAGAAAACGTCATGTCAGCTGTCAAAAATAAAAATCAATCGTATATTCGTAATTTTCAACCAGTTGCTCAGCCTCAGTTGCGGTTGCTCTTCAAGCTCCTGTAGTAACTAGTGCGACTAAATAATTCTTCTGGAAGAAAAACTCTCAGTGGACTACTAAGTTCATTTCAGTGCGCTGTTTATTGTTGTTCCACCATGGGATTCATTTTGCAGTTTCTCGCGGTAGTTGTCGCAACAATATGCATGTACTCTTCTTGCTGCGGCTTGGAGTTTGCGGATGAGTTGGCAGACGAAGAAGAGAAATGGCCTACAGTAGGAATCTCTGTACTGGTGAAAAATAAGGAGCACTCGTTACCATATGCCCTAACATGTCTCCAGCTGCTTGATTACCCCAAGGACAGGCTCTACGTCTGGTAAGTTCTAACGTTTCCTCTTTTGTTTTGATTGTATACAGATTCATTTTTCATCAGAAATGTTTGAAAACATTGGTGTTATTCGAGAAAAATATTATGACAGGAATCCATTTTATCTGGCATCATATTGATTTTGTGTCGGCGACTCGAACTTCGCCAGGTGAACTAAAAATAGACGTCAGGCAACAGGTATTGATTTGTCAACTTTTTGTACTTATTTGCTGCCTTACAGACTAAATAACATACTGTCTGATTTCATGCAGTGCGTATAGGGATCATCATCTGAGATGTATATTTATCATAAGTGTCAAGAATAAATGATTGTATTATGCTTACTTTAGATTGGCAATCTACAATGTACCTACTTGGAACATAAGCAAACATGACAAAGAAAGACCTATTTTCAAAAAATGTATCCTTAATCACATATCAATAGCTACTTAGCCAAATTAGAGGCCTTCAGGCGGCTTAACAGCAAACTTACTTTTTTAATAGTTACTCACAGCATAAAAGCCATTTTTATTAGCATGGTTGATTAAAAAAACCATAAATAAAATCAACATTGTTATAACAGAAATTTTATTATTGTAAAATAAATGCTGCAAAACATTGAGCAAGCAAATTCTCTTCTCTATCATATAGGTAATAGCAGTTGGAGACTGGTTTTTTGTCTAATTTGCCATTGCTGTTATTGGAACAGGGTATAATGTCTAAAACATCTTTTAAAAACAATCTGGCAAATAGAGGATAAAATTTTACCTTTTAGCTAAGCACCCTCAACTTCATCACTGCTTAAAATCAGACAGAATGAGATCTAAGTACCATAATCTAGTACAACAAAAGATTTCATCCCATATGATACTCTTATCAGTTTTGTATTTGATGCTATTGTCAAATGTTACTATGCAGCACAGTTACATTAAATTCAGTGTATAAAAACTGAGCTAATCTGATAAGACAATAAGGATAAAATTAGTATAAAATTATTCTTTATTAAATTATAGAAAGATCTATCTCAATTAAGTACATCTTTCAAATCTTATGCTTTCATAGAAAATAGCTACCTACTGAATCAAAATGAGTCCATTCCGTTGTGATGGTGAAACACACCTAATAATAAACATAATTATGTATGTAATAATACATATACAGCTGCATTCACAAATCATAGAGCCCCATAGGTATACAACCACGCAAACATAATACATCTACATAATTTCTTTGTCAGCAAAGTAAAAACATGTTTTGATATTTGCAGCTAAAATTATAAAATGGCACCGTGCACAGTGCTCATGTCTGGCCGCCATCTTGTATGCTTGGAACAACAAAATGGCGACTAATCTTCAACAAGTAAATTCTTACTGAATTCTTTTGGTGGTGGTTTTTATTCAATTTTGTAAATAGCTATCTGTCACCTATGTATACACTTGCATTGGATCTTTTAATCAGTCTGCAGTAACCATAGCTTGTACCATAGCTAAGCTAGTTACAATATTAATATAGCTCAACCAGTTGCTCAATTTACAGAAGTGTACAAATTATACAGGTCTTTGTGATTGTGGGTGTGGAAAAGCACATGCCATGCGCAGTGTGCATGCATAGCTATCATGGGAATCATATCTTTTATAATGAATACTTGGCACAAAGGACTTAACCGGTAAAATGTTACTCTTAAGTTATGGCTATTCTTAGCCTCGGTGGCCCTATTGTTACTGACCTTGACTCCATAGACACGTGGGATTTATTCCCCTGCAGGGTAAGCATTTTTATGATGAACATAGATGTTTGATCTGTGTCTGGATGTTAACTTTTTACAAGTATATGTATTTAAAAAATATACATATTATACATAGCATATCAGTCATTGGAAGCCATATTACATGCTTTGCTTAGTTTGGGGTCAGAGATTGTGAATAAAATGTCCCTAATATCTAATATAATAATTTCTATTAATTAATTTGATTCTTATATTATATTCTTATTCGGTGTTAGGGCTATACTCCATGGGGTGTTTTGTGCATTTCTCCCTCTAGCATGTACCTGAGCCAGCCTAGCTCCTTTACTTTAAGCATCAGAGAGTGGCTCTGGGCCTCTGGCATAACTGTTCCAGTGGCTTGAAAAGTGAATGATATGATGGCGATGTGGATGACAAAGCTGATGATAATGCAGAAGTGTCATGCAATCTGTTAGTTATTCTAGCGTCTTCTATGGCTTTGCAAATGCCACACAACATGCTTTACAGTTTCGTTTTCTTGCATACAGCTACGACAAAGTAGGCTGTCAGTGGCTGTCAGTTTATACTTGTGACTATTTAAGTTGCAGTGACCTATTATGAGGAAGTCGGAGGTTGGATGTCGCTGCAACTTTAATAGGTTGTTTGTGTTGTGAGTGTTCAGATTTGGAAATGCAGCCTCTAAGTGCTTTATTCCTCCTTTTTGTTCCACATATTCTGTTGTTCTTTTTACTAGCTTTTATTTAGTTTCACCTTTCCGATGTCTGTCATCAAATTTCATCCACTTCCTGGTTACCAATTAAGCTGAAATTTTACAAGCATGTGAAAATTAAAGCATTGAGCTTGAGCTCATATGAATGGTGACCAGGGTCTGATATTGAAGTTGGAAGATAGATACCGAGCTGCCTTCGTCCGTGGGTAGGAACCCTTTTGTTTTTTTTGTCCCCCACACGTGGTCCTACCAGGTGGTGATAACCAGGCAGCAACCATACTGGTGGTAGGCCAGCGGCCAGCGGCGTGAGACCACCCACCAGACTAAGCCGCGTCGCCAAGCGACTCTCTCGAGCTCGTGTTCCGGCGAGAAGTCTAGTGACGCCATTCTGGGAGTCGGGTCAAAAGAGTATGATTGATATCACACAATGATTTCCGCATCGGCCGACCGCAGATAGTAGGGGGCCCAAGTAGTGAGCCAGCCACTTATGAATGGCTGCCCCGCCATCTGTCGAAAAATCCCAGGGATGCGCCATCGTGCAGGTTGGTGACCGGACGAGAGGGCCCGATGGACATCCTTGGGGGGGGCTCGGGCGTCCCCGCGGTCTCCAGGCTGGTCTACGTGGATGTGTGATGTGATTTTTGTGTTGCACCACTGAATCTGCAGAGTGACGTCTCGTTCCACTACCGACTTTCTACCTACTTTACTCTGCAAACAGTAGAAGAAAAGGAACGTGTACACAGCGGCAGCACTCCCTTTTACTTAAAGTGCACCTGTGCAATATTCGGAGCCGGCACTCCAATCTCACGCCTGTCCATCATCATCTTGAGACAGATCGACTCCACCTATTGTTTCTGACGGAGACGCAGATTGGTCCATCCGACGTGTCGTATCTCTCCTACCCTAGGGTAGGCTAGGGTACTCCCTGGAGCACTATTGAAGCGAACTTCTGCCGTCCCTCACTGCCTCTGTTGCTGAACCCCAATGGTTCGCTGGCCCACGCCGCGGTGGAGAAAGCAAATTTATTTGCATCTCAATTTGCTGAGTCTTCGCGTCTGGACCCCGGTAGTGCGAGACCTCCAACTTTGCCAAACAGTGGCACTGTAATGAGTGAAACATCCGGCAAAAGGAGGTCCTCAAAGTTCTCCGCAGTCTAGATGTGAACAAGGCCAGTGGCCCTAATGGTATTCCGGCCATTGTATTGAGGACTTGTGCGCCTGAGCTGCTGCCTGTGCTGACTCGCCTCTTTCGCCTATCCTTTCGCAAATCTTGGAAACTTGCTAACGTGCGGCCTGTTCCCAAGAAGGGCAGACGTGCCGACCTTGTAAACTACAGACCAATTTTGATCACGTCTATACTCTGTAAGAGTATGGAACGTGTTCTTAACAACTGGCTCCTGCCCTACCTGGAAGCGAATGACTTACTCAGTGACCGCCAGTACGGCTTTTGCCGAAACCGGTCTACTGGGGACCTTCTGGCGTACGCCACACACATCTGAAGTGAGGTCATAGAAAAGCACGGGGAGTGCTGGCTAGACAGCCAAGGAGACCCTTGGACATCTCCAAAGCTTTTTATAGGGTCGGGCACGAGAGCCTTATTGGCAAGCTTCCATCTTACGGCCTGCCTGTTGATTTCTGCGCGTGGATATCAGATTTCTTGAGGAATCGGTCGATACGAGTTGTCGTAGATGGCTGCTCGTCAGACCAAATGGCTATCAATGCCGGTGTTCCTCAGAGATCTGTGCTCTCTGCTACACTCTTCATACTGCATATCAACGATCTGCTTAAGCCCGGGATCTTTGGGTAAGCAGATGACAGTACAGTCGTGGAGAGCTACACATCCGATGCGAGAACCAGCGGGCCACAGATCGAGTTACACAGAGAAGCTATAGTTCAACGGCTCAACTTGAGTCTGCAGGCGGTATCCGACTGGGGTGATGCTAACCTGGTCAAGTTTAATGCCATGAAGACTCGGGGCTGTCTGTTTTCGGCCAATAAGAGACCCTTCCAATTGTCTCCCGCTTTCCGTGGTGCCTCCGTTCCGGTAACTGACAGCTTGGAACTATTAGGCGTATCACTCTCATCTACTTTTAACTTTGGCTCTTACATATTCTCTCTAAGGTGAGACGGTATTTCACATCTAAGCAACTGCTTAGTCTTTATAAAGCACAAGTCAAGTCTTGCATGGAATACTGCTCTCACCTTTGGGATGGCTCTGCCAAATATCAACTGGAGGCTCTGGAGTCGATTGAGAGGCGAGCCAGGAGGCTGCTTGACAAACGACACCTTGACTAAGTCGCAGCTGCGAAGTTTTGAGCATCGTCGCAAGGTAGGGTGTTTGTCAGCCTTTTAGCGGATACACTTCGGAGAGTGCGCCCAGGAGTTGCACAATCTGGTCCTCCCTGCCTCTTTCTTCTATCGTACGACTAGACAGACGCGACCAAAGCGCCACCCTTTTATGGTGGACATTCCGCGCGTTAGAACCAAGCGTTTCGAATCCTCATTCCTCATAGCAACAGCCAGAATGTGGAACGCTTTGCCTGGGTCTGTCTTCCCGTTAAAGTACAACGTGGGTGTCAAATCCCGAGTAAATAGGTATCTTCTAGGTAAGCGTGCTTCACCCTAGACCGCACATCTGCTCAACATAAGGCAGTGTGTAGTCAAACGCGAACCTATTCGAAATAAAAAAAATATAGGAACTCGGTAATGAAACGACGCAACGAGTAGATACTAGATTCAGTTACTGTTACTTGAAGCTTGTTTTAAAATAAATATTTTTTGTTATAATAATATTTTAATACGTATAAATTGTCATTGTATGATATCTTTTTTAAATCTGTTTTTTAGATTAAAGACCTTGCTTCATAGGCTTGTGTTAAATTAAGTCCAATTTATTCAACGGAAACAAAACAGGAAAAGACATATAAAAAAAAAACTAAGGCCATTCGCACACGTAGGCGCGTAGCGTGCGCGTAGCGTAGTCGTATCGTAAGCGTATCGTAATACGTGCGCAGGACGAGAGCAATACGAGCGCGTACATGTTAGCAAGTCTGCACACGGAGCGGTTCATCCTACAATACGACTACACTACGCCTAGTGTGCGGACTTGTTTAAACATGTATGCGCTGTATTGCTCTCGTCGTGCGCGAGTATTATGATACGCTTACTATATGTGAGCGAAGGGGGTAACTTAAAACTATATTAAGATCCAAAAATTTGTATTCGTCACGACCTGGCTGTAGGCTACCTACGCTTTACTTAATACGGGGGCTGGTCTGTCGAAAGTGACTAGCAGGTAAGTAATAGGAGATACTTGCAAATTGTTTCTTTCTTTGTCTAGCGTTATGACATCGCACTACTACTAACATAGTCATGTATCAATATTAACTGAAAATGATTAAGTAAGTATTGCCCTTTTTTGTTGTAAAGGTTTTACATGGACCACAGCAACGACAAGTCTATGTCCATTGTGGAGACGTGGGCTGTAAGACAAAAAGGAAAATATGGCAAGGTATGTTTGTTTGGCTTATTATTATATGATCAAACGAACTTACTTGGAAGTGAAGTTCGTTCTTAATTTTGCCGAATGATGCTTCGAGGCATGATGTTTGAGTTTATTAATTACAACAGAATAGTTATCCCCACGGAACAATTTCCACACACATTTTTAGAGCTGTTAAAAAAATAACGTA
Source organism: Hypomecis punctinalis (assembly GCA_949316475.1). Lineage (NCBI taxonomy): Eukaryota > Metazoa > Arthropoda > Insecta > Lepidoptera > Geometridae > Hypomecis > Hypomecis punctinalis. The sequence goes on along the minus strand of OX438794.1, from coordinate 955,181 downwards.
CAAGTGAATCCGTTCATTCGTTCCTACACCGGTCCAATCCTGCCGCTGAAAGTCATTATTTTTAGAGACAATAAAAAACAACGTCAACAACATTGATTTGAATAGGCGTTACGGGTGGGAAGGGAGGGATATCATGCCTCTTTGCATCATTCGGCAAAATTGAGATCGAACTTCACTTCCAAGTAAGTTCGTTTGATCATATAATTTTGCCGAATGATGCATCGAGGCATAATGTATGAGTTCATTAATTACAACAGAAGATGTTCAGAGCAGAGAATGCCTTTCTGATCAATGTTGTCAGCAGTGAGACAATATACAAAATGTTTCATTATGTCCAAATAAAATAAGTCTAGCATTGCATAATATAGCAGGCAATACCAAGGTTTAATTTAATAATGCATGTTATATGGTATTCTTAGAAATACTTCATAACATTCAGGAACTGACTGAAGGTACCCTGGTGGCACCATATTGCCGACCTTATCTATTACTTATTTGTAAAAGTTATTGAGGACATAGTACCCATTGAGACAATAATAGTGAACGCTGAAATTAAAAACAGATTATTGAAGATAATGTCCCATGCTTATATGATTTGTATATGTAATACCAACTTAATTAATATTTTATACTAGCTTAAAACCCGCGGCTTTGCCCGCGTTGTCTTAGTACATAGGTACTTGCTTAAAATGAAAATAGCCCGCGGTTTGACCTACGTTGTCTTTTTACTTGCTTATAATAATATGTAATAGTCCGCGGTTTGGCCCGCGTTGTCTTAGTACTTGCTTAAAATTATTATAGCCAGCTATTTAGCCTGCGTTGTCGTATTACTTACAAGGATAATGCCCACGGTTTGGCTTGAATTGTCACAGTATTTACCTAAAATGATAATAAGTCACGGTTTAACCTGCGTATTTTTAATACTTGCTTAATAAATATGGTAATTTATAGCACGCAGTTTGGCCCGCGTTGTCTTAGTACTTGCTTAAAATTATTAAAGCTTGCCGTTTGGCCTGCATTGTTGTATTACTTGCAATGATAATAGCCCATGGTCTGGCCCGTGTTGTCTTAGCTTGTTTGCTAAAAATGATAATAGCCCGCGGTTTGGCCCGCGTTAAGTTAATACTAAGGTACTTAAAAGGATAATAATCCACAGTTTGCCCGCGTTGTTTTAGTACTTACTTGCTTAAAATAATAGCCCGCGGTTTGACCCACTTTATCTTGGCACTTGCTTTTAATAATTTCTAATAGTCCGCGGTCTGGCCCCCGTTTTCTTAATACTTCCTTAAAATTATAACCGCCTGTATTTAGCCTGCATTGTTGTATCACTTGCAATTATAATAGCCTAAGGTCTGGCCCGCGTTGACTTGGCACTTTCTTAAAATAATAATAGCCCGTGGTTAAGCCCGCATTAGGCCCAATTATGAAGGCGCCATCGTAATTATAATATTACCATACTTATTACTGTTTCTTTTTTACTTTAGGTATTCTACGGAGAGAACACTTTTTACGTTGCTATTAAATTTACGATAGCGCTTTCATAATTGAGCCTATTATCGTATTACTTGCAAGGATAATGCCTACGGCTTAGCCTGAATTATTGTCTCAGTATTTGCCTAAAATGATAATAGCCTACGGATTGGCCTGCATTGTCTCAGTGTTTGCTTATTTAATTTACTTGTATCTAAAGCTTATTACTCAGTGCGTGAATTTTTTAATGAGATTTTGCGGAAATTTTGAAATTAAATCAATGATGTAAGGAATTTTACACTACTGGCTTTTCATTGATGGAAAACATTAAGGCAACCTGTACAGGTACGTCCGCAGAGAAAAATCAATCGTCGTATCAAAGTCGTATGTGGATTCAGCAACCCGTGCCGACGTGATGGATATGGCTCAATTACCCTTCGCCGGTAGGCCTACGTTCAGTAGTGCACTATTAATTAAGGCCGGTACAGGTATTCGATGTGTTTCATTAAGTCGTTAAAATTTTATTCTAAGCTCATTTTTCCCGAGAGATATGACATTCTCGCCTAAAACCGTTCACCCAGTCAAAAGTGATCGAGACACCTTGTAGGACTTTCAGACGTTGTCTGACCCCAGGCAGGTGAAAAAATGGCACACAAGTAGAAACACATGGTGTATATTCTAGTTGACAGGTGTGTTCTAGTATGCTATTATACTCATCATTTGACTAACTTTTACCATAGTAAATTGATCGTGATAAAAATTGATCGTGATAAAAATTGATCGTGATTTCGGAAAAATGAATGAAATCACGTCAATAAAATCAACTATTCAACACAAAAAGTTCATCGACCCGGGACAAAATGTATGGAATAGGTAGGTAATTTTCGCTTTTCAGGGCTGACCATAATTATAAACAATATGGGCCAGACCGCCTAAGGGCCTAAGACAACGTGGGCGAAGCGCTTATCTTCTATGAAAATGATTGTACGTGTTCATTTCACTTTATAAATTATTTTGTGTCCTTACGATTTAAGTAAGCATAGTTTTATAAGCCCAAAACTTACATAAGTAAAAAACGATGAATGTTGTTACGCCCTTGTTACAATTCAGAAATTGGAATTCACAGGGCGTATCCACCACTTTTTTTATAATTTTTGGGTCGTAACTCCAAGGTAACTTTTAAATTACACAGTTTATTCAGATTCTTGCTTTAAAATACATTGCAATGCAAAAAAGAATCACCATTCTCTATGATTATAAGTTTAAAATTGAAAAAGTTATGTCACTTATTTTTTTAGTTTTTTTTGCTCCTCCTGAAAAGTTTGTATTTTGGCTTTTACGACCTTTCTTCCTCACGGTATCGATATGATTCAATAGTTTTTCGTGGATAGGGCTATATTTAGTAGTGGACTGTTAAAGATTCCCGTACAGTACAAATGTCAAACACACGTGTTAACTCGTATTGACTCGGAGCTGTTGGTCAACCTCATGTATTGAATTGGAGCTGTTGGTCAATCCCACATATTGACTCTGCGCTAGAAAACATGGTTGAGTATAATATCATGCATAGTGTGGACTTGGCAACAATTTTCAGTAGGTTAAACGAACGTTTTAGCTAGAAAAACGCAAACGATGCTGTCGGCTGGCCTCACGTGTCAGCTCGTTGCATTTTAATTATTTATGCCGTTATCATCAACGGGCAGATCCAATTGTTCGGAAAAAACATGTTTGAGTGTGACTAAGCAACAAAAAACCTTGTAAGGTAATTGCACGCATTATCTCGATCACAAAAATCATACAATGCTGTCGGGTAACCCCACGTGCTAGCTCGTTGCATTTTAATTATTATTATCATCCACGGGCCGATACAGCTGCTACTGGCTAACCTCGCGTGTTAGCTCGGAGCAAATTAGTAAAAGCAAAATTACCTACCAAAAGTTAAAAAATAAACAACAAATATTTTATTGCCCGTAGGTATCACTTATCGCTTGATAATGTGGGTGATTACACGCATTATCTTGATCAGGAAAACAAACAATGCTGGCGGCTGACTCCACGTGATTACACGCATTATCTTGATCATGAAAACAAACAATGCTGTCGGCTAACCCCACGTGCCAGCTCGTTGCATTTTAATAATTATTACCACGGGCGGATCCAGCTGCTACTGGCTAACCTCGCGTGTTAGCTCGGACCAAGATATATACATTATATATATAGGCAGAATTACCTACCAAAAGTTATAAAATAAACAACATCACATCAACAACATCATTATTTTTATTGCTCGTAGGTATCACTTATCGCATGATAATGTGCGAAGTAAATATCACAGCATAATATATTATTGCAAATCTCTTGCGATTTCCAGAATGTTACTATAGAATAATCATTTCACGTCTATTTTACTTTAATAACTCACTTTTGACACAAAACAATAATATTTTAAAACTTTACATATTTTTTATTTTATTTGAGGATATGCGTGTGAAATGGTGCACGCGTAGACACAGAATGACTTCCAACGGCAGGATTGGACCGGTGTAGGAACGAATAAGCGGATTCACTTGTTCTTTCTTTTTTAACACTCTAAAAATGTGTGTAGAAATGGTTCCGTGGGATAACTATTCTGTTGTAATTAATAAACTCGAACATCATGCCTCGAAGCATCATTCGGCAAAATTAAAAAAAAAGCATAATGGTAATCAGGGCATTTTCTGGGCCCTGACTTTTGTATAATATTTCGGAATCTAACATAATTTCTGTAAACTTTTGTAAGAACTGGAGCTCTATAATAATATTCATTTGTATCTTGAATGTATATGTAAATGGTCACGTGGCCGAGTGGAAGCGGGAGCGAGCATTGTTAAATCTAGTTAAGCGATCGAGATAGTGGTTATTATACTATTTTTTAGGAATAATTCAACTATAGCGCCCCTGGCCATTAGTACTCCCACGTACATTACACTTTACAGAATGACAGTTCAAAGTTAAACTATAATGATATTTATCTTCTTAAAAAGTATGCTACTTTCGGTTATGGTGCAAGTTATTTCATCCTACTTTACGAAAATAATTATAGAAATTATATAACGTTGAAAAATCCAAGACTATTTAGAGAGCATACCATTATGGGATTATTATCTATTATCATAAACTGCAGAAGTTAATGTTTTAGTTACCAATGATTTAATCGAATTTTCAGATATTTATTAAAGGAGTAAAGGACAAGTCACAGAAAGATCCGCTGGAAGGCACCGCCTGGACGGAGAAACGCATGAAGCACATCATCGAGCTCCGGGAGACTGCTCTGGACTTCGCCAGGAAGCAATGGGCCGATTTTATATTTGTATGTAACACTTTAGTACGGATTTGGCAGGGCTGGAATAGGCGTGATGACTAATAAATAAAATTTCAAAAAAAACTAAAAAAACATGCTTTCATAGCATATCAAACTAAAAAGTGTAAAATAATTTTTAGTATAGGCACAAAATAATAATGAACGAAAAATATTAATACTATTGTAAAAAAAAGCGTGAGGCGCTTTGTGCAATAATTTTTCGTAAATCGAGCACACCACGCTCTTTTACAATAGTATTAATATTTTTTCGTTGACTATCATTTTCGCTTATACTGGAAATTATTTTACACTTTTTAGTTTGTTATGTTAGGAAAACGTGTGTTTTAGTTTTATTGAAACTATTTTTTTTTTTACTTTTTAGTAATCCAATAAACGTCATCGGTCTTTGATAGGTGTGCAATGTTCAAAGAAAATCTAATCGCTCAAAGGGGTTGGTTACAAGCAAGCAAGCAAACATACATCATTTCAGCAATAGGACGTCCACTGCTGGACATAGGCCATATAAGCAAACATATAGGTGAAACTAATAAAAGCGTTTTAAAAAATATAATTATAAGTCCGTCAGATATATTTTAAAAAGTATTCTACACATATTTTGTCAGTTAAATAATTATAATATTAAAGACCCTGATTAAAGATCACAAGATCTCGAATTTATTTATATAACACACGACAAATATTGGCGGTTTTATCTACGAGGATTCACATTTAAGACGATTTACACATTAAGAATTTTTTGACAGTGTGAATATTTCGCATTATATAAGAAGAGCTTTTACAGTTAATTTTTAATGAATAATTACTCGAATTACTTGTTTTTTTTTAAATTATGAATTAATACCTACTATGTAATTGATTTATTGTATTTTTCAAGACGAGATTTGTCTGATGCTCAACACTGCAAATTATTAACTAAAAATACAGCAACACTTCAATTAAGAAGCAGTTGTATCTGCCGAAGCATACAAGTAGGTGGATGTGAAGTTAGTAAGTTGCGCAACATCCAATCCTGACTGAAGCTCACATAAAGCTGCGCGTTGATTGGGTTTCGCGCAGTTTGTAGCTAACTTCATGTCCGCACTGTGTGATTCGGCCTCTAACAACAACAATTAAATGAATTTAATTTCATGTAATCTGCGCAACACAAGTCGGCGGATGAGAAGTTAGCCGCAGATGATACTTACCAGTAATTCGCTAATTATTGCGCATGTGTGCACAATGCCCACGCAAGTGCGGACGGGTGGGCCCCGGAGCGTGTCTCTGGCACCCGCGCTACATATATTTTGCCATTTGCGCAGCGTTCTGCGCCAACTTCCCATCCGACGACTTGTGTGGCGCGTAGTATATCCGAGAAAGTCAGTGTAAATTGTAGCCAACGAGATCGTTCCAGATTTTATCTTTGCTCGATGTTCCAGATGCTGGACGCCGATGTGTTTCTGACGGAGCCGACGACACTGAAGCGGCTGGTGCGCAAGAATCTACCGATTGTGGCGCCCATGCTGCTTTCCGACGGACTCTACTCGAACTTCTGGTAAGTTTTCTCCCATATTGGCAAAAGAAACACCGTGAGGCATTTCGAGAAAAATACAAGAAACAGCCGATTTTTTTCTCTAGAATTCCGGGTTGTTCACAGTTGTTCATTATGATGTTCTTCATGTGTGGTTACAGTATTACTACACCTTTTATAAACGTTATGTTGCACAGATTTTTCGCTTTATCTGATAACTTTGCTCTTATATATTGTTGTGTATAGAATACAGAATGTTTAAATTATGTGAGCGTTAACAATATGAATTTCACAGGGCTGCGATGTCCGAGAAGTATTACTACATGAAAACTGACCAGTACGACGAAATCTGTAACCGTGATACCCTAGGATGCTTTGAGGTAAGACTTGAGATTCTACAAAATAATTTATTTTTAACTCTTTAGAAAAGGAAGTTTTAATGTACAATTGACAAGTTTTCATATTTCACAAGGCTATGAAATTCCAAAACCATTTCTAGATATCGGGATGCTGATCATTATGTTTATTTTTCCAAAATTTTTAGTGCAGTAACTGCTAAGATATTAGATAAAATCTCTCAACCAAGCCGTTTCGGGATTTATGAAATGAAATTGTTTATTCACCAGACAATGTCCACAGATTAAATTAAAATTACAATAAAATTACAATTTAAATACTAAAATGTCAACAAATTGAATAAAATTACAATATAAATACTAAGATGTCAACAAAGCTAAAAACGGGAGCGTGATACGCTCTCCAAAATATACTAAAGTTCAGTTATACTAAAAGTTCAGTTGCCAATGATAAAAAAAATACTAGCAATATAAAATGACAGTTAACACTGACAGTGTTGACACATAAAATGTAGTTTAAAATAAAATGTCAGTGTCATTTTCAAATTATTTATCCCGAGAGGTAAACGCAAAAAATGCAAATACTTTCCAAAAGCTGAATTATTGGTACATAGTTATCAAAATGGTGTACATCAATACCCTGGAGTCAGTCAGCTGGGTTCCCTAGCATTTGGTGGAAGAATCCGTTTGAATTTCAAAAGTATCTTGGAACTAGTACTACTTATTCTTCTTCTTTTAAGTGGTGCTAATTAAAAGCCTGTATGGCAGACCCTGTTACATATTTCAGGTGATTGGATAGTATACCGCGGTACATAGTGGACTTTTTGCGCTGACCTCCCGGCCTATTTGTTGTGAATTGTGTTGGATTGATTGGCATTGATAGTGACAGCAACGCTAGCACCTATTTTTTTCTAATGTGGCTTCAGTAAAATTGTTTAAGAGTCCTAAATTTTGCAGTCTTTTTAGAATAAGCTACTTTTCAAAACTTAATTTTACGGAAAATATAAGTCGTATTGGAAAAATAAAAAATACGTATATGTTATTTTGCAATATTCTTTCAGATAATAAATAAATATAACTATGATAAAAAGTTGAAATGTTGTCAATTGTCGCCATAAATTATTAAAATTTGAATATTTCGTTTTTCTGATAGCTACAATTCGGGGCTAGATTTTTTTCCTACATGTCATATTTAAGAAGACTGAACAATCAACCATTTATATCGCGTTTTCTGTAGAACAACGAAATAATTTTAGGTACATATTTAAAAAAAAGAACGTCCCGGGGGAAATCTCTTGTCACCCCTTAAATAGAAATTAAAATGTTATGTTTTTGGTGTAATGGCTTGAGTAAAAAAATATTGCACGCTCATTTCTTATTTTTTCCAGAAAAGTTTTTAGTCTCTGTATACTTTTCAGCCGAGTTTTGGCGTAATAATATCACTTTTTGAGCCTTATGACTATATGTATGTATTGATTTCATGTAAAAACTCGAATGGGATAAAATTTAGAAGTAGTTAATAGCTCTTTTTTTGTATGGCCAAGTCCGCGGTTTACAATAGTCTTAAGATTAATATGTGTGTGTGGAAATAAATAATCATCTTGTTTATGTTATTGCAGGTGCCGATGGTGCACAGCGCGGTGCTCATCCGTCTGCGCGCGAAGAGCTCGGACAAAGTGTCGTATGCGCCGGCCAGGATCCGCGGCTACAACGGCCCCGTCGACGACATCATAGCCTTTGCCATCAGCGCCAAGCTCGCTGGTAACCATTGTTCTTCACTTTACCTCTAAATATAGTTGAAATCTACTGGGCCTAGGATGCGCACCACGTAATATTTCTTTTGACGTATCAGAACGAGACAGACTTATGACGAAGTATCTGCCACTTTATGTTTTTCGTGGTTTTTGGTGGTGGTGGCCAATTAGACTAATTTTATTCAAAAAATAAAGAAGATATAAATAAGATAAGATAACGTTTATTTTAGCTCAAAAAGTTACAGGTTTTGGAGTTAGTAAATCTTGATGATGCTTAGAGTAGTGTTAGTAGGTAGGTACTTAGATTAAATTTACAAACTTCCAGAGTGGAACCCTAAATCTCACACTAGGGTGGTCCTGTGTCGTGAGATTTAGTCTCTTACGCTTTTTGATAAGACATCTCATAATTATTACCTAATGTAATGAAAAGAGTGATATAAAAATAATCTTAAAGATATATGGTGTTTGACCCAGGTATCCCGATGAACGTGTGTAACGACAAGTTGTACGGGTTCATCCCGGTCCCGGTCGACATGAACCACACGGCGATGGAGACTTCGGAGGCAGAACAACTCCTCAACGTCAAGATGGAAGCCCTGAGCCAGGGCGTCGAGCTTCCTCTAGGTTGGTCGCTTGCTTCTTTCTTTTGCAAATAGACTTCCAATAATGTATTTCTATATTTTCGAAGTTCGTTAGATGGTCTCTAAAACAATTATCAACCGAGTGAAAGAGGTCTTCGTTCTAACTGGGCGATTTTGATTTATTATGTCCGGATGTTGATTTTTCTCTACAGGTCGCATTTTACGTCGCGCTATTTATCAGCCGGTTTCGATAATATTTTCCAAAATTGTTTGGTATCTAAATTCTCTTAAGATTAAGTATTATTGAGTTCGATCAAGGTTTTATACATAAGACGAAAAGATTTACCAACTAATCGTTCGCTTCGCCACGGAGATAGATTAATGCTACCCAAGTCACGACTTCACATACATTTCTCTGGAACACTTTCTATGTCCATAAATATATTTAATAAATTGCCTAATGAATTAAAAACTGAAAATAGGGACACAATATTTTAAAAAAACTTAAAACAATTTCTTACAACTAAATCTTATTATACATTAGACGAATTTTTAAATGAAAAACATTGACATTAATTAAATTATTTTTGACATTTATTATAAATGAAAAACATCGACATTAATTATTGTATTTTTGACATTATTAATTTTTTGACATTATAATGATTTCACTGACATTCTATTTTGTAACTTTTAGTGGACATTTAAGCATTTACTAACAATTACGTGTTTTTTTATTTTCATTAAAGATAAATTAATATGACCTAATTATGGTGCCTTCCTCTTTGTTGCTGCGCCCGGCGGGGTCCATAAGCCACTTTGGACCATTTATATTTTTTACCATCATGTACTTTATGGGAGCAGAATAAATGAATTATGAATTAAAGGTCGAGTCGAGATAAAGGTTTTTGAAGATTCAGTTAAAGAAATGTGCCACAAGGTCTACTGTTTGTAGAGGAGAATCAACACCCGGATAGACGAAAGCAAAATTGTTGAGTCAAAACTGAGACTTTCACTTCGCTCGGTTAATAATATGTATGGTTTCAGCTCCGGAAATGGCCAAATTCGTGCAAAGCCCTGCTCGCGATCGGTTGGGGGTGGACCGTGTGTTTATGATCAACCTGAAGCGGCGCCCCGAGCGCCGTCGCTTCATGGAAGCCAGCTTCAAGGAACTGGGGATCGCCGCCGACCTCGTCACCGCCGTCGATGGAAAGTCAGTTTTACCCCTCTCTCCTCTTTTTATATGATAGATTAACATGACATTGAATCGACGTCCCGGCGGCGCTTGATGAAAGCCATCTTCTTAGAACTAGCGATCGATGCTGACCTCGTCACCGCTGTCGATAGAAAGCCGAGTCTTACTCCTCTCCTCTTGTTAATATGATAAACCTAAAGCGGCACCGAAGCAGCGTTCGATCAAGCGCTGCCAGTTTCAAAGAGCAAGGAATCGATACAGCGTCGTCACCGCCGTCAATAGAGATTCAGTAATAAAAGAGAAGAAAAGAGGAGAGAGGGGGCTCTCTCCTCTTTTCTTCTCTTCAACTAGATGCTGGGTTCTTTTTAACTAGTACTAGCTGATTCGGTGAACTTCAGTGGAAAAAATGGGTTCTTTATTACATTTATCTATAACACTAATTTAGGTCAATTCTAATTTCGGCGTTTAGCGCCACTGACGATCATATACATCAACTTTCATAGGTCCATCCATCCATCCATCCATAAGCCAAAGAACGTCCTCTGCTGGACATAGGCCTCCCCTATGGATCTCCAATAATACCGGTTGATAGCGGCTTGCATGCAGCGCGATCCTGCAGTCTTAATGAAGTCATCTGTCCACCTTGTGGATATGGATGGATGTGGACTTTCATAGGTAGGAATATTTTATTATATAATAAGTTATTTCGCACCTTATTCATATTTTATCACCGTTAAACCTTCTCTGATCTTTTACGAATAATTCAAAACAAATTAGCCAAATAGGTCCAGCAAAACGAGTGTAGTATTATGAATATTAAAAGTATATGTAATTCCAGGGACCTGGATATGGCTGACCTCTCCAAGTTTGGCATCACCTTGATGCCTAATTATGAAGATCCATACCATCTTAGGTACGTTTTTATTTGTACTACACCCATTGCGCTCATAGCGTAGTTTGACTAGGTGTTTGTCAACGACTCAGGAGAATGACAAGTAATAGAAGTATTGATAAATTTTACTGAAATAAAAACTACGTTACAGCTGTCTTATTCATATCTGTTTATACAGCATTCGCGAGAGTGACTGGAACAAAAAAAGGCATTGTCTGTCGGCATACGTCAAAATCACAAATTGAAATGTCAAAATGGTTAAAAGTTTGGTTCCACTATGTCTTTTTTATGATCGGATATTTGAACCCTCTAGTTTCAGAAGAAGGTTCAAATCTCTGATCATTTGCCCTTCCTACTTTTTACCTTTTTGAATTTGAATACCCTAGATAGCTCAACGCTAGTTTGTGAAACCCTTCGAAATTACGCAAGTTCGGGTGTATATTTGCATCTATTTCTAACACCTTTTAAATTTCATATTTAAAATGGGACAAAGTGATGTATATCTCTTGTTATTTTAGTACGGTTTCTATTACTTTAGTTCTTATTCTATGGTCAGTGATCACCGAAGTTAAGCAACATTTCAAGGTCAGCCTCCGGATGGGTGACCGCGGGTGGCATTTCGAACTGATCGCTATCGTGGCTCGGATGACACGTTAGCAAAATTCAACAGTCTACTGGCGTCAAATACGTAAATAAGCCATTGGCTTGCTGGTACTGATCCGTAAGGGGTCGATCAAGACCATCATTCATCACAAATTTTACCATGAAATTCGAGAAAAAAAGTCGGCTATTCCATGTAAGATTGCAACTCGGAATCGACAAAATATCACCTCCGTTTGGCGTAATGCATCAGTACTGAACAACTTTTTTAGTAAATGTACAACGATTGAATAAAAAAACAGGTATTAAACTGTGTAAACGTATTTATTGAGGAGTCACACACAATAGTACAGTCACTAGTCACTACGCCATTCTCAGACATATTATACTGGGGAGCCGATGTGTAGGGGTTTTCACTACCAGCCTAAAAAATATAAATTAATGTTGCAAGACTAAAATATTACATTGACATATTTCAACAGTAAAAACATTTACATTTTGTATAGTTGAAAAATTTTTTTATATTTGGGGACATCTTACACACGGTTTCTGACCCCAAACTAAGCAAAGCTTGTGATATGGCTGCCAGAGACTGATATACTACATGCTTTAAATACATACTTATATAGATAGTATCTAAATACACCCAGACACAGAGCAAACATCTATGTTCACCACATAAATGCTTGCCCTGGGTGGGGATCGAACCCACGCCTCTTTGATCCAGAAGTCAGGTTCACTAACCACTGAGCCACCGAGGCAATTAAATCATGTTTTAAATTGCAGGCCTATGAAAGCGGGTGAAGTTGGATGTTTCTTGTCGCACTACAAGGTTTGGAAAGAGGTAATTAACATTGTATAGTCGCATGAGTTCAAGAAATTTTTGATTGCATGAGTTATGTAGGTATATTAATGAAGTATACCTAGAAACATAGTTTTGTGAGTGTAGTAGGTAAGGTTACCCTATGAACACAAATATGAAATCTAACTATAGCTATAATTGGATGTAGTTTGGCAGAAAGGACTCTCAATATTACTTTTGAGTTATGGTCATTTAAAGATTCAGATCGCCAAACGAACAAACGTTAGTTTATTCGATCTGCGAGATAGAAAACTGACTGCTAATTGAGAATATTTTTTTTTGAAGTGACCTGATCACTCTACCTGGTCAAAACTTCGTAAGACGATGTTCAAGACCTTACTTCATAGGTCACTTTAGTATCATTAACTTATTTTTAACCAGTGAGTTTCGAATCCTTTTGCTAAAGTACGTCTAATTCACAGATTACAATTATTATATTTATTGGGTTCAACTTAATCTTTTTTGTTGTATATCTGTATAAGTAACATATTATATCCTATATGATGCAAGCATATATTTCTGCCGATTATTTATGCCGTAATATGTAGCACAATCGTAGTAATTAGTGTGGAACATCACCAAGGGACACGTCCATAAAGTATATCATATTATTATTTAGATGAAATTTTGATTTCAATAATACGAAACTTCATGGGCGTGAGCTGTCAAAAAATAATTAATAAGTTGGACAGACGGTCATTTTATTTTGGTTTGTGAGTGGCTATTTGTAAAATTCTAGTTGTACTTATATATAGAAACGTTGTGACGTTTGGTGTAGGTTGCTACCCGCAGCATCCCGCGCGCTTTGGTATTGGAGGACGACGTGAAGTTCGCTCCGTTCTTCCGGCGCCGCTTCCTCGAGCTCACGCGCGACTTGGACGCCGTGGACTGGGAGCTCGTGTGAGTATCGTCCGACCATCAGCCGTGGGACGTCTACTGTTGGACATAGGTCTCCAATAACACCGGTTGGGAACGGCTTGTGTCTAGCGCAATCCTGCGATCTCGATGAGGTCATCTGTCCATCTCATCGTAAATTATTATTCTACCTAATTAAGATTGATATCTACTGTAAATTATTGATGGATACATTTATTTATTCATTGATTTAATATTTATTGTACTTTATTTATTTATTGTACTTTCATGTCGTTTTCACGGCATTTTAGAGCAAAGACTCCGTTTTGTGTGTCTGTCTGTTTAGATGTTCTACGCTGCACAACAGATCGCAGTACGGTTTTCACTAACTAGAATATATTGGAAGGTATAGCTATGATACTGTCGTAGCCGGCCAAGCCGGGACGGACAGTTCATAAAGATACTCTCCCGACTATGTCAGCTATCATAGAGAATTGCCATAATAGCGTCTAAGAAAAAAAAATGTTACCATTGTGTTTATTATTCTTTTCTTATTATAGTACATAATAAATCTCAAAACACCATAAATGTTATATTTGCAACTAAATGACATTGTCAATTTTTACAATAATAGTCCAGAGTATCCGTTTTTTACTAAATTAATTGTCATGATGTATTTTTGTTAGTTCATAAAAATGTATTATTTGTGTAAAACTATAAAAATGCATCTATAAACCAAAATAAAGGCAGCGGGAGATTCGCCCTACAAATCAGTGTGGGGCGAATCGGTTCTTTTGTAATACTTTTGTATACTATAAGCCCTATTAAAACAAAAGTGTGAAAATATATTTGTGAGCAGGTACATCGGGCGCAAGATCCTAGACAACGAGTCCGAAGAGTACGTCCGGCCCAGAGTGACGCGGCCGCGCTATTCCTACTGGACCCTGGGCTATTTGCTGAGCGAGGCCGGAGCCCGCCGCCTCATCAGAGCTGAACCTCTCGCCAAAATGCTACCCGTTGACGAATTCCTGCCCATCATGTTTAACGAACATCCCAAGTAAGTGTTATTCTGATGCATAAACTACTATTACTACATATACTACTTGAGCTACTCATACTGGACGCTGGGCTATATTTATTGAGTAGAGCCTCTTGCCAAAATGCCGCCTGCCCGTTGACGAATTCCTGCCCATCATGTTTAACGAATTTATTTAAATAAAATAAAATAAAAAATAAATATTTTGGGACATCTTACACACGGCCTCTGACCCCAAACTAAGTAAAGCTTGTGATATGGCTGCCAGAGACTGATATACTACTTACACTTATTTTTAAATACATACTTATATAGATGGTAACTAAATAACACCCAGACACAGAGCAAACACCAATGTTCATCACATAAATATTTGCCCTGGGTGGGGATCGAACCCACGCCACTTTAATCCAGAAGTTAGGGTCACTAACCACTGAGCCACCGAGATAGTCAATTTATTACTGTCACAGCGAGACCTGGAAGTCGTTCTTTCCCCGACGGGAACTGAAGGCGTTCTCTGCGGCGCCGCTGCTCGTGTTCCCTACCCACTACACCGGCGAGGCGGGCTACGTGAGCGACACTGAAGACTCGGCCGTGCTGCGCGCCGACGGTGAGCCTGCTCAGGTTTATATACATCAATTTTATTTTACTTTATTTTTATTTTGACTTTGATTCGTACTCTACCGGCGAAACCATGCTGTGCACCGACGGTGAGCCCGCTCAGGTATACACATCACCTTTATTTTACTTTATTTTTATTCGTTGCCTTTTCACTACACCGGCGAGGCGGGCTACGTGAGCGACACGAAGGACTTCCCGCGCGCCGACGGTGAGCCCGCTCAGGTATACACATCACCTTTATTTTACTTTATTTTTATTCGTTGCCTTTTCACTACACCGGCGAGGCGGGCTACGTGAGCGACACGAAGGACTTCCCGCGCGCCGACGGTGAGCCCGCTCAGGTATACACATCACCTTTATTTTACTTTATTTTTATTCGTTGCCTTTTCACTACACCGGCGAGGCGGGCTACGTGAGCGACACGAAGGACTTCCCGCGCGCCGACGGTGAGCCCGCTCAGGTATACACATCACCTTTATTTTACTTTATTTTTATTCGTTGCCTTTTCACTACACCGGCGAGGCGGGCTACGTGAGCGACACGAAGGACTTCCCGCGCGCCGACGGTGAGCCCGCTCAGGTATACACATCACCTTTATTTTACTTTATTTTTAATTTGAATCTAATTTTTTTTGTTAGTTGGCCATTCTTATGAGCGGACAATGAAACTGCGAGTAAAAATTAGTTTCCTTAAAGCTGAATTATGTTATAAGTTTATTTTATTTCACCATTGCATGGTTTTCCGATATTTTTCAAGGTGACTATATTTATATCTATGTTACGCGATTACTATTTTGATGATTATTTTTTTCTATGGTAGACCATACTTATGGTGGTCCCATTTTAATGTTATCGAAGTCGGTTGAGTCGTTTTTGAAAGATCTACAAATAATATATAAATTACTATATCGATGATATATTGATTGGTGCGAACTATTGGGATCATTTACATGTTTGAAGTCAGTTGCGCCATTTTTGGCGAAAAATTATTATATATTTCTTCCCGCAGTTTTTAACTGGCTTTCGCCCGCAGCTTAGCTCGCGTGGTCCTTTTTTTGCTGTTCCGTGAGAACATTAGACTGGGACTTAAAGATTATAGTTAATTTTTCTGGGATTAAAAGTAACCTATGTCACTTTCCGTCTTTCAAACTATGTCTATGCCAAAAATCAAGTCAATCCGTTGCTGCTTAAAAGAGTAACAAACCAATAAACGCAATTTCATATTTACAATATTAATAAGGAAGTAAGGTTGTTTGGTCCCTAGTTACTGCTGGCAGCTGGCTGGTCTGTAGTTTGAATCAATGTGTTGCAGCGGCAAGCGAGCCATTATGAATTATAATGTCGTTTGGTGCGCGGTCCGCAGCCGGCGCGCGGCCCTCGCGGCGGTCGGCGCGCCTCCTCACGCCCGCCATCAGCGCCTCCTTCGCCGTCATGCTCGCCATCTTCGCCATCGAAATGCTCATTCACTTCGAGAACGTCCTATTCGACCCGCGAGCCCGCTACGAGATGTACCACCACCGCCAGAACCTGCGTCACCGCCTCGTCTACGGCCTGTTGGAAGCCCTCGAGGCCAACTCGCTGTCTAGCGACTCTGACTCCGATACCGAACCCGAACTGGTAGCGGCGACACCGCGACCCAATATCCCCCCTCCTGCGTTTGAGATTCCCGTTTTGCTGTAAGACGATCTTGTATACTGTATAGTACGAATCAAATTGTTGGCGACTGTTAAGTAAACTTCAGTGAGGATTGGGTCCTCAGCTTGTAGCTAATTCCACGGCCGCCAAGTTTGATTGCTCCTGTAGGATTTGTGATACGAGCTGTCCTTGTCTTCGTTTACAGAGGTAAATATTTCCGTTTCATAACTTTTACAATTATGTTAGCGCCAAAAGCAAATCCTGCTGAAGTCTGAACCAAAAATCAATGACATTCGTCAAGAATCTTTTAAATGTACGAGCTTTTTTGCGATTTCGGAATTAATCTCATCAAGAAGTATTCAGAACGATAAATATATACCTATTATCTATGTCTGTGAATATGGCGCTGATGAAAAACCACAGCTTGTAGTACAATGTATCGCTTAACTGCGTAGAATTTGTCAAAGATATCCGAATATGAATAAATGTCTAGTCCATGGCTTCGAATTGCATTCCTATAATTGTTACATAATAATATATATTCACTTGATTGTCAGCAAAAAATATCCATCATGTATTAGCGTTCGTAAACATAAATCGATGTTATATTTACGGGTTACGAAGTTTATGGAAGGCTGCGTTAACGCAAAATTTCGGAAGGTGCTGTACCGAATTTTCCAAAGGCGGATATTGCATTTATCTAGTTCGTAAGTAAATGTGATTCTTGTAAGCATAATATACCTATTATAATAAGCTCTATTGAGTGTTTACTATAAAACAGTTTTCGGACTTTTTTTAACTTGAAACAAAAGTAAGGAAAAGATTTTGGAATCTGTTTAGTTAAAGAATTTAGGCTATGAAATATTCAGGGTAGCTTAGACTGGACTCATGGGTCCGGTGTATTCTCTCAATTATTATTAAGAAAAATCTCAATCACACTAAAATACATGGTCGGAAGAGATTTGGTGACGCATAAGGAAATATAAAGTCAATTCAAACTTTACAAAAATAGTGGTGCCACAACATCTTAAAACAAAAGAAATGGTTCTCTTTGGTCGTCAAAAAATGTCGGCATCGCTATTGTAATTATGGAGTCTCAAATAAGGCCTCGACAAGGCCTATGTATGCCTTAGTTACGGTCGACCCAGTACTCGTAGCTGGTTAGTGTCTAGAATATTGTACTATTATTATGTAAGTACGCGTCAGTCATACGTCGCGCCAAACTTTGTGATCGCTCTGACGTGAAGCATATATTTCTAACATTAATCATGCTATTTATTTCTTTAATAAGTTCCACGAAACTGCACGAGTTACGATATTTTGTAGTGAAATTTCACAGGATATCTCCATCAGTGAGAATACCCTGTTCCCGGATATTTCAAATACTTTTACCAATCACTCACTCCAATCACCAATTTTCCAATCACCCAATCACACCACTCACTCTTACCAAATCGATGATTGTTCTTTGTTTACAGTTTGCGAGCGTTCAAAGCGGTCATAGTTTGGCGCAGGCATTAGTTTTTAAGATTATGTTCAAATCATAGGTCATAATATATTATTATAGTCATTTAAATGTATGCAATTGTGCCATTTAACTGTAAATTTAGTTATAGTAAAGATATATTTTACTTTTCACCAAATAACAGATCTGAATCAACGGACTGTGTTGGTGCTACTTGGTATCTAATCTTTTATCGACTGATTTCCTTATATATATACAAATTTTATAATACCTACTACTAATAAATTATGACGTTATAAATGTATGTTTTTATAAAAGTTTGGTAAGGTGCAGAGCATCAACTTTGGCATTATAACATTTTGGATTTAGTTTTAAAGACTAAAGTGTAAGTAAATAAACGTAACATGATGGGTGTAACTAGTTTTTCATTTCTATTACCTTTTACAAAATAATACCCGACTTGGCTAGCCGTATGAATTTTCAAAAATATATCTGAATATCTTGCAACTACTTCTAAAAGCTGAAAATTGGTGTACGGGTAGATATGTAATTAAAAAGAGAGTCAGGCCTTGCTATTTGTACCAGGTAATTTGTTTCGGTTAAACTTTTATTTAGTTATTTTTCTACAAGCATGCCAATTTTCGGCTTTTAAAACTAGTTGCAAGATACTCATTTATTTAAAAAAAAATCAAGCTGTGTCCCCACCAAACGCTAACTATTCCAGCTGTCTGAATCTGGAGTATTTCTGTACACCACCTTGACTACTTAATACCAAAAAATCAGCTTTTAGAAAGTAATTGCATTTTTTGCGCTTACCTCCCGGGCTATAGTGACATCGGGCGCTTGTTATCTAATAAACATAATAATAATAATATCGCAGGGGCGGCTTTGTGGCGAGCCGTCGGTGAGTGGCGACACCGCGAGCCCTGATTCCCTGGGCCTAAATGAGACCCCTGACTCCTCTCTTGCCTTAATTAACTGACCGGCTTGGAGTGGAAACCGCAAGAGCTAAGAACCTAAGCTCCAGTGTGGAAGTGTTAAAGGGCATAACGCCGCGAGTAGCGTCTAGTGAAAGCGCAGCACACCTCTCGACACCCGACAGCCGTCCACAACAATGTTGCCCCTCCGGCGCCAAATTACGGTAGCCTTTATGGGGGGCCCATTTAGTGGATGGCAAGTCACCACCCGCCTAAATATTTTGAAATGAGGCATCACTTGGCTGGAGCCGCACCTCATTCCATAAACCAGCTTACAATCATGTAATAATTCATTATAATAGCCTAAGAAGTACCTATTCCCCGCATTTACAATAGTTTACCTCTTCCTATCACCCAAAAACTGTATTTTTTTACTTGAATCGGATGTTGTTGTTTCGGCCCCATCAACACCCTTCAAAGATCCGGGCAACCCGTGAGTTGTAAAACAAATAAATATAATAATAAGAATGAGAATGGTCGGGCGTTGCTTTACTGGGACCGCTCTATCATCACGGACAGGACTATTGTCGCCAATAGACCTGATATCGTGGTGGTCGACCGGTCCCAGCGCCGGGCAGTGCTCGTCGACGTCACCATTCCACATGACGAGAATCTCGTGAAGGCCGAGAAGGACAAGCTCAGCAAGTACCTTGACTTGGCTCACAAGATTACCGCCATGTGGGATGTGGACTCTACGATCATTGTCCCGATAGTCGTTTCGGTAAACGGCTTAATAGCGAAGAGTCTCGACCACCATCTTAAGAGGCTCTCGCTAGACGGTTGGGTCAAGGGTCAGATACAGAAAGCGGTCGTCCTGGTCACAGCGCGCATTGTCAGGAGGTTCCTCTCTCTGTAGACCCAACCACCGGTAGCTTGGGCCCCACCCCGCTGCCGGCGGCACTCTAGGTTTAGGTTTTTTTATAGTATTTTGTTTTTTTTTTATTTGATAAATATTGTAAAAGAACTTAAATTTAAGACTTTAAATAAATATGTGTATAATAATAATAAACAGGTCAGACTTACTTAGGAGTGGCTAGCCAGTGTTTTGTCTTTTTAACCGACTTCAAAAAGGAGGAGGTTCTATGTTCGTCTGTATGTATCGATATTTTCTCGCCAATTGTGAACTAATTTAAAAAAATCATATTTAGCTCGAAAGATAAAGAAGATAAACTCCGAGGTTGTCCCATTTAAATATTATTGATATCGGGTGAGCCGTTTTTGAAAAATCAACAAATATGTTAAAATATTATTAATCGAATGGCGAACTATTCGAATTTTGTACACGATTGATGTCGGTTGTGCCATTTTTTTGCGAAAAATAATTATTCTTTCTTTGACAACTTTCGGACTAACTATTCCGAAGTAACATTGCGTTTATTACTAAGGTCTTTTTCCTTCATGCTCATTTTAATATTTAGATTTTTATTTAAAAATACGTGGGTCGTAAATAAAACCAAAATTACAACAAAAGGTTTTAATCGCACCATAAACCGAATAGTAGCTCACTTAATATTAGACAATATACATAAGTAGATAGACAGGAGTAGAAGCGGCGGGCGGGTCAGAGCGCGGCGCGCGTGAGGAACTCGATGATGGTACGCGTGGGGCGGCCCGTCATGCCGCGGCGCAGGTACGGCACGTCCAACCCCTTGGTGTAGGCCACGTTGTAGGTGTCGAGGTGGACCCAGCGCGTGTCGCACACGAACTGGCCCAGGAAGGCGGCGCAGTTGGGCGAGTCGCCGTGCAAGAACCGGCCCGTGTTGGCCAGGTCGGCGACGCGGCAGTCGCGCACGCGGCGCGCGTACCACGCCCACAGTGGCATGCGCCACACGCGGTCCCCAGCGCGCGCGCCCGCGCACTCCAGCGCGCCGTACAGCCGCTCGCAGTTGGAGTACGCACCGCACGCGCTGCCGTCCAGCGCGTCCACCAGCTCGCGCGACATGGTGCCCACGTCCACGATCAGCCGAGGCCAATAGTTGCGCGCGTACACCAGGCTGTCGGCCACCAGCAGCCGGCCCTCGCGTGACGGCAGCCGGATGTGCACCGACTCACCGGTCGCGTTGCACACCACGTCGCCAAACTTGGGGCTCTTGCCGCTCGGCATGAGCTCGCACAGCGGCAGGATGCCGCGGATGTTGAGCGGCAGGCGCATGCGGGCGGCTGCGCGCGTCACCGCCAGCACGCACGCCGCGCCCGCCATGTCGCCGCGCATGTGCCGCAGCTCCTCGCACGACTTGAGGTCCAGGCTGCCGCTGTCGAAGGTGACGCCCTTCCCGATCAGCACGACGGGCCGCGTGCACTCGTCCGCGCCGTAGTAGCTGATCTCCACGTACAGCGGCGGCTGAATCGACGACTTGCCGATCGCCACGAACCCGCCCATCTCGTGGTTTGCCGCCCAGCCCTGGGTCTTCACCTCCACGTTGATGTCCAGCTCGCAGAGGATCTCCACGGCAATTTTGGCGAAAGAGGTCGGGTTCAGTAGATTTGCGGGCATCTCCTGGAGATACCGGGCGAGGTTCTGCGACTCCGCCTTCAGCTGGCCGTTGCGCCATCCATCGAAGTCGCAGTCGTTGTACAGCTGCAGGACGATCTTGGGGCGCACGTTATGGAGCGCGACGGACTTGTACTCGTTGAACTGCCAGAGCGAGAGCGCGGCGCCCTCCGCGGCCGCCTCGGCGTCGCCGAACGACTCTACGTCGACCTGTTTGGGCTGAAGCGGTGCGAGCGCGGCAGCTCCGACGCCCGCCGCCGTGCGGATGGCGTCCTTGCTCTCGTCGAGCCGCTCGGCGACGTTGAACGCGAGGCACTCAGAGCCGAGGCCGGCGACCGCGACGAATGCGTACGAGGGCTCCAGGTCGTAGAACACGCGCGCCTGGCCTAGCTGCGGGATAGGCGCCAGCTTGAGCTGGCTCCAGAGCCGGCCGCCGCTTATCTGGTCGTAGTTGCGCGCGGCGGCCGTCAGCACTGCCGGCTCGCCGTACACGTGCTCGTTGTAGTACACGCCCAGCACGAGTCCCTTGTCGCGGTGCAGGCACGCTTTCGGGTCGCGAATGCGCCGAACTGGAGGCTTCGGAATGCAGTCAGTCTGTGGCATCTTAAACTGTGATATTGACCGCATTCCTCTACCGCTCGCTGTACATCTTTGTAGAATAATATACATTTCAAATTTTGTAAAAAAAACTGATATCCAAAAAAATATCTAAACCTAAAATGGCGTCGCCGACTAGTTTTCCGTCGGTCCGTCAAATTATAAAGATTCGTAAGTTTACACAATACATGAAGTATTAATTCACATCACACAACACACGATGCTCACAATCCAATCAGATAATCGCACAGTTTATGTCTTTTTAGGAAGGTCAGGAAGTCTTCTTGTGGAGGAAGGCGGGCGTATGGCGGCGCAGCCAGCCGGGCAGGTGGCTGCACAACGTCTCCTGCA